>JAWNMO010000545.1:0-1243056 GCA_035043915.1 Drosophila paramelanica | reverse complement strand
TGGCAATTTTTTACATAAGAAAAGCTTACATATGTATTTATTTGTATATAAAAGCTATAGTAAGCTAAAAACAAAATACTAATAATAAATTTTGTACGGCTCTTTATTTATTTGGCCAAAATTTGGAATCAGAACTTTTTAATGCCATTTGATAGTCCTTTTTTGTACGAGTCTGAAAAGGTATTATAGTCGAAGATATGACCTTTTTTGCCCGAGTTATGCAAATTTTAGCTCTTGTATATGCTTTAAATGACTGTATTTTGGCCATTTGTATTTTGATTTGGAAAAAAATATATATCGTTCTACTCTTAAAAGTCTATAGAATTGATATCCATTTTAAATTTAAAATTTTAAAATTTTCGAGATTTTAAAAAAAATCGTGATGTTACCTTGTCATTTTTGTCAAATTTAGTAAAAAATTTTACGTTTTTACGTTTTTCATTACAAACTATACAAGGTACTTAGAATGAATTTCGATTTATAAAAGATTTCATAGAATTTCAAATAAAATACGAATCAATGAGGAGATAAAATGTTGGGAACTGATTAAGAATCGTCTTTTTATAAACCAAGTATAGCTTTATTTTCAATAATTTAAAATTTAAAATATATTACAAGTAGTGTGGCGTTTTTCAGTTATAAAGTAACGTGTGTATGGACCTGGCTGGCACATTGACTATTAAATTGCCACGCACGGTATCCATGACATTAATATCCAGATCGGCGCGACCGCTATTGAAGAGCACAGCGACAATCTTCTCATCAGGTCTTATAAAGGCCACACAGTCGAGGTTGACATTGCTGGCCACTGTCTCGATGTGCACGGATCCCTCGGGCACCAGCTTGGAGAAATGTCCCATGATATAGAACATGGGCTGCTTGTAAAACTCAGTGTAGGCTGTCGGAAATGAAATATAATAATAAATAAATGATTCGACTTCGATTCGATTTAAAAGCTTACATGTCGTGTTGGCAATTACTGGAGCATCAACAGTATTGTTTACATAGTTGGGTCCACCGGCCTCATTTAGGATAATATTCCAATCGATCCAGCCATGAAAACCATCCTGCAGATGGGACATAAATGAGCGTGCCACCTTCTCCGCGCGTTCCCAGCTGCCCAGCAGTGGGGCCGACTCTTGCCAGGGCTTATCGCCAATACATGACTCACTGATAATCTGTATCTTATTGGCCATAAACTCATTTGTACTGTGAACAAAGCTGCTTCCAAATATTTCATCCCAATACCAGTGCAACGATACACCATCAATATATTTCAGCACATTGGGTCGAGTGCGGTTCATCTGCAAGTGGATTGGATAAGCAAATAAGCTAAAGTTGGCCAACAAACAGATCTTACCTGTTTGAACCAAAATGGACTGGTGTAACGCTGATCATCGTTGCTGAATATGACAAGATCCTTATACTTTGAGTTACGAATTGTGGGCCCCAAATGATCATCTACCCATATCGCCTGTGTCTGCGGTGTCCAGCCCATGCTCATGAACTTGACAAAAACCATAAAAATAATTCCATTTGATGGCTCATTTCCAGTGGAAATGGCCCAAATCGGAAGACCGTTGCTCTCCATCAGATCCACCCACTTTAGATGGTAGTCAGCCCAGGTCTGATAATATTCGCGCTTCAGCTGCCCGAAGCCAGTCCACTTATTGTTCGTTTTCATCCATGGTGGCGCACTCCAGGCTGCGGCCTTGATTCGGAGATTCTTCACTCCCGAGACTTCCTTCAGTCGTTTGATCTGCGCCACGCGAATGACATCACGTTCGTCTAGCTTATCCATGCCGGTGAGGGTGGTTTCGTTCTCGGGCTGCTCGTTGTAGGACCAGGCATTCAAATCAAAATCACAGCCTCCCATCGCGACGCGCATTAAATTAAAGCCCAGACCCTTTGGAGCATAGAAAGATTTATACAGATGATCGTGTATATCCTGCTCCTTATAGTTCTCCAACAAATACGATACAGCTCCAGTAAAACTGCCTCCGAATCCCTCAATTCTTTGGTATCGCTTGCTGCGGTCCAGCTTAAGAGTCACGGATCGGGTGATGCTGCTGCTCGGTGAAGCATTTCCGGACTGCGAGAAAATACCGGCTAGAGCCTGATCCAGGAGCCGTGACATGATCGTGGCATTGGTGTGGATTGCGCCCTCGGCGTCAGGCACTGCATAGTCCTTAATAACATACTTTTCGTTTGAGCCAAAGTTGCCCTTGCTCAGCTCGAAGCGCAGTCCCTGCTTGCTGCTGGAGATAAGCGCGAACTCTTCATCCTTATCAAGCGTGGGATTATCCAGATAGTCACAGTAATCCGCAGTGCAAACACAAACTTTGCCATATTTTGCATCCTTTAGCTTACAAGGAACCGTTTCAGCCTGGCCACCTGGGTGAGTACTTTATCAAGCAGGTGTTTGTTTTTTATGACCCATGCAGACACTCACCAATTGCGGCTAACAGAAGCAGCACAGCGCCAAGGAGCAAGCCACTTTTGCACCTGTCCATTTTCTTACCAGTCGATTGGAGAGCGGCCCGTAAACTAATTCGCTCGGCTGCCGTATTAGAGGTCTAAACTAATTTCTTTTTAGAAGTAATCTCAAGTGGCCAAGTGGGATAAGCGCTGTGTAATTAGAAAATAGATTAAGGCATACTTATATAGAATACAGACGTGCACTATTTGCCAATTACTTTTGATTATTGATTTAAATCAGAGAGAGCGTAGACCCAGAAATATTGAGATAATTCACCTTATCGCATTAAGTTAAAATAACATAATATCTGAATATATATTATTTTCTAACTAATCAACTATTTAAATGAAATTGGCGCTAACTGATTTGGATTCGGCTTATATATTTAGCAAATTGTCTATCTTATCGCAGACATACTTATATTGGCACATATAAAAAATAGATTGGCATTAGAAACCCGTCTAAGATTAGCTCTATGTGAAAACAGGTGTTTAAAAGATTAGCAAATTGCGAAAAAAAAATTAAACAGAACAATATTACTACTGAACTTTTCATTTGTTTCGGAACATAAAGTATGATAAGTTGACTTGCAAAAGTTAACATATATACATATATAAAATCTGGGTCGTAGTTAACGCATAAAAGAGTGCAAGTGCTAATTACTCCCTCTGCTCTCCCAGCACCCCCTGATCAACCAGTTTGAGTGTGCGTTATTTTCTTTTTGGCAGACAATTGAAGCAGTCCGACACAAATTTCTGTTGAGCACAGCTCCCAGGGGACTAAATTTAAACAGCGCAAAGCTCAATGAAATGGAAAATGATTCGAAAGTCTGAAAAATCTATAGCACGCTTATCAGGGACAAGGCATGGTCGCAGGCCTTCACGTCGTGTGAACTTTAAGCACTCCCAGTGGGTGTGGCAGCGTGGCGATGGAAGGAGAAACAGGCATAACAACAGTCCGGTAAGCAGCAACAGGACATGCAACAGAAACGACATTAAACAAGCAGTGCATGGAAACAAACTACTCTATTATGTGGACGAGTTTTCAAATTTGTCAACGATACTTTCGGTACGAATCACAGACTGTTGTATAAAGATAATTTTTTTCTTATATCCATTTCCTATACTTTAATTAATCAAAAATTGCAGACCTCGTTAGGTAAATTTAAGGTGAGGATGAAGGTTCCAATACCAGGTTGCTGTGTGGCTAAAGTGTTCATCTTGGCCGAAGGTTAATAGCTTATAATACTATATATTTATAGCTATAAATTTAATAATAATTATAATAATTACAATAAAATTAAATATTTGTACTATTTTTTAAATTTGTTTTACTACATTTTTATATTTATGAAATTATCCTTTGGAGGATACAAACATCATGGTGCAGTGCATATGCTCTCCTCTTGTGGTATCAGTTGTTGGTTTACTTTGCTGGTTGTGCCGTCGGCCATTGGCATTCGTGTGTTCGTTCGGATCGCTCGGTTCGCACGCTGTCAGTAAAATCATGCGGCGGCTTGTTGCAACCTTTCAATAGCCACATACACGTTGACGAGGCAGCAACACCACCTGTTGGTTAAAGAGCGCGTACTCTTCAGTTTTGTACGAGCGAATGCGTGTCAGTGTGTGAGTGTCTAGTGTACTTTTTTGCTTTAGTGTTTGTAGCATACTTTGTGGCGCGCCTCGTATAGGCCATATGGCAGTGTAAAAGCAACAAAGACTTGCTGCGTCTGTCTGTGCGTCTGTGTTTGTATTTGTATTTGTGTTTGAGTTTGTGTGTTTGTGTTAGCACTGTATTTACAATCAGACTCTTAGCGCGTACGCTATGTCGGAAAAGTCAACAAGTGGCCAGGCTGCGGCCAAGCTGAATATCTCCGCCAGACGCAGCTCCACACCGCCGTCGACTGGCGTATTAGAGAATCGATGCTTCATAGCGGTAATTGTGTATATTGCCCTACTGCTGGACAATGTGCTTCTCACCGTGATAGGTAATGCCAATTAATAGATAACAATTACTAGATAATAGCAGTGATAGATCGCATTTACCACCGCTTTCAGTGCCCATTTTACCCGACTATCTGGCCAGCCTTGAGAAGCCAACATTTGAAGGATATCGTCTGGAGGAGGGAGCACTACCATCGGCACCGCTGGTACACCAGCTAGCGTATCGGAACGAGGACCAGGCACAATTTTACATGGCCAAGCATCCAATACCTGGCAAATCGATGGTGAATTTTACGTTGCTGCAACTGCTGACGACCACAACAATGCCAAATATGCCGGCCAGCAATCACTTGGGCGGCACTAATGCGCCCGCAACCACAAAGGTCGACAGCCAAAGCAATACAAACAGTAATTTCCGGCCTGGATTGGCGCACGAGAATGGCTCCATTGGGCTGTTGTTGGCCATGAAAGCGTTGGTTCAATTGATTTTCAATCCCATTGTTGGCAATATGTCCAGCAAATGTGGCTACCGACTGCCCATTGTGGTTGGCACCTGCTTCCTTCTGATCTCCTCGCTGGGTAAATTTGCATTGCCTTCTGAAAATAACGTAACCCTGAAATTGCTGTCATGTTTTCCCATCAGTGTTTGCCGTGGGCGAATCTTATTGGATGCTGCTGCTGGCACGAGCCATCCAGGGCGTGGGCTCCGCCTGTATTGGGGTGTGCGGTATGAGTCTGGTGGCGCAGCACTACCCAGAGGAGGCACGCCGCTCCAAGGTCATGGGCATCATACTGGGCAGTATTGCATTGGGCGTTCTGCTTGGCTATCCCTTTGGCAGCATACTCTACGACATGGTGGGCAAATCGGCACCCTTTATAATACTCTCCACTGTTATATTTCTGAGCCTAGGTCTGCAGCTGTTCACCATGGATCTCTCCGTGCAGCCAGCCACATTGGTCGTGGAACAGAAGACCAAATGGCGTGCGATCCTTGAATGCAAAATGATCTTGGCCATTGTCATCGCCATTTGGCTGTCCACATCCACAATGGCCATACTGGAGCCTTGTCTGCCCATCTGGTTAATTCAGTACCTCCATCCGAACAAGTGGCAATTGGGCACAGTCTTTATACCGGACTCCGTTGGCTATTTTGTAGGCACTAACTTTTTTGGCAGCATCGCCTATCGTTACGGCCAGTTAAAGGTTTCCTGCATCAGCCTGCTGCTGGTTGGCTTCGCCTCGATTTTGGTAAGTTAGCTCTTGGCTTTAATCCAACTGGTTTTTTTCTATTAAAATTCTGCAAATTCAGATTCCAAGCGCCACGACCGTTGCTCAGCTTCTGTTGCCACACTTTGCCCTCGGACTTGGTATTGGTGTTATCGACGCGGCCTTGGTTCCACTGTTGGCCACTTTTGTGGATGCCACACTGGCGCAGGATGAAACCGGCGAGGCTAGCAGCTCTACCTCCAGCTACGGCACGGTCTACGCCATACAGCAGACTTCAGTTAGCCTGGCCTACTGCCTCGGTAAGAGTGGGTTCGTTCTCCGACCAGATATGAATTTCTAGCCGGTTTATTTTATGCCTGGCAGCTCCTTTAATTGGCGGCGAGTTGGCGCAGAGCTTTGGCTTTGCCTGGTTAATGCGTATTGTGGGAATCCTAAATATACTGTACGGCCCGATATTGGTTTATCTATACCAGAAATATGATCCGAAGGTGAGAGCCTGAACTTGAAGCCCAGCAAAAGCGTTACAAACAAATTCTTTTTATGTCTACACAGAGCTTGAGGGAAGAACAGAACGATTTGCTTATGCAAACCAGTGGGCGTGGCTCGCGGTATAAGCAGCTATACAACTCCATGGACCTGGAATAAAACCTGCACTCAATACAATCTTAAGCAATAATAATTCATAAATTAACCAAAAACCCATCTCTTGTATAAATGTTTGACTTTAGTTTCAAAAAATAGTTGGCCTTGCCCAGAACTTCATATGGATCCTGCACATATATGTTTGAGAACCTTGTGTTCTTATTGAAGTTTTGGAACCCGTTTAGAACACACCTCGTAAGAGTTCAAAATTAATCGTTAACTTTTTTTCTAATATTGCAATAAGTTAAAAGAAAACATGGCGCGTGTGCCTATAGGTAAGCGGATAGCTAAACTATGTAGCAAGATTAACTGACGAATTCCTAAACGACAGGCCCTGGTCCCGGAGCTTACGGGATGCCCACAACTGTGGGCTATGAGAAGCACGATGCCCGTAAGCAACGCATGCCGCAATACTCCTTCGGAGCTCGCACGAACATGCTAGGAACCAGTCATGGACCAGGACCGGGTGCCTACCAGGTAGACAAGCTAACGCGCTATGGCAAGGGTGGCGGCTTACAGTACACCATAGCCCCCATGACCAAGATAATTAGTAAGTGAATTGATGGATTAAATAGTTTCGCATATGTGTCAATGCTGAACCTCCCTTGAATGCAGATAAACAAATTGGGCCCGGTCCAGGCGCACACGATGTCCATTTAAAGCCGTTCTTCAAGGGAGCCAATGCACCGGCATACTCTTTGGGATTGCGCAATGAGTATGGTTTCAAGAAGTTTGGACCCGGTCCGAGCGCTTACCGGTATGACGTCAATCCCATAAAGCCAGCCGCACCAGCATATAGCATGTGAGTATTTTCTGCTGATTTAGTATTCGTCACGAACTAATTTGTGACTTTGATTCATCAGGGGTATACAAACCAAGGTGAAGGGAAAGTTTGACTCACCTGGTCCGGCGGCTTATGGTGCAGGGGATTTGAATATTAGACTAAATCGGGCGCCCGAATACTCGATGAGACCCAGATGTAATATGAGAAAGGAATCCCTGGGTCCCGGTCCTAACTATTATGATTTAATGTACTATCGTCCTGGAAAGACAGGGCACGCCTATTCATTTGGTGTGCGCCACTCGCCATATGCTCCACCCATGGTAGTCAGATGTGATAACATGTAGATTTGCAATATTAGAAAAAATTTTATGTAACATGAAAATTGTAATTAAACTGTATCTTAAGTATGTGTCCATTAATTTAAATTTGATAAAAATAGTGATACTTAATAGTGTCCTACAGTTATGAATATGCATATTTGATTTAAATTGTGAATATGCACAACAAACAATATATTTATCTGTTTCACACTAGCCACTCAATTCCAGATCACCCCTTAGCAATCGTGATTTAAAGAATACAACGGTCAAGGAGACCATCCCCAAATTTAGTTGCCGTTACTACAACATCTTTCAGTGTACTTTATCTGACCCCATCCCTTCCACATATAATATTACAAACATTTACTACTGAATTAAATAGAGACGGCTTCTAAATAAAGCTAAAAGTATAATTAAGTAAGATTGCTCAAGTCGAGAGCGCTCAGTCCGCACCCATCTTCGAGCTGTCGTTGCACACATTCAAACTCATACACACATAGATGTTTATATGTATGTGTTCATGCTTTGGTTGCGCTTGCTGCTAATTGAATTTTGAAATTTGTTTAATTTTATTGTTTACTTTTCTTAGCCAATTATGATGAATTTTCTTGCAATCGATTTGCTTAGTTTATTAAAATATTATATTATATTAAAAAATTCATTTGAACCAACCTTGAAGTCTTACGCTTTTATGGTTTTCGAGTTCGATGCGTTTATAAAGAGGGTCAGACAGACAGACAGGCAAAAAACAGTTATATATCATTTTAATGGGTAAATAAATAAAATACATAAAAATATGAATAAAATATCATTATATTATTGGCTCTGAGTTGTTATCAATCTACCATTGGTTAAGACAATTCTTAAACTCAAACCTTGATTCTTTACTTTAAATACGTGGGTGACTGAAATGACTTTTTTACCGAGGGCTACAAATTAAAGTATATATTTATTTAATACATTTCCAGCATATTGGTGTAGTGATCATTTTCACATTGTATGCAAAAAAAAAATACAATAATTAAAAATAATAACTACTGCAATAAGCCGGCAATATATTATATAACAAAATTGTACCTTACAAATAAAAGAGTTTTCTGCAAAAGCAGATTAAATGTGTTTTTATATACACTTATTATTAATGGATTACATCTCAAATCGGATGAAAACTAGTTGGCCATGACTTTAGTTTCATGTGAGCGCGGACACTTAGTTTGGGACTGCCTTAAAAAGTCTCACTTCAATTTTGGAATCCGTTTCGGCAACAACTCGTAAGAGTTTTAAAATTCAACCCATTTTTCTAATATTGCAATAGACAAATATGGCGCGTGTGCCACTTGGTAGGTAAATTGGGAATTTGAGATTGCTATTAACTTGCTATTCCTTTACACGTAGGTCCTGGTCCTGGCGCTTACGGGCTACCCCCAACCCTGGGATATGAAAAACACGATACCCGGAAACAGCGATTGCCGCAATATTCCTTCGGGGCCCGTACGAATATGATGGGCCCTGATCCAGGACCAGGACCTGGTGCATATCAGGTAGACAAGCTTACCCGCTATGGAATCGGTGGCGGCTTGAAATATTCAATAGCCCCCATAACCAAAATAATAGGTAAGTCAATTATTAAATGGAATACGATTCGCATGCGTTCCAATACTGAACCTCCAATGAACGCAGATAAAAGAGTCGCCCCCGGCCCCGGTGCACACGATGTTCATAATAAACCATGCTTCAAGGGAGTTAACGCGCCGATGTATTCGATGGCAAAACGCAATGATTTTAGTTTTAAAAAATATGGGCCCGGTCCGAGTGCTTACAAATTCGAAGTCAGCCCTATAAAACCATCCGCACCTTCCTATAGCATGTGGGTATTAGATAGAATTGAATGATTTTACGAGAGCTATTATTATTATTTTCATCAGGGGCATACAAGCAAAAATAAACCGGAAAGCAGATTCTCCAGGTCCGGCTGCTTATGCTGCGGACGATCTTAATCTGAAACTAAACCGTGCGCCTCAGTACTCGATGAGGCCGATTTGTAAAGTGCGTAAAGAAAATGTTGGTCCAGGTCCTAACTATTATGATTTAATGTATTATCGTCCTGGAAAAAAGGAAGGCGTATACTCATTTGGTGTGCGGCATTCTCCTTTTGCCCCACCAATGATTGTTAGATGTGACAATATGTAAATTCGCAATATTAGAAAAATAATAAAATTTTTAATTTACACGAGCTTTTTGTATCGCCTGCTTCGATTTGACAATATTTGGTATAACAAGCCATATAAATAGCCTATTTATAGGCCTAAAATCGAGGATATTTTATTTGTCGGTTTGGCCAGCTATGATCCTGATCACGGCTAATAATTGTCGGTGCCGTTATTAGAACTCGAAGGTTATTAAGATTATAAAACTAATCAAACAGATAAGCAAAATATTCAGTAAAAGAAACAATATTATAAATAATAAAAATTGGTAATTGGTTATATAATTAATTCACGTGCTCCATTTCTATATTTATAGAAAATGTTTTTTGTAATTTGTGGAAGCAGAAATGGGCATATCGAACATTTTTTCGTTTGTTCTTTAAAGAAGGTCATGCGAAAACTGTCTACCAAATTTTATTTGAGATATAGGCCTTTTTTTCAATTTGAAGTCATTCTAGTGGACGTGGACGGGACATCAAGGTGGCAATCATTAAACGAGGCCGCCAGCAACTCATGTCAAAATTTTATGATTCTAGCACGATTCGAACATGTTGCAAAATATAAGCATGTTAGCAATTCTGTTTGTGAGCTCTCCAGAAATATATATTATAGACTTGTTGACTCAGTTAAAAAACTATGGCAGATATAGGCATTTTCGATATTTTAGAGCGGAAGTGCTGGGACATAAGTTAGAAGAAATGAATAGAAGCCTTGCGTTAAATGAGTATAATATTGGAAAACAAAGCATGTCTTGATTTAATGTTCATTTGTTATTATGTTCTGACCAGTATAATTTTATTTTATATCTAAGTATACACTTTCGTGAAAATTTTCACTGTGAAATTTGTAAATAACTGCAATTCGATATAACATATATTTTCGTGCGCATTTATTTTTAAGATACGAGTAAGTACATGTTTCCATTAGTTTTAAAAAGTTAGCGAGGCGCACATTTCTTAACATTTAAACAGGGTTTAAATCATGGTTACTATTTATTTTTAATTATTTATTGTAGATGTGATGCGGATGGCATTTAAAATACGCGCGGATCTAAGACTTATCGAAAACATATAAAGTATCGAAATTACGATATTCTTGGTCGTTTCTCAAAAGTCATTGACTCTTTTTTATTTTACATAATAAAATAAAATGGGTATTATTAGCATAAATATCATGCTAAGAGAATTTATACGTGCAAATATGAACGAATATATTCTTGGATTTGAAAGAAAGCAAAAACAATGTTACAGTTATTCGCTGTGGCGCTGTTAGTTAACAGTTGCTAAATGTATATAAAAGTTAATTCTCCATCTTCTATAACTACTCCCCAGATAAAGAGAGATTATCAAAAGCAACTTACTACAAAAGCATCATTTGATTGTTTGCAATGCCGAAAATATATTTACGACGCAAAATGAGTGCGCGCTGTTATTTACAGTTTAGTAAAATGTTAAATGTGTTTCTGTTCCAAAAACATACAATGTAGTGGGCCCAACTTAACTAGTTTTTTGATGTTGTTGTTGTATTTTTAGTTTTTTTTTAAAGTCAGAATTGTAATAAAATTTCAGAGCCCCAGTATAGACTTCAAATACATTATAAGAAGTATGTACTCGGTGCTCGGTTGTTATTTGTAAATAAATAAAATTATTTAGAGTAAGAGAATCAGCAACTACACAAATTTTACTAGCGAAACCACAACTTTCTGCCGACAGGCGGCACATGGTATGTAAATAAATCTATATAGGAATTCTAGCTGACACATACCACAGCGCAGCGGTGCAGCTTAATAAATAGACTTCAGAGAATGCTTAGGATTCTTCGGGCACTGAAGACTACAAATTTTCAGCGTGAATTACTGCACTCGTTGGGTATAAAAAATTAAAATATTTTCTTCTGATTTACGCAGTTCACAATTGGTAATATGTTGAGTCAAGTCGCGGGTGCTGCCCCAGCTGGCGGCACCCCTTTAGAGGCTGCAGCACCATCGGCAGCAGGAGCAACAGCAGACGTAGAGGATATGGAGATTGAAGCGGCAACATCCTCACCGACCCCGGAATCGCGGCCACTTGTAGCGGGCAGTACGGTCAGCAGTCGTAAGGGGGGCGGCGGTTCATCGGCTTCCAAAAGTGCGGACAACCGGGAATTTCAGTACTTTTTCGAGGATGAAGTATTTCGCATCGATCGCAAAGGGCGCGTTCGCTTTGGAGTTGTTACGGGCACAGCAGAGTCATACTCCTCGGACGATGAGGAGGAGGAGGTTAAGGACGTGCTAGGGAAGGGCGAGGTGCGTGTCGCGTTCTATCCGGATGGCAAGGAGATTGTCAGAGCCGAAAAGTCTGTGAGTATATTGAGGTTATGTAATCAATGACAGTGCCTAACGTGCATGTATGTATGAACATCTGTACATGCATATACGTGTGTGTACACAACTGTAAATAACTGTTAGTTTTGCTTTGACAACTGTTTTGGGTTTTCGGGTTTTTTTGTTAGCGTTGACACGTGTTAGCGTTCTTCTTTTGCGTTTATCCAAATTGAAATTAAATTTATAATGATGTGTGAACTTTTCAGATTGGCCTCGTCGACCGCACGTTAATGCCAGGTGATGTGGTGCGACGCCGCCTCCCTGGCCAGAAGCATATGTCTGGTCAGGCTGGCTATGTGCGCGATGTAAATGTCCGTGCTGATGTCAAGGTGCTGGGCACCAAGTATGTCATCAGAAATGTGCCCTCGGAGCGCTTGAAGCCGATTTCAGAATGGTCACGGGATGTGCCCGTATGCATGGGTAATTGGATTGGCTACACCATCAGCGTAGATGAATCTGCCGTGCTGAAGTGAGTAAGCAACCGCAAAAGGGTGTGTCCCACATTAAATAATTTAAATAAATTCTCGAATATATTTTTCGGTAGATCAAACTATGGCACGCTCCTCGAAATAACATCAAATGACTTTCACAAGTTCAAGGACGCTTATGGGCCGAGCGAGCGTGAAGTGTTTAGTCCCAGTGTATACTACCCAAGTAATGTAGTAATTGGTCGCCTTCCACCATTGGATCGCGTCACCAACTTAACACCTGATCTACCTTTACCGACCAATCGCAAGCGCCGCTCAATGGTTAGTTGAAAATTTTTGGTCTTCCTTAATAAGAGCAGTATCCATATTGTCATATTTCTCTGTATGGTTTTGTGTAGATAAGCGGTTCTTAATTTTATACATTTTATTGTTTGGTTTTTTAGTATACTGTGGAATCTGTGAAAACAACTGCCATAACTGTGGCATGGACGTTTAAGGCCACGCCGCAGTTCGATAGTGGCAATGAATTGGATCCACTAAAACAGCCAAAAAGCGTCATCAAGGGCGATGACTTAGCCAATGTTAAACGTCTGAACATTTACGAATCTTATATGCTGCAAATTCACGATCGATTCTACCTCAAATATTCGAAATGTGATAAACTTATTAAATATTCTACTTGGGAACAAGAGCAAGGTATATATGAATGAATTGCGATTCCAATTAAACCATATATTTTATCTATTTTGCAGCCAAGTTGTACCAAAACATTTTCCAGCGCCAAAAGAGTGAGGAAAATAAGCAAGTTGGGCACAATGAGCAATTAAAGCAAAATACAAACATAACTGGGCTGGAGAACACACCTTCGCCGTCAACGCCATCCGGCTCACGCAGTGCTCATATATTCAAGGTGCGCCGTCTAGTTGGTAAGCCCAGCAATCAGCGATTGAATCGCTCGCTTGGTGAGAACGAAGCGGGTAATACACCACTTAAGATGTGCCCAAACTCAACTAATTGGATTGGGAAAAAAGTACGGGGAAACTATGATGAGACCTGGGACACTGTGGACGATGAAGTTGATGAGGAGCCAACGCACGAGAGTCAGGACACAGCCGAAACGATTGCATCAGCACCTGTTACTCCAGAGACGGAAAATGCGACTAGCCCTTTAAATTCCTTTGCCTCTCAGGCAGCCCGTATTGTCAACCGGAATTTTAAACGCAGATCAATCAAGAAAAAAATGCGTCCCATCAAAAAAACGCCAATACATAGAAAGGAAAACGATCCCAAAGATGGCGATGACATGGTAGTAGAAACATTGGTTGTGTATAGTTCGTTGACGGTTGTGTGGCAGGATGGATCAGTTGAGTCGGGCATACCTTCGACAGATCTGTATCCAATACATCATTTGGACAATCATGAGTTCTTTCCAGGGGATTTTGTTAGCAAGGCAAACGATTACAGTACATCACAGGTGGATTACGGAGTCATACAGTCTGTGGATCATGACGAACGCATAGCCAAAGTAAAGTGGTTCAACATCTATGGGAACATGGATAATCCAGTGTAAGTATTTAACTTGACTATTCTGATCGATCATTGACCAGCCTCTTCATAGTCCATCGTGTAAGGATGTGGAGGAATACAGTGTTTATGATTTAAAAGATCATGCCGACTATCAGTACCGTCCGGGCACCATGGTCATAAGAGTGTCAAATTTCACAGGAGATGATCTCAATTCCACGGCTGGCCAAGTAATTGATAATTTTCCAGATGGGCGCGTGCGTGTTTGGTGGGCCAAAGGTCACATCACAATGTGCTATCCGCAGGATCTCTTCGAGATTCATCAGAGCGATACGCAGGATGCGTACGAGTCTGATGACTCGGAGAATTCATGGGAAACACAGTCAGAGGACAGTCGGACAATGAACAGAAGCGGTAGCACTGCATCAATGGATGCAGAGGATCACATCATTTTGGGAATCGATCGTGCCAAAGAAGCCATTCAGCGCTTGGAAAAAATATTCCATGTACTGCCTGAGAAGCGCAAGGCAGATGTCCTGAAAGATCTGCTGGCCGTATACAATAACTGCCGCTTCCTAGATCATTTCCTCAAAACGAATTTCTTTCATGAAGATTATTTTAATGGCATTCTGTGCCGCAAGAACAAATCACCCGAAAAGCAACCTGATTCGCCGGATGCATCCAAAAATACTGCAAGCGCCCCTCAGTCGGCTGCTGCAAGCGCATCTCAAAACAACGTTGAGTCACAGATGTCCATAACAGGCGTAGCCTCACCAGTTGTCCATAAAGCAGTACAAATTGACCTACCAGTAGGCGGACAAGCCACATCGACATCAACCCCAAATAAACGCAAATCGTCTACTCATATAGACGAGGTGCAATGCAAAAAGAATACAAGCAGTGAAAAAATTAACGTCGAGGATTCCCCCGAGCAGTCCGTTATTCTGGACAACATTTCGCTGTCAGATAGTGAAACACATCTAAATTACAATGAGCTGATTAACAAGTACCGCAGGGAATATACGGATATGATCAAAACGGCACGTATCAGCATTGCTAAGGCTTTCGAGAAGCATAAGAACAATAAGGCAAGTATTCCAATAGAGGACGCTAATGTTATTATTTAAATCAAATTTTTCTTTCTTACAGAATGACTCAGGTGTTCATTCTCGCGGTGAAAATAGTTCAAGTGAACTCACTGGACCCAGCGAAACAAAGGAAAATGCTCAAGGTGAAAAAAAACCGCCCATCTTGAGATCATCTTCCAGCACCAGTATTGAGCTCGTGGCCATTAACGATGCAGACGTATGTGAAGTTTTTTGTTTTTTGATCAAAGAGCAAATGGCCAAGTGCCGCGAAGCAATAGTGAAAACATTTGGCAGAGGAAAATCCGAAGACAAAGATGCAGATGAACAGCACATTAGCGATGTGGATGGGGATGCGGATGCAGATGAGAATATAGAAATTTCAGATCATGACGTGCCGCCAGCATATGAAAAGGATCAGGATCAAGTTATGGAGCAGCCCCTGAATTTGAATGGACTCTCTGAGTCTCTGCCCCTGCTAGAAAGTCCAACCGCGTGCTCGTCACCTTCGCCCAAGCAGATCGTTACTACAAGCAACCACTGCTTTGAGATTTTATCCAATGCGCCGTTCGGTCATCATTTCATTGGAAGTGTCATACATCCGAACAACAAGGCGCAATATCAGAGAGCCATTCAGCGTGAATATTCTATGTTGCAGGCATCGCTTCCTCCAGGAGTTATGGTACGCGCATATGAAGATCGTATGGATCTCATGTCCGTTATGATGGTTGGACCCAAACGCACGCCCTACCAGAACGCCCTCTTTTTCTTTGACTTCCAAATGGGTAGTGACTATCCAAAAAGTCCGCCCACCTGTCATTACATTAGCTATTGTACGGAACGTCTTAATCCAAATCTTTATGAAGAAGGCAAGGTATGCGTTTCACTCTTAGGCACCTGGACGGGACGCGATACTGAAGTGTGGTCCCCACAGAGTACAATGCTGCAGGTGCTGGTTTCTATACAGGGACTCATACTGGTCGATGAGCCTTACTATAACGAGGCTGGCTACGAAAAACAGCGTGGTAGGTTATTGCACTAAGTGAAGCCAATCTTAGAAAAATGTCAATAATATTACCCACTTTTAGGCACTCAGCTAGGCAACGAGAACTCACGCGTCTACAATGAGATGGCGATTATAAAAATTGTCCATTCTACGGTGAAGCAATTGCTAAATCCCCCATTAATCTTTCGCAAGGAATTGATTGAGCATTTTAAGGAATTTGGTGCCGAGTTACATGGCCGCATGAAGGCCTGGTCCGAATACTCGGCTGAAGCACAACGATTAAAAATAACCAGCATTAATGGTATATTCAATACATTTGTAAACATTTAAAATATCTTTTAAATTCATTTGCCCTCTGTAGATATGCCTAACGACTATTTACCACCATGCGAGATGCCAGAGTTTCCATTGTTGCCCTGCAGTCGTGGATTCTGCATTGCGGTCAAGGGTGTCTTGGAGACTTTACAAAATGAGTTAGGTGCTCTCGAAAGGAATCAAGCAAATGAGCCTACTGCTCCCGTTGTGGCCACGGCGCCGCGTGCTGCACCCGAGGATGTGTGATTGATGCGAATTTTCGTAATGTTCAAATGTTTGTCAGCTTTGCCTTCGTTGTGGTGCCTATTATATATAAAACACAAGACTATCGCCGCCTGCTCTTGAAACTGAGCCTTTAATAGGATCAATTTCTTTTATAATTAAGTCACAATTAATCACAGCTCGAATATCCTCTACCTTATTAACTTGGCTTTCCGACCGGTTAACAAACTTTATATCAAAAAAAAAAGAAGATATTTTTCCTAAATTTGTCGCTTATTATTTGTAAAATTTTTTATTTGTTTAGTTAGTCCCTATTTCGTTTTATGTTAACCACAAGTTCATGAGTATACAAAAAAAAAATAATAATTATGCCTATAAAATGTGTAATATCAATAGAGCTAATTGCCAGCATTAGTTTTCTTTCTGTAAGTTTTTTCCGAGTTTATTGAACTGTGTAAATGTATAGTTGTATATTGGCGAAAGCCTATCAAGATACCTTTGCTATTTTTCGTTTGCTCACATGAACTTTAATTATATAGTATTTATTTTTATTGTTTATACATTAGTCTAGTACCACTTGGCCCTAATCTAAGCTACAGCTGGAAGCCTTTGCATTCCACTATATTAAATGCTGTAAAAGCAAGTAATTGGTCACACCGTATTCTTCATATTTAATAAGCTAGAAAATGCAATGCAAAATGTGAATAATAAATTATCAATTTTATTTATTAAATTAGTAAAGTTATGCTTCTAATTTCCCTATTACCCAATCAATATACTGTCCAACTCTCGTGTAGACACCTGGCCAGCCTTGCAGCCCGCACGGTTTTGGACCATATGATGTGACGCCGGCTACAAAGAAAATTTCCTGCATCCCAACATGGTTGAGAACCATAAGTGGGCCACCGGAATCACCTTGACAAGAGTCAATCTTGTATTTGCCGCCCGCGCATAATTGCGAGCTATTTAAATGCATCTGGTATGTGCGATATTTATCCTGGCATTTCTTGAGGTTCCATACATCGACAGTAATTTTAAGCTTTATGTCGCTTGGGTTACCATCCTCAGTTACTCCCCAGCCTGCCACATCCATGGCATATCCCTCAAAATTGTTATTACGCACTTCGTCACCCACCGGAAGACAAATGGGCTTAACATATTCCGTAAAGCTGACCGATTGCTTGAGACGCAGCAGTGCAATGTCGTGCATCTGATCAATGGAGGGTGGCACATACAGCTCATGTAATATCCTCTTTTCAATTTCGATGTCAAGGTGCATGGGAGCGCAAGTTCGCTGTTTATTGCCCAGCTCGGTGACGCAGTCTGGTGCAGTGCTAATGTTCCATTCGCCCAGACGCACGCTGTGCAACTCCCACTTGTATGTCTCCAGCTGGCTACTAGCCAAACAGTGGCCGGCTGTCAGCACGTAGCGGGAGTTGATTAATGCGCCGCCGCAATGAAAGCCGAACTCATTGCCAGCTGTCAGGAAGAAATTAGCCAGATAATCTAATTGGAAAGTAAATAACTTATAGCCACTGACGTTTTTTATACTGAAGCAGCGCCATCCAGGGAAATTCGAAGAGCTGCGTCTTTGTGCCGCCAATGATGCGATTGGCAAACAAAACACCACATTTGCCTATACTCGGCAGCACATTGCCCGGCTCGGGGTCATCCGAAGAACGAGGTTCAATTGGAGAGAGAGAGCCAGGTACAGCTCCAGTGCCTGTGCCCTGACTAACGCGCTTGTCATCGGGACAACATACGAGAATACGCTCCACCAAACCGCTTTGACGTGTGTTATCCAGGCCGCACTGGCTATCGGCGAGCAGTTGCCGTTGCTCGGGCGTCGTCTTGTTTATGTTGAGTATTTCGTAGAGGAATGGACAGTCTCGTATATGTATGCACAGTCCATGCTCCTTGCTGCCCTTCGTCTCGCAGCTGCCGTAGCTGAATTGCGCAGTAGCGGCGGCTAACGGAGATCAGCGGTGAGATGAAGTCAATTTCAATTAGCATTACACGATTACACTAACCGGTAGAACCGGTCAGAGTAGAGTCAAGCTTAGGTAACAGGATGGCACTGTCCCTAACCCATGATGTAAAAGCAAAACGTCACAGATCTTACCAGCAATACCAATGGCGACCAAGGCGCCAAGCATTATAAACTGATGTTTAAGTGTAGCCAACATGACGCTATAACGTCCGAGAATCTCGCGTGATCTGATCGCCGCGAGCTTCGCGTTCAAACTAAACTTGCATTCATATTGAAGACTGGTTGATGCTTAACAGGCAGATAGGCGGATGCCGCGCGTTATCTCGGTCAGTAAATCGGCTAGATGTCAGAGGTGATCGATTGTTGATTAGTGTATACGGTTGGGTACATTGCACCGCTGTCCAACGACCCAACCACCCAGCCCTAATAAACTCTCAGAACTCTACGATTCTATTTCCATTCTGCGCTTTACTCGGAATTAGTTGAACTTGTAAATTAAGACAACTTAAAATCAAATGATTAAAGCTAAAGCCAAGATCAAACATATAATTGTGATTTGGCATTGTTTAACCGGTTATTGTTATGATTATACGAGTACGTGTTTATGTATGTGTGTGTGTGTTTATAATGTTTCGATGCACACTGAGCTGGAAATGAAACTAAATTTTGTTGCTGTTGTTGGCATAATTGTAGACCTGCTGGAAACCTTCACCATCATCTCCCTCGCCATCGTCCGAGTCATCCGAATCGAATGTATTGTCGGGTATATCATACAAGCGTATAATTGGCTTGTTGGGATCCTTCATGATCAAGTATTTGCCATCCTTCTGCTTCATTACCAGGTCAATGATGCAGCGCAAAATACCCCAGGCGTTATCCATACTCAAATTAATTTGAGTGGCAAACTCGTGCGGCTTAAACTGCTGTGTTCCGAGGATCACGTGACGCGAATGATCACGAGGATTGATACGTGACACATAGCCCAGTTTCAGCTGATCAGAGCCAGCCAGCACAGCTTGCACCGTCCACTTAGCCAGTTTGCAGGCATTGTTCCTCAGCTCGTTGGCCAATACGGCACCGCGTTGTGTGTCCAGTTTTTGGCGCCACTCTACGCCGTTAGCCAACTTCGAATCCCATTCGTTCAGTGCCTTGATGGACAAGAACTGCGGTTCTCCACTGGGCGTTTGCAGTACACCATCATGTTCGCAGCGCGCCACCAGAACCTGCAAATCATTTTTAAATTATTTGGCCGCTACGCAAATATCGAATAGGAGTGCTTACAATATCGCTTCCGAGTTCCCATTTCTTGTAGCGATAGCCCACGCTAGCCACCTGTATATCTTCGTCCTCGCTAATGAAGGGATTGGTTTCCTCAAACTTGTACTTGGCTTCCTGGTCACCAGTCTTCAGCACTTGCTGGCTGAAGTTGTGATTTATAAAGGTGGCCTCAATTGCCAAATTACGCGGCGAATTGCACGAGCTGTCGTCATCGGTGGGCGGTTCTACACTCGTCTCGTTTACAGTCAGCAAATCGAATTCCGTATGGTCGCGCTTGTCCATAAAGATCTTCTCACCTGTCGTTCAAATTTTTGTTTAGTGTAAAATTACATTTGTTTGCATGCAAGAGATCCCACTTACCAACTTTTTCAATAACAATGTCCCACGAGTAGTTAGAGCGTGTCGAGCACATAATCGTAGCTAGAATGGCATCCGTAGCAAACACATTGCCAACCGTCTTGGACAGCCGACGTATGACCGGATCATCAGTGGTGGTTACCGTGTGGACAATGCGATCAATCTTCTGTAGAGGCTTCTCGTTCTTTACATTGATGCGATCGTAGGTCTTGTCATAAAACTCCAGCGTGCCGCACGTAGTAATGTCTTCACCCTCTTTTATGTTGGGCAGCGATAGCTTGATGAGACGCGGGAAGTCCATCTCCTCAATAGAAGCCCAGTCGGCTCGCACGGCCACCGAAGATTCGCGCATCTTCGGCGGCGGACCGCGATTACCAAAACGCTTGCCAACACCACGACGCGGATCGCGCGCCTTCACGTTCTTGCTGCTCAGCGTAGTCATGCCATGACCGTGCGTATTAAGACCGCCGCGGGCATTGCGGCCGCGTCCTGAGCGCGAGTTGCGCATGTTGCGGAAACGTCCACGTTGATGCGGCGGCTTCTGGACGCGCGCCGTATCCACCAGATGGAACGTGGTCTCGTCTTCCTCATGATAGTAGGCATATTGGTTGCCAGTGCCAAATGTAGACGCATATTTGTCTGAAAACAAACGATTTATAACCGACTGGCTGCCACGACATTCACACATACAAACAAAGCGTAGACACGCGAACATAACCTCACTTTGTACATATGCAAGACTGAATTTGGTTGAAAACTTACTCTGATACTTCTTGTCATTGTTGGATGTGCTTGTCCAGTCACAGATCTTGCCCAGACGATCATTCTTGCTGAATGGCTGATAAGGCACATCCTTAAACGTGTCCGGTAGCTCGCATGGTCCCCAGCCCTTTTCGTTGAACTGCACGGTCGGTTTCTCAAAGGTCGGAAACTGCGCCGCGGTGTTAATAGTTTCACTCATCTCACGCTTGTTGCTAGTTGATCTTTAATTAATTAACAATTGCAATTGAGAGCCTTAATCAATTCGAATACCAGAGTGGAAAAAAACTATATGACGGGCTCGCGAATTTGGTGCGAAGGAGAGAGCTAGAGTCGTATCGAAACATTTTGAACACGTTCAACTGAACGAACCAAATGTGGGACATGCGTCAAGTTAGCAACGTTCATTTAGCGGCGATTTAGGGAACTTGGTTCACGAGCCGGAATCAGATTTTTTGTTTTGCATTTTCTTAATGCATTTTAGCAACAAATTAATTAAACTTAAATGCACAATGGTTAAGAATTAAATTGAATTAAATAAGATAATTAAATAAAAAATAAACCTAACAAAACTTCAAAACTACATTGTTCCTAAAAAAAAAAAGTTTTGAAAAGTTTTGATTTCGATATATCTCGGTATAAATTTTAATTTTATAATTTATAATTTTTATAATTGTATCACAACTATATAACTAGGTGTTACGCATCAGTTTGAAAGAATGTTGTTTTAACTAAAAAAATACTGCAGACACCAATAATAACAAACGGTAATAGAGTTGACACTGTTGTTAACAGCTAAGGCCGTTAAAAAAAACAGTGTTCACAATAGCTAGCATATTCAAGCGTTTATATTTAGTTTTAAATGCAAACAAGTGAAGAATATAATCTAGTTTTTAAAAAAGTTCGTAATTTTCTTTATTATGTGAAAAACTTAAGCTTATTGTATTCTCCCCCAACGGCAGATATTAAGTAAGTAATAAAAATAAGTAAAAATGAGAATAATTATGAGGCTCATTAGATTTTGGGATCCTGGGGAGTCAGCTTAACAATCTTAACGGATTCCTCCCAGATTTGGCGCGCCTTCTCCATATCCATAGCAGCTGCATTCAAGGTCGCCTCCTTGCAGTCCATGAAATACTTGCCAGACACATTGGCCACCTCATCGGAGGTCGCCAGATAGATGGTCGTCTGTGCGCCCGCTTTGGTTGTTTTAAAAAAGCCCTTCGTGATGGCCATCATGGGCAGGTTGAGGGGGAATGGCACATTGCGCCAAATGCCAGAATCAATCATGCCCGGATGCAAGAAGTTCACTGTCACATTGGTGCCCTCCATACGTTTGGCAAGCTCGCGGGCAAAGTAAATGTTGGCAAACTTTGACACGTAGTACAAGTAGGCAGCGGGAAACGTGCCAATGGGATTGAGCTTATTGAGATTAACAGAGGACAGGCGATACAGCTCCGAGGCAACAATGACAATTCGCGCCGGTGCACTCTTCTTCAGCACATCGATGAGCAAGTGCGTCAGCAAAAATGGTCCATAATGATTGGTAGCCATGGTCAGTTCGACGCCATCCTCGCTGGTCTGGCCACGGAAAGCCAGCGCCATGCCGGCATTATGTATGAGCACATCGATCTTTGGCTCAGTCTTGACAATATCAGCGGCAAACTCGCGCACAGATTTTTGCGAGCCCAAGTCAAGCTTCTTGACCAAAATTTTGCTGTTATTGGTCTCCTTGATGATTTCGTCTGACAAAAGATAATTGAACTTAGTAATGGCTATATTTTTGCTATCTTTCAAGCATTTACCCTTAACAGCATTTGCTGTTTCCAGATTTCTGCATGCCATGATGACGCGTGCGCCACGTCCAGCCAGATCCTTGGCTGTTTCCTTGCCAATGCCGCTGTTGGCGCCGGTAATGATGACGGTTTTACCCTCCATTTTTGTCTGGAAAACATTTGTAAATGTTGTTCAGTAGGCATGGAAAAGTCAGCAGGAGCATGATTAATGGGCGGTTAAATATTTGCAACCCTAATTTAAAATAGAAGGAGGTATCTCCGACCCCATAAAATATATATTCTTGATTAGCATCAACAGCCGAGTCGAGTCTGCCTGTACTTCTGTCCCGTTTCTCTGTATGAATTTTTAGAAACATGAACAACAACGTTATTAAAGATAACGTATGGTAAAACTAAATAAACTTCACATACCAAGTAAATGGGTTAAACTGTTTGTAACAGCAGTTCAGAGTATCTTCTAGTCGGGAGCTCCCCCTATACAGCATTCTTACTTTTTTTCTATTCGTTGCGGTAGTTAAGAATGTGCTTAATTGCCGACCCCTGTGGAAACTACGAGTGTGTAGCTCATAAACTGATGAGCTTTGCTGTTCTAATGCGAAGGTAAGCGATCTCGTCAGGTGTAAATAATACACATACCGTAATGTTATCGTCACGGCTTTGCCGGGCAAAGTTCTTTATGGGTTCTCTACAGGCAATACTTGTCTATATAAAAAAAGTGTAGTACCTATTACAGCTCAGTTTGTCTATTAGAGTAAATTTATTAGATTTGAAAAGCGGCCTCACAAATAAAAATTACCCAAGAAAAGTTGAAGATTTGTTTAGTGGGATAGCTGAGCATTGGGCGAAAGCTCGGGCTCGAATGGGGATATCGGTTTAAGTAGCTAGGAACAGACCGGGGCTGTGGGGTTTACCTCAGTAAAACAACGGCCCGCCGTAATGCGCAAATAGAAGCGAATGCTCAGCAAGGTGGCTACAAAAGCCGCTGTGAGTGTCATGAGGCATAAATCACGCACATAATGATCAGTTGGCAACCAGGCCAAGACGAAACCCATCCTATAAATAATATTGTGCACATTATTATGTATATATATATATATGCAAATTAGTTTATATAACACGACGAATTCGTTTATCTCAATTCAAAACACGTTTCGCCGTTAAACCAGCTCAACATCTAACGAAATTTTTATTTTTTTTTCAACTTGCAGTTTACCAATAAATTCATTAAAGATACATAGACAATTAAAAATCAATACGAAATATGAAATCCGAAATTTTACACTTTCACTTTTCGTATGTGCAAGATAAATAATTATGAAACTGATTTTGAAGCGCTGGTCGAGGCCAAAGTAAAGTTCATTGCCGTTGCAGGTGGGCAAAAGAAAGCCAGAAAATTACGCTGTTGTTGTTGCCACAAGGCAACACCGACAACAACTACAACGCGTCAGCCGCTGCTGCTTATTTTTTTATATTTTTACTGTCCACGTCACTAAAAATGGTCTGGCTTGAAGCAAACTGACTTACTGCCTCGCCCAGAATGCAACTTCTTTAGGCCAGAACTGACCTGTTTTCTGTTTTTTTATTTTTGGACAACAACATATTCAAAACTGCTGCGTCAGCTATGTGCTTTGCGGATTTTTCGCAACTCACCTGGCAATGTGTTAATTATGTGGTATATAATTGCAATCGATGTAGGTTTGTACTTTGAACCAGCTGCTGCAAGTTTTCCAGACTCAAGACCCTGACTCAATCACAACCTTCGCCTTGAACGCTTGCTCTGAGACTGGCTGCAGAGTCGAGGGTCTGTTGGCTGGAACGTCTCGCGATCGGCGCTGTGCATTGTTATTGTAAATAGCCACAAAATTTGTTGTTATTTGTTGTTGTTGTTGTTGTTGTTGTTTGCTCTGTCGACTGGCGGAACAAGTTAAAGCTGAGTTTGAATGCCGCCGCGCGAGGCTGTTTGGCTTTTGTTTTGCGGCTTTTCTTTGGGTTCGTCTTTCGCTAGATTAAAGAGCGAAAGAGACTAAAGAAATATTTGAGAAGAGTGAAATCGTAATATCAAAAACTATTCTTCAGTTCTATGCACTTTGATTTTCTATACAGAGCTTAGGCCAAATTAAGCTTGAAAATTTAAAAAGGTTTCAGCTAAATACTACATATTATAATGCTTTAATCGTTAACCCTTAAAATCCATAAAAATATAGTACAAGAAATATATATATATATATGTGTATATTTATATGTTTTTTAAATTTAATACGTTTGAAATGTATTGAAACCTAACTCTTCAATATATTCAAAAATTAACATGAATTAAAATTTAAATATATTTTATGTTTTCTTTTCACATATTCACGAGATTTCATTCAAATTTCCATTTTTATACTCGTTCACGCTATTGCTATTGAAGATAGAGACTTGTAACTTTGGATATATACTTGTAGTATTGTGCCACGCCCACAGGGAGGCTGGCAATACGATAACATGTCGATATAACTCAAATCGAAAATCGATATAAAAATATTTCCCACAGCTATAAAGATACAGCCACCAAATTTGGTATGTAGATAGCTGGTGACCGTCCCCAAAGATTGCACCCTTGATGCACCCCATCCACGCCTACTAGAACACCTCCCAGCGCCCCCGCCCTTAAAAATTGGAAATGGTGATATATATTACTGGGAAGCTCCCCCAGAATTCCCAGAAAAATATTTGCGGCCAGTACCCCCACTCCCCTACCCGCCCCCAAAAAACCGCGAATATCTTTATATCAAACAGTTTTAAAGCTATAGTCACCAAATTTGGAAGGTAGAAAACTTGTCAGCTCGTTTGAAGATCGGTAAAAATAATTCCTAGCAACGCCCTCTTCCGCCCCTGCATATACATATGTATCATGTGACAAATAAAATCGATTGAATACATGAGTGTATGCTTTTTTGACCCAAAAATTTAAAAAAATTTTATTTTCGAAAATGAATATATTTTGAATGAGTAGTCAATATATAGGATAAATCATGATCAAAATGCCATCAAACGTGAAAATCGATTCACTTTTGACAAAGTTATGGGGGTTTGACATATGGACACTATGGAATCCGACAACTTTACATGTCAAAATTTTTGTCGATTTTTGGATGATTTTTGACCAAAAATTTGACCCTCTCAAAATCTTTTTTAATGTTGTTTTTTATGCTAATTGTGACAATTAAAATCGATTAAAACTATAAATTCGCAATTGTAAATTTTGGAAAAAAATTTTTTTTTCCAAAATTCACAAGGGGGGAGTACATGCTTTTTTGACCAAAAAATTAAAAAAAAATTTTATTTTCGAAATTGAATATATTTTGAATGTAGAGTCAATATATAGGACAAATCATGATCAAAATGCCTTCAAACGTGAAAATCGGTTCACTTTTGACAAAGTTATGGGGGTTTGATATATGGGAGCTATGGAATCTGACAACTTTACATGTCAAAATTTTTGTCGATTTTGGGATGATTTTTGACCAAAAATTTGACCCTCTCAAAATCTTTTTTAATGTTGTTTTTTATGCTAATTGTGACAATTAAAATCGATTAAAACTATAAATTCGCAATTCTAAATTTTGGAAAAAATTTTTTTTCCAAAATTCACAAGGGGGAGTACATGCTTTTTTGACCAAAAAATTAAAAAAAATTTTATTTTCGAAATTGAATATATTTTGAATGTACAGTCAATATATAGGACAAATCATGATCAAAATGCCTTCAAACGTGAAAATCGGTTCACTTTTGACAAAGTTATGGGGGTTTGATATATGGGAGCTATGGAATCTGACAACTTTACATGTCAAAATTTTTGTCGATTTTGGCATGATTTTTGACCAAAAATTTGACCCCCCAAAATCACTTTCAATGTTGTTTTTTATGCTAATTGTGACAATCAAAATCGATTAAAACTATAAATTCGCAATTCTAAATTTTGAAAAAATTTTTTTTTTTTAAAATTCACAAGGGGGGAGTACATGCTTTTTTTGTCAAAAAATTGAAAAAATTTTATTTTCGAAATTGAATATATTTTGAATGTAGAGTCAATATATAGGACAAATCATGATCAAAATGCCTTCAAACGTGAAAATCGGTTCACTTTTGACAAAGTTATGGGGGTTTGATATATGGGAGCTATGGAATCTGACAACTTTACATGTCAAAAATTTTTGTCGATTTTGGCATGATTTTTGACCAAAAATTTGACCCCCCCAAAATCCTTTCAATGTTGTTTTTTATGCTAATTGTGACAATCAAAATCGATGAAAACTATAAATTCGCAATTCTAAATTTTGAAAAAATATTTTTTTCCGAAATTTACAAGGGGGGAGTACATGCTTTTTTGCCAAAAAATTAAAAAAAAATTTTATTATCAAAATTGAATATATTTTGAATGTAGAATCAATATATAGGACAAATCATGATTAAAATGCCATCAAACGTGAAAATCGGTTCACTTTTGACAAAGTTATGGGGGTTTGATATATGGACACTATGGAATCTGACAACCTTACATGTCAAAATTTTTGTCGATTTTGGGATGATTTTTGACCAAAAATTTGACCCTCTCAAAATCACTTTTAATGTTGTTTTTTATGCTAATTGTGACAATCAAAATCGATTAAAACTATAAATTCGCAATTCTAAATTTTGAAAAAATTTTTTTTTCCAAAATTTACAAGGGGGAGTACATGCTTTTTTGACCAAAAAATTAAAAAAAAATTTATTTTCGAAAATGAATATGTTTTGAATGTGGAGTCAATATATAGGAAAAATCATGATCAAAATGCCTTCAAACGTAAAAATCGGTTCACTTTTGACAAAGTTATGGGGGTTTGATATATGGACACTATGGAATCTGACAACCTTACATGTCAAAATTTTTGTCGATTTTGGGATGATTTTTGACCAAAAATTTGACCCTCTCAAAATCACTTTTAATGTTGTTTTTTATGCTAATTGTGACAATTAAAATCGATTAAAACTATAAATTCGCAATTCTAAATTTTGAAAAAAATTTTTTTTCCAAAATTCACAAGGGGGAGTACATGCTTTTTTGACCAAAAAATTAAAAAAAATTTTATTTTCGAAATTGAATATATTTTGAATGTAGAGTCAATATATAGGACAAATCATGATCAAAATGCCTTCAAACGTAAAAATCGGTTCACTTTTGACAATTTTATGGGGTTTGATATATGGACACTATGGAATCTGACAACCTTACATGTCAAAATTTTTGTCGATTTTGGGATGATTTTTGACCAAAAATTTGACCCTCTCAAAATCACTTTTAATGTTGTTTTTTATGCTAATTGTGACAATTAAAATCGATTAAAACTATAAATTCGCAATTCTAAATTTTGAAAAATTTTTTTTTTCAAAATTCACAAGGGGGAGTACATGCTTTTTTGACCCAAAAATTTAAAAAAATTTTATTTTCGAAAATGAATATATTTTGAATGAGTAGTCAATATATAGGATAAATCATGATCAAAATGCCATCAAACGTGAAAATCGATTCACTTTTGACAAAGTTATGGGGGTTTGACATATGGACACTATGGAATCCGACAACTTTACATGTCAAAATTTTTGTCGATTTTTGGATGATTTTTGACCAAAAATTTGACCCTCTCAAAATCTTTTTTAATGTTGTTTTTTATGCTAATTGTGACAATTAAAATCGATTAAAACTATAAATTCGCAATTGTAAATTTTGAAAAAATTTTTTTTTCCAAAATTCACAAGGGGGAGTACATGCTTTTTTGACCAAAAAATTAAAAAAAATTTTATTTTCGAAATTGAATATATTTTGAATGTAGAGTCAATATATAGGACAAATCATGATCAAAATGCCTTCAAACGTGAAAATCGGTTCACTTTTGACAAAGTTATGGGGGTTTGATATATGGGAGCTATGGAATCTGACAACTTTACATGTCAAAATTTTTGTCGATTTTGGGATGATTTTTGACCAAAAATTTGACCCTCTCAAAATCTTTTTTAATGTTGTTTTTTATGCTAATTGTGACAATTAAAATCGATTAAAACTATAAATTCGCAATTCTAAATTTTGGAAAAATTTTTTTTCCAAAATTCACAAGGGGAGTACATGCTTTTTTGACCAAAAAATTAAAAAAAATTTTATTTTCGAAATTGAATATATTTTGAATGTACAGTCAATATATAGGACAAATCATGATCAAAATGCCTTCAAACGTGAAAATCGGTTCACTTTTGACAAAGTTATGGGGGTTTGATATATGGGAGCTATGGAATCTGACAACTTTACATGTCAAAATTTTTGTCGATTTTGGCATGATTTTTGACCAAAAATTTGACCCCCCCAAAATCACTTTCAATGTTGTTTTTTATGCTAATTGTGACAATCAAAATCGATTAAAACTATAAATTCGCAATTCTAAATTTTGAAAAAATTTTTTTTTTTAAAATTCACAAGGGGGAGTACATGCTTTTTTTGTCAAAAAAATTGAAAAAATTTTATTTTCGAAATTGAATATATTTTGAATGTAGAGTCAATATATAGGACAAATCATGATCAAAATGCCTTCAAACGTGAAAATCGGTTCACTTTTGACAAAGTTATGGGGGTTTGATATATGGGAGCTATGGAATCTGACAACTTTACATGTCAAAATTTTTGTCGATTTTGGCATGATTTTTGACCAAAAATTTGACCCCCCCAAAATCACTTTCAATGTTGTTTTTTATGCTAATTGTGACAATCAAAATCGATGAAAACTATAAATTCGCAATTCTAAATTTTGAAAAAATATTTTTTTCCGAAATTTACAAGGGGGGAGTACATGCTTTTTTGCCAAAAAATTAAAAAAATTTTATTATCAAAATTGAATATATTTTGAATGTAGAATCAATATATAGGACAAATCATGATTAAAATGCCATCAAACGTGAAAATCGGTTCACTTTTGACAATTTTATGGTGTTTTGACACTATGGAATCTTTTATTGAAGAAAGTGAACGAGTATTAAGCAGTCGGTATCGCCCGACTGCAATGTTCTTGTTTAGTTTTAAATATTAAATATTATTTAGTTGGATTTGGCATGGAAAACAACAACCTAATTTTTTTCGTATTGATTTCATGAATAATAGAATAATTATATTTTGTGCCTTCCACATTTATATAATAAATTGCATTGTACATAATTATATATTTACATTAGGTGTCACAGACTTTTACAAATCTCTATTTCCTTATGGCATTCTCGCCTTCCACACTCGGAGAGGCCGTTGTTTGTTCACTTTCCAGATGCTTCGTTAGGGTATTGTACCAGTCGTTCATATGCCGTGAGATGATGCTCATAAACTTGGATACCTTGGACTTTACCTTGGTCACAATGCTCTCAGAAAAGGCGCCTCTGCGGCAGCTTGAAGCTGGGGCTTTTGCGCTGGTGATTTTCATGATTGTCGACTCAGTTGGTTCGTTGGGAGGCGTCACCGTGGGCAGGTTTACTTTGTACTCATAGAACGAATAGCGGCCCAGGGGCAACAGCTCCTGCTGATCGTCCTTGTGTATCACATTCGAGTTCAGCAACTCGTCGGCATAGTTGAAGGGCAGGGCACGTCGACGCCTCCGTGCCGGCATCTCCCACCAGGAAGTGAAGCTCTCGTCGGCGAGCTTCTTTAGCCGCTTGGGCGCAGGAACAGGAATTCTTTCTGGCTTTTTGGCCCCAAAGTAATCGTCTTCATTGTCATTACTGTGCGAGGGCTTGTGCTCCCCGTCCAGGTCATCCGCTCCAGGCATGTTTTCCCGCCGGCTTTCATCGCCCAGAGGGAACTCGTGCTGGTGCGCCTTAATGTGACCGAGGAAGTGTTTGCTCAGCTCGCGCTGTGCCTGCAGAAAATCGTTGGCTTTGTGGCCGGTTTTTGCTGAGCGCTTTTTGTTGCCATCTCCCTCCACCGGCTCTACATCCGGCTCCACTTCATCCTGCGGTTCACTTTGGGTCTTGCTCGGTGTTTCGCCTACTGTGCCCTTTGTGGAGAAGGGTTCGGGAAACAGAAGCGAGTTCAAGGTGGCACCCATATTCAAATGTTTACCGTGCTTGGGCACCGGTGCTGGCAAAGCCTCGAAGAATTCCGTAGGCAGCAGCCGTGGCTTTTGACGCTCCTGTTCCTTATGTGTAACTGGCAACTCTTCCGCGCTGTTCTCCTGCGAGCGTTGCACGATTTTCAGTGGCTTTCTTAGACCTGGGCGGCGTTTCTTGAAGCTGATCGGCTCCGGGTCCGGCTGTATTTCGCTCTCCTCGCCATCCGGCGTTTCTATGTGCTTCAGATGCACATCACCCTCGGGCAGGCGGCTGTACGGTGGTGGTTCCGGCTGCTCGCCCATTTTCTTGAAAAACTCCTCCTCGTCAAACTCGTCCAGATCAAATAGTGGCCTCACCTTGCGTTCCGGCTTGCGGATCTCAGTTATCTTCTTGGTCAACGTTGTCTTCTTGCCCTGGCGGTTATAGAAAAAGGGTCCGCCGTAGTTGCCCGGGCTGCGTCTGCTGCGTCGATGCCGTTGCGCCACACTCCGGGTCTGCTCCATCACGTTTCTCAGCCAGTTGAGTGCCTCATACGGTTGCACGTTCTGTGTCTGGGTCTTCGTCTGACGCTTGACTGGAGCAACCGACATCGGCTTTTCCTGCGCCGCGTTGAAGGGCTGCAGCAATCTGCCGAGCAGTGTTCCGGGTGCCTCCATCTCCGTGTTGTCCAACACAAAGCGCCGCTGGCGATTAAGGGTGCTCTGGAGCGAGCCACGCGAGACAGCGGTCTCCTCGATCAGGCGCTGGAGCAGACGATCGGCCGAGCTGTAGCCGCTGGAGCGGCGACTATCCGAAGATGATTCCGTGCTGGCATCATCGGCTTCGATTTCGGAGAACTGACAGTGTTCAAGGTTGACGTTGGGCAGAGCCCAGAAGCCAACGGACATGCTGGGCGTGATCAGCTGAAGCGGCTTGCTGGCATCCTTGGGCTTCACCTGGGGTCGCAGCGTGGAGTTTAGGGTCACCTTCATGTTGTTCAGACGCACGCGACCATCCTCCGAGGTCAGCACATACTGCCAAACGTCGCTGCTGGACAGACGACTCATGCTCCGCACGGTAATCGTCGTGGGCTGCTCCTCCGTGTTGACCACCATAAAGGCCAATCCACCGGACACCGCATTGGCGCAGTGCGTGTACAGTTTATTGGTCGGCGCGAATGCATTCAGGGGTCGCGCTGGGAACACCCGGGAGCCCATGACCTTTTTGAAAAGCGCCGTCACATAGTAGCTAAAGTTGGGCCGCTCAAAGTCCTCCAGTCGCATACGCTTGAAGACTACATCGAAGCCACCGCTGGCCGCATCGCCCAATGTCTGTGCCCAGCGCAAAGCGTCCGTTGTCTCATCGCCCACCAACCGCTTGCTAATCGACTGCGCCCCACTGCCATCCTCCGGCAGCGTCAACCACAGCGGCACCCGCTGCTGCTGCAGCGTTCTCAACGCCGGATCGCTGTCGTAGATGTAGCTGCCCAGGCTGCTGGTTGGCAGCATGTTGGCGGGTCTGTGGGGTGAAAGTTGGTTGAACATCAACTGACAGTCTGCTTGGTTGCATACTCACTGCGTCCAGCCGAATGCAGCATTTAGATCCTTGGACATATCCACATATTTGCGCGTCTCCTCCGCGCTGCTGCCAGCTGAAATGTCCGCGCCCATCACACGCCAGCTATCCACATAGGGGCTGAAGGTGTCCGTCATCAGCTTGAGGGTGGTCAGCTCCTGCACATAGTCCTTGGCGCGTGAGGTGCCAAAGTCCGTGCCCAGCTGCCAAATGCAGTCCGTAATGCCCACCATATAGGAGGTGTTCAGTATCTTCAGCGTGTGCATCGAGTCCCACTCATCGGGCGCATATGGCACCGGTATGATCATAGTCCAATTAACAGCGCTGCAGAGACACACACAGATAAATACATCGCTTTTTAGCAGAAATTCAAATTCACCTACCGCGTCCAGCGATTGAATCCCTTCCAGATGATCTTGGTGGGATTGCGTAGGCGTTGCGGCGCATTCGAGGCAAAGTAAAAGTCGCCAACAAACTTGACATAGGCGTCGCCCAGCAGAGCGGCCATGCTGGTGACGGCCCGTCGATTCTTGCCATCGAGTGCATCGTAGAGATCCTCCGGCCGGACAGCAAAGCTAACAAACTTCTCGTTGACATCGTTGCACGGACGATTCACATGCAGCTGGACCAAGGTGTCCGCCTGGCAAACGGCCAGCAGAGCGAGTACTATTAGCGCCAGCTGTAGACCCAACATATTGATCGACTTGACCGGAGCTCGCTAGCTCCACAACTGTGCAACGCCGGAACATGGGCCAAGCTAATAAGCTGTGTTTGGCGTTTGGCTGTCGTTCGGCGAAAAGAGTTTTGAATTCCAGCATAGTTCGTTTCCATGGAAATCTGCTTCAATTGGCAAGAATTTTTCGCTGAGCGCTGCCCTCAATGCGATGACCTTTTTTTTCAGCTTCGAGCCAAAAACCACGTCGCTATGTGGGCCAACCAGACCAATAAGCTATAAGCAATAAGAGCAAAACACCCGCCAATTTTGGTATGCTGCATTTTATTAATGGGCTCTAACTTTGACCCACTAAGATTACGTAAACGCCTAGTCCTCGTCTTCGGCTGTCAGCATGGCCTTGAAGCTTAACGGCTGAAACTCATAGCCGGTACCAGTGTAAAACTTGCTCATGAACTCCACCCAGTGCAGACGGAGGGTGTGCAGGAAGGCGGACAAGCCCTCCATCATGACCATAATGGAAATGGTGAAGAACACCCAAACGGCAAAGATGACGAAAATGACAATGCAGCCAATATAGCCGTTCATTTGGAAGGCCTTTGACAGCACCATGGTCCACAGGACCTCGGAAAGCTCTGCAAAAAATTGCGATACATTTATAAATCGATTACGGAACACGCTCAATTGTGACTTACCAGCGTGAGCCAGGGACAAGGCCCAGAGACGTAGATACGAGGCCGTGTGAGAAATTGTACTCAATATATATTCGACGGTGTGAATGGCCTGATGAATCCAGATCTCACTCATGGGCTCTTCCTCCTCCTCCTCATCCTCTTGCCCCTTATTCAAATGCGCGACCTGGGCGTGCGGCTCAACTTCAGTTATAATCACTTCCTTGCCGGAGATTTCAATTGTCTCCATGATGGTATCGCCAAAGTGTTCAATCTTGCCGCGCTATAAAAAAGAAAATAAAACGTTAATCCCAGACATAGATATAGATAGACCTTGGATAATGGCACACCATATACTTGCGCTTGCACATCGTCCACAGGGGCATGCCCAGCAATATCCAGGGTATGCATAGAATGGCCACAACGAACAATGACGTCTCCAGTGTTCTTTGAGCGGGAAACATGGAGGGCATACAGCCCCCCGAAGCCACCTCAGTTTTCATCAGAATCATGTCAATGAACATAATGAGCACAGATGGAGCACAGCCCGGCGAATGGGCAATGTCCGTGGTAGTGGGCGAATACTGTACCCACTTGTAGAACATCATGAACACCATGTAGCCGAACAGGAGCAGCAGGAAAATAATTTGCGGCACAAACTGTAGAAAAATGTATGCATACTTTTTGAAATAAACATAATTCTCAACCGAAAGGCAGATGCCGAAGATCATGTGAAGTACACCGAAGATGATCGATAGCTTCATCTTGTAGGTGTTCAGGAAGATGATCTTATTGCTGGCCGACTGCCAAATTGGATCTATGCCCATGGGGTAGGTGCCACGTTGATCTGTCGATGGATTCAGTTGAAGTGTCGGATTCGTGAGCACCGTACTCGTATTGTACTGCACTACCCAGTGCGAACCAAACACATTGAACGACTTAGAGAAGCAATCGTTATAGAGGAAGCCCGTGTACATAGCGAACAGGCCCATCAGCAATATGATATAGCGGCCACCGAACAGGATCTTCCAAATCTCGCCAGCACGTTTCTTGCTTAGACGATTCTCGTAGAGGACCATCCACAAACCGAGTAGGAAGACCAGAAAACCGTGTCCCATGTCGCCAAACATAACGGCAAACAGAAAAGGAAACGATATACAGGTATAGAGTCCGGGGTTAACCTCACGGTAGTCGGCAATGCCGTAGGCATCGATCAGCATCTGGAAGCCGTATGTGAACTTGTTCGTGCGGAAATACGTTGGCGGCATCTTATGCGTCTCGAGTATATTGAAAATTGTGGGCACTGTGCTGCCCAAAGCAGCGGAGGCCTCCGACAATACTGTCTCGATGTTTTCAAGCTCCCGCTTGGGCACCCAGCACTCGCCGATCAAGCACTTGCTGCCCAAGTCCACATTGAACATGTTCAGGGTGTGGTAAATGGCCTTCATTTTCTTGATCATGGCCGACCAGTTGGGCAGCTGCTTCATGATTGCCTTGAGCACACAGGAGCGGTGATCCTCGGTTTGGCTAATGATGGTCTTGAGGTCCTCGATGCGTACATGCACGCTCTTTATCATATCCACGCGATCCTGATGCGAACTCGGGCAGGGGTACATGGAGGCATGGAAACCAGTGCACACCTTGCGTATGCGCCCCTGCAGTTGATCGCCCTGGAAGAAGACTACAAAAATGGTCTTGTAAACCATTTCACACGTCTTGGGATCCTTGACAGGCTCGTCCATTTGGCAGCTACGCACCAGGACATTGCCACGCGAGATGCGCCAGAGCATCCTCTCAAAAGCGTACTGAAAAGTAATTTTCGTTTAACTTATAGCTAAGGATTAGATCGCTTCTCCTTCAAACCTGCCGCTCCCTGCGTATGACGCCTGCTACAAACCCCAAGCTGCCGCCACAGTGTTCCGGATCCTTGTGCGTGCCACGCTTGTTCACATCAAAATTATGGGATTCCTGGTCAGAAAAGAACTGCTCCGTTCTCTCCAGCACTTGAATCATTTCCGTTAGCTCCAATAAGTTCGTTTGCAAGCGCACATTGTTGGCGGACAGCTCGATGATCTCGTTCTCTGTCCTCTCCAACAGTGTCTCAAGTTCAGTTATTTCCTTGGGCTTGGGTGCCGGCGGAAAGTCCTCGATCAGATCGACCACTTTGAGACCATCCTTAGCCAGCTCAGCTGTCGCATATCGTATTTTACGCTCCAGCTCATCGCAGCGACGCACTTCGTTGACGAACTTACGCTGCATCGCAGTGACACCCTCGTTCATCTGCAGGAACGGAACACTTGTGACCAGGATGGCTTATAAGGATCGGATGTCGCTCAACTTACATCGCGAAACTGCACGCAGCCCATTTCGCCCAACTGCGATATGGTCTCATAGGCCGCCTCTGGCTGCAGAAACATCTGCGCCAAGGACATTTTCTCGCTGCGGAAAATGCTGTCCTGCTGGCCCGTGCCATAGAACCATCCTTTCAGCTTGCGACATATAAAACACGTACACATTTTCTTGAAACTATCAATGGCACCTCCACGCGCTCTGATGACGCCAGGTGAACTGATTGACGTGGTCAAGTGACTTCTAAGTTGAAACTTTGGGTATATGGGCTGGCGCTATGTACAACTTTCCAGGCTTATCTTGTGAGCGCATGCTTTGGATAAACTTCCATAAGATAAAGGAAAAATCAACGGGTTTGATGCGTAATTGAGCCTATCTATCAATTTGATGAAATGGTCTAGGGGTCTTATCAGTGTAATGTTCGATAGTGAAAAACCCTCTGCATTAAAAACCAATTTCTGGACAATCAGAAAACCATTTACACTGTTTTCTAAACTACATAATTTGAAGTCTTTTGTCAGTTGTTAAACGTTTGTCAGTGAAAGAAGTTCAAACTGAAATCGAAGAAATGAAAAAAAGTTATATAATTAAATTAAAAGTTTTCGGTATAAATGTATTGCCTTGCTGATAGGATCTCCAAAGCAAGAGCAGAAGAAGATCCGGGCTTGACTCCAGGTCAATGTCAAGTTTATTGAAAGCAAAACCAAAATATATAGTTATTGCAAGAACTTCGCGGTTCTTTTTTTGTAATGCAAACGCAATTATTGAGAATTTTAACGAGTCAAATAACGAAAACGAAAAGAGCGCAATACTTTCTTTGTGTCCTGTTTTGTATAAATTTCGTAGTACTACAACTTATATGATTAAACATTTTTAAACACAAGCTATACTTAATAATTTAAACAGATATATTTAATGAAACAAACACATTGCTGATCTCTTCTTTGTTTATTTCATCAAGTAAGTTTAATATATGCTTAAAATTTATAATAAGGATATCTCAAGGCTCACAAATACCATCATAACAAATTCTAAACAGACATTAACCGAACTCTGACTGATTAATTTAAAATTATTTGTAACAACGAATATCAAATTATTGCTTGAAACGATTTTTTGAGAATACATAACAAAATCATCAACGGATGGAATACATTAACTGAAGGGAACATGTGGGAAGAGTACCACAATACTGACAGTATTAAGAAAACAAAAATATTTAACAAAACAAAACATACATATTATTCATATATTTTACTCATATATCTGTGGCTATTGCTGTGCCGCTGGGCGTTGCCAATTACTCCTCTTCTTCACCATCGATGATTGCCTTGAAGCTGAACGGCTGGAAGGCATAGCCCAAGCCCTCGTAGAATTTGCTCATGAACTCCACCCAGTGCAGACGAAGGGTGTGCAAGAAGGCGGACAAGCCCTCCATCATGACCAAAATGGCCAAAGTGAACAAGCACCAGGCGCCGAAAATGACAAACACGCTAATTGAGCCAGCATAGGACGTACTCTTAAGAGCCAACGACAGCACCATGTTCCACAACACCTCGGAAAGTTCTGAATGGAAGTTAAGAGCACATTGTTATACAATTTCACGAAAAGATGTCAGAGTACTCACGGGCATGGGCCAAGGACAGAGCCCACAGACGCAGATATGAGGCCGTATGCGAGATGGTGCTGAGCACGTATTCGATGGTGTGAATGGCCTGATGAATGTAGATTTCGCTCATAGGCTCATCTTCGTGACCGTGAGCGCCACCAGCAGCTTCTTCCGACGTAGTGGGCAACGGCGTCTCTCCCTCTGCCAGCTCCATGTTACCTGTCAGCTGACCATTGTGCTTGACCTGGGGAGGACAAAACATTAGCAAAAGTCCAATCGTCTGCCACATGGCGCTCTACTCACATGTGCGACGGTGTTGCGGCGGGTGAATTTGATGTACAGCGGCTTGCCCAGCAACATCCAAGGGATGCAGATAAGGCCAATGATGACAAAAGTCTTCTGCACGCCAGACTGGGCTTCGAACATGAACTCTTCGCAGCCACTGAGGGGCGGTGTGTTCTTGAACAACATCATATTGATGAACATAATTAGGACGGATGGAGCACAGCCAGGCGTTTCGGGCTGGTAATCGGTAAAAGCGGTGTACTTGAACCATTTGAAGAACCTAGCAGATAATTATTATGTAATCATATTGAAATGAAATTGATAAGTGAAAGAAGCTTACATCATGAACACCATGTAGCCGAAGAGCAGCAGCAGGAACAGAATCTGTGGCAAAAACTCCAAAAATATGGACGAATAACGCTTGAAATGCACAAAGTTGCAAACAGACATGCACACACCGAAGATCATGTGCAGCACGCCGATAATGATCGACAGCTTCATCTTAAAACTGTTGAGAAAGATGATCTTGTTGTCTGCAAGCTGCCAGATGGGATCCAAGCCCAACGGGTAGATACCCTTGGCGGAGGTGCGCGGTGGCATCTGCAGGGTCGGATTGGATAGGACGGTGGATGTGTTGTAATTGTTCACCCAATTGGAACCGAACAGATTCATCGACTTCGAGAACACATCGTTGTAAATGAGGCCCGTATAACAGGAGAACAGTCCCATAAGCAGAATGATATAGCGTCCGCCAAAGAAGATGTTCCAGATTTCGCCGCCATTCTTAATACGGGCCAGCTTCCGCTCGCAGAGCACCATCCAGCTGCCGAACAGCAGAAGAATAAGGCCATGGCCCAAATCGCCGAACATCACGGCGAAGAGGAAGGGGAATGTAATGCAAGTGTACAGCGCCGGATTGCACTCACGGTACGAGGCGATGCCGTATGCATCGATTAGGTTCTGGAAGCCACGCGTGAATTTGTTGGTGCGATTGAAAGTCGGCGGTTGTTCGTTCGTATCGATGACATTGAGGAACGACGGAATGGTGCTGCCCACAGCAGCTGAACCGTCGGACAGAGCCTTTTGCACGATGTGCAAGTCCTTGGTGGGAACCCAGCACTCACCGATGAGGCACTTCTTGGTCACATCCATGTTGAACAGATTGAGCGTATGATAGATGGCTTTCATCTTCTTGACCATGATCGACCACGAGGGCAGATTCTTGGAGACGGTGGTCAGCACACGGCTGCGATGATCCTCGGTCTGGCTGAGCACCAGCTTCAGATCCTCGAGACGTGTGCGCACATTCTTGACCATCTCCTCGCGCTCGTTGTGCGAGCTTGGGCATGGATACAGCGAGGCATGGAAGCCGGTACACACCTTCTTGATGCGATTCTTTAGCTGCTCACCCTGGAAGAAGGCCACAAATACGGTCTTATAGATGGGATGGCCAGTAGCTGGATCGTTCAGTGGCGTATCCAAATCAGAACGCTTAAGGAACACATTGCCACGCGAGATGCGCCACAGCATGCGCTCGAAACCAAAGACCCGCTCCCGGTTGATGACACCAGCCACGAATCCGAGACGTCCGCGGTGCTGGACAGTTGCCTCATCAATGACGCCACCGGCACGATTGCTTGAATCCAGATTGAGCACCTCCTGGTCGGAAAAAAAGCCCTGCGTATTCTCAAGAACCTTACGCAATTCGGTCAGCTCCAAATAGTTGGACTTCATGTTGACCTCGTTCTGGGCCAGCTCAATCATTTCCGATTCGGTTTTCTCCAAGTGCGCCTCCAGATCGATGATCTCGCGTGGATTGGGCGCGCGTGGAATGTCATCCTGGATATCTGGCAACGCAATACCGTCCTTCTTAATCTCCGTCTCGATGTAGCGAATCTTGCGCTCCAGCTCATCGCAACGACGCACCTCCGTCACGAACTTGCGTTGGAAAATATTCACATTGCAGTTCAGCTACGGAATAACAAGAAGCGGTTAATAAAAGAATAACTTTCGATATGTCTAGTTCGTGCGACTTACATCGCGAAACTGCACACAGCCGGTTTCGCCCAGCTCCGAGACGGAGGTGTATGCGGCCTCTGGTTGTATAAACATCTGGCATAGTGCCATTTGCTCACTGCGGAACATATCCCCCATCTTGGCGACGCTTCACGTTCCCTGCAAAGCATAAAGAGCGAAAGATCAGGAGGGGCGATACGTGGAACATTCCACAGACATGCAATTAAAATTCAAATAAGAAAACAATTCAATAGCCAGACGAAGACGTCGTCGTAGCAGTCTTTGTCGCCTGGTAAATGATTTGAAATGTTTGTTTTTTTTTATTTTAGTCTTGGCCTAAGCATGATAGCCAATGGCTTCCCTTGCCTGGCACGATATATGTGCAGACACACACACATCTATATAAATGTATATATCCATAAGCATATGTTGCGTACTCGTGGTCTGCCATCAACTTTCGAAAACAGCCGGAAGATTTTTATTGGTTTTGTTTCTAAAAGTCAAATGGTTTCTGTATTTATCTACACAGAATTATTTCTTTTTGTAGCAGTAGTAGTCGTATTTATTTATCTTTCCACTTGTTTATCCCGGTTCTTTAAATCTTATTTTCCAAATGTGTTAAATTTAAAAATGTGTAATTTCTTTTGCACATTATTCCACTCCATGGTAGAAGCAGGCAAATATGCAACTAAAGCTACCTGAGTAGTCTAAGACCGTAATTTAATTTGCCCAAACAAATTTCCAAGACTAATTTTTACTATATATAAGCTTGTATACATTAACATAATTCTTTGTGAGGCGTATACATTCCTAGTTTCCCTAGAAACAGTAAATGTAATATATATACATATACATATATCGGTAATTCGCTGGCACTGACTCATGTTACGAGGTTTTTGTGGACTTCACACTCAAACTTCTGGAATTTCATTCATAAGCCAGCACACGCATAAAGAGCACTTTCTCATGTGAAACTTATATATTATGTATCCTAAATAAAGATTTTTAATACATAAAGTTTGAATTATTAAATTAAAAAACAATTCTCCGTAATTCAATTTTTTATCCGAACATTTAATAATTTTTCTGGAAGATCATTTTCACATTTTTAATAAATTGATTTTTTACTTTTAAGTTACGTAATTACCTAAAGGCAACCACAATTTACTAGTGATTATTTTTATATTATTAGGTTCCGTGACATACAATTAGAAATGTAGCCAAGTCGATTAATCATATAAACTGATAAACGTCTGTTTTTATCACAATGCTGCCAAACCATATGAGTAAAATTCGACTGATCTACTCAAAATCGGTGGCACTTACGGATAATGTGTGTAATTAATGTTTTTGATTTAATTAGAGCGCGACAATGTGGCAAGCTTGCGTTGCACAGAGCAGCCCAGCTGCTGTGGGTGGTGCTGAGGTCTGTGTTGGCTAAAAGAATACAAAAAAAGGGAGCAAAAAATACAACAACAACAACAAAAATAATAATAAAATGTACACACAGACGTGACGCGACGCGCCAAGGTTCGTTGTGACATCATCAGACCCAAACAATCAACGACACGGACGACAGTGCGATGCGTCGCACATTATCGAACTTTAATGGCCTGGCCAGGAATTAGCTTTAGCTTTTGGTCATATACAACAGCCATACATAGATGTACATACATACATATCAGAAATTATGATAAATGCTCGTTAAAAACCATTTGTTTTTTTTTTCGCGCTTTCTGCCCAGCGCTTTGAATTTTGGCTTAATATCCAGTATATAAGCCGAATAGCTGATCTAGCAACTGGATGTAACTTTAAACTCCTTCGAATTTGTGCAGCTCTACACAAAATACAGATTACTCTATTCCGCCTGCTGCTTATTGCATATTTTCCTTTTTTTTTTGAAAATTTTTTTGTTTTGTTTCGCATTTTATAATACATTTTTTCATTTATCAGAACGTACGGAAGTCTATATATAGTTGCGCAACAACAAACAAAGCATAACAATAATTGATAAAGCACATATATCGCCGACTTTAATTGCCTGGCATTGTTATAGTGTTTTAGTTATGGTTTTCAGTTCAGACGAAACTATCCTATGCCTGCGATTATCAACACCCAACAGTCTGTGCGAACATACTTCTCAGCTTAAGTTTACTTTTGTTTGGCATTTTACAACATTTTCGCAGTATTTTTGGATTTTCTAAAAAAAAATATTGCAATAAAAATATAAAATTTACGAGCATTGCACAATTATCGCTAAGTATGTTGGGAATACCCAAAAAGATAACAGTTTGGAACTTTTATTTAATGCCTAAACGGAAGCCCAATTATATACGACGTATATACATAATTGCACCCAATTGAATACACATTAAGGTCATACACAAAGAAATACAATCGTTTGTAACTACTGCGTTCAATAAACAGAGCTCATAAATTATTAACAATTTTCAGCAGTCAGTCACACTTTTAACTGTGTACACCCTAGAATAGGCTATTTATTTATTGCAGTAAAATGGATAAGTTATCCATCCATATAAAGTACATACAAACATAAATATGTGTGCTCTTGATCAGTCACTTAAACCATATAACTTTTTATGTTTTCAGATCGGTTGCCAAAACTGCGATCACCGCACTTTTTTTTTAATAGGAACAATTTTTCACTAACTAACTTCCATATGCCTGCTAGGGTATGTAAATTTCGGCACTTCATTCTTTCTCGTTATAACTAAGCTTTCATGTTACATGTGTATAAACATACATACATATACATATCGAATATTGTTTATGTGCATGTGCGCAATTTTTAAAGCAGCACTGTCAGCAACTCTGTCACACTCACACAAACGCTCAATCGAATATCATTTTTAATTAAGCTTCAATTAATTCGAAACGTTTTTAGACTTAATTTCAAACTCGATTTGCAAACACGATATGCGCTTTCAAGTCAACAAATACAATTGAACACGCATTAGTATATTGTTTGTATGTAAGTATGTAATGTTTATACATATATACCAACCACAAAAAAACTGCAAAAAACACGCACAACAAAATGACCAGCAACTGTAAACCAGTTCAACTTCAAAACAACTAAACACACCGTTGCCGTCTATTCCAATGCTGTCACTGCGTGGCCTGGCCGAGCCAAGCCGGGCCGTGCCTGTGCCAGGGCATGGCAGTTAGCATTTGCTTTTCGCTGGTCATTTTCGTGAGCATGTCTGACTAGACGTGAAACGTGTGGGTGTTAGTTAGTGTGTGTGTGTGTGTGTCTCTATTTGCCTTTTACAATAATACATTATATGTACGGACAGTAAGCAGCAATTGTGTGTGTGAGTCGCGCCCGCACACACACGCAAGAAGCCAGTGAGTCTTAATTACATTTTAACGAAGCAACAACTGTTCGTGCTGAACGCCAATGGCGTTGCCAAACCCTGTCGTTGCACGCCCATGCTGGGCGCAGTTAATATCTCTACGACAACGGAGTTTCGTTAAAATTTTTTAGTTTTGTTTGTTTTTCTCGCTTGCGCTCTCTCTCTCTCTCTCTCTCTCTCTTTCGTTTTAACGCTCACTTATAAGTGTATGTGTTATGTGACGTTACATTTGCTAATTTATAAAAAAAAAATTATCGAATTTTGACTATTTTGTACTCATTTTACCATATCTTTTAACGAGATCATACAAATATTTTACAATTTATATTACGATCGGTTTGCAAGTGATAAGAGCAATTGATAAACTTTAAGAACATACATATAAAATAAAAAACTAAAAGCCCCGCCCAGGCGTCGATTACTTGACCAAAGTTACATAAGTGGGAACTTCGACTCAAGTACTTGGCAAGCTCCCAACACGCTAAATAAGTGTAATACACTACTTATCTGTCTTCCGCTATTCATAGGCAAATTATTTACGAAAGACCCGTAATACTTCTAATCAAAATGATTGATTGAAGTGCTTGTGAGAATTTATGATCGTGTCATAAATCATAACTCAATTGAAATTTAGTGATGTACTCTTAGAAATGAAAGCCACTTAAATATTTTTCAGAAAAAACAATGCCAACAGGCATTTTGGAGATGTTCTGTGAGAAAAAGTGCAGATCACATGATTTGTGGGGATTGCATAAAACTCGGCTCTGTAACGCCACTGGTCACACACACACATACACAAACCGAAACGCACAGGCACGCAAACTGCTGACTAACGTGCGTGAGAGATACACAGATACACTCAGAAATAGATACCACAGCTAACTGTTTCGCTCGCTCAGCGCAGGTGGCGTGCGTCAGCTGCTGTCGCGGCGTTTACTTTGACTGTAGTCCCATGACGAGCTGGATCTTCACCCACTGCAGCTTTTATTCTGCGACATCACGTGCTGTAATCAGAACTTTCGTTTTCACGGTTATTCTCCCAAGCCTAAGTTTTTGCTCCCTTTAATTTGGCACCTTGTTCACGCATTTTGTCATTTTAAGCAAAAGATCACCTTGAAGTCACACGCGATTTTACACATATGTACATGATTTACAAATAAAATATATATACTTGTTTGGCTGTCGCACGATTTTATCATAGCTTATGCGCTTATTGTTTGATTTGCGTTCGCTTACCTTTGCAGTTTTGCAACTGATTTTTATACAAATTATTTAAGATTCCCCAAACGAACGTGCGTTAAATTTAGAACTTGTTTTGCCCGTTGCGCCTGTATAGGTTATTGAGACGATCTCGGCGGCGCACGTCTGGTCAGCACCAGCGTTCACTTGCTATTGATATTAAGCATTTAGCTGTAGCGACCGTGTAGCCGATTGTAGCTCGCGCTCTCTTTCTCTCTCTATCTCTCTATCACACTTATTACTCTCCTTAGAGAAATATATCGGAGATTGTGTGGCGGCCTCCACAAATTTACATTTGTATATGTATATGCATATATGTATGTATGTATGTATATATATGTGTGCATCTACATGTTCAAATTGTGTCTGATCAAGTTTTTTCTCTTATCACAAATCGAAATACAAAAGTCCAAGCTCTCAAGTTATAACACATATATTTATTTATTTTCTGTGTGTGTGCCTGTGTAAATACGTATGATTTTCAGAAGAGACACTATCAATTATAATTAACAACGCTTCAAAATAGTAATTCCGTAGGCTTGATAAGCCAGTTGATATGGATTGTTTTCTGTTTTGATTGTGTCAGTCGTATAAATTGCTTTAAATACTCCTCAATACTCAAATAAATGCGGGTCTTGGCAACAAAATACGTTAATTTTAAATAAACATATTCATACATATGTGTATGTATGTTTTGCGCCCCAGGGCTGCTTCCACGAGCAGCTGCTGTGGAGGCTAACCGATAATTTAGTGATTTTGTTTTTACATTTATAAACAGCTGACTTATTGCCGAACGAATTAGATTTTATATTAGTTTTCCAGGTCTACCTTTGTAATGTCCTACGGAGGCTACACCCAACTGCCCAGTGGCAGCGATTACGACCAACGACAGCAGCAGGTGGTGGCCAACACGTACGATGTCCTGCAGCGCACGACCGAGAGCATACAGCGATCCAACCAAGTTGCAATCGAGACGGAACAAGTGGGGACCGAGGTAATCGAAGCAATAACAACAAACAAAAGAAAAATAAAATAACATATCGCAAACTGGGCAGGTTCTTGGCGAGTTGAGTGAGCAGCGAGAGTCTTTATTGCGCACCACCCGACGATTAGAGGATGCCGATCAGGAATTGTCCAAATCACGGATCATCATACGCAAACTGGGCCGAGAAGTTGTTTACAATAAGATCGTGTTGATATTGATCATTATTCTGGAGGTGGCCATACTGTGCGGCCTGCTGGTATTGAAATTCGCCCATCTGTGAGGAGCGGCATTCGAATCGAAATGTTCGGCTGTATTTGAAGTGAATATGAACTTTTATTAAGTATTTTCGTTCTTGTATCTAACATTTATGTTAAACCCATGCCTTAGACATATAGAGTTAAGATACTATAAATCGCATATAATCGATATTAATAAAACACAGCTAAAAGTTATGGAGATTTTTCTCAATCCCTTATCTACACATTTCACATTCAGTATAATGTAGGAATAACAATGATAATATTTATATGTATATGTATATCCGACTATTTGGCATAAAGCAAATTGCATGCTATGGATTAAGAATGATATACAACGGTTTAAGTAAATACACGCGTTTCTGTCTGAGGTTACAAACAAATCGTCAATCAATGATGTGTTTGAGAGATATTCGCTTTTATGAGAACGCTTCAATAAAAGCGCTTTAACTATTTTGGTTGAAAAGCAGCTCAACTTTTAAGTAATTTTCAATTATCCTTTGGTAAGACTATGGACCAGCCAAAGACGCGTCGATCAAAGCCGCAGGAGAACAAATCGCAATTCAATAGCGGCTCCTCCGCCCATGCGACGGACGAGACCATGCGACGATGTCCCTGGCGGCTGGTGCGGGGCAAACGCGCCACACGCTGCCCATTCAAGTCGAAGAGCCGAATCTGGCGGTTGTCATGAGGTATAGCTATAATACCCCCACTAGAGACAGCCAAGCGGTTAACAGATGAATCTGTTCTTATGGTGGCCAGAGCAGAGCGCATGTTGCGCAGTTCCCATACTTTGATTGTGCGATCATCGGAGCCCGAAACGACCTTATCGTCGCGAGCGAAAACGCTTGATGTGACCGTTTCGGTGTGACCCTGAAAGACGGATACGGCTGGTATCGGATCGCGGAAGTCCCATAAACGGAAGGTGGTGTCACGTGATGCGGTCACAACCAGACGCTGGGTCGGATGTGCCGATACATGTGTAAGCTCATGATCGTGCCCAGTGAGTGGTTGCAGCGGCTGTGCCGTCTCAACATCCCACAGTATCGCAGTGCGATCCCAACTGCCAGTGATAATCTGATCCATGCTCGACAGCCAATCTGCAGCGACTACTACCGAGAGATGACCACCGGGTCCGGTAAACTCACACAGCGGCGTACGCAACGCGTCCACTCGATCCCGATCCTCCAGCTGCCCATCACTGTCATCTAGCTCTTCTTCGGACGAGTGTCCTTTTCTGAAAACTCGAAATGAAAATATTGGAATTTGATTTTAATGTATAATATCTCACTTGGACACCTCCCAGTTGACGGCCGCTTGCCATATGTGGGCTGTGCCGTCGCCACTACCGGTCAACACGAGATCCCGATGCTGATGGAATTTAATGGAGTTAACGGAGCCTGCGTGTCCTTGATATTGCAGCAAGCAACGTCCACTTTCTATACCCCAAATGCAGGCGGTGTGATCAGCCGACGCTGTGCCAATAATGGGCTGACCCATCTTAGCAGCCACCTGCCAAATACCATCCTTGTGTCCGCCAAACTCCCGGACCACCGAACTAACCACTGTCTGTGCCTTGAAGCTGGACACAATTCGACTGGTCTGCGCCTTTATTTTGTTACTGGCCTTCGCCTTGCTGCCACCTGTGGCACTGCTCAGCTTGGCCTTGAGACTCTTGTGTGTGCTGGAAGCAGCCGCCAGCAAACTGGCGCCAATTTCATCGCCCATCGGAGCAGATGGAGTAGCGGGCGTAGCTACCAAAGAGGCGCCACCGCTACCAGTCGCCACAAGCGGACCAGTAACTCCGCCCGCAGCGGAACGTTGATCATACGGAGTCAATGACTCTCTGGGGTTCGCAGTGGCATTCTCCAGCTTATCTTGCACTGTGAACAAAAACAGGCAACAGTCAACAATAGTTTCTTGTGGCTGGTATATTTTTTTCACTCACGATTTAAGTTCTCCAAGTAGAGCTGCTCGAATTCCTTTTCGATTTGGGCAAATAGGAAGTGGAGGCGGGCACGAAATGGCGCATCCTCGGGTATGATGGATATATCCTCGGTGAGACTCGTTAACCGCGTCTTGGCTGTTGTCGTTGCCTTCATTGTGATGTATTTGTTTTGCTTGTGTATATATTTCTTCACGTTTGCCAGTTTGTTTCTGACTTCCGCCACAAAGCGTTTCCCGTCACCTGCGTTGTTGGTAACAATCCAATTAGTGGATCTGTTTATTGGTAGCCAGTTGACCTTTATTGATCCAATTCCATTATATATATCTGCGCTGCATAAATATTTTTCTTTAGGTTTTTCTGCTGTGCAGTGTTGGAAAACATATATTTGCGAAATGGTAATCTTTACCACACTGTTCTTAAAAACCCAGCTGAATGCAAAAATGAAAAACGAAACAGCTGATTATTTAACCTATATGTATGCACGAAGGCATATTAGATATCCACTGACTGTGAGAGTTAATATTTGTTAACTTAAAACAGTTTATAATATTGAATATCAATATTTGTTAGCAAATAATTATTATACCTTAGATATTTTATTCATAAAGCACAGAATGTGAAAGCAATCGCTTGTGTATGATTATCAATTTAATAGCAGTGGGGTTAATGCTATTATTTGTCACATAAAGGTTAAGGTTTGTTTTTTTTTTACAAATTACTTGGCCACATCGCTGACTCTGACTGACAAATAAGTAAACAATAAACCGCACTTTACATTAGATACATTGAAATGCGCAAAACATGGGTGAAACGCGAGAATATTTACTACAAGCCATTCTACAAGGACAAATCGAAAATGTTTATGCTTTTAATATTTTTGGTCGGAATCTCATTTATTGCCTACCAGGTTGGTAAACGTTTGCGCGTTTTTTGTGTGTTTATTAATATGCGTAAGTAAATAATAGGCCTTCTCGCTGAATCAGTTGCCCAGCGTTCAACAGCTGCGACGCAAACACAAGCAAATGATGCAGTCCCTCGGTAGCAAACAGCGTGATATGGATGATTTTGACGGAGCAGACCCTTTTGGGAAAGCCGCTGATCTAGCTGTGCCTGCAACCCAAGACGAAGACGCCATCAAAATAATACGGTACGTTAACTGTATACATAATGGCTTGTGTCTGTATATACCAATTGCCACGTTTACTATGTGCAGCGGCATACGTCTCTTCGACTATGATGCGTACAAGCCCAACTACAAGGGCAACTTCAAGTGTCTGGATGGTAGTAAAGAGATTCCGTTTCACCATCTCAATGACAACTATTGCGATTGTGAAGGCGATGGGAGCGACGAGCCGAGTACCAATGCCTGTAGCAATGGACGCTTTTATTGCAAATACCAAAAAAGACATATCACGGGTCGTGGCTTGGACGTCTGGATTTGGGCGTCTCGGGTCAACGATAACGTTTGTGATTGCTGCGACGGCAGCGACGAGTGGACGACACATACCAAATGCCAAAATAGATGTGCGTAGTTTTGGTTACAGCTTAGCCGAAGTCCAAAAACTACGCGACACCTATCATCTACACACCTACATTTGCATCTCAAAGATAAATCCATTTAGTGTGTAAAGCACATCACAAAAACGATATTTTTTGTAGAATATTTTTGATTACGATTACCTTGTAATTTATTTGAAAACAAAAAACCAGGCATTACATTTAAGTAGATCGAATAAAAAATACGTAAATAATAGAAATATACAATTTTTTTACAATTTAGTAAAATTAAGAAACTGGACATTTTATCCGATCTTACCTTTCAGTACTTTATAGTATCTGCGAATTTATGTGGTCTTCAATTTAATGAATTTGTAGACCCCCATTTAAGGCTAAATATCAAGTATTTACGCTTAATTTCATTTATTGCCAGACTCGCATGAATCTGTTTTACATAGATCTCTATTTTATAATGAAATTCCTAGCACAATTGAATGCCTTTGAACATTTTCATTTAATTTGTCTTCATTTTTTGGTTTAAAACTCGCATCGTATTTACTTTACTTTCAAGCCGTACTATTTTTACTGACAATTTTGAACTGCAAATTCTACAAAGGTACGAAACGGTTGTTATTCGATTATTATCAATATTTTAAGAATGTATTTATTTACTTTGTCTGCTAAGCTTAGGAGGCTGTTTGCATTTATCTGCTTTATAAGTGCAAGGTCGGGATTTAATATTTTTTGTTTATTAAGGAACGTTTTCGGAATTTTAAAATTGTTTTTTATTTGCATTGAGATGGGCTACTTAGAATTTCGCAGTACAAAGTTGAACTACGTACACAATACATAGAGCAAAATCGTTTTTTGTATTATTACAAAATTCATTAAATAAAGTACAATAAAGGCATTACTATTAAGATTAATTGTTTATGTAAGCCTATATGTTTTAAGGTTTTGGAACTTAAACTATGCTTACTTAAATCTAAGTAATACTTAATCAGAGTTTTTGTTTTGCTTTCTATATAGAATATTGTTTGGATACTTGCGGCTCTATGCTTGTGTGAATACATTGTATTTTTGACATACATTCCTCTTGATCGAAACGTCTAAATATGATTTCAATGCGTATACATTTTAAATAAGGAGATAAAAGTGAAAGGATTGCATATACGAAATAATAAAAAAATGAAATTTACATTATTGCACTGAAAACACTTTTTTTTACTTAAGCTTCACATAATATATAAATGGGATATGTATAGAACAAACAAAAAATATATAAATATTTTGGACGTCAAACATAAATTAAGAAAAAATATACACAATTAAAATCTGTTTTAGCACAATTGACATGACATTTGAACATAAGCCGTAGCTTCACATAGTATGTATAAAAAGAGATTTTTTGAGGGGAACTTAAGCTACTCTTAAACAAAATTAGTTGCATAAAATGTATATATAGATAGTTTATAATTAGGTGTACAAGTCTAACGACAAAGCGTATAATACAATTTTTGCAGTTTGCGTTTCGAGCGACACTGATGATGGTTGTGCGAATGATTTGACTGCTGATGGTGATGATGATGGTGGTGATGTCTGTGAGAGAGCTGGGGTGAATGTGTCAGTTGCTGATGGTGTGGACGTGGTAAACTGTGTTGCTGTTGTTGTTGCATATGGCTTTGATGATAATTATTTACAAGGCTCGCCGTAGCAGCCGTAGCCGAGGTTGATGTAGCACTGAGAGCCACCGCTGATGAAATCAGTGCCGCGGCCAAACGAGAAGATGCCGACGACGAGGCGGCGTCTGTGGAGAGCAGCAGTTGGTGCCGTTGCCGTAACTTCTGCAGCTGCAGTCGCTTAGCTGCGGCGGTGCCTTTGCGCATCGCATGTAAACGCCGCCTGTGATGATGGGGATGCAGTTGAAGATGTCACTTTGACTCCTCGATGGAATCCAGCAGATTGTTGCTACAACTGCCAGCGCCATTGTTGGTAGCCACAATTGGCTGTTCATTGCCGGCCTGTTGCTGCAGCTGCTGTTGATTGAGTGAATGGATGTGCTGACAGAACGCCTGTAGCACTTCAAAGTGCGTCATCAGATTCGCCGGCTGGTTATCGTAGTGCAGATGCCGCGTAATTGGTGCATTCAAACGACGCAACATCTCCGTAAATAGCTTTTCCTCTTTGCGTATCCAAGGCCGCCGATCGTCCTGCACCTGATAAGGTGTGAGGTGCACATGTATGTTCATGCCTAAAATTGAATTTATGAATATTGTTGTAACAGTAATGTGTTACATTTTGCGTAACAGATGGAAAGAAGTGTATACCCATTCGCGTAAGCGTCTCTAGTAGACTCCGTGATGTTATCCATGTATTCTTCTGGCCACCGTGACCGCCGTCCAGCCAGTACATGTCCGTTATGCGCGAGAGTAGCCGGCACATGCTGCTGTCGTCCGGCGTCAACGTTTTCAGATAGTGAAATTCATAGATGAACTGCAAAGAAATATATCAATAGACACATGTTGCATGTCAGTCAAAGGGTTCCCGTAACTGCTTCAAGAGCGACAAAACTTTGTTAGCGATTTTTACACCAAATGTGACTCACTTGATTGAGCACGACGCATCCCTTGCTGAAGCCAATCAAAACTAGCTTGGACTTGTCCAAATTAAGATTCTCGCGCCACCACAAGGGATTGTTTTCGGCCGTCGGCGTCGGCGGTCGCGACTGTTGCGATTGTGCTGCTGGCAGCGTCGGTTGCGACGCGGCGCAATCGTTGCTGCTTTTTGTGTTGTTGTAGTGTTCCACATTGTTCGTTGGCGCTGGCGTTTCCTTTACAGCTGTTTGTTGTTGTTGTTGTGGCTGCTGCTGTTGCTGTTGGTTGTTCAACTCCTGATGGCTATTCTCGACAGCATCTTTGTTGTTGCCGTTGTTAATGTTACCGCCACTCTCAGATACATTGTTTGTAATCACACCCGTTTCCGTTGAGCCAGCGGAGACTATGGGAAAAATGACTGCGCCATCGGCATCTACTGTTACATTCTCTTGCACCTGCAGTATGTCTATGTCCATGTCCTGGCTGTTGTCATTGGCAGCCGCTGCCGGTGCCGCTGGGCTAGACTCAGAGTTTACCGTGGCATTGGACAGCGTCAGCGCCGCGGCTGCTGCAGCGGCAGCTACAGCAGCAGCTGCTGCCGCCGCCTGCGCCGCCTGATCTAGTATTTCATTCTCGGGTATTGAGATCAGGCGTTGTGATAGATTCTGTAACAGTCTAGAGGAGGCATTTAAATGTTTATTAATACAAGTCTAACTATTTTAGAATAGATTTCAAATGAATTTAAGCTTAAATGTAATGCTACCATTACCCTACGCTAACTGCTTTCTGTATTTATCTAAATCTGCTTCTTATCACTAGAGCTCAACTCACTTTTCTAAATGTTGAAGAGCATGGTTCATGGGCGTATGATCCGGCACGCCAGCATTATTCCCACGTACGAAATTATCAAAGCAGCTGAAGGTCTTGAATTCCATGCTGAAATATGAAGAAAAGTATTTAGTGACGAGTCGAGATGATACTCAAACAAAATACTAACCGAACCGGCCGTATGACTATTATATGAGAGCGCGGAAAGGCTTCGCGCAGCAATATCGCAGAGTTTTCCAGATTGTACTTCATGTAGCCGCGACTGTCCCGGTTCGTTTCCATGCTCTCCGGAAAGTCCTGCACATCGCCGCCAAAGTAGATGATCGCTTTGGAATCGTCGACATGTTGCGACTGCTGCCGCACAATGGGCGGACAGTAGACAATGTCGTTGGCGCGATTCTGGAAACCGGCCACGGAGAATATTCGAAATGGACCGGCCGAAGTGCTTGGCGTGCATAAACGCTCCCCGCTGCTGCCGCCAAGCATGCCCTCGAAGTTTCGTATCCGCTCTTGCAGTTGCAGAAATTGATCAATGGTGAGCTGCGAGGAATGGGCAGTTAGAGCGCATCATTAGAGAGTTACTCGGGCGTCCCTTCACCAGCCAGCACAGCACAACACAACACACATACACAAACCTACGCACACACACTCACACTCACACACACACACACACGCACGCACACACACCTAACCAATTAAAACAGAAAGCTAGTCATATTCATTCTCATAAAAGTCGCGCGGATCGCCACAACAGCCGACAAAACGCAGGCGCGTGTCCTCCACACACAGCTTGGCATCCTCCCTCATCTCCTTGAGCTTGACGCGCACCTCCTCGCGCATCAGATTGCGACACATGGCCACCAGGCCCATGCCCAGCAGCATGTAAATAAAGTTAATGGCCAGCTTGGAGTGCTGATCATTGGTATCAGCAGCGATGTCCTCGCGCAGCTTTTGCGTGGCCGCGTCCACGTCAGCGGCAGTGATCAGCGAGGCGCCCGGCACAAAGTCACCGAAACCAATTTTGCACAGCGATGTCATGCAAAAGTAAAAGCTGTTCAGAAAGCTCCACTTCTCCCAGTTAGCAAACATGATGGTGCCCGTTAGCACATAAAAGAAGATGACCCACAGACAGGCCGTCGAGGGCACAATTATCTTTTGCGGAACGTCAGGGTGCCCAGGCTGCCGTTTTCCAGCGCCTCCAATCGGGTATCGTAGTTGCGCTCCTGCGTGCAGTCGTGCAGAGACCGGTACAGGAACTTGAAAGAACGGGCCAGCACGCGACCCATATTGAGAAAGTAGAGTATATAGAGGGGTATGCCGAATGTGGCATAGATGACCGTGAAGCCCTTGCCCCAGGGCGTGCGCGGCACCATGTTGCCATACCCAATCATGGTGATCACCGACAGGCAGAACATCAACGCTGCCGGAAAACTCCAGATCTGCGCCGGAGTGCGTCCCACATAGCCATTTTTGATTATGGCCGCTATCTGCACCTGGTACTCGCGCAGCACAGCATTCGTTTCGTTAACCCACCGGGGCTTATCAATTAAATTGTGCTCTTCGGTGATGTTCCATAAACGCTGCGAACAGTTCTGACGCAGCTCGAGAACATGCGCCGCTGTCTTATCCACATACTCGCGCTCGATGTTCATGAAGGCAAAAGCACCGCAGATGGCATAGAAAACGATTAGGGCGCCCACGCCCACCTGCGTACACATGAACGTGACGAAGTTTCTGCAGCAGCGCTTGACGCGTTTGCGTGGCTGATTGCTTGCGTTTGAGGAGACTGTCGACACCTCCATGCCCCCGCTCAGCACTTGCGGGGAGCTGCGTTGAAATTTGTTAGACATGGCGGGCAGGCCAATCTAATTACATAGTTATATAAGACTGCGGTCCGGAAAATTTATTGGTACTTATAGCCAGTGTATATAAGTAAATATTTCTATGTGCACTTAATTGGAAATTTAATTTGGTTTTTTTTTCGCTGTTTAATTTGCAGGAAAAATGTTGAAAATCAGCACAGTGCTATAAATAAATTCACGCACTGCCACTATAACATTTGCCGTTAACAAGGCTCTTAACGATCTGCCGAGCTAGATGCGCTCACCGCGGCCGCCAAAATGGAACTGTGTCTGCCCCGAAAATAACAAACTATTTCTCTTGGGCTGCAATAACAACACCAGCAAAAGCATATGTCGAAGAGCACTGCTAGGGATTGAATAGAATTATTTTCGGATACATACATTTCCATTTAACACGATTTATGAACTACCGCATCAAAAACTACAAAAACTCAAAACTCATGAAAATCGTACTGTATTAATAGATGTTTACGTTGCGGCAATGAGTAAAGGCGGCCGTTTGTCTCGGAATCGTCTTTGATTAATGAATTAAATAATCGGCAAGCTTGTAGATAGGTATGTATGTATCTAGATACATTCTAACTTAGAACACGCGTCTCAACAGCAGTTGCAAAAACAATAACAATATTTTAAAGCAAGACAAAGCGTTTGTAAATATAAACAAAGAATAAAAGAGATCACAACAAAATAAACTAAAAATGAACGAAAAACACAAAAAAAGGCGCCACAGTGTGCCCCGACCCAAAACGGACCGAGTCATAGCAAGTGCACGCACATTATATATTAAGTGGGAGTGGGGCGCTTCTGAAATTTCACTTTCAATTTTCGGTATCAACTGCACTTGCATAACACACCTCCCTTGGCCAGGTTTTTTCATTATTTTTGTTAAGGGTCGTTCACATTCCGCTTAGCCGGTTTAACCTGTACGCGAACGCGCGACAGACAACAGATACACAAGAAGAGGCATAAGATCAATGAATGCGCAAAAACGGGTCAGCGGCGGTGGTTTGCGGTAGGCAGGAGATGCATTACGTGGGCGTCATTAGGGGTGTTCAGCAGCTGAAGAAGGCATGCAGCGAGGGTGTGGGGAGTGCTGCAACTGCTGCAGTTTTGCTCAACAATGACCCTGAAGATGGCTAATAAACGGCCAGTGCCAAGCGCAACAACGACGGCGACAGCGGCAGCAACAACACCAGCTCTGAGGGGTGAAATGCGTAGCGAAGAGATGGATTTTTTCAATACACACACTCACACACGCTTTAGTCGCACATATACTCGCGCGCATACACACACACACGCACACACACATAAAAAGTTCACAAATTTATGCAAAATTTTCAGCGCACCGCGCGAATTTTGCACTGGCTGAACAATTTCGCTGTTCCTAATGTACTTACGCCGTTTTTTGTTTTAATTTGTTGTTATAATTTCTGTAGTTATGAAAATATTCCCGCGTCTTTTGTTTCTATCCCGTTTACTTTTATCTCTGCGTCTGTATTTTTAATTTCGTATTTTTACATTGATATTTTCACACACTGCAAATATGGGCACACAAATCCTGTTAAAAATCCCAAAACTGCGCACTCTGGCGTCTGTGTGGCCGCAAAGTCAACAACAAAATAAGTACATAGAAAAATACTACAAATACTGACAATTGAAGATAGCAGTATTTTTGTATTTATTTCGCAGAGATGGCAACTCCAAATTAGTTTATTTTTAAGAACATGGCGGAAAATAATTTTAACTATAAATGAAAATCAAAATAAACAATTATGGACGCCTCACTGAGTGCGTTATCGTTTTCTCGATATATATAAGAGCTATGCTTCCGAGTGCTTTACATGTCTAAATTTTTCTCAATTTTCACCAGACTTTAAATTTTTATAGCTTTGTCAAATGTTTTACATATATGTATAAGGCTCTGTGGTAAATTGCTCAACCGCTTCTTTGCTTTGATATTCAAATGTGCGACATTCACTTTTGGAACAACTTGATTTTTAAATATAAATATTTATTTCAGTAAAATTCGGCAATCCAAAGTAAATGCTCTTTAAAGACTCCCAAGTGCCATAACTTTATCAAAACTTTACTGACATTAAAGATGCTTTTTTGCTTATTATTTGTTTTACTATTCATAAGCCTCAGTTTCAGTTGAGTGATATATTCATAGATTTTCATTGCTTTCTTACCAAAGATTTATACTTACAAATTTCTCAATATCGAATTGAAAACACTTACCTATATTTTAATCAGGAATTACCTATACTTACTTTTTTCATACCTATATGTATCTATTAAGATATACAGCTGAAAATAAAAAATAATCCATCCACTTTCACCCAGAACCCTAACGATTTGAATTGTGCTTCCAACAGAGTTCATAGAAATAGAATCTTGTGCCCTATATGAAACTATGTTGTTAATAATAATCATAAATTTTATTTGATTTTATTTATCGACTTTAAAATGCTGCTAGGGATGTATATTTTCGATTTAATTTGAATAAAGTTGCAGTATATGCATATACTCGTTTATGTAAGTGTAGTATATGAATTGATTTATATAAACTTGTAGACGACGAAAAATGTTATATAATATTTACCATATGTGTCATGATTTTATGTAATAGTAAACGGGCACATATGCAAACATATACGTATGTATTTGAGCGCGTATTTGCGTTAGTTGTTTGTTAATATTATTACTGTTATTAATACAAAATTGTCGAGTGCAGAGTGGAAAAAATAATTACATCAAATCTAATTATGTGAGGTGTGAGAGGATTGCTAAATACTATTATTATTAAGCTTCAGTTAGCAAATCCCATTATATATATATTATATATATATGTGGATCGTGTGAGCCTTATATATAAAAATACTCCATGTTTCAATTGCCAACATGTAAATTAAAACGCTTGAAAAATGTGCGTTCCTTTTTTTTTGTTTTCTTTTAATCCTTTGGTTATGCTTAGTTAATCCCTCTAAATCTGTATAGTATGTAGTATATGTTTGTTGTTTTTAATATAATTTCATATTTATTACATTTTTGGTACATAAATCTGTGTGTGTGTGTGTGTGTGTGTGTGTGTGTGTGTGTCTGTTTTCGCCTTAAATTTTGTTTTGGGGTTGATGTTATCTTTTAGTTGCTGCTGCAATTTTGTTGATTTTTGTAGTACAGTTAACTCAATACTTGTACAACTAAATAAAATTATAATTATATTTTTATATACACACATACTAACTTAAAAACAGTGCACGAAACTAAAAAGTCATATAGTAGCAGTAAATTATGAGCTAAGAAATTATTTTATACATTTTGTGCTTTGGACCGAAATATAACAATTTTGATAATTATGCATAAAACATAGGCTGTCCTAAATAAATATAATTAAAAGTCAAGCAACATAAAGTTATCAATTATGCGCAAAACATTATTTCCATGTTGCCTTTCTTAATTATATTCTTTATATATTTTGTATTCTTTATAATTTTGTTGTGTAAAGTTTTGTGCCGAAAATATCACATTGATTTTTATTTTTTTTTGTTTTTACTTTGAATTTTTTTTGTTGTTTTTTTTTTGTTGCTATTTAATATGTTTTCTAACTTTATCATTTTGCCATTATTAACTTCAATACGTGCCAAACCATAATTTTGCTGATCACAAAATGTTTAAAATGAATTCAATTTTAGTAGCATTTTACATTAAAGTAATGTGTTGAAATGATCCGATGAATTCTAATAGCAAGTGCGAAATAGTTGTCGAACTTCATGTAGCAATTACTAATATTGACTTTAGATTTAGTTTACTTAATAGTTTCTGATATGAATTATTTAAATTTAATATAATATTTACTGTTTACACAAGTTTTGCATTAATCATTATGATAATTTATATTTATTTTTTTTTAAATTTTTTTTTGTTTTATTCATTTATTTATTTTTATAAATATAAGCAAGCTTATTATTGTTTAACAAAATTGTGAGGTGGTTCAAGTGGTTCGCATTTAGTCTAAGAACTTACAACTTATAAAGAACTTTAACCATACAAGAATTACTAAATAAAACACATTTACACGCAGCAAATAAACAAACGAACATTAATTAAAAACATGACTTGCCATTTACTTATGTTGCCTTTAATTTAATATATAGTTGCTATATAGGTATCGTTTTTATAAACACAATTCATTAAAATTAAGCAATCAATCAACAATAAAACTGAAATGCATCTGAGGTATATCAAAATTTCTTCGTAGTTCTTTGAGTAAAAGTATGTACTCTTTGCAAAAATTATATAATATATAGTAAAATTAATAAAAATATATTTATGTGTTTTTATGCACATATACATATATGCAGATGTGTATGTATGTATGTATGCAAACTAAATACTAATGTGATAAAATATGAGTAGTACGGGTAGGTGACTGTGACTGCCTTAGTGACCGGGCAATGAGCCCTGCTTTTTACATTAACATTTCATTATTTTATTTTTATTTTGTTACAACGTTTTACATTTATCGTATGTATAGTATTCATATAGTTTTGTATATGTATTAGGAAACAACACGCAGAAACCTTTAAAGTTTTTTGTTTTTATTATTTTGTATTAGTAAAATTTACATCAATGCTAATAGTTCAGGAACCCCATTTTAGGGTGTTTTTCAAGCAACCGAAACCATTTTCATTTCAATAAAGAGCTTTCTATTTTGTATATAGAATCATATAGAATCTTCATAGGTTCTGTTTTAAATTTATTTACGACTTTTCCTCAATTTATTTTTTAGGCAAATACATTAAAATTGTTTAGAAAGAAATGTAATAACTAGCCATTTATTATTTTTATTTTTGTATATACGTATGTATGCGTAGTTGCGTACATTATATATATAGTATGCTGTATCGTATATAGTATATAGTTTTTAGCATCTTCGGTTCTATATATTTTGGGTTATTGCTTGTGGCGCTAAATTGTCTGCCATTGAGAGCTTTGTGGGAAAATGTACAAGCGACTAAATGCAGAGAATTACAGTTATATCTGTTATATATGTATATATAGGTAGATCTATTTATATAGACTCCAAGTCAAAACAGAACTTACACATTATTAGGAAAAACGCTTAACAAAACTCTTTATGTCCTTGTAGTAATTGTTGTTGCTGTTGTTGCTGTTGTTGTTGTTGTTGTTGTAGCTGTTGTTGAAGTTGTTGCTGGATATTGATTGCCCACCCCGCCCTTATATGGAGGAGTTGAGCTTTAGCAGGCGATCCGGATGCTTGACGCGCAAATGGGAGCGCAGCGTGTCGATCCGACTGTAGGTGGCCGGGCAATAGGGGCACATGGAGCGTTGAGCGGTGTGCGAGTGAAAGTGATGCCAGCGATTGGTGACCTCCTTGCCGCAGGAGCGGCAGCGCCACATGGTGCCTGGATCGCGGGACGGCGTGAACATGTTGTGATAGGACATCGTGTGGTGTGAGTTGTGCCCAGTGCTGGTGGGTGTATTGGCGCCGCCCAAAGCGGCCGCCTGCGCCTGATTGTAGCCGTGGGAAGGCGGTGTTCCGCCGGCATTGTTGTGGCCATTGCCCGCGGCGCGAATGTAGTGCAACGGATGGTATTCGCTCTTCAGGGCCGTCGACAGGTGCATGCCGAAGGGCGGCGGCGGTGGGGAGGCCGATGAGGAGGTCGAGAGCGGTGTCGAGAGATGGTGTCGAGCGGCGAGGCCTGTGTCGAGAACGAGAAAGAGAAGAACAGACACACAACAGCCCGGCGAGCGGGACGAAAATCAGCCCAGAGAAATAGATCTTTTTTGTTGGTTTTGTTTTGAATTTGGTGTGGTTTTTTTTTTTGTGTATGATAAGGAGAGAAGGATTGTGGCAAAGAGAGAGAGACAGAGAGAGAGATATGTAGAGAGCGAGTTAGAGAGGGAATATGATAGACTTATGGTAAAAGATAGTTGAGAGTAGAGTATCGTTTTGGTGAGCAAAATAATTTTGTCATAGGCAAAAAGTAATACAAACTAAAGTGGCGTAACAATTACTAATAACAAATAAAAAAAAAAAACAAGGAAAAACAAAAACAATCTATATATATGTATACATATATTTACATATATATAGTATATATAGGTGGATGGCTAACTACATTCAAGCAACTTAATCAACAAAATAACGCAATTACCCTGGGCATATACAAAAAATTAATTCGAATCAAAATACAAACAGATTGACATAAGAAAAATAAGTATAACTAAATAATTATAACTAAGGAAAAACTAATCATACAAATCATTGTTATTATATCATGGGTAGAGCTATGTTTGCCTATAAATATTACGTAAGTAGTTTGATATTCCCTTCACATTCAAGCGTGCAAGTTTTTAAAAATAAATAATGTATAAAATATCAGCTCAAGTTTTTTTCTTTATATCTAGATTTAGAAAAATAATATTAAGTATAGCTAAGCTCGTATTACTCTTATATATCTCTAAAATGCCTCCGTTGAGCTTCGCTCACGTTTTGCTGAAATGTTTTTTTGAGATTGATTTCATATAATTGGTGTATATATACATATATATAAATGAAATTAGTCACAAATTAGCAGCATCAAATTATGATACGGTAAACAGATACATTGAGGTGTATATATAGTTGCTATATGTATATCTATATATATATATTGAAAATTTGTAAATATAGTAAAATTTGAGCACAAATGGGAAACACAATTGATCTGATGACAAATACAAGAAGTGTCTGTATGTGTGTGTGTGTGTGTGTGTGTAACATAAAATGTAATTTTATAAGTATTTATAGTGTGTGTCAGATACATGTTCTTTTTTTTTATATATATATATATTTATTTTGGATGTAACTCATTTGTGCGAAGAATCATTTGCATTTCTTTTTCCATTGTGTTTTTACTTGTATATTATTTATTAAACTAAGCGTATTTGGGCTAAACTCAAAAGAAAAAACCTAAATAAAAATGTTGCGATGAATGTAAAAAAACGTGTTATTATAAATAAAAGTACATAATAATATCATAAGTAAGTAATTATAAAAGTTAAAGGTAAAAACAGGAAATTGGGCCGAGGTTTGAAAATTTGACACACAATGTTTGTGTCTAATCGATGATGTGTGGAAGTATGTGTGTGTGTGTGTGTGTGTATGTGTGGGCATATGTGTGTGTATATATAAATATATTTATCTATGAATGATAAGTTCCTAATGGGCACCCCCTAACTCATTGGAAGCACAATTCAAAGCGTACAACTCAGAAAGAAAGAAAAAAGTGATCACCATTTTGTTTTTGATTCCATAAAATTCAATTTATTTGCATTTTAAATATTTAAATTGTGTGTCGTTTGATTTGCCTGTTCTTCGTTAACGTTTATTTGGGTTATTATTATGATAATTATTATTATTATTATTTTTATTATTTTTGATACTCTTGCTTTTGTTTGTTGTGGTTCTTTTGCACTCAAAATTAATATAACGCTGGCATTATGGGTAGAATGTTTATTAAAAATGTTTTAAGATATATGTAATCATATATATAAAAAAGATTTTAACAAATGCTGCAAGCAACTTGCTTCAATTTGCTTAGCGTTAATTAAACTTGATAACTATGCTTTTTTTTTTAATTTTTCGATTTTTCAATTTTCATATAAATAAAACTAAAATTATTTGTATTGCGTTTTATTAATACAATTTATATTAATACTTAAAAACTAAGATTACATTGAAACTAGTTAAATGTTGATATCTCGAGCTGCAACAAATGCGCTCAAATTGCTCGGCCTTTAAATTAAATTAATTAGTTGAACAACATTAAAATAAAAACAATTTGTTGGGTAATTTGTATTTTTTTTCAAAGTCTTATTTTGGGGTTAAACAAAATTAATAAATATGCATGAGGCGGTAAGGAGGGAGGAGGGGTGCGGGAGGTTAATTAATTATTTGCTTTGTGTCGCTGTTGTTGTGTGTGTTGTTGTTGTTATTACTGTTTTGTTTTCTTCTCATTTATCAATTATGTAAAGTTATGACAGTTAAATATTTAAAATAGACACTGAAATGTAGCTAACTGCAGTATACTTGAATGTAGTACCAATAGTTGAGATACAGATACATACAACACATACATATCTTTTATACATAGCTATAGTGATATGCTAACATTCGTCAAATGTTTCTATATAAATTGTAATATTTTTACGGCGTAATTCAAATGGTTTGTTTTTTTTTTTTTTTAAATACAATACACCTGCCCAACTCTCACTCCCCACATTCTTTTGTTTTATTTTGTTATTATTTTTTTTTTTGTTTTTTCTTATTTCCATATTCCATATTCCACATTCCACTTTGCACTTAAACAAAAACTAGTCATATTGCACATACATAAGTTCAAAAGCTGTCTACTGCTCAGGGTCGCCTTGGGGTAGGTTGTATCCCTATGGGTTTGCTTTGCATTTAAAGTATATTTGGATTTAGCACCATTTTGCATACCACAAATTAGATGTACATATCATATCATATCATATTATAGACTTCTGTTCCGTATTCCATCTTTTGTTTTATAATTAACATAATTTCATTTTGTAATGTGTGTGTGTGTGTGTGTGTGTATGTGTGTGTATATAAGTTTAACTATAGTTATCACATCATATATATAGAAAATGTTCATGTTGTTTAACAAAGCAAAAGTTAAAATAAACATAAAACAAACATTAAGTCGGGGCAGTATTTGTTGTAGCATTAAATACTAAACATATTATGTTAAAAATTAGAACAAATAAATAGTACTTAAAATCTTTTTTCGAATTTCTTTTTCTGTATTCTAATTTTTTTTTTTTTGTATTGTTTTTTAGACAATTGATGTGCGCAGCAGTGGGTCTAACTTGTCTGTGGCAACAAAATGTACAACAACAAATCAATTTTACAAAACTACTTAGTAAAAGAATTATGTAAAAAATATATATATCATATATTAGAACTTTATATACAGTGGCTTATAAGAAAATGCTGCAAAATTATGATTAAGATTAATATAACTAAATTATATATATATATACTGGATAACAAAACACGCCCTATAGCCCTAGCCCGACGCTCACATGCATTTAACAGTGTTTAGATATATTCAAGGTTAATGGCGTTATTGCTGATATAATACATAGGATGCAACAGGAGGGGTGGGGAGATACAGGGTACAGCGAGGCTGGGATTGCATTCACACTCTCACACATACTGTGGCAAACACGCGTGTATGTTATAAATAAATTAACATTTTGTATTTGTTTTGTGTGTTGCATCAATTAATTGGTTATTAATTAAATAGTTGTATACTAATAGGGCATCGTATGCATGTCTTGGATGTTTAACATTAAAACGCACAAATATAAATATTTATTTTTTGCTTGTTTTGATTTTCAATTTTATGTTATGCACTACACTATATATATTTGCTGCAACTGTACTATTGTATTATAGTAGGATTGTATTATAGTATTTTACAGAGGTGTTATTTGCAAATATTGATACGTTTTTAAATATTTAACATGAGTACTACATATAGAATTGAATTTAAATATTAGCTGCACACAAAATCTCGCGCCCAACAATGTCTTTGTGCCTTTTAAATCTTTGTTTTTTATTAGTTTTCCAGTGTTTGATTGTATGTGTGTGTTGGTTGGTGCGTTAATGGGCTTTATATATATATATATATATTGCTGTAAGCTAGTGCACATTAGTGTTAAATGCAACAACAAACAGGTGCAAACAGATTGGCACAATACTTGCCCCACAGTTGGCAACAGGATTGACAGGGCCACAAATTTAATTTTTTTTACTTAGCTAACAATAAGAATTATGTACTGATAAAATTGTCGTATATATATGGGTTTTACTGTATTTACTAGTTGTCGGAAATTTACTATATATTTTTGTTTGCAATTTGCTGCTAGGCTGTACGCCTTCAATCTCCATAAAGTCCTCTAATGGCTGCCTTGGAAACCCTTTTGTTGCTTGCCTAATATAAGAAATTTACATTTCTATTATATATTTAAGTTGTTTTATATTTTATAATTAAGTTTTCTTAGCATGGTACTTTCTCCTTTGGGAAACTATGAAATTGCAACATCTGAATCCAGTTGAAACCATGAATCGTGCACAGGTCAGCATTTGATTCCATACTTTTCCTTCATTTTTATATCGTTTTTTATTTTCTATTATTATTTCTCCCTATATAATTGACAAATAAATTTGGCTTACCATAATTTTTTGCAATGCATGGTCAACATTAAAGATTTCATTCAGTTAGTTGTGTTAAATATATATGTATGTGTATATATAAATATATGCTTAGTCTGAGTATCAATCGTTTGCCTTGTTGCTGCTACTGCTACTGCTACTGCTACTGTTGCTGTTGCTGTTGCTGCTGTTGCTGTTGTGTTGCCACCGTTTATGGTGGCAGCTGCCTGCTGAAGCTTCTAGGGTTACAATTGGTATGATTAGCGTTAGCGTTACTATTAGTAGAAGAAGTTGTTGAAATTGTATTAGCTTCCATTTGATTGGCATTTGTTGAGTTGCTCTTGCTGTTGTCGCTATTGCACATGTTCACAACGGCAACATGTTCGGCTTTGGCAGCAGTGCACGGTGCCAGCTGCTTCAGTTGTTCCATATAGTGGTTGAAGCTGCGCTGCATGCAGTTGGCCATGATGCCACCTGGCTCCTCCTCCTCCAGCTCATTGTCGCTCTCATCAATGACAATCGTTTGTTGTGGATGTTGTTGGCGCTGCTGTTGCTGTTGCTGTTGCTGCTGTTCCAATTTCATGTTGCCGTTGTGGTGTTTGGCCTCATAATTTTGTTGGTAGTAGTTGCGTGCGTAGAAATTGAAGGCCTGTGATCGGCGTAGATGTTCTTGTTGTTGTTGTTGTTGTTGTTGTTGCTGTTGCTGCTGCGTTTGTTGGTAGTTGCTGGCAAAATGCGGCGGCTGTTTCATGGACGACTCGTCGGGACTCCATGCAGCATAATTCCAGGCCAGGTACCGGCTATATCATTCGCTCGTTGCGTTGTGTTGCTGCTGTTGGTGATGCTGCGGCTGCATTTGCTGATGCAGCATGTGCTGCTGCGCCAGAGCATGCGCATGTTGCTGCAGTTGTTGTTGCTGCTGCTGTGACTGCTGCTCGCGCTGCTGCTGTTGCTGCTGCTGCTGTTGTTGTTGTTGCTGCTGTTGTTGCTGGTGCTGCTGCTGTTGTTGCTGCGCGGCTGTAAAGGCCGCTGCTGCCGCCGCCGCCATGGCCGCCTGCGATGCGGCCGCCAGCTGCGTGGCCGTGGGCGTGGCAGCGCCCACTGTTGTCGCCGATGTGGACATTAGGTTGTCGAACTTGCGGGTGTCCGGATTGTACATTGGGTGCTTGAACTTGCAGTGGGTGCGCAGATTGTCGCTGCGGGTGTACGTGGCGCGACAGAGGGGGCACTCGAAGCGGCCGGGGAAGTGGACATGATAGTGGTTGCGTATGTGCGTCACGACCTTGCCGCACAGCTTGCAGCGATGCAGGTTGCAGCCGCCGGAGAGGCGCTCAAAGGTTAGCCGCATGTGCCAGGCCTTCGAGCCTTTGATTGCATACCGATATTTATTTTTATATTTTATTTTTATATAAGTTTTTGTAATTGTTAAATTTATATTTAAAATGTATTTGCATTGGTTCAATTTGGTTTTGTTTTGATTTGGTTTGGTTTGGTTTGGTTTGTTCGTTCAAACGCGTAAAGAAAAAGAAGAGAAAAACAATGTTGTTGTTGGTGATTCACAGAAACAGAAAAATTATTATATAATTATTCTTAAACTGTATAATTGAATGATTTCAAATACTGCATTATTATTATTTTTTTTTTACTAGTTGTTGCCCTTTTTTTTATTTTTTTTTTTAGCATAGCCAATTGATAGATTGAAGTAACGGTTTTGTTTTTATTATAATCTATAATTTCTGAATTTTAGTAATATAAATGTCTTTGGAAACTTAAGTGTGTTGCTTGGGGGAACCATGAGAGGTGATGGGAGTTTGATTAAATAAATTCGATGCTTGTTTTAATTTCTTATTTGAAATACAAATTTCACGCAAAAGTTTGTTACACCCAAAACAAAAAAAAAAAAAAAAAAATTAAATAATTATTTTTAGCCATTAGTAACATTTTTAAAATTAATTTTGAATATACTGACAACACGTGAGTTGAAGAGGGAGTAAATTAACCAAATTAAGTATATATATATAGAGATAAAAGAAATGTAACCAATAAAAATAGTTGACATTGGCATTGGCAAGTGGATAATTGCTTAAGAAATATTTTTAAAAAAAATTGTATATACAATAATCAATAATTATTATTCAATATTTATAAATCGATTAACTATGCTCAATTTCAGGTGCTAATTTTTTGAAGAACCCAAACCAAATTATGTATGTATACAATGAGCTATATCTATGTAAACCATTTTTTTGTTCGTTTTATTAAAGAATATTAATGTTTATAATTTGTTTAATGGTTTAATTAATGATGAGTGTGTATTTGTTGGATGTTTTTCCGTGGTTGTACTGACTGTTAATATTTTTCTTTGCATTATATTTTCAATTTTTTTTTAACCCGAAACCGATTAGTTTCAAGATATTGTTCTGGTCTGTATTGGTGTATTGGGGGCGGCTGTTGTTGTTTGGTATTATGGGATGCTTAAATGAATGTACAAGGGGTAACTAAAAGGGCCAGAATTTGATAAAGTAAAGGCAATCGATTAATACTGATACGAATAATCCTATATATTTTAATACAGAAAAAATCAATAATAAAAAGAGCAGAGCTCCCGATATAAATTCGGAAATGTGGAACATATTTTCAACACCCCTCCTGCCTGCTGCATATAATGTATTAAGAGCTCAAAAAAATAAGAACATAATCCTTCCGTGGACAGAGCGAGAAAGACAGTAACAGCGAAAGAGAGATTTATATATTTATAGAGTGAGAGAGAGAGCGAGAGAGACGTATAGATAGAAAGTGAGTGAGTAAGAGCAAGTGTTTCAAAACATTAAGTAGTAATATTTTCAATAGTTTGGCCAATTCCTGTTTTTTCCAGTAATTTTTATAAAAATTTTAAATTTTTGCTTGGTAAAATAGTTTTGTTTGCTTTTTTTTAAGGATAAGAGAGAACACAATACATAAAACAATACGTAACTTAAACAATTATGCAGTAAACAATTTTATATAAACTAATGAAACATATCTAAATCAAACAAATTACAAATTAACTTGATGTTATTGTTAATTAGAGCTTAGAAAATGGAAACTTACCGTAGGTAGAGAGTGCGCTTGTAGTTTTTTTTTTTTACTTTTGGATTAATCGAAATTGTTTATTTTTTATGTTTAAGAAACTGGGTTAAGTTGATTGATTTTGCTGTTAGTTTAGTACCTAAAGGACAATATTGTGAAACTGGTTTCTCTTTTTTTTGGTTTATTGAAAAGAACTGGAATTTGATTTGAAAGAGATTTATTAAATAAAGTCAAAGACGCTAAGTATTGAATTTTTTTTTTTGGTTTATCATTTTTATAGAGTTTGAATTTGCATAATTTGATTTCTATATTTTCTTTAAGTACAATGCAATTGATTTGCTATTATTTTTATGGTTTATTGCTGAATATTATGTGTCCGCGTGGCTAAAAATAAAGATGCTTTAGCAAACCACTTTCAACTACAAATCTTTAAAATTCATTTAAAATAAGAATTTTTAAAATCTGCAACTTAAGGACTTCGGTGGGTGTTTTGCCAAAGATACGAGTGCTAGTATTTAACGAGCGCCTAATTTCAATGCAAATACACGTTGTTGTATATAATAAAGTTTTTCAGATCTTTTCGTATTCCAAGTGCGCAAGGGGCTCATTTTGACTGTGGCACTTGGTAAATGCTATTGAAATTGGGCGCTTCCTTTTCATTATATTTGTTTTTGTATAACAACTGCTATGGATATATATTTAAAATAGGTTTCGTTTTTGATTCTTAATACCTTATGAAATCGTTTTGATCTGTATTGCTTTTGTTTACATTTGATCTTTTGCTTTTCCAAAGTTTCAGCTACTCATTAGTCTCGTTGTTGCATGCCTCACTCGTTACATTTGTTGTTATTAATATATATATTTTTGTACATATATATATATGTTTTATGGACGACAAAATTTTAATTTTTCGATTATTGTTTTTGTTTTTTCTGATTTACTATTTCTTTGATCAATTATACATATTTAAGTACTATAGAATATGGCACACAAAATAGTATTAGTCAAAACTCACTACAGCACATGTTAAATGTTCAAATTATATAATATTACAATTAATAAAAATAAACAAAAGCTTTTTAAAAATAAAACGAATAAATAAGTTTAACTGGAAACATAAGTCGTGGAATTCTAATTTAATACTTTCCAAAGTTTGCTCTTAAGTACTGGTCTCGGTATGCGGTTAATAATAATAATAATAATATAGTTGTGTAACAATTCAAGTACCATATTTAAATGATGTAAAAAAGCATCTAAAGGTTATATGTGTAACAATTAATAAAAAGTCTTTTAAATCAACTACAAGAGTACAATATACTTTTTTTTTTTTATATATATGTTTGGTTTTCGATTTAAGCTAAAGTCTGCTTGAATACCTCAATGTTACAATATAATAATATTACGTATATGGTTTTATAATTGTGTTTGAAAACCTTTTATTCGATTTGATTTGTTCAACTTTATTTAGTGCTTTTTTTTTGTATGTTTTCTTGTCTTTAAGTTAATTGCGGTGAGTGCTGAAGAAACTCTCGGAAATTCTTAAGGAGCTAAGTATATACGTATATAATTCGTGGGCAGACTTCAAATGTGAGACTTAAGTCGATGGTTGGGGCTAATTAGATGCAGTAAATATCGTCGGAGGGTGCCGAAACGGGGCTAACTATCTATAGAAGTGATCACATATGTACATAATGGCTGAAGAAGCGATCCTTGATATCCGCATGCTTGATCTTGCAATGGGCCTTCATGTTGTCGCGCCGCGTAAACTTCTGGCCGCAGACGGGGCACTCGTGACTCTGGGGCCGGTGGATGTTGGCGTGGTGCCAGCGGTTCGACACGATCTTGTTGCAGCTCACGCAGCGGTACAGCGTCGGCAGCGTCCCCGACAGCTGCACAAAGAGCGTGGAGTAGTCAATGTTATGATCCCGACGATTGGCCGCGGCGGCAGCAGCAGCAGCAGCGGCAGCCGCCGCCGAGGTGCTGCTGCCGGAGGCGGACGATGAGCTGGGCTGCGGTGAGGGCGGTGCAACGGCGGGCTGATAGTGCGGCGAGTTGTGAATGGCGTGGGGCGGCGGCGGATGATGGGCGAGGTGCGCATAGCCATGCGCCAGCTCGAGCTGATGGCTCTGCTGCGTCGCCGAGGAGCCGTTGGGCGACTGCTGCATGGCGTAGCTCAAGTGCGGCTGCTGCTCCCGAAAGCCGCTGCTGCTCGATGTGGGTGTGGGTGTGGGTGAATAGGCTGCCTCGGCGCCAGCGCACAGCGTCTCGCCGGCGGTGGCTGCCACAATGGCGCTGGTGTGCCGGCCCAGATTCAGCGCCGTTTGTGGCGCCGTTGCTAGCTGATGATGCGGCTGCGGATGCAGCTGATGGTGCTGGCGACTGCAGCGAATGGCGCGCATATTCCGCTCCTTGCACTTGTACTCGCAATTGTAGTTGCTGTCCATGTACAGATCCGTGGCGGGCATATCCTCATCGTGCGGCGCATAAATAATCGCACGCCGATATTTGGGCGTGACATGGTAGGCAATTGCCGCCGCCGCCGCTGCCTCCTCCTCATCATCCATATCCGGATCATTTGGCACGGCGGGGCCAACAGCCACATTCACATCGTCATCGACATCGAGATCGCCGGCGTCTGCCTCGTGCTTGCTGGCACTGTGAAAACATTTAACGCGACCTGCAAACATTTGCGTTTCGTATAATGCGTTATCACTGTGAGCGAATGTCGATAGGTTTTTGTTTTTTTTTTTTTTTTTGGTTTTGATCGGGATTTGCTGAGTGCGTCTTGTGGCAAAGGGCCATGCGACCATGGAATGCAATGCCAGGCCGTGGGATGCGTTCTCGTTTACATTCCATGCGCACATTGGTCTCTGGCCAATTTGCAATTGGAGTAAGGTGTGCGCATCGTAAGGTTGCATATTGTATATAGTATATGGTATATGGTATGTTTAGCAGGTACTAGTATTATATATATTTCTAGATATATGTATGAGTATTCTTTTTTTTTTTTTTTTGGTATGCAAACGAATTTGGAACAGCAGACAGCTACAGGAACTGTTCTTAGTTTGGTTTCAGATTGTTGTATGCATAATGTATATGTAAAACATTTCTAAAAGTTCTCAATTCATTTCATTAAGATGTGTGTTGTGTTGTTTATATATATTATATATATATATGTATAAGGACAAGAACGTAACGCAAATTACATTTTTAAATTAAATGCATTGACAACTGGAACTAGGATTGAAGCTGGCTGGCTATAGCTATGGCTTTTGTACGGGTTTGGTTGTTCAAAGGGTTTCAAATCATATCGAATTTCCATAAAACATAAAAACAATGTTATATAATAAGAGGAAAACAAATGTATAGTAATCTTAATGTAATTGGAACATTTTGTGGTACAACTAAATTAAAATTAATAATAATCAACAGAAATTAAAATTGGACTTAAAGCTAGGATTTCATTTGGTTCGGCAGGTTTCATAAGGCATTAGAGGCTCTATTAAAACAATTCAGCTATAAACTATTTGTATGTATGTATGTATATTGCATTATATGACATATAAGGAAATCAACAGTTTAAACAAATCAAAATGTTAACTTTATATGTTTGCGTGTCATTCGTATAATAGGTATATAATACAATTTGTTTTGTTTTTATTTCTTCATATTTATATATGTAAATATATATATGTTGTTTTTTTTTATCAAATGGTCGTTCATTTTAGTACTTCAATGTTGCAACAAATTTTTCAGCAATATACGATATGTTTATACGTTCAATTATATAATAATTTATTTAGTTTTCTTTTCTTTTCTTTTCTTTTTAGTTTTTAGCAAATTCCAGTTTTTTTCTAGGCCTAAGTATGGGTAGCTGTGGAGGGTTAGATTGGGTACGATTTTCCTTCAATTTTTGCGCATTTTCGAAGCAATGTGCAAAGGTACCGTTAATTCCTTCGCAATGTCGTAAGTACATATTACGCTTGAATTGGTAAGACTGTAAGACTATAATCACACACACGCACTCACACACATACACACACTCACATACACACACACGCACGACACATACACATATAAAATATAGTATATGTAAGAAGAGGTGAAAATATATTCGAAAAACATTTAGTAGATTGACAAACCAATTATAAAAAACAGACAATCATTTACATCTCGTTAAACAGTGTGACAAATAAATTGAGCTCACATTAAATGAAATATGCAGCAAGGTTAGTGTAAATATTCAACCAAAAAATTATATATAGAAACTGAATGAATTTTGAAGCTGTAGCGTTTTTGTATTTTTATTTTATTTATATTAATTTAACTATTATTGGTTTTCTTACCGAAAGATATTTTTCATTTTTATTACTCAAAGTTATTGAATTTGGTTTTGGTTTTGGTTTTGTATGTATTCGATTTTCTTAGACAATAAGTTGCAACATTAAAGACGAAAATAGAGTTGAAAAATTTTAGGGGTTTCTTTAAGTTCAGCACAGTTATGAAAAGTTAATGAACAACGTTTTTTAAATTATGAAATAACGCTCACAAACGGCTTCAAACAAGAAAAATAAATAAAAAATAATAATAATAAAAATAATATAAGTAGTGAAATATAGAAATACAGTACTAACAAACGCAATGATAAGCAGATAGGATATGTAGAAAAAAGATTTTTTAAAAACTGTTTGATTATGTGTGTGTGTGTGTGTGTGTTTTGGTGTATATGGTTGTGAAATTTGAGATTTTAATATATTGTATTCATTTTTTTTATTTCTTATGGGTTTTTATTTTTGGTATATTGTTTGTGTGTGAGTTTAGGTTTGTTTTATTATATGCTTAGATGTAAGCCAATTTGCGTAAACTAAAACAAATTCGTGGATGTCAGCGGAGGCATTTCCTATGTAAGTACGACTATGAAAAAAATTTCACTTAAATTTAAAGTAAAGAGAAAATGAATCAAATGAGAAATAGTTAAAAATAATATAATAGATACTGATACATAATTTTAAAAAATAGTTGTGGGTGTGTGTGTAGGCGTCATATAAACATGCAACATGCGGCAACATAGAAAAACTAACCGCAACTATACGAGATTACGATAACAATTACGAGTACAATTACGATTAGTCAGCTAAGGAAGTTTCGCCTAAATTTATATAGAGATTTATATACGAATAATACAAAATAACGATGACAATATGAGAATACGACAAACAACAAAATAATGTGTACTATATATATATATATATATAGGTTTATATATATGTATATATATAATATTAAATATTTGGTAGGAGAGGTGTTGATCTGTTGCTCTAGCAAATGGTATTTCTTTCTGTTCTGATTTAACTATCGCTTTAAAGTTATCATTCAAAACGATAAAAATAATAGTAAATAAAAGATACATACGGAAAATAGATAAATACATAAATACAAAAGCATTAAAACGTAAATAAAGTTCGGTAAAGAAAACTTCATATACATATATACTAAAATGAAGGAATAGGTACAGTAAATTTGTCTTTCAACGCATTGAGGGGAAAGGTGTAGGTTCAAGGGGCCCTCTACTTGATTTCAATTTGAATTCGGTTTTGGATCGGTTTCGGAGCACGAGGAGTATGTATACAAGGGTACGAACAAATGCATGCAGGATAGTTAAATGTATATATAAATTTTTGTTTTTTGAGGGGACTTAAACATTAAGCGAAATAACTGTATACAGTGGGCTTGAAAAGTGTATAGAAAAATGCTCTTAGAGCTTTCATTTCAGGCGCATTGTAGACAGCTAGTAGTGCACTCTGAAAGTTTTGTCTACGGGGAAAGTACGCTGGGATAGTTAGGAACGGGTTATGCGAAAAATTAAGCTAAATACTACGGTTGTTTTTACAGTTTTTCTACATTTTTTGTTTTTTATATAATTCGTTTTGTTCGGACTTTGGTAGCTCAATAAAAAAATTATATTTTATGCAGAAATTAAAAGCTTATTTTGTAAATTGTCAAAATTTTTGATTTGTTTTTTTACTTTGGCTATATATATATATTTATTTTTTTTTTTGATATCATTTAATTTTGAGTGCATTAACTTTAAAGCACAGATATAGAATTACGAAACACATATGTACTATATAAAGATATATTGAAATGTTGGAAAATTACGCTACTCACCGTCAATGTTGTCCGTCTGATCGAGTGGCATCTGTTTGGCATCGTTGTGCTCTTCCCGCGCGTCGGCGGCCTGCAGCGAGTGGGATAAAAGCGTGGACATGTCCTCGGCGTGCATTTTGAGAGCAGCGCTCTAAGGTGATCGCGAGCAGAGAGAGAAAGAGAGCATAAGAGTGGGGTGGAGAGAAAACAGTGAATGGGGGCGGAGAGCGTGGTTTTAGGTTGTGTGTTAAACAATTTATACAATATTCATTTTCGAATACATTTTTTAGTTTATATTGTATATGGTTCATTCTTTATTGATCAATTGCAAAATGCTTCAAGCCGCTTAAATATAATACAAAAGCTACTAACTACTAAGCCTACAAACTAAACCTGAGCGTGTGCTTCATGTGTGTGTGTGTGTGCGATTAATTGTGTTAATGTGCTTCCAGCATGCAAATTCAGGCACTGTCGTCGCCCACATTTATGGTTATGATCTCTGGCGCTATTGCGCGTTTGGCTGTGCTGCTGCTGCTGCTGCTGCTGTTGGTGCTGCTGCTTGTGGCGGCCAAGTTGGCCAGATTGTTGCCCTGCTCCTGCAGCTCGCGCTCGTAGCAGAGGCGATGCGATTTGCACTTGTTGTGATGGTTGACAATTTCCAGGCGAAAGTTCGAGTTGCCTTCGACAAAGGAGGTGCGTATATCGGCCAGCTCAGTGCTCCATTTGCGGCAGTGCTTGCAGTACATCGTATTGGCCAGCTCATCGTACTGCAGCCAATCGAACTGATATAGCCAATTGGCTCGAAACCGTCCACTTTTGCGTGAAGAACTGCTGCTGCTACCGCTGGCAGTCTGTGTTGGTGGCCCCAACAGCTGTTTTGGCTCAGTGATGCGCGGTTGTTGCTGCTGCTGCTGTTGCTGCTGTTGTTGCTGTTGTTGCTGCTGTTGCAACAGCCGCTGCACGGTGCTGTCCAGTGTCTCCTGCTGATATTGCAACTGCAAACTCTTGATCTGCGCCTCTACCGCCTGCTGCAGCAGCAGTTGATGCATGGAGGATTTGTTGCCTGAAAACGCGTCAGTGTCTTTTGTGTTGCTGGCTTTGGGCTACGCGTTCAACAGCAATGGCAAAACGGCAACGGAACGAAAAACAAAATAAAAAAAAAACGAATTGGGAAAATCAACTTAAGAAAAAATGGCAAAAACAATCTACTGGTAGAAGGAAGGATTTGACGCTGTTTTTTTTTTACTTTTACTCGTCTTTTTTCAAAATTGTTGAGATTTTTTCTTTTTTTTTGGGCCGATATTCCATGTCGAGACATTCGAATTCCGAGATATCTATATTGAAACAAACCAAACAACCAATCCTTCGTTCTGACACGTCGTTGCTTTACGCGATTTTTTCTTAAATTTTACAAAAAAAACCAAACAATTTGTTAGCAGCTTTTTTCTACTGTTTCTCTATTTTTTCTTTTCGTTTGAAGCATTTTGCAATTGACTTAATGTATGCAAACATATACATAGATATTCTTAAAAAAAAAAAAACAACAACAACAAAATGAAGCTGCAGTTCTATGTGGTTAACAACAAAAACAAAGTTACGTAATTGGAACCATCGCACCGGTCCAAAAGAAAAAACCTTAACAATTAACTTAGCTAACTAAAGGGCATTACGCATTAACTATTGAATATGTATTTTTAAAAAAGGGGAATGGACGGGCGCTTGTTTGTGTGGGAGTTTTTCGTTTTTATTTTCTCATTTGGCATTTACTTACCGGCAAGTATTCGGGGGGCAGCGCCACGTGATGTTCGCGATGTTGCTGCTGCTGTTGCTGCTGTGCATCCATTAGTTCCTGCTTAATACTTAGCGACTGACTGAGACCGCTCAGTGCACTGGCCGCGCCCACATTGCCACCGCCCAAGTGGCCAACGGTCATCGACAGCGGCGAATCGCGCCTGCCTCCGCCCGCATCCTCCGACTCGGATGTGCTGCCGCCCGTCTTCGGCACCGGACTCGACTTAAAGTTGCTGGCCTGAAAATAGAATTGCACGAATTAGCCAACACTTTCATTTGATATACCAAACTCAATTTCTATTGAATGTTAACATGTTTTTGTTTTGTATCAGTTACATAAAAATACCAATTGTGACCCCGGCTGCTCCACGAGAGCGGCACGCGCCTGAGACTGAAAACAGCAACGCGATAATTTACACACACACACACACACGGAATCGCACACATACAGCGAAATATCGTCAGATCACTGATAGGCCCGCCCACTTTCGGGGCCCGTCTGCTGCGACTTTGGCCTATCGCAAGTGCCAAAATAAATGTCAACTTTGCTGTTGCTTTTTTTCCGTATTCCAATTCTCACTGATAACCAATAAGATTTACCTTGGCAAACTGGGAGAATTTTTTTCCTAGTTGAAATTGTTTTTTTCCCATTAGTTCATTATCGAAGAACAGCTATTAGTTAGGCTTGACTGTAATATCTATCACAAGCTAAAGAATTCGAGTAATACTTGTGCTTTCCATAATCTTTACAGCTGCTTACTTACAATTTCTTCAAGTGTATTTACTGCTGAAGACTTGTTTCTTCTACTATATTTATTTATTTGCTAACATTAAAAATGTTCTTTAAAAAGTTTCGTCGATATGATTATGTATAGCGCCATTATACATATATAATAATACCGTTAATACCTTTTGGAATTTTAAAAGGTATTTACAGTATTACTCGACCTAGTATATCATTATGTTTCAAGTTGCCAAAATAATTAGAATTTCAATTTTATTTAAGCCAGCCTAAATAAATTGGCTGGATTCTCCATAAGCAGAGCGGAATCACTTTTAATAGAAATTTTGAAGGCGCTTGGCATTTTAAGCTAAACCGACCCAACGGATTTGCCCTTATCCTTGTTATTGACTTTAAGAACGTCACTTAAAAGTAGCGTATACAGCGATCTCGGAAACTATAAAAGCTAGATACCCCAACTTTTCCAACACAGATTCTCCTAAACTATACGCAAAAGTTTCTTATTTGTTTCTCGAAAACTCAACTCAAATGTTTTGGGATCGTATCGATCGTAAACATAGCTAATAAATATATATTCTCAAATGTCAAAGATGTATTCTTCGGCACGTTACACAATTTCTATTAAATCCAATCCTTGACTTACCTGAGAGTCCTGCGCGTAGTGTCTGTCCTGTATGTGGGCCGCGTTCGCGTGGTGGCTCGAGGACAACGAATTATCACAGTTGGATGATGAGTTCTTTCGTCTGCGCTTACTACTACACAGCTGATCTACGGGCGTCGTGGACAGTTCTCTATCCCGATCTCTTTCTCTGCTATCGTTACGCTCTCGATTATTGTTGTTGTTGTTGTTGCTGCTGCTGCTGCTACTATTGTTGTTGTTGTTATTGTTGCTGCTACTGCTGGTGTTGTTGTTGTTGTTGTTGCTGTTACTATTGTTATTATCCTTGGTACTGTAGTCCAGCTGCAGCAGCTCGTCCCGACTATCAGCCCGCTCCAGCGTGCCCCGCTCGCTGCCTCGATCGCTGCCAGCGTCGCCGCGACTATTGAGCGCATCAACGCTGGCGCTTCTATTCGCAGCGGCCGCAACAGCGGCAGCCATGGCAGCTGCCGCGGCACTGGCGCTGCCCACGCTGGGAGATCGTTCGCCGGCGCTGGTTGTCAAGCCCAGCGCAGCGGCAGCCGCCGCAGCAGCAGCAGCGGCCGCGGCAGCTGAGCTGCGTTCGTTAATGCTGAGGCTGCTGCTGCTACGCTGCAGATCGTCGCGCAGGTCGCGTTCGCAGCGGGAGCGCAGGGAGTCACGAGAGTCGCGCACATCGGCACCCAGGCCGCCATAGCTGGGGCCACGCCCAGTGGGCGAACTGGCGGCCGAATCGCGCAACTTATCGCAATCGGAACGATAATTCAGATTGTTGTTGTCTGTGAGGCCGCGCACCTGCAAATGCCAAAACCGTTTTAATACGACCGACTACAAAGGATAATTCGCTCGGAGAAACTCACCTGCAGACTCTCGGCGGTCTTCAGAAACATGGGCAGCGAACTTTGGCCCACGTTGACCTCGCCCTTGTACATGAAGTCCAGCAGGGAACGCATCTCTGAGTATCGTACATCTTTCAAATAGATGATGGGATGTGGATGCTGATTCTGTAGGAAAATCGTCTCGAAATATGGACTGCAGGCTGACAGTATGGTTTGATGTGCCTATAACATAAATATCCGATATATCGCATACGTCTCCTTCAACTCTAGTCCAAGCGCTTACCTTGACTGTTTCACCCTCACAGGCGAGAGTGACATCGCAGAGCGCCTCACGCTGCAGCAGCGAGGTGAGCACGCCCGTCAGATTTGTAGGATGATTGTTCCAGCGTAAACAGAATTGCTGGTCCATAGCTCCTTGTTCAGTGTTGTACCTGCAAAAAAAACAACAGTTGTCATTAATAACCAATTTCACACTCAAGCTGTTAAGTTTAGAAAATAATATAAAACATATGTATGCTTCCTCTTTGGAACAACTAGTTTTGCTGTTATATGATTTTTAAATTAAATTTTGATTAAAACACATGTGTTTCAAATACTGCAAAGTTTATCAAACGCGCCAGATTTGCATAAAATTCATTGTTATTCAGCACAAGAACAGAGAGGATTGTAATTTAGGAAATCAATTTAGAAATTGTTGTTAATGAAAATCTATTAACACATTTGCAAGCCAGTTTAATCCAATAGTATATCCACATCTCGTGACTCTTTCCTCGGAGGGAAAGAATAACTAAAGAATTTTTGAGTATAATTGTGTTAATTGAAAGTTTGTCTTATGCAAAGAAGAGATATTTCTAGTTTCAATATATTTACCACATCAATAATTGTCATCGTTTTGACAATTTCGCACTTAAGCAAACAGACAACAGCTGTACAATTTGTGTTGCCTTATCTAGAATGATCTGCCAAAAAAAAAAAAAAACGCAACAACCGTTTGTCTGTTCTAGTTCTAGTTATGTTCTAAATTTATATTTTAGTTCCTGTCGCCTTTCTTTTCGTTATCAACTGTTATCATTTTGAAAGTCTCGCTTCCGCTTTTAGCGGAAGTACTTCCACTTTTGGCATGTTATCGTTATCGCACTAGATCGATATGTTTGCCCATGCCTGTTGCCAAACAAATTGTAATTTGCCAATAAACATGTTTTCTACAATACGCCGGATGCCCTGCGAATACCGATATGCTGGGCCAGCATTATTAATTGCATTTCCGTTAGCCGATAACAGGCGCTGGGCGCGTATCATTCGCTATCTCGCTCTTTGCTTTTCAGGGTGCGTGGCGTGTTAATTGCAGCCGCCATGTTTTGACTAACTGTTAATTGTTCGAGCAAATATTATTGTAAGCTTCGGGGGCATAGGATTGTTTTGCGGTAAAATGTAATGGCACACATAAACTAATGCTAATCTATGTAGCTCTATATATGTACAGTAATGTCACATTTATTGGTTTAATTATATTTTTATAGAATTATATTTATATCTGATTTATATATTATCGGCAACTACAAAAGGCAGGAGTCGAAACTTTTCGACTGTATATTGAACTAAATCATACGCAGCCTATAATTTTTTTAATGTTCTACATAGTTCTATCGATAAAAATCGATTTTAGGGCTTGGTTTTTTAAGCATATTTCAGAGACTAAGAGCTGAATCATGGATTTTTGAGATTTATTCAAAAAAGTTGATTTATGATTTGTATGCAAAATAATGTATGTATTGTTTGTAACGTTCAGCATATTTCCTAATCATTTTAAAGCCTATGTAATTCGTTTCATCTGTGTGTAGGTGTAGCTAGCGGTAATCTTAACTGCTTTTGGGCAAAGTTCTAATGCAGCAAACAGCAGGCCAAACAAGTAAACGCAGGAGGGGCTGCGGGCCGGAAAGCAATTGATAAGAACTACTTTTGCTTTTCTTTGCGGTTTGTATACTTTAGAATACAACAACAACACAAAACACAAGCAAGCAATACAGAGCGCGAACGCGAGCGAGAGAGAGGGAGGTCGTAAGAGAGCCAAAGAACATGAGCACATGAGAGAGCTTTGCGGACAAGCTTTTTAGTAAGAGAAACACAAATATTTTTGTTGCTTGCTGACGATGTGCACAGCTTAACAAAATAAATAAACAAAACGTCAAAGAACTTTTTTGCAAACGCGTGCGAGCGAGTCAGCGTTAGCGAGAGTGCGAGTGGGATGATCGCTAGCACGTCTGTCTGTGTGAACAATAACAATAACAATAATAACGATTACAACTACACGCTCGTGTGTGAGCCATGGGGCCCGGCGCTGTCGTAAGCGTTTTTTTATTTGCGGCGCCGACTGCGACGCCAGCAATGTATTTTTTTATTTTTTTATATTTTATTACTTTACTCTCGCAGTGTTTGTGTGGCTTCTAAATTTTAATAGCACAAACAACTACATATATCTACATATGTACATATATATATATACAAATATACAACGGCCATTAAACTATCTCTCCCAGAGAACTTTCGCTTTCAGCTGAGAAAACTTTTGCAATAACTTTTGATGTTAATTTTGTTCGCTATTTATTTATTTAATTTTTTTTTTTTTTTTGTTTGCTGTTCTCTAAACGTTAAAAAATTGCTGGGACAGACAATCACGCGGCTTTCATTGAGTATTACATGTCAGTATTCACATTTACATACAGTATACAAATATGTAAATACATGCAATATACAGTTTATTTTCATATCTAACACATTTCACAATACAATAACTGTTGTGCATTTATTTTAGTAATGCAAATGCTGTGCACATACGATATTTTTTTTATACTTCTATTGGGTAACATGATTTCAGCAGCAATTAAAATATAGCGATGGCATTAAATCAGTTTTCGTGGAGTAAGTATAAAAAAACTATAAAATATTCAAAATCTTTTGAATGATAATTCCAATTTTCTTATATAAGCGCACAAAGGGCAAGGAAGGTTGCAATTTTATGCCACTTAAAGTTCACGGAAATTACAGTTAAATATAGGTTCAGTTAAATATAAGTTTAAATGCCCAATTACATATGTATACATATATGTACATACATGGTGCTGAATAACAAATTCAGAATATCAATTTTTTATTTAGATCAATTATCTTTTAGCAAGAATTATATTTGAATAAAATGACGATTACATAACTATGTATATATGCGTATATACATATATCAAAGGAATGTGTTTCAGAGACATATCTGAGATACATTTATATACATATACATATATCGTATATGTATGTTTATGACTAACAGTTAACAAGAATTGCTATAAAATTGAATGTGAACTTGAAAAATTCGCATGTTTCAAAAACAGAATTATTTTTAAAAATCGAAATTATTTTTCTTTCAGTGATCATCTAAAAAAGTGCTGCATAATTATATAAAATATTATAGTATATAACAAACAAAAAAATTGACCGAATAGCAGAAACATGAAAGCGACGGCGCCAACAGCGATAATAACTAAACCAGCAACGTTTTCACAAAATTATTGTTTTTATTTTAATTTTCATTGACGCAATTTGCAGTTTGCAAGTAATTTGCGATTGCTGTTCTCATTTTCACTTGCACTTTCAATGCAAATTTGCTGCGAACGCAAACACAATTTGCCCGCTGTATTTAATTAATGGGTGCAATGGCAGTAGCAAACTTTTACTTTCAGCTGCTTACGTCAAATTGTTGAAATATTCTGAACGCGAACATTTGGCGCTTATCAGCGACGAAGTGTGTAGCGAACATAAAAAAAAAAAACTCAAACAGAACCGAATCCAAAACAAAATAAAGACTAAAAGAGAGAACCACGAAGCTCGGAGCCGAGCTGTGCCGAGTGATCAACCAATTGCGCAATATGTTAAATATGTCCACATTATCCGTTCGCTGTTTGCCTAACAAGCGATGCTGTAACAGATCCGTATCAACTGAAGCTATCACAGTGTGTTCACACTTCGCATTGCCAATTTAACATTAAACAGCTGTTATGCTGCTATTAACAGCACGCCATGTAGCTGAATGTGTGCGGAGATGTTATTCTACTGACAGTGTTATTTGACACATTAATATTTAATTCTAATTATTTATTTATTATTATTATTTTTTATTTCAATTTTTTAAAAATTCATTTATTTTTGAAATGTGTCGGCTGTTTTAATATTTATGTAAAAAATATTCTGTTATACCCACAAAGCAATTTTAATTTGCGTTTGTACTCAGATAAAACGAGGCTTGTAAAAAATAAATAAATAAATCAGTTAAGGTGGAGCTTGACTGTTATCACGCAGCGATCTCTAATGCAGATATAAATTATGATAATGGGCAGAAGCGTTTTGTCACGTGCCCACCGCGCATACATGCATATACATGAACACATGTATGTACTTAGATAATCAGTGCTAACAACACACACGAGCACACTCGCACACACACACACACACACACACACACACATTTAACAGCACACGCGTCCCACGCGTCGTATCAGCAATGGCCTTCAACTTTTAGTTGGCTGCGCGTTATCGGGCGCAGCAGCGACGCCGGCAGCAGCAGCGCGCCGCTGTAACAGCCAAATAGTTTTTCAATTTACACGTTCTAAATTGGCGGGGCGGTTAGCTTGAGGCAAAGTGTATCTGAGAGATACACGAGCACTTTAAATGCCGAGCTGCGCCGGACGGCCGATAATAATTATAAATACAAAGTAGTTTGTTGATATTTGTAGTGGTTGCCACTGCTGTTGTTATTTTTGCTGTTTCTCTTTGCTCATTTTCAATTTTTGCCTTTTGTTTATCTTTGGCGTTAGAACTTTACATGTTGGCGTAGGTTTTGTGCGGTTTTGTCGTTGGCAGCAGCCGCAGTTGTTGTTCTTGTTGTTGTTGTTGCTGTTGTTGTTGTTGCTGTTGTTGTTGTTGCTTTAGTTCTTGCTTTACTTGTTAATAATGTTTTTTGCCTGCGTTGTAAATTTACCGTTAAGTTCAACGACCGCACAGTGAAACGCGCGTGAGCTTTCCCAAACTGATCGCCCACATGACGGCCGCTACGCAAAACGATCAGTCAGCTAAATAAACACACACACACACACACACACACACACACACGCACACAACAAATAGATCATAAACTTGCGTTAAAAACGTGCCCTTCAACATTTAAAGCCCCGGCACAAATCAACTGGCAATTGCCAAAAGATGCGCCAAACGAGATAAATAAAAAAAAAATATATATATATATATGCATATATATTACATATTTATTAATGCGCGCAAACAGACAGAGATACATATGCACAAATACACACATAAATATCTATGCAGAAGGTAAACGAGATCAAGATTAGCCGCTTGATGTTCACATTGGCTTAATGGTCAAATGTGCAAAATGCCTCAAACTGGCAAATGAATCAGCCGAAAGGCAACAACAACAAATCATTTGAATAAACCGAGTAGCAATAGGTTTGGCCCCAGCATCAGCAGCAGTAAATTGTAAAAGATGAAGGTCAGCAGTTACAGATACAACTCGAAAGATACAAGCATACACACACACACCCCAAATATTGGCAAGCCATGATTGATTAAGCAGCTAAGAAAGGTTATTTAGCTATTGACTTTGGGCCTGGGATTTGGCAGCTTTGCCAGCAAGGTCAAATGCCAAAAGTTTATTGGGTGAAGCTGACTGGACACCGAATGTGGGTCAATAGAGCAGGCTGCAGGCTAAACGAAAAATTAAATGAGAAATTTAAATTTAAATTTAAATTTAAGACAATTATAGATAAATTTTTCCTATATATAATGAGTGTGTCTGTGCACTGGCATTTCTTTGCACATGGTTAATAACGTGTTAATTGACTTAACCGCGTTGCACGTGACGTATACGCAATATTCAGAGAGAGAAAACAATTACGCATACGCCCAGTAGTTTTTTTTTTACCATAAACCAAGCATAATATTGCCAAATTCAAGTATTTAGCATCTCATAAAGGCTGCTGCTAACCCTTTTTGCAGTTCGTCCCTTAATGCGCCCTAATTAATGCTAATTTAGTATTGGCAACATATTTGTATAATTTTTGTTTTTGCCGCAATTAACAGTGCGTTGATGGCCAACACAATATTTGCAGTACATACATATAGGGAACACGCTGGTCGACAGCTGGAGAGCTGTTTAACATCGTATTGAGTTGATTTGGTCGCCAAGTGGATGACAACGCTGACAAGCTGCCTAAAGGGTGTCTCGACAAGCCGCAGCCTCAATTGTTGTAAAGATTCATTCAACAACAGTTTTTCGTTGTTGTTGTTGTTTTTGTTGTTTTGGGGCAGCCCACGGCAAATTTCACAAACAACAAACAACTATCGAGCATCGAACCAACGACCATCGATGAACGGCGCTGCCTTTTCAAGTGCTAACAAATTTTGGTCCCCCCGCACGCCTCTCCCTTAAACGTGTTTGCCGCAAACGAAAAGCGGCAACAAGTTCCTCCTATGAATGGTGCCAGATTATGGCATTTGGCACCCACAACGACAACAGCAACAACTGGGCGACATAACTGTAATTATTACAGAGAGCCGTTACCCCGGCCCTGCTGCTCACCCACCCTCCCAAGCCCCGCAAATAACCAAAGTGACTCACTTTGGCAATAGGTTAACCAACCAATACAACGAGAGTGTCAATGAGGGGCCGCCTTTCATTAGGGTCCAGTTAGATGCATGACATCATCATCGTCCGTTGTAAGCGAGCGGCAATTGAAAAGCTACAGCCTCAGACCAACATTTTGGCCACATATCCCATTCAACGTTTTATGCCCACTTCATGTTTAATACATAAAGTTTAAATAAAAGTAAAAGTAATTACTACTTTAGTAAGTTTACCTTCTGTAAAAAGGAGACATTAACGATGTCACTTAAAAAATATTATGTTAAATATCAAATGAAATACGTTTTAAACAACAACTATTTTCAAGTAAAATTAGCTTTTCTTCCACTTGCTTTTCAAATGAATTTCAGACTGATTAAACGAGACTTGATCTTTCAAACATAAAATTAAATTAACTGCGCTATACTCGTTCACTTTCTTCAATAAAAGATTCCATAGTGTCCATATATCAAACCCCCATAACTTTGTCAAAAGTGAACCGATTTTTACGTTTGAAGGCATTTTGATCATGATTTGTCCTATATATTGACTCCACATTCAAAATATATTCATTTTCGAAAATAAATTTTATTGAATTTTTTTGTCAAAAAAGCATGTACTCCCCCCTTGTGAATTTTGAAAAAAAAATTTTTTTTCAAAATTTAGAATTGCGAATTAATAGTTTTAATCGATTTTAATTATCACAATTAGCATAAAAAAACAACTTTAAAAGTGATTTTGGGAGGGTCAAATTTTTGGTCAAACATCATCCCAAAATCGACAAAAATTTTGAAAATGTAAAGTTGTCAGATTCCATAGCTCCCATATATCAAACCCCCATAACTTTGTCAAAAGTGAACCGATTTTCACGTTTGATGGCATTTTGATCATGATTTGTCCTATATATTAATTCCACATTCAAAATATATTCATTTTCGAAAATAAAATTTTTTCGAATTTTTTGGTCAAAAAAGCATGTACTCCCCCTTGTGAATTTTGAAAAAAAATTTTTTTTCAAAATTTAGAATTGCGAATTAATAGTTTTAATCGATTTTAATTATCACAATTAGCATAAAAAACAACTTTAAAAGTGATTTTGGGAGGGTCAAATTTTTGGTCAAAAATCATCCCAAAATCGACAAAAATTTTGACATGTAAAGTTGTCAGATTCCATAGCTCCCATATATCAAACCCCCATAACTTTGTCAAAAGTGAACCGATTTTCACGTTTGATGGCATTTTGATCATGATTTGTCCCATATATTGACTCCACATTCAAAATATCCGTCCGTTCATCCGGACGGACAGCATGACGGACATTGCACAAACCCAATATACTAGTTTCACTTCGTGAACGAGTATAAAAAGTTTCTTTAAAGTAAATTTAACAAATAAAATGCAATTATATTTATAAAGTTTGCACTCTTTAAGTGACGAAAAGTTCGCAACGACAAAATAATTTGGCCTTTTAGCTTTTGTGCGTTGATCACAAATCACTCAGTTAATCAGAACAAAACAGTTTTATATATAGAGATATATATCTTTAATATAGTCGCTCATTGCAGAATCAACAAATTGCATTCTCTTTTATACACAATTTCGCACTTTGCAGTATTATATTATTTTTACACTCGTTCACGATTTCAAAAGAGTATATGCGTTATTCAGATATATTTTATTCGGTATATCCAACTCAGATAATTTTTTAAAATATGGTTTTTGAAATTAATAGTTTTTGGTCTTTTCCGCAAAATAATCCTTACTCGTTTCAAAATTGTTGTTTTTGTGCAAAATTATATTTTTTATCAACTGCGCTTTTCATATATATCACTATGAACAAGTACTGCACTGCCGGTTACACCCGACTGCAACTTACTCATTTACTTTTTTTCGCTTTATTCGAACGCCCACACGTCGTTCGACACAGTTTTGCGCCTGATGCCGGCGATTTGGCGCTGCTTTAATTCAGCCCATTCTGCATCGTTTTGAACAACAACCGCTTCCCGTCGCCTCTTTTCCCATCCTATTAGGCACTCTGTAAACAGTTGCGTGTGGGCGTTCTATTCCTGGCGCACGCACTGCAGAACACAGCGCAATTAACACATTTGTATCTGACAAATGCAATCTGTGCGCTCGTATCTTAAACTATTCACTTGCACTTTTCAGATACTTTTAACACTGTTTGAAATGGATGATGCCTAATAATGCACATTGTGCGCTAGAAAATAAATGTGAGACAGCTTTAATTATGAGAGTGCGTTTTAAGTGGTGCAACTAAATTAAATGGCAATATTTTATTTAAAATATCATAAAGCTCCAGAAACTAATCAGATAGTTCTTTTTTTTGGGCAGTATTGCTTAGAAATTATTATTCTAACATATATCTATACTATCAAATATGGAAAATAAACGCCTGAACAGGCTATTAGATAAGCATATGCAAAGCCACGCTAACTTTATGGGATAATAATAATTAATGCGAGCAAGAAATATAAAATAAAATAGGCATAATATATATTCAGAATAATATATATTAAAATCGTATGCTGTGAACATGCGCTTTTTCGTTTGGGTCTGTCAAAAATGCGCTATGCGAAAAGTGCAAGGCAGAAAACTTGTCTGGGCAATTACGTCAAGCGCCTTGTTGCAGATGTTGCACATGTTGTTGTTGCTGTTGTTGTTGCTGTTGTTGTTGTTGCATTTGGTACAAGTTGTGTTACGTCTGTTGCTGTTGGCAGACACATTTTGGGCAATTAAATGCGCTAATTTTCATTTATAGTTTGCAGTAGGCACTTTGGGGTACCAAAATGAAAATGATGACAATTTGCGTTTGGTTTTTGTTCGGCTTAAGCAGCGCGTGGGCAGCGCCAATGCACACGCTGGCGTATGAGTGATTTTATGTTGGCTCGGCCCGCTAGCCGATTCGCTCGTTGACTGAGTGAGTGTCGCTGTTTGGCTGCGATATTTGCAATTACAATGACACTCTGACAGCCAGCAGCGTCAGCGTCAGTGCGTAGAAGAGCTGACCTAAATTTTAACACACTTAGAAATTGTCTACAAGCAGCAGCAGTACCAGCAACAACAACAACAACAATGACAGCAATGACAACAACAGCTTCGATAGCACTATGTACACGACAAAAGCAAGTAAAAAAGTACATTGCAAGTAAAATTATCCGGCTGCACAATACTCTGTTCAGAATGTAAAAAATAGTAGTTTTAATTAGTGGGAATAGCGCCGAGCAAATTTCATAAGCTGTAACTTTGCGAAATTGACTTCAGAAGTTGACTTTAATTTTTATATAATAAAAATAATGATGACCCCAATCAGACTGGCTGTCATTAAATAGTCTTTTATAGAAACTATTTATGTTTTAAACAATATTATTTTGTATACAATTAATTAATGTGCATTTTAAAGACACCAAATAAACTTTGTAACTTTTTATAGAGCGAATAGTCTATACTCTTTATCACATTAGAAGCAGTGTATTTAAAAAACAAACAGTGAGTGTGTGTGAGTATGTGTGTAGGCCCACTTAAACCCTGCCGAAAGCAACCTCAAGCATTTCAAAGAACCAACAAGCGAAATGTAAGCACACACAATAAATATATATACAAAAAAAAAAAAGTATTCAACGGGCTGACAAATCGCGTAAATTTTTGCGCGCGCACTGCGTGGGCAGCAGCCGCAGCGCTGAGTGCGCTTTGTTGCTGTATTCAACATGGATCGCCAACATGTGGCCCTAATTCATGCAAACCAATGAGACGAAAATCAGCGATCACAATTATGTGTGGCAGGAAACGCCTAAGGTAAGATATTTACTCAAATGAATTCCAGTTAGGAGTTGCAACCACAGTTATTCAAGTTTTGACCGTAATTACAAATCAAAAGGGCTACGAAAAATTCACAAATTCTGACTTAAACGAAAAATATAACGATTAAACTTTTCAGTTAAATTTAAAATATAAAATTAGATAAAGCAATAAAAAGATATATTTGTGTTAGAAAAATTTGCTCTAACATAAGATGGTAAGCAAAATATTAATCAGACGATCTTTAGAGTTTAATATGCATATTTTTATTTTTACTCAGTCTACTGTAATAGAAATAAATATACTTTTGCATTCTCGTCTGTTAAGATTACTCGCGCTAGACGTCTGTGGAAGAGGAAAAGCCTACGTCATGAATAGACTTTAAGTACTATTTATAGCTGATAAGCTAATCATGTTGTTTTCTATAAACTTTAGATTATGTTAGATTACAAGTTTAAGACAGAGTAAATGAACATAACAGTTTTTCGATTTTGTTCTAACTTTTATTGTTTTAAATGATACCCAAATCTGGTTGCCGCATGCCCCACGTCGCACATGGTGCGATTTATTAATAGTTGAATTTTTGGTAGTAGGTATTTATAAATATGCTTTCGTATAACTGATGCGTCTAAATATATATGCGAGCACGAGATGAATTTATGTTTTTGTTTGCAAATACTTTCGGCCGTCTTGAGTTGGCAAACGGTCCAACAAACTGGCAACAGGAATAACGCGACCAAGCCAAAGGCTATGTATGAAAAAAAAATATAACAAAATAATAAACTTTTTTTGCGCATTTGTTGTTGCCAACAAATTTATTTATACGCTAAGCGAGCAAAAAAATACAAAACTTGTAAAATTTTCTTGTTTGCAGCACCGAAAATTAAATACTCTTTTAAAGTCATATGTTTATATATATAGTAGTAGTAGTACTATTTATACTAGAGCTCTGATATATTTTATAACATATATCATTTATATGGTAAGTTAACAATATTTTTTACACAATTATCTGTTAAGAACTTTTTACACACAACATTAGAATTATTATTATTACATTTTAAAGCGAAAGTTCCCATGAAGCCATATGATGAGTGAGCCAATATAATATAATATAATTAACTACTACCAATTAAAAAGACTATTGGTCATATAAACTATAAATAAGCGACAAACAGTATAATGTACTTATTAATTTAACTGAAAATGATAATAAAGAATATGGGAGTTTTTGTTTATATACACCAAATGAATGCGTTACACATTTTATGTTCAAATTAAGCAACTGTCTAATAGGGTATAAAACAAGCTAAACAAACGATTTACGTCTCTGCAAAGGGAACGAGGAACAACAACAACAGCAAGCACAACGAAATGAGGCGTAATGGGCACACACACACACACATTCTGAAGCACATATTCATCACAAGGTGTGTGGTAGGTGGGTGGGTGGCTTTTAGCGGCCTGCGAACTGACATAGATCCCAATTTTTGCTGGTATTTTGCCAGTGGATCTGCGCAAATGATTCGCATAACGTAACGTAACGTAAGACAACGTAATGTATGTGTGTGCCTGGGCCCAGGGCCTCTGACCGACGCAACGCGACAGGGAGAGAGAGCGAGAGGCGCTGCGATAGGGCATTTTTCTCCCCGCAAACACACACACACACACACAAACAACAACATTTGCACAGTTGGTGCGAGCAAAAAAGCTCAAAATATTTCGACTCTTATGGCTCAAAGTAAAAATGTATAAAAAAAAATATGCATATAATAATAAAAATACATGTATAAAATAATAATAAATATTGCATAAAAATATATAAAACTAAATAAATACGCAAAAGGTAACAACGAAGCACACGCTCTGTGTTCTGTGAAGCGTTTATTCTTTTATTATTTTAAAAGCGTCCAACACATTTTATTTATATTTTCAATACCCTATAAGCATGCAAAATGTCGTAAACGGTGGTGTTAGCGCGGCGGAATTCTAAAACTTAACAGAAGGTTGAGAAATACCTGAAATATACTAACTAACTAGCTTGAGAATTTAATAATTTTCTGTCTATCGATTTCGCTTAAAAATTCAAAATGAATTTTATTTATTGCTGTACCTCCTACCGTTCTGTTTATGTTTTCAGGATCTGAAGCATTTGCTACTGGGTAGCTTTTAATCGCATACTCTTAAATTTTTTAGTGTTGTAGGGGCTGGGGCGCGGCTGCTCATTGCTTTAATCTAAATTGGCGCATAGTAATGTTTTTTTTCCCCCCATTATTCGGTGTGTGCGTGTGTGTGTATGTGTGTGTGATCGCCCGTGTCTTACAATTGTGTACATATATACATATGTATTATGTATCTTCGACTACCCGATCTTCCTCTCTCGCACGTTCCTTCAGCCAATTTGCTGTCTCTTTCGCACATGGCGCACACCCTTAATTGTGTAAAATAAATTGGCGCTGCCGGCGTCGCTGTCGGCGCTGACGTTTGACGTCAGCTCAAAGCTTTTTGGGCAACTTTTATTGTTGCTCGTGTTTTTGTTGTTCTTCTGTATAATCGCACACAGATTGTAAAATTTTAATTTATAGATAATTTTCGCATGTTTTAGGTATTTTGTACCGCATTTCCGTATCATTTTTCTTTTCATTTATATTTTTTTAGTATGTATAGAAACGTTTTTACGGATTACTTGATGTTATCCAAAATTGATTTGAGCAACGGAAACATTTACATAAATATTTAAAAAGCTTCCTTTAATTTTTTACCTTTTGATTTTGTATTATTATAAAATAGTTGTTTATTATTTTTATCATGAAATACTATTTTAGAACTACATTTATTTTATTCCTTGTTACCTAATATGTGGCCATGAACTATGGAATTTATTTACGTAGCACCCCTTAGATCGGAACACTTCTCTTCAGATAAGACCCGTTAATTGCTAAAAGTAGGAAACAAGTTTCCACCGAGCAGGACAGATGAGATAGAATTACAAACTAGTTATCACTGCGCTAAAAAACAACCCCAGCGAGATCATAAAAGAATCTTTTATGTTTTCCACTTTTGTGCAGAATATTTTGAGAATTCAATTGAAAATTTGTTATTTCAAAAATAGTATAGATGGAATTAGTTTTTGTAAAAAGATTTTTTTAGCAAAAACTAAATAGTTAGTTAGTTTTGTTTTTTTGTTTATGTGTGGACATTTCTATAGTCAGGATCTATATTACATAATGCTGTCAAAAGTTAAGGGTATATAGTCCAGTTTATTATCAGCATTGTGTCGTAAAGAAATAACCTGAATTCCGGTGGATCACAGGGTACAACAGTTCTTCAGAATTCACTTGAAATTCCCATGAAAGTAAAAAGCTTATCAGCACTTGTCGCGTACTATGTCGCTAAATGGTATATTATCTAGTATAATAAATATATACGTGTGCATATATATTTTGTGTAACGGCACTTGAGAACTTTTGCTTTCGTTTTAACAGTTCGAATGTCTGGGCCCGGCCCATTTATCATCTGTCCGGTAAAGTCACCGAGCCGTACAGCCGATCTGGCGTATACTCGATGCGCGTACTAACCTTTCACAGAGCGAGTGCAGCAACCAAAAGTTTGTGTAATCCAATTTGATGCGTTTGTTTTGATTTGTTTTTTTTTTTTTTGCTTTAAAGGTACAGTTGATGCAGGGCAAAAATAGTTCATCCGATTGCGGGTTAGCGTGTGAGGTTGTTTCTGTGAGCGGAGTTAAGGACTTCACTTTTTAGCACTTTTGTTTGCTCGAATTCATACATAACACTTTAAAATTGTACCAAGGCACCACATTTTACTTAATTGTATTGATTTGATTTGATTTGCATCCCAATTATTTTTTTAAGGCACTGTAATTTAAACACTTTATGAATATGTATGTATTTTTTTTTATGATAAATATATATTTTTCCACTTTTTGCGAAATTCTAGAACAAAAACTGTTCTTTTATTTATTATTTTTGTATTTTGTTACTAGCTCTTATTGGGAATCATCATGTGTATGTGATGTGTGTGTATGTTATATACGTACATATGTGTGCGGGCGGGCGTGTGTGTACTAGTGTTAGTGTGCGTGCTTAGAATCCGCGCAAGCAGCGTCCGTGTCCGACGCGTATCTGCCACGCAACATCACAACAAAATTGTAACTAATGTTCGGCTCGCGAGAAAATAGGTTAAGAGTGTCGCGCAGCGGCAGCGGCAACTGCGTTGGCGTTGACTGCGACGTCGACGTCAACGTTTCGAATAACTAAACGCGCACGCGAGCAGAGCAAACGACGCGACTATGTTGATCTCTGCATTGGCAATTTGCGAAAAAAAAAATTGAAATACATAAAAAAAGCAAGCAAGACAGCCGCAGCTAGAAAAAGGCGCAACCGCAGCAAGCAGCGCAGTTAACAATGGCAGCGGCAGTAGCAGAACAACAGCAGCAAAGCCGGCGTTGACGACGCGACCTACCAACCGACTGAAGCGGCAGCACAAACCAAATTGCCAAAAACCTTGATACCGATCGCGCCTCACACACACAGACGCAACAAGTTAGAGTGTTTGCAGCTTAGGTGAACTGCAAAATACCTCTTAAGAGCGGGACACATATCGTATGCGAAAAGGTTACTCTTCAAATAAAACGCGAGAAATAAAAAGTGTAACTGCTTGTCAAACAAATCAATATTGCTCTACTTAAATCGCATTGTTACTACATACCTCTATTTGATTCTTATTTTGAAAAATTTAAATTTATACCCCATTTACCGTTTGCGTAAGGGGTATAAAAATCGCAAAGACAACAGCAACAACAAATAACATAAGAGAGACGCTGGCAATAGCAAAAGAGCAACAACGCAGACAAAGCAAAAGAGTAAGAGAGCCATTTTTGCAAAACAGTAAAAATAAAAGACGTGCAAAAGTAACAAAAATGAAGCAGCAGCAGCATGTGCAGCGTCCTCGCCCCCGCTATTTGCAGCGATCTGATCGACAGACTCTCTTTGTAAAATGCGCTCACAAAATTAGATTTTGCCGCACACATTTATGAGACACAAACAACAAAAACGACAATAGCATGCACATAGCGTCATCGTCGGGCGCTGTTGGCTTTTGAAAAAGCTTAAACTGGGCGCAGCATAGCACACAAATACAAAAAAAACCTGCAATTTTTTGGCCAATTTTCGTTGTTGTTGTTGTGTGTGTCTGTGTGTGTGTTCGTGATTTGAAGGTCAACTTTACGACCCATAAGCGAAAAATTTGTTGTTGCCGCCAGTTTTACTTGGCGTTAGTTGCGTCGCAGTCGCAGTCACTGCTGACGCTGGCATAGTTTGTTGTTGTTTTTTTAGCTTTATTTTTGGCACATTCGGCTTTTTGGTTCTGCGCTCGTGTTTCTGTGTGTGTGTGCGTGTGTGCGTGTATGTGCTCGGGTAACTTTACATGCGCGTGTAGGGTCCGCTGCCTTTTTAACGGCCGCTGCCTGCGTCGCTGTTGCTGCGCCGGCTGCCTTGATCACACACACACACACACACAAACAAGCTGCCCAATTTGTTGTAGAGTATAAAAGACACACTCACACACATATTCATGTACATTTGGATGGAGCTTTGTTGTTGCCTTTTTATAAATTTAGAATTTTTGCAGTTTTTTTTGCATTTATATAATCAAAACCGCTGCTGGGCTCGTTCCGTTTGAGTATTTTTAATTGTTGCTTTATTTTTTTATTTTTTATTGGCACATGTACTAATACATATAAATATGTATGAATATGCATGTCTGTGTCGCGTAATAAATTGTGATCTTTGTAAAGCTTTCGCTTGAGATCCCTTTCATCCAGGCAAAAAATCTACCTCAATTCCGCAAAAAAGCTTTGCATTTTTTATAAATGTGCATTAAACAACAGCCTAAATGATAAGCTTTTAAAGCTCCTTTTGATTAAGTATTGCCATATTATCTCATATTATGGTAAAGCAATATCAATGAAACTGTTCTTTACACAAATTTCATTTACAAAATTATGACACAAGGTATAGATTACTATAGCTTCCGAATACAGAACGGAACATGAGCTTAAAATTAGCATCATTTAAATATAAGAATACGTCGAAGTTTATGCAATAAAATCATAAAAGAAAACGACTTTTTAATAGAAAATGTTTCATATTAAAAAACTTGAAATAATCTTGTAATCCTAAACTATTTGAAGTCTACATATGTACATATACATATGTACATACATACATGTTTGTATTCTTCTAGAAGAGTATAATTTTATTTAAAGTCTTTCGATTTGTCATTATTTACCTTCCCCAATATCGATTTAAGCACATGGTTTCCTAAACCTTTTTTAAAAGATTATAAAATATTTTTTACGTATGTATATATATTCTTATATAACATTCATAGATCAAAAATATTACACTTTAAGCATTTTGTCTAGGTTTTCTCATATTTGGTATCTTTTATTTTGAGTTATAGCGTTCTCTTAACTTCTATGATAAATCAAACTTCAATCACAAAATTGCTCTTTGAATAATAACCTGTGTTGTAAAAGGGCGGAATGCTCGTATGCTATTTACATGTGCATTCACACACACGGACATGTAAGTGTGGGTATGCACATATGGTGGCGATTGACAACACGATTATCAATCACGAGTGATTAGACGAGGGCTATAAATACGCAATATTATCGCTTTGGCGCTGTTGGCTCTACGTTTGCACATGAACGTCAATTGGGGCTTGCAATTATTACAAGGAACTTTTGATAGCAGCTTTTGCTTTGTGTACGCACACACACACACACACACACACACGCGCGCACGCACACGAATGTCAAACAGTGAGCTAACGATGACAACAAAAAACTTCACTTTCAACACTCTCGCACACACACGCCTTAAAACTTTTTTTTTGTGCTTACAGCAAACAGCAATGTCGCGAGAGCGAGGAGCACAGTGTGCAAAAATTCAGAGCGATTAGAAGAAGAATTACACGGCATGCCGCTTAGAAAAGAACTGAACACGCAATAATGTTGACTGCGGCGTCGCGCTCACATAATCAAGCAGCGACCGCGGTAGCAGCAGCGTCAACAGCAACAACGAATTATTAAATAAAAACGCACGCGCACGCACACAGCGAAAAACTTATGCGAAATATAGCAAAAAAGCTGAAAAGAACGGTATTTGCGTCGCAGGGAATGAAGAGCGTAAGAGCAAATAAGAGCGTATATCAACAGACCGCGCGCTCTTTTAGCTGAGCGGCGGCGCGCAGTCGACGTCGCGTCGTGACGCAGCCAAAGAATCATTCGTGTGCCTGAATGTGTGTGTGCGTGTGTGTCGTGACGCTGACGCTGCGCTTGCGTTTTTTTTTGTTTTGTTTTTATTTCTATGAGAGAGAATTAGGACAACTTTAAATGAGCCAAGCTTTGTTGCTAGCAACAGGGCTGAAACTGGCCAATGTTGTGCAATATACTGTAATTACGGGAGTTTAGGAGTTAATTATAGTTCAGAAAGAAAAATTAGTTTAAATATAAATTAAGGGTGTTTTTTTTGCCGTTTAAATTAGCTGCGACAGAATTAGAAAAATAATTTTTATATAAAATATATGTATATTTTGCACACTATGTATACAAATAATAATAATCATTTTTTTCTAACAATTTTCTGTCTACCTACTAGTTTGTTTGGTTCTCAATCACGAGACGACAACTTAGCCGTGACTGTTAATCACAAGAGTTAATTTAGGCTCTATTAGCGCCCAATAATTAGGAGCTGGTGCCGTTGGTTAACTCTCGGCCAGTTGGGGCACCGCTAAATATGAAATCAAAACAAAAAAAAAAAACAAATAACAAAAATGCCATAAAAGGCTTACAAATCAGTTAGTAGATATTGGCGCTGCTTATAGTGGTCGCCAGCTGTACTCGGACGTTGCCTTGACACACTCGCCCAAAACGTGTGGCGCATGCGCCGTGCCAAAAAGCGACCCAACAACAACAACAACAACAAATTCTAACAAAAAGGCCCAAACGGGCGCTTGTCATGTAAGCGCAAAAATCGCAGGCAACAAAACCTTCTGGCGCCCAAAAATGGCAAATCTTGCTGGCATTTTACCTGTTGTAAAAAAAAACCATATTGTGAGCGTGAGAAACTGCCATGGATATAGCTATACGTATCTTGTGCACATACGGCCATATAAATATATATCTGCCTTTTAGATACAGTTGGCGCACAAAGTTCACGTTCGCCGTAAATGGCATGTGGGCGACCTGTGCGGAGGGGCGGCCGGGCGGCGGCGGGTAATATTCTGTAATGCTTTATCAGCTGCTTAAGAATGGGAAAGCGCGCAGAAAAATGCAAAAACAATGCGCGTAGATACCGTTACGCGTCCAAGTTGCACGTAGTAAGTACATCGGCGGCAAGCAGATAAACGTATATTTTAAAAAGGCAAAAAATTGTTTATATAGCGCCAGCAAGAAACTGTTATCGTAAATATTTTTATAAATATCTGCAATTCAGCGCGCTCATTTATCTCTTTTTGCTTTTTTTAGTTTTGTGATTTTTTTATTCCATAATAGTTTTTGTTTTTGTTAATTTCAATTTACTTATTAATACTTTTGTTTTCTATGTGGGGCAGCCATGAATGAATGAAACTGGTTGGCACTGCCAACGACTCATTTATATAAACATATTTACACTAACAATTTGGCCAAATCAACTAGCGTGTGCCTAACTAATCAGCCAGCAAAATAATCTCCACACACACAGATACACACACACACATGCACTGGCAAAAGTTCGCTAATAAGCTAAACAAAATGTGCGCCGAGTGCAATTTGTAATTAACTCTTAGCACAATTATTTATTGTCAAACACGGGCGTTGTTTATTTTGGCCATGTAACCCACACTACATAAATTTCAGTAAATATTTAATTGTAACCCTGCTCATTTGGCCCGGCAAAGAGGCCATAACTGTGTACCCAAATGGCTCCAAGCGATTTATAGCTCTGTGCCCAACGATTCTTGGTTTTATTACCTTGTATTACCTTATTTATAAAGCATATGGCAAATATTTTATACAGCCATATTATATTTATATAATGGGCAATGGCAAAGGAAATGGTTTGCACAAACACATAAAAAATTGACCATAAATTGTAACGAAATCTTTAATAATTGGAAAACTTAAAAGCCAATTTAAAACAACTATGAACTTTCGATTCCTCTCGATTGCCTTCAAAAGTTTCCAAAGAGAATAATTTAGATTTTTAAACTCAATTTGAGCATATTATGTATTGAAGTGAATACGAAACACTTCTTTAAGCTAAATGTCAATATATAAACTGAACTTTTCTCTATGCAATGTGCATTTGTTTTATTTAATTGTGCAAAATAAACTTGATTTAGGGAATATAGTTTTTGCTGCTCGGTATTTATATTATTTGCCCCCCGCACATGAAAATAAACGATTTTGAAAATTACAATCCGTAGATAATGGTACTCCGGCAATCTTAACAATTTCTATATCCATTTACAATAAATGTTTCATAAAGCCAACGAATTTATTTTACAACATTGGACAACACACACAAATGCATGCACACAATATTATTTATGGCCGAATAATTTGCCGCGGGCTTTGAATATTTTACAACACTCAACTTTAAATACCAAACAAATGTCTTTTTGTATATAAATGTGTCTTTATGTGTATTTGGATAGCTTATTTTTATTTGGATTAAAATAAACAAATTGTAAAATTTCTGCTGGTCACCATAAAAAACGACAAACTAGAAGTACACATTTACATAAATAAGAGCAGGCACTGTATATTTAACAGTGCAATGCATTTGGGAGGCCAAGGCTTTGAAAATGTTTTTACAACACTTGCGTCGCCTGTGCGATAAATGTACCCAAAAACAAGCACATGTGAACATACAAACAAAAAATATATATACTATATATAATATAGGAATATTTTTGGCCATACACTTGTGTTGCATATTTCAAGGCGGTGGAGAGCTGCGCCGCTTCCCTCGGGGCGGAGTCGCTGTGTAAAAAGCCATAAATAAAATATATAAAAAATGCACAAAAATGCATTTGCTTGTTTAATTTAATTTTTAATGCCCACAAAATATGCATAAAATATTATCAGCTGTAACGCTCTTATTTTATTTTGATTTCCCTCAACTGTTCAAGTTCTCGCCTGTTGTCCCGAAATTTGCATTTTTGACTGTCTGCCGTGTTGGGCGACCCATTGTCGCAAACAAATATCATCGCGGAATGCGCAGTGTGCACATTAAAATCAATTAAATGACAAATTGAGTTTCGGCAAAAAAATGGCGGCCATAAAAATTACATGTCCTTCTGCCGGGAATTGCAATCAACGCGTTATCAGCGCGGATGTCAATTTAATAACTGCAAAATGGGTGGTTTCATCCCCAGACCCCCCGCCCACTGTACGTCACAGTGAGCCCGGCCTGGCAAATTAACACAACAATGTTGGCTCATTAACAGCCCCGGCAGCAGCAGCAGCAGCAGTGTCGGCGGCTTCTTTTACAACTCCACAAAAGTTGGGCAAATAATTAAAAAACAATGCGCGAAACGGTCGAGGATTGGCGACAGCACCGCATGGCAGCGTAATTAAGAGTTGGCCAAAAGAAGGCTGTGGCGTGTTTGGTTGCCCAGGGGCGCGAGGGGAGGGGGCTTACAGCTGTAACCTCGTATAACCAACAGGGCTGAGATTCTGTTGACAAACAGTTGCCATTTCAGGAAAAGTCAAGTGACAGCGGCGAAAAAAAAGAGCGGCGGTAAGAGCAGTGCCTGCTGCAAGTTTGTGCGCCTGGAAATCGACTTTAATATTATTGCATTCAATTGCCAACGCTAGAGCTATTCAATTGGCCAACACGGAAAGCGTTTATTATTTATGTGTTGGTCTGGTTGCAACACAAAAAAAAAAAGAAAGAAGGAAAACGGGAAAAAACATTTGTAATTGACTTTTAAAGCATTTCAACTCTGTGGAAAAAATAGCGAAAAAAATATTGTAATAAATAAAAAGTTAACACCATAAATAAGTACAATAAAGCTATATGTCAGAAAATGTCATTGTAATTTTATTAACGTATGCATATCATTATAAGCGGCTGCCACGATTTATCGCTGCTGAAATACTCTTTGTGAAAAGAATCAAAGGAATTTAAGTGCAGATAAATTATTCGTTATTATTGTAATCCATAAAATGTTATCCTTTTAGTTTTCGGTAAATTATTGAACCATTTTTGAAATTGTGGTTTGTGTTATAAAAAGGTCTTGGTCTTTAAAATCAATTGGAAGGAGGAATTTGAAATTTGTATTCTACAATTTCAGAGTATTACAAAGAATTTTACCAATAATATATTTTAATAATTTGTTTAATATAAATAATTTTAACTTGTGATCTACATAAATTCGGATTGTTGTGGAATATTAAAAACATAACTATCTTGACTTTCTTTGTAATTATGTAAATATATAGTGTAATAAATATTTTAATATACCCAAAATCGGAAATGGAAGTGCGTGTAATTTTATGTCATCGCGCGCTTACAAAGCCAACAAAATAGAATTTAAGCCAAAAACAATGTCAAAAACAAAAGCTGAGTTAAAGCGACGCCGCATTGAACTTCCGTTTTAAAGCCAAGGTTACATTTTGGCCAACAAAGCGTCCAGCATTGAAGCGTGTGTTTGTTGTTGTTGTTGCCTTTTGTTTGGCAAAAACCAAAATTGAGGCTGTCGGCGGCTGTCTAACCAAATGGCTGCGTGCGGCTTGTAAATGTGAAAGTGAACAAAAAACCCGAAAAAGTTATAGAAGTAGATGTACACATATAGATACAGATACATTTAGGTACAGCTAGAGATACAGATACAGATACAGATATGTTTATGGGCAGATGGGCGCGTCTAAGCCGCGTAACGCACTGAACTGTGAAATTAAACAACGTCAACGAGCGCTGTAAAAAAAAAAGTAAGAGTAACCCAGTCGAGAGTGCTTGACTAACAGACACCCTGTAGCCAAATATAGGCATATAATTAACCGAAAATTGAAAAGACAATATATAAAAGAATATTTCTTATATACTCTTCGCGTTTTCATCTGCTTTTCGCACACCCTTTGATCCATTTTTTATGTGAACAGAGTAAAGCAATTTTTTTGTGCGCCTTTTCGGGCATCTTTCCAAAAGTTGCGCGCCTGCAGACGAAATAATTTTGTGATTTTACAACTGCAAATTGACCCACAATTTAATGCGAAAGCGAAACGATGAAAACTGTTTTAAAGCAACGCCGCCGTTTAAACCAGATTAAATAAGCTGCGCTCTCGTTTTGTAAGAGCCGCGCTGTGGCACACGACGTATACATAATGATTATCAAGTGACGACTACCTTGACCCCGAGAGCGCCAGCGCCAGTTGAACGTGGCGAATGCGTTGGTGAGAGTACGGTATTGATGAATTGGCTAACTGAATGAATGAACGAGCGAGCGAGTGAGTGAATGACGGCGCGATTGCTGAACGGAGGGCTTGCCGGCCAACGGGTGGGTGAAAGGGGCCAACTGCAAATGAGCGAAACGTGAGTCAGTTGACTTCACTGCTACAGCGATGTTCATTATGATGACTACGTCGCCGAGGCGACCTTCAGTCGTGAGCGGTTCAGCGGTTGAGCGGTTGTGCCGGTAATCTGTCTGCTTTGACAGACAGCCAGCGAGCTGCAACAACAACAATGTGCACCATCTGAGGCGATAAAAATGTTGCAGCAGCTTGTGGCACGCTCTTTTGGCCAGCCAGAGTAATGTTGGCGGCAGTTCTCTTTTGCCGTTTGCTGCACTTCCTACAGCTTTCCGCTTGCTGCCGTCTGCAACTTGTTGCACTCAGTTGAAGTCTGCTGTTGGCGGCCAATTAGCCAAGCTAGCTATTTTTTTCCCTTTACTTTTCGATCCCTATATGAGACTAAAAGATACTCTGAGCAAAACCAAATTATACTAAACCATATAAAAGTAATAAATAATCTAAAAAAACATTTAGTTTGGATTCGATCAATTTATTAAGTAAATATTATTGTCGATTTTTAAATCATTTTTGACCAAAAATTTGATCACTTCGAAAAGACCCTTTAAAGTCTTTAATGCTTATTTCGATACTTGAAATTGATTTCAAATTAAATTTGCAACACTAAAATTTAATGGGAAGGTTATTATGATTATTAATATAAAGAATTAATTGTTAACTATAGCAATGAAAAAAATCAAAGAGATTGTAAAATTTAACACTTTAAAGGGTATATGCTAGTCGTGCATTTCAAAGTAATCAAGTCTTATTCATCTTTAGCTGACTGTTGTTTCTCTGCTTGTTTTTGCTGCATCTTTCACACCCAGGTCGCTATTGCTGTTGTTTTTGTCGTTGCTGCACTTTATGAATGATGATGTGCCGGCACGTGCAAACAACTATACCAGCAACAACAACAACAACAACAACAACATTTAAGTACAACAGATACGGCCAAAAGAGCGTTCATTCAATTACGCTACAAATTGCAGCATAATTATTTCGTTGCTGTTGCTGCTGTTTATTTTGGCTGAAGTTCCTGAGAATAGCCCGCCAAAGTGGCTCAGCGGAGAACACGTGTCGACAACATCTAAATGGCTATTAAGCGACCTGAGAGCGTTTATCCCAACTGAGGGTTAATTAAGTGCAGCAGTTGTTCAATTGTGTGTTATTGGTTGGCATTCGGTTTAAATGAGAAATTGGCAAAATAAATATCAATAAAAATATAAATATAAATAAAAATAGAAATAAAAATATAAATATAAAATATTAGCTTAGAGTGAATGCATAATCAAATTTTGATTGTCGTATTTGGACAGTTTTATAACAGCTTTTAAAAAACATAAACTTATTGTTGACATATAAAAGAAGGTGAAAATAAACAAGAAAACTTATTTCACAAAAAATCTGTTTTAATTATGCTCTAATTTTTCTAAAAGCATTTTGTCCGCATATAATTTTAAAGTAAATATATAATTAATTTGCATCAATTCATCGATTTCCCTTCCTCTTAAAAATTTGCTATTGATTAGCAGTTATATCAGTTATATATATATACTTAAATAAGTATCGTCTTTTGCCCAGTCATCTGGCTGGCCATTTGTGGCAGGCGCCCCACAATCTGAACGCAAGCGAATCGCTTAGCCAATTACTCGGGAGTTAACTGCGGCTGCTTACTGGCGAGTGGTGCATACTGAAAAACCGTTAAGTGGTTGCATGAGATGAGCAAACACAAGCACAGCAGCAAAAAAGCAGTGCGAAAGACGTGTGCAAAGAACGAACGAACATATATATAGTTGGGAGGGGGGCGTGACTGGTGGGGGGAGGTTATGGGGGAAGCGTGCTATGTGAAATATGCAACGTTGGTGCGCGCGTTGATTGCGCACTGTTTGCTGCACTGTTTGATTGTTGTTGCAGCTTGTTGCCGCTGATTGAATGAGTGCGCCACATTAGCAGCATGTGCATGGAGGCAAGGCAAGCAACGGACGTAAGGACGGACGAATGTTACGGTGCAGGTAAAGGGACGAACGACAGAAAACGTCTGCTAATAAATATTAATAATCATAATAATAATAATGAACGCCAAAGGGTCAAAAACAGAGGCGGGTAAACCATAGGAAAAGTTATAATACACTAACAGGTAATGCCCCTAATATTTTCGTTAATAAGGTAAATTTTTTAAATATAAATATTTGTAATATACCAATATAAGCCAATTGCTTATATCCTCCTTGAGTTGTTTTATGAGCAATATTATAGCAAAATGCACGACTAGAACATGCCCTGTAAGCGTGCTTAAATTACTTTTTGTTTGTTAGTTCAATTTGTTTATTTAATTCTTTCTCAAAGCGTAAATGAAAGGTTGTTAACTAACTGCAAATCTTAATTCAATTAAATGTTAAATGATACTGCAATGCATATTTAATGCTGATCTAATATATACCTATTTTACTAGCTGTTTGCTTGTTTTTTTTTTAATGTGCACAGAGTATTAAAAGGCTCACATGAGTTGAAAACGGCGGCGAGCAGCCAAGTGCAGCCAAGCCAAAGTCATGAAAAACCCACAAGCCATAATATGCTACATGCCCCCATGCCACCAGACGGCTGCCCCCCCTCCCCACCTTTGTTTTTGCCATGCTCTTGGCTGGCTGATTCTTTGCACGCGCCTGGGCTCATTTTATTGATGGATTGCCAACTGCCTTTGCGCCTGCAAGCTGTAAAAGCTGTAAAAAAGAAATGCACCTCCCAACTGCATGACAGTACGCCCCTGGCAGCCCCCTACTGCCGCCCGTAACCCTTAGCCCTACTACTACTGCTGCTGCTGCTGTTGCTGTTGCTGTTTTTGCTGCCACTGATTCTGTTTCCGCTGACGTTGCATGTGCAGTTTTCTTTTTTTCTTTTCTGTTACTGTTTTGGTTTTGTATTTTTTGTTCCTTCTCTTCGGCATTTTTTCATTTTTTTACCACTAAGTTTTTGGCCAGTTGTTGTTGTTGTTTTTGTTGCAACTGCAACTGCAACTGCAACCGCTTTTGACCCACGAAGCGTGTCGTGGCGCCAGCGATTATGTTTGTTTATAATATGCTCGCTTTGGTTTTTGCCTATTGTTGTTTTTGTTGCCGCCGGATCGCGGCTTTACTGTTTTTATATACACATCTGTGCATATATATAAATATTATTTTTTAGCTGGCATTTTAGTTGCTGCTGTTGTTGTTGTTGTTGTTGTTGGTGGTGGTGGCACGCTGCAACGATTTTAACGTCGCGCATTACTTCAGCACCGTTAAAAACGTATTTACAAGCCACGTTAATTCTTAAAGTGTGGCCTTAATTTGATTTGTTTAGATTTGCTTGGTTGCACTTCCTAATATACCGTTCTCTTAGCCAAAGGCCCAGCAAGACGAGCAGTATAATATATTGAAATTAAATATTTGAATTTTTATTTGATCATAAATATACTAAAGTGATTTTATTTGTAATATTTGTTTCATATTTTTAACCAATAATTAAGTATAGATTTGAGCTACCAAATGTAAACAAATATTATTACCATATTCTGGGGATTGATTACTCATGGTTGAATTACCTTAATAAAAGGGTCGCCTAGCCGTATATATTAATCCACTATTGTTCTTGAAGTAAACTAAAACATATTTACCCAAGATTAAAATATTTAAATCCCATAAAATAAATTAAACTTTTTTTATTATAAGCGAAACTTGAAAACAGCCAACTATTTTACATGAACATTTTTAGCTATTTTTTAACAAATCCCAGATGGAAAAATTGTCTGCTTTTTTTCTCAATGCGTAGCTCAGACTTGTAATCAATTTGGGCACTTATATGATCAAAATGGCCGCCACCGACTTTGGCCACGTTGCACACTTTGGTTGGCCCAAAGTTAAAAGTCAAATGTGAGCTTGAATTACCAACATTTGCAGCAGCGACACCAACAACAACAACAACACCAACAACAACAGCTACAAGACAAAAAATGTGAATTCTTGGGGATTTATGAGCGCGCATGCAAAAGAAACCGGCTTAGACAAGGGTCTGGGCCAGCCGAGGTGAGGCCGGGTGAATTTGGCTGGCTCTGTCTCCGGCTGGGGCCTAGGGCAACGTCTAACCAAATACGAGTAAGGCGGCAAGTCAAGTGGCATGCAATAGTATTTTGGCTAGCCAAAATGGCCAGTCAAGCTAAATGCAGTGCTTGAGTATACACATGCACACAAATGTATATACTTTATTTTGGCCAAATATGGCGATAGCATGCTGTGGCTGCAAAGTGGCCATGTGGCAGGCAAACGCGGCTCAGATACAATATGGACTTGGACGTGGACGGCGGAGACGCAGTTAAATGCTGTTGCCATCGTCGTCGTCGTCGCCGCCGTCGCCGTCGCCACTTTGGCCAATTTTTGCACTTGCGCAAAAGGTCTTAAGACAGGTTACGCGCCTGCGGCGATTTAACCGTTTTCATGCTGGCAACCAACAACAACTACTGCATGTTCGTGCCTCCTGCTCTTATTGGTCTCGCTGTGGTCACGCCAACGCCAAAGCCAAATCGCCGGCCAAGCAACTATGCAAAGGGTCAGGCGGCAGCGGCTTACATTTGGCAACCATTAGAAAGCAATCCGTCAGTGCGGTTTCGGCCAACAAGAGCCGCGGCTGCTGTGGCTGCTGTACACAAAATAAAAAAAGGCCCAGGCATTGGCTGCATTGGGTATAACTGGCACACCCACGCCCTGACATGCCACCACAACCGGTTATTCGGTCCGGCACCCAAAGTTCTCCTTGACTTTATTACGAATCACGAGCCAAAGCCAAAGCCAAAGACAGAACAATGCCAAAAAGGAGCTGCCGCCTGACCCAAAAGCACGCCAACGCGCGTTTGCTACCAAACAAAAAAAAAAGGAACAAATAACCAGCTAATAGAAAGCTTCCGACTAGGAGATACCTCCTATTGAAGTATGCCAAGTATATATTTTTCTTAAGCTTTGCAATTTTTCGTAACGAGTTGTCAGTTGAAGCTGATAGAATAATAATTGATTATATCGTAGGTACATCCTGATCACTAATATACTATATTTATTGATATATTATTTATTTATTGACAAGCAAAACTATTTTCTAAATATGAAGCCCAAAGATCTGAGTCTGAATCCTGATCACTCATTTATTTATGTACTTTTTGTGCTAGTTCATTTTGGCCAATTAGAATAGCAATAGGCCATCCTCATGACCGTTTTAGTAGATACAGGGTATGTTTAAAAAAGGTTTTCTCTGCGCGGACGACACATTTATGACTAATGCCTGACTTTATGGTGTTTTTGGCCACTCGCATTTGCAACAACAAGTTGCACAGATAACGCGATCAGTCGGCTGTGCGGCAGCCAGCGTCGTGGGCAGCTAAAGGCCATTAGAGCCGCCATCGGCAGAAGCAGGTGACAGCGACGCGCAAATATGGCAAAAGTAACTGACAGATGCGCTCTGCACGGCCCACATGCCGCATGCAATACATAGATACATAAATACATCTGTATAGATACATTTGTATCTTCGTAGATATGCCTCGTTTTTTGGGGCTGCGGCACTTGCTTTTTTTTTCATTTTGTTTTGTTTTTTTGGCGCTGACATCATGCGCCTGAACTCAGATTTGCATAGCTTTTGTGAGCATTAAGTTATGTCTCCGCAACGCCGCCTCCGTCGCCCTCTCAATCTGCGACTTGTCTTGCTTATTTGTTTAATTAATTTGTAGCTGGGTGCTTAATGGCTATATTAGCCAATGGCTGCCCACGCGGCACTTGCGGTTGCAAATGACAAGTCGTTAAAGAGTTGCATTAAAATATTGCGCATACGCAGCGTTGCAGCGCCAGGAGCCTAAAGCGCAAATATACAAAAGTGCGCTTCACATAATTTTGCTTAAACGAAAATTTATCTGTTCGCATTAAAGTTTATTGCATTCAAAATTACAGCTATTATTTTGCCAGCAATTATGACAATCGGGGCGTGGCCAAAAGAGTCGCCCGGTTTATAGCGCTTTTTTATGACAATGTTGCGCTTTTACTTTTCTGCCAGCAAGTTGGCACCCCCGCCCCGCCCCCTTAAAACGGTGTGCTCTTCTTGTTGCTGGCTTCGGGTTTTTTTTTGCCCTTCAGTCGTGTGGCTTTTTACCCTTGTGGCAACTTTTTTGTGGCTTTATTTGTCACTTTTTTGCTGCTGTTGTTTTTAGCGTTTCATTGTTGCGGTCAATGTTTGGGCGCCGGGAATGCGACAAAGCGGAATTTTAAAAATGTAGAAAAAAAAAACGTGCGAAATTTTTAAAGTTCACTAAAAACTATCTGTTGCATTGTGATTAATTTAATTTAAATAATGTTTTGAAATAAAATTTAAATGGTCTTAAGTATCCTGATTCATAGTCCTTTGTCATTTTTTGGGCGGGAGGGAAGTGGCCAATTTTTATTCAGTGATACTTCGGAGAGCATTCAAGCTTAACCAGCTCAGCTGATTGTTAAATATTTGCCAATCATTTCATATTAGAAATGTCAAGTTTTGTTAAATTTTCTTTAAGTTCGGACATTGTCAATATGAGAAACTTATATTTAATATAAACTTAAGCAGCGATATACAAAAATTGAGCTGGAACATTTTCTTTGTAAATACCTGTTGAAGCCTTCAATTTGCAAATTGCTAAAAATACCTCTGTGGATTGATGTATACTGGTGGGCAGTTTAAAAAAATTGGACTTACCTAAAAATAGAAAAAATTACACATTAGTTAAGTGCGACAACAATTCCGATAAAAAAAGACTAAAAATTATAATATGGTTTTAATTCAGTACAGATTATAGAAATAATAATGTATAATGAGCTAATAGGTTAAATGCACATCTTTTAACAGTCACATTAATATGTTTAGCTGATGCATTTGTTTTGTTTTCATTCAATATTTATATTAGTTTTTGTTTTTATTATGTTAATTAATATGAATGCGTACTTATGCTATTTTTATCGATTAGGCATATTTATGTGTTTAATTTTTGAATTGTCAACTAATTCGCAATTTCTCGTTATTTTTAGTCTACTTACAACTACATACATATATGATTAGATATATATATATATATACACTTGACAGTCAGGAGTTTTTCAACTACAGCGCAGCTTAAGACTACAGTACCAGGTGCGAGGCCCACGCCCAGTTTTCAGTTGCGTGTTAATGGTGTGCAAATTACAATAATCTGGTAACTCTATTTTGTCGTACAGCTAACCGGCAATTTGGCCAACAGCTTCTGTGGCCAATCAGGCTGCAACATGCAACTCAACCAACTCGGTTCATCAAGCAATTTTAAAGTGCAACAAGCAAATGCAACCAGGAACTGAAATATCGTATAAATTCGCCTCGAGGCTAGGTATATACTTTGATTGGCTGTCAATCTTTATTAAAAAGAAAAAACTTTCAGCAGCAGCAATTTCTATGGCTTACAGATTAAGCCACGAATTAGGAAAGACACATCTTTCGTGTTTATAAACAACTGATGCCTGCCTGCTGTTAATTACTTTAATTTTTAGAAAGTTTTCTTAATCTACAACTTAAAAGTAAAACTTTAAAATGCATAAAAAATAGTGAAATTTAGAAAATGCTAGTTGTGGGTGTCAATACGATTGACACTGAAAGCGTATTTATAATTAACCGTAATAAAACGCTATGCCTTAGTACCAGAAAATAAACACGTGGTCGAATCACAATATATTGTATATATATTGTGCATAATAAACGCATTTTTGACTATAAAAATTGATATTGTTGGAAATATGGATTTTGACAGTGTACACAGGGCGAAAACTATATCATCTTTAGATCATCAGTAACCTGTCTGAAAAACTTGATGCATCTAGCACTAAGACTGAGAAAGATATATCGAATATTATATTTCTTTAGTGTCAAAATTAAAACTGAAACACGACGGCTGAGAAAAAACAATTCCGAACCAAATTGAGAGAGCGTGAGCACGAGCAATTTCTCTTAATTGAGTTCTCTTTTTTCTTTCAACTTATTATTCTTATTTTATGAACATTTAAGGCCTATTCTGAAATTAAAAACGAATTAATTCAAGATCAATATCCCGAATCAAACTCAAAAAAATTAAGCTTGGTCCGATCACAATTTGAGTACGACAAATATTGGTTTTAAATCTCCGTATTTCTCTCTGTGTACAATTTTTGTACAGATTCTTTCAATTGGCATCGGTTTTGGGTTTAATTTATAGTGTTCTTTGCCAAGGAAATTTTTCTTCTATTATGGTGGGTAAGAACGTAACCTTTAATAATTACTTCGGCTTTGCAGATGGCCAACGTGCAACAAATGAATTTGGTTGATAGATTTAAATAAATATAGCAACTCTATATGTTTTTTTTTGTCCATCGTCCTTTGCACTAGAATAATTTAACTTTAGTCATCCAAATATGAATTACTTACTAAGAAACTTTCGTATATTTTATTATTAACAGTTTCTGAAAACCTTAAAAAAAACAATTTCCCTGCATATTTTCCGCTTTTATTCCTGGGTTCAAAAAAATACTTTCGAGTGTAAATCGTATCCATGACATCGCAAATGATTGACACCTCCATATGTATAATTACAGGCCAAGTGTGAAGTCCGTTCTTGTCAAAAACACTCACAGCCGCGCGAATTAAGCAGCTGGCCCAAAGCCATGGCTAACTATAAATGCTATAAAAAGGTTAACAAAGTCCGTTCTGGTTGCAGTTGCACTCGCGATGACCCGACTATTCAGACTTATTCGACCAGCTCCGCTTTTGGTGCGAATACGTTCCCGGGAGTGTTGCACATATTTGTTTCGAATCATGAAGTTCATTGGCTGGATACCACCCGAGCAGGGTATAAAGCGATATCTTTATCTGCTCTGGTCTTGCTTGGGGTTTGCTTTCCCGGCAGTTTATCTACCGTTCGGCCTTGGTCTAAGCCTGATTATCAATTTCAAGAGTTTCACTCCCGGAGAGTTTCTGAGCGTGCTCCAGATAGCTTTCAACATAACCGGACTATCCGTCAAGAGTATTATTGTGTTTTTTCATATAGGACGTCTGCACGAGACGAGAGCGGTACTTGATGATCTGGATGAGCGACTCCAAGGCGATGGGGATCGCGGGAAGATACACAAAGCTGTGGCCAGTTCCAATATTATAGTCTTAATTTTTGCGCAAATCTTTCTAAGCTACAGTGTGTCTGTGTTTTTGGGCGAAGTGCTAAACGCGAAGCCACCTTGGCAGATGTTCAACCCGCTCTTCGATTGGCGCGCCGGAGTGGGCAGATTTTGGCTGCAAGCGGTACTCGAGTATATCATTATGGGGCTGGTATCGATTCTCGCATTAATTGTTGATACATATACTCTCGTTTTCGTTATTAATTTTCGCGCTCATATCGATACTCTAAAGGACCATATTCGCAATCTGCGCACCGATCCCATAAAGACAAACGCTGAGAATTACGACGAGCTGGTTTTTAATATTATCTACCATAAAACTATATTAAAGTAAGTCGTGAAATTGTATCCGCAGCTAGTAAAGATCCAATGTATCTTGTATCCACTCAGATGCTGCCACTTGATGCGTCCAGTTATGTCGCGCACCATTTTCATACAGTTTCTACTCGTTGGCGTCGGGTTGGGCCTGACTATGATAAATGTGTTATATTTTTCCGATTTATCTCGGACCATATCATCGATCGTGTTCATTGCGGCACTTCTCTTTGAGACTTTTCCCTTCTGTTACCTTTGCGATTTGCTTGTCCAGGATTGCAACGAACTCCCGGATTTGTTGGCTCAATCAAACTGGATCGATGCGGAGCCCAAATACAAGTCAACTCTTAGGTTTTTCATGCTAAACGTGCAACAGCCGATCATCTTCAAAGCTGGCGGCGTTTTTCCCATCTCATTGAACAGCAACGTAAAGGTAAAATATTAATTTTTTTAAAACGTATTTGTACTTTTTTTTAATGCCTTTTAACTTTTAGGTGGCCAAGTTTGCATTCACCGTTATGACTATAGTGCAGCGAATCAATTTAGCTGATCAGTTTAAATAAACTATATTTCTTCTAAGAGATTTAATGAGTATATATATAATTCAGAATATGCGACTATTTATCTATTGTATGTCCCAATTTCTCACTAGTTGCAACAAACTATTCACAAAATTGTCAAAAATATAAAAAAACGCGATGAAAGATATATTTATATCTTTATCTATTCTATTATTGAGATTATCGAAATAAAACATGAGCTTAATCGCAAAATTTCAATATTGGTTTTTTTTCGCAATTTGGCACATTACAAATTAGCATAATTAAATAAAAGTGACGACAAAAACTAGCGCGTGAAATTCCGCAAGTTGTGAAAATAATTACTGCCCCAAAACGGCCGAAGTGTAAACAGTAAGTGCCAAAAGTCAACTACCAAGGTATGCAGAGGTGCAAAGGAGTTCGAATGAGTGCGACAGAGACACTTTGCTGTATGTTTGCCGCTGCCGCTGCCTCCGTTTCAATATTGACTTTTGAATGTTACGGTAGCGCGGCTCTTTGCCTACTCCCCTAGTTGCTACCAACAGACGCATATGAATATAACATGTGTGTGCAACGGACTGTGTCTAAGCAGTTGCTTGCCTAATTAATTAATTGGCAAAGCGAAAAACTTTATTGTTTTTCACATCAATCAACGAATTAACGACTAACGAAAATCAAAACCTGTCTCGCGAGGCAAATTATTAAAAGGAAATCGTTGACATACCTTGGTAAATATGCAATTGCAACGGTAACTGCAACTGCAACTGCAGCAGCAGCAGCAGCAGCCGCAGTAGCTGCAACCTGAATTAGACCCAAGTTGTCGATGGCTGATTGCCCCTATAAGGAAAGCAGCCCGTGCCTGGCAGCACTATCTCTATTACAAGAACCAACAAGAACAAATATCAAAAAAAAAACAACAAAAAATGCAACAGTCTCCTGTTGTTCATATATATTGCATACATATATATGTATGTATACTTGTTTTTTGTAGGACAAACAATTTCCGCTGGGGCTGCCGCTTCTGGGTGCTCCTGGGCATTGCCAAATGCCAGTAGTTATAAAAAATGCACAGCCTTTTTTTACGATTCAGCAGTTATCATTATTTTATTTTTATTCTACAAGTCGGTCGTGTTTTTGTTGGCTCGGCTTGTTGTGGGCCAAATAAATTCTATAAGTAATAAGCCAAGAGATTCAAGCGGACTGGTGCTGCTGCTGCTGCTGCTGTTGCACTTGCCCCAAACTGGCCGCCGTTGTGAACAGTTAGAAACGTCGACGTTGCTTGGCGCTCAACTGGTTTGCAGCAAGTGCGCGGCAACAAGGCGGCATTGAGGCCGCTGAGCAGCTTCCTCCTCCTCGTGGTACCTTTTAGCCAGCAAATTCTTGGCCAAAAGGGTATTTCGTGCGATACGAACAGCAACCACAACAACAACAACAACAACCTGGCCTATGTTTTTTCCGCTCAATGCGCCGAGTTTGAGAGCCAGTTCGTGCAGTTTGCTGCGAGTTGTTTGGTTGCAGCTAGATAAAAATGCAGTTAATAAAACTGTAAAAACTGGACGCATGCGCAGCACAGCACAGCATAGAACACACAAACACATTCGCACACACACACACACACACACACATACCAGCCCCGGTCTGGGCAAGTGCAACTGGAACTGCAACTGCAACTGTGGCACATTGCAAGCTTTTGCGCCTTTTGCAACGCCATTTAATTGCCTGTTTGCATTTCACATGAGGCGCGCAGCGGAAAGGGGCGGTCCCCGGGCAGGCCAAGTTGCAGCAAGCTTTGAGCTTGCCCATATCCATATCTCAAGGGGCGGCGACGATGGATCGCTGTTCCCTCTTTAAGCGGCATGGGCCTATGCTTTGCATTCTTTATAAAGACTCTGGCTTTAAGATTGATCGCAGCTTTACTCAGTTGACTTAGCGGCCTAATCAGATTAGCCAACAATTTCAGCTGAATGAAATAGACTATGAGAAATTGATCTATAGACACATTTGATTTATAGCAGTAATTTTGGGTAATTATAAAAATATTTGCTTAAAACATTTACATAAATAAATCTAAATAAATCAAAGCTACATCAGGGTTAATCTTTACCAAGCAATCGATTGGATTTAAGTTGTTATATATAACATTTAATAAGTACAACTATCCCAGTTTCAAATTTCTTTAATGTTTAGATCATATACAAAATTTAAGATAATATTATTAACAAACAATTTTACAAGTTTTCTTGCCTGAAAACTGGTTAAATTGAATTTTATATCAAAGTGATTGGTTGTTTCAATAAGATGTATATTAAAATGATTTCAAAACATATTTTGATCGATTTCATTTTTAAACGTTATATATCAAAAATATACAAAATAATGTTTGATTAATAATAATATTAGTAGTATTCATTTCAATATTGCCTCTTAATAGACAAAAATATATACATTTTGATTTTAATATAACACATTTTAGTGCCATAATTGAATTGCATAAAAAAAACGGCGAAGGCATTTAAAATATGTTTTAAAGTGTTGAGCAAAAAGTGAGCCGGCAAAAACTGACCTTCGTTCATTAACGACAGCAGAGCGCATAGCAAGACATAAACCTCAAAAAACAAACGCCATATTGGGCTAAGACAAAAACCAGTTAGCTGCAGCAGCAACCAACAGCAGCTGCGACTAACTAACTTGTAGTAAAATTAACTTTAGAATTTATATATAAAGTTGCTGTTGTTATGTTTTTTTTTTTGTATTCTGCAGATTTTAATTTGCCAGGCAGCAACAAAAATTACATAAAACCGAAGAAAATAAAATAAAAGACGAATAAAAACATGGTGAATTAATTTCGCATTAGAACACGCGCATGCAATGCGGCCAAAACGCAGCAGAATTCGCCAAATGGCAATCCGGTAACCGCGTCGAGGGGCGACTACTACTAGTTCGGGAAGTCGTCGACTTGGCCAAGCTGCACGCTTCGCTGGCCTTTTGCGCGGAATACAAAAACTTGTTTGCAAACAAAAATCAAACAAAAAAAAAATGTTCATAAAATTTGAAAAAAATCTCATTTTACAGCTGTTTAAAGTATTTTTTAAATTATTTGCATGACATAACTATAAATGGGGGCTGAGATAACAGCGTATATTTAAGCCAGCAAAAGGCTGAATTTTGTATTTGTATATTTTATTGAGTGGCAACTGTACTTTTGCTACCATTCCTAGGTCTTCTGCTAAATCATAACTAAACAGCATAGACAAACCAAAAGCTGTAAAGCGCCTTTGGCCAAAAAAAAAATTGTTAAACAAATTTTCGGCCGTTTATGGCCAACTAAGCGGCACATTACAGCACTTTGGTATTTCGCCTAGTGTTGTTGCTGCTATTGTTGTAAAGCACTGTTAAGTAAAAAATATTTTTGAATTGCTTTTCGGTTTGCATTTTCTGCTGTGGTAGCTGGCGCTTGCGTAGACCTTCGCCGGGGCTGTCTCCCCGCCAGCGTTGGCGCCAGCGGCGGCAACACTGTAAGCCGAGAGCTCCCCAACTCGGCCCAGCTGCGTCAACAAAAACTTAAGAGGTTTTTTTTATTATTGTGCTGTTGTCTTTTTTTGCGGCTTTTTGTTTAAACAAATCAGCAGAAAATATTATTAATTTTTTTTATTGTGTTTTGGGCCAAGTTTGTTGGCGCTTGTAAGCGATTTTTATTTTGGCACAAAAAGAATTATTTACATACAAAAAATATATATTAAACTTGTTACTGTTCTCGTTTTCGTAAATACTTATTTTTTACGGTTAGTTTGCTCTAATTATTTTTTATACGAGTAATTCAGCACTTTTGTGTGATCATAATTTTTATTACCTTTAAGATTTTGTATTATGTAATCTATCTAAAAAATATTATCTATATAAATATTAAAATTTAAACATTATCTGTTTTTGCTGTTAATTAAATTAAAAACCATATTCATTCATTTAAATTTCTTTAAATATTTACACCTCCGCCTGAATTTGCGTTTTTTTCGCTCAGCTCACAAGTAAAAGTACTTCGATGTTGTTTTTGCCGGTTTTGGTTTGAAGGTTAAAAACACCAAAAAAGGTACAAAAACCAAAAAACGTTTAGATTATTGCCAAATTAGTGGGTCGAAGACAACAGATCCACTAGACCCACTGACATAACCAGCACAAATGAAATCAACAACAACCACAGCAGCAGCAGCAGCAACAACAAAAATAAAAACCACTTCATTACCCGTTGGTTTTGCCGTCGGCTATTTAGCATAAAATGTGTGTCAGCAAGGTAAAGGGCGTTCGTCGAGACCGACAATCCAACCATCCAACTCCCCCTCTACCCCAACCACACGGCTGGCCCTAGGTTAACAACTGCCGCCCGCTATGCTATACGGTCACATGTTGTTCGCGTTGTAAGCATTTGAATACCTAATAGGTTGGCAGGCCCATTTTACAGTTGCTGTTGTTGCTGTTGTTGTGTGTCTCAGTTTTACGCATGCGAAATTGGTTTTTCAATTTGTTTTGTATTTGAAATTTGTTTTGCATTTGGAATTTGCTTTGGGCTTACAAGAAATTCACCGACAACGTTGAGCTTGAAGCTAACCTTCAACAAAAATTTTGCTAATTTATTGTTGTTACAGACGCATTAATTACGCTAACTACAAACGCAAAGGTTTGATTTGATTTACTTTTACAATATGCAAATCTCTTTGTTGCGATTGTTGGGGTCGTTAATTGTGATGCATATTCTTAAATTTGATTTGTTTGTATAATGTAAAGTAATTTAATTCCCTGAATATTCCACATACATTTTTTAGTTTTTAAACTATCATTGTTAATGATAAGAAGGGAGATTTGCTGATTATTGAGGTATATATAAGAATAAATTAATTAATTGCAATCAGTCTTAAAAGCAAAAATATTAAGATCGAAATTTGTATAACTGCCTAGAAAATAAGCTGCATATATAAGTATATATTTTAATTGTTTTTGACTATATATTTCCCAATTTTTTCCTGAACAAATACAAATCTTTAGAAATAAAAATAAATATATATTTGATCGAAGCAATTACAATAACTTTCTCTGTCAGTACAGCTGCCTCTTTGCTGCTTTCCACCCTTCAGACCGTTGCTAAGCTACTTGCAGCACCACCTTCGAGTGGCTGCCACACGCCGCTGCACGAGCTGTGATGAGTTGACAACAGCAAAAGTCGACTTGAGGCTGCGGTTGCTCGACTGGCGTTGTTTTGATTTGCCAGCTTGCATATTTGCCACATTTTCACATTGTTGGCAATGTGGCTGGCGTTGCCGCTTCGCTGCCACAAGTTGCAGTTGCAGCTTACAGCTACGCGGCAATATAAATTGCCAGCTTGTAAGGTGGCTTACCGATGCGCAGCAATTTGGGCTTCACTGACACACATATAAATATAGCATATATATTATATATATATATATATATATATATATATATGGATGCATGTGTGTGGTGTCTGGCATGAGTCAATTAATTTAGATACGAAAGTGTCCAGACGCAGGCAGCAGGCACCAAAACACGCCCAGTCTGGGGCCATCAGAAAAGGCAGCGTTAAGTTGACAATCTCGAGGATTATGCAAAGTTGTCGGGGAATGCGTGAGCATCTAAATACTGGTATTTATTTATATATATGGGTTGGGACACTAAGTAGAAGAAGAAGAAGCAGCAGGCGTTGCATTGTGATTCATGAGCGTGAAAGATTTATATGCGAAAGTCAGGGCATAAAGTAAAATTCAAATTTGTTTATCTGATTTCTTGACCACACACAACAGCAGTCGCCGCAATTTAATTGGCTAGCCCAAAAAGCATTAACAACAAATAAAATAAATAAGCGCACATTAGCAAAAACAAAAAAAAAACAAAAATAAATAATAATAATATTCGCACTGCATAGCAAAAAAAAATACAAAAATATCATAAAATTTAATGACGGCACTTCCGGTGCAATTAACAAGCAAATGTTTTCGGCTGGAAACGAAACTGGAAGCCATCTGAACCGAAAGACCACAAATACACATGTACACAACATACACACACACACACACACATATTATATATATATTCTTATTACAAATGCTGCGCTTTGGCTACGATTTTGTTGTTATTTTTAATATTATATAGTTTTGAATATTTTGGAAGTGTCTTTTTGCATAATTTGCAGCGACAAGCAAAATGCTAATGACAAATGCAGCCAAATGGCCCGGACTGGGGGCCGGCCTCTTCACACTTAATAAGACATAATTTGCGCGTTTTTATGAGAGGCAGCTTTTCATTTCTATCTCGTAAGTGCGTGGGCTCCAGCGAGGAACCCAATTAAATGGCTAGCATGTTTTGCATTTGACGAAAATACGATTATTTACAGAAAACATTTTACAGCCACAAAAAGGAGCAGGAGGAGCGTAGTGGGGTAGGCGCAGTGGGCAGACGTGCCGCCTTTCTGGGCATGCAACGGCAACGGCAACGCCTTCGCTTTCTGCGCTCGTTCTGTCAAGCAAAATATTGCATGGATTGCCCCCGGATGAGGGGGGGTCCGGTGAGCGGCGACAGGTTGAGTAGGTTGGGGACGAACGCGTCGAGTGCCGGGTGCCAAGACCATCACTTAGTCGCTTGGGACAAGTTAATTTTGTGGCGTCTTTTGTGTTTTCTGGCTTTTTGGCTGGCTGATGTATTTAATTTGTAATTGTTGCAGACATACAGACTATGTGCACCAGCCAAATGATAAATTGCAGCAAGAGCTCTGCCTTTGTCTTGGCCAAATTACGCGGCGTATGCGCAATATGCGAAATTCATAACACGCAGCGTAGTCCGACTCTCTCTGTATCTATCACTTTATGTTTATCTATAACTCTGCTCGCTTGACATACTAATTAAAATAAATTATTGGCGCATTATACTCGCTTGCGCCTAACAACAATTGACAAACAGCTTACAATTGACACATGGCATAATTGACAGAATTAACAGCTGCCTTGCATTTGGAGTACTTTCATCTCTCGCGAATTGTGCATCATTCGCTTCAATTGCAATTTGGCATCTTTTAGCTGTCGCTTTCATCGGACATCGCTCTCCCTCTCACTCTCTCTCTCTCTCTCTCTCTCTCTCTGGTCATATTGCAGCTAATAATGCGGAAAGCGCTGTCACAGCAACTGTCACAAAAATGTCATTTGGATAATGAAGCTGCCTGTGCAGTGAGGCTCGTTTGACAAATTGGCCAATGCCTTGAAACGACTCTTGACTGGCGATATGCTGCAATATTACAACATTTTACACAAACTGCAAATCCAAATCAAACAATTGTTTGTGGATTAAATTAGCTAGCATACCCTGTTCCTCATTTAATTTTCCACAGCTCCAAAAATTTTCCTGAACATATTCATTTTTTTTCTATACTTCGTGGCGCAATAAATTAACCGGATAAAATATTTATACAAAAATACTTTAACAAATTACATTTTAAAAAATTGTTTCGAGCAGTTTCTGCTGGAAATTCATATATTTATACCTTAATAATACATATAAATTCAACTTTAATAATTAAATGAATATATATTTGTAATTATATATGTATTTTTAGTTATTGTATACACTGAGAAAAATCTTATACCCGCTGCAAATTCAATTCAGGGTATATGCAACTTTGCATGCTAAATGCCTAGCCAACTAGCTGTTAAAGATAGCCCAAAAGTGTTGGCCATTCACAATATTTGCCGAATTTTCAGCTGTCAGCGAAATTGGGTCAAATTAATAACCACAAAAAATACGTGTACAGAATGTACACAAGTAATGCGAAAGCACGCATAAAAATAAACACAAAACGAATGATCCACACACACAAACACACACGCACTAGTACACACATTATGAAAATGAAAAACTAAATTAAAAAGTGCGCTGGGGATGGCAAAAAGCAGGGGAAAATGTCTACAAATTTACCAAAGCAACCAAAAACAAGCCACTCTGACACTTTCAATTTCAATTCAGTTTATGTGTGTATGTGTGCGTGTGTGTGTGTGTATGAGTATGTGTATAGTTGCCACTTGGCCGCATTGTCAGTAAAAATTTTGAAGGTGGCAGCCGACGCGACAGGTGCAAAAGTTGGCGACAATTTTTAATGAGCTGCAAAAAGGCAGCGATAAAAACACATGTTTTTTTGAAACAAATAAAAATATAAAAAATAAAGCAAATAATCAAAAATAATCAAAAAAATTAATTAAGATCCCAAGTCTGGCAACTACTACATAAATTTGTGCCAAAATTCATATATAATATTATTTTAACTGCAAACTATGAGATCTATTAAAATACGGCGAATATGCAGAATTTAAAAATAATTTAAGCTATTCCTGTTTCTGAAAACAATTTTTTATGTAAATTCGTCTTCTAAGGAGTTTAGAAAATTTGAATATATTTCCTTCTATCAATCGACTAGACTACGAATAATAATCTATTCTTAAGAAATATTGAATTGTTGAACATTTTCTAAAACCATTTCAATTATTAATTTAATAAACAGCATTAATTTATATAGCACATCCTTATGACACAACGGAACCCAGTCTAATTTGAGAGAAAAAATTAAACTGAAAAGAATACAATTTTTGGTAAATTATAATAATTGTTAGCCCAATTTGGTAGATTAAATGCCACTTGGTTAGCGCCAGTTTTAGAAATACTCATTAAAACGCAAAAAAGCAACTAAGTTGAAATGCACAATAAATAATTAAATAATACAACAACAATACGTTTGTATTGCCACTGTTTTTTTGTGTCGATGTTGTTGTTTTGTTGTTGTATTATTTCTTATAATCGCCTGAGTGGTTGTTGCTATTGTCTCGTGAATATTGCTTCCTTTTCAGAGTTTTGCACTCGGAGTAACGTAATATAAAATAATATATAAATTTGAAATAAACAAAATAAATAAAACAATAAACAACAAGAGTAACGTATCAGCAGCAACACAAACAACAAAGGCAGCAAACAAAACGTAAAAGCAAAAGAAAAAATTTCAAGGTCAGCGCCAAAACGTGCATGCAAAAATTAAGCGCACCGAAATAAAAAAAAGAGCGAATAAAAAAGTAAGCAAATCGTAAAAAAAAGAAGACAACCGAAGAGAGCAACCAGAAATGAGCAATGGAGAAATCCAAATTTGTTATCTTTTTAGTTGTGTTTTTCAATATACCCATTATTATAAATTATTAAAGAGTTGAGCACTTTTGACTTAAATAAATCTATGAATCTGTCAAAAGTTTTTAATATCGGGGAATGCTACAGTTATTGACATATTTTCTAATAATATCTACCTTCCTTGATACACACGTGTGTACAGGGTATTTTCTAGGCGATAAGCTATTGCTTATCTGTTGCTGTTGGTCATAGTTGGCCTTTTAAGTTTCTTTAACTGCAAATTGGCAGTATTTTATTGAGTATGTCTAGTGGGCTTCACTGACTAATATTAATTTTTTTGATTCTACATGCATACCTACATTTGTATATGTTTTGTGTTTCCCCGATGTTCATTCGTACGTATTAATATTGTACATACATATATCTAACGGGCCTTAGTAATCAACGTCTATTGATAAGAAAGTCCACAATGGGGTTCCAAATATGAATTGCGTGAAGATTACATCATGTTTATTTTACACTTATTTGACATGAATAAATAAAGGCGAAAAACAAAAGCAATTTTTAATAATATTTGCGTTGGCTTGTGTAATACCAATTTAAGATTTAATTTATCACAAAAACACTTTAAGAGCATAGCAGAAGAAGTGAGATGAAGAAGAGTAGCTACAAACATACATATGTAAGTGTCTGTGTGTGTGTGTGTGTGTATAAAAGATCCATCCCGAACCGGGGCAGTAACAGCTTCAAAGGCAGAAGCAGATCGGCAGGCAGAGACAGGCAGCAAGCAGGCAACAGAGCCGACTTTAGCCACTTGTCCTTGAATGCTAAGCGAAGCAAAAGAAGATCACAAAATCGCCAAATGAGCAACCGAAGCGATGGCAGCGACGCCAACGCTGCCAAATGCAGTCAACGTTAACGTCAGCAGCGACGCCATTAGACGAAGCGACGACGTTGTCATCGTTGTTGCTTTTGGGCTTGGCTGCCGCTGCCGCTGCTGCTGCTGCTGCTGCTGTCGTTGCTCAAACGCGAACAACTGCCGTTGCTTGTTGTTGTTGTCTCTCAGCATAAATTCGCAAAGTATGCGAAATTTATTAGGGTCTGCTCGCATGGGCAGCTGTTGTTGTTGCTGTCGTGTGTTGTCTAATTTAAAGTTCACACACATGCACACTAAAGGCTGTTCTCTGTGTGTAACTGAATACACTTAAAAAACCCGAAATAGCTAACAACAACAATCAGTATGTGTGTGTACACATCTGTATGTACATATATGTGTGTGTGTATGTGTGTGTGTGCGCATGGGCCACTAACAACTACATCAAAATGTTTATATTAATTTTTTGCTGTTAAATTTGATCATTTGGTGTTATTGTTGTTGTTGCCGATGTTCTTTCCTTTATTTGTTGTGCTCTTTTAATTTTTTATTGATGTGTATTTGTTAAATTTTTAGCAAAGCCAAACCAATACAACTGCACTTTTTATGGCTTCGTTCAGCGCACGTTCTCTCTCTCTCTTTTTCCATATTTGCTATCCGTTTGTGTACGTGCGTAGCTTTTTTTGCAGCTTATGTGTTTGTGTGCGTGAAGCGATTAATGATGTGGATTAAACAAATGGAAGAGGAGAGAAGCGCGTGTTTCGCTAAGTTAAAAGTAAGCATAAGGCCCAAATTAAATGTTGTATTTCTGTAATAAAAACAATTGATAAGAAAACGGAAGACAGATTTTTATTATGCCATATTTTAGTATACTATTTGTTATCTGCTTTATTCATTCAAGATAGGCAAAAACAAAAAAACCAAAAAGCACTTTAAGTCAAGTGCCTAAAGCTCAACAATTGACAAGCATATAATTTTTTATTGATAAACTTGAATTTTTTGTTCAATTCCCATAAGGGTATAAAAATAGCGTTAATGTAATAAATTTTTTATTTTTAATTAAAAAAAAATATATATATATATATCAAAATATTTTCATATTTATAACAGATGTCAATCTATAAACAAATACAAAATATGTACATATAAGGGTGTAATTTGAATGATATCAAGCCTATAAATATGTATTGTTTTTTTTATTATGCGTTGGCAGAATTGAGTTCAAAGCTCAAAGTTTAGATTCAATTTGATATCAGATGTATTTCGCAAAATTGCCCGAACGAGCATTTATGTTTTTGATTCGTTTATTTATTTACTATATCTTGCTTTTGATTACCCCAACATGCTGGCATTACATAAGCCATACCTCACACCTCGAAACTGCCCCTCATGTCCCAGTTAGTTAATGTAGCAGGCCATTAGAAACGACTGGAAAACCTACTTCAAAAACATGTTTTAACCTTTTTCGTGGCGTGCAAAACTTTAACTCAAATTGGTCAAGCGGCGCAGCAGCTTTACAAGTTCCAAAAAGAATAAAAATACACACACACACACACACACACTTGACAACAAGAACACGGCAAAAGGGTAAAAACGAAGCATGCCAAAAATTTGCAAAAATGGCAACAACAAAAACAAAAACAGAAAAAATAAACTAAAACCGAAGTTGAAGCCGAACCGACTCGTCCGAAAAGAGCACTGCGCTGCCGCTAGCTCTGCTGCTGTCGACGTCGCTGCCGGCGTTGCCGTCATCGGCGACTGTCAAACCTTTGAGCGGCGATGGCGACTTAGACGTGACTTACAAACTAAATGCGCGCCGCTCAAGGTTAAAAGCAGTTTATTTGTTGTAAGCCAGCGGCGTATGGCCAACAGTTAACAACCAGCAGGCGATGGCCAACAAAAAGCGAAAACGAAACTGAAAACGCCAAAAAGAATCTCAAAGCAAAAGCTCAAGCTGCTGTCTGGCATTGTTGTTGTTGCCGCCGTTGTTCGCTTTGTTTTTGTTTGGTTGGAGGACTTTGTCTGGGCGAGCCTGTGCCCGTTTTTGGGGCGTGTTTGAAATGCTAACAAAACAGCAGTTAGAAGCTGCCACTGAAGATTGCTGCTCATAATGCATTGGCCGTTATTGTTGTCGTTATTGTTGCAACGCAATACTAGCAACAATTGCTGGTGTTGTGTGTTAAATTGATTGCCAGTCGGCTTTTGTGCGCGCGATAAAATGGCTTTCAATTAATTAGCAGGCAATTGCAATGGCATATCAATGTGTGCTAAAAGAAAAATCGTGTTGCGAGACAAACAAATGATTCAACTTTAACCTGACCCCGAGTGTCTGTCACAGCAGCAGCAGCAGCAATCGAGCCAGCTGCAGGATGACATCATTTCACAAAATGCTTTGCCATTTGTTTGTATAAAATACAAAAAAAACAAACAAAAGTTAGTCAAAGTCGCATTGCATAATGTTAAATGTTATAAATTACATTTGCGCACAATTGACCAAAAATGTTCATTTGCATTGATTAGACAACGGGGCTGTTGCTGTTGCTGTTGCCTTTGTTGTAGCTGCCACCCACAACAGCAACATGCACGCCTGCGCCCACGCCAACGCAACCAAAGCTGTCAAAATATCAGTTGCAGCAGCTCTAACAACAACAACAACAACAACAACAACACCAACAAAAACAACTAAATTAACTATTTGACAAATGCAAAATCGGTAGTTGTTGTAGGTGCCACAATTCAAATTATTCAATTAGCATGCATTGCGTATTTTCATCTATTTTAAATTGATGACGTCGCCGCATCGAGCTGCCCCTGTTTAGCTCCACATCGCCATAGTCAGCTTTGGCTATAGCCACACGATCACATCGCCTCGCTTCGCTTCGCTTCGATTTGTCCTTCACAAGCCGTTGACTAAATTGGAATTGATTTGGCAACGCTGGCAGCAGTTTCAACCAATTTGACTTTGACCATATGGGCGCGGGCAGACGACTTTCGTGCTCAACTCTACCCAACTTTAATGGCATCGATTAAAGTTATAGTTGTAAAAATTAATTTGGACACAAAAAAAAAACACTGAAATCAAGCTGGGCGCAACATGCGGGCCACACAATATTGCCAATTGCCAACTGTTGACCAATATTACAAATTGTAATTAATTTCAAGTTAAAAAAAAAAACAATTAATTTCTAGTTTAACGATGATATTAACATTTTATACAAATAAGTTCAGTAGAATTAAGATATACATATCGATTTTTTATATATATCTGGTTATAATTAGGTAAGGTGGGCAGATAACTCACATCGATATCTTCTTTTACCTTATAAACCCCCAAACCGGTCAAGCAGAAAGGTACTTTGTTTAATATTTTCTGTTAATCTTTAAGATTTATTTCCTTTATACTTTTAGAACTTAATCTGATGAATTGCCAAATAGTATATAATACTCTAAAAAGTTTTAGATACAACTATTTTTGATTTTCTTTCCCAAATTGTTAATAATATATTATGATGGAAATTACATAGATTATCCTAAACTTTTGCGTCAATAGTAGCTGGTTCTATCATCTCTATACTGTATTTTGCTTTAACTATTTATTTATCATTTTCATTTTACTATTCTTGGTGGTTGACGTTTAATATTTTTTCTGTTCTGTTGATATTTTTAAACTTATTTTTGTTTTAAATTAGGTGATGATAATTTTTATCCTATCTTGTCTTAAATTTTTATTTTTTTAGTTTTATAAATAGTTGCTTTTTTATTTAAATATCCACAATTCCGTGCAATATTTTTTTGAAATGCAGATTCTACTAAATTTCACATGGAAGTTTCCATCCTAAATATATATTTGGCTATGAAAAGTATTTTAGTTGTGTGAAAAAATCTATTTAAAATGGTTTTAAAAGAAAAAAATATATATTATAAGAAATTCTAGGCTACATTCTATTTTTTTAAGGTACTTTAATATAATATAATGTATCTAAATTTCCACTAATTTGTTTTCAGTAGATGCAGTTAAAGGGCAACACCAACCTGGTCATTTCCGCAAAATAGATGTGAATGATTTATAACATTTGCACCGCGTAAATGGAGTTGAGATACATACAAAGTATCTGGTTTGAGTATTTATCTTTTTGATTGGAATAATGCTTTAATTTTGTTTTGATTTGTTTCTGATTTGTATGTTTTTTTTTTTGGTATTCTGCAGTCTGTAACCGTGTCCAACTTACAAATCAATTTGTTGAAGCACCAATCAATATCTTATTTTATTGTATCTTTATATCTGTAACACACACGCGCATTCTAACGTTCGAATGTTCGGCCTACGTGCGACTTCCTACGCGAGCGGCAGTAAAAAATTTTTATGAGCTGTGAAGAACACGCGAAATATTTGTTGTTTTATTTAGTTTTGCTGCTGTTGCTATTTTGGCAAATTATTACACAATGCGTTGAAGACAGTCAAAATGTCTGAAGAAAAGTGTGAAACACAAGTAAAATTAAGAGAGAGCGGGCTAATTAGTAGCTTGGGCTCGTAGTTGCGCTCGTATCTGACGGATACGGATATGTGTACATGCTTGTAATATGCTCTAAGCACACGAAACCAAAGCGAACCGCATCAGCACGTACCGCCGACTGGCCGCCCGAAACATGTGACAGACGGACAGTCAGACCCTTGCCAATTCCCAAGTAAACAAAATAAATAACATAAATTAAAAGCACAAAGCGCAAAAACTGAGCAAAAATTCGAGTATCTAAAGGCGGCGACGGCAAACAGCGAACGCTCTTTCTGCTTGTTGTTTTTTTTTTATTTTTATTTTTTATATTTGGATTTTTGTTGTATTTTTTTTGTATTGCAAAAATTCGGGGCCGGGTTGGGCATGGCAAGGGACAGGCAAAGCTTACAGATACGTTGGCGCTGCTGCTAACGCTGCTGCCGACGTCGCTGCCGCGACAATTCGAGCAGCAGCAACGATCAAGGGCATATTGGACACGACGACGTCGCCGTCGCCGTCGCTGTCGCTGTCGCTGCTGTTGTCTCACCCTTGAAGGCGCTTACAGCAGCGGTTCATGCAGCTGTATCTGTGCGCAGCGCACTCTGAATCTGTAGATGTATCTGTATCTGTATCTGTATTTGTATCTGACGCTAAGTTTTCGCTTTTAAACGAGCAATTTGCGAATTTCTTCTTCGACAGCCGCTCGTCTGCTTAAGAGCATTTTTATTCCTATTCCTCTTTTGCCTCCTAACCTAGTACCCGATCTTTGGCTTTATATCTGCATCTTCTTCTTCTTCTTCACTTACGATGTGTGTGTAAGTCTTGCTTTGTCTCTTTTCATCGCTGCTTTTGCCTGTTCGGTTCCGTTTCGTGTGCGCTCAAACAACATCATCCCCAAAAAAGTCTCTGTCTCATATAATTTTAATTCCATGGAATTGTCTGAAAATTAAGCGAAACAAAAAAAAAAAAACAAAAAGAAAAAACACATCAACCGATGGCCGATGGCTGCCTGTGTGCAAAATGTGCGCCTCACATGTTAGACATTCGAAGGGACTGACAGATACCATACGATGATGATGATCTGTGGCTCCTGCTGCCGCTGCTGCTCTATAATGATCATCAGCTGTTCAAGCTTTGCCTGGGACTCTAACGCATATGCCTTTTGTTGTGCGCGCACCTTTTGTTGTTTTTAGTTGAATTTCAAATTCGCGATTTGCATTGCTTGTTGTTGTTGTTGTTGTTGTTCAATTGATTGTTGTTGTTATATTTTCTTACAGCACTTATTCACATTAGCATTTCTATCGAACTGTAGACAGATTGCGTTTTGATAAGCACCATTAAATATAACATTACATTAGTACGAAAGTATGTTGTGAAATAAGTGCGCGTATGCAAATGCTTTTCTTGATAGCTAAGGGCCAAAATATTTTTTCAGCGAAATGGCAAAAAGCCATTGAGCGTCTTCTGAGAATTTCAGATCAATTAAAAAAAAAGAGCTTATCAGCTACGAAAACTATATAAAATAGTGCGTTAAGTTAAGCTCATTGGATTCTACGAATTATTTTTTTTCTACTACTCAAAACACCCATAAACCGGTCACATACTTTGCCAAATCTTTGTGTGTGTGTGTGTGTGTGTGCGTGTGTATTGCTTAAATTGCCGCTGATCTCATAAAGTTCAATATGTTGCGCGACACATGTTGCATGCCTCGTCGTTGATAAGGATTTGTTGCTTGGGCTTAACTTTAACCAGATGTAATTGCTGTTGTTGCTATTGTGTACGTATATTGCACCGATATTTGCCGATATTGTCTGACTGAGATTCGAATGAACACTTTGCACTTGATAACAGTTAGCGGCAGTTGGCCATGTTCAGGCGCTTGCCTTAGACTTAAGATCGTTTTATTTGTGTTTGCTATGTTTCGTATTTTCTTTTATTTTTCTTCTCTTTTTTGTGTAGCGATAGAAACGCGTGCCACAACGTTGCGGTTGCAGTTGTTTTTAGCGAGTGTTCGTTGCAAATGCTGCAAATAATGCTAAAAGTCTAAAAAGAACACGTTCAGCAGCAGCGGCAACAACAAAAACAACAATAGCTACAACTTTAGCAGCAGCAGTTGCAGCTGAGAGCAGAAAGCAACGTCGCCGCATGTGGCAAATGCTGAAGCTAAAGCTGAAGCCAACTGCATTTGCTCTCGCATTCTCCGGCTCTCGCGCGCACTTCCCATCTGCGCTCTTTGGGATTGCTGGCCATGCATGCATTAGAATAGACTTAGATTAAGACTAAGACGTGCCGTGAGTCCGAACCAAAGTCCGAATGGGCTTCGTGCCTTTGGCTAGATCGGTTGCTTTCTTGACTTGCCGGTTTGCAGCCGAGCAATGATTGTGTGTGTGTGTGTGTGTGTGTGCGTGTGTGTTTGTGTGTGTGATGCTCAGTTCTTGCGGCACATGTGCGCAACAGCTCTTAAGTGGCTTTCGAAGTGCTGTCGCTGCTGCTGCTGCTGCTGTTGCTGCTGCTGTTGCTGCTGTCGCTACTACAAACATAAACACAAACACAAAACCCAAACACAAAGACAAACACAAACAAAGGGGACAGGGGCCGTGCGTAAACTTTGCAAAAAGCACACCCAAAAGATGGCACACCGAAAAGCGTACATAGATCGCTCGACTTCTCGTACATGCGGACAGCCCAACTATCTGACGCTGTTCAGCGCTTTGCAAAAAAAAATTTGCGCGCCTAAGCTGTCGCTCTTCATTGCTCCCTCGCGGCCACTACTCACTCTCTTTCTCTCCCTCTGTCTCTCTCTCTTTGTACGTCAGTTGCGCTTCTCTATCGCTCACACAAATTCGCATGTGCGCGCTCTTTTTGCATGCCTCTCTGGCGCTCAAGTAAAAACAATTTGAACGCCAAAAGATACACAGCTGTATCTCATAGATACACAGACACAAACGCATCAACACTCGGCGATCGCACGCACTCAGCGATGAGCGACTAGCGTCAAATTTGCGCTAATTATTCGCAAGCTTTTTTTCTTCTTACATCTTATAATATATAATAAATAATGTATCTCAATATTGCATGTATCTTTTTGTGTAAGTGCGTGCTCTTAGATATTTTTAAAGAGTAATATCAATAATTTTAAGGTTTGCATTTAACCTTTAACATTGCTTAGTTAGACACACACACACACACACACACACACACACCGCGCACACAGATACTCATCTAGCATCTACCTCAGTATTCGCAACGCATACGCAAACAACGCGCGCAACAAAACAAAAAAAACACAAAAAATTGTGGCCAGTTGGGATGGCATTTGGGGGCGTGCGGCACAAACAGTAATTGGCAAGGTCGTTTCGGCATTTGTCGTAATCATTGGCAACGTTTTGCTTGGCTTCTGCTGGCGCTGCGTTTGCTTTTCGACCAACAACTGCAAACGAACGAGCGAGCGAGCGAACGAATGACAAAACAAACTTTGCCTGTTTGCATTTGTTGTGTGGCCCATGAAGAGTAGCAGCAGCCAGGCAGGCAGCCAGCCAGGCAGTAAGGTGAGCCGCTGGGCTAAGAGCGGCAACAACAGCAACATAAAACAATGAAACTCACTTGAAAAAAAATATATATAAAAAATCAACGGAAAAGGGCTTGCTTCTGTCAAATTTGACATTAGCTGGTTTGCTGGTTAGTTCTTGGTTAGCAAATATTTAACTTTTACATTTCTTTTTCTTAATTTCTTTAAACATGAATCAGAGACCCTTGATTGCACTTATTTGTTAAACAAAAAGTAGCTTACTGGCATCTAATTTGCTATCAATGGATATTAGATGAACATTAAAAGCGTAGAGCATTTTACAATTTAATTTTAAATAAAGATTACATTTCAAAAATAAATTTCAATATTATTATAATATCACAAAAATATTTGAAAACGAAACTTTTTTTTATTTTAGACCGATTTTTATTTAAATCAAAAAAGAAACATTTAATTAAACGGAACTCAGGTTGAGTGTCATTCAGAGAACGTTTTAGTTCACAAATGTATTAGCAGGAAAATTGATTATAAAGTGTTCTAATTATCGCTAAATATACATACATACATACATCCATATGTACATATATTCATTTGGGCATTCAAATTGCCGACTCACTTACTAAATGCAAACAAAAACAGTTCAGCGGCGTAATCATCTGACCTGTCGTAGTGATAAAGCAATAAATAATGCAAACGATTCGGCCATATCTTATCTGTGCTATCAATCATGAACTCTTGTTAGCTATACACATCTATAGTATACTAACACATTTTAGTACCAGGCATAAACCAAACGAAAGTGAATTTGGATGAGTGTTTGTGTGTTATTATTGCAGTTGGAATAAGTCTGGCGGGACTTAAGTAATCTTGTCGTTGTTTATTGTTATGCATATATTCGTATGGTTGGCAGCAGCAGGCAATGGAGCTGGCTACTTGGTTCACGCGGCGTATGAGCAATAAGCTGTTCCCGCTACCTCTTCGGCAATTCGTATTTTGTAAATAGTGTTTAGTCTCTTTTATTTAAAATTTTTATATTTTTTTTTAGCATTTGGTAAAAGTTTGCACACATGTGTTTTCTTTTATTCAGCAAGAACAATCACAACAACAACGAGTTTTACAAATAAACTCAAGTATTGCTTCTGCCCTAAATTTCAATTGAGATCGCCCCGCAAAAAGTACCATAGCGCAAATTTATGTGTATTACTCTAATGCTAAGTATATCTGGCAAAAATTGCGTAGATAGCTAAAGAAAACCCATCTGAAAGTAGGGCGCCATATGCACACCTAGCCGGATCGGGCGCGTTATGCAAAACAATATGGTTTTTATCGGCGCAATTTTTGATTATAGCAAAAATATTACACGCAGTGGGGCAGAGGCCCGTGCCTACAAATTTGGCATTATTATGTACACAAACGTGTTTTCCATGCCTTACAAAGTTTTTATTTAATTTTTTTTGTTTACCCAACTTGTTTGGCTTAGTCGTATGTGCGTAATTTACTTAGCCCAATTTGAAATTCCGCATAAAGCTATTGTTTACTCTCATATAAATTGATGCAGGCAGACAGGCCGGCTGTTGAACCGACTTAACCAATTTGCAGATCCTAAAGCTGCCCCCTGCCAAGCACTCAATTATGTCACCCACAAGTATTTTGAGCCACTCATAAATTTCGTTTAATGAATTTAATTGCCTGTGCGCATAAATCTAAAGCGCTTCAGTTAAATTTACCCAGAAAACAAAAAGCGCGTCGGGCTTGGCGCCGCGCCATTTATTAAAATCAACTGAAAATTGCAAACGATTTGTAGGAGTATTCGACTAGGAAATATCCTCCATCAATCATAAAACAAACAAGCTTTTGTGTCTAAAATTTGTTTTAGAATATATAAAATATATTAGAAATTAATGTTTGTTTTTATTTTGCAATTATTAAATTCCTTTTTCTATTCTTAAGGGCTTATTAAAACGTTTTTTGACAAGTCAATTTATTGTATTTACTTTAATATTGCTAAGATTTTGAATTTTTAAAAATTATGTTAAGTTCTCGAAATCTTTGTGTACGATTTATATACTATGTTTTAAAATATAAATGTTATAATATATAAGAAATCTAACCAAAGTGTAAATATATATCATAGCTAATATTTCAATTTGTGCTTTTAAATAAAATGTTAAATAAATTCAATGTTGTATGCATAGATAACTTAAAAATCCATAAAAATCGTAACAGACAATGTGCTTATTGTTAAAGCCCCGCATTTAGGGTATTCCACAGCAAATACGTATTGCAACGTCTACAAGACAGCGGCAAACAAAACAAAAAAAAGCACTCAAAAAATTCGCACATCTGCCCTTGAAAACAAATTTTAGTTTGCAAAAAAATGTTGTTGTTTTTTTTGTGTTTTTATAATTTTGATTTTTTTTCAGTTTTTTTTTTTGGTACGCTGTTTGCATTTTGTTTAACATTTGATTCACACAAGCGCACAACATAAGCGCAGGAAGACACGTCGCCAAAAGCTAGAGGCACAACAACAAACAGAGTGCGGTAGCAAATAAAATAAATGTTTTAGTTTGCATTTCGAATGCTTTGAATGTAATTTAAAAACTGGTCTAGTGGGGCCCCAAACGGCAGCGTCAGACCTTCGTTAACTTTGCCAAAATTATGCGCGCTGCCCTCAACCGCAGCCCCATGACCGCCTCCTGGCCCCTATGGCCCGCGTGGCAACGACAGGTCGTCTCGTAATTTATAGCAAAAATCGCAGACCAACAACAGCAACAGCAACAACAACAACAACCACAATAAACGCAAGCCCAGTGACAACCACTTTTTGGCAAATACGGAAGTTTTTATTTTCGCTGCGTTTTTTGTGTGTTTGTTTTTTTCTTTTTTTTTTTAATTGTAATAAATTTGTTCAGCGCTTGTTGCAGTCATCGATATGTGTCTGCTTTGTTGTTATTATATTTAATTGTTGCTACTTGGCAGTTTTAAGCTTTGTTTTTTTGTGGCTTTGGTGCTTCGACTAGTTAATGTATTTGCCCGGGTTTGGGCCGCTGCATGAGAACAGCCTTCAAAATCGTTTTCGTTATCGTAGCTAAATATTGTTGCTGCTGCTGATTTGCTTGACGACCTTTGCTATTTTGCAGCATTTAGATTTTTTGTTTTATTTATTTATTTTTTTGCATATTTATTTGTTGGCCCGTAGTTTTTGTTGGTTTTGGTAAAACACGTTTTCTCAATGCTTACATAATCCCTGACGCGATACAGTTTTAATTGAGAAGCTCGTCTTTTGTTTTTATGAAACAAATCAACAGATGAATAATTTGAGCGAGATTTAAACAAAATAGAAGCACATTAAATAGTAATTTAACTATACCTATACATTTAGTAAAAGTTCTTCAAAAATGAAGGTCGAGCTAAAATATATGAACTTATAATGCGAAGAAGTTGTGATTCACTTACTAATTTTTTTCTTTTAATTTCGCAAGTTTGCAACAAATTAAAAATTGTTAAAAATTTTTCCTTTACCATAAAATCATAAAATAAGACATTTTATATTGCATGCTTTTAGGCTACTACATAACAATTAAGCATGATTAATAAAACTTTATAATGCAAATTTAAGGTTTAACAGGTTTATTTTTTTTTAACAAAGGCAGTAATGATAAAAAATGAAAGAAATTAAAATGAATAATATATTTCATAAATTTCACATGTTGGCAAATATATTATTTCAAGCCCAGTTTATATTTGAATACATTTTTGAAATTGGGTACAGTTGTGTTTCGCGATCAATTAAATTAAAATGCAAACTTAAAATATGAATATATTGTTAAGTTTCCGACAGCCTTTTGTTGTCCCCGAGTCGCACATACATGGCTCGCAAGGCGGCCCCAATTAGCGAACAAGTTCGTCTTGATTTAATGCAATGACTGCAGGGCGAGTGCGGCAGGTCCAAGTGGTGCGAGGCTGGTGCATTAACCTCTTGCGTAATGAACACCAACAGCGCCACCAACAGCGCGACAGGCAGGTCGACATGGGCAACGGCAAATGGGTATGGAATAGATGGCTAAAATGGGGACAAGGGGCCGTGGTCAGGAGGTGTTCCCTGTGCAGCCCGGCGCGCAGCTGCGTTGCAAAATTAGAATTTTCTATTTTGCAGCCAGGCCAAAGCCGTACTCGAAGATGGCCAGGCAACTGATAAAAGCCGCGCTATAGTGCAAACCAAAGCCATGGCCAAGTAATTCCTTTGGCTAACAGAATAAAGTGCGCTACAAAATAATTGCAAATAAAATGCAGCCAGCCTCGGCTACAGCTACAGCTTCAACTGCAGCAGTGTTGCACCTGAAGCCAAACAGTTCGTTCTTGGCCAGCACCTGTGCGCGCCGTTTAATTCCATACGAAAACAAACAGCCCAAGCAAAAAGACAAAGAAAAAAACAAAAACAAAAACAAAAAAAGGCAAGGAGAGTGTTGCTGTGTCTAAAGCAGGCAACAAATGTTGCATGATAGCCAACGTTGCGACGCTTCTTCACTGTTGCTGCTGCTCCTGCTGCTGCTGCCACAACCAGCAATGCGGCTGCAAAGTAACAGCATCGAAGAGCCGTTATCAATATCTGGTTTGTCCACTCGGCTCAGTGCGGCGTGGCTCAGCGGGCGACGGCCCAGCGCAAAGCGGCTAGATAGGATTGGGCCAATGTACCTGAGAAGCAGCCACTTTGGCCAAGGAATGCGTTCAGCAGGCTGCAACTAAGCAGCGGACATTGCTTAACTGCAAATGCTGCCATTTATATGGCACAATAAACATTAGGTGTTGCCTGCTCGCATGGGTGTGGGTCTAGCTTGGTTCTTCTAGTTGTTGTTGTGGTTGTTATTGCTGTTATTGTTGCTGGAGTGTTATCCCGTGCCAGCGCTTAGTTAGCCAACGTTTTGTATGCCCAGCGCCTTTGTGTGTTACCACAACAGCCACCAGCCTGCAGCACCCGTCTCCCCCATTCACGCCAGGGCCGAGCAACGGATTTTGTTGCTTTTTCTATTAAAATTACCATCAAGATTTACATTTCAGTAGGCAACAGGTTCGAGTTCAGATTCGAGTTTGGCTTAGCTCTATGACTCCTTTTAGGTAGAAATGTGGGCAGCGGCCAGACTCAAAAAAAAAAAGAAAAGAAAAAAGTAATAATAAAATAAAAAATAAACTAAACCCAGGCAATTCCTGTGCGTCGACTCCCCTGCTAAATGCCTTGGTCAGCCTCTGCCCACTTGTTCGTAAATGCAGCTTAAGTCAAGTGGAAAATCGTTTTTGTTGTTGTTACCGTTTTGCGGTTACTCTCATTTTGCATTTAATGCCCATATTTAGCGAGCCTGCCACGCGGCATTAGCGGCAACAAGATAAACAACAACTACAACAAATATGCCAGAGATCACTTTTTGTGATGTCGATGATCAAGCTTTGGAAGCTTATTAAGACAACTAACCCCAAAAAATAACTGCCTGATTATAATTATAATTAATATTTGTTGTGGGATTTGTGTGGGAAGATTAGCTTGGACTCTTTATTTTCATACTCGTTCTCGAATTGAAATGAGTATATTGGGTTCTATATGCATAAAAATATACATTATATGTATTTTCTATAATTGTTTTCATTATACCGGAAGTTATGAGCTTTCAAGGCCTGTACCCCTTACTCCTCTTACTCATTTACGAATAATTTTATTTTCAAAATTTAGAATTGCAATTCTTTATTTTTTATCGATTGTGATTTCAACTGACTTTGACGAAAATTGACGAAAATGTTTGCATGTAAAGTTCTCGGATCCATCAGATCCCATATTTCAAACTTCCATAATTTTGTTAAAAATGAACTAATTTTCATAATTGATAGTCTTTTGGTCATGATATATACTATATATTGATTCTACTTTAAAAGTAACTGGATTATTGTGTAACAATATGTTTGAATTCTTTTGGCTAACATTTTTTTTGTATTGTTTTTTATTGCAAATTAAATAAAATGAAAAGCTGTTTATAAACTATTTAAAATATGTAAAGAAAAAATAATATTTACTATCTGCAGTAAACATTTTGTGGTAAGCTTGTAGATCTAAAATTCTTAAAACTGAAAAAATAGGGGCTTAAATAATCAGGTAAAAAATTTTAGTTAAAGGTTTACCGAAAAGAAAAACAAAAAAAAGTCGAAAAAATAAATAATAAATAATAACAATTATAGCCAAAAAATTTTTTAATATATTTAAAACAAGCAACATTAATATTATAATATAATATTAAAAAAGTTGCTGTGCATTTTGTATAAATTTCAAAATTATGCAATATATTAAAGTTAGATGACCAAAAGCTAAACTTGGCTCGGCTGCTGGGGCCAGGCTCCTGGCTCCTGGCTTCAGGCTCCAGGCCTAGCCCCAAAACAAGCAATTTTGAGCTGCAGTTGTGGTAAGTAGTAGCTGGCCATAAGCAATTGCGATAAGCGTTAAGCGTGGCTCTGGCCATCTGGCTGGGCTGAGACGTCAATCGCCGTTCGGCAATGCAATAAATTTAAATTTTATTTAAAATTTTACAGGCACTCAAAAGGCATAAACGGAAATTTAAAGCAGGTACAGGCGGTAGCCGCAGCAACAGCAATTCAAATAGCAACAGCAACAACAACAACAGCTTGGAACGAGGTAAATCGCAGCCCAACAAGGAAGCGATTGCGTTGCAGCTCTCCAGCCGAGCGCTGCTTTACGCATTAGGACATGCGTTGGCCCAGTCGGGGGGAGGAGCGGCCGAAGGGGCAGCTAACAGCACTCCAAAGCATAAAACAATTTAAATATTGCCGCGCTGCACTTGCAACAACAGCGCAGAAAATAATAACAACAACAACAACAGCGATTGCAACGGCAACTGCAACTGCAACTGCAGTGGGGCAAACTTGTTTTTTTTTTTTATGGTGAGCGGGAGGGGTGAGAGCCACGCGAATGCATCTGCAATCTGAATCGGCTGGCCCCGCCGCTAATCTTCATTATCGCACCTAGCTCATGATGACGTTCGTCAACGGTGTCAGCTCCATGGGCAACCGGTAACTGCAATCGGCTGAAAATCGCAGCACGGCCAGGCAGGAAGATCAACACGCATGGGCCTGGGCATTAGCCGTTGTCCCGCCGTCCATCCAACCAGCGCCATGTTCATTTAAATCTACAACTTTTGGAGGGACAACTTGACTTGGGGACTGCAGCAACTGAACCGTGTTGGACTGGTATCGGTGGGGGTACTGGGAATGGCTCTGGCGATTGCCATGTGAGAAAATTGCGCACTTGAGAACCTTCGGGCAGCAGCAGCAGCAGCCGCAGCAGCCGCAGCAGCATCAACATGTAGGCTGGGATCGCTTTAACCCCGTTGCACGAATAAAGTGAAAATTCCTGGCTGGAAACGCTTAAGAAGCCGCGGTGACCGGCATGCGAGTGAACGGCGAGCGGCTTATCGCGAATTCATTATTGAAATAATTCTCAACTCGAAAGCCCTATGCGAGCTAGTTGCTGCTAACGGTAAATGGCAAGGGATCTGGCCAACATCTTAATGAAAATTGAATTTTATGTTTATTACGCAGCCTGGCACTTAAACTCGGCTCAACTGCAGCCAGCCCTCCACATAACCTTTAAATATGGCAGACGACCGGTCCCAGATACCATGTCCCAGGTCCCCGAGTCCGTCCAACCAGAGTCGAAATGCTATTTGGCGGACCTACTCGTAGGCCATAAGACGCGACCAAGCGAAAGATAGCGGACCGTCCACCATTGCCATTTTCCTGTGGCAACAACTCAGCGGCAGGGGGTCGTGCAACGGCAACATGTTTGCTTGATAAGTGAAATAAAAGTAATAGAATCCAATCAAAAGTTGACTGCACAGAACCGACTATTTCTATACACTATAAAATGTACTTTATAAAAATCGAAAAGAATATCTTTACTACTTATAAATTTGCATTACTAATATATACATAGATAAATTTAAAAAGTTTTTTTAATGGATTTAAAACTTTGATTTATCAAAATTAATTATTTTTGTTTTCAAATTTTTTCTTTTACTAGCTCTATTAAAATTCTTTAAATTTTCTTATTTGAACCTGATTATTGAATTTTGTAAATAGTGAAAATTAATATAAATAAATATAAATATATAGAAATATGCTTGATAAATGTGTATATGTATTTTTTACACATTTTTATATCACTTTTTGGTATAAAGTATTTATTTACATAAGCTTTGATGGGCTTAGGATTTAAAATTTCATCTCATATTTTGCTATTGCAAACGGCCTTAGATAATTAATTGAGCCGGCCAATCACATCATAGTCCAAAGGGACAGCGACATTTAGAACCCACCAAAGAACCAGGCGAACCTCTGTCTCGCACACACACACACATATGCACACACACACACGCACACACATGGGCGCACAATTACATGAAGCAGCTTGGTGCAACTAGGAAGCAAACTGATCTGGCCTGCGAGCAAGAAAGACCTTGGTATGGGGCATTGGGGGCCTGAGCCCATTGCAACGAGCAACGGCAACCTGCCACACGCGGCCTACGTAAGTGGCAAGATCGCACACAGCCGCCGAGCTGCCACTAAAGGATGCCAAACGAAAGGTGGGCAGCTAGGTGCACACACACACACTTGCACACACACACTTGCACACACACACACACATAGCTGCATAGGTCCAACTGGCTGCATGTGGGATGCTCTTGCTGCAACAGTTGCTGCCTGCTGCTGCTGCTGCTGCTGCCATGCCCCCAAGTTGTTGCATTGATTTAGCAAACATGCATTTTTATAGCCTTACAACGCGCCCAGGCAACAACAAGTTTCTCTATTATTTATTCCAAGCTGGCGGCCAGAGTCCACGATTGCACTGTTTCTTTTCCATTTCTTTTTTTTTTTTTTTTTTGTTGCTCAGGTCTTGCCACTGCCCGCTCCTCTGATTATTTTGATAGCGCTCGCTGGCACAGCTGCAGCATTCAAGTGGCCACCCTCCCTTGCCCACTTCGCCTACCCCCTCTGGCCACCGGCTGGATTAAAGTGTTATTAATGTTTATTATGGCTGAATGAGTTTTAATGTTTGCTGAAGTTATCATTAAAATGTTGTTAAAAAAAAAAAAGAAGAAAATTTGAATAGCATGTGAGAACAAGCCCGTCGCACCGTCGCGATCATCACAAGAAACGTTCCGTTCGCATCTTTGCTGTTTTGGCCAACAATGTCTCCGGCCTCACTGTAATTGGCCGCCTTCTCTCAGCTCGCTCAGCTGCCCCCGAAAGATAGTCGCCTGGGCAGGAAGAGCGTGTACTTTATTTTGATTGGAGCTGCCATGGAATTTCTTTTGTGTGTTCGCAGAGATTTTTTAATGATCGGTGACAGGATTATTAAAGTCATTAAGCGGCCACTTGCAGTTGTTCTTCGAGCCGAGTTGTTGTTGCCGCAGTTGTTCTCTCTGACTTGTTCTCAATGCCGGAGCTAATAATGTTAACTGTAACTGGCAGTGGCAGCAGTAAAAGTCGCATCGCCCGCTCGTATGCTGATCTCATGTTGATGCCTTTCAAGTCGATCATATAGGTGGATCGTGATCACACTGTGATGTTTGAATCATGGGTTTGATTTAATGGGAGGATTGCCTCCCATTAAGATCTTCTTCAAATTATAAAAGTTTATGTTCCGACAAACAAATAGAAGAAGAATTGTTTGCGGCTAACGGTTTTAGCCTGGTTGGTCCCGGACATCGGGACTTAGTTCAAACCTACGTTCATCTCGTACTTAATTAAATTTAAAACTTTCAATAAATTATCAATAATTTTGTCAAAGACTCGGTTCGTACAAAAAAAATTTAATTAGGTATTTCACTAGGCTAATTTCAAGACTATTAAAAAAGGAGAAAATTCTTTATTTAGGACACGTATTTTTTTATATTGTGAGTTCTTTATAATAATTCACCAGTAAGATAATAATTCTGTTTCTCAAAATTTATAAAAATATTAAGTTTCTGTCAGGGAGGTTATCAAGTAGAATACCAGCGAGAAGAACGAGTTACTTTAATACTTTTATCCTTTGCTTAGGAACTAACAACATAGAGTATAAAATTAGCTGTTATACTTGAGCATGATTTATATTTATATAGTTGCTCAATACCCTTTAATAAATAAATGCATCATGGCACTCTTGATATAGTAACCCGATCCGATCGATTTCAACAGATCTGAAGCATGAAACAATAATTCATACCAATACAAAATTGTAAATTTGCGTTAACTTAGAATAAATTATATGGCAGTCTAGTAAAATATATATATACACATTTTGTGACAAAAATTAGAATACTCCCTGCAAGGATGTAAGGATGTATTCGCCCAGACAATCGATTGCACTCAATTTCAGCACCAGCGCTTGGCCTGGTAGTCAACATTAGTGTCGGCACGTTTATCAAATTGCAGCTTACACTGCAAAGGCAAAGGTATTACGGGCGTGCCGTGTTATTACTGTACCCGTAATGCCAAAGGATGAAAAGGTTCCAATTTCGAATAGCTCGAGGAATAGAAAAAAACTTTCGAATTGTCGGCAAATTTTGTATCGAATTATGTAATAGCACGCACGAGCGCATGGCGCTTGCCACGCCCACTTGCCACGTGCTTCAAGCTGCAGCAGCAGCAGCAGCCGCAATTCTTTGGTCAAGGTCATGCCAACTGCCACATCAAATGCAGCTGGCAACAGCGAAGAGCAAAGCTAAATACAATACGAAAACCGGCCAAGTGGGTGGCTGAAAAAACGGTCAGAAATATTGGTAAAAAAATGATTTCAAGCAGACAGCATAAATCACAACTGACAGGGGGGAGGGGAGAGAAGAGAAGAGAATTGTCGAGAATCACTTATAAACGGCCATAAGAAAATGGCAAATAGCTCATTTAATTGCCAAGCACTGTGGTACTTCATAGCAGACCACATACTGCTCTTGGCTGACCGTTAGATGGCCAAGAAGACGACAAAATGGAGCACAAACGTGGCTAATTGTAAATTGTTGCAATTTAAATTGTTGCAAAAGAACAGTAAGCAGCAGCAGCAGCAACAGCTAACTGGCCGGTCGGCCACATCCATGGGCCATAAAAATGCTGTTAAGGCCTAAAAGCGATTGTTGCATGGCAGCAGCAACAGCAACAGCAACAATAACAACAACAACAACAGTAACTGGTACCTATTGAATTTCCATTGGTTGTGTCTTGGGCCGAGTCCAGGCAGCGCACAATCGTTAAAAGGCATCGTTAAAAGGGGGCAGCGCATCGTAAAAATTTGCGCATTAATAAACATTATGCAAGATGCGACAGACAGACAGCAAATGAGGCGACACGTTGCTAGCCAATCTGATGTGGCTGCCACGGCAGAGGAGGATGTGGTGGAGCAACAGCAATGCCAATCGACCCCTCCCCCTGTGGTGTGTGAATTTCATGTAATAACTGCGCGTCGAGCAGCACTGAAAGAAGAACACAAGGCGAAGAGCGTGGAGCGCAGAATGAGGAGCGCAGACTCCAAGATGCGAGCACAGTTATAACGAGTGGCAGCAGCATTTAACGATGCGTTTATTGATACCGTCAGCAACTGTGGGCCCGATCACAACTAGGCACATTTTATGTGCTATTCCATTGGCCTTTATCTCCGTTATCAATACGCTCACAAATGCATGTTTTACGATCATGTAATTAATTGGCCAAACGTAACTAATATTGGCAACAAAGTCGTCGAAGCTCTCCCTAGGCAGCCAGTTAGTTGGCAATTGGCAAATTTCTCAACGTTACATGTTTTTACGATCACATTAAGTGCCTGCCAATTTATGGGCGAGAACAAATTCTCTAATTTATGAGCGGTATACTACTATTACATATACTTCTTCTTGAAGAATTAAAATACAATTAAAGTAATGAATGAAAATAATTTCAATTATATTAATTAAATGCAAAAATAAGGTCAGAATCTGCTTGAAATAATATATGGAATAATATGACTCAATAAATTTGATAAAATATAACAAATTTAAGAATTCGACAAATATTAAAAAAATAAATTCAGTTTTTGGCACATTGTAATATTCCTTGATTCTCGGATTAAATATTTAAGTAATGCAGCAGATTATTAAATATGTTTTGGCCAAATTTATATGGCCAGCAATTTCTGCCAAACGTCAATGGCAATGCCAATCCCTACATTGCCATTCAAAGCGCGGCAAACGATACGATTTCCCAGCCAAAGCGAAATGTGCGAGAGAGGGAGAAAGAAGAGAGAGAGAGAGAGAGAGAGGCAAAAATATTTCATCACAATTCCCATGGCAGACCATTTATGGCAGCGAATGCCAGTCCGGATGCCGATCTGCGAGGCGGCCTTTTCTAACTGTCCCTCTGACAAAATGCCGCAACCTGTAAGTGTAACTGACAAGCGATGGCCCAATGGCCAATGACCAGGCCAATAGCCACAGAGAACCAGCAAAAACGAGAGAGATAGATAGAGAAAGAAAGAGACCGATGGATGGATAATAATACAATACTATGAACGTACGTAGAAAAAATAAATCAAATTTTCTCATCAATCTCATCGAACATGAAAATGCACTTTCAAAACGCATTAAATAAACCATAACGGCACGCATGCGCACCACTGCACCACCAGCAACGTCGGTGTTGGTGGGGCCAAGAGCGGGCCGAGGCCGCGTAAATCTTTCACTTTGAGCAAATGCAGCTAACTGAGGCTAACTGGAAAACTAGCGGCAACAAATAACGTAAACGATAAATGCGAATGCGCAAGTGCAACAGCAACAGCAACTGCAACATGGGGCAGCAGGCAGCTGGCTACAACAAGAGACGCAGCATTTGCCATGGCCCGGCCATATTTGGCATTGGCTTTGCCAACTGCCCAAACTTAAACCCAAACCCAGACACGTTGCGGCTGTGCTGACAAATTGCCGCAGTCGCCTCCTGCTGATGCTGCTGCTGCTGCTGTTGCTGCTGCTGTTGCTGTTGTCGCCAGCATCAGCAACGAATGCAGGTCCTCCGGCCAGCATGGCGCACAAATTTGGTAGCACGCCGTGCGGCAGCAGTCAAAAGCTTCCAATAATTCATAACACAGCCATCGCCATCGCCAGAGCAACTGTGCAACTGTTGTTGTTGCCAAAATTGGCAAAGCCGCTTGATAAGCCGCCGTCGCACAATTGCTGCGCAGTCGCCGTCGCCGTCGCCGTCACCATCACCATCGCAGTTGCTGCGCAGCGCGGCGCGTAATAAATCTGCGCAATTTGTTGCACGCTAATCGCGCCATCGAGCAGCGAGTGCGGTCGTGTGGCCAGAGCTTTCAATTGAAAGTAAGTATCTATCGGCTTATTGGGTTGCAGGTGTTTCAAGTGCCCAAAAATGTTTTATTAGTGGACCAAATAAATCAGCCAAGTAATTAGACGCAACAAAGCAATGCGCATTAACTTAAGATGGCATACAAAAATTTCATAGGTTTTTAAGATTCTTTTTTGCCAAGTTCACCCAAAAATGGATGCCGATAATATATAAAAAGAATCTCAAATATTCTTTGTGGAATTTCTTTCATTCTTTATACGAATGCTCTGAAATAATCTTGAAGGAATAATACGCAAAGTATCCCCACAAAACTACCGCATCAGTTATGAGTCCATGCTTGACAACTTCCTTCTTCATCTCCCCTCACAGTTCGAGCCTGGCTAATAACAAAAATAATTTAGCCAGTAAATGAAATTAACATGCATTACACAACAGTGAAGCGGCCAATAACGGCACAAACCTGCCATTGATCCTTGGGGCGTCCCATTGGGCAGCTGAAATTGCAACTGAAGAGTTGCCCGAGTGTTCCCTGCGCATGTCTGCCTAACTGACTGGCTGATTGAGTTGGCCCGCATCGCACCGGACGGGGCAGCCATCAATGAAACTCACAAATGCTTCATGCTGCGGCCTAACGGTATCAAGCCACGTAAACCCATCGAGTGCTTCTCCGTTCACTGCCAGCCCCCCCTCCAGCGCCGCCTGTTGCCCACCTGCTCATCGGCTCTTTCTAATGGCGCACGCATTGCATTTGCCGCCACAATGGCCAGCTGACTGACCATCGCCAATGCATCGGGCTACGTTCGTTTTTTTTGCTTTTCTGCTTCCTCCGCTTCTGGCATCTGCCTCTTGGCTGGGCGCCATGGCGTATACATTTTTTATGTAAATTGATTTTTTGCTCGAATCTGTTGTGTTTGCCTGTTGCTTGTGTCCATGTTTCTTTTGTAAAGTTGATTTTCATTAGTTATGATGGACGATGTTTGAAATTATTTAAATATATTCAATTAATAATGGCAAATACTAAGACTAGCACAAATAAAGCTACACGTTGAAGGAACAAATATTTTTTTTGTTGCTTCATATTTGAGAACATAATTTAATTTCATATTATCCGAATTTTTTGTTAAATGCTATGTTGTTAGCATTGAGAAGTCCTGTTGATACTTTATGTAAAGTTTTCTAGTTCAATGTAAATGCTGCTGTCAAATTTGAAATCTCCATAACTTTTTCAAAATAAACCGATATTTTAATATTTATTAAATTTGGGAGTTTCGAAAATTTTTATATTTTTGGCCAATTTAAAGAAAAACGTTCAATTTTGTAGTTTCTTAAATACTATCAAAATAAGTATAAAATGCCGCTTCAGAAAGGATAATTTTGTAATCCTTGTTGCACCAACTCAGACCCCCATTTCATTATATAACCATAACTTTTATATACTTTAACTGACTTTTATTTTTGATGTCATGGTTTGTTTTTATACAATTTAAAACAAGAACTTTGCAGTCGGGCGATACTGACTGCGTTATACTCGATCACGTTCGTAAATAAAAGATTCCATAGCTCCCATATACCAAACCCCCATAACTTTGTCAAAAGTGAACCGATTTTCACGTTTGATGGCATTTTTATCATGGTTTGTCCTATATATTGACTCCACATTCAAAATATATTCATTTTTGAAAATAAATTTTTTTTGAATTTTTTGGTCAAAAAAGCATGTACTCCCCCCTTGTGAATTTTGGAAAAAAATATTTTTTCAAAATTTAGAATTTCGAGTTTATAGTTTTAATCGATTCTATTTGTCACAATTAGCATAAAAAACAACATTAAAAGTGATTTTGGACGGGTCTAATTTTTGGTCAAAAATCATCCCAAAATCGACAAAAATTTTGACATGTAAAGTTGTCAGATTCCATAGTGTCCATATATCAAACCCCCATAACTTTGTCAAAAATGAACCGATTTTCACGTTTGATGGCATTTTGATCATGATTTGTCCTATATATTGACTCCACATTCAAAATATATTCATTTTCGTAAAAAACATTTTTTTTTAATTTTTTGGTCAAAAAAGCATGTACTCCCCCTTGTGAATTTTGGAAAAAAATATTTTTTCAAAATTTAGAATTTCGAGTTTATAGTTTTAATCGATTCTATTTGTCACAATTAGCATAAAAAGCAACATTAAAAGTGATTTGGACGGGTCTAATTTTTGGTCAAAAATCATCCCAAAATCAACAAAAATTTTGACATGTAAAGTTGTCAGATTCCATAGTGTCCATATATCAAACCCCCATAACTTTGTCAAAAATGAACCGATTTTCACGTTTGATGGCATTTTGAACATGATTTGTCCTATATATTGACTCCACATTCAAAATATATTCATTTTTGAAAATAAATTTTTTTTAATTTTTTGGTCAAAAAATCATGTACTCCCCCCTTGTGAATTTTGGAAAAAAATATTTTTTCAAAATTTAGAATTTCGAGTTTATAGTTTTAATCGATTCTATTTGTCACAATTAGCATAAAAAACAACATTAAAAATGATTTTGGGAGGGTTAAATTTTTGGTCAAAAATCATCCCAAAATCGACAAAAATTTTGACATGTAAAGTTGTCAGATTCCATAGTGTCCATATATCAAACCCCCATAACTTTGTCAAAAATGAACCGATTTTCACGTTTGATGGCATTTTGATCATGATTTGTCCTATATATTGACTCCACATTCAAAATATATTCATTTTCGTAAAAAACATTTTTTTTAATTTTTTGGTCAAAAAAGCATGTACTCCCCCTTGTGAATTTTGGAAAAAAATATTTTTTCAAAATTTAGAATTTCGAGTTTATAGTTTTAATCGATTCTATTTGTCACAATTAGCATAAAAAACAACATTAAAAGTGATTTTGGACGGGTCTAATTTTTGGTCAAAAATCATCCCAAAATCGACAAAAATTTTGACATGTAAAGTTGTCAGATTCCATAGTGTCCATATATCAAACCCCTATAACTTTGTCAAAAATGAACCGATTTTCACGTTTGATGGCATTTTGAACATGATTTGTCCTATATATTGACTCCACATTCAAAATATATTCATTTTTGAAAATAAATTTTTTTTAATTTTTTGGTCAAAAAAGCATGTACTCCCCCTTGTGAATTTTGGAAAAAAATATTTTTTCAAAATTTAGAATTTCGAGTTTATAGTTTTAATCGATTCTATTTGTCACAATTAGCATAAAAAACAACATTAAAAGTGATTTTGGACGGGTCTAATTTTTGGTCAAAAATCATCCCAAAATCGACAAAAATTTTGACATGTAAAGTTGTCAGATTCCATAGTGTCCATATATCAAACCCCCATAACTTTGTCAAAAATGAACCGATTTTCACGTTTGATGGCATTTTGATCATGATTTGTCCTATATATTAATACCACATTCAAAATATATTCATTTTCGTAAAAAACATTTTTTTTAATTTTTTGGTCAAAAAAGCATGTACTCCCCCCTTGTGAATTTTGGAAAAAAATATTTTTTCAAAATTTAGAATTTCGAGTTTATAGTTTTAATCGATTCTATTTGTCACAATTAGCATAAAAAACAACATTAAAAATGATTTTGGGAGGGTTAAATTTTTGGTCAAAAATCATCCCAAAATCGACAAAAATTTTGACATGTAAAGTTGTCAGATTCCATAGTGTCCATATATCAAACCCCCATAACTTTGTCAAAAATGAACCGATTTTCACGTTTGATGGCATTTTGATCATGATTTGTCCCATATATTGACTCCAAATTTAAAATATATTCATTTTTGAAAATAAAATTTTTTTAATTTTTTGGTCAAAAAAGCATGCATGTACTCAATCGATTTTGTTTGTCACATGATATATGCGGGGCGGAAGGGGGCGTGGCTGGGAATTATTCTACCTTCCAAATTTGGTGACTATAGCTTTAAAACTATTTGAGATAAAGATATTCGATGTTTGTGGGGGGTACTGGCCGCAAATATTTTTCTGGGAATTCTGGGGGAGCTTCTCAGTAATATATATCACAAATTTGGTAACTCTACCCAATATACTAGTTTCACTTCGTGAACGAGTATAAATAGTTTAATTTAATTTTTTTATCTTATTAGCCATTCGACACGCACGCAATATTTCTCTGGCAGAAGTTAAATGTCAATCAACCTAAGATGTTTTTATTATCGACACATTGGTTAAGGCTAACACCGGGTCTTTTAGCATTCCCTTCCAAAAGTTAATAAAATAATTGCATGTTTCAGAGTGGCATCGACATGACAATAACAAGTGCAGTCCAGCATAAATGGGCCAATAAAGTGTGTAACAGCGATGAGAACTGCACAAAGGCAAAGACAAAGGCAAAGGCAAAGGTGTGAAGGGAGAGGAGTAAGTGAACATGAAAAGCGTGAAGCAGACAATCAATAAACTCAAAAAAAGCTAACGTATCACAGCTGAGGGCGCATTGGCAACAGGTAACGGCAATTATGAATTGTCCTTAGACAGCCGGTTGCAAATTCTAAGATTTCTCCAGAAAATTGAATACGAAACAAAGTGCAATAAAATAAAATGCAAGCAGTGAAAAAAAGGAAAGGCGCCACGAATATGATTTACATGAGAGAAGGAGCAACAGCAGCAGCAGCAACTGTCTCTGCATCTGCCTCTGCAACAGCATCGAGCAATTGCATTTGCCGTTGTTCGTGTAACGTTTGCCACCTGTTCCTGTTTTCTTGTCTTAGTTTGCCGTTATTGTTGCTTGTTGCTCAGCCTTGCCTTCATATCGTTAGCTAATTTTATTGTTACAATAACTGTTGTTGTTGCAGCAAAAAACGGCATTGCTGCTGTTGCAGTTGCTGCTGCTGCTGCTGCCTATCTTTCGTGTATCTTACGACCGGCCTTGCTTATATCAATTCTATTAAGCACAACAGCTGCCCAGCTCCACATCTCTATCTTTCCCTCTCTCTCTCTCTCTCTGCCTATCTCTTCACCACTTTTATGGTGCCTTCAGTTGTTATCCCACTCGCCTTTCAGCATGTGACTAATCATGCAGAGCCAATCATGCCACAAGTTTATTTATTTTCACGTTGCATTTGCAAAAAACTGGGTAATCCACTTGAAAATTCCTCGATTTTTACTAACCCTGTTTATTGTTGTTGCTGTCGTTGTAGTTGTTGTTGTTGTTGTTGTTATTCCCTGTTATCGGCTAGCTATCAACGCCGCTTGTACTCGTTATTGTTCCCAGTTATGTTTGTAAGTTGCTTTTGGTTGGTTCGCTCGCCTGTTCAGTCTTATAAAGTGAGTTATCTGCTGGGCTGTCGTGTGGCATTGGCTAAAGTATCGAGCAGATACTTTTTTTCTTTATTTATTATTTTTTATTTTATTTTTTTTTTTTTGTGTAGAAGTTGCACTTTTTCTAGTCGTGTGTGGCTTTACCGCTAGGAGCGACAGTAGTCGCTGTCACTTGACCGACCGTTATATGTCCTTGAAAGAGGTAACTGTTAATGATCGCTGATGGAGTAGTTGCTTTCTGAGCTAGTACAGTGTTCACTCTAAGGAAACTACTATAGCAGTATGACAATGTTTAGGCTTTGCTTTGATATTTTTAATACATAGACGAGAATAAAATATAACTTTAGTTACACAGATATTTTTCTATCTCCAAATGGCTAAATAATTGGCCAAATAAAGTCCTTAAGTTTAAAAAATTAAACAAGAAGATTAATACCGGAACATTATCATCCATGCTCGCTTCGCTTACTTGTCACGAAAGTCAATGGAAACTACCATCCTACAAAATTATTATGAGCTCTGAGATGCGTGTTTGGCTTTGCATTTGGCTTATGCGAGTGTCATCTCAAATGGATGCACACAGAAACAAAGGTCAGAAAAAACATTTATATTCTTGAGGCATTGACAGCTGCGAGTTACAAAATATCATAAATAATATAGGAAAGCGGTGAAATGCCATTGGACAAATGGCAATGAAAAATGGAAAATGCTAAAGAGAAATTATGCTTATATAGTAAAATCAGTAGACTGATCGAAGCTCTATACTTATTATTGATTATATAAATATATACTTTATGGTTATCTAACTATGTTGGCTCGAAAGATACAACATACACCATCTCAAATCTATTTGGAATCTAAAGCAATTTCTCCAAATTGGCCGCATAAATCTTGATGGCACATCGGCCCGGTTAGCTGTCAGCTGTGGCATAGCTTAAGCTGACCAGGAACAGTTACATGGAGCAGCAGGAGCAGATGCCAATGTCGATGTGGATGCCACTTGCTGTAAATGTGGCAAATGTCGAATGCAGAATACTGAATTCAGCCAGCGTAATTGATAAAGACCGACAAATCCGTTGATGGCAATGTTAATACTTGCAGCTATGCCAGCGCTGTTGGCCAGGGTTTAGGCCCAGTTGTGGCCGGACTTGGGGCCGGGCTCAATGTCGTTGCGAAACGATCTTGTTGATGGCAGAAAGACAAAGACCTTAGATTGCCCGCTAATGCTAGTCGAAACAGGTCGATGTCGATGTCGATGTCGATGTTGCCTGGTGACGCGTGCAGAACCTGTTGGTTTGTGGCAGTGTAACATTGTTGTTCTTGTTGCTGTCGTTGTTGTTGGCGTTGTTATCGAGCAACGTTCGATTTTTATAATGATTATCGCCATTACTGACTGCAGTTGCTGTTGCTGTTGTTGTTGGTGGCTGTTAGCTGCTAGCAGCTACTGTTGCACACAAAAGGCAGCTAACAATGCAATCCGTTGCCAGTTGCCTGTTGCAATTAGTTTGGGCGTGGGGCGCGGCTGGAGCGCGCATAAATTGCGTTAGGATAATGATCGCGCTTTGGCACAGTAAATCGCAATTCGAAATTCAACGGGCACGAGAGTACAGTTCGAATGTGCTGCCGCTGATGCTGCGATGAGCCGCCCAGATCGCAATTGCACCAGCTGCAGTTTTAGTCTTAACTGGTTCGGCAACAAATTTGACGCGCGCTGCTACAAATGAGCCCGATACAGAGATTGAAAGAGAGAGAGAGAGAGAGAGAGGCCGCAAGACAGAAGGAAAGAAAGAAGAAAAGCTGAAGGAAAACCAGTGGAAGGCCAGGCACCAAGCACCGTTTTGGCCACGCATGCTGGGGCGCCATTTAAATTGAGATTTATTGCAGACTTGTGTTATTGTTGTTGTTGTTGCTGTTGTTTCTGCTGCTGCTGCTTGTCTTCTTATTGCTGCCAATGATGCGCCAGTGGCTGCTGCCGCAGGTGCAACAAGCAACGGTTTGTAGCTTCGAAGCGAAAACAAAACTGTAAAACGCTGCCAACGCTTGTCTTTGACCTGAGGATGCGACTTGGCGAGGGGAGGGGAATGGCGGTTTGGGGCATGCTGCCTGCACCAGCTGATACATATAACAGTCAACAAATCGCTGGCCGCATTCACTGATAATGAAGTTATTAGCCGTATCAACTTTTTGCAGAACATGCAACAGGCGAACCGTTCTGTTTTAAATTTATTATTGTCATAATTACACAATCAATTTTGTGTGCAGCTTTTGAATAGAGCATCGCATAGTGGACAGGATTCACTTGTTTCAAATTAGTGAAAAATATGTAATCAGAAACTAATCGAGCAAAACTGGGTCAGTTTGGTAGCTAATCTTTAAACTACTACTAGACTATTTGAATAATAGTGTGTTTAATGGCATACGCTGATTGCAATAAAAAATATTTAATTGTTTTTATTTTTGTAAGTACCTTAACAACACATGCATGGAAAATGTTATTCAAAACCGAATAAGTTTATTAAAAATTGCAGATTTCCTCAAAAATTTTACTTAAGCTACTAATAAATAAAATATAGCAATATGTATTAATTATTATGGCACCTCTTAATTTATATTAGTAAAAAGTAGTTTAACTATATGAAAAAATGTAAAACAAAAACTCATTTAATTCTGTAATTGGCTTATAAAAATGTGCAAGCTTTTCTGAACCACCAGCAAAATTGCATTCAGGTGTGATCAGGTGCACTTGTGAAAATGGGCTAACTATTTTTTGCAGTTAAAGTAGTTTTCATTCCATTGTGAGTGGATTTTGCCCCAATGTGGCTTGCCTCTAATTACAGCTGACACTGATTAGCACGAAGCAGGAGACCAATGCAACGGGGCGTTAAGTAGCCACAGGCATCTTATAAGTTTGCAATGTGGCAAAACATAATTTCTGCATGTCACTCAGACAGGTTGGAGTCGGAGTCGGAGTTGGAGTTGGAAATAGAGATGGTTGTCAATGCGTCGGCTAATCCTGCTCATCATCTACAGCTCCAGCTCGTGGATCAACACAAATGCAATTTTTGAAAAATCACAAAAACCGGTTGCAGCATTTGACGGAAAAGTCGCTGCAGCTCAGCACAGTTGGAGCGACGACTGGACGACTGGCTGACTGCTGGCTGGCTGGCCAGCACCTGTAGATTTTATCCTGGCCATTTGATTGTCTGTCGTTGATTGCCGCTGATGTTTGCAGCTGTGTTGCCAGCTTCGTCTGTTTGCCGTTGTCTGCCTGGAAAATTAAGTTGCTGCCTGGCAGCGTTTACATGCTGTGGCTGGCAACTTTTGATGTTATAATGATAAGATTTGCGCGATTGATTTTTCCTGGGTGTCAAATTTGCTGCAGAGCCGAAAAGGCGAACCGGTTGCGGCAGGAAGTCAACCGTATTAGAAGTGGCGCAAAAACGTGCCGCATCAATCAGGCGCCCACCTCGGACGCCTAACGGGGTCAATGGGTTAATGCGACACGCTGCGAGTATATATATATCTATGTACAAAGTACACACGCCCACCACTAAGCTGCTGCGGCAATGGCGATTTGGATTTTTAAAGCAGCAACAAAAGCAGCAGCAGCAGCGGCAGCGGCAGGCCGGATGGATTACAATAATTGCACATTGCGGAGGCAATCCAATTCGCAAGTGCAACTGTAAAGTGCCACCGTTTGCGGCGCTGGGGGGCAAGACAGTTGATTCAAGTCCAGGCAAGAAGAAGACGACGATTGACAGCAGAGCTGGAGCTGCCACTCAGCTCTGGTGACGGCAACGGCGCATGTTGGCCATCAAATGTCTAGGCTAAACATTTAGATTAGAGGCAAGAAAAAAAAAATAGCAAAAACTAAAAAATACAAAGACGACGAAGACTACTTTGGCCAGTCTTCCGTCAGGAATGCATTTTTATGGAGCAGACAAGAACAATCGACGAGGCTGTGGCAAAGTCGGAGGCTAATCTAAATTGTTGCATGCAACAATTGCACAAACAGATACAAGTGTCCGGCACAGAGAGCGATCGGGTAATTTCAGCTCAGCTAATTGCGAAAAGTGCTCCTGTAATTCCAACGGGGCCAACAGACAACTGAAAGACAAGCGCGCACGTGCAGCGGGGGCTGTACACCGACTCCAATTGGAACTGATAGCGGCAGCTCCCTATGCCAGCCCCACAGGTAAGTGACACCTACGGAACGGCCACAGCGCAGACAGCTTTGGCAATTGTGTTCGCCAGGCCCCACAAATAATAGCTTCATTGGGCGCAATGGCAAAATGGGTAGCTTCATTCCGAATGCCACTGCCAGTGCCAAAATGGGCAAACTACGGTCATGTCAGCCAATGGAATCTGCTCTGAAATTTGCATTGTCTTCGCGGCCCCGGTCGGTGGCACTTTGCTGACCAAAAATGGTTGGCCATGTTGACATTATTGTCCTCTGGCTGCCTAATGACTTTCGATGGGCATTTAACTGTCCATCAATTTATCAATTATTTTCAAATGCAACTATTAATTGTCAGCTTTTCGGCCACGGTATATTACTCACACTTTAATTGGTTATTATAGGTATATATACAAATCGAATTCTTGCTCAACGATTTCACAGCCGCGACGTTTTCTCATTTACTGAAACTGTTCAAAAAATGTTCTGCTTTGAGCCAATAAGTGCAAAAGGCAAATAATATTTGAGTTCATATTTCACTCATTGAGTGAAATTTATGGCCTGCGCACATAACACCCTCAGGTAAGAGAAATGGAGGAGCAGGTAAACCAGGTAACTGTGACAGCCCGCTGAAGGTTAGGCCCATAGCGTCTTGGTTCTGGCACACAAAATGCAAAAAGGCACAAGCGAGAGGGTATTGTTTAGAATTACTAAAGCAGCTTATTGGTCGTATGATACAGTTACGTTTGGGGCTCTTTCATTGTTGCACGAAATATATATTTAAAATATAAAAAAAATTCGCTTTTAATTTACATGTGCCAATATGACGTCATAATAATGTTTCAAATATAACTGTTATTAAGACTTAAACTCAAATTACCAAAGACACAACTGTTCTTTCTAATGATCAAATATAAATTTTAATATGCAGCATTAAAAAACTAATAAATATATATTTATGAAGAGTATGCAAGTCTCGTAGTTTTATGCAGACAAATTCATAACGCCATGTGCCTCAACTACTCATCTACTCTTCCTTTTCTTGTGGTCTTTATCGCGGTCTGAGGCAGCCTTTCTGGCACAGTAGTTCAAGCCAAGTGTCACAAGTTAATTAGATTAAATTAAAAATATGCATAGTATGCTGGTATACTTAGTATTGTTATACTATATATATATATTGAGCACCTTTGTTTTTTTTTTAATATTTAGCATTTGCTTCTCTTATGTTTCTTGCTGTCAATGTCAGCTTTTACATATGCATGCCTTTGCATACTTTTAGGCCGGCACGAATTTAGTTCAACCGGACGCACAAAAGTAGGCAACGAAATCTATAAATTCGAAAACATGCAAAGGAACAGAAGACTTGAACGCTAAGAAAATTTTCAAAAATCTGCTAATTAATAATTAAACCAACAACCCCACGTTCAATTTAATTAAAAGTGTAAATTGCCACGTACATAATAAAAAAAAACAATACACATTAATTAAAAGAAAAAATTTAACTAAGCCATGCACTTCACCAATTCAATAAGTTGCATTTGGCTGAGAGAAAATGCAAGCGAGCAAGAAAAAAAGGCAAACTTGTGCACCTTGGGGCGCTTACAAGCTTGGGGAGTCGTACATAGAAAAGTTTCACTTTTTACCTCTGCCACACGCACAAATGGGGCACAGCTCCTCTTAGACTGCTCACAAATGCATTCAGCCGAGCACATTCGCATTTTACCTGGTCTGGCGCTTAAGTGTTACGCACATGTTCAACTGACGAGTGTGAGCTTGCGTGTGTGTGGGTGTGTATGTGTACTTGCCATACGCACTGCGCTTTTATGCAACTTTGTTTAGGGTTAGGGGCAGCTGGGAAGTTGTCATGGGTGCACTGACGCACTGCCATGCAATATTTTTAATGAAATATGTAACAACGATGCGGGCCAACAGTTTGTCTCTCACATTGACTGTCAGCTTAATGTGGTCATCATTACATTGACATTACATAAAAAGAAAATATATATATATTTACATATATGAATAATATAATGAATATCAAGACGGTTGCCTTTGTCTACCAATTTAATAGCCCTAAAAGCAAATTACGTTTTCGTATCTAACTGCACTTTGGCGCTAAGTGACCCAAATCGCCGGCAAGGAGCGTAATAAATGTGTACGACTTTAGGCTTTAGATTATGGGCCGCCCATTCGTTTACATGCCACTGTGCGTATACGTAACGTGGCTTTTGCACAAGCCATAATTGCCAGCAGCAAGTCAAGTGCAAAGTCTTTAACTGGCCCACGAGGCGTATAATAAATAATGTAATTAAATTACCAATGCAAGCAATGCAAACCCCGTCCAAGTATGTGCCAGCCAAATGGGCCTTAATGAGCAGCTATTTTCCATTTAATTAAACAATTGCATTGGGATAAACAAACACCTATATAATATACCATATTAGAGAAATTGAATCTGCATATTAAATTTAAGCGGTCGCTTGTTTATTTTTCGTCTGCCCCGCAAACAATCACAGCCTCAAATGAACTCCACTGACATTTACTGCAAATAAATTGTAATCAGCAGTAAATCAAGCGCCGCCCAGCCGCATCAACAGCAGGTGGAACAGTTTGCGGAATCATGGGTAGTACAGTTAAATACCAAGTGAGTATGTGTGGCAAATGACAATGGCGGAGCTGACGATACTCGAAGGAGTTGCACAGCGACTTACAGTGCGACAGAAGCTCCTTCTTGGCGAGGACTTGGCAGTTCATTTGCCAAGTGATAAGTTGCAGGGGGAGCGCAGCAGAGACACTATATACATATTTAAAATTATGATTTGTGCCATTGGTCACACGGAAGAGCAGTGGCAACCACTTGAGGGTGTCAACAATCGCAAAGCCTGAGACCGAAGTGTAAAATGTGTGCAGCCAGTTGACAAAAGTTAATTATGAAGAGCATTTCATTTCTGACAGTTCTTTCTTTCACTTATTGCCCCGTGCCCGTCGTTATGTAAGCTTTACTTTGAGGCTTTTGTGCATTATAAAGACTGTCAGAGTGAAACTTTAATTTATTAAATTTTGTGCGAACTGTGCAAACTTGTTTGCCAATTGCCAATTAGTCAAAAACTCCAATGAAAAGAAAACTTTTTATTTAATTTGGTCTGTGAATTTTGCACTTTATTTTAATCTTTCTTAGTTAGATATTGATTTTATCACTTTTAATTAGAATTAAACATAATTGAAAATTGACTTGAATAATTTAATTTAATATAAGTGTTAACCGACTTGAAGCAACTGGGATTAGGGAGAATTTATCCAAAATAAATTTTGTAATTTTTAAAAGTAAAAGAAATTGAATTTAATATAAACATATTCTATGCTATAAAGTATGTTTAAAGCAAGCACTTTCATTATGTCCTTATAATCTGCCCAATTGCAATGCTGTTAAAGTTTCTTTCTCTGAGAGCACTCTCAATTTCTTGCCTCAAGGTAACAAAAATGGCACCACGCTGCGAGCATATGGCCAAAACGGAAGCGGAAATGCTGCTCGGGCAAAATGTGGCAGACCAACAAAGTGGCGCTTTATGGCGAGGCAAAAAGTTAAGCTGTTTAGCTTATCCGAAGCACAAGTCTAAGGTACATAAAGAGTGTAAACAGTTTTTGCACTCGAGAAACCTTGAAACTGTCAGCGGGCTTGCCAGCTAGTAATGAAAAATACAGCTCGGTTTTGTAGCTGCTTTCCTATATAGAGGTACAATTTTATTTACTTGTTGTTTTTTTTATTTTTTGGTATTTGCAAGCAATAATGATTTATTGACTTGTCCTGTCCTCAGGTGCAATTTTCTTGTGCTTCTTGTGGTTGTTTCCGCAATTACTTTTGCCACTTGAAAGGGGTGCTTATACAGGAATGCTGCCAATAGCTTTTACTGTCCACATCCGGGCAACATAATTTCCCATGAACTTGAGCTCTGGGTGCATATATTGTAGAGAGTTTTTAATTACAGGTCGTCTGCTAGGCATAACCATGGGCAATTCCTTGCAAATACGCACAGCATGCACAGTGAGGCAACTTAAGCAGGAGCGGGCCATGAAGCGAGGATACTGCAAACAAATAGCGACATCACTTTGCCTATTCCCCACACGCACATTTCTATAACTGTTTTGTGTGTGTATTGGTGTCAGTGCGTGCTTCCTGGCAGCCCCAACAACGCAACGCTCCCGTCTCGGTCTCGGTCGCAGTTGCAGTCGCAGCGTAAGTCTAGGTCTTTTGTGTTTATCCTGCTCCAGCTACACAGTCTGCTGCATTCATTAAGCTGAGCCAAGTGGCATTTAGAGTGCCTGCGCGTTGCCAAAGTTGCACAGAATTAAATTACATTAACAGGCGCTGCCACCAGCGCAGCTCTGGTACTCTCCACCCTCGGCAGCTGCCGAATCGTGTTACATGTCCGGGGGCTATTATATGCATTGTTATTATTATTTTCCTTATTACTATTATTAAACGTTTGTGGTGTGGTTTGTGGCTGCTAGGCAAAAAATATGGCCTAAAGGTGCTTGGTATCTTTCAAATCCTTTCTTAGCCCAGCTTAGGTCAGCACAAATGATACGCTTCCAGGCAATTGGCCAAGCTATTGCCACGCAGCAGCACTTTGACAAATTGCAAATTGAGACATTTAGGTTTGCACCTAGATAACGGACTAACTTAATGTTGTCACCAAATATTGATTCCATTCTCACATGACTGCAAATTGACATACCACAAATGCCGCAATCAAGGAACTGGAAATGCCGAAAGGCCATAAGGGTAGTTATTTGACAGTTACATGTGTTACTTAAATGCATAAGAGTTAATTTCATTCAAACTCACACGTTGAGCCGGAAATGCACGTCCAACGCTTGGCCGTCAACTTGCCACACAGCACGCAACATGCGACAACAGGCGGAAAAGACTTCGTTGCATGTTGCATGACTCATTACAGCTTTATCGCTGTGCAAACTAAACTATATAAAAATCAAAATGCGAGAACAAGATTCTTAAATTTCGTAAATTTGTATGCTCTTTGGGAGAAGAATTAAATTTGCATTAATACATTTTTTGCTTCTAGGTTTAACTGTTGTTAAAATTTTGTTGTATATTTTCACGAAAATTAATAACTTATAAATATTTTAAAGTAATACAATTTGTTTGCTTGCAAAATTAAGTTGTGCTTTGTTGTAGTTAATACAAATTACACCCAATAATTTTGGGGAAAGGGTATTAAGGAAGCATTTGTATGTTAAGACCCTTTTTGCGTGCTTGGCGGCACTTGTAGAACGCACATTAGCGTTCTTGTAAAGGCATTTCCGTTGGATTTGATTATCGGCAAAATCGCAGTTTAATATGCAGATATCTAAATCTTATCGCAAATGAAATTGGCAGTTGCATGTGCCTCACGAAAAATTGCTTAATTTTTGTATAATTTTTTTAGGTTGTTTGAATATGTATTGCATGTGAGAATTAAATGTAGAATTAATTATATATCGCGAGGGCTTTTGTTGCATGTTGCTGCACAGTCGAGGGCTAACATTTATTTATGACATGCGCACAATGCAGCTAAATCTTAAGGTCTAAATCCGCTACAGAATATGTTCGGAGCAAGTTGCTCGCAATACTTAGCTAACCCGGCGGGCCCTTCGCATGCAGCGGCCCCTCGTCTCGGCTCCACGCCGCCCGAATGCAATCTCTAAGTGTCTAAGTCTCTACGTTCGCACTACGTTGGCTAGACACGTGAGAGGGATGGCTTACAGTTAAATGTAAATGGCTCTTGACTTACCGCGCTCGTTGACAGGTTTTGGGTGCATGTTGATTGTTGTTAGGTTAGATTGGATTACATTTCATATATATATATATATATAAGAGAGAGAGAGAGATTGAAAAATTGCTTTGAATTGCTAAGCTAATAAATTGTTTTTTGGCTAGGTTATGCTCGGGTTTCGGCTTTAAAATGTTGATTGATGATTGGCCACCAGCTGCTCAGTTGGGAATGTTGATTGAAGACGTTGGCGCTCGTTGGGGCTCATTTCCTTGCTTCTCACAGTTGTGCTTGATTTTTGGCTATTTATCTCTGCAGTTTTGTCACTTGAAAAGTGTTTGCTTTACAGTTGCTTAGATATATTTAAGTACAAGTTAATAATACACTTGACTTGCCAATTTGGGCTACTTTTAGTTTGGTTTTTTCTTTCTTACATTTTGTACTCTTGGCTTAAAATTTTGCATTTTACAATGTGCTCATGAGGTGCGTGTTTATGCCTCGGACTTAGGATTCTTAATAGTTGGTGGGCATAAACATGAATCGCTTAAAAAACTTGAAAATAATTAGCACTAGAATATAGCAAAAATGTTGGTATACATTGTATGATATATAGTAATTATTAATCAACTACTTTGGAATATAATAAGGTATTGGTGTATATAATATATTATTAAATTTGATTCAATTATTGTATATAGTTTATTGCTTTAGCTGAACTGGGTTTTTCTATTTGAAAAATTCTTTAATTTCAAGAGGCTATTCGTGTACGTATACTTTCAGTTAACATTAGCTGTATTTTGATTTCTTATTGTTAATTATGCCAAGCACTACGAACTTGATTAGGCAATTAAATTTAGAATATCAATTCATATTTTACGTTATTAAATGTTCACTACTTTTCTACTTTTAAATGCATATGCATATGCTGTAGTTATATAAGTATGGGAACTAGTGGACCCAAATATTTAGCTGTTCTCTAGTAGGTATATATATATTAAATATTTGATTTTGAAATAGAATATTAGCTTTAGTTATTGTATTGTATAATTTTTTATGATTAATTCCAATAGCTATATATGTATATATTCTTTACTATGATTTACGCTGATTTGGGCAAAGTTTAGCAATCTACTTAAGAATATCAAAGACTAAAAAATTTGTTAAATATAAGAGTTATAATGACATATGTTAATAATTATTATATAATTTTTTATAAGTTAATAGATTTAAAATAGTTATATTATCGGTACTTTTACATAGAACAAGACTGCTTCAACGGTACAAGTGCTTTCTATTTTCGAACTGCTCTGCAATAGCTTAAAATCTAGATATACTTAGTTTCAGATAATATTATATGTATGGTAAAAACTTTTCAAAACTCTAAAAGTTCTTGGTTGGCGTTTTTTGGTGTTTTGTCTTACAGCGAATTTTCATATACACACGTTTAGCTTTATGAGCCAATAGGGATTACACATTTTAAGATTCGGCTTTATCGAAATACTTATATTTAAATAGCGTAGCAAACACTTTTTTCATATGACTTTCCATTCTTACTTTCTTTCTCTTGAATTCTCACTCTCTCTACTATGATGGGATCAAGGTCCATTTTTCTTATTTAACGGCTAAACAAATGCTTTACGCAGTTAGTTAAAAGACTCTAGTTAAGTTTGCTTTGGCCGTAACTATTTAAGGGCTTTTACTTTACTTTAACTGAACACGCTAAGAAAAACGTTTGCCAAAAAACAAAACTCAAACTTAAATGTTTTTTTGTTTTTTTTTTTTGTTTAGGGTTTACGCGCTTTGGTTGATTGAAGTAAGTGTTGATGTGTTGCTGATGATATGCATTTCAAATCGTTTTTCAATACTGTATTTCAATTCTGTGCTTGTCTAGCGCTCTCCCGCCTGCACTTCGACTCGGGCTTACCTCGGCGACGTTGACGGCAGCGGTGGCAGCGACAGCGGCGGCGGTGGCAACGGCGGCGGCGGTGCACGCACATCTGTCTCGATGTGCCGCTTGTGCGGTGATTGCAGATCGAGTGCCGCATAGCTGGCATGCGTGTGGGCAGCCACGCCCAGCGGCGATGTGCGCGGCCGCATGGTGATGGGCGGGCCGCGAAATAGTGCATACGGATTGCCAAAATAATCTTGTGAGGTGGCCATCATGTCGCAATGTGAAACTGAAATGGAGAGCGGGCAAAAACAATTAATATATAATAACAATTTGCTGTCTAAATTTAAAACAAATAAACCCACACCAACATATAAGTGACAAAACGATTGCAGCCACATTTTTTTTTGCGTTCGTGTCCTGTCCATTCATGTTTTTTAATTTAATAGTCATGTAAATATGCGCGGCACGCGACTGCATTTAAGTTTTTGTTGTGAAATAAAATAATTGTAACATGTCCATTTCATTGATAGCCAGTTGCATGTCGAACACGCCATAATTGACAGCCTACAACGGAGAAGGACATGACATGACGACATTGCAGAATTGCGCAACGCATGTAATTAAGTGTCCTGTCCCCGCCTGTCGCTTTAAGTGCCGGCCAATTCCACAGTGTACATAACGAGCGGTTGATAATAGTGCGCATTCTCGGTACTAACAGCAAACAGCAATTATTAGCACCAATTCTGAGTTTGAATTGCGATTGCTTGCCTAGCAGTTGCCACTAACTATCAATTAACGCATTATTTTTAAATACATAAAGAAATTTTATTAATTATGCGTACTTTAAAAGATTGAGTACAAAAGTGTGTTCTACTAATTTGAATTAATCAAATAATAAAATGAAACATTACAGAAAATTTTCCCTTGTTTTCTATGCTACAAATTTAAATCTCATATTGAAAGATAATTGACTTAAAGCTGAAATCAGTTTCAAGATAAAAAGCTAACCTCGAGCTTATGCATAATATAAATAAATAAAACTTAATAAAAATCTGCACTGTACTTAAGCGAATAAAAGGCTTGAAATGTACACGCAAAAATCCCATTTAGAGTTTGTTTTTACAAATCATTCGTAGCGGCAATTAATGCCAACGCGGCGCATTCAAGTCGCGGTTTTGTAAGCTGAGCACTTGACGGATTTACGTAACTTGCAACCAATTGGCATGAAGTGGCCTACAAATCTGAGCCATATGCCTTTTCATAATTAAGCAAGGTACAAATCGTGTAACCCACTACAGTAAACGCTCCGCACAATGACTATTGAAATGCGCTCTTTTAATGACCGGCTTTTTTTTAATGTTTACTTGTGGACTCTTTTGCATAATTTAATGCGACAGCTCAAGTGATGACTGATTTTCCAGCCGGCTGGTCGCGGCGAGACGTCGCCGATGGCGTTGAAAAAGGCGTTGACGGCGTTTAACTTTTGCATAATTACGTGTAAGAAAAGAAGTTGCCAGTCCGCGATGGAGAAGGGGTGGCTGCTGTTGGTGGGGAACTTCTTAAGAATTTTGACTAAAGGTGGAATCAGCGTATCAGAGCTTCGCGATACGCACCAAGCTTGAACTTGCGTGGTTCAACTTTTCATATAATCAAATGCGAGGCAGCGCGCTGCGGCGCTAATGGCACGCCCAGGCCCCAGAGTATCGTTGACTTTAACTTGTACGCACGCACACTTATAAATCTGGAGCAATAGCGTCAAGTGCACGCTGTCTGTGCAACGTGCACATGGCGCGGCGCGGCGCGACGCGACGCAAAGCGCCACGGTTGCACGACTCCAGCAAATAGGCCAGACGTTGTGCGGCAGCGTTGTGAACGACAGCACCTACGCGCGCATTGGTGTCACCTACTGAACTGAGCACCGGAACCAAGCCGAACAGAATCAGGCAAAGTAATCTCTGCTGCGGAACATTTACAGCGTGTTCTGGCAATTGCAGCAGGTATGGGGGCTGTTAATGAGTCAAGGCATGCAGCCTATTTGTGTGTGTGTGTGTGTGTGTGTGTGTGCGTCTAGTGCGTTAGCTTCACTCCGAAACACGACAGACGACACACAACAATAGTAACGTTGAAGCCGGCCCCGGTCTCTAGCTTTTGTATTGCCTACTTTTGTGCGCTGCCTTCGCGACATTCTCGAAGCAGGTTGCGTTACCATAAATACAATTAACTATTTCAGAGAATAGGGCGTCTATTAAACATAGTGGGATTTCTGTCTGATGTTTGGCTTTATTTGGTTTCATTTTAGATGAGCTTTCTATAATTAGTGGTTGGCATAAATGTTTAGCGAGCCAAATAAACTGATTTAGATGATTTCCACTAAGTGTGCATCTTTTAAGTAAGAAGCATTGTAATATATTTTATAGTTTAGAGTTCCTACGAAAAATATAATTGAAAAATCGAGTCAAATAATTTAATTGCATAATTTTAACCAAGCACAAATTTCTTTGGAAAAAATAACTTTTACATTATCAACTATCCTTAGTTCTGATATTTTTTAAAAAGGTATATTTAAAATAATATAGAATATATTATGTATATAGAATATAGAAGGTATATTTAAAATAACATAGAATAGGGCTATAATCTAAACTTTTAGAATCTTGACTCGTACTCCCGGTTTGACCAACTAACTCATATTCTGATACCTTCTATTTAGTTTCAAATTTAAATATGCTTTTTAAATTTGTTTTTAAGTTAATTTGTTTTGAAATAAAGCGTAGTTCTGTTTACTTGTCTGAATTCCAGCTATTCAACCTCATGCATATATTTTGCAATCGTAACTTATAAGAAGAACCCTTCAACCGATTATGGGTTTGTGCGCGACGTATATATTTTATGGCAGGGCCAATTGATGTGTGCGCGATGCAGATATTTAAGCTCCTGCCTATTGGATGATGGCAGTTTGATTATGGCTGTTCGTTATGCATTTGCCTGACTTTTAATTAATTGAACTACTTGACGGGCGTTGAGAATTTTTATGGCAGCCATGTGAAGAGCCATACGAATGTAAAACTTTAGCTGCAAAACAAAAAATTTTTTTGTATTTTACTGTTGGAAAGTTGTGAACCGCGTGCTATCAGCGTGCACTATGGAACTTTTGCTGAGTTTTACTTTAACATAAGACCCCCAAGTTATGCTATAGTAACTTTTGCAAGACGACGACAGGGTGGATGAGGGGCGGGCGGTTGGGTTGTGGATTGTTAAGTATTGTTGTTGGCCAGCGGCTGAGTTGAGAGATAATCCTTTGTTGCTTTATTGCGTTAGCCTGTCATTTTGTGGTTTAGCGCTTTAAGACAATAAATTGAATTTGGCGCCAAGCCAAATGGCCGCAAAGGCGCCAGCTGCGGCATGCAGCGTCCACTTGTTTAGTCAAAAACATAAGCATAAGCTGATTTGAGGTAATTGCATTTGATGCACTCTCTTTCGCTCTTGACGTTTTTGGCCAAATGGCTTGTGCGCTTTGTGTTGTTGACTTGGCCATTAGATTAGCTGGCCCGGGGTACAAATGTTGTTTTGTTTTCGCTGCGCTATTATTACATAATAGAAGAGCTGCCACGCCCCCACAGCTGCCCACAATGCAGCGCTCAACGTGAACGTCCAAATGCATTGTCCCCGACTCACCACCGCGTTCCTCCCCCTCCTTGTGCATTTACCAGTGCACCACTTTGTTTGCGTGCAATTCCGTAAAGTCCTGTGCGTGCATTCAGGTTATTCCGGCAGCTCAGGCGTTTGACATGAAAAATGCATTTTATTGGGATTATTTTTATATCGTGTCCTGCTACACGACCTCCGAAGCCGCCGTTGCTGCCGCTCAATTAAATCAGCTTTACCCTGCTGCGTCTATTTAAATTTGCTGGCAGTGTAAAATCACTTGCTAATATGCAAATTCAATTTAATTTACATTTATTTTTGTTTAGCTGGATGCTGCTCCCTTGGTTTATATATATATATCTCTTCTTTTTTTTTAATTTTAAAACAATTTTCGCACTTTTAATTCAATTAACACGTCGCAATTTTAGCAAAAATGATAACAACAACAACTGCAATTAGCCATTGTGCTTTGTGCAGCGGCCAGCGTTAATAGCCAATTACGTGCCTGATTTTCAGCTACACATATGCGTGCACATGAGCGCGTACACGTGTGCAAGTGTGCGTGTTCCAGTGTCCGGTACAGGCTGTGGCTGTGGTTTCTCGCATTGGGAGTCCCTACGTGCTCGGCTGTCAAACTTTGCGATTTGGCGTCGAAAACTCTCTAAGCCCCAACACCACTCGACATTAGTTAATAATTTTGATAGTGGCAAATGGTTTGTTATTATAAGGCCTTATCAGTATTATAATATGCAGGAAAGCTGTGACGCGCTACACAGCTTTAACATATACAACAATAACTTTTTATTGTGTACTACTCAGTGCTAGTTATTTGGTTGACATTAAGTGAGAGAGCGCAATATTTTATAAACAGTCCTCAAAAACATTACTTTGATTGTAAGTATCACAAAATGCTGTATTTTATTTCCTCGGGGGAATGGGAATAAAGTTTATCAGAAATCTATCTTTAAATACTTATGTTTGAATAAAAACAAAATTGTTTGTATACAATTATCATGGTGGACTGCAGCGATGACTTGTCGCAAGCATGATTGTGACTCAAATTTAAACAACTGTTTATTTTCTTATCTCGATTATTGTTGTTGCGGTCTTACAGTCAGTCACAAGCTTTAAAATAGAACAAAAGTTGATTACGCAACGCATTCTCCATTGGACGTAGGTGCACAAAAATGTTTAACAGCCTCTTTTCCAATCGATACAATAAAAAGCGCGAAATATTCTATAATCAATACGAGAGTGAGCATAAAATAGAATTTTACAAATATATTATATATATATATATATATACTTTAAGAGACACGTCAGCGATATCCCAACCTGCCTTTCTATAAGCAAGCCAAAGAGCCTTTAAACAGCAAGTCTCCAAAACGTGGCCGCCAGAAACGAAAGCCCGCTGACTATGATTACGATGAGTGGTAAGTTTGAAATCTATCGTTTGTGTTTTAGCTAATTGGGGTAATTGTGCTACCCAAAGGATTGCCGGCCATTTTGTGTCCATAGTCGTACGGCGCGCTATTGAAGAGTGGACCTGTTGTCAATTAATGGAGCGAATTCCCAGTGAAACCATCGATGTCTGCAGTTGGCGCTCCTGGCCAAGGACAGAGGATATGGCTAGTTTAGGGCCAAGACGTTCGCTGCGCCTCGCGGATTTAAGCCTTAAGCTTGCTAACAGTTCCAGTCAGTTGGACACAAGCGATGCAATCAAATGGCAACAGCCGCTGCCTTGGCCAACATTTGACTCGGACATAAAGGATGGCAGCTCGCCTGGCCAGCAGGCGTTGACTTTTATCGATGAGTACGTTTTACAAAAAAAAGAAGAAAAAAAAATTAATATATATATACATACATATATATATTGAAAGTTTCGCTATTGACCATTTGTAATGGCTGTGCTTTCCACTTGCAGCTGCCAACACGAGTCCGGACTGGAGTGCAACATGTGTTGCCAGCATTTTGGCCAACAGTGCGACTTGCAACTGCATTCGCTCGACGATTGCCGCAAATATTTGCTTGCCACACTGGCCAACTGAGCGCAAATTAAAATTTAGATACGCAAAGCTAACACTAACTTACATAATAAGCCAAGTACTTGTAACTAAGTAGCAAGTGCAACCAGTTAATCAAATACAAATCGACTCGGACTTGGCGACATCTAAGTTTATGTCATTTAATATTTATTGCCAAATCCCATAAACAGATTTACACATCATTGGTTAGAATAATTTATACGCAAGTAATTTATATCCTTTACCAAATATGCAAGCTTTGTCGAAGATCATTTACCTCATCTCTTTTATTGCAGATATGTTCATTAATATTCGTTGACAAAATTGCGGCTTTAAACTATAAAATCGAAGAAAGTGCAAAAATATTCATATTTACTGAGAAAAATGGTTAAGAATAAAGTTCAAAAACGAAAAGTAGAACAAACTGAGAAAAAAAAAACAATTTGCAATTCCTTTGTTTAGACCAATAAAAATGAAAAGAGAAAATGAAGGCCGCTCAGCATGAGCTGCGTATGCACCATAAAATATGCATTTATTGCGGCTATTTTGCATTTATATGAATACCTCTACCTATTCCGATCACAGAACTTGGAACTTAGAACAAGAATGTCGGCACGCAACCAATAAAGTCCACGTCCTTAAACGGAAATAAAAATGGGTGCATGGCTTTAAGCACCACCAACACCACCCACTTGCAAGTGTACGAATATGTGTGTGTGTGTGTGTGTGTGTGTGTGTGTGTGTGTGTGTGTGTGCCCGTTAACTTATTAACACGTCGAGCGGTTTTTGCATTGACAGCACAAATGAATGGCACCTGCCAATGGCAGTTGAAACGAGAGCCAACTCAAATGGCTTGGACAATGGGCGTAGAGCCGTTAGGGCGTAACGTATGCACAAATGGCATCTTCCCACCTTTCCCTCCGCCCTTGATACTGCCCACTCGTTTACATATGTAATTGTTTTGCCCGGCAACTTAAAGTGTCTGTAATATTGAGAGAGTGCCCCCGACTCATATTACCCTGACTTTTTGTTCGAGTAAGGAATTTGCAATGCAAATGCAGCTTTTTGTGCAATTTGTAACTTTGCATTGCAGTACAGTAAAAACTCGAGGCACATATTGACAGTACAATTAAATTTTTAATTACCATTGCGTGTGTTTGCAAATAGTTCGGGAACTTTGGCATGTCGAAACATGTGCAGACATTAAAATTATTAACAGAATTAATGCATAAAGTTGGGCTCTGAACAAAGACAAAGGAAAGGATTAAAGAAAGCCGCAAGAAATTTTGTTGAGCACAAAGTCAAAGCAAACAGCCAAATGGAAATTCGCTAGACAAAGAAATAATTTAAAGATTTCTGTCTCTTTTTAACTGTATTATGTACATTTTCGAATGAGTAGCACTTAAGACAATTCAGTCAAACTTACTTTTAAATTAACAGTCGGAATATTTCCAACGAAAGTACTCGAAGTTCGCTTATTTTTAATGTTTATAAAAGAATTATAACGAATTTTACTCCTTTTCAACTGGATAGTCCAGCGATAAAAGATGATAAAAAGTAAAAATGTGATGAAAATGAAATGTAATAAATATATTTTTAAAAAATTCACAAATTCTTTTTTATTGCTATTAGGAGAATCTTTCTGGGCAATTTTTGTGTAGTCGGTTGGCAAATTATCTGAAAAATCAAGCAAAAACAGCAGGCGAACAGAACCGTCAGAAGGTGGACAGAAAAATTTAAAAATGTGAAAAAATTCATTGCATACTTTTAAGGTAACATTTTTGGGCCACCGATGTGCAAGGTTTCTAGTGAAAATTCACACTCAGACAATACAGACTCAACCCCTAATGCTAAATTCGACGCAACAGCAGCAGCAGTTTCTGGAGGAATCTCTGCTCGAGATGTGCAAATTTTAGTTCTTGTTCAAGCTTTAAATGCCTGTATTTTGGCCAAATGTAGTCCGATTTGAGAAAGACATATATCGTTCTAATCTTCAAAGTCTATAGAATCAATATCCATTTAAAATTTTTTATTTTAAAACTTTCGAGATTTTGACAAATATCGTGATGTTACCTCTTGTCATTTTTGTCAAATTTGGTCAAAATTTGGAATCCGAATTGTTTAATGTCATTTGATGGTCCTTACTAATGATTAATCAAAAAAAATGTTACACAATTTTAGAGCTAGCTTTACCAAATTTGGCAGACAGTTTTCTGAGTAGCTCCCCTAATTTCTCGCAGCTGAGAAATAATCAAATAATCAAAAAAATACGATCAAGATTAATTTCGACTGTTTTTATTTAGCAGTTATTCTACTGTGAACGAGTATTGTGCAGTTGGTTACATCCGACGGCAACATTCGCACTTGTTTTTATTTTACTCAATTCTTTTTAAAATGGTAAAAACTAGTTTTATTAGAAGCTGCTATAATTTTCTCGTTAATATAAATTAGAAAATAATACGTAACTATTTAAATGAACTATGGTGTAACATTCTGCGCTGTAACATATATTATACCTTTTACGATACTTTCACTGCAGCTGATAAAATCGTAAATGTCAACAGGACGAGGCGACGCCTTTGGCCAGGCCCAAGTGTGAAATGGAACACACGCGCAGTCAGGATGTGGCCCAAAAGGTCGGCTGACTGACGCACCGACTGGCAAACTGACCGATTGGCGCAAAGCGAATGCTAACTAAGCGCCGGCGGAGGCAATGCGGGTAACATTCTCTCCGCCACTCGCTGGAAATTGCAGGGCTGTAAATCTTCATTAAAATGCAATGCATCCTTGCTGCTCAGTGCGGGACAAGCGGCAATCGAACGAGCTGCGACCACAGTCAATCTGACCAAGTCCACTTCCATCATTCCCCCTCCCTTTCCCCTTTGCCAACGCCACTCCGAACTTAATACGTGTAAGCGTCCGCGCGTGTAATGACAATAGCGGCGCGTGGCTTTGACTTTGACATGACCAACGGCTGGAGGCTAACGGAAAGCGGTTAGTGGAAAAAACCAACTGGAATAGCTCGTAGCCAGCCGAATGTGCTATGCTGTCAGCTGTGGCAGCAGCGGCAACAGCAATGGCTCGCATCAACACGCACGTAAAAGTCGCATCAGCGTTGACGTTGAGGCTGCGCTGTAAAGTCAAATAAATTCTGGAGCGAGTCATCAACAGAAATATAAACAAACATCTTGACTGTCAGCTAAAAGCAGCACCTTATAAACATTAAACGGGTTGATGCACAGCAGAGTGGGTGGCAAATGGCTGGGTATCGCTGTTTGGTAGGGCATGTGTGGCATGTGGTAAGTGCTGCAGCAGCCAGCATGCTCGTAAACTGATGCACAGATGCACATTCGCCTAGGTGTAAATCACGTAGCACTCCAACGCCTTTTACAGTTACCGTTGTTTTCCACAATAAAATTGAAAAGCAGCCAAAAAACAGCAGCAACAGAAACAACAACAACAACAATAATAACTACGACAGCAAAACGCAAAAGTTTTAAAAGTAAAATGACAAGCGCACGTGCGACCTGCCACTGAGCCAAAACTCTGAGCCGTAGTCGTAGCCGTTGTTGGCCAGGCCCAAGCCATGCCCAAGCCCAGCCCGTAGTCCCGTCGAGCCGTATATGAGACGTTTGTTTACGTCGCCCATGGCCCCCGTGACACTTGCAGCCGTCTCTGGCAGAGTTATGGTTAGACATCGATCTCCTGGGAGCCGGAGCCCACAACTACTTAAGCCGACAAAACTTTATGCATTTCTCGTGCGGCTCATTACAGCACCAACAGTGCTGCAAAAATAAACAGACACACACATTCCACACATTCCATATGGCATGCAGGAACCTTGGCGTGTGCACTGCCACTGCTACCTGGTCCAGTTGCTGACACTGGACACTTCCTGATCCAGCGAGCACACGCGTGGAGTATTTTGTTTATTAAAATTAAGTGCCATAGACACAGGGCGGCCAGCAAGGCCTGCACAGTGGGGCCGAAAGATCAAAAGTTTATAAATATGGTACAAATAATTAAAAATGTAAATTTAAGTCGTTAAGGCGGGAACATTTTTTGTTCTATTCCTATTCTTATTTGCTATTCCTTATAAAAAGCTTTAGTGAAGTTATAAAACTTTAAACCATTTGCATGAAAATATTATGAAATAAATCAAGTTGCTGCTTTACATTACAATTTCGTCCATTGTTAATGTAATTTGGCACCAGGGTGCAAAGGTACACGAGCTGGACAGCCCGTGTCATCAGGTGGTCCGATTTTATAGCTCTTGTTGTTGTTTGTCGACAGTTGCTTTTAATGCCACACAGCGGCCAGCATAACCAGTAGCCCCGCACTTTTTGTACCCCCGCTGCCCCAAGCACCGCTTTCACGCTCGTTGCAACCTGATGCACACTTTTTATTATGAGCCGCACACGCACACGTGTCCAGCTGCAGGCAGGTCTGTTACGATAGCAGCTGCGTGCTGGCCAAATGACGCCGCTGACATGGCCAGCCCAGTGGGCTGAGAGGCAGCAACAATAACAACAAAAGCATGACTGCAGCTACGTGTCTTTTGTTTTGGCATTAGCCAGCGCCGGCGACAGGACGGTGCTGCATTAAGTGATATTTGTTTTACATGAAAATCAACGCGTCCTTGCGGCGGCTTTGACCAACAATCAGTCAGACGGCATAACCAACAATCTATCTAGCTCTTTCTCTTTCTCTCTGTGTGTGTTTCTTTCTGTTTTAAAATTCGCACTTAATTCACGGTTCGCTTTAGAAATTGCAGACCAGACAAATGGCCGCACGTGGCAAGCGCAGCTCCTCATGGTTATTTAAACCAATTTCAATCAGTCGTCAGTCTGCGCGTGAGCTTAGCAAATTGCAATTATAAGACGCGTTAATAATCACATACACAAACATAATCACAGCTAACTAATCCGCAACAGATAGTTATATGTATGCCCACAAACCCACAGACCAAATCGTGATAATCATCGAGTGGCGCATTTAATCCATATTACCTGTTTGTGTAGTGAAAGTTTTTTGACTAAATGCTAATGCACTAATTAGTTCACGCTCAGCATTAAGCAGCCAGTCAGACAAATACACACACACACACAAACACAGATACTGACATCCAACAGTTACAGCTACGCACACACTTACAGATGCAGATACATTTCGCTTCGCTGGTAAGTCATAAAACAAAGTGCAGCTAAGTTTTGGTATAATTAAAAATGCGCAGACATCGCGAATAAAACTGAAAATTCTTCAACTTTTGAGCACCAATAAAAGTGAAAATAGCTGGCAAATAAAACGCACAAAAGCACAAACATTTGGTCAGTTGCTCGCCGGTATTTTAAAGTGTTTAGTTTCTGTGGTGCGAAATTGGACCACGCGCTTAAATGGTTTTGTGCAAAAAATCTTGTTATATTTTTAAATACCCTGGAAAAAGTGGAAAAGTTCAGACTTTAATAAATTTTTACAATTTTTATTTTGCTTTAATTTGGTAATTTTGGTATAAAAAAAACATAAGCTTCTTGTATATGAACCCAATTGGCCAAATAAAGGGTGTCATAAAAAATTCGCGATCCAATTGACTGGTGCCAGCATTTTAAAACGCTTTAAATTTAGAACCCACCTATGATGAATTTTTTAAAGCACATCAATCGACAACCATAAAGAACGAAATGCTGTTTAAAAGCGCTGTAAATGCTTTATTCAGGTGTAAGGTAAGGGCAGTCTAGGTTACAGCGACAAAGGCAGAGGTTGCATGGTGTGGCGTGCAGCTTGCTAGCCGCAGCAAGTTGTAAAGATGTCCAAAGGCCACAACACTAAAGTTTATGGCCACTGAAGTACGGAACTGCGTAGGGTCTAGTGGCGACCCGGCTCAGTTCTCACCTTTATTGTTCCGCTTGTGGTCTTCCACCAATTTTTTCTTGCACTTGACTTTCGTGGCGCCTGCTGTTGGCTGTTGTCGGCTTTAAAGCCTACACAGCCCGTGCGGCCAAAGGGCACGCACACAGACAAAGAGCGCGGGGCAGCAAAACTTATTTGCTGTCGGCGACGCGCTAAAATATGCAACGCATTTTATGCAACACGAACGCGTGCAGCAGGTACGCAAAGCGTCGCGTTGAATAACGCCAACGCAGGTGTCATAATTAATTTGGCCGTCAGTTCGTTATTGTTGTTACGGCTTTTGTCGCCGCTTGTTTGCCAGTTGTAAACAAACTTGTTTGTCGGCCCTGATTTTACAGCATGAACTGCGCGCCAACAAGCCCGCACATTGCCAATTGCTAAAACTGATTTTTGAATTATTTAACGAGCGCTTTAAAAGGGGGAGGGGGCGCATCAATTTTCAGAGGTGGTTCCACAAACTGCACTCAGACTGTTTGAATAGTGCTTCAGTCTTAAGGCAGACGTTGTCCGCACTGTCTGCCAGTCTGCCCTGCCCGCCTGACCTGCAGGTCCCGTTACCCTTTTGCCCCTGTCCCACATACTGTCTGGCTGCGAATAGAGCAGCAGCCACTGTCCTACATTTTCTCATTAAATTGCGACGCCAAATAGTTGGCATTTGCAATAAAGTTGTCGCTAACAAGGCGTCCGTGCGGCAAAGGATTGCATTTCGTCCACGGCAGGTTGATTTTTTGTGTCAAACTTTTAATTGGCAAGAGCAACGTTTTAATTGTTTGCGCTTGGACACAGATTCTGGCTCAGATTTGGCATTCAAAAAACAATTCTGAATGCATCAACTTGATCTTTAAAGGAAACACTTCTAGCACACATTCCAACTGTCATTTATTTATGCATTGCTAGCCATAAATTGTGTCACACAGTTGTGTGCAAGTGTCAATAAAGCAATGGCAAAAGCAACAACTCAGCAAAACAACCAACGACAACCACATTGAGCCTTGGCATTGTAATGGCAAAAGTTCAAGGAACTGGTATTAAAAACACATAACGCTGGCCAAATTTACGAGCAAAAATCTCGCAATATTCGACTGTCACTGTTAATGCTCTGTTAGCACTTTACAGCACATTTGCCGACACTTGACACAGTCGCCAGAACACTTTGAATATTGCGCGGTTCACATTGGTAACAGACCCTGCATTCGTTTATCAAATATACGTTATGCATACCGTGTTCTCAACGGAAAACGAAATAAAAAGGGGAGAAATATTTGTTAAAATACAGTTTAATTTAAAAGTATACGTTTTCTGAGTATAAAAAAATATAAATGTAAAACTAAAATTAAAAATTTTAAATTTATTAAAATTCGAAAATATCCAATAATAATGATTACTGAATATTTAATTATATACAAAAATGTTCATTAACCTTTAAATATTAAAATGTATTTAATTACAAAAATATCCAATAATAATAATTAGTGAAAACTATATTATATAAGCAAAAATTGCTATTGTTAATGAGGTTGCTTATAAATCAAAATTGATTACGTTTTAAACTACTACCACCAAATTGAAGATTAACAAAGCTTTGCCTCTCGCAGTTTCCCAACTTAACCAATTGCAAGCATTTATTTTTTTTTGGTTGGGCAGTGTTTATTTTTCTTTTGTGTTTTCTAATGCAATACTTTACGACAACAGATAAAAGAGGCAACTGCAATTTAATAAAGTGAAGCTGTGTGGTGCTACTGTGCCACTATTTCACCTCTGTAAAATGCCCGGCACAGTGTGCCCCGGGTTCCCGCAGGCCATTGAGCTCATTTCGTTTTAAATTGAATTGAAGCCAAATGCACGCCATGATTTTAAATTGTTTGGTTTGGTTTACATTGCATTACGCAGCAACGCCCGTCGGCGGCAGCGGCTACATTCATTGCATATATTCAGGCGCTAGATCCGGAGTCGGAGCTGGTGTAGGAGTTGGTATCGGAGCTGGAGCTGGAGCTGGAACAGAGGCGCACTCGAGCACAAAACTACACAAATTGCTGACATATTCAAATCAATGCGCTTGGGCATTGAAAATGGATGTGTGTGGGTTTGTGGCATGCATCTTTGCAACAGCCATTCGCAGCTGCACTTGCCAAAACAAATATCAAATTAAATAAATTGAAATGCTTCCCGGCCAAGCAAAGCGCCCGCTGTTGATGAGCCAAAACCATCTGCATAGCAGCCATGTTAAGTGGCATATTTAAGTAATTTGGCATGAATTTGTGGCCAGTGGCAGCAAGAGGTCAAATGCCAGTCAAAATATATACTTTAGCCGCAGCCAATTACATGCGGGTGACATATTTGCTACTTTAAGCCCAAAATCTATGAATAAAAAAAGGAAAAGCCAAGTGCTACAGACAGAATAAAAGCAAAGACAACATGCGAGCGAATGGCGAAAAGAAAAAGGAAGTTGCACAAGGAAGAATTGGGAAACCAAGTAATGTCGCAGAGTAAATGCCCTCAAGAATATTTTAATCTTACCTAAGCCGACAACATTTTCGTTTGTGTCATTTATCTGGATAAAAAATAAATAAATAGGATTTTTTAAAATTGATTTACTAGCAGAGTACTAATTCACATTCAACAAAAAAAATTAACTGACAAATTTTATAAAAACAAAGCTTAAACTGATATATTATATGATACTATATTTACTTAATAATGTTTAAAAAATCTCATTTAATGCATGGCATATAGAATATATCGACTGCCAGGATATTAAAAGAGTAGAAGAGGCAAACAAGTTCAATTCAAAACCAAGTCCAAATGACCGACGACACACACAGATGGTTAAACAGCTCTCAGCGCCAACGAAGCTCGTAAGTAGATGGCACAATACACAAATGGATAGACTGGCAGACGAACAGACAGATAGCCAGACAGACAATCAGTTCTCCAATGAATGACTGTCTGGCTGTCTGTCTGGCTGTCACGTGCGCCCAGCAGTCTTCGGTGCCGCTCTGACGCCCAACGCGACGCGGCATTGTGTTTTCTGTTGCAGCAGCTATTTGCTGTTATTGTTGCTGTTGTCCTTATTTTTAGCTGTAATCCTGTGTTTTCTACTGTTACAGTCGTCTTCAAAGTTAAAATTGCAAGTAAAGCTTTTATCACGTGTTTATGGGCCCCAAGCTCAAACCCGATGTGGCAGTAAGTAGGTTGTTGCCGTTGCCCAAAATTGCGTTTTTGGCATAGAAAGTAGCCAAAAATCGAATTCCGTTGCCTGGCGTCCTGTTTGCCAAGCCCCAAACGGCAAATACCAATAAAAGTTACTGTAAACTGTAAACTGTGCACAACACAAACTCCACTGTCCTTCAAAGCCCACTTGGCCGTCTCTCCAAAGGACTAAAAGCCTTACCTAGTAGTCCGAGTTGTTAGCTCGACTTGGGCTATTCAACTGATTTATTGCGTTGATATCAGACTAGGCTATGGCATATATTTTTTATGTAACATAACTTTGCATTTACTTTTACTTACAGCCATTATTCGTAATTAGTTTAGAGAAGTCAGCACCCAAAAAAACAAAAAAAGATAAAAATAAATCTGCATCAAATATATATATATATCTTAATTCTGATATTCATATTTATTCATTATGTACCATTCAGATACCCATTTAAATTATTAGTTGATGATAATAGTTTAAGAGCTATGGATAATTGCCAAATTGGTATTGCCATTTATTGGCCATTCTCTTATGTTTTTTGGCCAATGTAACCCGAGCGGCCTGCCAACTCCCAACTCTCATAATCATGTTGATCATCATAATGCGCTTTGTGCTTGGTGGCCGGAGCCTGGTGCCTGGTGCCTGGTGACTGTCTGTTGCTCTGTGCCTCAAAGCTGTGCATATTTTACACAATCTGTCGGGCAGACGCACTTTCCGCACACTACGTCTCACCGTTGTTCCTCCCGCACGAGTTTAAGCCGAGATTTATCGTGCAACTTGGCCAGAAAGGAAAAATTCTTTGGCTACAGAAACTTATGCCAGCAATGCCTTTTAGCTGTGTCACAAAACAGAACAGTTTAGCCAAACACACTTATGCACATAGAGGCTCGCATCCTTTATGACATTTGTCCTTGGCATGCGGCTCACAATTGGCAGCAGGTACCTTCATTAATATTAATGCAAACAATTTGGCGTTTGATTTGATTTCGATTTTGATCAAATGATTATCCTTCGCAACGAATTAAAAGTTATCGTGATTGGCAATTGGGGCTGTGGACCGAGGCGATATGCGTCAATTTTGATTATAACTAATTTTATGCATACGCTGTAAGATTTTAGCATTTTAATGACGTGTGCAATGCACAAATGTTCCAGCTAATTTTCATGTAAATCACATCCAATTGCAAGCGCAGCTGGTGTCATAATCGTGGCCCACAGTTCAGGCCGACAACCAGCCTATCCAACCTGGCAACTGTCCTTAGAGAGAACAAACAGACAGTCGGACAGACCGGTAAGTAGGTGGAACTAGGCAGAGGTGCACATACACATACCGGATTGTGACTCAAAGTGCCTGCGTATCCCAATACTTAAAATCGTAAAGCAACGTTGTTGGAGCCATAGTCAAAAATTCGGCTAAAAGGCATACCGAAACGTGCACCCGGTTGGCAACAGAACGTTATATGTAAATCGCATGTGGCATAAATATTTAGTCAGTTGTTGCAAAAAGAGTCCGAGTCCGAGTCCGAGACCGAGTCCTAGTAACAGACCCGGCATTAGCATATGCCAGTAGCAGTTGCCTTCTGCCAGGGATACACAAGCAGACATGGGACGAGCACAGGATAAATGGCCGTAAGGATTGCACAGAGTGCCCACCCTCAATAACCATAACCAGCCTCTCCCTGGCCTTCCTTCTTGACATTAAAAGTAAAAAGGCAGCATTTTTGGTCGGCTGCTTAAAAGTTCGATAACGCTAAGCGTATATGCTTAGATATCTGGCAGACATAATTGCATTAGCTTTGACTAATTAAAAATGCAGTCGGCTTTTAGGCGCTGCAAATGCTTTCGTTATTTGAGGAAATTATTGCAATATTTGCGTATCGCTTTGATCGCCTAATTGAAATTCCAAAACGGACAGCGGAAAAACCTGGTCAAAAGGAAATTAATTGCAAATGACACGAACACTTGAAACTCATCCTTTTGCCAAATGCCAAGCAGCGATGACAATTTAATTTCCGTATCGACTGCCAGTTAAAAACTTTCCAACTGGCTCCCCCAAAGGCTTAAACAAAAGTTTTCCCAAAGGTTAGCCTTTAAATATAAACACTGATATAAATATAATCTTCACAAAATGTCGAAAGCATTTCCTTTACAAGTTGTCCACAACTTTATAAGAAAGAAATGAAAGTGACTTGGATTAAGCTTAAACAAGAATTTATTGGACCCAACAAAACTGTCTCAATAAAGAATTTGATATGATTTGAACGCTTCTTCCTGCTATAAGTAGAGAATTCTTTTATATCTAAAAATATTTAAGCTTGAAATTTATAACTCCAAGATGTGTATAATAAGTGCTAGCGAAAGCAACGGTTCGCCCGAGATTTACGAGATATCTGGCTACATAGCCCACTTGTTTTTGTTTGAAGCTCACTGCTGTAGCAGTTTTCAATGCAGCCGTTGACATTTTATATAGACTCCGTCTGTCTGCGTCGTTTCTCCCCATTACGTCCATGACTCAATCGTCTGGCGTTGTGGTTAATGAAAGCTGCGATTTTATAGCTAACAGAAAATTGGGTCTCTGTTGCTCGGTTCGGTTTTTGCAACTCGTTTTACATTTACTGCCATTTACTGACATTTTTTTGCCAGTTGCCGACAACGCGGAGCCGAGCATCAGACACTGTAGGGCAACAGGAGGAAGGGATTAAGGACAAACTGTCTGCGCTGCTTGCCAATTTATGTCGTGTTACATTTCGAAATTTCCGTTGGGTATATAGGCTAACCGAAAGTTAGAGAATTAGGTTTATGATTGTTATCTATGCGAGATTTTTTAATTTTTTTAAGCTTGTAAGTCATGAAATTTGACAAAAGCAATTATTTAAAATATATGTTCATTTGCTGATCATCCGTTTAAAAACTATTTTACAAAACAATACAAATTTTTGTATTTTTAGTAAAAGAGCACTCATTTTCGAAAATTATAATTGCGAATTTATATTTTAGATTGATTATATTTGTCCCAATTAGCATAAAAAACAATATTAAAGCAAATTCTGAGGAGGTTAATTTTTTTTTTTAATTGTGCCATTTGACATCCGTTGCTGCCATATTTTAAACATAACTTTGTCAAAATTTGTTGTTTCAAATTTTTATCTTGTTTTGTCTGATAGATTTATTCTGCATTTGTATGTGCACATGTTTAAGTTGTTGAAAGTGTACGAGTATTGTTCCGTCGGTTACATCCGCCTGCAACGTTCTCACTTGTTTTTTTTTCTCCAGTTTCACTTGGCTGGGCTGGTTTAAATAAGACCTAATTATATTTTTCAAATACTTAGCGCTTGGTTAACAGCTGATGTTTTTGCCAATGTGGTGAACGAAACAACCGCCAAATGCCATAAATAAACGAACGCCCACAGTTGATACAGAAAATTACACACAGCTTAAAGCTGGATTTTCGCATAATGTATATTTATAGTGGAATATTTTCACGCCTCAATGGCACACATTTGTCTTCTCTCTAGACCGCAAGCAGTCGCAACGTTATCATTTTAAACAGACACCAACGCAAGCCAACAGGATAACGTTAGCTGAAGGGCTGGCGGGCAGCAAGGACATGCAGCTTGGGTAACCAGCAGGATCAGGAGCATAAAATAAAATGCACTTGGCTATATGTGAAACTGGTCAACGAAGTCGCAACTGTGGAGCAGCTTAAAGGTGCACACGTGGACAGTTTGTGAGTGCTTAAAACGCATCAAATTGGTTTAAGCAGAGTTTACGGCAAGGTGTAAATGTCAAACATGCATACTCACACACACTGACAAATACGTGCAGCTATCTTATCGGTTATGTCACTAAACTAGCCACATATCCCGCAGGCAACCCTTAATGGACTTCGAACTGACCTGCCTCAAAGGCATATTTAAATGGACATTTTCATAGATATATTTGGAATTATTTATTGCGCCTTGCCATTGTTGATGCTCCTTTGGTATTTTGTGGATTGTAATGAAATTAAATATTGATGCTCACATGTCGAACAAAAATGCTGGAAGTACCCTTAACCGCAGGCCAAATAAAAATACCCATGCGATAATCAAAATAAAGTCGTTGCCAACAACAATTTCCCAGAAATTTACAGTTTTCGAGCCATTTTATTACTTTGAGCATTTTTGAGCACATCTCAAAAGTACTTGTCATGCATTTTTAAATTGAAGCAATTATGTAGCAGCAGCTTTACCATAGATATTTTTGTCTCCTTTAATTGGCAGCCTGTCAAAAAGACAGTTGGACCGACTCGACAGACCGGAAGCTTGCACTGGGCATGTAAAATGGCCGCCAACACTTGACTGCAATCCTTGGTCGATTTCTTAAGGCTGCTGAAATTGTGCAATTTGAAACTAAAAATTCATTTTACCAATTTGCGGTCGGTTTAAAAATTGTTTTAGTGCTCACAGTTTAGCAAATTTGTGTAACAAATGCTCAAAGGAACCTGCATAATTAGTTTGCGTACGCAAAGTGGCAAATTGTTAAGCCATTCATCGAAACAAGTTTTGTAGACTTTAATCGGACAATTGCCCAGGTATATTTAATATATATATTTAAGCTCACTATAAAACTGACTTTATTTTCTTGATATATATTCCTTAAATCTTCTGTTAAACTGAGCCAAAACAGTAAAATGTACCAAAGTGTTTCATATTAAATTGCAGGCTATTTAAAATGCAGCTCGTAAATAAAATGTGAATGTTTTAAATTATTATATAAGCAGATTAGTTACATAACAGGCTATTATTTATAAAACATTACCTTTATTTAGAAAAACACCTCCCAATTAAATGCATACAAATAAATAAAGTGAGCATTAAAACGCGAAAAAGAAAAACTAAATGTAATTTAGTACGCTCTAATTTCACAACAATAATTGTAGGATTCTGTAACACATTGCCGACAACAATTTGTCGGTCCTTTACGATTAATTTAATTTAATGTTGTAAATAAATTATTACAATACATTTACAATGGTTGTTTCTAAATTAGTTTTCGGCTGGACCGGAAGGACATAAATAAACATATTAATAACCAACATGTTATTAATGTGCACTTAAATATTATCTTCCTGTCTTTGGCAAGCCTCGTAACGCCACACCCCCTCCCACCCATCATACCTAGTGGCAATCTGACAGCTGTGACAATTGTGACTGCTCAGACAGTTGGGAATGTTTGTTTGACTGTTTATTTTGCTGCCCGTCCGTGGATTGCACAACAATGTCATAGGCTCATCATCAACATGCCAACGAAATCGAATTACTTCCGTATGTTGTTGGGGTCCACACACTCACGTACACACAGCACACACACAGACGCACACCCATGCACGCTTTTCTGTATATATTTGCATGGCCCCTGATCTTACCAAACTGGCAACCGCAGGACACCAACAACAACAACAACAACAACGACAACAACTGCTATGATGCAGACACTTTGCTTTGGTTGTCCTTAGTCGGCTTCCCACTTTTTACACTTGCCACATACTCATGCCTCTTGCCACACGCCAGCTAACTTGTTGGACTTTTGCAACGGTTTGTCTACATGTTCAGCAGGCAGCAGTTCGGCTTACACACAATTTACAAAATAACCTCGACACTCACTCACTCATAGAGTTTACAAATAGACAGACAGCTTCAGCATTGCTGCTACCCCCCCTGGTTCCCGCTTCTCAGCGCCACTGTTTTTGTGCTGCCTGCCAGCTTGCCTGTCATTCAGATAGGCGAGTGTGTAAATTGTCTTGTGTAAATATGGAAATTTTTTTCCCTGTGTGTTGTGTTTTGTTATTGTTATTGTCATTGCTATTGCTTTTGTTTTTGTTGTTGTGGCTGAGGCATTTGCGATTCCTGTAAACAAACCAAGGCGTCGGATTATAAAGTTTTGCATTTATAAAGCGACGCTTGTAAAAATATTTGGATTATTTAACAACGATAAAAAACTTATTACAATGAAATGTTTGTTTTAATAGCAACAGCAAACGAAATTGTAGTTTATTCATATTTTCAGCAGAGCATACAGTATTTTTGTGTTATATTTTATTGTGCCTTTGGGCTTTAAAGAAAATTAGAAACCTTTTAGAGTATAATAAAGAAATACAATAAAATTTGTTGCCTAATTAAACTAGTATAATTTTTTGAAATTTATCAATGTATTTAATATATAAACATGTGAATATTAGACTCAACATTGCAAATATATATATAATATATAAGTAAATTTAAATAAATTCATAAATATTAATTAATTAATAATAATAATTTTAGCATTGAAAATTTTTGAGTTCACATTGTAGACGAAATATTTATCGTTTTTTTTTCAAGGTTTAGCCAATTTATTTGCACATAAAACTAAAAATGGTTTAGATATTGTAAAATTCTTATTAAAGACAAAAATATATATCCTAATGCACTAAATTAATAACTAAAATAAATTAATTTTAAAAAATTAAAATATCAAAAATTGCTGCATAAGTGTACAAACTATTGAAATTCAAATATATGGCAAAAACTATTTTTTTAATGTTTGAAGATTTACTGTATTTTACACATTTTACGATATTACTAAATTCGAATTGTTTTTATTAAATTATTTATTTAAAAAATTGCTCACCTCGTTGAAATTACCCCTGTGTTTAATAAAATAAATTTAAGGTCACTTCATAGTAAAAAGCAATCAAGCTTCATTTTCATCAAAACTCATTTTTCTCTTCCATTTTCCCACGTTCAAACAGAACTTGCCATGCCTCTTGTGGTAACACACGAGTTTCCCCACTTGCCAGGCAAGGCAAAATCATAAAGATTATCAACACTTAAGCATAATAATGCCTGTATGTAAAGTATAAAATATACAGGTACAAGAAAATAAAAATAATAGGTTCTTTGTCATATGAAACTCACCTGGTTGTAGTCGATCTTTGTTCGCAGCAACTTGTTGACTTTAATAAAAATGCACTTTTGAGCGCCGCAGTGGCAACAACTTCCAGTTCATCTAGTTGGTATTAGTTTTGATGTTAGTATCTCAAAGTAATGTTCACTGAGCACGAAAGGCTAATCAAATTACACGTCTTGACACGACACAAAGGAATGCAACAGCACAAAAAAAAGCAACAATAATAATAAAAGCAATTTCATTCACGTACACACAAAAAAAGAAATCTTAAACTGGAATTAGCTGCATGACGAGCGACTCAAGTGGCATGCACCGGATTATGGCAATGCCAATTAGCAATTTTGATTTGCATGCCGGTGCCCCCAAAAAGCTAATCTAAAATCGGTGGGGGGCCGGCAACGTTCTTAACGAGTCAATTCGTCTGTTGACTTTTAGCAGCGTTTCAGCATTTATGTAACGAGCGCTGTAAAGTTTACAGCGCCGCTTCTTGCCGGCTTCTTAAGCGTCAGCTGTGCCGGCTTTTTCAATGTCGAAAATCTGGCGAGTTCCAATTGTCATTTAATATGTGGTTATCAAGTTCATTTTACACCGCACTGACTGGCTAACAGTTACAGGCAACTCAAATTGCCAAGTTACTAACTAGCTGACTTGTTTATTTGGCTGGCTGACTGCAGGAATGCTGTGCGTCCTTACTGAAGGAGCAGCCGCGTACAACTGAATGCTGGTGAATGTGCTAAATGCGATTGTTGCAACGACTGACAGTCCTGTCAAGGAAGCGCAGCAGCAGCAGCAGCAGCACCAGCAGCACCAACTAACACATAGACGCAGGGCCCCATGTGCATGTGTCATCGTATGTACATAATGCACGACTGACGAGCACTACACGAAGTCGAGCCTTGGTCAAGGGTTGTGTAGCTGCCACACCACCACCACTAAACTCCATGCATCGTTTTACCTAGTTGTAGTTGTAGTTGCAAGCCAACGACAAACAGCAGCGTTGAGCAGAGCAGAGCAGAGCAGAGCCGAGCGCAGCGCAGTCGCCACTGTTGCAACCCACGCGTTGAACGGCACCCCGTATTCTGGCCCATATTCCGGCCACTGTTGGTGTTGGCTTAGTGCCACGCAACTACAGGGCACTTTACAGTTGCAGTTTACATAGCAGAAGTAGCAGTAAAGCTTGCTCTCTCTCGCTATCTGTGTTTGTGGTTGCTCTCTCACGCGCCATGCAGTTTCAATTTGCCGGCTCTTATCAGTGCTGTCATTAACAGCGCTCTGTTAAGGCCGGCAGCCGCAACTTTCTTCCTGGTTTATTTGATTTTTCCATAGCTGCCGGCTTCGGCATTGACTCGTTTATTATATAAAAGTACAAGGACATTTATATGTACAAATACATATGTATATATATATATATATATATATATAGTTTGTGTGCGGCTTTATTTGAAGCGTGTGCGTGCCAAGTGCTGGGCAAACAGGCAAAAGGAAAGGCAAAGCTAAGTTGACAGCAGTCGCTTAACGGCTTAGCAACAATGCAGCCAGCGACGAGGGACTTGCCAAAGCAATTGACTTAATGTGCTCGTCAGCTGAAATCGCTTTCGATGCTTGAGTACATGAATTGGTGGCTTAAATATGCAGTAATGCGTATCAAGGTTAAAGTTGAACACTTGCAACAGTATGAATGCAGTCAATATACTGTTTTGTCCGCGAAAGTGTCGTTCCTCAATTTAATTCAATGCAAATTACCGCACAGACAATTGCCTCGAGTCGACACAGGACACGTTCACATTTACAGTTAAGCTCGACGTATTTACAGGCATTAAATTTATTAATAGAATCGAAGCAGAGCAAACAGCAGCATATTTTCCAGCTAACAACAGCTTGTTGCCAACTGGTGCCACTAACAGAGCTCTGTTAAGTCAGCGCTGTTAAGTATACGGCACGTGTTTCTCTCACGCCACTCAGCTCACGCACACATTGAGGCGCATTCTTTTAAGTTTGTTTTGATTAATAGATTCGTTGCTGCTTATCAAGAGCGACGCACACACAGACACACACACGTACACACAGAGGAAATGCAACAATGTCACGTGGCCGGCATTCTATATTGATGCTCCCTCTCTCTCTCACACGGTTCCTCTCGCTCACTGTAAAGTTGAGAGCGAGCTGCGCTCTGTTTACAACAGAATAGTGCACAATACTTTTGGCGCCCTGCAGCATGCAACACAAGTGCTTGCTGCATCGAACATGTTGCATTCGACTGCAGCCATCTCGCTCGTGCATTGCCCCGCCAACAAAAATAGAAAAAACACTCCTCGCGTGTACAACAAAAAATAAATTCTTACATAAGTCGGTGCTCCACCTACAAAAGTTCAGTAAATTTCTATATGCGCGCCGACATATTTACATATGTATATAGCCGATCGGACAACGAATGAAATGTGCGAATTACTCGTTGTATGCGTGTTCGTTTTAATTGCTAGGCGTTGTCCTAAAAGCCATTTAAATGATGTTGCGTGCATTTTTGGGGCAGGTCGGTTTTTTTTTTATTCAGTACCAATTGCACGCATAGAATATGAAATAAGTGTCCTATAAAACAAGGTTATACGAATGACACAGCTTTTAGATTAAATCCAATTTTATACAGACCTATTTGAATATATTTTACAAAATTTGTCTTATTAACATGCTTTGACCATTCTCATTAAGATATAGTGATATAGTTCAGATAACGAAAATATATCTGACAAAAATCGACAAATAACTAAAAAAAGTATTGCTTAAAGTATGAAAATACAGTTTAGGAAAATAATAAATTATTAAATTAAAAAGGAAATGCAATGACTTTAAAAAAATCCAATTAATTGTTAATTCAGGATAATAATCAAAATTTGAAGCAACAAAAGTTTTGGAAAATTGAATTGAGAAGATATTCAATTAAATAAATTCAATTAAAATTAAAATTAATAATAATATTCACCACAACCTGAAGCTATATATTTTTTATACTTATATTAACAAAAAAATAAAAAAAACAATCGAAGTCAAAAATTACATAATTATTAATGTATCAAGAGCGTAATTTAATAGACAGATAATCGTAATATTTTTTTATTTTTTATTACTTTTCTAATTATTTAAATAAAGTAGCTGGCTGCAGATCCGGGTCCAACTTGTGCAAACTCCTCCCCTTGCAACATGTTTGACGTAAACTTCCCCTGCGTGGGCTCCCTACAGATTTGGCTTTTACTCCGCTACCTTTGGCCATTGCCATCGCTCTTGTTGTTGCCGTACATGTCACCTACATACACATAGACACGCGCACACACACACACAACACGACGGGTGCGTGCATCGTTTACATAGGCTCCATTTGCCGGGCAGCCAACCAACGACGGGCTTTTATGTCGCCTACATTGCTCGGTATATACGGAACCGGGAACGGCGGGCGGAGCGTCTCGTCGTTTCATTCGTCGGCCGCTTGACATGGCCCTCGCTCACATCCTTTCCCCCGAATTGGCATACAATGTTGCTCGTGTAGCCTCGTTGCCGAGCCGGGCTTCGTAAGCGTAAGCCTGGCGACGCATGGCAAGGCCAGGACATGCCAGGCGAGGTCCAACGAGAGGGGCGGAGCGAAAGCTTGAAGTTTACAAAAAATATTTGCAACCAAATGCATTTAAAACATTTTTGGTTTGCTATTTGTTTTCTGTTTTATTTATATTATTTTTTATTTTGTGTTTCACCAACAGCTCTTTTTGGTTGCATACATTTTAATCTTAATTGAATGTCATTTTAATATCAATTTAAATTCCCGATATATATATTTGTACAGTTTTGCCGTATGAGATGCTTCTATTCACAGCAAAAGAAAAACTACATTTGTTAATGCAATCCCCCAAATGCACAAACTAATTTAGCTGAAATGTTTTTGCTTACAAATGTGATGACTGTGCGGCAGCTTTTCATCATCAGAGAATTTGCTGAAACTTGGCTGAAAAACAACGACTTCCAACTCCTAGCAGGATCCCTGATGTTGTGTGCTTACAACTGTCGAGCAGCATTTTCAGGAGCAGTTCATGCACTCGCATTACAGCTGGCGACAGGCAAATGAGTCGCCTCAGCATATGTGTGTGAGTGTATTGGTGTGTGCGTCTCCTTGATGAAAATGCCAAATGGTTTGTGTCTCTTTATGGGAATTGTTGTTTGTTGTTCTCTGGGTTTTTAGTTTGAGCAGCTGCATATTTAGCCGGCAGATAAGCAGCAGCATTATACTTAGGAGTTATTTGGGTAGAATAAGGCGCTCTAGTTTTCCAAAAGAATTAGAAAAACCAGCAACAAATTCTGAAAGCAAAAACAAATATTTGGAAATGACATCAAATCGTTGTCTTGTTTAAAACAGAATTCACAAATCATTTTTTTTTTTTTTATTGTATTTGGCATATTTAGTTGAAAAGTCGCTTTCATCTTTAAACTAATGGATAGCATCCGGTGTTTTTTACTCATGAATCAAAAAGTACTTCAAAATTAGGTATTTCTTATATTAGTTGATTATTTTTAACTATTTTAAAATATATTTCTTTTGTAGTTCAGGATATTTATGTTTTAAGATTTTTTATATTAATAGTGACAATAGCCATAAAAATAATATAATAATCACAATTTGAAGTAAAGTAAATGTACATATATCAAATAAAATTATAACAACTTTAAAACTGCGAATGAAAAATGTATTTTGCGCAAATCTCAAATTAAATTTGCATATGCCACAAAAAAATCTATTCCAAATGTTTTCGAATTTTTTTCTTTTAATTTTTCAAGTATCTTTCGTTCTACTTCAGTGCTTAAATCTACCTAATAATTTATAGAATAGTTCTGCACGGAGCTTAGCTCCTGGCTCCAAAGCTGCAAGGACATTTTCCAGTGGACATATTTAATAGCGGCACATCCTGTTAGCAGCTACATAGCTAAGCCACTTAAAAGCCAGCTCGCAGGAAAATTCAACAAAGGCACAGGACAGCATTAGTGGCTGTGGCAGGATCAGAATGCGAAGCTCAGGAAGTGCAACACTTGCAAAAGTTTCGTAGTGCCGGCTGCTTAATTTTAATTATGCGCCGCTTATAAATTCAATTGCATTTAACAATTACAAACAAATTCTGCTGGCTGGTAAAGTTTTTTGGCTAATACCGACGCCAAGCAGACAATTTTTACAGGATTAGTTGCCAGCAAATGGGAAATTAATCCGCCAACTTTTGAGCGTGACGGACCAAGGACAACGGCCAGACAGACAGTTTGTCCTGGAAAATGGCTTGTTAAACAAGACTTTGGGCAAAACTTGAATTGGAGCAGTTTTTCAGCACTCGAAGTGTTGGTTTCAAGGGCTCCAAAATTTCTGGCACAGACACTTGAGTTAATGATGGCTTTGACATTGTGCGACAACTGTTCGGCTCTTAATTATTCATAATGCACTCGAATGAAGTGCGCAGACAAAGGCTTGCCATTCACTGCACTTTAAGCAAATATTCATTTGTGTTAGGCTCGAAAGAAAAGCCTTTCACTCGGCCGCATAACCTTGGCTAAGATGGGTACACCTTGAAAAGGAAAACCTTGGCCAAAATTCAAATTCAAACGCATGTCTGGCAGCCGCAGGCAATGGCCACAAAAGCAGCTAAGTAAAGAAAATGGAAAATAGAAAATAGAAAATGGCGCAGCACAAAAACTTTCACTGACTCAAAGCACCAAGATCTGAGCCACGTTAGCAGCCACTGACAGAAATTGAAAATCGTGCGCAAAATTATAAAATATTAATCGTAGACGCATTGTATTTGAATTAACTCGACTTGGGGTAATTTATCCGACTTCATTTTGTCGCGACGTGCCCACGTTTTATGCCAGGTGCCAAATGAGATTTTCGGCTTGCGTTAGCCCGGCAAAAGACATACCAAAAACAAAACCCAAACCAAACCCAAATGGCAAGTGCCAAAAAAGAAAAACTAATTTCATGAAAATGGCTTCAACTGTGAAATAATTTTCCCACAGCCCAAAGGCAACAATCGTCCAGCAATTGGCAGCTTGTTATCGGGCACTCGCTTCAGTTGCGCGGGGGGAAAGCGGGTGCAGCTGCCTTCGAGCATTATAGTTTTAGTTTTTATTTTGTTATTTTTTGTGTCGACTGTCGCACACCTTTTTTCAAATTAGATGTTTATAAAAATGTGTGTGCATTAGCTTGGCTGAAAACTTTTTCAATTGTTGGCGAAGATATATGTAAGAAGCTAGGAAATTGGTTAGACGAGTTAGTGAAACTCTCAGAGATACTCTAAAGGGGTTTTCAGAAGCTTAAAAATTAAAGCAACAAATGTCTCTAGAGTTTTTCCAAATTAATCTAAAATTTCCATCTCAACAACAACTCCACTTGTTTGAAATTCTGAAATTCAAGAATTTTAATATATTTAATTAATATAATTTGGAATCTATTAAATTGTTTAGGTATTACTGAGCTAAAGCAAAGATACGCATCAGACAAAGCCAAGTTAAATGAAATTTAAATTTCAAAGCATTTAAATGATTGGAATGAACCCAAAAGTTGGCCGCATTGTCTTGGAATCGCATAATGCAAATGCATTTTGAGCAGCTGCAACCAAAAGGAGCCTTCAACTTGGCTTTTGAATGGCAAGCGGAAAATGTGAAATTGAAAATTTCCAGAGAACAGTTTTCAATTTGAAAACTTGTGGAAATTGCATACATAAGCAGTGTCGACATTTAATTTCTCATTAAACTGCAAGATAGGATACAAGACAGGACACGGCAGCGGCATTGGCTGTGGCAGCCGCAAGTCTGACGGCGTCAATTGTAAAATATGAAAATATGCAATTATAATTTACAGTTGCTTTTCTTTTGGTTCTTGATCTAGCTTGCCACATAAATTGCTGAAATTGCTGGGGCAACTTTCTGCCTGCAACACGGCACGCACATAAAAACATGGCCAAAACTTTGATGCTTAAGTCGGAGCAGCGCCTGCTAATCCGGACGTAGCTGCTCCAAAGCCAACAACTGCTAGGCGGCAAGCACTTAACAATTAACTTGTCTTGCACCTGCCCGCAGCTCGTTGCATGCCCCCCCGCAAACACAAACACAACACACACGAAGGCGGAAAAAAAAGAACCTGCCACGATGCGTAATTTATGTTAAGCGTCGCATTTTTATGTTTAAACAAGCGAAGAAGCTGCTTATAATACGAGCAGCCAACACTACAGATACCGCCAGCACCACCAACTCGACACATTCTCAACTGCATTCTCATATCTGCGTCTTTGGTGCAGGCAAAAAGTTAATTGAAACACACGCAAGAATGAAACCTGACGGAGCTGACAGCTGCGCAGCGATGTTTATGCCGTCGTATATCGTGATTTTCTGGCAAGTTATACTTAATAACAAGTTAGTTCTATATATTTAAAATATTTTAAAATCTACAAATTGTACTGGACGAAAAACAGAGGTAGATTATAGAGCACAAGTTCCTATCTACGCCTAAAAGTATGCTATAAATTTGACTTCAAGCATGATAATAGTATTGCAATACAAAAGTATTTAAGCATTATTTTTACATATTTTGAATTTATAGTTATAGATACATATAGTAAATTAAATTATGCAGCTCATACCAATTTATAATTTATTTAAGACCAAATTTAACAAAGACTGCTATGAAACCGATTAAGTTTAAGTTTAAATATCAATAGTATCGATAATCAATAATTTTCTTATTATCTATAAATTACTTTTATTAAAATTGTGAATATACTAGTGTAATTAAGTCTGATACATAAAATAAGTCAATCAAATGTATTGTTTATAACTTTATCACGATACACAGACGCATCAACATCTTGATACAGATAAAAAGCGAAGCGTGCATGATAGATGCAAAGTGACTCGAGTCACTGCACTTGCATCCTCTTACCGTGCATCTTAATCCGCGGCTGCTCGATGATTGCGGCCGTGCATAAAAAGGCAACTCCGAGCCCAATTGTTTTTCGCCGTTGAAATTTAAAATCGACAATGAGCAATTTAATTAAGTACGTGCATACGACGAACCAAACACAATAATTATGTAAAAATGAAATAAAAATAAATAAATAAATGTGAAAAAAGTCACCGCAATCGGAGCAATCGCTGTATCGCATTTATTAAATTAACAACAATATTATGGCCGCATTGCGCGTTGTTCGGACCAATTATGGCGACAAAGTGTCTTCATTAAATTATAAATTCATGAGCTTAACGTAATTTGCATGCCAATGCACTTTATGAAGTACTTTGTGCCATTAAAAAACAAACCTAATTTAAACCACAAAAAAACACAATAACAAGGAGAAAGAGAGAACGAAATTATAACAATGAAACCAAGTGTATCTGGTGCCCATAATTACAAATGGCCAGCGGCCTATTGACACTTGCGGCATGTAAATTAACAGTTATTATTGTTGTTCTACAATCCAAACAAATAAATACAAATACCAAAAATACGAAAAAAAAAGAAAAAAAAAACATAAATTGCTGCCGCACAACCAGGTTTAAAGTGGCAAATTGATAAATTGATAAATCGGCTAGCCTAACTAAGGCCTCAATTGCCTTTTTTATGCTAGCCCATAAATTATTTCCGCGATAAGCAAAAACCAATGTGCAACAGATTTGCAAAGCACAAAAACAATTTATTGTTTCCCCTCCATACATAAAATAAAAAATAAGGCTTTGGGTTCAATTATTTTATTTATGGCCAACATTTTTGATTTGAAAACTTACCCTGCAAAATGGTTTGTATACAAAGGAATGCGTGCTGGCAGCAGAAGAGAATGAAATTATTAATTTGCATGTGTGATTATTTTTATTTAAATAAACACACACACACACTCGCATACATGAGTGTAGTCGCCGCCTGGCCAAAGAGAATGCATTTTTTAATGCCCAGCGGCGCTGAAAAGTATGCTACAACTATATGTTGACTGTGTGCGTGTACTTTGGCGCATGTGTGTGTAAATTAAATTTGCATATGGATGGCATATTTCCTTACTATGAGCAATGCGATAAACAAACGCACACACAGGCGCGATTCATTTTTTATGAACGCTCCGTTTTAATGTTTTTCCACTGATCAACATTTAAATGTGTTTTTTTTATTATTCTACGCTAAAAATACAAAATAAGCATATCCAATTAATGTTATAAAGTTTTAATACAATAATGTATGTTATAATAAATATTCAAGTTTTTACATTTCACCTATAATCAACTAATATATTTCGAATACCATTCATTATTTTTACGTTACCATTTAATGTTGCGTTTAGATGCTGTTCAGTGGAAACGTGGCAAATGTATTGCACTGATTTTTTAATTATAATTTCAGCTGTAATAATTCGCATATGAAGCGAGAATTCAATTAATATATGTTTGTATTTGCGTTAACCTAATGATTGCAGTGTAAATTACCAGAGATTAACGTAAACTCGTTGTCAGTGCAGCTGACACCAGCATCGGCTGCTATCAACGAACTAAGCTGAAATTTGAACAAATATATTGCGTACGTGCTGCTCTGTAAATTATCGCCTATTCGGACTCGACCAGAATACAAATGCTTTAAATGTACAATGGTAACAATAACAAAGACTGCAGAAGCCACAACAAATACGCATTTGTCATGTTGCATTTCATGCTAAAAATGTACAATTGCAAACAGGCATTTTATGGACTAAGCTCCGACTCGAAAGATAACGCCAGGACGTGCGACTGCTGTCATATTTTATTTATGTCCGCCATTTCGTAGCACAAACTGGCCAACTCAGCGCCTGGTTGCATTCCAGGCAAGTAATAGACCGAAAATGGGAGCTATTCCAGCCTTAATTAAATTTAAACAACTGCATGAACAAATATGTTAAGAAACCATTAGGCAGCTCCAATTAAAAATTTTTATAAATAATTTTGTTGAAAACTGATTCAAATAAATATAGAAATAATTTAATTAATTCAAATAAAATATTGTTGTACACGATATGGATAAGATAGGAACTGTTCAAATATTGTTTCGGCTATACCCATTGTAGTCGAAATTTTCGGCGGGCTGCGTATTTTCACTATGCCTTTATTTTCAAATATGTGTTGTGTTCATTAATTACAGCAAAGTGGTTAGCCTCAAACTCGGTGCTCCGTTGAGCATCCAGCCAAATCGCATAATCGGCCGGCCAAGCGACAGACCCGTTGGACTGAGTTTGTCATACGATTAGAGATGAGCGCGTTTTTTTCAGCTACCAAAAACTGCAAGCCAGCACGATTAAGCAGGACACACGGCGCTTTTTCTTTTTTCATTTATTTATTTATTTTTTCTGTTGTAATTTTTATTATATTAGATATATGTCAAACTAAAAATATATTGCTTATGGCAGTTAATTTTCCTTAAGCTATAAAAAAAACCAGTAAATACTTAAAAATATATCCGCAAATATTTACCTATAGTTTTTCATATATTTGCATTTATAGTTGCACTAAAATAATGTCGTATGCGTCAAAACAAGCTTAAAACTATAATTGTTCAGCACGAACAGTGCCACGTGACTAGGCACGACACGCGTGCATCTCCAGTCGTGAGGTCTTACTGGTTGCATGGTTTATGCCACGCACGTCGCCAGCGCAAATGCAATGCAAACTTTTGCGCAAATTAACAAATTTTCAAATCTACTCGTATAACAAAAATAAGTTCTGTTTGCCTATGTCGCAGTTTGTTTTTGCTGCTGCTACCTTGAGGGGGCGTCGGTGGATTGGGTGTCGGTCAGGGCATGGTCAAATTTTGTGGTCCGGCCACAAATGCTACAAACAATTGTGTTTTTCTTTAGTAAATAACTCGACACGAGTTCGGACTTTGACACTTTTTGTTGCATAGAATTGCGGCATGCAAATTTAATTTGCCAACGCCTGCAGGCAAACCGGGTCGTTATCGTCCAGTTCCCCGAACACCCAAACACACACACACACACACACACGCACACACATTCAGATTTTATTAAATTATAAGTTTTTATATTCTTTGGGATTTGTTGAATATTAAATCAGTGCTAGGCAAATACACAATTTTTAAGTAATTTATCAAATGTGGAATTATTCGATGTCGAGCAGAATCAAATCTTTGGGCTCAGCTAAAGTAATTACATTTGAAATGGAAAATCTGAAACAGGTAAATAGACCAGTTGACGAGTTTTCCTTTAAATAAAGATTTAATGCCACCATGGCTTATTGGCCGAAACGTGGCTCGTTTTTCCAATCGACAGCAACGTGGTAGATTCATACTTCATTTATATGTTGATGACAAAATTTGAATGCAATCTTGGCCAAAGGCCTTCTGGGAGCGACGAGACGTATTTGTTGCGTTGCCAGCTGTTCTTTGACTTGACTTGGATTACGTTTAGATTTTTACCGCAATGATTGCTTAAAGCGGCAACTGGCTTAAAGCCTTGGCAACGACATGTTAATAAGCCTTGTGCACTGCACGTACGTAAAATGCGTGCTTGGGAGTTGTTTGTCAGCGGAGGAAAGTACACCAGTAAGTGCTAGACCGGAGTATTCGATTGGAATATGCCCTGGAATTATGACCCACAACACAAACTTAAGAAATAAGATCTCGATACATATAGATTGGCTCAGCTGATCAATTACAGAATACATCAACTGTTTACTATAAGTAGTTACTACGTTACAAACGAGATGAAAAATGCTTAATACCCCACATAAATATGGCGCATAAATATGGCTGCTGACCCACAACTCATTTGTCATCGTTTGTTACGCCATTTGTCTCCAGTTTTGCTCCGCATCAAATTAGTGGCCACTGGCAGTGCATTAAAATGCAAAATACATTTTGCCATGCGGATGTCATTTGCGATGCTTTCATTACCAGCAGCGTGAGGGCTAAAAGACAGCACTTTATAGCCAGCCCAAGAGTATGCAATAATTTTTTTGCAGCTATCATAAAGTGCGCTGTTTTGTGCCAGGATTGCGCTGCAGCAGGCAAAAACAAACGTAATTTCAATGTACTTCAAATAGATTTATAACAGTCCATCTGATATACACATATACATATATATATATATATACATATATACATATATATATATATATAAACACACTCTGGCAGAGACACAGAGAAAGCATCTTTTCATTGGGATTGCAGTCGCTTTCATGTCAGGCCTTTGTTGACAGTCGAAAACATTTATGCGATTTTGTCGTTAGACGCACAGAGCAAATAAAAATTTATGAAATACACACACACACACACACTCAGTATGGAAAATGTGCAGCTCATAGATACAATGCACTGCTATAAAGCATTTAGGAAGTTTGAGGAGAAGTTTTCGGGGCAGCTGAGTAAATTTGCAATTGTCAAAATGAATTAATGTTTTACTGGCAAATTGCTTGCGTTATCTTTGACTATATATGCTGCAGGCGATATTTAAGGCTGTTGCATTTTAAATTACCAAAGTAATTTGCTGGCCAATATTTTTTGCGGCCTTTGCAGACATTTAACAGCAGCAGACAACAACAACCAACGTGGGTAATAAAGTGCCAAAATAAATGAAATAAAGCTGTTGAACAAGATGAGCTGAGCGTATGTTCCTTCCGGCTTTTATTACAAAACACACTTAAAACACACAAATAAAAACGCAAATAAATAAAACGTAAACTGCCAAACAATTGAAAATTCTCACAATGCTATTGCACGGTCTTAAGTGCTTACTAAAGCCAGCTCCAAGCAGTCCGGGCAAATACAATTCAATTTCGATGCTTAAAGCGTTGCGGAGTGGCAGCTCAACCTCAGCTGCCTCAAACTCTTGTTTCACTGGATTACAGGCAGATTGCAAACGTCTTTGCATGTCTCACACACACACCCACACTCGCACTCACACCCACACACTCACACACCCAGACACACCCAAACAAACGCTTTGCAAACTAATTTTATTGTACACCACATTCATGAGCACCCTGATCGCCTCCTTCTTTATTCAGAGCAGCTGCCCATGCCCGTGTCCTGTGGCAATCCGTGTGCAAAAATTTTAACAAGAAAATTGTTTAAGTGTTTAGTCTTAAGTGGCCTCATGAAGACCAATTGAAGGAAATGACCGCCAGCGTCTTTAAGCTAAAAAGGGAAGAAGCAAATAAGGTAAACTTTCACATAGCTTAACTTGAATATTTTCTTTTTTTGTGCTTCTTTACTTCGATTATTTTATTTTCTACCCAGCCAGTAGGGGTTGCCCCTTTAAAAATCTTAGATATAATGCCCATTGCAAAGAGTTTAAGTAACCTTAATTAATACTTAATATTTAATAATAATTTAAAAAAAAAGCACTACAATTTTTTCACATTCAACTTTGTTTACCTTTAACCTAAATGTATTCAATTTAATAGATGATATAAAATATGTTCTTGACGACTCTTTTCTAAAATAATAAAAAACTGAATTTAAAAATAGATTATTGTAAAAAAATTTTATTATTTTAAAAATATAAAATAAATGACATTTACATCGAAGTTATAATAAAGTTGGCAGTTCCATTAGTTGTTTCAGTTGACACTTGTCAAAGCCACAGCAATTGTCATAAAATGTGAGAATTAATCAAATACTTGTCTAGTGTTATTTACAAAAAAAGAATTCTAAGCAAGAAATATGCCTAGTCTATTTCGCAGTTTGTTCTCCGATCGTTATAATAATAAGCACGCTCGTTTCTATGATCAATACGAAGGTAATTTAACGAAACTTTGTATAAAACTCGATCTACATAAATCCAATTCCAGCCATATGTCGCGTCGTACCCAATATGCCAGCCATGCCACGACCTCCGGCAATCCAAGCCAGCAGCAAGGGTTCTGGCCATACGGCCAAAACTGTAGGTGGGGAACTCAAGGGGAACAGCAAAAAATTTCACTATGGCCTTGGTGAACCAAGCACCGATTGGCGAGCCGGCGACGATGTGCCCATTGTGGAGCGGCGCCGTATGGAGGAGGCGTCCGAAATCCAACTGATGGATGTTGAGCTGAATCCGAGCAGCGAATTCAGTCACACGATATGGGAAGTGGAGCTGCCAGGCGAGCAGCTCAGCATATTCGCGGACCAGACGCCAAAGAAGAGTGGCGCCACAAAATTGGGCCGGATCAAAATGCTGACCAAGGCCAAGGGACGACGCAGGAAAACTGAAATACTAAGGCGCGCAGAGCTGCAATTGAATGCCGGTCAAGCCCTGGACAGATCGCTGCGAACCACTCAAACCGAGCAAAATAAACCAGAGTTGGCCAAAAAGTCAACCGATCGACGTCGCCTTAAACAGCCGGGCGAGCAATTCCAGTGCGGCGACTGCAGCAAGAAATTCGATCATTCCTGGATGCTGGTGGCGCACAAGCGAACCCACACCGGTGAGAAGCCCTTTGTCTGTCCGGAGCAGAACTGCCAAAAGTCCTTTGCAGATCGGTGAGTTGCATTTAACACTTTTTATTGTATAATAATGTTTCATTTGCTGCGACAGCTCCAATTTGCGTTCACATCAACGCACCATGGGTCACCATCGCTGGCAATTTCAGTGCGGCCAATGTGGCAAGTACTTCAGTCAGGAATTCTATCTGAAACGCCATTCCTTGGACGCTTGCCGCAAGTATCTGCTGTCGGTGAGACTCAAGAAAACTTGAACTGAAGCCTGAAAGAAATTTCAAAAACAATGAATAAAATACAAATAAAAAAAATTAAAACAGTAACATTTGAAAAAAAAAAATACCAAATTACATATTTTATACAAAGAACAAGAAAGCGGTAAAGGATTTGACAGATATTTTCAAAATTGTTTGAAAAAGAGCTCAACGTCAACTGGCTAAAATGTATTATATTATTTCAGCTAAAATTTGTTTATATATTTATTATACATATCATTTCACAAAAACTTAAGTCTAGAGTATAAGAAACTGCGAATTATATTTTAGGCTTTATTCGAGAAAGTAGTATAAATTAGGATAACATAGAACAGAACACAGCCATCTTCAGTAACATCCTCTGAGATTGCAACGTATGCAATGTGTTCGCAACTATGTGTAGGCGTCGCTGTCCTTGTTCCTGTCAATTATTCTCCTGGCTCCTGGCAGCTGCTCGACGCCTAGATGCAGCTGCTTAACATCTCAAAGCGTTTGCCGTGTCCATTGGCCAAGTTTTTGAAGTGCGTAGACGCGAGGGCACAATGCAATTTCGTTCGATGCAACTAAATTGGCTCATTAGCAGACAGAGCGCCCAAAGAGTTTCTTTGGGCGGGCAAAACAAGCAGCTGACTTGGCAATGGCCAAAGTTTCAAGTGTTCACTCGAATGCTCTAAATGAACAAAATGTGAAAGGCTCAAACTTTTGACCACACACGCACACTTCTTCGGGACAATTAATGATCAGAACTCGGACGGAGTTTTTGTGCATTTGGCCGACTTCGATTGCGGTTAACCTCGGCCACAATGTGTAAGCCCCACAAATGGCAACGATTTTGACGGCAGCAGCTGCATGGCCAAATGCAACGGTTGAAATGCAAACAGTTCGATGCCTGCTTTGGCACAGGGAGTATGACAACAACAACAACAACAACAAGATGAGACACAATGGGTAATGCGTTAATTTATGGTCGCAAGATAAACAACGGCAAGCAGCGAACAGACCGAAACGGTTAAGCGAACGGGGAAAGGGGTAAAATGATTTAAAGGCCTGGTCAAGTATAAAACTTGTGTCCACTAAAACGCAATTACTTAAAAGCCACGACGAACAATGCGGCTAAAACAAGCGCATGAGCTGGAGACAACGTGCAACGCGTTCTCTGGCAATTGGCCAAATGTTTTTTTATTAAATATTTGATGCAGCCGAGACGCGCGACAGGCGTCACATAATAAAATTGTAAAACACGAAATTTTATTGAGCATCGTCGTCGCTCTTAAGTTCTGGCCGCCAGTTCCACTCACTCATTTTTTATTGAACAGCCCCCTTGGCGAACGTGGCAAATGGCCGGCAAAGTGAATTTTTATGCCACCCGAAACGCAGCGGGTGGCTGTGGCACCACTCCCGGTCTCCCATGTCGTCCTTTGCCTCGCTGCCAACGTATTTTTAAACTAATTTTCCAACTGGGAGCATTCTATATCAGTCTTGAAGCCAACGTCGCTTGGCTGGCCAACTTTGGCTGCGGACGGGGCTAGTTGAGCCGTAAATTATTTTAGCGTTTCAATTTGGCCAGTAAGGCGACCATTTCAGAGTAGCTAGTATAAGTTAGGTAGAGCATAAAGTTCGCCAGTTCAATTTAACTACAATTTGCATACAAATTTTCATTTACCAAGCGGCAAATTCTTGAATAAATGATAAGAAATCTTTTCAGGCACCTTTGTCTTGTTTGAATTTAAATTTCATACCCACATTCACATTAATTTACCACTACTAACATGAATTTAAATAATAAAAAATCTTTGATCTATTATGTTCAGTAATGCATTAAGCTTTCATAAAAGCTTTTTAATCATTTTAGCGCTTCACTAAATCTAGAATATGATTTTAAGGCTTTTCTCGCACAAAAAATTATAATATTAAAGTTCATTACTCACTACAAATTGTATTTGGTGCAACACTTATTTTGAGCGATCAGAAACTTACAGAATCCGAAAACTTTATACTATTCCAATATTATCATCGGCTAGTATAGTAAATATTTATGTGATTTTAAAGCGCCCCCTTTAATACCATTAATTTATTTATTTTTTAGTTGTCGCATCTTCATCCTTGACTTTCTGGAAAGTTTTAGCTGTTTTGGCTCTCGCGCGTCTACTAAAATGTCAGCTAAGTTAAAATGTCGAATGCCGTTTATTAGCGCATTTCGTCCTGCACCTGATGGCCATCAAAAACCGCCATGCGATGCTAAATTTGCGGTTGATGAAAAGAAGCGTCAGCAGCACAAGCTGCACGGCGTGTCCTCTGAAAATTTATGGCCCGCGCTCAAAATATAAAACCCAAGGCACGTTCACGCTTTAAGCAGCGTTCAAGGAACTCGTATATCTTGACAAATTTATTTACTTGGGCAATCGGTAGTTACGCCCTTTGTAAATGGCATTTATTCGATTCACAGTGTTTTCATCCAGTACGATGTTCGGTCTGCACGGTTCCTCATTGGAGTCGACCATATCGATATTTGCATCATCCGAATGGGTTTGGGTTCTCTCATTTGCTCCAGTTCTGATTATGTCCGCATTGGTATTTGATATGGTTGGCAAAAAATCGGGTACATAACGCGATTCGGGCTCGTTGCAGCAGGCCTGGACGCAAAAGAAACAGCAACAGACGAATAATACAAAAGCTATGGCACCCAAAGGTATTACAATATATATTAATGGTATGTGAAAAACATCATCGTTATTCAGTAGGTAGTTCCACAACTTTTGCAATTCTAGTTTGAAATCCATTTTAGCCAGTCGACAAGAGCTGTGCACGTTCTCCAGCAAGTGAAACGAAACTGTTTCCAAATGGATCAATGCAAGTCGCATAATCGTTATATGTCGCTTAAGAGTTTCAGGTCTATAAATAAATCGTAATAAGGGCAATATTTGTGGCTTCGACACTGCGGGTAATCATAATTCATCATCATAATGCTGAATTTCACCAGTATTTCTTATAACTTAAGTTGTATATGCTACGCTTTTTTTTTGCTTTATTTTACTCAGATATATTATATATCTTTTATCGATTGAAAAATCTAAAAAAATAAATCAATTATGAAATTGTCTTTATTTTTTATTAAAATTATTGCATTCTATTTAAATCAAAGCTACATTAATAATATGAAAACAATATAATGTTTTTATGCGTATTATTTAAATAATACTATCCAAGACTATTATTAACACAGTATTGAGTAATTTAAAAATATATTAACACATTTTATTAAAACAAAACAAATAGTTACACTTTTATTTTAAACAAATTTATTCAAATTTAATTAATTTTTGTAGGCAAATTTATATAATGTTTAAAAAAGAGATATACTAAATATTATTTATACACATAACATGATGAATTAAACATGGATACATATTTATATATACTAAATATCATTCAATATTGAAACAAAGATTCCGAGAATTTCCTGTTCAACGCATGATAAATATTGAATAAAAAATTTTGCGCCATTTCTGGTTCTGATAACAAAAGCGATCCAAAGCTTAAACGGCAATTTAATAAACAAACACAGTTTTCAATTAAATAATTAAATATAACACATGTTTTTTTAAGTATTAACGATTTAACTATTCATTTTGAGCAGTTGCTCATTTCGGGTTTGAATTTCTTTACATTATATAGTTTTGTTTTAACTGATAATATACTAAGTTATTTGTACACAGTTGCAGAATTTTTGTTTTTTTCTTTTTAACTTTGATGTTATCCGTAATACAGATCGGTTTGTCTGCTTTGATGTATTTTCCGGGTGTTGTCCACGCTGCCCAATCGGTGCCGTCGCGAACTCTCCGGCTTGTGGAACGTTTCTGACTCTGCGAGCTGCGATTTGCGACAACATTCGCGCACACATAGATAACAGTAATAGGTGTAAATGATAAGAAATAGCACGGCGATAGATACAGATGGTATTAGGTACAAAACGCTAATACAGAACTGTCGCTCCTCCAGCCAGGCCACAATTGATGTCGTGTTCATTCTGGAGATTTTAAAGACGCATTCGAAACGCTCGAAAGCTGTTCAGAAACTGAGGGCGCTAACTCAATTGCCTGCTGAGCGTGTTCTTCGAGCACATTGAGTTGAATAACATAAACAAAAGCAAAAAAAAAAACAATTACTTATACTATATAAAATGCATATGGACGTATAATAAGCGCGCTCTATTGTGTGATTCACTGTGTAGAGCTTGTTTCTGGTTCGGCAAATCTTTCACTATCGTCAAACGGTTGGCGCATATTGCCAGTGGGATGCGAGCTGCGGCAGCAGCCCCAATGGGAATACCCTGTACATGATAAACAAACAGCCAGACAAATGAGTGTATACTACGCAGCCAGCTCCTGAATTCCGCAAATCCTCAACTCAACTGCAATTCGCGTTTCAGACGAAACTCAATTCAACTTTGAAATTGTTCGAAGCGGCGTTGCCTGTCGCTGACTTTTGACGCTTTATGACGAAGTAAAAAGCCACAACAACAACTGCCAGCCACAACAACGATATATGTTAGATAACAAAAACAACTACACTCAGAGAAAAACAGCATTTTAAAATCAAACTGGTGATATTTTAGATAGTATAAAAAAAAAAGAAAAGATGCTAAAATTCAAAAATTTCAACAAAGTTTCCAATTTGGGTAAAATCTTGTATTTAGATATAAAAATTATTGATATATGATTTTAGTTATAAAATTAAAAGCTGTTTACCATGGCCAAATATTAACTACATTATTACCTCATTTTTATATTTTAGTAATGTTTTGTTTCAGTGTAGTAATGTGACGAACTCATATCAGGGCGGAAGGCTGATGAGCAAAGTTTTGATTAATTTAAATTTAGCCTCAGTTTTTTTTGTTGTATTTTTAAATGCGTTTTTCTTGGACAGCTTTAACCTTAAGATTGACATTATCTGCATTTGTTTCTTTATTTTTTTTTGTATGTTTTTTGGTGCACATTGCTGACCAACAACTAACAACTTTCGGCATTTAAAATCCTTTGTATAGCAAAAATCTTTTGGTTGAAAAATTGTTATGCCAACTATTTTCGAATTCAAATATTTCTATCTACATCTATAGCATTGGCGTCTGTATATATGTACTAGTACTCGTAGTAGTGGAAATAAGTTTTGAGCGCACAACACACAAAGGAAATTTTTCATTCAATTTCGCAGGTGTTTGAGTCGCTGTCTGCGAGTGTGCCAATGTGTGTGTGTGTGAAAGTTTGAGTTCGACGGTGTGTGTGATGTTGCTGTTGAAAGCACACGCAAGTTGCAGTAAATGGCATTATTAAATCAATTAAAAAAAACCTATTAAAATGAATAACAATATAAAACTAAAAGTCTTCAATATTTATATTAATATTTAATTAAATATGTTGAATATTGACATCAAAGGCATTGAAGGATACGTTAAGATGTACACTTAATCTTTTAAATTTTGTTTATGTTGTTATTTATGTAATTATTTCAATTATTATAATACACAAGAACATTGCAGTTGGGCGATACCGACTGCGTTATACTCGTTCCCATATATCAAACCCCCATAACTTTGTCAAAAGTAAACCGATTTTCACGTTTGATGGCATTTTGATCATGATTTGTCCTATATATTGACTCCACATTCAAAATATATTCATTTTCGTAAAAAACATTTTTTTGAATTTTTTGGTCAAAAAATCATGTACTCCCCCCTTGTGAATTTGGGAAAAAAATATTTTTTGAAAATTTAGAATTGCAAATTTATAGTTTTAATCGATTTTATTTATCACAATTAGCATAAAAAACAACATTAAAAGTGATTTTGGGGGGGTCAAATTTTTGGTGAAAAATCATGCCAAAATCGACAAAAATTTTGACATGTAAAGTTGTCAAATTCCATAGCTCCCATATATCAAACCCCCATAACTTTGTCAAAAGTGAACCGATTTTCATCTTTGATGGCATTTTGATCATGATTTTTCCTAAATATTGACGCCACATTCAAAATATATTCATTTTCGAAAATAAATTTTTTTTGAATTTTTTGGTCAAAAAAGCATGTACTCCCCCTTGTGAATTTGGGAAAAAAATATTTTTTCAAAATTTAGAATTGCGAATTTATAGTTTTAATCGATTTTATTTATCACAATCAGCATAAAAAACAACATTAAAAGTGATTTTGGGGGGGTCAAATTTTTGGTCAAAAATCATCCCAAAATCGACAAAAATATTGACATCTAAAGTTGTCAGATTCTATAGCTCCCATATATCAAACCCCCATAACTTTGTCAAAAGTGAACCGATTTTCACGTTTGATGGCATTTTGATCATGATTTTTCCTAAATATTGACGCCACATTCAAAATATATTCATTTTCGAAAATAAATTTTTTTGAATTTTTTGGTCAAAAAATCATGTACTCCCCCTTGTGAATTTGGGAAAAAAATATTTTTTGAAAATTTAGAATTGCAAATTTATAGTTTTAATCGATTTTATTTATCACAATTAGCATAAAAAACAACATTAAAAGTGATTTTGGGGGGTCAAATTTTTGGTGAAAAATCATGCCAAAATCGACAAAAATTTTGACATGTAAAGTTGTCAAATTCCATAGCTCCCATATATCAAACCCCCATAACTTTGTCAAAAGTGAACCGATTTTCATGTTTGATGGCATTTTGATCATGATTTTTCCTAAATATTGACTCCACATTCAAAATATACTAATTTTCGAAAATAAAATCTTTTTGAATTTTTTGGTCAAAAAAGCATGTACTCCCCCTTGTGAATTTTGGAAAAAATATTTTTTCAAAATTTAGAATTACGAATTTATAGTTTTAATCGATTTTATTTATCACAATTAGCATAAAAAACAACATTAAAAGTGATTTTGGGGGAGTCAAATTTTTGGTCAAAAATCATCCCAAAATCGACAAAAATATTGACATCTAAAGTTGTCAGATTCCATAGCTCCCATATATCAAACCCCCATAACTTTGTCAAAAGTGAACCGATTTTCACGTTTGAAAGCATTTTGATCATGATTTTTCCTAAATATTGACTCCACATTCAAAATATATTAATTTTCGAAAATAAAATCTTTTTGAATTTTTTGGTCAAAAAAGCATGTACTCCCCCCTTGTGAATTTTGGAAAAAAATATTTTTTGAAAATTTAGAATTGCAAATTTTTAGTTTTAATCGATTTTATTTGTCACAATTAGCATAAAAAACAACATTAAAAGTGATTTTGGGGGGGTCAAATTTTTGGTCAAAAATCATGCCAAAATCGACAAAAATTTTGACATGTAAAGTTGTTAGATTCCATAGCTCCCATATATCAAACCCCCATAACTTTGTCAAAAGTGAACCGATTTTCATGTTTGATGGCATTTTGATCATGATTTGTCCTATATATTGACTCCACATTCAAAATATATTCATTTTCGTAAAAAACATTTTTTTGAATTTTTTGGTCAAAAAATCATGTACTCCCCCCTTGTGAATTTGGGAAAAAAATATTTTTTCAAAATTTAGAATTGCGAATTTATAGTTTTAATCGATTTTATTTGTCACAATTAGCATAAAAAACAACATTAAAAGTGATTTTGAGAGGGTCAAATTTTTGGTCAAAAATCATGCCAAAATCGACAAAAATTTTGACATGTAAAGATGTTAGATTCCATAGCTCCCATATATCAAACCCCCATAACTTTGTCAAAAGTGAACCGATTTTCACGTTTGAAGGCATTTTGATCATGATTTTTCCTAAATATTGACTCCACATTCAAAATATATTAATTTTCGAAAATAAAATCTTTTTGAATTTTTTGGTCAAAAAAGCATGTACTCCCCCTTGTGAATTTTGGAAAAAAATATTTTTTGAAAATTTAGAATTGCAAATTTATAGTTTTAATCGATTTTATTTGTCACAATTAGCATAAAAAACAACATTAAAAGTGATTTTGGGGGGGTCAAATTTTTGGTCAAAAATCATGCCAAAATCGACAAAAATTTTGACATGTAAAGTTGTTAGATTCCATAGCTCCCATATATCAAACCCCCATAACTTTGTCAAAAGTGAACCGATTTTCATGTTTGATGGCATTTTGATCATGATTTGTCCTATATATTGACTCCACATTCAAAATATATTCATTTTCGTAAAAAACATTTTTTTGAATTTTTTGGTCAAAAAATCATGTACTCCCCCCTTGTGAATTTGGGAAAAAAATATTTTTTCAAAATTTAGAATTGCGAATTTATAGTTTTAATCGATTTTATTTGTCACAATTAGCATAAAAAACAACATTAAAAGTGATTTTGAGAGGGTCAAATTTTTGGTCAAAAATCATGCCAAAATCGACAAAAATTTTGACATGTAAAGATGTTAGATTCCATAGCTCCCATATATCAAACCCCCATAACTTTGTCAAAAGTGAACCGATTTTCACGTTTGATGGCATTTTGATCATGATTTGTCCTATATATTGACTCTACATTTAAAATATATTCAATTTCGAAAACAAAATTTTTTTTTATTTTTTGGTCAAAAAAGCATGTATTCCCCCCTTGTGAATTTTGGAAAAAAATATTTGTTTTGTAAATTCTGGGGGAGCTTCCCAGGAATATATATCCCAAATTTGGTGACTCTAGCTCATAAACTGTGGGAGATATAGCCATTTCAAATTTTTAGGGCGGGGGCGCTGGGTGGCGTTCTAGTGGGCGTGGATGGGATATCGAGCGTGCAATCTTTGGGGAAGGTCAACAGCTATTCGCATACCAAATTTGGTGGCTCTTTCTTTAAAACTGTGGGAAATATTCACTTTTTATCGATTTGTGATTTAAGGTGTATCGACTTAAAGCTTGACAGGTTTTTGTCAAGGGTTAAAAATAATAAGTGGCAACATTTAAATGCGTGTAACTGAAGCCCGCATCAAAAGTGCCATAGCCGCGACATGTAGGCGAGGAAAGGGGTAATTTGCCCCACCGCAACTCTTCACACGCTTGTTTATTTATTTGTTCGGCTCCCCATCCATATATAAGAACTATTTTGGCAAACGTGTTGCATACTTTGCGGCTGAAGCAGCGGTTTGTTTGCCTCTTGCTGACGTTTTATGCAGCCAATGCGTGCTGATGAGGCTGTCGATAATGATGGCTGCCACAGACACATTAACGCCACCCCTTCCCTTCCCTTCCCATCCCTTTTCCGAAGTGTCTTACACCTGCTCATGCAGTTAGATGCATAAGTTAAGCTTTGGTGTGTGTGAAAATTAATTAAAACTTTCGCTGCTTAAAGTTTTGGCCAAAAAATAACTTTTGACTTTTTATGGAGCGTGAAAGTGCGCGAAATTAAAGCCAAAATTATAGTGAAAGCTGAGACGCATAGACAGACACAGGAAACTTTGCCGCAAAGTCAAGTGGCAAGTGGCAAAAGCTTGTTACACTTGCAACATAAATCAGCAGGCACCCACAAATTTCTCCATCGCACTCTTCCACTCTTTTCCTCTAACGTTGTTTACTGATTGTCTATCATCGAAGGACATCACCAGGCGAGCTTCATAAGTTTCTTTTATTTTTTTTTTGCTTTGGCACAACTTTCCACAACATCTCGGCATCCCTTTTGGCATTGTTTTCGCTTCTGAGAATTCTTGAACACGCTGCACCGTATTTATGGCATGCCACAAACGTTTATCTAAACTACATAAAGCAATAAAAGTTAAAAGTCAAATAACTGTACGGTACTTCAAGTTCCAGTTGTTGTTGTTGTTATTGTTTGCCCCTTGTTGCAACTGCTGCCAATAGCGCCGCGCGCCCCTGCTCCACGCATCCTTGGATATCCTCCACTGATCTGTGTGGATTGCCTGCCCTTTGGGAAACTGAGGTAACGTCTCGACAACGTGCAACGGTTTGTTGCAACAACGCGTGGCCCCTACAAAACGTAGCTTATGGCCAGCTCTTAGGCAAATAACATTGAAGCATATTGACTCAGAAGAATAAAATATATATTTCTAAAAATCTGCAAATTGAAAAAGAAATGTTTTATATTTGCGTATATATCCTTAAATATTTTTAGTAATAAATATAACTATAAATGTAAATATGTATATAAATAAATATAAAAGCTAAAAATATTTATTTTTAGCATTTTTAGCATTTACCTTAATAAAAAAAAACCTAACTTAAACTTTTAACTGTATTGATTAAATTGTGTGCAGCGCATTTGTCGAGTCCTGCGAGTCGGTGCAAGAGCAAACTTTTGCCAGTTTATGTATCTGTTTACACTTACAAGCTGTCGATGCGGGCTGCCACTCTGACCCGGCCCAAACGGAGGGGGAGAGGAGGAGGGGTGTCAATGAATACGTAGCGTATGCGCAACGTCATCGTAGTCGCTGTATCTTTTTAATCCTTTTGGCATTGCATTGAGTTTGATTTCACACGCGAGCACAGAAACAATAATATTATGCCACAAACACTCGACGCCAGCGAACATGGCCATGTAATCACACTTGAGCCGGCAGCAATGGTCGCCTCTCGCTGCAGCAACTACCGCCGGCCTCCCCCTACCCCCGCGCAGCGCCATCTTTTGGTTAGCCATCACGGGCAGACGCACAGTCAACGAGATTGCGAAACTTCATTATGTGTATGTTGGCAGGCAGAGGCGGCAGCAGAGACCCAGTTCCAATCCCAATATCAGGCGAGGCCAGTTCTTTTCCATTTCTATTTCTGTTTGGCTTTGTTCTCGTCGCTGCCTTTGTTGTTATACCCTGCAAGCAGCGTGAATGCTAGATACAGGGTGTATTACATGTATGTAAACGTATGTAACTGACAGTTATAAAAAGGTAGAAAAAATTGATAAAAACCTATAGTCAGACATTTTTTTATATCTAATTATATGATCATATTAATGTCAATGGTATGTAACACTTTCTGTTTAAACGAAATCGATAAATATCGATGTTCATTTTTCTTTCAAACGCTTTATACGATTTTCCATTTTGACAGAAATAAAAAAAAGATAAAAATCATTAAGCAGTTCTGGTTTTTAAGAGCATTTTAGCATTTAGCTTAATGGCCAATGCAAGCACTGGGGGCGTGGCTGTTCAAGCAAATCAATTTATCTCCCTCAGTTTTCAAGTTAGAGAAACACACAATATTTACCTCCTCTAAAGATCGTATAACATATTTATTTTTTTCTTTTATGTACTTTAGCATTTTAAGAGACTTGAACACTTTCAAAAGTTCAGTCGTATCACACAATTAACAGAGTACCGCCCAGTCGGGCACTCTCGACTGCACCGCTGGTTGTTGTTGCTTTTGTTGTATTTGTACTGGCATTGAGCTTGAAAATGTGTTTATTTGCAGCGCCGCCATCGACATCGGCAACGGCAACGGCTCCAAGTGCTGCCATAAAATCGCTGAAGCCTTCCGACGGAAAGCAAGCTGCCATTTCTGTGTGTGTGCGAGTGTGTGTGTGTGGTGTGTATGCTCTGTTCCAGTCTCGACTGCAATTGTTGTGCGTGTTTTTGTTATCTTCTGACTGGCTGTAAGGAATGCTAATGCCATACCATAAGTACACCTCAGGTGTTGGCTAACTCCTGCTTCTCTCCCCCCGTCCAGCGACTGTTCTCCTGCTGTGTTGCGTTGCTGCCGCTTTACCTATGCTGATGACATTTGCCGTGTTATTTCTTAACTAGCTGCGACTTAAATTTGAAGTGCAGTTGAGACTTCAGCCAGCTCAAGAGTTGGCCCGAAACGTGTACGGCTGCCAAATGAGCTGCCAGATGAGTCACATGGCTTAGCCGCTCTTTAGGTGTGTACCGCATTTAGCCGCAGGCACCAAAAGGGCCCGAACCAGGTGGCGAGTGCATTATGCGCCCAGTTGCAGCGGCACGTTCCATTGACGTGGCAAGTGGCCCCCACATGGAGACTGGACCATGCCTGTTTGCTTATTTGCTGGCCATTTCACCCATGACCGTGGCCCGTTACCTTTTAATTGTTTTATGGCCACGCGGCCAACGAACAGTTGGCAACAGGCGCATAGTCCCTGCCTCCATCAGTGTCCAAATGATGACAGCCGGCAAACAGCAGCCGCTTAGACGGAGTTGAGCTAATTGATTCTTTGAACTGAATATGTTGCATACACCCAGAGAAAAGTCTATGCCCAAGCGCAATATACAATTTGTGCCGCATTGTTGAAGATTCTCAAAGTAAACATATTCCTATATTCAGTAGAAAATTCCTCTTAAAAGAGTGATTGTCTTATACGTCTTATATTTAACTCTCATATTATGAAAATTGTTTAAGACACACGATTTTTAATTCGTTTATTCATATGCTGCTGCCAACTCCCATTGTTTCAGCAAACTTAACAGTTTGCCGTCACGCAGTACTTATTTATTATTATTTATTTATTATTTAAGTTCTTATAGAAATTGACAAGCCTGTACTCAAACTATCTTGTATCTATAACTTATGCTTAAGTAACTTCTAGAAATATCTTCCCATCATAATAAATTTTACAGAGCAGCAAAACAATAAAATTAATTTAATATAATAAATATTAGTCAAACGTCTTTAATAAAATATATTTAATCCAATAGCTAATAACTGACTTACGAAAAAATTATAAACAATATAATTTAATTTAATTTATGTAAATTGTCTTCATAAATACACAACAAATAGCTTTAATTAATGCGAAATAGCAAACCAATTCAAGTGATTCATCCATCACCCTACTAAAGTGCCGCTCGAGACAAATGATTGAGCTGTGAGCTGTGTGTTGAATGATTTTAGTAGCCATCAGCCGATTGTCCACTGTCCACTGTCCGCTCTCCATTGCTGTAATCCGTCCGATTACTTGGCGATTATGTGATGCGCGGATATCCGACACCATTGGATGTATATGCACGTGGGGATAAGCTGTTGAATCGGGCATCAGCCGCTGGCGTTTAATTACAGTGGGTGGTGCAGTGGTTGCATTGGGTGGTTGCCAATGTAAACTGAACGCGGGGCCGCCAATTTGTTGCGTTCGCACGTAACTCAAATGCCAAACACCTGCAGTTAACACGTTCGACGGCGTTTACAGCGGGCAAACAACGGCGGGTGGATGCAAAAAGAGTATACGTAACGGTTATCCAGACAGGCGCCTCGGTAAAACTGCACTTAAGTCAAACTTGCCAGACAAGCAGCGGGTGGCGGAGTGTGCCACTGGGCGAGGGTAAGCGAGGGTATCTGTAAGCAGTGGCAACTAAAATGGCAAATGGCGATGTGGCCGTTTAACGAGCGCAGTTTGGGTGTAAAATTTCATTGGGAACTAAACGGTTTTCATGTCTGCCGTTGGGCCGACGCTTTCTTATGCTAATTCTTGGCACTGGACACTTAGTTGATTGGTTTTTGTCAGCGTCGTCATCGCCAGCATCCGCTGACTGATTGGATTTTGGTCATTTGCGGCAGGCCGAAAGATTTGCTGCTGACGCATTGGTGTCAGCTTCAAAAGCGACTGTCTAATGACAATTGTTATTTTGCAGTGAGCTGGTTTGCGGTGGAAGGTAAATTTGTAGAGAATTGTAAACTTATATTTAAGGGTATAAGTGATGTATGCATTATATTTAACCGAGCAAAAAAAAACTCTTGATACGTTATAAAATATATTTAAAAAAAGTATTTTTTCAATAAATTGCATAAAATGATCCTATTTTCTAAGTTGAACTCACACAAATAATTATTTTTTATTATGTATTACCTTAAGCTTACCAAAAACTTTTAAGTTTGAATTGCGCGCCAACGGCGGCCAGTGTACACCACTGGCAACAGTGCTGTAAACTTCCGCAAATAGTTCTCCCTCTCTGGAAAGCTGATGGTACAAATGGTAAACAAGAGAACACAGCGCAACGCAACGAAGTGAAAACGAAACACGTAATACAAATTTTATTGTATATTTATTTCGTGCCGCTGTGAAACGACATTTCTTCAAATTTGCGATCAATTTTCGTTTGTCCGCTAAGTAACAAAGTGCAAAAAAGTAAATTAATTAAAAGCAGGGCTTGTGAGTGCATTGGATTATTGCAGTCCATAAAATAGATAAACGACAACCGAGGATTGCCAGCGCAACAACACCGCACAGATACGCCGCCCTGCCAACTCACCCCCTGCTTCAGTCAGAATAAACAAGCAACAAAAAATAAAAACCGTTTCGTCACGCTGAACTTTACGCTTGCGGTGTATTTGCTATTTCCTATTAGCTGTTGCCTTCGCAAGTGAACTGTGGAATTTTTTATATTGAAATTCACAGCTGTGCTAGTTCCGCAGAGGGAAACACACGGTGTCTTCCTGTGCTTCAGTGCGTGGAACGAGCCTATTGGTTTTTAATCGATTTTGCCGACTGTGCGGCTGCCGTAGCAGCGAAGGAAAAACAGGTTGGTTTTTTTTTGCTCTTTGTTTTTGCTTGCTTATTTGAATCTGAGTAACTGGTTCTTGTATAACGTGTGTTTGTCGGCTTTTAGCATACATATGTATTTGTATTTCATTTTAGTTTGCTTTTTAAACTTTTCATTCGTTGTGGTAATAACATGAAAACGAAATACCGGCTTGTTGTCATATAGCGACAGCCAAAGAGAGAAAGAGAGTGCAGAGAGCAGATAATGTTCAAATTGTGAGCGGCTCTCGCTTACATGGTGACTCAGTGAATGCGCTTGTAGTTGTGTGAGGTTATGCGTGTCATTTGGAATTGGAACGCGCGTGTAAAAGCGACCACACTGGCGTACTACAGCATTGGGCACAGCTAGTGAACAATTGATTGAATTGCAGCTTTTACTTAATTGATACGAACTTCAAATGGACGTCGACGTTACGTTACGACCACGAGCCGACAACTAGTTTCAATTAGTCGCATTTTTCCTCTATGCATTTCACTAGCGACTGTCGTGGGTGCCGTCGCAGCAGCTGTGCGCCCAGCTGTTTTGTTACCCTTTCCCGCGCAATTGCAATTTGCATTTGCATTTGCATTATGCGGGTCAGAGCGGGAGGGACTACGTCACATTCATTATGCAATAACAAATTTAGCGTGTTATCGTTTTTATTACTTGTGTTGTCGTAGAACGTGCTGTGGTTGTCGTTGTTGCTATTGCTCTGTTTATTGTTGTTTTGCTTTGTGCCGTAATTCCTCACTAAGGTTAATTTTCTCACACTAATTTTTGAAGGTTAATTGTAAACAATTTTGCGCTTAGCGACACTTCAGCTGGAATTCTACGCATTTTCTTGAACGCCCCGTTATCTGTTGCAAATTTCGCAAGTGGCCACGCGCCTTGGTTGTTGTTGCTCTACCCGCGCTCTCCGCTGTGATTTGAGAAATGCCTGCTAATTTAATCGATCAACGCTAAACCAACTACCAACCCCCACACACTGGCCATATCTGAAGCGTGTGCCATTTACACCTGACACTTATTGGCTGCCAATTTGCGTTTACAATTAGTCGCATCCGCAGCAACAATTATGCTTGAGATGCCGCCCAGACGCCTCCCTGCCGAGAGTTATAATAGATGTTGTTGTTGTTGTGGTTGCTCATGTGACTGTTGTGGCACTGTCACCACGTGCTTCTCTTTCTCCCTCTCTATCTCTGTTTCTCTTGCTGGGTGTCGCCTGCTGGTTGTATTCATTGATTTGTTGCACTCATATTTTCGACTTGTTATTGTTTAAAGCAATCAGTCTTGGTCCATTGTACTTTGTTCACGCTCTGAGCACACGCTCGGCGCCATTGATTAAAGGGCGCCAATAAAAAGTAGCCGCAACAACAATCATTGCAAAAATCTGTTTAAAGTGTAAATGTTTCTTTTATCAGCCCTGCAGGGCTGCATCATCCAACTGATAAGATGCGCAACTGCGTGATTTCTCACTGCAAACGTAAAAATTCCCCAAATTCTATAGTAAGCAAACAAAATGCTCGAGTTACAAGCTTATACGACTAACTAAGACCCTGTAAAACGACATTTACCAGAAAAATTGTTATTTTTAAAAATTATGAAAGAAGCTTCACATAATCATTCAATTAAAATTTTCGAATTAAAATATTTTTTAAATTAAGAAATAAGCTATTAGGCAAATGCCAACACGCATGCACATTAAATAATTCGAATATGTCAAAATTTTTATTCATTTTAAATTTTTGAATCAAAATTAAAATAAAATTGTTAAATTAAAAATGTATTTAAAATTGAAAAATTTTTGAAAACTTAAAATGTTTTAAAAATTAATAATATTTAAGTGATAAAGAAATAAAGAGGTCAAATTATGATACAAATTCCAACAAGCCGCAAATCTTCTGGTTTTTTTTTTAAAAGCTATACGAGTTTAAAACTTAACAATCAAATTATAAAAATTATATTTAAAGTTTTTCTGATTGTAATTATCTTCAAAAAAAAACTGCGTATTTTATTCATTTTGCAAATGTATTTATTATTTGTAGTCCGAGTTTGGTCGTAAATAAATATATTTGTTTGTCCTGCATGTCATTTTGCCATCCACAAAGATTTAATGTTTAATACGCCCTGTTTTCCCTGCCGCTGTCTCCGCCTGTTGTTATTTTCTTTCTGTTTGTGTAGTCGCAAAATGCATATTTTAATGGGCTTTACAGCACGTGCCGTCGTACGAATGTTTATTTGCTGATTGCTTTTCTCTCAGTTCATTTGTTGTTATTACTATTTTTGAGCATTTTTAATATGCAGCGTGTTGAGCATAAAAGTATATAATTTATGGCACATGTTCACATAACGTTTTCAAAAAAAAAACTTTAACACTTTTCAAATAGAATTTAACATTTGATAAACTTTTATCTGAAATCAGTGAAACATATCTTAAATAATTTTTTCCATTATAATTTTAAATCAATAAATATTATCTTTTTCGTTGCATTTTCTAGAGTTGCTTTGCTCCAATTTTTTGCTTTGTGCTACAATTCGTGTAGCTGACAAATTTTGTCTAACTTGCGTGTTTTTTTTGTAAGGCATGTCAATCTTCAGCTTTGCATTAAACGTCACCAAAGTCAGCTTTAACGAATTTTACTCTGTTTGGTGGGCAGCGCCCTAAATGACAGCTGCTAACAAAACAAGTCAACATCTTAAAACAAACATTAAAAACTGAAGCCCGAAAATGTTAATTTATTAATTATTGTTTATTTTAGTTTAATGCCAGTTCATAAATTTGTTTATATTATTTTCACTGTAGCCGCGCAAAGGGCTGACAAATTTATTGCAACAGGTGCGGCGGGCAAGTTAAAGCAAAAAGATTTGTAGATTTGCGGTGAATGTGTTTTTTGTGGTGGCGCCTATAAGACGAGAATAATTTGTGTGCATACCCTGCAAAATGTGTTGAATGTGTATATACAGCTTAGGCTACTTAGATTGGCAACAGCGAAACTATAGAATATTAATAATATTAATAAAGTAGAATATTAATATTTCTAAATTCGTATCTTGAGCAGTTATTGCAGTTAAAAGGTGCCTGGGATATGGGTGGATTCTTAACAGCACTCTCTGCTCCACCAACTTACTTTATTTTTTAAATAATTGAATACATTAAAAAGCAAACTTAATTTTAATATCTCACGTAAATTATAATAAAAAGTTTGTATATTTTACTTGCAGATTCCGCAGGACAAGTTGGTAAGTAAAAAATCATGAATTTATATTTATTTATATTTATAAATGTAACTAAACATAGGTGATTTGTCATATATAATCGGGTTTAGCTTACGGATTAGTCACCGACAGTAAAAACATTTGTGGCAGACGCGTTTTACTCAACAAACGCGTAGACAGAATGCATTAATTAAAATAATTGCATTTTACAAATTACGAATCTAAATTGTAATCTAAAATCGAGATTAAATTTGAAATCGGCCAGGGGAGAGCTGCGGGCGGGCAGTGAAGTCACGTACGGGACGGCACGGTCCGGCGCTAATCGCCTAATTGGCAGCATGTAAAGACGCGGAAATTGTCTATGACCGGCAGCTGGGCCGGTGAACAGTTTTTAGTGCCCACTGTGCCTGCGAGATACTTATTACATATACATAATATATGAGTGTGTGTGTATATCTATCTAGCACTGTTAATTAAATTTTGCTTGCTTTTAGTTGCCATTCCCAGTTTTAATTTGTTTGCATGCTTAGCCGAGCAGAAAAACAACATCACATCGGCATAATGATCGGGCATGGTAATGATCAACATTATGTACACCCAAACATCATCATCATCCGCATGCACAACATCATCAACATCTGTGAGCGGACTGTCACTCAATTTGTGGCGCCCCCATTTGTACTGACATTTTACATTAAGATTTGACTTTGAACTTGCCTCTGTCTGTGGTTGTTGTTGCTATTATTATATACATACGTTCACGACGTGAAACTAGTATATTCGGTTTTTGCAATGTCCGTCCGGATGAACGCAACTTTTTTCGGCACTATTGAAGATAGAGACTTGAAACTTTGGATGTATACTTTTAGTTGTCCTCTTCAGATAGTGTTGGGTTTTTTTGCCACGCCTACTTAATGGCTGGCAGTTCAATATCACGTCGATACGCCTAAAATCTCAAATCGATAAAAATGCCCCACAATTTTAACGACTGAACCACCAATTTTGGTAAGCAAGTATGCATTCCTCCCTTACCCATTTTCAAAAAATATTTTTTTTTTTACAAAATACCGAAAATGTTCAAAATAATAATAATTACGAACATGAACGAGTATAACGCAGTCGGTAACGTCCGACCGAGCGTTCTTATTTATTTATTATTACTGTTGTTGTAGTGCCCCTGTAATTTTCCATGTCTGCAGGGTCAATCCCTCGGAGAGAGATACATATATGTATATGTACATTCGCACAGTTCGTTATTGGCATTCTTTTTTTATGGCTGCTGCAAGTTTCCTGGTCAGATATTACCCAGTTGCCCACTCACTCGAAGCGTTTTAAATTTAGCAACAATAAAAAAAACAACAACAAATAACAAAACAAACAGAACAGGCAGTTAGCTTTATATGGAACGGCATTTCAATTGTGCGGGGCTATTTTTAGTCATTGTCATCAAGCGCGCAAATATTTTACTTGTTGCTTTTATTTTTTAATCATTATTTGCATATTGAGGAAAATGTCGTGCGCTTCTGGAAATCGCAAAAAAAAAGCCCTGTACGTGACTCGGTGCAAAGTTTTTTGTTTTTTTTTTCTAAAAATATATTCTAGGGATTTGTGACAAGGTCAGCTGGCTGAAATCCCTGCAAGTGCAAAGCATTATTCAACAGCAAAAAATACGCATATAAAGCTCTAAGTTGGGAAAATATTTATTGAATTTAATTTATTATTCTTTTAAGTACCCTGGAAGAGAATTAGCTTAAAGTGGGTATTTTCAAGATATGCAAATGTATGTAACAAAAAGCGAGAGTCAAAATTAATTCTGAATTATTGCATCACTTTTTGTAATATAAATATAAAAATTTGTATTAAAATAAGCAGTCAAATGAAAAATTTACTTAAATTTACTCTTTTTTAAAAATTTTAAATATATTGAAATTTGTAATTTCTAGAATCTAATTACTTTGCAATTATTATTAATTTATAAATTAAATTTCCTATGCTAAGACTCGACTAATTTGTTAATCGTTTAAAGTTATATTAACGAGCACTTAAAGTTTTGTGACTGTTGAGTATTTCCTCCTAATAGCCGTACGTAACTTCCTACTATTAAAAGTTCATTCAACTGAAACAACCTCGCTATTACTCAACGAATCGCATGTGGAGAATATTTATCAAAAATATTAAAGAAAAAAAAAACGAAAACAGAAAACTGTTTATCAAAATGCTTTTAACCATATTGCAAAATATATTTGCACACCTTTCCAGAGAGCAATAGACGCGTGTCCTTGTCTAGAGGCTGTTGGCTAAAATAACTCGACGTATTGCCAAGCAAATTGAACTGAACATGCGAGCTATGTTTCACATACATGAGCTGACACTTTACGCATATTTAGCATTTTTTAAATGAACTTTCCAAATATAAAGTTTCAGCGCATTTAAAAATACAAATTGAAAAAAAAAAAAAGAACAGACTTATTTTTATGTGTGTGTATGTGTGTGTATATAAGTATAATGCTCTGACGTCTATATTTGTGCACACATATAGTTTTGTTTGTTTTAGTTTGGATACTTGTCGGTTGTACTATATATCAATAGAGACATGGCGGTCTCATTCATTCACATTGAATTGGCTCAATTCGCTGCGGCTGTTCATTATTCATTCCCGTGTGGCTGGCAATTTACAATGTGTTAATGCCCCGGTAATGATATGCATAATTGCCAAAAAAAAACCTTGCAGACGCTGCAACTTTGTCCCGCCCACACACGTGCTATAAACCAAGGCGTTAATTGTCTGGATTTCATTTTTCTTCAAGTGCTAAGTTTGACACTGATTTTGATCAGTTGACTCGTGTTACTGGTACATATAAATAAACCCCTTATTGATACAGTATCTTTGTATTACAAATTGTTGTTGTCAAAAAAATCAAATAAACATAGTTGAAAAAAGGAAAGCAAATTTTGTTAGAAACAAAAATTTAAAAATAAATATCATAAACACGGTATGCAAATTGTTAAAAAAATAATAACTACGTAGCTTAGAAAAAGTACCTCAATATAGTGCTGCTACAATACAAGTTAAAAACGTATTGAGACCAGGGCCGGACAAAATACTGACCAAAAAAGCATTTATATACTCAAAATATCTTAATAATAAAGTTGGTGTATAATGAAATTATTAGCAATTTTTCAGCATTAACGTAGCATTTGACAAAAAGCATTTCAAAACGTGGAATTTATAAAAAAAACGCCGAGTTTTATTGGATTTTTTACTTAGTTTTGGAATAATACAACAAGTCTATGTAATGATATAAAATTTAATTAGTCAATTATAAAGCTTAGAGAAAATACTCCCGATTTTTTCAGATTTAACATATACTTCAAAAATCATATACGATATTTCCTGGAAAATAAATGTATTCATAATAAAAATCCCTGACGAAATTAATATTCAAAAGCACCGCCAAAATAAAGAAAAAATACCTAAAAATATCAATAAATCAGTACTAATTACTTAGTGTTTTCAATCAAAGGCAAAAGTTAAGGAAATTACGTTTAGACAGTTGGCTTAATGATAAAACCTTCAGTAAATCTACCCATTGACACCTAAAACACAAATACTCAGATTTTGTAGCTGTAGTAGTCGTAGCTACCCATAGGAATAATAAAATACGAGTAACTAACGACACACACACTCACTCACACACACAGACACTGAATGGATGCGGTAAAAATTTCGCACTTTTTTGTGGGGTTCGTCGCAATCGGCGTTGCCGTCGTGTTCCGCCATTTGTAGCGCTCATTTAATTTTTTATTGTTGTTTATTGCTTAACGAAATGTTCATTTTAAATGTTTGATTACAACGATTTGTGAAGTTCAGTCGAATTTGTGATTTTCGCGCTGGAGGAGCGACCGACCGACCGACCGCTGGCAATGCGATTTTAAATTGCACGCGAATCGATTGCGGCCAATATCAGTCGCCGATCGAATCAGATCGTTTTCAATAGCCACCTCGAGTGTCCCGACTTTGTGCAACCACTCGACACAGTAATACTCAAGACTCAGTCCACACAAGTGGCTCAAAACAAACGTTTGCCCTAAAACAAAAAGTGAACAATCGTAACCCAACTAAAACCAACAAAATGCAGTTCTTAAACATGATTTGCCTCAAGCCAAGTGGGTTTCACATTAATTATAAATTACCTAAATTGTAAGATTTGCATTGTGACTAAACCAAAAAAAAAGGAATTTTATAACATTTATTTTATTCTATCGCTAAAAAGAATGCAAAGCGCGCATTTATCATAAATAAGCCAAACAAAAGATTGCCAAATGCAAATGCCAAAAATATTTTTATTTTTTGATAGTCACGTAAAATTTTTAACACCCTAATTCTTACCAAAACGTTAAAATGGTTTTAAAATTATTTATCTAGAAATATGTGACAAAAAATAAAAAATAAATAGACACAAATTTCCATATTAGTGCATACGTTTGTACTCAGATTTTCCACGTTGTGTTGTCATATTAGGTGACAGCCTCAAATCGCATTTTATAAATACAAAAAAAAACTGCATTTTATTTACAAACTTGTGCACATATTTGTTTGTTGTAAATACTTATATATGTACCTGTTCATGTCAACAGCTGAGGTCAACTGACAGCCACATTTTGAATTTGATTTTAAATTTCGTTGTAATATTCCTTCTAAATAATGAATTATTTAGCCGCTTAATTTGTATGCACAGATTCTTAGACGCTGCCAAAACAAATTGCGATTTATCTGCCACTTATTTCTCAACATTTGCATCTCCCAAATGATTTATCAAAATCATTAAAAATAAACGCGTTGAAAATGCAACAACTATATGCAAAAATAATCAATTTATCTTCACGCGATGCGCTGAAAACTTAAAATGACAGCGACATTTTTATTTTGTATGTGAATGAAAATATCTGCTCTATATACGATTGGGCGCGTACTGTGCGGATTTAAAAAATTGTTCACAAACTCAGGATTTTCCCCGTATTTAATTTCCATGTAAATGTATAACGCCAGAAAGTAGTTGAGATGGTTTGGACATGGTTTAGACATATGAACGCAACGATCTCGAAAACTTTTAAAGCTAGATATCTTAACTTTTCACCACAAAGACAACGACACGTATATACAAAAAAAACCCAAATCAAACTACAACTACAAACCTGTGCTTTGGTTTCTAGACAGATTTTATTGGTTTTTATACTCGTTCACGATGTGAAACTAGTATATTGGGTTTGTGCAATGTACGTCATGCTGTCCGTCTGTCCGTCCAGATGAACGCAACTTTTTTCGGGGCTATTGAAGATAGAGACTTGAAACTTTGGATATATACTTGAACCTTCAGACAAAGTGTTAAGATTTTTGTGCCACGCCCACTGGAAGGCTGGGAATACGATAACATATCGATACACCTCAAATCGATAAAAAAAATCCCATAATTTTAAAGATAGAGCCACCAAATTTGGTATGTAGATAGCCGGTGACCTTCCCCAAATATTGCATCATTGATATCCTGGCCACGCCCACTAGAACGCCACATAGCGCCCCGCCCCAAAAAATTGGAAATGTCTATATCTCCCACAGTTTTAAAGCTATAGTCATCAAATTTGGAAAGTAGATAACTGGTCATCTCGTTTGAAGATCGGTAAAAAAATAAATTCCCAGCCTCGCCCCCTTCCGCACCCGCATATATCATGTGACACATAAAATCGATTGAGTACATGAGTGAATGCTTTTTTGACCATAAAATTTTTTTTCAAATCTTTATATATTTTGAATATGGAGTCAATATATAGGACAAATCATGATCAAAATGCCATCAAACGTGAAAATCGGTTCACTTTTGACAAAGTTATGGGGGTTTGATATATGGGAGCTATAGAATCTAACAATTTTACATGTCAAAATTTTTGTCGATTTTGGCATGATTTTTGACCAAAAATTTGACCCTCTTAAAATCACGTTTAATGTTGTTTTTTATGCTAATTGTGACAAATAAAATCGATTAAAACTATAAATTCGCGATTCTAAATTTTGAAAAAAATTTTTTTTCCAAAATTCACAAGGGGGAGTACATGCTTTTTTGACCAAAAAATTCAAAAAAATGTTTTTTACGAAAATGAATATATTTTGAATGTGGAGTCAATATATAGGACAAATCATGATCAAAATGCCATTAAACGTGAAAATCGGTTCACTTTTGACAAAGTAATGGGGGTTTGATATATGGGAGCTATGGAATCTGACAACTTTACATGTCAAAATTTTTGTCGATTTTGGCATGATTTTTGACCAAAAATTTGACCCTCTCAAAATCACGTTTAATGTTGTTTTTTATGCTAATTGTGACAAATAAAATCGATTAAAACTATAAATTCGCAATTCTAAATTTTGAAAAAATTTTTTTTTCCAAAATTCACAAGGGGGAGTACATGATTTTTTGACCAAAAAATTCAAAAAAAATTTTTTACGAAAATGAATATATTTTGAATGTGGAGTCAATATATAGAACAAATCATGATCAAAATGCCATCAAACGTGAAAATCGGTTCACTTTTGACAAAGTTATGGGGGTTTGATATATGGGAGCTATGGAATCTGACAACTTTACATGTCAAAATTTTTGTCGATTTTGGCATGATTTTTGACCAAAAATTTGACCCTCTCAAAATCACGTTTAATGTTGTTTTTTATGCTAATTGTGACAAATAAAATCGATTAAAACTATAAATTCGCAATTCTAAATTTTGAAAAAATTTTTTTTCCAAAATTCACAAGGGGGAGTACATGCTTTTTTGACCAAAAATTAAAAAAAAAATGTAATTTCGAAAATGAATATATTTTTTAATGTGGAGTCAATATATAGGACAAATCATGATCAAAATGCCATCAAACGTGAAAATCGGTTCACTTTTGACAAAGTTATGGGGGTTTGATATATGGGAGCTATGGAATCTGACAACTTTACATGTCAAAATTTTTGTCGATGTTGTCATGATTTTTGACCAAAAATTTGACCCTCCCAAAATCACTTTTGATGTTGTTTTTTATGCTTATTGTGACAAATAAAATCGATTAAAACTATAAATTCGCAATTCTAAATTTTGAAAAAATTTTTTTCACAATTCACAAGGGGGAGTACATGCTTTTTTGACCAAAAATTAAAAAAAATGTATTTTCGAAAATGAATATATTTTTTAATGTGGAGTCAATATATAGGACAAATCATGATCAAAATGCTATCAAACATGAAAATCGGTTCACTTTTGACAATTTTATGGGGGTTGCTATATGGGAGCTATGGAATCTTTTATTTAAGAACGTGAACGAGTATAACGCAGTCAGTATCGCCCGACTGCAATGTTCTTGTTTAAGCTCTAAATATTTTATAACTATCATAATTTTAGTTTAAAAGTTAATAAAGAAATTGACGCTATGTTTACTTTCTATAGCAAATACTAACCACTATACAAGTTGCAAAAGTTGCAAAATAAAAATAAAAAATAAAAATAAAACAAATTAATGCAAAGCGCTTGAAATGTTTTGTAACGATCGCAGATAGCAGAATTCAGGGTATCCCCAAGTCGGCCGTTCCCGACTAGCGCCTTCGTGCTTGTAAAATTCACATACAAAGTTGAAACACAACGCAGCTTGGCGATCAGCTCGTAGGTCATTAATGTGTCAATATTGAAATTATAAAGATCATAAAGAAATTGCCATGGTTAAAAATAGAAACCTCATAAATACATATTTGCGAATGCAAAGTGCAATAAACGCAAAATGTGTTGACGCCGCTGCCCGCACACTACACACACACACGCCTACAAATATATAGGCACTCTTCACAGAAATCGGCTAGTCGATCACCTTTTGCGTATCACTGTGCCACCCCCGGACCTCCCCCACGTTTGGTGCGCCGTTGATTGCATTGGAAATTATATGCAAAACCGCGAAACGAACTCCTCTATAAATAAACGCACGCAGAGAAATGAGAAATGTATCGCGCGAATTTTTATTTTTATATGTAAGTCGTCGAAGGCGCATAGAAATGCACAGCATTTAACGCCTTGAGTCGAAAATGTATAATGTATGTACATATACATATATACATATGTATGTATATATATATATCTCGCTTGTCAGAGAAATGCGTCTGTGCCATATGCCATGGAAACTAAATCATTAACCAGTCCGCATTGCGATTCACGAATTTTCCATGACGGCTCTTTTTACGTAGATACAAAACGTATCTAGAAGATAGCTGCATATGTGTACATACTTATATGTGGTGTATCAAGGGAATGGATGTTATTGTGGTTTATATCTGTACGTGTGTGTATGGGTTTTTTGTTGTTTTGTTTATGCTCCACTTTTTGGAGCTCTTGTTGCTAATTGTATTCGTTTGTTATAACCGTTGTTGTTGTTGCTGCTGTTGTTGCGCTGATAAAACTCTGGTACAATATAAATAAAACCAAGCCACAGTCCAGATGGAACAGCTTGAAAACTTACCTATGCGAAGTACAGATGCGCTACAAATAATGTCAAAAGAATTAGTTTGATTTATAGTTGTAACATTACTAAAAAACAAAGAAGAATTCTAAATAATAATCAGTTTTATATATACCCTATCTTCGTTTAAACCTTACAAATTTCAAACATTTTATATGAACATCACCAATTAAAAACAAAAAGAACACTTAAACGAAGATAACATAATGTAGATAACATCGATCATTTGAGGTATACGACCCACTGTGCAACTGTAATATAGCGCGCTCGCTCTCTTTCGGTCTTACACTCTCAGTGCACTGTAAACCTGCCCTCCTCCAACTGCTGCTTACCTCTTGTTGATATTTGCTCAATACATTTATTTTTATAGTTCTTCTAATGTACGTATTTTTTTTCTGCTTGCTGCTGCCTCTCCCCAGTTTCTTTGCACACTTGTTACGCGTTGTTGCTGTTGCTGTTGCTGCTGCTGCTGACGTCGGCGCTGACGTTTTACGCTTTGGCTTGGGGAGCTATTCCGCTTTGGGCTGCGCCAACGTACGCTCAGTTGTTGCGCGGCGCTGAATACAAGCGCGTCGAAATCTCGTCGAGCGAAGCGGCGATACACACAAAGCGTAAAGAGAAACGAGAAGAAAATAATAATAAACGCGCGCGTGCGTTTTGCTGCCAACGTCGATCGCCTGTCGTTAGAGGAAGTGAGTGCGAAAGAGGGCCCATTGCGGTTTGATGAATATACTGAAAAAAGTAATTACCATAGCAATGAAGAAGTCATCATCATAGTTTTGCGTAAATTGTTTTGATTTCTTTTGCGTGAAATCAATAAAATATCGAAATGCAGGCCTTAATCGAAACTAATTGAACTCTTGTGATAGTCAGCGAGACAATTTTCTTATGCGGTCGTGTGACAACACACATTCCGCTTATCAGTTTCACATGATCGTGTGACCGTGCCCAGACTAGCCTGCTTCTACCCAGCCCCCCTGCTTCTAGCTAATGTGTGATTTTATTATTGATTCATTGTGAATTTAGTTGGCGGCGCCTGGCAACGGTTTCTTGTGGTCTTTTATATATATATATACATATACACATTATTTTTGTATTTTTTTTTTTGATATTTTGTCTAGTTGCTATTTTAAAAAGTTTTCTTTTTCAAGAGTTTGCTTAAATTAGCATTCGTTGTTTTGGCCATAACCTTCGTTGGCGCGATCAAGTTTTTCTTTTTCTTAAACATAACAAAAAAAAAATTAAAATGTTGCACTCGGGAATAGCCGACAGCGCAATACTAGTTCACTGTTTAATCTCAAATTACTATAATTGTAAACATTAAAATAATAATGTTAAAATATAAAAATAATAAATAAATAAATAATAATTGCACCTGCCCCAGGCTTGAACCTAGGACTTACCGTTAAAAAAGGCGAGCACTTGTACAGAAGTATAAAAAATATTTTCTGTGTGGTGACCCTCAAAGCCACCCACCCCTGGCTAGTTGCCCCATGTGTGTTTGTTGTGTAAACATATTTGTTTTTTTTTTTTTTTCTTTCGACAAGTATTTTATTTGCACTGCTCGTTATTCTGGCGAAATTCAGTGAATGTTTCACTGTACTCGGTTTCCGTTTTGGTCTAATTGGAGCACTGTGCTTGATATAATTAAACCAGCCGAGGCACATGACGGCGCGCCCTAGATAATATGGCTATTATTTCATTTCTTTTTTATTAGATATAAGCTTATCTATTATCTATTTTTGGTTTGCCACTGTTTGCTTTTCACTCAACGTTTAAACAAAGCTCTCTTTCGGGTCGTGAAGCGCCCTAATGCTTTAGACTAACTTTGAATACAGTGCCGGCAAAAGTATATGTTCCAGTTGTAGCAGCAACAACAAGCACATGATGCGAAACTCTTTTAGCAATTGTAGCAAATTTAATATAAACCGTAGACTGAAAACTTAATTGCACTTTCTACGCTTTGTTGTTGTTGCGATCTAAAAATAGCTGAATGCGGTCATTGGACCCTCGCACACCTCCGCACAGCTCAAACAGATTTCGGAGCGTTCAATTTTTATGCTACAGTGGATCATCAAGAGAGCTAAACAAAGAGAGAGAGAGAGAGAAAGAGCTGTCAACACACTCGATTTGCCGATATTGTGGCTTACAGTCAGCGGCTAAAATTATGTGCACACTCATGTTCATATGCAGTTGATTCATAAAAACGTACAAAAATAAAAGCGCAAAATATTTATTGATCGCTTATCAGCGGCGTTTGTGGAAAAATTTTGCCGTTACTCGTTTTTTATCAGTCATTAGGAGGGCAGCAGGTCTTTCCGCTTTATGTCTGTGTTTGCTTCACTGCTGGGCGTAAAAACATTGTTGTTTACTTTGTACGTGATAAACGCGCCTGAGCTGAAATTCGTGTATTTCCCCGAAAATCTAAATTTGAATTCCTAAAATTTGTATCTTTAATCTGAAGAGCAAAACAGTGTATAGTTATTTGTAGCTAAAGAGCCACTTTTATGTTTAACTTGCTAACATTTTTCTGGAGCAAAACTGTTCCTTATGCTGATTATTCAAAGACAAACCATAAAATACAAATCTGTTTTGTACGCAGTTTAGCAGTTTCCAAAAATTTTCCGCCAAGTCATTGATTTACCAAAAATAACCCCTATTTGCACACTTGCGAAAATGATTGTTTAAAATCTGGGCCGATTACAAATCCATCGGCCAGTCAGTCCCTCAAGTTTATTGATAAATTTGTAAATTTTAACTGAATTTTACTTTGAATTCAAAACGGCCTCGATTTGTTTTCTATAAAATTCATGTGGCAAGGTTTTACTTAAAACGTACTCTCTTTTGCTCTATTGCAGAAGTTGCATACTTCGCCAACAACAACAACAACAACAATAACAGCAACAACAATAATAATAACAACAACAACAACAACCACAAAGTAACACAAGAGCCAAACACCGAGAAAAGTTGCATCTTTGGCTGCTTTAGCAAGAAGCAGACAGTAGGGGCAGAGCAACAGCAGCGCCCACAACAGGAGCCCAAGGAGAGAGCCAATTCGGGTAGCTACAACGTGCAACAGCGCAGTGCAGCAGCAGCAGCAGCAGCAGCAGCGTGCAACAGCAGCTTTTACAGGCGACAGGACGCCGAGTTTGGACAGGAGCAGAAGCAACAGCAGCAACTAGCCACAGTTGGCATCGGTGTCGTTGCCAAGCAGCCGAAGCGACAAGCGCAACGCTCTCAGAGCCAGCCGGCAATCTTGCAACAACAGCAGCAGCCGTCGTTGCGCAGCAAACGTCCGGGCACACCGCCTCCGCACGCCGTCAAGAACATGACCTCGATACCTACCGTGCTGTCCAGCAATAATGTGGCAGCCGCCGCTGCTGCCGCCGCCGCTGGTGGTGGTGCGGCCAGTGCGGCCGAGAAGCAGCCATGGCCCAATTCCAAGGATGATTACGAGCTGCGCGACGTGATCGGTGTGGGCGCCACGGCGGTGGTGCACGGCGCTTACTGCATACCGAAGAACGAGAAGTGCGCGATCAAGCGCATCAACCTGGAGAAGTGGAACACCTCGATGGACGAGCTGCTCAAGGAGATACAGGCGATGTCGTCGTGCAACCACGAGAACGTGGTCACCTATCACACCTCGTTCGTGGTGCGCGAGGAGCTGTGGCTGGTGTTGCGCCTGCTCGAGGGCGGCTCACTGCTGGACATCATCAAGCACAAGATGCGGACGGCCAACTGCAAGCAGGGCGTCTTCGACGAGGCGACCATTGCCACTGTGCTCAAGGAGGTGCTCAAGGGTCTCGAGTATTTCCATTCGAACGGGCAGATCCATCGCGACATCAAGGCGGGCAACATACTCATCGGCGACGATGGCACCATACAAATCGCTGACTTTGGCGTCAGCGCCTGGCTGGCCACCGGCCGGGATCTGTCGCGCCAGAAAGTGCGCCACACATTCGTCGGCACGCCCTGTTGGATGGCGCCCGAGGTCATGGAGCAGGATCATGGCTATGACTTCAAGGCGGACATCTGGTCGTTTGGCATTACGGCCATCGAGATGGCGACGGGCACGGCGCCGTATCACAAGTACCCGCCGATGAAGGTGCTCATGCTCACACTGCAGAACGAGCCGCCCACGCTGGACACGGGCGCCGAGGATAAGGATCAGTACAAGGCCTATGGCAAGACATTCCGCAAAATGATCGTCGAGTGCCTGCAGAAGGAGCCCTCGAAGCGTCCAACTGCCAGCGAGCTGCTCAAGCATGCGTTCTTCAAGAAGGCCAAGGATCGCAAGTATCTAACCCAAACGCTGCTCCAGACCGGACCCAGCATGGAGACGCGCGTTCACAAGGCGGCCAAACGCCAGCCGGGCGCCTCCGGTCGTCTGCATCGCACCGTCACCGGCGAATGGGTGTGGTCCAGCGAGGAGGAGGACAACGGCGGCGGCAGCGGCGGTCGCAAGCATCCCTCGTCCGATTCTGAGTCGGAGGATCGCCCCATCAATCGGCTCGAGCGGGCCGACTCCTCGGACAGCGATCGCGATGAGACGACACCGGAAATTACCCGTAGCCTGTCCTCGGCGACGGTTACGCCGGCTGCTGCCGCTTCCAGCACGGGTCAAGAGCTGGCCGCGGGCGTGGCGCAAATGTCGCTGCCCAGCGAAGCGGCTGATGAGGCGCCGCCCGTTAATCTGGTGCTGCGCATGCGCAATCTGCGGCGCGAACTGCACGACATCAGGTTCGAGTTTGCCGTGGGCAAGGACACCGCCGAGGGCATTGCCACCGAACTGGTCGATGCCGGGCTGGTGGATGCGCTAGACACGCAACCGATGGCCGTCCATCTCGATCAGCTGATCGCCCAGTGCGACACAATGAAGACAATAACGTTCCAACTGAGCTCCGGCGTCCAGCCGAACGAGACGCCCGACGAGCGTTCTCTGGTGGGCTATGCACAGATATCCATCACGGACTAGGACACGGAGTTGGCCTAGTGCCCGATTAGCTCGTCAGCAACCCTACGGTCTCCCGTTATATCGCCTGCGCCGCTTTTAGCTATAGACTAGAACCTAGAACTATAACTGTAAATGCTAATGCTAGTTATAGATCTAAACGCAAGTCGTTCGTTTACTATAGAAATGATAAATATATATATATGTATATGATATATATATATATATATATATTTATTTATATACCTCCTACCATTATACCACACTTTGTAACTCTCTTTCCATATCACGCTCGCTCTTGCGCATTGTAATTACTTCATAACTCCAACCCTGCCGTAGTTATTCGGAGCCTTCCCTCCCCCCTGCTAAAGTAGCTAAAAGTAATCGAAAATCGTGTACTTATTCGTTATTGTTTTATCGTCTTAAGTAACGCACTTCGCTCTATATATATACACACACAAACATATATATCTATATATATATATATATTATTTTTTTCATGTGTGTATTTTACACTCCCTACAGCACTATATATACTGAAGAACCCTATATAAGTATGTTTGTAGCGGCTGCTTTATTTATCCCCGTTACGCGGGCGTCTTTAATTTATTCTCTAGCGATTTAAATTAGTTGTTAAGCCTAAGTTTTGTTTCCCCATAACTTTTAAGTCGATTGATTTGTTCAGCGAGTACAGTTGTGTCTCCAGCAGCTTAATAGTTACCAACTACCGTTAGTAATATTTGCCTGCAAAAGATTGTATTTAATTTTCATGAAATGCAGTAAACACACCTACGTATATCAATAATGAATATTAAACCACTTATAGTATAAAAAGAAAAGAACAAAAAAAAAAGAAAGAAAGAAATGAGAACAACAAAATCATTTTGCGTTTTTATTCTGAGGGCTCTTAAGTTTCGAAATAAAAGTATTTTCAATATAGTTTGAAGTTCTTAAATTCATATTATTGTAGATAGAAATATACAATTATTTTGGATTTTGGGATTAAATTCGTTGATTTATATTTTAATTGTTAAATCAACGATTTCTTTATTTTCAAAATTGAGTTTTAACATAACAGTAAAACAAAATAAATTAATTTTGTGTTTAACATTTTGAAATTTTAATTAGATAGAACTGATAAATAAATTGTTAGATTTAGAAATTTTTGAATTTTTTTTTGTGAATTAGGATAAAAAAAATTTTTATATTTAATTTTTTGAAATTTTAATTAGACTAAGAAGTTTTTTTAACATTTTTTTTATTAGAAATGCTTTTATTTTTTATTGCAAACGATCTCTGTGATCGTTGCATATTAAAATTGGTATTTCCCATCCCGCATTAATTTATTTTTAATTTATAATTCAGTTTATGACATTAATTATTCAACTTTTTGACTACACAAGTTGCCTGTTTTTAATTAGATCAGCTCAGCTCAAGTTACGAAAATACCAAAATTCTACAAATACAGTAAATAATAACTATGGAGTCTGTAGCAATCCCGAGATGCCAGTATATGCCTGTAATTTTAGACTAGTGAAGAAACTTTAAAGCCAATCTTAGCTCTAGAACACAATTGAATAAATACCCTTTAACATATTCCAAGCTACTAAAGACTAGGCCACAGGCTGTACGCAGATCAGTGTCAACTATATAGTGCATATATAGTTATATATATATATATATTTAAATAGTTAAGATCGAGTTCAAACTGTAACCTATTGTACTTACATACGAGAGAAATTGTATACGATATAATTTGACTTTGAAATAAAATGGAATTTGGCTTCACAAACTAAAAATAAGTTCTGCTTTTAAAATTCAAACCGAAATTTGTTTGCGTCATCTACAAACATATATTTGATAATTTTGATATCCCTTGCAGAGAGCCGCGCAACATGGCCGACTACTTTGACGAACTGGGACACACACCCACGGGACCCGAGGGCGCCAACGATTTTGATCGGCATTATCGCCGCCTGCAGGTGCTGGCCATCATGAATGGCATTGACATGGAGATTGAGGTGCCCGAAGCGTCCAAGCGGGCTATAGCCGAGCTGCCCATCCATGAAATCGCCGCCGAAGAGGTCAAAGATGATCTCGAGTGCGCCGTGTGCAAGGAGCCAGCATCCGCGGGCGATAAATTCAAGATTTTGCCATGCAAACACGAGTTCCACGAGGAGTGCATTTTACTGTGGTTGAAGAAGGTACGAAGAAATCGGCATATATGTTAAATACTATAAAAAAAACAATGCATATGTACTTATTTACGCAGGCCAACTCCTGTCCCATTTGTCGCTATATCTTTGTAAGTATTTATAATAATATTTTTAGTATCAAGCTGAGTCCTTCACATTTACTGCTCACAGGAAACAGATGATGAGGTTTATGAGGAATTGCGTCGGTTCCAGCAGGATGAGTCCAATCGCCGCGACCGTCAAGATTCTCTTATGAATTCCATGTTTGGCTAAAAACAAAGTAATATATATATATTTTTTATTCAAATGGATACGGTGTAATATTTGGTGTGCTGTAAAAATAAAATACAAGTTCTTGCAAAAAAAAATTCCAATTGAAAAATATATTTTACAAGTGCAAATCCCCCAAGGTAAGTTAGAAAGAAACAACTGGTTGTAAACACCATATAGCTGTTTCAATTTACAGTGCAACTTTTATCAAGTCAGCTGTTCACAATAAAATAAATAATTGCTATCAATAATTGCTGCTTAGTTTTTAATAAAATGGCTACAGACCAGTAGAAACCAACAAAAGTTATTAGCCAGGGTATAGCCGTAACGTATGATGTATATTAAAGCATAAGAATAATAAAAAAAACTCATGCGTAATATTTAAGTAAGGTATGGCAACGTGAGCAGCATACCATACCTTACTCTGTGAGCAACTGACTCACTTAAAGAACCAGTGATCTGAGCGCACTTAACCAACACTATTGTCTATTAGTATTTTAGCACACTTCAGATTAGCCGGCCAATTTTATTTTTTAGTTGTGCAGAAATTCGGATATAGAAAATTTAATTTCGGCAGCTTTTCTATTTTATTGTTGGAGGAAAAAAACTTTTTAAAACATGATAGCCGACAACAGTGGTGTAAAATTCTTCGATCGCAAGTTTGTGGCAGCCAATTTGCGCAGTCAATTACGCTGCCCAAAATGCTCACGCGAATATTCGCACAAATATACGAAAGGACCGGCAGGTAAGAAAATTTAAGTGCAATAAATTAACAATAAGAAAATTGGTTTAAAATGTTCAAGCTTTAGGACAGCTCCGGCAGAAATATATTAAAATGTCTGAATATGAGTGTGTTCATCTGTTTCTGTGTGAGTGTGTGTGTGCCTAATCTAGAAACCGTTACTTTGTGAGCGTATTTTTTCGCATTTTTCTTTGGCGCTGCTTCTAAACAGGAACATTTTTTTTATCAGAAAATTTTCGACCATTTCTGCTGCCTTGCGGTCATAATATGTGCGAGTTTTGCATTTTGAAACATCGCCAGCAATTGGACTTCAAGTGCGCCGTTTGCTGCAGTTCGGCTCTGCCGACCATCACTGCTAAGGACCCGAATGGCAGATACGTCGGCAACATACGGGACTACTACGAGCTCAACTATCATGTTCTCGGCGAGGCAAATAGCCTTGAATACTATCGCCGCTACTCGGTGGACTCGGTGAACAACTCGCTAACGTGCGCCGCCAACATGAGCGAAGTTGTGTTCGAGACGAAGTGCAGCGAGTGCGGCCACAGTGCAGCGAGTGGCGAGTGCAAGCAGTGCAATGCCTTCTACTGCAAACGCTGCTTCGAGACGGTGCATCATCACAGTCGTGTCCTCAAGACGCACTTGTTTCAGCGCTTGGGCGATAAGAAAGCCGCAACCAAGGTCATTCGGGTCGCTAACGACGTTTTCCGCATGCCCATTCAGCTGATGTGCAACGGGCACAACACACCAGCGATTATCTACTGCACCACCTGCAGGCGGAATCTGTGCGAGGTGTGCGCAAAAAAGCACCATGGCAATCACGTCTTGTGCACAGTGAGCGAAATGGTTAGATTTGATTTAAATAGTATTTATGAATGCTCTTTAAGCACTTTCAGAACTGCCTTATCTATGAAATCACTGATCTAGTGATATTATATATATTTATATATTTAAATGCAAAAACAAAACAAAAATTATTGAGCACAAGTAAATGTCTCCTTCCAATGTATTACATGAGTTCTGCAAGTGTATTGAAGGATTATAATGACAAACACATTTAATTTCCACTTGATGATAATAATATATATTTTTAGAACCACCGTTATATCACCGAGATTCCAGCATCAATCAACTCAATAGATGCGGCTCTTTTGCAAATCAACAACGCACAGCTGGTAAGATAAGATTTTCACTTAATACTTGGCTTTTATTTAATTAGATAGTATATCTAAATGTTTTCTATAGGATATCGATAGTTAGAATCGCATTTACAGTTAGCTATTTACAGTAATCGCTCGCTAAGAATAATTTAAGGCGTACCAAATCAACAAACGAACAAGTACAAGAATTCTCATTATAAATATGGCAAGCACTCTCTACCAGGCTTATTGCTCTCATCATCTCTCGCTCACTTTCTCGCCTGCTCACTGCTCTCCGCCATGCCACTCAGAACGGGCATCAGGTGCCCGGTATTCCCATCCGTTTTAATCTCAATCACCTCCAGTTTCTCCACGCTCACTTTGGTCGTCTCGAGCTGATTTTGCCCGGCGACCGCATTTGTGTCCCGCAAGCTTTGCAGCTTGTCTTCCTCTTCACTGCTCACGGGCGGCACATCATCGAGCTGAGGCTCTGCCTCCAGATTTTCGTCAGATTCTGCGTCCGGTTCCGGCGTTGATGATACCACAATCGGCCTCAGGCCCAGTGTTTGTGTTTCCTGTGCTGTAGTTGTTGTTGTGGGCGCCATTATCGTGGTTGGCGCCTGGCCGTAGGTGTCGTAGGTTCCGCGTTCCGAGATGTCATCAATCTCATCGTCGATGAGCAGATTGCGCTCCGAGCTCTGCTCGTACACCTGTGCATTGATGCCGCTGCCATGCTTGGGCGACGGCTTATGATTTTTGGGCAGGGCGGGTGTGGATGCCTGCTCATCTCGAGCGGCGGCCTTTTCCGCCTGCTGAGTGACCTTGCGTTGTTTTTCCAAGCGCATTTTTTCCTCCATTTCCTGGAACTTCATGGCCAGGTATCTGAAATTTCGGTTAAAAAACTTGTTTAAATTATTTATAACTTGAAATTGGAATTGCATTTACTTGTCCACAATGGGTCCATTGTAATCCTCGGGGAATTTTGGATTGAAAGGCAGTATATATTTGTACAGACGCTCGTTCAGCACATATAACTGGGATGTGGTTGAGCACTTGACATTGAACCACCAGTCGCAAGTCAGCGCAATCTTTAATTAGATTGGAAGTTGGTTTAAGCTGGACTCGTCTATTAAGAATATATATATATATATATATGTTTTACCTGACTAAAGATGGTACCATTGGGGCACAGGAATGAGGCCTTGCCGCCATTGAGATCGCAGTAGTGCCACACCTGGCAATTGGTCTCCGGATCACCAAAGAAACCCTTGTAACGCTGCTGCGTACACTCGAAGCTAGTCTTTGGAATCTCCGCATAATTGGGATAGTCGATGCCGGCACGTCCGGTACTAGGTCCCGGATGTTTGTCTGCAAAATAAAAGATATGTGTAAAAAATTAAACGATTTAAACTAAATCGAAAGATATAGCTTAAGATTTGCATGAAAAACTTTTGTTATTTATGATTTGGTATTGATTCGTTGATTCCCTAAAGAGAACTGTTCTTTCTTGTTTTTAAAATCCTTTATCTGGATGTGAAAGTAACTCACTTGGTCCACTCAGATGCAGCAGATCCGCATCCACGTTGCCCGCCACTTTCGTTGTGTGCTGCTCCTCTTCGCTGTCCGTGTTGTAGTCATAGTCGGGGCTGTTGCTGTTGCTGCTCTGCTTGGTCTCATGGTGCTGGGGCGGATTGGGCACAATGGTTTGCGTCTGCTTCAGGTTCTGCAGGATGCGTATCAGCGTCTTGATCGAGTTGTCAATATTGTCCGGGGTGAGGGTGTGCGGCAAGTGGTTGCTCGCCTGCAGCTTGTGCAGAATCTCTGCCAGCGAGGACGTGCGTATATCGGGCAGCTGATCTGTGTCCTCCGGCACAAACGACTGACTCGGTTGCGGCGCAGGCTGTGGCCTTTCCGGCGCGGGCTTCAGTTTAACAGGCGGGGTTTCTTTGGGGGCCTCGCTCTGAACTGTTGGTGGCCTGCTGGTCACGTAGACGTACTTGGGCGTGATCTTGACAGTCTCACTAGGAGTCGGCGGGCTGATATAGACGGGTCGCCTGGTGGCCTGGTAATTGTGCACGGACGTCACCGGCTGCAGTCGCAGTGTGGGCTGTTGCTTATAAAGAAGGGGCGCACGGCTGGGTGGTAAATCATGGAGACGTGGTGGCTGCGAATGCTCCGTGTAGGGTGCTGCGGTGGTTACCAGAATGAAGGCGTGCGAGGGTGCCTGATGCGGAATTTGTTTCTGATGATGCTGCTGCTGATGATGCTGCTTTTGTTGGTGCGTGTTGGTGCTGCTCATCATCCAGCGACTGACGCGGCCCATCGATGAGGTAATCAATGAAATGGGGTGGCGCGGGTGAGCTGGGAGAACAAATGAAGAAAAAAATGATTCTGTTTCATTCCAATATATAATAACGAACAAGAGATCGCAAACTCTCCATGATAGCTAATACCGCATCTACCGAACTCGTTCAGATTATAATAACTAAACAGTCGACAATTGTTATAATAATTTTGAAAAAATATTGATTTTTATATAATTTGATCTTTGTCGACTTTTTTCGGTTTGATATTTCGAAGAGGTCTAGAGAAGACCTAAAATTGTGGAAGATATCCGCAGTTTTTCATCTAAAGGGTATATGGATTTTATCAATTTGCGTATAAAAAAAGAGTTCTGTTCTGAAAAAAAATCTATCTTTAAACATGGATTAGAATTATCGAGTTGACCGACTTTATCTGTTTTCGTTAACGTTCGTTAGAGCTTTACGGTCAATCCTCGAATTTGTTTGGGAATAGTAATGGTTCCCGTATGGACTTACCCGAGCAGCGTATCCTTTGGCTGCTCATTCAGTTGACCTAAGAGGGCGCGCAGGGGGATGTGAAGCACCTGTTGCTGTGACTGCTGCCCGGCCGGAGGCGTTTCCGGGCGCACAAAGTGCCCATTATAATTGTGTAACAATTGACTGTGGTGGGTTGGGGGTTGCGGTGGTGGTGGTGGTGGTTGCGTATGTGGGTGACTGTGTGGGTGTTTGCCGGCTTTCGTATTGCTTTGCGCAGGCATCTGATGCTGATGATTATGATGATGGGGATGTAAGCGCTCCTGCTTCAGTTGGGATTGGTGCTGCTGTCTCTGTTGTTGTTGGTGCTGCTTCATACGCTGCTGCAAGTACAGCACGTATTTCTCCTGGGGCGTCAGCTGCTGCGATTGTTGTTGCTGCTGTTGGGTCTGATCCGGCGACATATTGAAGTAACTCTCGTATTTGCTCACGTGTCCATATGCCGGCGACTTTTGGTGAACTATCAATGCGGTTTTTGTGGATGTCGATGATGTGGACGTGGTGGCGGTGGCAGATGAAACAACGGCTGGCTCATTATACACGTTATAGCCAACACTGCGGGGCACATGCAAAAGCGTATATGAGTCGGGTATATGAATGGATCAACTAGGGGTTGTAAGACCTGACTGCCGCGCACATACATATTTTGTATTGACCAGTTTGGCCCGCGGTTGTTTATGACATGATTTTGCAATTTGTGAACATTGCGAGATGAACAAGAGCCGCTCGTCAACTCTGCGGCTGGCACGCCCACTGTTCGCCCCCTTTGGCAGCGCCTCGTGGGATACAGCAAACAGCTTCTTACGTCACCAAGCGAATGTCATCAGAAACTGAGACAGACCGACAGAGTGAGAGACCCCGAGAGAGAGAGAGAGAGAGAGAGATAGTGCTTGCAAGAGAAGCAACAGCAGAGGTTGAGCCAATGCATTTAATGCAATTGAATTCTATGCCCAAGGGCGTTGCATGCAACCTGTGCAACGTCTGGCGTGTCGCTGCACCGACAACTGCTTTCAGCTGTTCCATTTTAAAGTTTCCATTTTATATTGTAGCTTAACTTCCTCACTTAAATGTTATTGTGTCTGATTCTATTTAAACAATTGTTGCAAGAATTCATAAAGCAACTGGTGTTTTTAATAAGTTAACTAATTATTAAAAATGCATTGAAAATTTAACGAAGCGGATTAATTAATCTGTTATCAATTGAAATTAAACTTTAGCCACAATTATTTGCATAAAGACGGTTTTGTTGCTGCAAGAAATCTTACAAAACTAAAATCGAATCGGTATTTAAATATATAAAAATATAAAACTTTATGGGTAACGAAACACTTTTTAAATATATTGGTTTTATCTATATAATTAATTAGGGTACTTTGTGCTAATAAATAATACAGTAATAGGTCGCAATAAAAAACGTTTTCTCATTATGAAAATTTTGAATTGCGGTTTTTTGAAAAAAATCAGGTGTCGGATTTAGGATAGGGTATGCTAAATTCGACTTATTTTGCAGCTAGAAAGTTTTGCTCTTGTTGATAAAATGGGCGCAACATTTTTAATTTGACTTCAACATGCAATTGTTAATGCAACAGCAACACAGATGATGCCACCGAAGACAGCGCCAACAATTGTTGGTGGCGGACGTTATTGAGTGGGTGTGGTGTGGCATGACTGGGCGTGTGTGTGAGAATCTACCAAAACAAATTCGACTGCACGGCTCGCAGCTAATATTTATGTCTCTCACAAATTCATATCTACAAAATTTTATCACCTGTCTTACGTATATAACCAAAATAAATTAACGCAAGGTGGCCGAATTCATCCGCCGTTGTATTTACAAATTTTACCTTGGCTTCTCCTCCGGCTGTTCCTCCTGCTGCTCCTTCGACGAGTCCGCATCCGGCGATGCGGCAATTGCGGGCACATCTCCTGCGTAATCCGAAACAATTTGTGTTTCATGCGAATTTTTATGGTAGACAACTTCTACTGGCGACGGTTTTTTGCTGTAATTGATTGTATTGCCATTATGCAGCTCAATGTTGTTGTTGTTGTTATTGTTGTTATTGTCATCGTTTGGCTTGCTCAGCGGCGTATAAATAATGGGTATAAAGTGTCCCGGCAGCGTGTTCTGCGCTGTAAACGGTGTTAAATTGACTTTTGATTGTTTGCCCCGCTGTCGCTGGAACTGCAATTGATGCGGCGGCGGTGGCAGCAACTCGTACTGCTGCAGTGGCTCCTGCTGGTTGTGCTGCTGCTCCTGCTGCGACAGCGGCGGAAAATGCTGCACTGTCTTGTGCTGTTAAATGTATTATGCAATTTTAGATTATTGTGCGAGTTTATCTATGCTGCAAGCTTTTCACTTGCCTTGTGCGTTGGACTCAATGGCTTGTAGGCAATAAATGTGGCCCCTTGGGAGGGCGTCTCCTTGCCATGCCCAGGTGGCAGGGGGCCATGTTGCACCGCCATCGCGTGATACACGTCCGCTGCGCCCGGCTGATAATGTGGTGCCTGATGATGCTGCGGCTGCGGCATGTAGGCTACGGGCACGGGAATGCGACTGGGTGGTGCTGGTGGTGGGGGATGTGGTGCTCCCGCTGATGGTGCCAGCAGCTGGGCGCCACCAGCGGCTGAGGCATGCTTTACGGCATATTGCTGATTGATGGGCAGCTCCGGTGCGGGTAAATAGAAGGCCATATAGGGTATCAGACGGCGATTACGCTCCGAAGCGCTTAGCTCGGTGTCTGCGATGATATCGCTGCGGTTCTGTTTGCCACCGGCCGTGGCAAGAGGCAGCGGCACCAGGCAGGCAACTGCAACAAAGTTAAATATTTAATCAATTATGTAAAGACCACATTTTTATGCTAAAACAGGACTAAGAGATACCCTGTGAAGCACTAAGAGATACCCTGTGAATTTTGTTTAATTTTACATGTTCCCATTCTGTGTTTTTTTTTAGCGATCTTGATGCATTTTTTTGCAATAGATTCTGTTTATATACTATAATATACTGATTTATTCATCATTCATCATTAGAACCAAACTTGCTGTCTTTAGCTCTCGCAATCTGCGAAATATGTGCTGACTAAATCAACACAGCTAACTCGTCGTCTTCATCAAGAATACTTTACATACATACATTACATACATACATACATTACATACATACATACATTACATATATTTCCAATGAGCTCAGGGTATTAAAAGTAAAGCTAATTTTGTCGATTTACCAATAAAGACGATCACAATTGGACAATAAAATATTTTTAAAAATAATAATTTCTATGAACCGGTTTACATAAACATATTATCCACCTGAGTTATTTCTGTTAATCTAACTGTAAATAGCTACAAACGGGGATATATTTCCGGATTCCATGCAGATTCTCGTTGTTTAACGACGGCTGCTAAATATTATTAAATAACACATTATTTATATAACTTAAATAATTTTTTTTTAATACTTTTGTGAATTGATTGTGAAACCTCGATAGCTGATTTCTATCGACTTTTCGGACATGAAACGTTGTTCTTAAACTCGGAAATTGGATTTACATTATTGTTCTATTAGCTGCTGCTGTTGTTGGTAATAGTGTTGCTGTGGCTCCCTCTCCAAAAGCAGCCAGCAGCACTTGAGTATCTCTCGCAGACTCCAACGAGTCGTTGCATTGGGATCGAGGAGCACAGCAACCGTGGCTTTGGCGTGTGGCGAGATGACATCATGAAGCTTGCGGCGAAACGCGTACTTTCTGGACTGTTGATCCTCCAGCAGTTTGCTCAGGTTGCTGTCATCGAATGGCATCTTCCCATTCAACATTATAAACAATACGACGCCCAGCGACCAGGCATCAGCGACCTTCGGGTCATAGGGCTCACCGCGGACAACTTCTGGTGCCGCATAAGCGGCCGATCCGCAAAACGTCTCTGACATTAATTGGCCTCCAACGTCGTTAAGACAATAGCAGGCGAAACCAAAATCGGCCAGCTTTATGTTGAAATGTTCGGAAAGTAAAATATTCTCGCATTTGAGATCTCGATGAGCAATATCAAAGGAGTGCAAATACTTCAAGGCATTGGCCGTCTGCTGGAACCAAATTTTCGACTGTTTCTCCTCAACAAAGCCAACTTTCTTAATATGCATTAAAAGATCGCCTCGTTCGGCAAAGCGCATAAATATGAAGATCTTTGGCGAGCGTTGCAATATGCTGTGGATCTGTATTATATTGGGATGATCCAGTTTGGTCAATATATCAATCTCGCGCGGAAAGAACTTTTCGACAAAGTCCATGGGCGCCTTATCCTTGTCGATGACCTTGCAGGCCAATTTAATGTCACGGCCATCTCGTTCCATATAGCTGGCAGTGATCACAACTGCATAGGAGCCCTCGCCGATCTTGTGGCCAATCGTGTAGCCCTGCTGGGCCAAAGCATGAACATCGGAGCGGCGCTGGGCCTGAATATGGACGGTTTCTTCGCTATTACACATGATTTTCGCTTTTGCCAATGGTGCCTTTCGTTTTTACCAACTATGTAATATGGGGATAAGTACGCAGTTTTGGTTATAATGTTGTCCTCTATTGTCAAATATTTACCGTTGCATTGGTTAACTTGTCTAAACTTAAATTTGATGGTTCTATTTAAATAAAATTAACTTATTATTCAGAAATTTTGATAAAATAAAAACGTGACAGAAGAACACACATTACATTAACTGTATGCCCTAACTCAAATCGTATTGCCCATTTTTTTGATCAACGAAACATTGTCTACTAGGGCTCTACTAATCCACTTCTGTATACGTTGCGATTGATGAAACAGTTATTTAGAAGTAAATTAAAAATTGACTTTCCATAGCTGGGGTCAAGCGGAGCCACTGAGTAAAATGGGTGCGTCGGATTTGTGAATATATTTTTGAATGCAAATGCTGTTATTATATAAGATATTCTTTGAGATATATGTTGTTCTTTAAAAAAGAGTAGAGCATAGTAGACATGGCCGTTTAAAGCAAATTTGATTTAAATTGCAGTTACAGTTTGTTATTTTATTATTTGTCTCCGCTCTTTCACAACGTTTGTAATTTCGTCAAAATTTCTGGATTGGAATAGGCAATTTTGTCAACATTGTTTATAGTACCATCAAATTTAAGTTTAGTGAGGGAAATCCAACGCAACGGTAAATATATATATATATATATACATATGTGCAAAAGCAGAGACGATCGCCGTTTAAACACTGGGTATTCATGCAGTTGGTATAAAAAGATCATAAGGCACATCGATCGATTCAGCTCACAATCCATAAACCATGACCAATTATGGAGGCAGCCGTCAGCTGAGCACACGCAGCTCTGACATTGACGCCTTGGCCCAGCGTGGCTACAACATTGGCCACAAGATCGGCGAGGGCTCCTATGCGACTGTGATCACCGCCGGCTATGCGGATGAGAGCGGGCATGGCGTAAGTCTCGCCTGCAAGATCATCGATAAGGCAAAGGCTCCCACCGATTTTGTGCACAAGTTCTTTCCACGGGAACTGGAGATCTTGACGAAACTCGACCATCCCAATATAATACAAATTCACAGCATCTTGCAGCGCGGCCCGAAAATCTTTATATTCATGCGATACGCCGAAAAGGGCGATCTATTAACGCACATTAAGAAGTCGGGCCCCATCGATGAAAAACAGTCAAAGGTCTGGTTTTTTCAGATGGCGAAAGCCCTTAAGTATTTGCACACTCATGACATTGCCCATCGGGATCTCAAGTGCGAGAATATATTGCTATCTAAACGACTTAATGTCAAGTTGGCCGACTTCGGTTTCGCACGCTATTGCCGCGATGGCAACGGCCATGAGCTGAAATCGGAGACGTATTGCGGCTCGGCCGCCTATGCCGCACCGGAAGTTGTCAGTGGCGTGCCGTACGATCCGAAGCTGGCCGATGCCTGGTCGCTGGGCGTTATACTGTTTATCATGATGAACGCAAAGATGCCATTCGACGACAGTAATCTGACCAAACTGCTAGAAGATCAGCGCGGCAAGAAGTTTGCGTTTCGCCGCAAACTACAGGATTTGATTTCGCCGCACGCCAAGGCCACAGTGTCCGTGCTGCTCGAGCCGGATGCAGCAACGCGCTGGGATCTCCGCGAGATACTCAACTGCAGTTGGCTCCTTTCTTTGGAGGATCCACGCCCGTCGGCCTCCAGCTAACTGAAGCTTTGGTCAAATACTGGAACACAAATAGAGCTTTATAATTATTCATCAGATAGTCAACTATGTCTATATATATATATTTGTATGCGCATATATATGTATCTATATATATTCATAGTTCGTTTGAATTGTAAGGTACACCCTAAACTATATGCATTGAATGCGGAATAAATGAAAAATTGTCAAGCGTCTTGCTGTCTCTTCTTTTTTTCTTTATTCACGTCCGTGTTCAACTTCGTTGAACAATTAAAAGTCTTCTACGTGCACCCAGCGAAGCCTAACCGCAACCGCTGTCATAACCGTTCCAGAAAAACTATTATAAAATAGCATTAGCTGAATTTTCAAATTGTTCCTCACATGTCGTTGTTTATCGTGCAACAACGTTCAGCGCTTAGTGAGCCGAGACCGGGCGGCCTAGGCAATCTTTAGAGATGGACAACACGAACTAACAAAAATAAAGATGCTGTTTTGCATGATCTGTGTAAAGTGGAACTACTTGGAAGTGAAATAAAAGTTCCAAAATATTTGAATATTCATTAAAATTAATGAACTTATCAATAAATTGATCATATTTCTATTTTGCTTTTTCCGCGAATATTTATAAAAAAAAGTCTCATATTTAGTTTAGTTTAAATATATGGTTATCGTCTCTGAAACCTATCGATTATATAAAAGAAAAATTGTTTTAAGAAAGTGCATAATATAAAGTCTTCTTTTAGCAATTGTATAATTCTTTTATGCAAAGCATTATTAATGGAATATAATAATTATTTTAAGTAAAGCAATAAAGTGCTGCATCATTGCGATTAATTGCCTGCACTCTGTATCGAATAAACTCACGGTCCCATCTCTGGTGTTTATTGTGTTTGTTGGCACCCGTGTCCTGGGCGGCATGTGTTGCAGACTTGCAAACTTGCAATTGGCAGCCATGACGACGACGCCAACGACGACAACGTTCACAATCTCTAGACGACAGTCGTACAATAAGTGTCCGAAAGTACCAAGAGCCAAATCAGAGCTCTGGGGTAGATAATTTGCATTGCAGCGCGGGCAGCTTAAGTGGCCACACAGTGTTTAACTGGCCGGACCGGGCCTGGCGGGGTCTGGTCTATGGTCCGTGCCACGGCGCAGACAATGTGTGACATGTGTTGTACAGTGTACACCCACTGGGCTGCCAGCAACTACCTGTATTTGGCCATATTCAGCCTTAATTTTCTATCAAAATGGTTAGAGTTTGGTCTTTAGAGCCTTTACTTTTTGTTGCTGCTGTTATTATTATTGTTGTTGTAGCTGTTGTTGGTTCGTTAGCTTTGGGTTTTGTTGCCATTGTTTATTGGCCGAGTGCTGTGTTTTTATTTTACGACGCTTTTGTCCAACTGCATGCAGCTGCATGTGTGGCAGCAACTCGGCTTTTAGTTTAGTTTGAGCATCGCCTGTACACCTGTGCGTATGCGTAATACAATTTTGAATTAATTAATATGTGCTTCGTTGTGTGAGCGCATTCGCCTGCAGCACTTAAATGCTGTGTGCATTGGCTCATCCATCTTGTGTGTGCTCTGTGAGCTACCCCTTCGAGTTGGCTGCTTTCAAATTAATTTCCAGGCAACGTGCCAGTTCCATGGACACATCTTTGTTGTTATTGCAACGGGTTATTAAGCTGCCCCTCCTCCTTTACCATTGTTTTTGGAGCCGTGTGTTGAAAGTTGCCCGGCAACTTCCGTTCACTTTTCTCTATATCATCTCTTCGCTTGACAAATCTTTTTGTCTCTTATTGCATTTTCCAACAATTGAACAAACTTCATTTTCGATTTGCTTAGCTCGAATTGTTCGAACTGGAATTGCAAGCGCCTAATTAAAGTGCAATTACAGTCTATTTGGCTGGCTGCAAATTACAAAATCTGCATTGGAAAATAAGTACCATTTTATTTGAGTATTTGACTTTGAATTACCCTATACGAAGCTCTTAAACAATTCAATATGAACATGTAGAAAATGTTAAATTACATAAGTCAATGTTATATGCAAGATATTCCCTAAATTTTCATTGTAAGGAATTTTTAAACAATTGGAACAAAAACATCCAAATTGTAATTTGTTAATGTTATTGCTAAATTCATTCACTTCATTCACTTCATTCACTCTTAGAAAAGTTGATAACATATAGTTGCAGGAGATCAGAAACGTTATAACTAACTTCATGATGTCCAATTTGTAATTTGTAATTTGTTTTTAAATTTAGTTTTTGCGCAGTGCGGCTAAAGTTTATTTTCACAGGCTCTCCATTATTTGTTCATGTAATAAAATATTCGCTGTGACATTCACGCGTTCTCAGACACGCCCGTTAACAATTGTGCAGAGGTGCGGCAGGAGAATGTAAAGTTTAGCATATTGTTGGCGAAATGAACTGCTCAAATGTCCAACACTTGTTAGCCAGCGCCCACACATTGCTATTTCAATTAGAGTATGCGGCAAATTCAATTAGGCGCACAAACCAAATAAACGACCACAGCTAAGTAAAAAATTCGAACATAACAGAGGAGCAGAGTAGCTGGGGATATGTGGTGGTGCAATCCTCTGCTCACATATAACGTTTGAGGGTTCGTTGTTGGCATTGCATTTTTAGCCGTTGTTGTGAATTGAGTTGGTTTATGGCTAAAAACACATTAAGCGAACCGCATAAAAACATTTCAGCCGCACAGCCAAAAACCCGACTCCTGTGGAGCTGTGCGTATCTCCACTGAAGCGTTTCAAAAATGCGAGAGCGCGCGCTCTACCCCATCATCATACTTAGCTACAGCAATAGATACAGATACATATTTGCAGATACAGATACGTACGTTATTTGCCAAACACTTTTACGCACATTTTGCATAACATTTGCCAATGCATTGTGTATTGCTTCTTATTGGATGCAATTTTGATGCCATTTTTGTATACATCAGGTGCGCACCCAGTGTCGAGTACTCTGCACCACCCCATCCTGTATCTCAACGCATCCACATTGCTGCTATCCATCCAGCTGGGGCGTAGACAGGGTTAAATAGGCAGGTGCTCTAACCCGCAGGCAAAACATTTCACGCTTTTTCGACATTTCTGGCGCATAATTTGATTAGATTTCGATGCTTCGCACAAATTGTTTTCGTCGATTTGACAGCAAACGGGTTTGGGTATTGGCTACCGGCAACTGGCCATTGTCCAATGGGTTTGGGTACGAGATGGGCCTGCTGTTGGCATTTGGACTGCGAATTTTTTTTTTACGAACGCAGTGGGTATTATAATTTTGTCGTCAAATATGTAACGAAATGCAGAAGATATTTTAGATTTCAAAATCTTTTTATCTTAAGTATATCTTTCTGTTTAAAAAACATATTTTTTTGTTATCGTACAAAATAATTTGGCTATAAAGAAAATCTGGATGCAAACCAAAATATCTGCCTTAGCTAAAGTTACGAACTAGTAGGGTATTTAATCTTCTTTTACTTTTTCCTGCGTTCATATTTGATTTGATTTTGGCCAATGTTTTGTGGCGTTTTGTCACATGCCTTTCGCGCGCACGCCGCACACGCAAATGCAATTAAATGCAAATTTATTGCGTAAATATTTACTTGAGCGTAAATGAATTTTAATTTTGTCAGCGGGTCGCGTTTTGTGTTTTTGGACATTTTTGTGAACCGCATGTCTCCAAGTGCCTGAGGTCAGTGCACGAATTAAACTGATTTGCCCAATGGATTCGCTCATACCAAACTTGGCTAACAATTTACCGCTAAAAATTATAACAGCCAGACGCCGCAGATTTGTCGATTGTGTTTTTATTTTAGTTTTTGGCCATTTACGGCGCAAATCGTCTGTTCGCCACAACAACAACAGTTTCTTCAATTACCCAGTACATACATATATATATGTATATATATACCCCCAAGACCCCTCTAGTCTATAAACTGAAATTACAGCCTGTCGACGGCATCGGTGTTCATCGACGGTTGCGCATGCGCCGTGCAATGGTACCCGTCTGGCTGCAGGCAAATTATAGTGTCCGTATAAATGCAATAGGCCCGGCTTTAAAATATTAGCCAGGTTTAAAGTGCGAAAAATTGCGAGCGCAACTCACGTAGATTAGTTTTAAAGCGCCTCTTGGGGTCAGCGCAGTTCGCTACCAAAATTATAAATAATTTTCTGCATTTGCATAAAAGTAGATGCTGGCTTGCATCTAAATATAAACATGTGCCAGCTTAATTACATAATGTCTTAATAATGCTTTTAAAACAGTTTAAAGCTAAACAGTTCACTTAAGAAAAAGTTTGATTTTAGCCGCATGTGTGTTGAATGATAAAATCTAAACAAGAATCAAATTAAATTATATATAAGGTAGAAAGTTTAAAGATAATTAATAATAGATAAAAATAAAGTAAACTAAAATTAAGAATATAATGGAATAATATAGACATAATCATGTCTATTCCATGTCTATCCAAATTTATGTGAATTAGCTTTCTAAGTAGAAATTTCAGTATCCTTAACTCAGAAAAATAGTGCCAAATAATAAAATATAAATAAAATATATGTTTAATTTTGTAAATTAAAGAAACAAGGATAAATCACATTTCCATTGTGTCCTTGACTTCTTCTTTAAAAAATTACAAATCAATAAATAATTGTCGATACGACAAAGATCCGTATTAGGTAAAGTCTCATATACGAACAGGTTAGTTTTACTCTGCACTTGGAAATCGAATGTTCACATTGTGATCGCTGTTATTACAGTTTTAGTTAAGTAATGGGGAAAAAATAAAACAAAAAATTTGTTCAATTGTGTTGTTGATTTTCACGTTTTCCGCTCCCCGGTCATGCCAGAAAAGTGAATGGGTTGATTTAAATTTTTTTTTTTTTTTTTTAGGTAGGTTTTAAAATTGTAACATTTAGTTTCGTTTTGCAAATGTCGCAATGTGTTGCCAGGTCTGCCAACCCCGGTCAAAAGCATTATTTGCTGCCAACAACCACCCATTAAGGAAACGCAGCTAATCAAATTGCGTTCATCAAAGTCACAGTCGACGGATGGGGCGGTGGTGCTGTGGGGTGCGGCCAGGCACGTTGTCAACTTAAGAATTGTACAATTTGTTGCCAATCGCGCAGAAAAGTGAATGAGCTCAATTTGTAAGGAGTTTGCTATGCAGCCAGTTGCCAGTTGTCAGTTTGCCTGCTGGTTGTCAGTTTCTAGCTGCCTCATGAGGCGAGCCACCATGCCACAAAATTGGTGAAAAAATAAAAGCGAATGTAGATCTGATTTCAAAGATAAAATCTCCTCCTGGTAACGTGTTTTAAAGATTTTAAGAGTTATATAAGCAAATACATAATACGAAACTGGACAGGGTATCTACTAATCGGGCACTCTGTTCCAATTCCCTGCTACTTTGTTTTATCAGCACGCACTAATTGCATGCAAATTAAATGCGCCCTCTTCGTGCATTGACTTTCGGCCCTATTGTTACACTTTCTGCCCGCGGCGGCAGCGCTTTGAAAATAATTTATATTTGCTTTGCTGTTTTCATTTGGGCAGCTGCATCTCATTATGATGAGTTTTGCATTTCATGGCCAGCTGATCTCAGAGATTTACGTCCAAATATTTACATAAATGCTTCCTGTTAATGTATTAACAAAACGTTTTTTCCGACTACTGTTAGTTTTGTTATTGTTCGGCATGACTCATGACCAGTTGCTGCATTCAATTTGTCTCACATTCGTTGTTTTTTTCGGGAGGGGGATTTGACCCGAACGCTTGACCCGCTGCCAGTGCCCACGGGACGTATGAGCCATGGCCGGGCACGATTTGTGTGGCCCGCTGACAGTTGCTGTAAATGCGGTTAATTTATGAACTAATCCCGATTGGCAATCTAGGCTTACAATTACGGCTGTAATATCGATTTGCAGCTGTAAACACACATACATTTTTTTTACTGGCCTTTGCCCCAACCAAGCCATAATTACATAAACAAATTTTTCCAATGCCATTAAAAACTGATTACGCAAATTAAATGTAATTTATTATTATATCTTTATTTTTATTTATATTTTTTGTGGCAAAGTAAAAGCAAAAACTGTAAATCCGAATGTGATTTTTATCATCACTCGAAGCGCAGCCAAGCCAAACAAATTTAAATATAATTCACTTACAGCCCAGAAAACAAAATAGTAAAAAGCATTGCATAAATTTAGACGACGGACTGGAAAACTTTGCTTTATGCCGGCTCTGATCGATTTGCAGCGCGCCACAGAAATCGATCGAATCGAAAGATCGTCTGATATTTGTGCGAATGGCCACATCAAGGTCGACCAGCTGCCAGCAGCTGCCGGAGGTTTTATTTTATTTTTTTTCTGTTTGTGGCAGCTCCGGCTGCTGCGGCTGCTGCTAAATGTAGTTCACGAGCTCACCGACAGAGTTTTTATACCCTACGCCTATTAAATGCGCTTAAAAGGCTATAAAAGTGTTGTGCAATTTAATGTAATCGACGAAATGAAGCATATTTAAGCCTATAAGGCAAAAACATACGTAGATTCTTGGCCAATTGATGTTGGTCGAGACGATCAATCGATTTGAAGCTGTTGTAGTATAATCTTAATCCTTTTATTTACTCAAAAAAAGGTACAATTAGTACAATAGAACCAGCTAACTTTTCATCAAGGGTATCTGCTGGTCGATCACTCTCGCATAGCTTTACTGCACTTTGAGAAAACTAAGTTAATTGTGAGTAGGCAGTTGACTTATGATTTTTGCCTCTTTTTTGCTCTTTGAGGAACGTGAATTAATTGAAGGCGGAAACTGCTGGGGTCATTTGCTTAATGTTGAGGTTAATTCTGTTCTCATTGGCCACTACATGGGCGCATGTCGAGGTCAGCACTCATTTCGATCACTAAGTGGAAATTAATCCAAGTCTTTTGTTTACCCATTGCCTGTCGACAAAAGTTGAGAATTAATCGTCGATTGTCAAGAATTAGCAGTCATTGTTGGGCACGTTATCTGATATACTAACTATTATATAATACAACATGTTGTTAATTAGAACGGCGCTGTCACGTTTTCTTAAGGGGCTGCCACTGGTCAATGAAAAGCATAACTAAAAACGTTTTAAAAGCATTGCAAATGCCTTAATCTATCACACGAAAATTGTTAATCAAAACGTGCCCGGCGTTTCTAAAGCAAAAGTCAAATATTTATTGTTGCTATTAAAGTAAACGGAAAGATTATAAAACAGGCAGCTCTAACCTCTTTCTTGGGCGTAACGAAAGGCATACTCCCTAATTAGGCCAATTTACATTTACCTCAAGCTTGTCGGTTATTATATAGCGATTACTTAACAAATGGAGGCGGAAATCAAATATCTATTTATATATATGCTATATGATTTTCATACCATAAACGCTATTAATTTGTGGATAAAGTCTTACTAAATTGAGTTTATGTATTCACATAATTCTTAATATTCATTATTAGAAACACATTTTGTTTTTTAAACTTTTTAAATCGTATCATATTAACTACATTAATCTTGCTCTACAGTTTCCTGCATTTCCGTTCGTTATCAGCTCTTTATCGAGCTTAAATCAATTAATGTTTATATCTATATCAAATCAGATAATAAGTTCGTCAATTTGTCGTCGCTTAGCTGGGGCACGTACTGAGGTTGACTGACTTTTTCTCCTTATAGAAAAAATTAGTGAAGGCGGCGACAGGAAATAGTTAACAATTATTTTCAACTTGTAGTTTTTTGTGTTTTGTGTAGCTCACAGATGCATGTAATAATGAATTATGAACGCTGCCTGCTTAGCGGTTAAGTGCGTGTTGCAAATTACAAGTTGGGGGCACCGTCACTTATTTCGAGTCTTAAATTGTTGTGCTGCGGACAAGGTCTGGTCAAAAGATTATCAAATTGACCCTGTGCACTTTCCAGAAATGCTCAAACGGCAATGAAGAAAATTTATATTGTTGTTGCTTAGCGTGCTAAAGACAAAAGACAAAAACAAAAATTAAAAAAAAAATAATTTGCAAAATGCAAACAGTTTTCTTAGCTTATTTCAAAAACTTTTTAAACACACACTTCATAAAGTATGTGCAACATTTTAATTAGAGTTGCATTTAAAAGGCGCTTTACTTTAAATTGTATGGCTTTTTGGCATTTGCTATGCCGGCATGTGTTAGGCGGTCGCCTACGCCGCCGCCAATCGCTGCCCCTAATTTATGGTCTAGTAAACGCTTTTGTGGCTAAGAATCCGCTAGTGCTTAATTGCTGGCTGGAGATCATTGGCTTTAGATTGTGGTTTGGCCTCATGCCAAAAACAAAACAACAACGAAAAAATAAAAAAAAAACAAACTAAATGTCGCCGTCTTTACGAGCTAATTAATTGCTAAACTGTTTCATGGAGCCGCTGAGACCCGTTGCCAAGGTGTTGAGCATCTTGTTGGCATGTTGGCAATTTGGTTACCCGATTTTTACTACCGAGTACGATTTATAGTTTTGATTAAGAACCAATTCCACTTGCTGGCTGCCCAAATAAGTAAGCGTTACGCAATCTTCTCTCTGAGTAACTCTCAACATATATTTTTCTTGTTGCCAAAAGCCAACTTATGGCTTATAGCTATAATTAGCATAATCAAGCTGACCTTCCGCTGCAACGTTTAGCGAGCATTTATTTAAGATAAATACGCTTAGTTAGTTCAACATAATTGTGCTTAATTTATGTAAATTTTTAAAAACAAAAGTTGGGTTCACTAATAACCCGCGTTACCGTTATGGACATGCCTTCGAGAGTAACCTTAGGGGGGGTCAGACACATGGCACAACCTGTGGCCGAAAGCCTTTTAAAAGCAAATAAACACGAGCATAAATTAATCAGCGGAACAGCAGCCGCTGTTGATTTATGAAGAGCCCAAGCTCTTAATCAACCTTGACAACAATAACTATGAATTAGTTTATGCAATCGATCAATAATCACCTAAACATAAACAATTTACAAGTGATGGTTAAGTTGAGGTTTTAAAATTTCTTAAAACATAACATGAATACAATCTCTTTATTCATTGTGGAGATTTTTGATAAATTATTTGAATGTTTCTTAACTAGAATTCACCTGCGAATTCAATGTCAAATTTAATGTTTTGTATCTCTTTTAACAAGAACATTAATTTAAATAAATATAATTTTTAAAGTACGCAATTGACTAAACATTTGAAAAACATAATTATTCAAAGTAAAATTTAAAGTCATAAATCTTATGTTGAAATGAAACATTTATTTTCGTATCCTTTTTTAAATTTATGTTTATTAATTTATGCAGGATTCTTTATCTTCTTCACTGTATTCATAGTTTCACGAATTTCCAGTATTTTTCTAGTATTTTCAGTGAAATATATTTTAGTTTATTATTTATACAATTAAAAAGAAAATATTAAGGTATACTTAAATGGTTTAATAATGAAATAAGTAGAATTTGCTGTAAATTATTTACTAAATACTAATAGATTCTTCACATTTGATCGTCCAACTCTTGTTAACTGCACAAAGAAAATATCATTTACAAAGGGGAATAACATTTCAAGTTCGCAATTAAATTAATAAAGTCATCAAAACGAAATTGGTGCTGCAATAATATTAATACGTGTACTCAATGATCGATCATCATCAAATCGCAAATCACTGATGGACGTGATTATTGCAAACACTGAACAATTTCAATTATGCCTTTTGTGCAATCGATGAACGAACCGATTGATTGACCAAGTGTGTGTTAGTTAGTGTTTTAACTGAGCCGGTCTGAGCTGCTGCCGCCATTTGGCGTGCGGTCAACAAGCTCGCTGCCACTTTCATAGCTCTGAAAATATATATTTTGTATATATACGACTTGGCACAATCCAACAAGCGAAGCGCCTCTTTAACTTTCCCTTTGATTTAAGATCTTATGTCACCGTGTAATATGACTTTTTAGTTAATTAGAGTATTAATTAAAACACTTCTAAGTGCGTTCAGCTGAAGTGTAATTTTCACATCAGTAGCAGCAATAACAATGAACATTATATCATACTATCATCCACAATTCAGCACTGTGTGGGGCGGCCCCCCTCTCAAAGGCCCAAATGTAGTTGCGCACGAGACAAATGCGTCAGCGGTTTGTGGAATGCCACATGAAAGCATAGCGTTTTAGGCTGACAACACTTACAACAATAATAATGATGATAGTAGCAACTACAACAATAACAACAACAATGGCATGCCTTGCCAAATGCAGCGTTTTGTTTGGGTTACCATTACACATTGTGTGCCCACTTAACAAGCCAACTCTCTGCACTTTTTAATAAGCCAAGTAAACACAACAACAGCAAAGTTTAGAAGATAAAAATACAACAAAATAACAGTATCATGTGTTGACATTTTTCGGCTTTATTTGGCCAACTACGGCATTTGGTAGTTGTTCCAAAAAAAAAAAACAGTAACAAAAATAATAAAAATAAAAATACGCCGTGTAATGACTGTGAAAATATTCACACACCTCAGCGGGCGCACCAACATCATCTGCTCATGCAATTGCTGTTAGCCCAGTTTTCAATTGTTGTTGGCTTGTTTAGCGGCGCATGAAATGAATAAATGTATATATTTGAGTTATATATACCCTTGTGTAGGTGGGTCTCTTAATTATTATCATTATGCATGTGACATCGACATCAACATGAATGTGAACTAATTCATATTCATATTCTTTATGAACATAACGTCGCCTAATTGGATATTTCAAGCTATCGGCTTTGCATAAGTATTTGCGCATATAATTAAACTACTTCCACAAGAATTTTGAACCGAAAAAGATAATATAAATATGCGGCACTACTTTAAACAACACCCAGAAATCTATTTTAAAATCACAAAACACTTAATAATTTTATTGAGCTTGACATTGGATACACATGAGGCTTTCACTATTTAAAGCCAGTTCACTAAACCCGTTTAATTAAACCGGTATGAAGTCCACCATTAACTTACATGTTCTTTGGTAACTAAAAGAGTGAAATAATTTAAATTGTTTCGTTTAGTTCCTTCCGTATTGAATATGTAAATTTTTAAATAAACATAAGTGAACAACAAATCATTCGAAAATAAGAACTTGGCGGCGTTGACCGTATCGATTATGCGTAAACCATAACAAATTATATAATAGTAATATTAGATAAAATAATACAAAAAAGTTTAATACAATATTTTAATTTCGCATGATGTTTTTACCCATTGTGGCAAGAAGTAATGAACTGAAGTGCGTAACTGATTCCTGCAACATAATGCAAAATCGATAGTATATTTTCGGATTGTTTTATACATACTTAATATCGATAAAGTATGTAGAATACTATCCTTTTAAGGATGTTAATTTTTAAACGATAGTAAAAATTAATAAATGTTATAAAGGTAAGAGTATTTGCGATTCGGTGTGCTTTATTTAGCTTTCATTTGAATTTTGATTGAAGAAAAGTCTTGTATGAGGTGCTTTTTCCCCCGAGCTCTTTTGTTTTTTATGTAATTGCTTGTGTGCTTTTGTTGTTGTTGTTGTTATTGTTATTGTTGATTGCGATTATGACACATTTCGCTCTATTTCTTAATTATGCAGTGCAATAAATGTGTTTTTGATTAAACAATTTCACATTCTTAACATTCAATAAATGGCAAACGAACAAAATTAATATAATATCTGCGAGATACTTTTTACTAGCACCGGTTTTGTAAAAAAATTCTTGCATTGCCCTAAAGACATAAAGACCTGAGGGAGTTTATGGGCAATGTCTTAAAACAAGTTTTAGTTTCGTCTTCCGCTTACTTAAGTAAAGCACTTGATCAGCCAAACGATTCGGCAAATTGTGTTGCCAAGTTATTAACTGCTTTTGTGCAAAATTGTGCAAAATTGCCAAAGGCCATAAAACAATCAGAGTCCCAATGCAAATGAAAAGCCCAATTCAAATGAAAGCCACTTGCAAGTTGGCCCGAAAAGAGAAATAAAACTAATGTTGCAATGTAGTTGAGAGCCGCGTGAAATTGTGAAATTTGCCTGCCTGTAGGACAAAACTTGGAAACCGGTTGGTTTGGCCAATGCGAAATTGCAAATAGTCTTACATATGCGCATTAAAAATGCATAATCCGAACAGGAAGTGCGAAGCACCTGGCTTGGAAAAGCCAGGCAACATTGAACTTGAAAAGTCAAAACAGTTGAAAGCAAAAGTTGCGCAACTTGTTTTCAAGACAATTTTGTCTTGCAAATAAGGTGTGCGCTTAGAGCAGACTGCTTTTAAAAGCCGACATTAATTGGGTTAAAAGTGCGCGTCATATCCGTTTAGGCCGGGCCAACTACCGGACTGTCCTCAACTACGCCCCGTACAGAGAAGCTTCATTTGGCATGCAGACCACATTTGCGAATGCAAGTAAAAGTGTAACGTCACGTATTCACCACTCTTGCTTTCCATCAGTTTAAGATCGTATTATATCAATTATCCGATTGCTAATCAAACGTACGTTGCTGATCCGCAGTCAGTGAAATTCGAATTGAGAAACTTGCGCGCGCGCTCGTTGAAATCATTTCAAAGTCATTGACACAGCCTGCAACTAACTAGCTTCGGCGGCGTTTGCGTTAACCACCCCACAAGCCGCCAGCAGATACAGTTTTCTTCTCTGTATTTTTTTCGGCAAACATTTTACTTTTTCTTTTCACCAGCTCGCCTTCGTCCGGTATTTGTCCACGCGGCGAGTGAAAAATCTTGTTTTAACTAGCGCCCAAAACTCAAGCGTTACAGCATTTCCCAAAGACAGCTGCCGCTGCCACAGCCACAGCCCACTGCATTTAGTTTTTCAGGTGGGCGTTGTTGCCACTTGAAGTACACTGGTAGTTCACTGTTGGCCGCCACCTGAAGACAATTATTTAAGTTTGCCGTCATGACTTGGCCAAAAAACAATATACACAAAATTTGTTAATTTTCCAACAGCCCAAAGTTGACAAACTTAAATTATGATGTAAAACAACGCAAAATGTTTACAAATTTGCACAGTTCGAGGCAATTAGTGAACGTGAACGTGAATTTGGCTTTTATCTTTTATATATTTTTGGATTTCTATAATACATTTAGGAAGTTATTAACATAATGTCGAGAGAAAGTGCTGCCAGTTTGGAAATAATTAAAAAAGTTGACAAATGAAATTTACCACAAACTTACAGCAACATCTTATTAAAAGCAATTACTTTAAGTAATCTATCTTTATAGATAGTATATGTAAACTTGAAGAAAAGCAGATAAGATACAGTAAAGGTGCATTTAGTAAAGTGTATGTAAATATTGATATGAAAACTACATTGATAATTAATTTTCTTGATGTTTATACACAATAATCATTTATATTTGTATAGTGGAATGCATTTTTATAAGCTTTTTATATGCATATCAAATATATTAAAAAGAGGTAACGTTTTCATATATATAAATTTTCTATTATTAAAATAATTTAGATTGGTTTAATTAGTTTAAGATAATTATTTTCAAAGATATTCTTTTGCTTTTTGATCTGTCTTTTATCTACAACTTGAAATCTTGTGAAGACACACGCATGCTGTCACCTTTCAAGTGTTCAGAGAGCTTAAGTAGACGTGCACTAACACATGTGCATTTACTCACACAACTACATATGATAGAGCACTGCTTGTGACGTTTCGAAACTGGTTGAATGTTGTGTTTGGTTTTTCCAAATGTATTTTGTTCCTTTTAGCTACACTACGACTGTCTGAATATCGGGTGTCTTTTCAAACATATTTAGGCAGTTCATTAATGGCAGCTACCTAAAATTCCCATGAAAGCGCATTCCACTCGCTGACAAGTTGCATAAATTAGCTGCACATTTCTCAGTTGCAAATACTCTGCACACAAAATGGGGCACGTCTGACCCCGCAGACACACCCACCGAACCCCACACACTTAGCCAGGTTATCATCCTGTTGGACAGGATGGTTGTTGTAATTTGCTGGCTGTCAATAAATATGATGCATCTTTTGGGAAAACAACATCATGGGCAGAAAATCCATTGACTGCCCATTGAGTGGCACATTGCGCAACCGTGCAACAGTAAATGAATCAAATGCCGCTATTCGCACGTATTTGGGATTTTTCTCATTATGGCAAGCAACGGTATTAACGGCATTTTAAGCATGATTATCATATTGCGATTGGATGTTCATTTGCGTCGCGCTATTGTTGACATTTCGTAATGTCCGGGCGATCCTTGGGAGCAGAGGTATGTCCGCATAGAGTTTGTTGCCAGCTGGTTCCCCCTGGGGTTGCATAATTGCTAGCCAATACTTACTCAATGTGGAGCGACATTTTCGACCTTGCTCCGGTTGAAACAACCCCAGCAGCACCCCAGAGTAACCAACGGCGGCAGAAACGAGTTTAGCGACTAGCAGTATAAACGGGTAATTTTTGGTTTTGATTTGTACTTACCAAATGCCAATGGCAATAGCCAGCAGCAGCGACTGCTACGGCTCTGACTGCGCATTTTTTTTTTTATTTATTTTGCTTCTTTTTTTTTTTGCTTGTGCTTGTTTGCTGTGTGGATTCCTTTTGGCAGAGATATTATGTGCGATTGCGTTTATAAATTAGTTTGAGTTCGTTTTAAGTCAACAGTTTATAGAACCATGTGATTATATCTCGGCTGGGGTCATATTAACAAATGGCTATCATTAGTCGATGAGCAAATAAATTGAAAAAAAGATGTCAAGTTTTAAATTATGTACTTTATTTGCATAGAAAGCAAAGAAACGATTTACAAAAAAGTTCTTTTTGTGGGCGTTGCCTACGCATAAATTATTGCTCAAAGGCATCATATTAAAATAAGACAATGAAAAAGAGAATGTTTAACTTGGAATTGATTTAAGGCGTGGGCTTTTGATATTTTTTTTATCAGAAAATTGTCAAAAGTAACAGTTCTTTAATGCAATAGAATTTAGAGTTGACAAGAGATAAAAGTGCCAAGAAAAGTTCCCATATGGGAAAGTTTTAAAGAAATTTTAAGATGCTGGTAAAATTTGATATGAACTAGGTTTGACCTAAAAAGAAATTAAAGAGTTAAAAAGTCTGAAGTATTATATATATACCATAACAAAAAAAAACTAAGCCTCTATTAGCACGCATTCCCTTTAACGAAAGTCTGGCCTTCCTCTTACTATTTTATTATTTTTTTTTTTTTTTTTGCAATATTTTGTATTCATCTTTTATTTTATTGCCTTTTGACACCTAAAATTACCTCAAATTCAGACTAATTTGTCGCTCTCTCTCAAGCGATCAAAGCAAATTGACACATAAATCGTTTTTTTTTTTATGGCGTGTCTCAAAGATTATTCAAAAGGGTCATTTATTTGTATTAGGGTTCGTTATTTTAACACCAAAATCAACAACCACAGCGTTTCGGCAAATTTTCACTTTTTCTGTTGGTTTTGTTTATACACAATAAACTTAATTTTATAAGAATTTTTAGTTGCTGTTAACTTTCACATATGTTTCACGCTGTTTTCAACAGTTATTGTTTAAAATAGACGAGATTATTGAGTTGTTCTTAATTTGCTGTAGCTCGAGCTGATAAAACTGATTTATTGATAACACCTCGCACATACCAAACACAAATAACAACAATTTGCTGATCGATACACAGGTATCGGCAAAGAGCGCGCGCGTAAAATTCATGCACGGCGCATGCGCAACGTTCCAATTGATACTGAAGCGATGCCGCTGCGCGTTTGTTTATTTGAATCGCTGCAGCTTCACCCAAGCAGTGCGCACTGCTTGCCGACGAGCGAGCGACTGCCCAAAAAAAAAGCGCACTCTCTGGTGCTCTCCCGCACTCTCAGTTTTTTGCTGCAGTTCGTACGGTCAGCAAACGCGTGCTATGATCTGCCGGCGCGCTGTCGACTGTTGGTTGTTTATTTGTTGCCTTTGCATTGCCCTAGGTCAGGTCTTTGTTTTGTTTTTTTTTTTTTTTTTGACTACCGTTTCTTTGTTGTTGCTGTCTCTTGCGGCTAGTAATGAAGCCATTAACAGGCAATTACCTGGGCTGAGTTTCTCATTAAACTGATTGATTTTCCATGACGTAGGCTCGGGCTAGGGGCTGGTTCTACTTATTTACATTTTGCATGAGCGCCTTTCACTGTTAATAATTCACCTTTTGAGCTTTCCAATGAAAATTCAGCTACGAAAACTAATCAGCTCATCGCAGCATAATATATTTCAAAATTAAATTTTGACACGCAATTGTATAATTTGCTTGAGTGTCTTTATTTTTAAATTAAGCTTGATATTGTTAGAGTTAATAGTACATACAAACCCAGAAATTTAAAAATGCTGTCGTAAGCAAGGTTTTTTAATTAAATTGATATATGCAAATATCTTTAAATACATAAATTAAGCAAAAAGGATTATTTATAGGGCAACCAATAAATTTGAAATGAATTATATTTTCTTTAATATAACTATGATGTATTATTAGTTAAATAATAAAAATATTCAAAATAGAAAAAGAGTATTTTACTTACGCATATAGTTTTCCTTTAGTTATTTAACCATCACGCAAGCTTTTTACTTTCTATAAGCATGACTTATTGATAAGTCAAGAGATTAATTTACTACCACGCCAGTACGCATAGATATGTTTAAATACATATGTATATTATTCAAGTAAAAACAATGACCTGAAATTTATATTGTTGTCGTTTTTCACACAGATGTTGATTAATGAATGTCGTTAAGTTCCCAACAACATTAACATTTACTTTATAATTTTTCAAGTTCAATTAGTTAGTTTTCAGTATTTGCAGTTTAATTGCATAAATAAAATGCGGTGGAAATCTGAGCTTTTTCTCCCATCAATTAATGCGAAACAATTAAAAACTGTGGCAACTTGAGTTCGCGTGTTCATCATAAACAAGTCTGATGCCAAAATATTTGTAAACCTTCTTCAATTCAATTTTTATGACCTTTAAAGTGGAAAAGCCCACCGACACAACAAAGTCATCTGTGAAATGGCCGCAGGTGCTGAAAAATGAATTGATTAGGATTGCTATTTTTTGTTGCGTTCGTTTTCAGTTAGGAAAAAAAGAAGCCGTTGTGCTGTGTAAAAGTGCCGTTATATGTTAGTTAGTTATTTAGTTTCCAACCCAATAAAAAGAAAAAGTAAGGAACCGATTACTAAAATCAATTTAGTCACAAAGCACACAGACGACACCTTTGTGGGATTTTCAATTATAATGCCCAGCCAAAGAAATATAACATGTTCTTTCCTCTGGCACTCGTTTATTTTCATTCTTTTTTTATTTTTTTTGTATTTCTCACTCACCAACTGCCCGTAAAAGAGGCAAATGCAAAGCGCCAATGGCGTCAAAATAACCCATAAAAAGAAAATGAATACAAAAAAAAAAAACCGAAAAAAGAAAACCATAAAAAGGGAGCACACAAAAAGCTGACTTGGGACAGCAGCAGAAACCGACCTCGCCAAAGCGCTTAAATGGTTTTGAATGGTGGACATGGAAATGAAAATGGACGCGGATGCGAATCCGACTGGGAAACCGTTGTCAACATGTAGCTGCGGTGGCTGTTGGCAAAATGTTGCGGGTGCTGCGGTCGCCTCCGTTTGCCTGCCTGCAAAAATAGTACAAGGCAAATCCAGCTCACAAGTTGCAAAATCACGCGCCTCGAATGCCAAACGCAATTGAATGGAACTGCGAACTGGGCGTCACAGATACTCCACTTTGTCCTGACTCGAACGAAGTAGTCTAACTTTGAATAGCGTTTTAAATACCCTTAGAACATAGTATTACAAGAATAATTGATATTCTGTGATTTTTGAATCGATTTTTAACAATTTCGATTCTATTCGAATCTATTAGATCTAGTCTGAAAGAGGCTCAAAATCTGCTTTCTTTGGATTTAAAGTTCTTCTATGTTATATTTATTTGTTTGTTATATGTTATTATTTAATTGTTATTAAAATTTTGTTTAGTTACATACTTTGGTTGAAACAAATTTTGTTTATTTCAACGCATAGTATCTGCTAGTTCGGCATTATCTGGCGCTTTTCCTCCCGCTAGTTATGTTATACCAATTGCCGCATTTGTTTGCCTGCCCGCACAAAAACAGTGCCACTAACAAGTCGCCAACCAACGCCGTCGGAAATGTATTTTTACTGGCAAAAGGCGTGTGGGAGTCAAGGGGCCGGTCGGGCGGGCGGGTGTACGGTCGGTCAGCTCAGTCAGTGCTGCAAAATCAATTGGCATTTGAAAATTGCACGCCTTTGAGTTCGGTTGCGTTTCGTTTGAGTTCTTTATAATTGAAATATGGCCAACAGGGGGCAGGGTAGAGGCCACAGCAGGGGCGCAAATTTAATGGCCATGCTACTTACTAGATTTAAGTTGTGCTCCCACCATTAAGCCAAATTGAGCCATACAATTAATGCAACTGTCGTTGGCCATCAGAATGCACCGGCTGTGATGGAGTTTTGTCTACTCTCCCTCGACAGACACACCTGAGTCTTTGGTCCAGCAACGGTCGCTTCATTAGACACATCAATCGGTTGCTGCAACCCCAAAGTGCCATTAAAAATATCACTTTGGCAGCCAAGCTGGGAATCGTGTCATCCCGGCCTAAACCTAGTGTCATGGTCTGGACCATTGTCTGTGCTCGTTTGGCTAGCAGCTTGTTTGCTGCATAAATAATTTGCAAGAGTAAATTAATTTATTCGTTGACATGTGTCCTGCGTTTATTTCAAATTGCATTGTCATTATGCAAATGCACTTTACGCCCCTGACCTAAGCTGCTGCCATCATCATTTTTCAGCTCACTCGATGATCTATTTGTTTATCCAAACGAGTTATTTACACTTAATTTGGCAATGCCTGTAATGGCTGAGAACGTTGTGTTAACAGTGTTTTCGGATTTAATTTGTTTTTATTGCCAACTTGATTGGTTTCCCGTTAGCAGCTGTGTACCTTATGTGTACTTTGGTTTAACTCTATTACCGATCTGGCTAAATGAGTTGGGCTTTCAAATATGTAAACAAAGTGCATCGTTGTTTAAAGCGTCGTTAAGTCGTCTTATTATCATCGTTTTTTCTCTTTAATAACTTAATCAATACTTTATATTTAAGGTAAATTAGCTTAGCTAACTTCCGGATAGTATTAAAAAGGGCTGTTCGTCTGTCTGTTAAGCATTTTTAATCTTCAGCATCTCCAAGAAAAAATTCTTTCGAAGTAAATGCCATTTAGGTATTGCAAAAGTCAGAGTCTTAATAGATGGAGTTTTTGCATTCTATACAATATTTAAAACATCATTTTGCCATAGTGGATGCTCTGGCCAATAATGATGCAACACTTGCTTGCATTATGGACAGCTGCGTGCCTGTGGTTGAGCAGTTGTTGTTGTGGTGTCTTGTGGGTGCATTTGCCTGCAGCTGACCAAGTAACCGACTTTTTGCGCCAGCTAACGTTACATCCATGTAGTCGTCCACGTAACAAGTTGCCTCATGGCGCAAAGGGAAAATGCATAAGTGAAAATGTGCACGCTTTTCTTTGACGTGTTACCATTATTATTATTATGATTATTTTTCTTCTTCTTGCCTTCTTTTTTATGAATGAAAATGTAATTTTACACTCAATTGCGTGACTTGCGGTGGCTCTCATATTTCCACAACCTGGAGGGGGGAGAGCGGAGCGGCCCCAGCTTTGGAGCAGTTGTAACGCAATCATTTGCTCTAATTGAAACGCATTGATAGGCAAATTAGCTGTTCGGCTAGTTGGGTAATCAATAAAACATTTTTTATGTAGTGCATTCCTCGTGGGGATGATCTGTTCCCCTTTGTGATTAAGGCGCACCTTGAGCGAATCCTTTCACTGTTTACATTCACTTTTTTTTTTAACGCAAACGGCATTCACTTGATGTTTGACCAGCTATAAGAAAAATGAAAAAAAAATCAAGCATAGCAGTTCATTGATCATGGCAACTGATCACTTGTTTGAACTACCTGCTGTTTGCTAGCCGATGCCTCATTAAAAAGGTTTTTTTTTTTGTTGGCCGCCAGCAGAAGTCATTAACGGTTAAACCACACCTGAGTCTGAGTTTCAGTCTAAGCCAGTCTGATACTAATTTGTTAGCCAAGGCAACAAGTGCAGGCAGCAACTGCTCGTGATTTGTTGAGTGCAATTGCAATTGATTCGATTTCATGTTTTTTGAGCTGCTGTTGTTGCCTTTTACAAAACATTAACCCAAAATATTACACATACGCCATGAGTGCGCCATTCAAAGAGAACATGTGAAATAATTTTTGCAGCATGCTTGTTGTCAGTTAGTCGTCAGACAGTGAGTACTTGTATGTATACGCTAGACGACCAAACCAGCAGCGACTTTAATCACAGTGTCATAACTTTGAAAATCAGCAAATGCACGCAAAAGTCTCCAATTAGAGGTGGAATCGTAAAACATTTACTTTTGCAACTAATTGAAAAAAATTTAAATTTGTTCTTAATTTTTCTAGAAAATCGTTAACTATTTGCTATTTAAAATAATTTTTATGATTTTCCAATATTAATTTTAATATTAAATATTACAATATGTTGGTAATGCCTGATACTATACTAATACTGATGTCCTCTTGAAAAGCATGAAACCATTTTCATAACATGGCTTACAAAATCAGATTTAGTCAAGTATACGTTTTACTTGAAATCCACTCTATTTAAATGACAACTGCGCTGATAGTATTTGTCACGAGTCCGTCTCTAAGGCTGCATTTTTGAATGCATTCATGAATTGACACCGACAGCAGCTGGGGTCTATCATGGATTGGGCAAATACCAGTTGAAGAGTGAGCTGTTTTTTGGTTGACTGATGCTGGTGATATTGCAGTTCAACTGGATAACTGGCGCTCGCTGCCGGTTTATGTCTCGGCCAACGCAGCTGCTCCGGAGTTTTTTCATTATTATTTTTTTATACATATTTTTTGAGGCCTGCAGCTCATGTCCCGCTTTGGCGGATGATGCGAAGGCCACAATATCAAAAATAATACGAAGCAAAGAAAAAAATTGCATATCTCTATCAGATTTGATTTGTGCTGCACCGCCAGGTGAAAGTGACTTGTGGTCAATTTCAGATGGCTTATTGCAACATTGGATTCGTATTAGGTAATACGGGCTTACAAAGTAGGTCCAAGATGTCTCTATTCTTTGGCTCAATTATTTATGGCAATAGATTGCCACAATGAAAGAGAAATTATCCACGCAGATGCTTCGCTTACATCATAATCGCCGGATTTTTAGCTTTTTGGAGCGTTTTAAATCTATTCACACTAGCTGACAACTGCCTAAAAACGAATGCATGCGCCGGCAAAACGTATTCATTGTTTTCAATTTTCCAATTGTCGTCGATAAAACACACACGCACACACATTTAAACACTCGCGCACACACAATGCTTTATCGCCTTGTCAATCGTTGCCGCTCCAAAACAAGTTGCATGCGGTTGATTCGCTTGCAATGAAAATATTTTAGCCATGCTCCGGGCCGCGTCATTATCGTCTTAGCCGTTGGCTGCAACAGCGCGCTCAAATCAACCGGCAGCCATCTCTTCAACTATTGCAGCAGGCAGCAGCTGTTCGCCAAATGCTTTAGTCATATCTACACTTGCCAATCGCTCGGCTTGTTTGTTTAATTAACTAAACATAAAACCGGAGGCTGTAAAATATCTATAAATGTTGGCTAAAATAAATGTAAGCCGGGCTCAACCGGGATTTGAACCCGGGACCTCTCGCACCCAAAGCGAGAATCATACCCCTAGACCATTGAGCCGCATGCTGTTACAGCTTCAATAGCCAAACTTTTACTGCAGCCGATGGTGTTATTTTTGGCCACGTTAAGCTTATTTTCAGTTGCCGAATGCAGCGACCGAAAGTATGCGACAATTGCGGCGGCAACAATACCATTTTCGTGCTCGCCTAAAAGTAGACAACAAAAATGTATTAAAATTTACAAATCAAATTTATTATAGGCCGGCTGCATTATTTTTGGAAACCAAATCCATTAAATACCACCACTTTAGAGCTTATAATATTCTAATTATCATGCAAATTCAATTCAATTCAAATAAATAAACAAAGTCCCATTAAAAAAATGTTTTTCTGCATAAGTATACTCTTTATTTTAGTGAAACTAATTATATGTACAGAATTTTACAATAAAAATAAACCTTAAATATATATATAATGTGAAATTAGAGCTAAGAACGGAAATACATGCGCTTTAAAGTTAGCACAAGTGTAAAATTCACTTTTCTGAGAGCTCGGTAAAAAAAGAGAATTCGGCTGTGAAAGCTTTCAATATTGAAATCGTACTTCGATTTTTTGTTTAAGTCTTTGCATAGGCATTCGCGTTTTGGGCAATGTAATATTTAATATTCGATAAAAAGCCTTAAAATCCAAATTGTTTCTATAAAAATTGATTTTTTTCAATTATAATTATATATTTATTTTTTAATATCGCAAAGGATCTTCGAATTTTAGAGTATGCAATTTTTAAAAGTATCTTATATATCTATATATTCAGCATTTAAAGACTTAAAATTACTACCATGGTCGCTAATTTTTCTAGGAATTTCTAAAAAAAATTGACACAAAATAATGTTGGAATAAAGATAAAATACCGTGGAATATACTCAAATAAACGGGTCACCGTATTATTATAATTATTATTTTGTGTTTTTTTTTAATTGTACAGAATGTGAATAGCGTGTTTATAGAGAATTTGTTTTCAGTTTAGTTTGACACTAAAGATAAATCTTGTCAGCTTAAGGCTATCCAAATCAAACTCAGAACCATCTACAACTGTTGATGTGTATGTGAATGCGCGCTCGACGAAACCAAAATCTAACAACTAATAGTCGTTGACAAACTATGTTAAATAAAAGTCTATTAATATGGTCTGCGGCTCAGGTAAATATATCTTCGACCAGCTGCTTGGTGATGATTCGATGTGGCCGCGTCGGATTCACCTTGGGCCGCTGATACAGACGCGCATTGATGGCATACAGCCGGGGGGAGAGATCGCACCGCACGTTGAACCACCAGTCGCAGACGAAGACCGCCTGCGAGCAACTGTGTGCCATTGGGGCAAAGAAACGAGGCCTGGCGTCCATCAATGTCGCAATAGTGCCAGCCTGTCAATATATAGTGTGTTCATACATTGCTTAAATGCATCGATATGTAACTGTGGCTAATATACTCACCCTGGCATCTAGTTTCCATGTCCGCAAAGAAGCCCGGATAGGATTGCTCGTCACAGTAAAAGTTCGTATAGGGTATGGCGGAGAGTATCGGATAGTCCACGCCAGGTCGACCTGCAAAATTATTTCGTAATTGCAATTAGCGCTGGCGAATAAACAACGTGTCTTGTTTGTTTCCAATCAATTTCACTTCATGTGACGCTTTTTATACCCTGAACCCATTGAAAATGGGTAAAAAAGGGTATAATGGTTTTGTGCAAATGTATGTAACAGGCAGAAGGAAGCATCTCCGACCCCATAAAGTATATATATTCTTGATCAGCATCACTAGCCGAGTCGATTTAGCCATGTCCGTCTGTCTGTCTGTCCGTCTGTCCGTCTGTCCGTCCGTCTGTATGAACGCGTCGAGTTTCAGAGACTACAAAAGCTAGAAAGCTGATCTTGGTCTCATTCGGTTCGTATATTCCATACGCAGATCAAGTTTATTTCAAAACATCGATAACTCCTTCCGTTTTCTTATTATCGATATTTATCGCTTTTTTGACTCGGTTTTTTAAGCATAACTCCCAAACTATAAAAGCTAGAGCCACCAAATTTATTTTTTTATGTTCGCGTATAACATACGAAGAATTTGAATGTTTCAGATTTTGGATACCTCCCCCAATCGCCCACAATATTGATAAAACCAAAAAAACAAAGTAAATCAAATACTACACACGTGCAAATTGGTTTGTAGATAGATTTCGATGATTTGAATAAGCCCTGAAAATTTCATAACGATCGTACATTTAGTTTACGAGCAAATCAAGAATCTATTTTCAGTAGTGGGGGCAAAGCGCAGCTGCTTGGCAATTTCTGTGTACATGTGCACGCATACATATGCACGTCCAGAAAGTCTTGCGTTTTCCTAGGAATTTTTTTAGGCAACGGTTAAATTGAATTTTAAACACAACGAAGTGAAGTAAGAGCGTGGTCCAGTGGGTAAGAGTTGTGCCCCATAACGCGGAGGACCGGGTTCGAATTCAGCGCTGGTATGGTAGGGCAATGTTGAATTCTTTTATTTTTTCGTTATTCATAATTATAATTATTATTAATTTGTATCGTTTTAATGACAAGCGCAAAATTTTCGTTTTCCTTGACTTTTTGCGACTTTAAGTAATGTTATATCATTCGCGAAAAATGCGGTAGTGTGGTGCAGTTGGTAAGAGTTGTGCATCTTATCACGGAGGTACCGGGTTCAACTCCCGCTTGTGGAGTATTTATTTTTTTGTTGGTAATTATTAGTAAATTTTATTTTTTATTTTTAACAGGCTCAATACTCATCAACTGCCGAGAGTTTGTGTGTATGTGTTCATTTCTGGGTTCAGGGTATCTTCTAGTCGGGCGGTCCCGACTAGAGCAATCTCACTTGTTACTTAAAAGAAAGTGCAGCTCAGCCAAAAAAAACAAGGGTATAAAAAATGGATGCCACAGCTACGAACCCAACCGCCCCTGCCAGCTGCCCCTCCAAAAAAATATGTCAAATGCACGCACAACGCCATCGCCAGCGAGCCGCATAAAAAACGTTTGTATGTTGGCATAAACAAATCTGACATGCCGCTGCCTCCCCCGACCCGGCTTGACCCTTGCACGGCCCCGCTCGAGTCGCGCTAATAAATGAATTTACGAGTAGCTGCACTTCTGTGCCAAATTTTCCATCCGAAAAATAATTTGAAAACCGTTTTTTTTTGCACTGTAGGCAAAAATGCATTTTGCAGCTGGAAATAAAAATAACTGCAGTGCTCTAATCGAGAGTGCTCGACGTGAAAATACTCTGTGCACATGGTTTATAAGCTTTAATATAGCATTCAATTCATCTCAAAATCAACCAAAAGTAATAACTTACAAAATCTAGATCGTATAATTTGAAAGATATGTTTTAAATACATAATTTATGGACGAACATTCTGCTTTGATATTCAGCAGAGCATACAAATTTGTTCTGGGAGTGAAGGGTATTCACTCACCTCCTTTTCGCCACGAATTTAATGACAAGCAGGCACGCAAATTTGATTGACTTGTCAGCAGTAATACTCACCGGGTATTGATTTGCCCAGCTCTAGGTATTCGCGTACCGAGGGACTCAAAAAATTCTCGGGTATCTCCGGCAGGTCCTTCTCCTGGCTGCCGGTCTCCTCATTATCCAAATCCTGTTGCGGTTCCGGCTCAAAGTTAACGGGTTCCGGTGCGCGAGGGCGTTTAGTGCGCTTCGAGCGTTCGGTTTCACGGCAATCTACGGAAGAAGAGGCAAATTATGAGCAGAAAAAAATCTCAAATTACTTTTATTAGCCAAGCCTTAAAGCTGAATAATTCAAATCTTAAAGTTCAAGGCTGCGGCAAAAATGACAGGCGTTGAAAATCGCATTAATGTCAAGATTATTATTTGGGGTTTTGGCCACACCCGTCCGCTTACGCCATAAGCTCTAGATACCCAGCTGTCAACTATAGCTCAACTCTAACCTCTAGTTTTGACCCGCATTTGTTGCTGCCATTGTGCAACATGTTCTCATGTTGCGCAACTTATTGTGGCTATGTTTACAAGTCTTGACTTGCGGTCGTTTTGGGCTGTTGACCTTGCAGCTTCTTTGGCAGTGGGAAAATACTTTATCTCTCTGACTAGATGACTAGAACTCTACCGCGTAATTGCTCACTAATAAGTTGTTGTTTTTTTTTTTTAGATACAATTTTTTGTTTTATCTTGTTCTTCGTTTATTTGCTTGATTTGCAGCTAGCACAGCTGCAGCTGCTCTGTTCGCTTCCTCCATTTGCAACCCACACACAAGTATTTTGCATGTTTTGCCTTCGCTCGGGCCCGTCCGTTGGCCTGGTCGAAACTGAAACTCGTTCTTAATTTCATTCTACAATTCGCGCAATTTATTCACGATGTTGGCAGTTGTCGTTTGCTGTAATTGTAATTGACCTTAACCTTGTTCCACTGTTTTTCATTTTGCCTCATTCTCGTGTCTTTTTGTTGTATTGTTGTTGTATCTGTCGCTTACTTTTTATGCCGTCATTCAAGTCAAGTGTGTATTGTACAATTGCCTTTATGAAGTAGGCATATGAACTTTCTCCTTGTATCGAACGTAGAAGGGCAGCAGCGACTTTAAAAATCAACCTTTTTATCACAATATATTATTATGTTTTATCTTTATCGTGCGATTTTCATGCGAAGTAAATAAAATGGTTTTTCAAAATTTGCAATTATTACAACTCATATAAATAATTTCAATAAATTCTTTAAATTTAGATATGCAATTTTTGTGTTCTTTCAATATTAAGCATTGCATTTATTTAATTTTTGATCATTTTCATACGTTATTTAAATTTGATCAAATTTTCGATACAAGATATATCGATTATTGAAATCATGGATGATTAAAATAATCGATTTAATTTGAATTTTAAAAATTTAGCAAAACTGAACCGATTTTCATGCTTGATGGCATTTAAAATAACGCACTGTTGATGAACAATTTTGATAACATTTTTTGTCAATCAGTCATGCTTCTTTACTTGATGTAATTTTGGTCATGATTGGGCCTAGAAATACATTCTTGTTGTTTTTATGTGCATAAAGAAAAAAAAAGGGAACATGAATTAGTTGTGGTTACACTGTGAACGAGTATTGCGCTGACGATTACACTCGACTGTAATCTTCTTACTTGTTTTCACTTGTAATCCTAAATTCTTATGCACAGTAAATATAATATATTATTAATTTTTACTATATTTTTACGTAATTATTTTAATAGACAGCATTCGCCCTTTATTAGCGATGCGGAACTGAAATAGCTCAAATGTTGAAATTTTGAAAATTTTAAAGCGAAAAAATTGGCTCGAGAGTAAAACCACAATTAACACAATCCAAAAGCGTGCGAACACCCACCGACAGACACAACTACACACACTCACACATCTGTTGGCTAAAAGAAGCATGAAATTGAAAAAATTATTATTAGCCACACTGCACACGTATTCACACACACAGCAAAACACTGGGGGGCGACAAATTGCAGCATTAAATTTTCGTAAAAATGGCAGCAAAATTTATTACAATTGAAATAATTACTGCGAAAAACAATCAAATTGTAATTAGAGGCGAGTCGCGAGGCGAACAAAAACCCACAACAACAGCGGCAGCAGTACCAACAACAACTGTTATGGTATATAAGCCGACGACAAATTGTAAAGCCTACAAAAACTATATTCGAATCAAACAAACATATATATATAAATTTATACATATATACAATATATCTGCTACGCATGCACAGCGCACCTAATGTCAAAAGTTGTGCGTAACCATTAGCAAAAAATACTGCGGATAATGAAACATTTCGTTCGGCTGAACGGCTTGGACGAGGGAATGGGCTGGGCAGCTGTCCAACGGATGCAGTGCATCATGTCTGGCAAGGGGCACACCCCTTTGTCACGTCTAGCTTTGGATTAGGTAACCTGAACGGAGAGCCTGTCGCCGCTCATGTGTGCTGCAAACGCTGGCCAGCACCACTCGACACCACGTCGAACCACACTTTGGTGGCTTGTCGTCGCCAATGTGATTGGGTTTTTTGGTTTTGCAGTCGCATAATTAAAGTAATTGCCATACGCTGCTGCCTGCACGAAATTGTGGCAGCTGCTACATTAAGCAGCAACAACAGCCGCAGCAACTGCCACGCATTTCACAATTGCAATTGGTTTTACACTAAGTTGGCTATTGATAAAAAAAAAATCAGTTGGCTACTTAAATCACAGCAGCCTAGACCGACCAATACTCATACCTGTAGGGTGCAGCCTAGTAGAACGCCACTGCAAATTTGTCGATTCTTCCGCTGTTTTGCTGCACGTACCATAAATTCAGGCTGTCATTTTTATCAGATGCACAATTTTAAGTGTGTGGCATTATTTATGCTTTGTTTCTTACTTAGGACTAAGCCGGAAACCCTTGTTTTTAGCCGCCACAGCGGCAATTAGCAATAGACTGATAATAATTGCTGTGGTCTGGCTTGTGACAAATCGTTTTTAGATGTTGCAAACTTTCTTTCTGGTGTGTCCAAAAATATATCCTTTGCGTATGGTTTAAATTGTCAGTAACAATTACATTATCAAGTTGTTAAATAATTATTTGTTGGTAACTTGTTGGCAAACTAAATTAAAAGCTCTCACTTTTTGGTTTATAATATTACCTTGATTTTTTTCCAATTGCGATTTAAGCTGGTTTTTATTTATATATTTTAGTTTAGCTGTAAGCGTATTTTCTTGTTAAAGCTGTAAATCTCTGTGTGTATAAATAATTATATCTATTTCTTTAACAAATATGCTAATCATATCCTTCGAAATTATGACCTCCCACATATAAAAAACCGCTGTTTTAACCAGCTCGCATAACAAAACGATTAGTTACAAAAGGTTTTTCTTAGTTAAAAGCGCGACTTTTGCCGCCATCAAATTATTGATAGCCTCTAGCCGGTTGGTGGCCTAGTTAGTTGGTTGTAGGCGTTGTTTGGGGGCGTACTTTGTGCGACTCGATAAGAATCAAAAGTCAAAAGTAGTTCTAACGGTTTTTATTTGGCAATTTGCATTTATTTTTTTTCGGTAACGTAAGCTTAAAAACTTGTTCATGGAACGGACTAACCCACCCAGTGGCCCCATATCGAATGAATATAGTCTGCGTTCATAATTTTTGACATGGCCGTAAAATACGTTATGCGAGAGGTGTGCGGGGGGTTGGTGGAGTGTTGAAGGTAACAGTCCGCTTCTTAAAAAAAAGCGCCTTTGAGCTATTTGCAGTCGTCGCAGACGGCGCGTTGCACGAATCAAAATGAAAATAAAAATGAAAATGAAAAACAACGTCGAACTCGTTTGTTGCATTGTTTTGGTTTAAATCGTCGCCACTGAGGTTTGGCCGCCAGTTTATGCAATGCATTTAGTCAATAGATTAAGGAGCCGGCTATACACCCAATGCCTAACCGAATATAACTGAGTGTGTATGCATTAAAATGTGTGTATGTGTAACAAATCGTGACTGCATGAAGTTGCCGTTAAAATCTATGACTACACCGCAATGCTGCGATCAAGGCACATGCACATTTTTAAGGTGGAGCTCGTTGCGATTTTCGTTTTTTGGGATCGACAATATATTAACGTATACCATGCAAACATAAAATCGATCGATAATGGGTATATAACAAATAGATAATATAAATTTAAAAATCTAAATTTTCAGTAACGTTTATTTATCCTTTGCTATGCCTAACAGGGTATCTGCCAGCTGAACTCTCTGAACTATATTCTGCTCGCTTGTTTTATATAGTGTTTTGTTGTTTGCGCCAATTTAAAGCCAGCCAATGCATTGATTATCCTAAAGTACACACGCGATATGTGGATATGATTCGGTATCTATATAAAGGAGAGGGTATTTATAGTTGCCCACCTGGCAGCAGATTTATGTGCTGTCGCAGGGAAGAGCGCGAGAGAGACGGGGTGGGCGCGTCAGGAGCAACAGGAAATTCATTTACATAATTTTTGTGCATCCTTTGCGCTTGACTGGGCATTATCCTTTTAATAAGCAACACACACACACACACACGAAACACACGTGCGCATGCACACACTCACATGGCTAGCCGTGTGGATAATCAGCCTATCAAGGATTCAATTATATAATGAGCTTAATTTATTTTGCGCCGCTTTCAACCATTCGAGTCGCCGATGGATCCTCGCGGAACTGAATTATGTTTGCGGCGACAGTCACTTGCCATTGCCTGTCCTGTCATCTGTTGTTGTTGTCACCCGGTTGTTGTTGTGGTTGTTGTTGTTTGCGGTGAAAGGATGTGCCGTGTCGTCTTTTGCTTTTTTGCACATGATTTATTTTCTCATAATTGTCAATAAAAAGTTGCACATTGTGCATTGCTGGCTTTTAACCCTTAACTGATTTCGCGCACCAGCCTGTAGATCATTCCAGTTAATGCCAGCACGCCATCTTCAATTAATTTACGCCCAAACATTTTTAATACCTCTCGTATATGGAGACAGTATGCAGCTTAAAGTGCACTTCTTTTAATTCTTATATTTCCCTAAAAGTATAAAATTATTTAACACCTTAATCTATTATTTTGAAATTAATTTAAATAGTGAATAAATATTGGTTTTATTTCTATATCAATATGTTATACAATAAGTAATTACAAAATAAGAACTGATTTCTTTTTTTTAATGATATTCTTTATTTTATACTAATGGCATTATAATCAAATTTTTATATTTGACGAATTATTATTAGGTTAAGGTTTATACTGCAGGGAGACATACATAATATCCAAGTAACAATTACGTTCATATTAATTTCCCATCTACTCGTGCGCGTAGGCCAGGTAAATCATATTGTCTGCCAAAAACTGTTTAATACGCTTTTATATTAACATACACATACGTGTGTAATTATTCATTTTTATTTCATATTAATTGCATTGAATGCCGCCGCGGCCACGGGCAGTTTATCAACGGGCAGCTCATAAATATAAATGAGCACAATTTTTATTATATATTTTTCGGATTTTTTTTTTGCAATTTGTCGCGCACAAAGCAAATTTTATTTTAATTGAAAATTATGCCATGGCATTAACATTAATCGCAAATTAATGGCAAAACCTATCCTCAACGCCAAATAAATAGTAAGGAAATGCCGCAAAGCAATTGAAGGCGTTTTTTTTCCGTTTGTTTGCAACTTGTTGGCCGTCAGTTTTTAGCCTCAATCAAATTGCGAGTTGGCATTATAAATAAATATATATATATTGTTTTTTTTTTGGCTTATCGCTTTTGTGCCATTTGCATATGTCAGCTGGGCGGCTGTTTGCTATAGCCTGTTGGGTTTTGCTTGGCCAACAGCCGCGCATAAATTGTTTTCTCATGTGTGCCAAATGTTTGACTTACGCGCCCAAAAAAGAAAAATGTGAGATTGATTGGTAAGCGCACTCACGACTATGCGATACTCTGTTTCAAGTTAAAACTATCAATATAATTTTAAAAAAGTTTAAGTTTTCTTTATAAATGTGTAGATATTTTTGTAAAATATCATGAAAACTTATTTTAAATGCTTGTATTTGAAATAATAAATAAATTAAACAAAACAACAATTAAAAACAGACATAAATGTATGCATTTATATAGTTATAGTTAGTTTGTTTGTTTGGGTGGCGCTTTTTACAATAAAGGTTTTATGATAAATTAGAATTCACCAATTTTTATAGTAAACCAAACAATGCAAATACTCCTTTAACCCTAACCAGACATAGTATAAACAAAAATGTTTGCACAGGTAAATCTGCTTGCACGTGTGCGTGTGGACGGGGCCAACTTTTTGTTATCCGCCTATAAATCAATTAATTTTGCGAACATGCAAATGCAATTGCAATTGCAGCTCCACCTGGCGGCAGTGGTACAAAACTACTGACGGCGAGCAAGTGACAACTGGAGGCAAAGTTTTATCTGCGTGCCAAATGTACGACAAATAAACGAGCATCTAGCTCAATTTATAGGCTCAACTATGCGGTTATTGCAGTCATATATCAGTCGAGCTTTATCAAACATTTGTTTCATAAAAGTTTCCGTTTCGCATTAAGCAGATAGCTAAATGTATTGAAAGACTTTTGCCAGAGAGTCATAAATTTGTTTTTGCCTTCCAACGCTGCATAACTGAAAATCATTTGCATACTTATAAGTAGATGGCAAATGTTTTGACATGCTGTTGCAATTTGTTGTTGTTGTTGCTAATGTTGTTGTTGCTAATGTTAATGTTGAGTCTCTACTTGTGGCGGATGTGCGCTCTAAGACCAAACAAAAGGCTGTTAGTTACTCTACGTCATTGCATTAAGTATACGCGCAGTTGCCTGCTGCAACAATTTGTAAATGGCTAATGCGATTGGGTAGCGGTATATCAAGTTAACAGATTTGCCATTTGCATGGCCCACAAGATGAGACAACAACTTTATCAAGTCATTTGTCGTGACTGCTTGCATATTATTAATTACACACAATTAATTATCCATAAATACTGATAAAAATAGATTGTTTTTTCTTTATGAAAATGAACTCTACTTAAAAGTTCTATTAACCCACTTTTATGCAAAAAAAAAAGAAGACATATTTAGTAAGAGTCTTAGAAATATAGTTCATTGTTTGTCAACTTAAATACCAGCCTTTACTTTTAAATTTTTTTAGTTTGTTTAAGATATTACTATTACAGTTTGTATCTGTTATTTGTTATGTGATGTCACAACAAATTTATGTCTAGACTTCTCAACAAGATTGTTGTTTAATGCAGCCCTCACAGCATTAGCAATATTTGCATGCATCTGCTCCCACTTAAAAATATCATAAAACATCTCAGTTGTAATAAATAACTGACTTACATAAAAAGTCTTTTTCGTTAAGCAAAGTATGCTTAACTTGGAATTATCCTATTTATGTGTTTATTATACAAATGATAAGAAATTGAGTTCTCAGGCAATTATTTTTGTATCTTTTAAATGACATTTCGTATCTTGTAAATACACACACGTATATAACTACTAAGGATTGCGTATTTATTATTTGTATTAAGGCATTGAAAGCTGTGGACAATTAAAAGGCATTCGCTTATTTCGCTCATTTTTCGGTTCCCAGACAAAGTAAAGACTGAAAACTTTACATGGCTGGAAGAACTTGTTTTTTGTTAAATGCTGATCCCGAGCATTTCATATGATTTTCATTTTTGTTTTGCACAAGTTTTGTATAGCCTCTTTTCATAGCATTTTGATACAGGGTATATGTATAAAAAAAAAAAACAATTGTCAACTGTTTGACATTTTTGCCTCTCACTGGTTAACGTTACTGTGGTTGCTTTTGTATGTAGGCAGAAGCAGAGTAATAATAAAAATTATATGCAATGCGGCTGTGTTAATTAGACGCAAACCGAACTCTCTCACACCTTATCGAAATGGCAAGCGAATATTGGCGCTCAGTTCAGATGTTGCCTGGCCCCCTCACTCGCCCCTTGTGCCAGGCGGAATGTCGTGCAGCTTTTAGCGGATTCGATTGTGGTGGGTGCGGACTGTGGCAGCAACCTTCAAATTTCGTGAGCCACAAGACTTGCTGCTGCACTAATGTCAAAGGTTAAACAGAACTTTCCTGGCAAATTGTGAATGCTGTGCGCGGCAATTGGATATAGATTTAGATTGGAGAGGATGTCTCCCGTGTGATGCGCATCTGTGAATATGCCCAGTTACGTAACCGAGATTTGCGTGGCACTCATAAAAGGCAGCTCGCTGATGTTGCAAGTCGTCTGCTGCGCCTCCCTCTTGGCATCTTGCCAAAAACCAAATAAATCCCCAACAAGCCAACGACACGACGACTAGTTGACCATAAATGTCAAATACGCAGGCCGCGCGCGTTTTTTTTTTGTTTTTTTGGCTTGCGGTTTTCCTTTGGTGTTAATACCCTAGCAGTGGGTATTTTAATTTAGTGAGAAATTTTGGAAGTCAGAGTCAGCTAGTTAAAACTAATTAATGTCTTGTGGCTATAAAAAGTATGAATAATTTTAAACTGAAATCAATTACAAGTCTATTAAGATGATGTTGCGTAAAAATAAAGATTTTTAAATCAACATAATTAACAATTTTACATTATTTATAGTCAAGGTTTTAAATAAATTGCTTGCCAACATTTTGGTACGCAATTAAACAACAAATATTTCGCTGAATTCAAATAAAAGTGTGTTTAAAATTCGTTAAGCCATAGGTAACATCTCTTAACGCCTGACACATCAAGGCGGCTGTTACCGCGTGCCCGCCCTCCGTCTACGTGTCATGTAATCTGCTTGAATTTATTGCGTTTAGCCTGCGTTTTGCTGTAATTCGATTTGGCTGAAACCGCAGCAACAACAACAGCAACAACAGCAGCCTCTGGGTGTAATTTATGTTCTGGTTGCTGCTGGTACTGTTGTTGTTGTTGTTGTTGTTGTTGCATAAACATTTATGATTTATAACCAACTTGGCGACTTACCCGTAAACAGTAAATATCCACAAAAGACGATGAGCACAGCGAACGTGAGCCTTGGCAACATGTTGCTAACGACAAATGTTGCCAATTAAATGATGTTGTTGCGCCGCCTGTTGCTCGAGTTGTTGCTTGTGTGTGTATTTGATTTGACCTTTTCCCAAAGCAAAAACCATACGACAAGGCGACGACTAGCTCACTTTCCAATTAGCCGCTAGGCAGACAATAAAACCGCAAAAAGTTTAACTTAAACGCGTTCACTACAAAAAACGATTTTGACAAGCATTTAATTGAAAAAGCGTTTAAACTATTTTTGCATTAGCTGCTGCTGCTGCAACAATTTCGTTGATTTTCTTACTTTGTTGTGGCCACACCAGAAAAGAAAAGCGTTTGTTTTAAATTTGCATGACTTGGCCTATTAAATGTAACTAGTCGCTGTTGAAGTTGTAGTTGCCTAATATGTGGCCCAAAAAAGCGGGTGGGCGCCTGTTGTTTGCAGTTGCAATTGCCGCAACAGTAGCAGCAAACAATAGCACACGAGTATTGCACTACACACACACACACACACACACTCTCACACACAGTTAAAGCACATCACAAATTTGATATTTGTTGTTATTGTTATTATGCTGCTGCACATGTACTTTGTCTCCAGCTGCCACACAATTGTTGCAAACACTGTTCGAATTTAGTGGCAACAACAATTGTTAAGGTTTATTTAGCCAGTTGTCAGTTGTCGCGCTCAACGACCGTTCGCTTGGCGGTTTCAGCTTCAACTGATTTTTCTGTTTTCAATTGTCTTGCCGTATTTTTCGCAACGAGCATCCAGCCAAGCTCTCTACTCACAACTTGAGTCGAAACTTGAGTCGGTTTGCTTTGAGCCTGGCCCCAACTTGTTTGTCGTGCCTCCAAAAAAAAACAACAACAACAGCAACAACAAAATCTTGTCTGGGGCTCAGCGCGCTCAGCTGTGCTGTGTGCTGTCTTTTAATTGTGCTAACTAGACTTGGCCTTACGCAATTGCAAATCAAATTAAATCAAAGCGTCCGATGAGTCACACGGCCAGCGAGATTGGAGAGACCAACGCGACCCCAGTCAACCTTCGCCTCGAGCCGCATCGTTAGGAGCCACAAATAGGAACCCAAGGCGCAGCTCTGCCTCATGTAATTAAGAAGTTTTTTGTTTGGGCCAAAACGGAAAAACCTTTACAAAATGACACTTCATGGCTTAGAAGGCCTCCTTTCATTTTTTTTTTTACCTATCTATATCTAATACACATTTTTTTCGGCTGCTGCTAATCGTTGCTGAAGTGGAGCGACGAGCATCTTGTTTGCAACTCGCTTTGCCGCGCTGACCTTGTGGCCAAGTCTGTTATTGTTGTTGCCACACAACATGGGCAGAATATCTTTGCACTGCAAATAGTGGAACACAACAACTGTTGCTTTTAGCACTATATATAGGGTATATGTTCGCGAAGGGTACTTTAAATTAATTACAAAATTTGTAAAGCTTTGAAAAGTCATCTGCCATCTTTTTAAATATTTAACTCTAGATATGTATTAGAACTATTGAATAGTTATTTAAATTTTTAAATAATTTTTGTTATTTTAAATATTTTTGTTTTAAGGTGTTTATTTAATATTGAAAGTATTTTTTGAGTGAAAGTTAAGCAACATTTTTTCATATATCTTATGAAACAATGTGTCAAAATTCGAGTTGCCTTTTAAATATTATCTGATAATTGTAAAGTCAGATTAAAATATCATAACTGATCGCAAGAGTATCAAATCTTCGGCCGAGCACCCGAGCTCCCTTTTTCTAGTCCCCTCTTGATTTGCACTTTCAGTCTGGACTGCATTTTAATGTTTTGCTAGCTGGTCGCCTGATTTATTTTAGCCGCCTGCCATGCTGACCAGCATGCATAATTAACCGGGTTTGCTTATTTGATTTCTTTTTCGACAGGAGCTGCTTTCAAGGCCACGCACAGTGCGCATAAATCATAATCACATTAGCCACAACTGAAGCCACAATTTTTGCTTCCCAGCGTCGCCCACATAGGTCCATTAAAATTAAATGCCACAAAAAAAATTAAGAAGTAAAAACAAAAAATAAACTATACAAATTATCTATTATATAAACAAATAAAAATTTCGTATAGCAAAAGTTGATTTCGCATTACAACTCTGAGGCACGCACCATGAAAAATTAAAGAAAAAATCGCAATTCGGCGGCGGCTAACGAGGCAGCTCAAAGCGCCGGTAAATTGTCCGTCCGTAATTGATAAACTGGCCAAATGAAGTGGCTTATTCCGACTGCCTGAGTTACTCACTAACTCGCACACACACACACACACACACACACAATACACTGTGCTCAGTGGAGCCGAAATTACGCGCAATCATCTTTTATTTATTTTTATATTTTTTATTACTACTTCAATTGCTCACTAATTGTTTTAATGTGCGCTAAATGCCGCTGTTCAAATTATGACCAAATTATTGGCAACTAAAATTATTTAAGCGCCCAAGTTTAATTTGCGCTGCTTCCTTACTAAGGCTATAACTAAAGGTATTGCTTGCAAGGTTGCTGCCGTTACCTATTAGACAGAAAATGTTTCATAATGATTCTATTTAAGTGGCCAAAAAAACATATTCCTAGTTCAAGTTTATTTATTTGTGTTGCCAATTAAAATACAGATAAAACTGTCAGAAAACATTTTTAATGTGGATGTTTTTTGTTTTGTTTTGTTTTAGTTTCAAACGGATATTTTAAAATCCATGCTATAGATTATTAATTTGTTAAAAATAGGAATATTCATTTTTGACTGATCTTTACTAATTGGTAATACCACACAGAGGTGTAGGATATTTGAATTTCGTTTATGGCTGGTAGACTTCAGTTCAGCAACTATCTTGAACATTGAGTACAATTGTTGCCAGCTTGTTGGACAGCCTCTGCAGCATAGGCCCAGCTCTGTGGCTTTAACAGCCCAGTTATTATTATTGTTACGCCGCTTAAGCCCCACTCCACAGATCGACAAGTTCTTGGCCCGCCGTCTATCCATAACTTTGGCTGGCGTAGGAAGTGTTGTTTTGTGCGTTGCGATTACTGCGAAGTGCGCACCGAAATTGCAGATTATTGAGAACTATTTTCGATGTTGGCCATTAAAACTAATTGGCAAGCAGCAGCAGCTGTGTACGCGTATGGCCAGCAATTATGCCTATGGGCCTATTGAACCGTCTGAGCCAAAGCAAAAGAGCATATCAAAATTTATGCCCCTATAGCCAGATAGCCAGGACAAGGTCAAGAGTAATTTGTGATTTGATCTCGACTCGTGTCTCGTCGAGCACTTCAAATGCATGTAAAACAATACCCATTTTGGCTGCCCTGCCCCAAAATCGTTTCGTTTCGTTTCGTTTTAATGATGTGCGTGCCAACCGTGTCTGCCGCATTGCGGTACTCCAATATGGGTTTCATTTACACATTCGCCTCGATCTCTGGCAGCCATTTATGGTAGAACCGAGCGATTGACGCGAACTTGCCTGTCATCTGCTACAAATCAGCTGTCATAAGCCCAAACTAGCGACGGCGTTTTCATTTTATATATTTTTGTATTTTTGGTGCTTTTGTACAATCACTTTCAAAAGAGCCCCGCAATAACAATAATAAAAGCAACAACGACCCAGGCAGAAGTGTTGTACAGAGCGCTTTTTGGGCAGTTAAATGCCCTGTAAATAAATTGGAGTTCACTTTATTTTTGAGCTGTGGTTTTGACTGATTCTTTTCTTACATCGTAAAAAGAAAACATGTATAATTAACAAGTTTTTTTTATCATATCGCGTGAACTAGCTATACACCTTTTCTGAGTGAATATAATATATATAAAAGTGGAATATCCTTCATAGAATCGTTGTTTGTCACATAACATTTGTACAATACAATGACACCCCATTTAGCCAGTTTGAATGGGTATGCCAAGTATAAAATAAGACAAATGTATCTAAGCACTCACAGCGACTTGCTGATAATGATCATTAGGCGGCGAAGAAGCATTGAGAAATGCACAATTAAAAGTGGCGGCTCGAGTGCCGCCGCTCGCCATTCACCTGCAGCAGGCGGCTGGCGCTTGTTGTGGAGTGTCTCGCATCATTAGAATGTCTTTTAATGGGGTCTCCACACTTAACCGCTCAACTCCATTGCAGGTGGTGAAGAACACTAAGCAGAAACTTAGCGGCTTTGCAGCCGAAACGCTGGCCAGCATTTCGAAGCGTTTCCACCTGCTTCATGGCCAGCTGCAGAATGCCGAGCTGCAGGCCATCGAGAAGCTGCGCGAGTCCAGCCTGTCGCCGCAGATGCAACTGAATGCAGCAATGAGCCAGCTGAATGGCTACGAGAAGGTCCTAAAGGTGAGAGCTACCGACCAACACTGCAATCTATGCACCCATATCTTAAGTTTAAATGTTTTACCTTTTGCCAGAATCTGCGCCAAATGCTGCACGGCGGCGTCGACGAACGTTTTGAGGTGCCCCAAGATATTTGGCTCAAGGATGTCATCATGTTGATCAATGAGCACCTCGAGATAATGCCCACCTATGTGCAAGTCACCAAGGTCGATAGCAATCCTTTTTAGTAAGTAAATATATATATGTTTTACGACTCTTCCCGCCCCCATGATCACAAAAACCGTTGTATCTGATCGATAAAACGTGTATATATGCCTCCATATATTTTTGCAAAAATCGCGAAAATTCTGAAATCAAAAAGTTTTAATGGTGATCGATTCTATAGACTTATACGATTCCAATAAGGTGTATCTTTCCGAAATCAAATAGTTTTAATGGCGATCGAATCAATGGACTTATACGATTCCAATGTGGTGTAACTTTCCTAAAGCTCTAAAGCTGTAGTCACCAAATTTGGAAGGAAGATAACTGGTCGGCTCCTTTGAAGATCGCTAAAAAAAAATTCCCAGCCACGCCTATGCCGCCTATGCCTATGTCTCCCACAGTTTTTAAGCTAGAGTTACCACATTTGGTGGGTAGATAACTGGTCACCTCCTATAAAGAGCGGTCCCGACTATTACTTGTTTTTTTTCATAAATATTCAATTTTTGTAAATGTTCTCTATTCTTCGCCAGCTTCAATGCCACTAAGGACAATTTGTCGGAGCTACTTGATCGCCATTTCGTGTGCGAATTTGTTGATCCCCAAATTAAGGTGCGGTTCAATAACGAGTTCAATCACGAGATCATCGTCTCCAGCAGTGACCACTCGCAGGAATCGATCGCGGGCAACAGCTGGAGGCAGGGCCACCAGCCTGGCCGGACAGCAGCTGCCCAACGGGGCACATCCGCACACTTCAAGAAGCAACAGAGTCACATTAAGAAGGCCAAAAGCAGCTCCAGCTCGATGACAGACGGTGGCAGCGATCGCCAAATGGAACAGCGCCACTTTGTGCGCACCTTTTCAGCGATGGACATCAGCCAGTTCAACTCCGGTCAGTCCACATCGAGCACGTTGTTGAGTCAAGTGGGCGACTGGTTCCGCTCGGATGCGATTGTCCATGTGCGCTCCATTCGGTCGCCGGAGGATTTCTATGTGCAGTGCATCCATGCGGCACAGCGCATACGCGAGCACTTGGACACATTTGCCGAGTCGCCCGCCTGCCAGACGCCGAGCTCCATTGTGGTGGGTCAGCAGTACATCACGTACCACAACAACCAGACCGAAATGGATCGCTGGCATCGCGCCCTCGTCAGCCAGAAGGCCGAGAAGCGCGGCATCTACAATGTATTCCTGCCGGACATTGGCCTGACCATCAAAGTGCACAGCAGCAAGTGAGCACCTGGCCAATCAGAACTCTAAATCTAAATCTCAACTGTAAATGTATTTCATTTTGAAAATCTGTTGCAGTTTCCGTCAGCTGCCCGAACATCTGGCGTTGATGCCCTACGCAGCCGTCCACTGCAGCCTCAAGCAGCTGATGCCCAGCAAGGGCGGATCCGAGTGGGATCCACAGGCAAGCGCCTTCCTCAAGCAGGTGGTGCAAAAGTATGTTATATGTAAAAAGCCTTAATCTTTAAACATATATATCAATATATATAATTTTGTGTGGAAAAAGGGTGGAAAATTAATTGACTAAACAACATTTAGCAGAAAGTTTGATATATGTGTTTACAAAATGAAAAGGGTATATTGGTTGCGTGCAGTTGGTTCTTTCATCGCTAGACAGTTGAAACTTTGAATATATATTCAGGTATACACGTTTCACATAAAGTGCTACGCCCATTAGAGGCGTGGCAAATAGCAAAAATTCAAAATTTAAAACGAAATAAGAAAAGGTATTTTTTGTAAAATAAGAATTGAAATTTACTGGTGGAAACTTATAATTCACGATTGCATATTTAATATAAATTTTAATCTAAGAGTCTATTTGCACAAATCCACCTCACCGGGTGGAATTTAGAATCGCAACTAGCAACTATTCTAATCGATATATTTATCTACTACTAGCAATCCTGTGCACATCAGCGGGCTGCGTTCCCTGGGACCACAGTTCTACGAGGTGGACCTTATCACGACCAACTACGGATCCAACATCTCGGTGCGCGAATCTTTTTTATACACGGGAATGGCGCGCGCCCGCAATGGATATGTCGCCGCCCAGATACTGGAGCCACAGCAGCTGCAGGCGCTGCACTCGCAGAGATTGCCCAAATATGTGCCGCATGTGGGAGATGTGCTCATGATACAGCTGCTCCATGTGCAGCATCCGCAGGAGTTCTATGTGATGGCGCACGAACTGGAGCTCAAACGGCGCACGCAGCAGCGCGATCTGCAGAGCTTCATGGATAACATGAGCCTCGCTCACCTGGAGCCCATCTACCTGGGTCGCCTGCAGCTGGCCTGCGTGCTCCAGCTGGAGGGCCAGTGGCAGCGGGCTTCCATTGAGCGAATGCTGCCGGAGGGTGAGCTCTTGACAACCTTTTCGACTGGAATCTTGCCATGCTCATAGTCTTGTTTTTATTCCGCAGGTTATGTGCTGGTGCGTCTGGTGGACAGCGGCGTCACGCAGAAGCTCTACTGGGATCAGTTGTTCAAGCTGCCGCACATTTTCTGGAGCCAGGAGATGGCCACCAAGTGCTGTCTGGCGGACGTGGAGACGCTGCAGGAGCATGGCTATACCTGGACACCATCGGCCATTGCTGCCTTCCAACAGCTCACCTCGAACCCAAAGCTCCAGATGGAGGTGATCGGTGTGCGCGACAACGTTGCCCATGTTGCGCTCCATTTCACGCGCTCCGGCACCGACGCCAACAGCAACAACGTCGCCGCCATTCTGGTGGCCCAGGGCCATTGCCAGTCCAGTGGCGAGAGCAGCCGGGTGATTAAGCTGCAGCCGGTGCGACAATCCCAACTAGATGCGGATACGCGCAAATTAATAGAGGAGGCCAAGGCCCCATTCGATGAGCCACCTGCTCTGCCCGACAAGACGGACAAAATGAATAGGTCGACCATCGAGCTGCTCCATGTGCAGCATCCGGGCGAGTTCTATGTGACTCTCTCCCACTTTGTCGCCGCCATCGCGAAGCTGCGGACGATGGTGCAGGCCACGGCCGCTGAGCGATACCAGAATTGTGCGCTCAAGTACGATTGGCAGCCGGGCGAGATGTGCTATGTGCGCATCATTGCCAACCACGATCTGGAGATGCTGTGGCATCGCGGCCAGATTGTCAGCTGTGCCGAGGATGCAGCCGGCAAGTACAATGTGCGTCTGCGTGACATTGGCGAACTGGTGCTAAGTGTGCCCGTCAACTGTCTGGCGACCATGGATGAGGGACTCGAGCGCATCAGCAGCAGCGCCATGTGCTGTCGCCTGTACGGAATCCTACCGAATGGCGCCGACTGGTCGCCGGAGGCCATTGAGTTCTTCAAGGCAAAACTACAGGAATTCAGTTCGCTGCATGTCACCGGCCAGGGACGCGACGGCGACCAACTCGTGGTCGTCCTGTGGGGCGCCAACACCGAAATCAGCGGCCCCTTCTCCCCGGCACGCATCAAGTATACGAACATCAATGAGCTGCTCGTGCAGGCCGGCTGGGCCCTCAGCGATCAGAAGCATCCTTTGAAGAAGGATCTGGAATTGACGGATAGCAACAGTAGCCTGTGCTCAGATGCAGACGATGCCAGTTTAAATGCATGTCTGCAGAGCGTGGACCAATTCGGAAGTACGCATTAAGTTTCCCACACTTCAGTTTTAATCAAGCTATTCCTCTTTATTCTAGAAGCTCCAATCTTGCCCAAAACCACATTGTCCCAGCTGGGATTTGAGCACAACGATGAAATGCCGCCACTGGCTCTGCTAAACAATTTCAATACGAACGCAACCACCACTGGTTGTGCTGAGCCACCGCTGGCCTGGCTGCAACCACGTGAGTGCACGAAATCTCTCTTCAACGCGCTGCCCACCTATGTGAACTACGATTGCGAGATTCACCTGACCCTGGCCACGGACGAGCCGTTCATCAATCACATGCGCAATCTGTTGATGACCTGCTTTAAGCCCTTGCTGGAGCAACAGGTGCCCAGCGTTTATGTAGTTGGCCAGCCCGTGGTGGTCACGTACCACGTGGATAATCGATTCTATCGCGGCATTGTGAAGAGAAGCCCGAACACCAAGGGCGAGTACAAGGTCTATTACGTGGACTACGGCAATGTGGAAAAAGTGCTGCCGACCGAGATGCTGCCCTATGCGCCGTTCCCCCAGCTAAATTCCATGTGCTGGCGCATGGTTATACACGGCGTGCAGCCCAGGCAGAAGACATACACGAGAACTGCAATGGATACCGTTCACCACACGGTGGTTATGAAGCTGTGCAGTGTGCGCGTTGTGGAGCCCAAAGGTGCAAATGGACTACCGCAATGCCAAATCAAGGTGGGCGATTTGGACATAGCCACCATGATGGTGAACAATGAGATGGCAGTGCGCACAACGCAGCCGGATGAACATCAATTGAAGCAACAGCGCGAGGAAGCACTGAAGAGCTTCAAGCTCTTTGATCAGCTGCTGCTGTTGGGCGAATCCCAGCCGAAAGCAGTCGCAGATCAAAACAATACAACGGCACAGCCGCCGCCGGCCAAGAAAAAGTTTATGATGGACAACAGAAAAATGCAGCATCTGGATTGCGAGGAGGATTTCGATTGCAATGAGGCTGCCAAGCAGCAGCTACAAACGAGCGTCAATTTCGATGAAGATGACAGCGATGAAGATGATAACGAGGATGAAAAGAACTCAGCCGAGGGCTTTTCGGATGACTACGTAATCGAAGAGATCGACGAAGCTATTGCCAATGAGGATGAGAAACACACTTCCACTTCACTAGAGTCACAACAGGTTAGCTTCATGCCGCCGCAGGGCATATCCGCCATGGATCAGCTGCGTCAACGCATTCAGCTGCGTTACAAGGTATGTATAATATATAGACAGATTAACTACTTGCTACGTTGGTTAACACTGTTCGTTTAATAAACAGGATCGGTTGCAGACCGCACACTTCTCGCCAATGGACACTTCCACGGAGCGTTCGTATCAAGATGGCGTCGGCTGCTTTAAGACACAATGTCTGCCCACGGGCGTTAAGAACTTTCCGTGCAGCATCGATAAAGTGCTATCCGCTACGGAGCTGCAGGTAACGCCGCAAATCACCGAATTTGCCAAGCAAGAAATTGTTTTGACTCAGGAGACCAGCGCATTGATTCAGGAAGCTGCACGGCTAGATCCTGTGCAGGTGGAGGCTATGTGTTTGGCGCGTTATAGCCCGGATAAGCAATGGTATCGAGCCATTGTCAAGGAGCTGCATCAAGCCGCCAATCAGGCGACCGTGTTCTACATTGATTTTCATGACACCAAAATGGTGTCATATAACGATCTTAAGGTAATGCCTAAACAGCTGTTTATGTTTCCACAGCGGTCTTTCCATGTCAGGTTATATGGCATCAAATTAAACCGAAGCTTTGCGGACACATCCGTGCGCCAAGCACTCCAAGCGTGTCTGTGCAAACACCCCACTGTGTTTGCGCGTGTTCACTATCCGTTGAATTACAACGACAACAGTGACGACGAGGATTCGGATCCGTATTCGTCCAGTGATTCAGTTAAACGAGGCTTCAAACTTCTCGAAGTCGACATTTTTGAGAATAAACACAAAACCGAACTGCTCTATAAACCCCTAATTGACAGTCGAATGTTCCTACTAAAATAGCTTTAAAAGCGTATGTTAATTTAAAAAAAAAAAATCGATTAGAAATAGCCAAAGAGGCGTTTCCATTTTTTAAGTTTTCGGTGTTTAATACAAAATGATATTACAACTACATATTTGAATATGTATTGAATCTTATGTTTTTGCTTACATATTTCAAATGTATTTTCAATTTTTTGTTTTCTTTTGGTTTCAATAAAAAATATCATCTACTAAAGACAAAAACAAAGATTAATTTCTTTAAATTGTACTTTATTTACATTAAATGAAATTTTAACGGAAATGTACATCCTTCAAATACATGTTTTGGAATATATCTATCCTTGAATCCCGCACACCCATCCAAAAACCATTTATATACGATTTTTATAATTATCCATAAATTGCATTTATTTCTTCCTCAAAATGGTTTTTATTTGTTTTGTTTTTGTTGTTTTCATTAATTCTCGTTGAAATTTGTATGTAATTTGTAAATATTTGAAAGTGGTTTTGTTTTTCGTTTGTTGTTTTCCATATTATAATGTATTATTAAATTAATTCTCATAATGCTTATGCTGTGTTGTGTGTTCGCTTAAAAACTAGAAATTTTAACTAATCGTTCCATAATCGAAACCATCGCAAACAATTATTCAAAATAGCCTAGAGAAGTTGCAACTACTACAAATCAAATATATATATGTTATTTATATATATGCTACAAACATCGAGATGGGTTTTACGTTTAGGTTTATTTAATATGACAGTTGTGTTCGTTTATTTTCGATCGCTGGCAAAGAGTTTCTCATTGATTTAAAAACAATTCGGAAAATTATTTATATGTATCTTTTTGTAAAAACGCTCGCTTGCAAATTTGTTGTGTTCTACATGTTGTGGGTATATGTGTGTGTGTGTGTGTTTTCTTGGTGGCTTAGAATGTGCTCAAGTTTCGAAAACCCAAAAGAATTACGTTATATATAATCAAACAATACAAATTGCAGCTAACTTAACTAGATTTGTGTTGGCTTTTACAAAAGATATATATATATATATATATATATAGTTTTTTTGTAAGTAATTATAGAGATTTAAAATTATATGTTATCAAACTAATTTTGAGATGTTTTAAGATTACAACATAAGACTAAACAATAAAAATAATGAATATTGCACTGAACTAGGCATGTCATTTCACTAATTGTAAGTATGTTTATAATTAAACCAAATTAAAGCAATTTGTTTTAAAAATTTTGTGTTTAAAGCAAGTGTTGCTGCGCGGTTTGAGAGTGTTGTGCGGGGGTTATCTAGAGGGAATCGAGGAACGAAGGTTGGATGGGGTTTGGGAAAAAAAACACTTTCACATTTAGCTAAATTTCTTAAACCACATTGAAATGTACGATTAGTAAAATGTTATTATGATATAATGATTTAATTTTTGTTGTTTGTTTATCAAGAATTGGCATTCGCATATGTTAACTTACGTACATATAGTATATGTGTTAATGCATATGTATATATGTATATAGTTCGATAGGTAATACTAGTTTGTTGTTGTTTGTTTGTTTTGTTTTTGTTTAACCACACAGACACACATTTCACACACACAGAGAAGAGCCATGAACAGCTAGCTAATTAATGAATTAAACTTTAGTTTAGATTAGTTGATTAGTCGTATTATCATTGAATCCATTTAAACCTCCACAGTGAAGGGATCGCGCGAATGATGTATTTTCAGATGCTTGTTGTGATTGGTCTTCGTGGTCGAGCTCTTGCCACAGATGGTGCAGTGGAATGGCCGTTCGCCGGTATGGATGCGCCTGTGCTCGATCAGATAGTAGTGGCGATGGAAGGACTTGTCGCACTGGTCGCAGGTAAACTTCTTGTTGCCATGATGCTCTCGCCGGTGCCGCATATAGTTGTACTTGCGTATGAACTTGCAGCCGCAGTACTCGCATGTGTAGGGCTTGATCTGTTTGTGCGCATTCATGTGATTCTTGAAGTCCAACTCGCGCACAAACGCCTTCGGGCAATACTCGCACTTGAACGGTTTGGCTGTGCGATTCGCATGCACCCACGAATGTATTTTGAGATTCCACTTGGTGGAGAAGCTCTTATTGCAAATGGCGCAGTCGTATTGCGGATCCGTCGAGTGGGTGGCCATGTGCGCCTTGATCGATGTCTTGGCAAAGATCTGCTTGCACATGGGACACTCCATGGGCTCGGCATAGTCAAACTTGTCCGAATGGGCCAGTCGAATATGCCGGCGCAGCGAGTTCGCATGCACAAAACGATCGCAGCAATACGGACAGCACTTCGGCTTCAAGTCGTGCGTCTCTTTGTGCCACAGGAAGCGCGCCTTCGAGGGCAGAACCTCGCCGCAGTGGCACACGTACTCCTTCTTACGCACCATCATCTTGGTGTGACGCTTGCGATGCTGCGTCAAGTTTGAATAGCGCTTGAACTTCTTTCCTACGGATGCCAACGAGAAATAATATGCATTAGGACAGGTTTAAGAATTATTATTGGAATTATTGGAATACATAAAAGAAAAAGGTTCTTCTCACAAAGTGAAAAGAGAATATTGGGGTTATCCGATTTAGATAGTGTCAAGATATTCGATATTACATTTTTCAAGAGATTTGATATTCAATTCATATGACAATTTTTTCAGACTAGTTATTGATTGGTTGGCTATGGGGGCCACGTCAAATTGATAGAATCTATATATCTTGGGAGCCAGCTAATTCATAATAATGATACAACTTACCGCATATCTTGCATTTGAGTGGAGTCTGGCCAGTGTGCATGCGCATGTGCTCCACGAGTGCGCTGCGCACCACAAACTTCTTGTCGCAGACGTAGCAGCCGAACTCCTTCCAGCCCAGATGTCGTTTCAGATGCAGCGAGAAGTTCTTCCAGCGATAGAACTTCTTGCCGCAGGTGAAACACTCGGCGGGATGTTCAGTGAGATGTGCATCGTACAGCTTTACGGAGGGGAAATCGGTGCGGCAGACATAGCAAAGGAATATGGATTTCTCCATGGCTTTCTGCTCCAGCTCGCTGAGATTGTTACGCTCCTGGCCCAGTTTCGACTCGTTGTAGGCAATTAGCATGCGATAGAGGGCGGCCAGTTTGGCAGCGGGCGTGGTCATGGCCAACGGCGCTATGGCGGGCTTCTCGTCCAGCTCGGTGACGCTAGTTGGTGGCTTCATGTCTGCATCGTGACCGTTTTCGCCGCTGGCATCGAGCAGGCCCGAGTCCTTGACGTCGGGCAACTCCATGTGGCCAAGTAGATGCTCCGTTGAATCCTGTTTATCCTGACAGTGCTCCTGCTTGATTTTCACAATGCCATCCTTGGAGTCCTCATGCAAGATATCATCATTTGTGTGCCCCGGCTGCAACATCAAATGCTGCTGCTGCTGTTGTTGCTGCTGCTGCGGCTCCTGTTGAGCCTGCGTCTGTGGGAGATGAGACGCCAGGGTGCAGATGAGACGTCGATTCTGGCGCACATAGTTATGCTCGCTGATCAAATGCGCGTTGCGCTCCTTAAGCTTCTCAAAGATGGCCACACAGTGCGGACACTTGTAGATCTTGCGCCGCGGCGGCTTCCGTTGTGCCAACGCCGCGGCCACAGCTTCCGCCTCGGCGGCCGCACGGGATGTCGAGGCTATCGGTGGACCAGCCAGCAAAGCCGACGACGACGTGGAAGTGGTGGGCTGTGCATCCAGCAAATGATTGTTTCTAGTTGAGCTCGAGGTGGCGTCCAGATCGCCTGGCTGCGCGTATTCCGAGGCGACCGCATTGAAATCAAAACTGAAAAGGATCGATAAAAGTCTTAAATAAGATGTAACTGTCTTGAGCAGGACGAAGGACCAACCGCTTTTGCTCACGCTGTGACTGCTGCTGGCCACTAAGATCCTGTGCCGGATAATAGTCGTGCCGCCAATCGGCCAGCTGCTGATTATAGCCATCCGTGAACTGGCCTCTAAAGTAACGCTGTGATATGTCGCCGTACATCTAGGGAGATTTAATTCAGAGTTAATTGATCTCTATATGGGGAATGGTTTGCTGTTTGCCTACCGACTGACTCCAGGAGTTTTCGATGTCGCAGTTGCTCTCCTGCTCGGAGATCTCACCCTTGGCGGGCATCTTCTCGTCGGTGCGTATGTTAAGACCCAGGCCACCAACCAGACTGCTCTCCGTGGGCGCAGCTGCAAACGATGAGGATGTTGTGGACGTGGACGCACAGCCCGAGGACAAATGGCTGCTGCTATTGCTAAGCTGTTCACGCTTGCAGGCATCCAGATCCAAGTACTTGGCATCGCTGTCAACACCCGCCACGCTGCTGCAATCGACGGCTGCGAGTGCGGCGATAAAATTACTTGACTGCTCCACACCGGAGCCGTGGGAGGTGGTTGCCTGCGGCTGCTGCTGCTGATGTGCCTGATACCAGGAGCTCAGCGTTGTTTGTTGCTTAGCCATGCGAAACGTGGCATTCATCGAGCATTCCTGGTCCAATGCGGATGAATTGCTGGAGGAGGACGCCAGCGTGGCGGCATTGGTGGCTTCGCTGGAGCCGTGGTGGGGATGTTGCAGCTGCTGCTGCTGCTGCTGCTGTATGCCAAATGGAGCAAAGTTGGCAGTGGTTGCTGCAGCCGCCGTTGTTGCTGCTGCAGCTGTTGGCGCGTTGGGATGGTACAGGAAATTAAAGTCCGTAAAGGCGGAAGGCTGCTGCGCCTGCTGCAAGACCTGCTGCGCTGGCTGCGGCTGCTGCTGCTGCGACTGCGAGTGCTGTTGCTGCTGCTGCGAGTTTGAGGCATAGGAAGACGAGGACGATATCACAATTTCATCCACCTCCAGATTGTTATCATCAGGCAGAATATACTCTTCGCCCGGCTTGGTCGACTTCTGAGCGCCGCCGCTGCTGCTGGCGAACACGGAGCCCGCCGACGCAAAACTGGCCGCATTCACCACAAACGTGGTCTGATTGCTGTTGCCAGCCAGAGGCATTTGCTTCGAATTAGCAAACTCCAGTAGCACGCGGGCATCGTCATCATTGACCGCCGAGTGCTTGCGCGCCTGCTGTGCCGCATAGCTGGTGGTCAGATGCTTCTCCAGAATGCTGCTGCTGCTGCCACTCGTTGTGGTCGTCTCCACATTCTCGCTCTTGATCTGCACCGGCTCCGTGGCCACCTTTGATATGCTGGTGGAGCTTTCCGCGCAGTTGCTGCTGATGCTGTTGTTGTCAGTCTTATTCGTCGTTGCCGTTGCCGTCGCCGTTGCTGTTGCCTTTGGTTTGATGACTAATTTCTTGGGGCCCCGTTGCTGCGCCGGCGTTGAGAAGCGCTGCGGCATCAGCACCGTTGCCTCCACCTCCACCTTCATGGGCGGCGGCTGTGTGAGATCGTCGGTGGCCAAGTTCGCGCTGCTGCTGGTGCTGGCCATGCGAATGACGCTGGTGGTGGCGTGTCCACTGCTGCTGCTATTGCTGCTGCCACTGGCATGTTCCACGCTGGGTTTTTGCTCCATTGACTGCATCTCTGCATTCCGCATAGAGTCGTAGTCGTCCAGCGGCTCCTCCTTTTCCACCTTGACTAACGGTATAGGCGCCACGGCGGCAAACGGACGAGCCGCACCAATACGACTGGAAGCCACAATGTTGCCCACCAGATCCAGATACTCGTTCATATTCAGCGGCACATCGCTGAGCACCGTCACACGATTTTTCTTGGACTTGATGGAGCCGCTAGTTGTCGAGCTGGCACCGCTTGATCCGCCAGCAGCCGCAGCTGCTGCAGCAGCAGCTGCTCCACTGCTTGTCGAAGGCGCAGTGCATAGTTGAGATGGCGACGCAGACGCAGCCGGTGCCGCATGCGCCTGCGTCGGCTGTTGCTCCTCCAGCTGATGATCGCTCTCGGCACAGCTGCTGCCTATGCTCATAAAGTCGTCCTCATCCTCCGGCTGATGTTTGGCAACCCGTTTGTGCTTTTTGCCATTTGGTTTCGACTTGCGTGACTTTTTCGATGTGGTCTTCGGTCCAACTCTGCTGCGACTATCCTCGTGCTCATCGTCGCCATCCTCGACATGATCGTGTGCCAGCTTTCCGTGATTCTCATCCTCGCTTGCCCAGCTACAAAATTTTAATTTATATGATTGTTTATAGCATATATATTTTTTTGCGCCTTAACTAAATGAGCTTTGTACTGCTTCCACCTTGTGTTAGTGTTTTTTTCTATCTACAAATTCACCTTTGAATTTTCTACACAAAATTTGTATTTTTTTCAAATTGAAGAACATGTTTGAAACCGATCGGAAGAAAACCAAATACCTTAAAAGAACCATTTTTTACCCACTTTAAAGCAGGTCGGATAATAACCAAAAACATTTACAAAAATATTTTCCGACCATTTTCGTTTATCTGTCACGACATTTAAACTACACTAAGTACTCTCATCCATTATTATTTAAAGCTTACCATTTATCTGGCTCCTCCTCATCCCCCTCCTCTTCGTCGTCCTCATCGTCGTCGTGTATATGCAGCACGCTGGGTGGCGACTGATAGATGCGTTCAATCACAGAGAACTCCCCGTCGTCCTTTTCCACGCATTCGACAATGTGCTTGGGCGTCTCCTGGACTATAAAGTCGCCATTTTCGCGCTCCAGATAGTGCGCCACTGGCGACTCGGCATACCGCAGCACAGACGCAGCGCCAGAGGAGGCGGGAGAGGCGCAGGCAGCTTGCGCCGCAGCATTTAGCAGGGCACCAAAGGGCGAGTTGGTCGTTTGGCGACTGCTGCTGGCGCGTCCGGCTGAGCTTGATGACATCAGAGACGACCAGGAGCTGGCGTATGTGGCTACCACATAGCTGCTGTTGCTGCTGCCCGCTGCAAGCGATTGTTGTTGTTGTTGTTGTTGCTGTGGATGTTGCAGTCTTGATGCAGCTGACGTTGACGGAATTGTGAGCTGTGGCGGTGGTGGAGGCGGTGGATTTAGAAAGATCTCCGTATTTACTTTGTTGTGTTTGTCACTCGGTGGTGCTAAGTTAATGTTTTGTTGTACGTTTATGTGTTGTTGTTGTTGCTGCTGTTGTTGTTGCTGCTGCTGCTGTTGTTGTTGTTGCTGCTGATGTTTGTTTTGGTTGTGCTGAGATCTAATTTGACTGATGGCGGCGCCATAGGCGGGTGGTGGCTTCTGATGCGACTGCGTTGCCGTCGCCTGCTGCGCAAACATCTGCATGGGAAGAAGTGAGAAGCGTTTAAGTGGATTTTTTAAAGTGCATATCGAGTTGGACACTCACCTGCAGTGGCGGCGGCGGCGGAGGCAGCGCTGTTGCATAAGTGTACTTCATGGTAGGCTGCTGCTGCGGATGGTGGGCAAAGTGGGCAGACTGCTGTTGGCTGGCCAGGAACTGGTGCTGGTGTTGCTGTGGTGCCTGTGGTATGACCAGCGTGGCGGCACCACGTGCAAAGCCGTGATGCTGCTGCTGGGGCTGCTGTTCATAGCGATAGTCGGAGTAAACGGCGGCCACGCTGCTTGTGGTGGGTGTATTGGATGTGGTGGCTGGCGCCTCAGTCGTGGGTGGCGCGCTTTTAACTGCCTTAATCGGTGGATTGCTCAATTTGTTGTTGCAGCTGCTGGTGCTGCTGCCGCTGTGCAGCAAATCAGATTTGGGTGCTGCTGATTTGGATGTTGTTGTCGTTGAAGTTGGAGGTGGTGGTGGTGCTGCTGCTGGCACAACTGGCTTCACATCAACAGTAGCAGGCGTAGATGATGATGGTGATGATGTTGTGGCAGCGGCATCTGATGTTGCAGCGCTGCCAGAGAGCACAGCTGCCGCCAGGGCACTGTCCATTCCATTGCTGCCAACGATGGTCATTTGTACCAGGGCCTTGATCACCTGCTCCTTGGGATGTGTCTCCAAGTGATCGGAGAGATTCATGCCCGCATGCAGATACAGGGTGCACACGGGGCACTGTACACTGTCCACCATGTTGGCGATTGGATTACTCACGCGGCGGCCTCTGGTTAATCAATCTACGTAAGGCTGCAGCTACAGCTGCTGCTCTACCTCTCCTACGCTCTTTCCCTCTGTCTCTCTCGATCTCAGTTTAGAGTCATAAAACTGCGAGTTTCGTATCTGTTGTTCGTGTGGCAGCCATTTTGCTCAATCCTTGAGCGGCGCTGCAAGTCAGAAAGAAATCAAAATTGTACGTGATTGCCACAAATGTATCTACATATATACATATTTTTTTTATACGCTGAAAAACAACACCCGATTATTATTCCCGCAAGCTGATACCCCGATATCCAACTGATATGACAACGCAAAGAATGCGCAGCACAGCTCAAACCCCGGATCGTTGCAGTGTAATCTGTGGAAACGTGCAATACTTGTTTTGAAGAGCGAAAGCTTTCGCAATGAACGAGATAGAGCAAAGACAGAGGGAGAGTGCAGCACCACAAAAAGTCAATGGCAAGTCAGAAAAACAGCTAAACAAAGGACAAGTGCGGCAGTCAGACACCAAATCAAACAACAAATAAACAAATACATATATGCATTGTTGTAGCTATTATGTAGGCATTTGAACGGGAACGGGAAACAGAAACAGAAACAGAAACAGCATCGGGTAAAGCTTCATCCGCCTTTGAACTGCTTGCTTGATGTATTTTCAGAGGAAGAGCGCACAGTGCAAATGGAACGGAATGGAATGGCCACTTTTGCCAACAACAGCAACTTTTGGAACAGCTTTTTCTGTGCATTCATCGTGTGTGTTGTGTTGTTAAGCACACGACGAGGACGATGAGCACACGGCAACATCGCGATAATGACGAGTTATTTGCTGAGCCCATGAGCAATAAATGCAGTGAATCAGCGAATACTGTGACTTTTCAATAATGAATGTGACTTTTTAACGATTTATGCTTCCCATTTGAAAATTTAAGCTATGTGGATTGGAATTTCTGGTTATTATCAATGTTATTATGAAAAGTCGATAAAAATATAAACATATGAATTGCATTCCATTGCTGCAGCTTTCCAAGGCGAGCAGTGCATTTCGGATTTTGAACACAGTTCAAGACCCATTTGCAGAACAATTCCAGCTGTCACAAATAAACAGCTGCTCATATAAACAAAACACATTTTTTCTCTGTTTCGTGTGAGCTTTGCATAACACAATTGACTTTTCTTTGTGCATGGGCACTGGCTTGTTATCGATCAATTATCGATCAATTTAACGTAAGCGACGATTTTTCTGATAACAAGAAATAATTTTTAAACGAATTGCAATTAGGACACTGATCTAATTTCCCACTTAGAATATCGATGTTCGTTACAAGTACTCAATACAACAACTATGTTCATATACAGTATATACATCGATTGCGTTCATCTCTGCTCTGCGATGCTGCTTTGTTTTGTACGCATCCAAAGCCAGTATTTTGTTGTTTTTTTTTTTATTTTTGCTAAATACTATTGTAGAATGTGTGATGTGGGTACGCTCGTATAAGGGTTGTACTGGGTCTGCACAAAAACAAACAGCAGCAAATGTCTACGTCTGTTGCTATTGATTTTTCCTTCGAGCGAAGCTTACTACAATGCAAAGTCACACCAAAATCAAAATGCGTGTGCGAGAATACTGTCGCACACATGCAAACACATGAACATCGATACTGCGATGATGAATTGCAAACTAAAACAATCATATGGAACAGTAATTGCCACCTTCTTTTAACCTACCTTTCCTGCTGCTGCTGTTGCGGCGGCTGTTGTTTGTGTGTATTAGTATGATCTTGCTGCGGGTTGCGGAGCAGCAGCTGTGCTAGCGTTTTGTCTGCTGTTGCGTAGATTTTCCACACACGCACACACACACACAGAAACCAAAGGTAGACAATTTCTGTGATTTCCGCTTTGTGTTTCTTTAATTCTCTCGCTTCTCTTCTACAATTCATTCAAGGAGAGACACTGCTCACAAACACACGCACGCACGCACTATTTAATGAGCACTAATTATAAATGAATTGCAAATGCATTTGCTTTAGTATTTGTACTCGATATGTACGTTCAATAAAAACTTATATATACAGGCGGCGTTAATATCGATCGTAACCCGCATGTGTGTGTATAGAAGGCAAGGGCAAGTTTTTCACGCTTAACATGAGGAAGAGTATCCTTGAAGAATTATGCACCTGCAGCTGTTATTATTGGTATGAGTTTTTGTATATGTAATTGCTGTGATGCGGTTTGGGGGCTCCTTGGTCTTGGTCTGGTCGTCGCCTCTTCGCCGCGTTCAATGACACAGAAATCTTTCTTCTCGTCTTTTGCTTTGTGCGCTCCTTCTTCAATATACAACTGAGCTTTTATATATGCTGCAAATGCGAGTGCGAGGCCATTGCTGCGTTTATCTCCATGTGTGTGTGCGCGTGTGTGTGTGTGTGCTACACACAAAGTAAATTTTCAATCACGTTTTTCATGCACTTGGTGTCGACTTTTTAAGGGGCATTCATGCAAATCTGTTGCACGCCTTTATAAGCTACAATTTGGTGATATTTTCAGTGATTTCAATTAACTTTGCACTATTAAATAGCCGTCATTTCGATTTCACCTTGCGACAAAATGAAAAATTACAACACCAGGCGTTAGAGTGTTGTAAAACTTGTGATGGCAGCGTTCCACCACTAACCAACACTTAGGCACGCAAAGCAACCCTGCGCGGCTGCATCATTGGGACATTTTTTTTGCCGACTCGCGACTCGCGTTGGAAGCAAATTAAATTGTTTAATTAGTTTTATTCAACGAACGGCAAATAATAAAGAACATAATGGCGGATAAAGCACAAGAACAGAGTATTATGGACAAGTCCATGCGGTCGGTGTTTGTGGGCAACATTCCCTACGAAGCCACCGAGGAGAAGCTCAAGGAAATTTTTAGCGAAGTTGGCCCGGTGCTTTCCCTCAAGTAAGTTCAATCGTGGCATATGTGGGATATTAACCCCACCACATTCCTATTGCAGACTTGTGTTCGATCGCGAAAGTGGCAAGCCCAAGGGCTTTGGCTTCTGCGAGTACAAAGATCAGGAAACGGCTCTGAGTGCCATGCGCAATCTTAATGGCTACGAAATTGGCGGGCGGACGCTACGCGTTGACAATGCATGTACGGAAAAATCACGCATGGAGATGCAACAGCTGCTGCAAGGACCACAGGTGGAGAATCCGTATGGTGAGCCCTGCGATCCAGACGATGCGCCCGAGCTTATTACCAAAACTGTGGCCTCACTGCCCCCGGAGCAGATGTACGAGCTGATGAAGCAAATGAAACTGTGCATCGTAAGCAATCCATCGGAGGCCCGTCAAATGCTCATGCTGAATCCGCAATTAGCATATGCGCTGTTGCAGGCCATGGTGGTGATGCGCATCGTTGATCCACAACAGGCGCTGGGCATGCTCTTCAAGGCTAACCAAATGCCACCAGTGCTAGGCGGTAATCCGCATTCGAATTCGGGTGCCATGCCCATGGTGTCGGCGCCGCAGCAGCAGCAGCAACAACCTCCGCAACAGGCGCCAACGCAATCTTCGATTGGAGGCCCCGGGCCGATGCAGCCCATGCCTGTGCCCGGGCCAAACTTTAACAATATGCACTCGAATGACATTGATTTGCGTATGGTGCCGGGTGGGCCGGTCAACATAGATCCGCGAATGATGGCGCGTAATATGGATCAGGATATGCGACAGGTACCAGGTCCGATTCCCAATCCGGTACCGCCGCCACTTATGGATCCACGCACTCGCGCCCAAATGCAACCGCAGCAGCAACAAGGACCACCTGCCGCGCCCATCCCATACCCAAGCGACCCGCGCCAGCGTCCTATGGATCCGCGCCTTCGCGGAGCCATGCCCCCAGGTCCCGTACAGCAGCCGCCGCCGCAGGTGCAGCAGCCGGTGACTCAGCAGCAGCAGTCGGCGGCACTGCAGCTGCAAAGTCGCTTGGGTGCACACGGTGTTTTGCCCTCAGACGCTTCCGACCAGGAGAAAGCCGCGCTCATTATGCAGGTGCTGCAACTGTCGGACGATCAGATTGCCCAGCTGCCGCCTGAGCAACGCGCCAGCATTCTGGTGCTCAAGGAGCAGATAGCTAAGACCAGAACTGCGCGCTAGATACGCTAAGTAAACCTCAAGTTTAATTGTACATCATTTGAATTGGAAATTAATAATAAAGATACAGAGAATTCACATGTAGTTTGGAATAGATGGGTTCACAAAATCAATAAGCGGACACCAGTGTCTGGTGTAGCTTCTGCACGGTGGTATTCAACATTTGCCTCAGCACCTCATCCTCCGCACAGTTAACAGTCTGCAATGCATGAGTACATGAGAAATACAATATATATCCCTTAAACCAGTGCTTACCAAGGTATCCAGATTGATTTCAGCATGCTTGCCGCTGACCGTTACCGGCAGCAGGTCGCCCTTAAACATCTTGGGCACACAGCTGTCGCCGAAGGTATCCTGCAGTGTCTCGATGAGGCATTCGCGAAAGCGCGATTCCTCCGATTTGGTTTGCTTTGTCGCACCCTTGATGTTTGTGCCGCCCAGTTCGGACTGCATAAGGCAGGCGAGCACTGCATCGGCGTAGACATCGTTAACGTGCGTGGCGTGCCACTCCATGACAATGATCTTCTGTTCAACAGTTAATTCGACACAATTAAAAACGCGCAGCTTGCGCTCCGGCTCGACAACCTCAACGCAACCAGCGCCAATACGATCCAGCAACAGCTGAAGGGTCATCAGGGAACTAGTCCACGGAATCGACTGGCGCTGCGTGACCACAGACATGCTCATGTCCGTGTATTCTGAAATAAACCAAAAAAGGATTAAGGCAGGCACAGTCAGATTACGCACACGGCTAATGGATAATGCTTACTTCCCAGATCCGAAGGCGCCAGCAAATGGTACTTGAAGTCACGCTTCACCAGCACACCGGAGAGTTTGCTGCCCACCTCTGGTTTCTTAGCCGCGAGATGGCCCATTACCTTGGCAGTCTTCTCGCCACGAAAATAGAGATCGACGGCGTGTGTATTGCGGGGATTATAGAACTTGATATCCGTGCTGGCATCCGCTTCGTATTCGCGTTGCAGCGCCAGCTTTAGACGGGACATCTCATTTTGTTCGCCATGGACGAGCACCACGTGATTGGGTCGCAGCATACGAATAAATTCGCTGGTCTGCTGATAATCCGTGTGTGCCGAAAATGATATGTAGTCCACGGACATGTTCAGGGGCAGCTTTTGGCCAGAGAGCGTTGTTATTTCCTCCGGCTCGGAGAGTATAGTTTTGGCGAGTGTGCCCTCTACACAGTAACCAGCTATAATGACACCATTTTTGGGATCTGTGCACCAGCTCTCAAAGAGTTCACGCGACAAGCCCGACTGCATCATACCGGGCGAAGCCATGATCACACACGGTCCAATGTCGTCAAAGTGATCGATGCCCTTCAGATTGGATATATGACGAAAGACAAACGGATTGTTTACCGCAATCTGGCGACGAATCCGATCGTTCATGGCATTGATGTATGTCTGGTAGACGGCCATGCACTTCTTGGCCAGCGACGAAGCATAGTAGATGGGTATCTCATGCAGATCGGGATTCTGGGACCAGTACTCGTCCAATATCAGCAGAAGCTCTTGGGCGCGACCCAAGGCAAACACCGGTATAAGGCAGCGGCCGCCCTGCATCACAATCTTCTGAACCAGCGATGTAAAGCGACTCTCGCGATCTTCGCGCTTTTCGTGGATGTGTGTGCCGTAGGTGGACTCCGTGATGAGCACATCTGGTTTCTTGGGCGGCACTTCAGCGGCCATCAGATGACGATCCTCCTGACGCGAAAAGTCACCGGTATACAGAATTTTGATGCCCGCGATTTCAATCATAAACATAGCAGCACCCAGCACATGACCAGCGTTATAGGCGCAGAAGCGCACGCCCATGACATCGCGCTCCTCGTGAAAGTTGATCGTCTCGATTTTCTCCATGGAAGCCTCTAGATCGGCTTCTGTATAAAGCATTTGCTCCGTGGATATATTACTGATCTTAATGTAATCCGAGAGCATCCAGCGATAGATGGCTTTGGTAGCGTGTGTCATAAAGCAACGACCGCGAAAGCTGGTCTTCATAAGGAACCAAGGCAGTGCGCCGCAGTGATCCAAGTGAAAGCTAAACAATATATAGTCAAATTTTTGGGCCAAGAAAACATCAAGTTGTTTACGCACTGTGAAATGAAGAGCAAATCAATTTCGTCAGCTTCTATCAAGTCCACATAGGGCAGTGCATCCATGCCAGACAGCCCCGGATGTATGCCACAGTCCAGCATGATTTTCTTGCCCTTGAACTCCAGCATAATGCAGGAGCGTCCCACTTCTTGGCCAGCTCCACTGCAAGGAAAAGATGAATTCCCGTTGTCGCATGTTTGTAACAATTAGTGACTACTTACAGCGGCTTGATTTGCAGCAGATCGCTCTCCTCGTCGGGCACACGTGCGTCATTTGTTGTTTGCGCCTGCGACATATTGTTTTCTGTTTTAAATGAAATGACAATCGCTTGTACGTTTTGCCGGCAACAAAAAACGCGTTCAATTATTGTACATATGATAACTACAATAATCGATACACAATAATCGATACAAGTTTAAAAAATATACTAATAAATACTATTCCCAATTACTTATTTACTTGGGTTTGCATTAATAAATTAACTGCATTAAGCTTTAATAAATACAAATTGTAGCAAAGCTTCGCTTACTAACGTCTTTTGTTACATTTAAAATCAACAGCATATCTTTGTTATAATACATTCAAGAAAAATACCAGACGACTGGTTTCCGCAGCCCTGGTAGCTCTAGCTGTATTTTATTTTTGTGCATGCAAGTGAAACTAATATTCTGTTCAAATGCAAATGGTTGGCTCTAGCTACGATGGTAATTATTTATATTTTAATACTTACTTGCTCAACTGTCTAACTCTTACCCGTGAACATCACAAGTGCTACGCAAGCAGGCGCGCACCCTGGAAAATGAAATCGACCTCAAACTTGTAGCGTTCAGCAAAATCGGAGCTGGCAGCAGCCTAAACAGTAACTGCAACAACAGCGCTGACACATCACCTCTGCTAGGCGAGCATGTATTTGACTCGCTGTCTGCCGAAATCGAGCAGATGCTCGAGAAGGTGAGTTGTGGCATGGCTACTAAAGGGCATCCTTTAATACAATTGTGTGCATCTGCAGTTGTCGACGCTGAATGAGTCCATGTCAGAGCTGCCCGCCACGGGGAGTGCAGCGATGCACACGCTGCAGCGGCACAGGGAGATACTGCAGGGCTACAGGCAGGAATTTAACAAGATCTGCGCTAATCACACAATGCGCATCGAGCGCGAGGAGCTGCTGCGCGGCTCGGGGCTGGCCACCAGTGGCAGTCCATCGATATCTGGTCTGAGTCGACGCGAGATGTACATGAAGGAGAGCGGTCACCTTAGCAGCGCCGGCAACATGGTCAACGATCAGATAAACATTGCCATCGAGACGCGGGACAACTTGCATGCACAGCGACAGGCCTTCAAGCGGCTGCAGACGCGATTCAATGACATTTCAAATCGTTTTCCCTTGATATCAAGGTAACCAAAACTGGAAAATTATATTAAGTAAATAACTAGACAATTTTCTTTTATTTTCAGTCTTATACAGCGTATCAATATTAAAAAACGACGAGATTCACTTATTTTAGGCGCGGTAATAGGCTTTTGTGTCATCCTGCTACTAATTTATGCCTTTAATTAACGATGGTTCAGCAGACGGAGCGAATAATAAGCCCTACACATTTCTAACAAATGCAATTTTCTGTATGTTTTCCCTTTTGGTATATGTATAATCAACTTGTGATAGAAATAAAATTAATATTTAAGTATATTCAAGTACTCCAAACAAAGAATTTATCACAATTTAAAAACGACTTAACGACTCGTCAAGTTAGTACAATCGATAGACTTGTTATCGACTCCAGTTGGTGTTTCTGACAACTCTGACGCAACAGCTGCTATTCCTAGTGATGTACATTGTAGTTCAATATAATGTTCAGTCGTTCCTCTTTTATTAAACAAACTAATTGTGCATTTAAGTCTCGTTACCGAAATTTGGTGGCTCTAGAGCATATCTTTCAATACAATCAAATTATATTTTATGTTTTAAAAAGTATCATTGTTTTAACAATGGTAAAACTCATGTAAGCCTGGCGACATACAAGGAAACTGCGCTCATTAGTTATCATTAATCTAACAATATTTGTTAGCAATTAATGTATAGTAAATTGTAAATTTGGTATGTAGTAAATTACGATATGTATTTATTGATTTATAAATATAAAGGCGCTAAAAGATTCGAGATCTATAACATAGGTTGTAGTTCATACGATTAACTGAACGAACTTGTTCAGAACAATTCGGGACAGCTCTAGCCTCTGCTGCTTCTTACGATGTGATAACATTTTAGAATACTACAACACGCCTTAAAATTTCATATAGTTCAATCAAATTCTGTATTGACAACAAATTAATAATTAAGCGGCAAGCATGTCAGTGATGCCCAAGATTGATACCCAAGCCGGAGAGGCTTCCAAGCCAGTCGTCTTGGAAACTGCTGAGCTAGACAGAATGGCCATGCACTTTGTGGGCAACTTGCAAAGATACCGTGAGAATATCATAATACCCAAGAGCAATGGACCGGTCCAAATCAAAACAAACGAGGAGAAGCTAGTCGAAACCACCTTGGAAAGCTGCGGCTTCAAAAGCGTCATGGCCTGTGTCATGGGTAAGTCGACTTGCAGTGCGCTTAACAGATTTTCGAATTTATCTATGTATGTTTACACCTGCAGGTTATGGTTTGGGTGCCGCTTTGGGTCTGTTCAGTGCCTCCGTGAACCCGAATATGGCCGATCCATTCGCAAACGAAAAGAAACAGACGGCGCGCGAAGTGTTTCGTGAGATGCGCTCCACAACCCACTCGTACGCGAAGAATTTCGCGTTAATCGGCGCCGTCTTCTCCATAGTTGAATGCACCATCGAAAGCGTAAGTGTCTAGTGTTGGCCTTTGTCCACTTTTGTTTACATTACTCACATTTCACATTCAAAATGCAAACAGAAACGCGGCGTCACCGACTGGCGGAACGGCACCTATGCGGGCGGCATTACGGGCGGTCTGATCGGCCTCCGGGCGGGCGTTAAGGCTGGCCTCATTGGCGGTCTGGGTTTTGCGGCGTTCTCCACTGCCATTGATTACTACATGCATATGAGATAGGTGCAGTGTTCACGTGTAGTTCGTATAAATGTTTGTTCTTAACTAAAAATCTGGTTTTGATTTTATGGGTGCATGCACCGGAAGCGCACGCAACTGGCGCTCTTTAATGATCGCGGCACGACAGGCGTTTCCGCTGGCCGTATTGCATTTGAAATGGCATTTTCAAGACGCACAGCTGCCATCCATTAATATTAATCCAATGCAAAGCACAGTCGCGTTTTCGGCGGTGGCACAAACAATGTGCCACAGTCACAAATTCGGCCAACGACCGGTTTTTGGGCACTCGTATTTTGTTTGGGGCAAGAGCACGGCAAGGGGCAACGGCAGTGGCATCCAGCTTGTGGGAACGGCCATCGATATCCAGCTTAAGGCAGCAGCATTGACAGAGAATGTTGCTGCTTTAACGATTTCCAGTTTCAGTTGAATTTGAGCAACAGGCAAGTAACGATCGCAGTTGCTGCGCTTTCCGTTTTCGCTTTCAGTTGCTGTGCGTGTTCGCGTTGTCTTCGAGCTTGATTTAAGACCAGAATGAGGATGAACCGCGGCGGCAGCTGCAAAAGTGCTGCTGCAACAACAAACGAAACGGGTTTCAGCTGCCAGTTGAAAGGCAAAGCGTGCAACGTTGTCTGCGGTTTCTAAGCGTGTGTCGTCGTCGGCTCCAAAATAAAAAGCTGAAGAAATATTAACGTAATATATAATATATACAAGTTATAGTTTCAAGAAAACTCAAATATTTATGACTCAGCTGGATCTGTTGTGTTTATGCAATCAATTTCCACTTGGCGACCACAAACATTTGTTTATTTTCTTGTTATACCCTGTAGCCACTGAAGGTGGGTATCAGCAATGGCATCAGTGTTTTGTGTAATAAGCAGAAATAGCAATTGCGAGCTTGGAATAGTTAGACATTTTAATATTTTAAATACATATACATGCATATGTATACATATATTTTAATAAAATCATTAAATTTCGATTTTAAAGTTTTTCTGAGCAGAATTATGACTGAGGGAAAAGCTGCATTGTGACGTCAGATTTTCCCTATGGGTCCACTATATCATATGGCTTCTATAGAAATAATCAACAAAAACAAAATGAAACAAACGTTTAGAACGATTTCACATACATATGTTCATATGTAATTGTAGATTGCACCTGGGTATAGGGTATATGGCGATCGGAGTTCTCTTGCTTTTGTAGCGTTCACATCGCAGCAGCCGCCTCAATTTGCATGTTCTTCCAACAGCTCAATTTGCCTCATTGTATCAATACACCCATACACACTGTTTATATTTGTACATATATATTCGAATTAAGGCGCAAAGTTCAATGGAACGTAGTGACACATGTTTTGTTGCCGTTGTCGTTGCCATTGCAATTGGCCCCCCAATCTAATTGGATAGGCCAACCAGTCGGCATTTCTTTCAAAATTACCACTGCAGACATTCTTTTTTTCTCTATGTGAATCAAGCGGAAAAATGCTCGACTGAGTCAACTGTGTCTGTGTCTTAATGGAACAGCCTTTATTACTTGGCACCAATCGTTATCTTATCTTCTGGTATCATTGACGCTACATATACATACGTACACACATATATCTGTGTATATTTTTACGTTACTCTGAAATTGAAAAACAACACGCAGTGCATTGTTTCAGACAGTGTGCAGCTGGCATCAACATAAACGACCTTGCAGCAGAACAAAAACAATATGTTTTGATGACTCAATTCTAATTCTGCACTTTTGTTCAAGACAACTGTTCTTACATATAAAACCAAACGGGGTTTAGTCGAAAGAGAGCGAAAGCGAAAGTTTGTGTTTGGGAGAGCGAGCGCAGCAGGAGAGAGAGAGAGAGAGAGAGAGAGAAGTAGAGCGTTCTGCCCTCAGCTGATATCTAATCAAAACAAATAATGCCTGGGCCTACGGTTTGCGGTTTGAATCATTAATTTATGTTCCAATTCTACTTCGAAAAGTGCGCGACGTAGCTGTTAATTTCGCAGCGCAATCGAATTCGAACGAAAAACTGAACTGCAGTTTAAGCAGTGCATATCATAAAAAACTAAAGCGCTTTCGTGCTTTATGTTTTTTAAGTTATTGTAATTAAAAAAAAGATAAGTGAACAAAATAATAAATAAGTAACAACGGATACAGAATGACGTACAAATGGTTGGTGTTGGTAAGTAGAAAAATATGTCTATCTAAAAATTCGAACAGATTCCTTATCTTATCTCAAATTGTTAAAATTGTATATACTGATACAGTATAGATATGTATGTGTATATATAAGTACTTATTAATTTATTTTAGGGAAACCTTTTTATGGAAGTTTATATCTTGAATTTTTTAAACAATAATAATAATAATAATAGAAGAAATAAAAAATTAAGCTAGTTGACCGATATTTTAATGCAAATTCGAAATATATAATATTAATGATTTTAATATAATAATAATATGTTGATGACTTTGTGGTATAAGGTGTTTTCGTATTTTGTTTTAAACTAGAATAGAAATTTTTTGAGAGCAGAAAACAAAGTGAAAAGATTGTAATTTCTGTTCTTAATTCTTATTATTATTTTCGATTTCCTGGCTTATTTCAGCTTATCTGCGCGAAAGCATTGCTGCTGATTCTGGTGGATGCCCAGCACGAGGATATACCCTATCAGCCCGTGTCGAATATATGCGAGACATGCACCTGCCTCAGTGCCCAGGACACCAATCATCGGCTCCACCAGACGCTCAGCTGTGCCATGAAGAACTTTGGCCACATTCTGGCGCGCTGGCCCACTGAGTTTGGCACCCAGCACGCGGGAATGGAGATTGTGGCCTCGTTTTCGGGCAACAGCATTCGCTTGTTGCAGCAGCTGCCCGCAACGAATGCGACGCTGACCTTTTCGTGCCGCCACTGCGGCATACAGCAGCTGCAGGCGCCGCTCTTTATGGACGTGCCCAATGTGGAGGGTCTCTACTTGAGCTGGAATGAGATTTCGGATGATGCACTGAGCCCGGATCTGTTTCGTGGTCCCTTCAACAGCACCAAATATGAGCCCATTGCGCTGAAGGATCTGGATCTGAGCCACAATCGCATATCCCGACTGGATCGCAAGCTCTTCGAGCATACGCCGCAGCTGAGGAAACTGCTGTTGGCCCATAATCGGTTCAGTGTGCTGGATGCGGCCACCACTGCATCACTGGGCTCCATCACAAATCTTCAGCGATTGGATCTGTCGCACAACGGTCTGCTCACGCTGCCTGCCGAGCTCTTCACCCACCTGAGCCATCTGTACCAGCTGGACATCTCCGGAAATGAGTTCGCCGGCGTGCCAGCCAGCACGGCGCGGCTGGGCAAATCTCTGCAGCAGCTGAGCCTGGCTGGCAATCCGATTGTTAAAATAGACGCTCACAGCTTTCAGCAGCTGGACGCACTGCGTCGTCTGAATATCAGTGAAATGACCATGCTGCGCACCATTGAGCTGGGTGCCCTGCGGCTGCCCGCACTGGAGCAGCTGGACTGCGCACGAAATCCCAAGCTGGAGCGCCTCGAACTGATGGATTTGCTGCCCAGCCGCAACCTGACGCAGCTGGACATCTCGCAGAACGCTCTGACCACACTCACGCTGAACGTGAGCAGCAACAGCAGTGGCCCGAGTTGGCCGCGGCTGCGCAACTTGGCCATTGCCGGCAATCCCTGGTACTGTAGCTGCGAGCTGCTGCAGGCGCTGGAGCATGCCGCTGTGGCGCAGGTGCTCCAAACGCCCAACGTGGTAGCGCGCTGCGACACACCATATCTGCTGGCGGGTTTGCCGCTGACCAATCTGACGGCGGAGCACATCTGCAGTATGGTCATACCCAAGAAATATCGCGCCGTCGAAGACGATCCGCCGCGATTTCTGCGCCGCCGTTACATCATCCTTACCGTGATCATTGCCAGCGTGGTAGTCGTGGCGGGTCTGATCATCGGCTTCATCGTGGTCTGCGTGCGCCGCCGCCTCAAGGGCAACGATTACGGCGTCCAGCCCATACGGTACACCAGCGTCCGTGGCAGCAATCTCTCTGCCTTCTCGCAGCTGCAGCCGGCCTCGGTCACCAGCAAGTTCAACAATGCAGCCAGTGCAGTTACAACGGGCGCACCCAATGCCTAATCCTCACCTATTTCGCCTTTGATGAGCCAAAGATGTCCACGAAAGTGTTTTCCCCATTAAACTAAAACAAACTAAAATGAAAAACGATTTCTAAGACTTTATTGTATATGTATATATATAAATGTATTTAAATCCGTACTCCATTGACGAGTGCTGCCACCACATCCTTAGTGTCTAGAGTTGCCATCGCTGTTTGTATTGTACTTAAGTTTCTATAGTTTTTAAAGATTGTGAAATAAAATGCGTTTTCATACCCACTGCAAAGGATTATTTCCTTTAAACGATATATTTAATTAATATATTTTTATTATCTTCTATTTTCAACACGTTTGCCTATAGAATTTCTTTAAAGATGAAATTTAATTATGGATTTTTTTTTAAATTTTAGGTAAAGTACTGTAGTCACGTGCAAAGAAAAACATTTTTTTTGCTAATTAAAGTGAATTTGCAAATATTTTTACATTTTAGGATTGAAAATTGTTTCATAACTGTTTAGATAAGGTTTTAGCTATGCATAACTAAAAACATGGCGAAAAATATCATTGTAACTTATTGTTAATAAGAAAAACAATAAAAAAAAATTTGAAACCTAATAAAAAATATATGTTTTGAAAATTGATAAGGATACAAATTTACGCGTTTAATATCTTGCCAAGTATTTCTTTATAATTTTTTTTGCTTATAATAAAAAAAGGCTACAACAATTTGAATGACCAAGTTAAGTTAACTTTGAAACTGGATCGTTCTCCTTTGCGAGAGACTACTATATAACATTTATAAGTTTGTACGCTAAGCAACGACATCAAGGATCACAGTTCTGATTATGAGTTGATTGCTATTGAGCATGCGGAACAACATTAACAGTATAAATGATTATGGCTTAGATATAATAAAAATCCCAAATTACATGAGATTCGGGGACTCGGGACTTTGTCTAAATTAGTTTATTAATTTGCATGACTTTCTGCAAAGTACAAAAAGTCGAGGGAAATGTTAAAATAAAAGCGAAAAAATCAGAAATTGAATGACAAACAGTTGTTTTGCAGGTGATTGTGGCGCAGCTGTGTCGCTTATCTCATACATTTTATAGATAAAATGCAAACACAGATAATGTGACTAACGCAAGGCAATGGGGCCTAGCACTCGCTCTCGAGCAGCTCCTCCTCCATGACTGCCGTTGAACGTGGCGTATCGGCTGTTTTTTGGGCCAGCAACTGCCGCATATCTGCGTCCAGCTCGAACAGATTGACCATTTGCTTTTGGGCCAGGAACTGTCGCATTTCGGCAAAGTTGTCGCGTTCTTTGATTTGTTTGCTACGCTGCTTGTATGCCTCATCCGCCGAGTCGGATTCAGAGTCGCTGTTATCGTCGATATGTTCAAATGAATCGGCTAAGCGATTATCCTGCTGCTGCTGCTGTTCTACCTCCTCCATTGCGCCAAATAGTTGATCCACGTTGATGCCCTTGGCCGAGAGCACCTTGCGCTCTTTCTCCAGCATGACACGGCGTATAGGATCGATGCGATCCTTTAGCTGCCGGAGCACCGGCTTGAATTTGCCTTTGGTGATGCGCTTCTCAAAGTTGAGCAGCTCCTTTTCGGGGGTGGAGTGTGGAGCTTCGTGCTCGATCTCGTCCTGTCGCGCCTCCTGCTCGTCGTACATGTAGGCATAAAAGTCATCCCGTTTTGGCGGTTCACTGGGATTTTGAAAGTATTCCACGCGCAAAATACTTTCGGGAAATTCATCCTGCTTGGCGGTTTCATTGTCCTTTCCGGGCGGATCAATCCCCAAATTTAGTTTGCTATTCAGAAACTTGTTATAGACCAGCATCAGGCGCTGGAAATCATCACAACAGACGGCCAAGGCATTCTCGATGCCACGCATATTTTTGGCCACCGCTAACAGCTGATCTGCATTATTCCTGTTAGCCGCTTCCGCTACGGTCAGCCGTTGTAGTGTAACATCCAGCGCCTGGCACTCACCGGCTACCGCTACCATGCAGGCGCTCAACTTCAGTGACGAGTGCTGCAGTACGGCAATTGGTCCGCTCTTTTGTTGCAGGGTTTTGGTTGCGTGTAGCTGCACCAGCTCAAGCTGTTTCTTATTTTGCATGGTTAGCGCCAGATTCTGAAAATGTTGCTCCTCCTCTTGAACTAGCTGTTGCACCAGTTTGTTAATTATCACCAGATCCGCGCTGAGCTGCGATATTGAAGGTTGCGTCATAATGGTGAGTGCCAAGCGCAGCAAATACTGCGACTGCACGTATGCGAATATATTGTGAAAGTCCTGGCGAATGCCAAAGATTAGTAGGGTATATGTCGATAGCCGGATACAACTTACCTTAATGTGCTTCGGACTATAGTCTGTGACATTATTCTTAAAGTATTCGCATTCGCGCAGTTCCTCCATGGGCGCATAGTGCGCTCCATATGCGGCTGGCAGAGGATAGTCGATTTCTAGCTTGCGCGTGGCATCGTAGAGTATTTCGGTCACCTCCTTGGCAGCGGTGATGCAGTCCCAGGCGCGTTCTATCTGACGTGATCTGCGGGCAGATCAAGTTTAAATAAAGTTAAGATCCTTTCCAGCAATCTTTTAATTGGAATCAACTTACTCAATGAGCTCGGCCTGCTTCATGATGATAATCTCCTGAAAGTAGGTCATGTTGCGCCTAATACAGTTGCCAAACTCATCGATGGTCTTCACCAGCTCATCCAGTTTCCGCTCAACGATTTTGTTGCGACAGACGAAGATTGTTTTGGCGGCTAACAAAGCGCCAAATGAGCTGGTTAGAAAGATGGCGGGCATCAGCGCCAGTTGCAAACCACGCGGCATTACCAAGTGCTGCAGGACTGTTCCGCCCATTAGCAAGCACGCGTTCCGCATGGTCAACAACTGCCGGCCGGGCGCCGCTCCAGGATACTGTCGTAGGCATTGTTCAAGCGCTTCAACGTGATCAACCAACAGGCGTTTTGAATAGAGTATACGGTGCAGCAGGGACTCCGTTATAGCCTATTATGGTAGATATAAATATTTTGCGTAAGGTGTTTGGCGTAAGTTATTTTTAACACGGCTCTCACCTGTTTCTGCTTTAACTCGTTGGCTAGTTGACGGCGATCGAATCGTGCCTTTTAACCAAAAACGGGGCATGGTTATGACATGTTCAATAATTGTAATAGCCTTTATATGCTTACCGTTAAATTTTTCATTATTTGCGTAACTGTTTTCACTGCAATTTGATGTTTTCTTTTATTTTTCGCAGTTGCTTTAAACAATATTTACGTTATTCATGTGCTACGACCAGGGATGCAGTAGAAAATTTACGCACGGTACAGCATTAGTGTCTCACTCTAACGTTTCGCATTTTCCATGCTCCGAACCAACCAAAACAAATATGAACGCGTTATGAGTAACGTTAACGCGAAACTGAGTAACGTTACCGAACAACTGTTTGGCTAACGATACATTAAAAACCGATATATCTTATTCAACCGGGAATTTTAAAATTAAGGGCTCCAAACAAATGAATTTATGTATTGTGATGTTTTGGAAATACGTTACGTATTCGTCAAATCACATTATAAAGCAAAAAACATGTTTTACCAGTTGTTGAGTATTTAAGGCAACTGCTAAAGAAATAATTAACCACCCACTGACAATAAATTAAATTAACTAGCACCTTCTAACCAACAATTAAATTGCAGAAAAGAGTCCTGCCTGATGCAACCTGCAGGCAATTATTGCTGCTGCTAGGCTTTCATTATCCCAATTATGACAGGTGTTGCATTTGCATATAAAGGCAAGTCGAATAGCAGAGCCATATAGTAAGTTATTCGACTTGAATTTGGTGGCATCATGGACGCAGTGGATCAACCCGTTGAGTTTGAGCAGTTCTTGGAGTTCCAAAAGTATCAGCAAGCTTTCCACTTTCTGCATTTTCAATTCGTGCGCAACGAGGATGGGCGCCTGGTCAATAAAACCGAAATAGTTTTCTATGCTGGCTTCATGCTGGACTTCTGGTTCTTTGGCATCAATCTTTTTGACATATTGAGATCTATTCATTTGGGCCAGACCTCCCATCAAAACCTGCCCGTGTTGAGCATATCGATATACTTTACGATCCGGGGCATAATGCTGTTTATCAAACGTCACGATGTTCTCGATTTTCTGAATGCGTTGGACAGGGAATTTCCGCGGGACCTGCCCTCGCAACGGGTGCTCGATGTGCCCGGTGTATTTAAGCGGTATCAGAAGCGACATGCCTTCGTTGGTCACTACGCGAACTATGCAATTACGGGCTTCTGCTGTATGCCCGTGGTCGTGTACATGCTGACCTACAAGGATCGCAATGCGCCCATTTTGCTGGATCATCAGCTGCTTGGCGGCTGGCTGCCCTACAATCTGAGACAGAATCATATGGTATATCCGCTGGTGTGGCTGTACGATGTATATTCCATGATGGTGGGCGTCACCTTCTTCACCAGCTTCGACACCTTGTTCAATGCGATGCAGGCCCAAGTCATCATGCATCTGGACTGTTTATGCAGGCAACTGCAAGCGCTCAATGGAGCCGCCATCGAGAACTCCGGGGATGACTCGCAGTTATATGCCCAAATTTGTGGCATGATACGCCGCCAGCAGCAGGTCAACGTGATATGCGATCAATTCAACGACATATTTAAGCTTGCCATCTCGATAACCGATCTGGTTGGCGCCACATCGATATGTTTCCATTTGTACCTGATGACCGAAACAACGGATCCGCTGATGATTGTCAAGTATATTCTGCCAACGCTGGCTCTGGTTGTCTTCACTTTTGAGATTTGTCTGCGCGGCACACAAATCGAGGACGCCGTGAGTTGACCGAAACTTGCTAATATTGTTTTTTTTTAGAAAATATCTAAGTTGTTTTATCTCAGTCTTCGCGCCTCAATGAGGTGCTTTATGATCAAAACTGGTATATGGGCAGCAAGAAGTACCGCAAGCTAATCCTCATCTGGCTTAGATACACACAGTGTACCAGGAAACTGACAGCTTATGGTCTGGTTGAAGTCAACATGAAGCACTTTTCTGAAGTGAGTAGAGTATCCACATGCCAATTTGGGGCTTACGAATTATCCTAATTTCAGATAATGCAGTTGGCCTACAGACTCTTTGCTTTTCTCAAGTCTCGGAAGTAAACCTGAAGTTGTATTTTCATTAAAATTGTCGTTGAATTTCTTAATCTGGTCACACTTTCTGTTACCAAAACTTTTGTAGTGCAATTAATATCAATAAATAGACATAAAATTCATAATATAACTTATAATTTAAGTTTAACCACATTATTACAATTAAACATAAATGTTAAATTATATTCATATTGCAAGCAAAATTCTAGCTTTTTGCAGTGCAGTGATTTGATGTTTAATTTGTTATTTAGAATACTATTATGTTAGCCTGGGCACACCTAATCCCCTTAACACTTTTATTCTATCCGCCCGCATTTAGCAAGATCTTACATATTTGTGGTTTTACATTTTATTATTATATACTTATGTACTTAACATAGTTTGTGTTCACGTTTACATAGAATTTGTATACATACAAAGATATATATTATATCATATTAATATCCCATTTACATACATATCAGCATCGTTAAAATGATTAACTGTAAAATTAGTACAATTATTTTTCAATGTGTTGTTCCCTCCCTCTCTCTGTCTCTCGGTAAATCTTGGGCCAGCAAACATATCCGAGTTTCTGTGTGGATAACTAGACGTGTTAAAGGATGCTAATAAAAAATGTGTACGTGTGTGTGTGTGAGTGTGTATGTGACACTACAAAATAAATAACATATGCAAACTGTTGCTGTTTGATGCCCGTGGCTAAATTCGTACGGCAACACTGAGAAGCAAGTGGAATGGAAAGTATGCTGCCAGTTAAACTGAACGCGATGACGACGACCACGTAGAGGAGTACGACGAGGACAAATATAACGTGACGAGTAGCTGCTGACTGTGCCGTAGTTAAGTGTCCATTTACAGGGGGTAGGTGGGTGGCAAGGCACGCGGATAGTCGAGATCGTACATTTGGGCTTTGATGAAGGCCATCTTGCTCTCGGGCTCCGGATGCACGGTGGCTAGGCCGTTCTTGAAGGCATAGCACACAATCTTCTCGGCAATGGCCAGCGAGCAGTTGACAATCGAGCTGAGTGGTGGATAGAGGCTGCCCTTGGCCAGATCCTCCTTGGATACCAGATCGGCCAGAGTCTCGGCCGCGATAAGGAACACCTCCTCCGGTATGGTCAGCATGCCGGCGCACAAAACACCTAAGGCCACGCCCGGAAAGATATACGAGTTGTTTCCCTGGCCCGGAGAGAATTTGCGTCCATTGTGCACAACCGGTGCAAAGGGCGAGCCGGACGCAAAGATGCACCTGCCATTTGTGTGGGAGTACGCCTCCTCGGCGGTGCACTCAGCCTTGCTAGTGGGATTTGACAGAGCGAATATGATGGGCGTCTCATTGATCTCGGCCATCTTCTCGAGAATCTCCGGTGTGAAGGCGCCGCCCTGTGCGGAGGCACCAATCAGCACATTGGGACGCACCTTAATCACAGCCTCCAGCAGGGTGTCAATCGGCGGGCTGAGCTGGGCAAAGTGCAGCTTGTGCTCGGTAAGTCCGCCCTTTGGGCGATCGCGTACGATTACGCCACGGCTGGTGGGGAAATGGTGGGTTAGTTGGATTACCCATATATATGTGTAGAGAGTTCCATTCTCACCTATCGACCATCCAGATGCGGGACTTGGCCTCCTCGTCGGTGAGACCCTCCTCCTTCATGGCCATGGTGCACAGAGTGGCAATGCCGAGCGCCGCCTCACCAGCGCCCAGGAAGAGGATAACATTATCCTTCAGCTGCGTCTTCTTAATCTTCAGCGAGGCCAACAAGCCGGCAACAGCTACCGATGCGGTGCCCTGGATGTCATCGTTGAAGGTGCAGTATTTGTCGCGGTATAGGGACAACAAGCGGAAGGCATTGGCGTTGCCAAAGTCCTCGAACTGGATCAGACAGTTCTGTCCAAAGCGGCGCACACAGGCGCGCATAAACTCATCGACAAACTCGTCATAAAGATCGCCCGTGACGCGTGGCTGTCTCAGACCCATGTAGAGGGGATCCTCCAATATGGACTTTGTGTTGGTGCCCACGTCCAGGGTGATGGGCAGACACTGATGCGGCTTGATGCCGGCCAGAGCCGTATAAAGCGAGAGTTTGCCCACGGGAATGCCCATGCCATTGGCGCCCAGATCGCCCAGGCCCAGGATGCGCTCACCGTCAGTCACGACAATGGCACGTACATCCATCTCTGGCCAATTCTTGAGCACATCATAGACATGTCCCTTGTCCTTGATGGTGATAAACATGCCCTTCGGCTTCTGGTATATCTGACTGTACTTCTGGCAGGCCAAACCCACGGTCGGCGTGTAAACCAGCGGCATCATGTGGGCAATGTCCGAGCTGAGCACCTTGTAGAAGAGGCGCTCAAAACGCTCGGAAAGACCAATCAGATAGATGTACTTGTCCAGATCGTTTTCCAGGCGATCCAGCAAGATGCGGCTGTGTGTCACCTGCTGCTCATCGGTACGCACCACATATGGCAAGAGGCCATGAATTCCCAACACCTGGCGCTCCTCGTGCGTAAAGGCCAGACCCTACGTTAAGAAAGTGGATGGAAAGAATCAATGAAGATGAGAGATATATACGTAGAAATAACAAAAAGAGTGAATATCGATGGTACAAATTGGAAATTTTTTTTGAAACAGCCAAAAAATCACACCATCAGTATACCCTATAAACAAGAGGACAGCGTTGCGAATATTTAAACCATCCCGTAGCCCAATAAACAGCAGAGCTAGAATTTATTTTAAATAAATTTGATCAACTAGTAAAGAAGGATCGCTTGATTTGAACCGTGTGCTGAAGCATCTGCGATTTGTTTTCAATGTTGATAACTCTACTCAAAGGCAGACTGTCAACATATGTTTCACTATCTAATCTAACCTCTGGCTGAACCAGTTATCACAAAAGCCACCAAACAGCGCGTGAGTGAGCGCCAATCTGTCTGGGTCACTGGTGTGGGTCGTGCTCGTGCTCGTTTCCGTGCTCGTTTCCGTGCTCGTGTTCGTGCTCATGCCCATGGGCTGACAGTCGTTGATTGGCTGACCTTTGGACATTTGCGTGGCCTGCCAAAATCGATAATCATAGACATTTGCATGGCCCAGAACGACGAATATACAATGCTTGAAGTTCAAAGTCAGTCTCGGACAGCATCTATATCGCACCACAGCTATTCAAACGGATGCACTGTGGCACTCAATTTGAAAGTCAAAATTCGTTTGCTGACTCAGCCGACGACCTCGATACGCTCCCAAATGCTCAGCATGATTTGCAAAATTTGAAAGTATTCAATTCATTGTACCAACATTTCTGTTTTGAGGCAATCGTGTAATTTACTGATATGAACTCGGAATTACATTCGCACTCGAATATGTTACGGCGCAACTACTTATCGTGTCAACATTTTTATAATCGTTCACGAAGTGAAAATGGTATATTTTGTTTGTAAAATGTCCGTTTTGCTGTTCGCATGATCGTAATATATTCATAATAAGCCATGTTATCTGATTCAACCTGTCACAAATTTTGACATATTTTTTTTCAAGTTTTTCAAACTCCCATAATTTTAGTGAAATCTGAACCGAATGAATGTTTGATAATAGTTTTGTCATGATTTCTTCTATAGATTGATTATGAACGAGTATTCCACTGTAGGTTACACCCGTCTGCAATGTTTTGATTAAATTTTGTTTTTTGCTCGATTTCGTGTTTGAAATTTGCTTGTGCAACTTCCTTTGTAGTGAACTCTACCTGACAATATGCCAATATGACAATATGTGCGGCCAGATGCGATATTTGTTGCATTTGTAAGGGTGTCAAATCGTGACAGCACAAAGAATAAGTAGCGATTCGCGTGTGAGCATTTGACATGTGCTTAAATTTATATAAGTATTCGAAATCGTCAAAGCTAAAGTTCGTTCTCAGACATGCACTTCTATATGATTATTACATATTGTACATGATAGTACATGACGCTCTGTTCAAATTACATCATGAATAATTATGTAAATCTTTTGTTAAAGATTAGCAATTTATTTTAATTTATAGTCATTTTCAATGCCATTAAAAAATGGTGTGCCCCTTTTAAATAACTTACTATTATAATATGTTAAAGTATAAATAGAAAGACGAGTTTAACTTCCTTGGGTCTATTAGGAGTTTTCAGTGCGAAAAATGACCTAAAATTTTTGTTGTTTTTCGAAAAACATTCTGTCAACAATATTAAATATATATAACTAGCTGAAGTTGCCATTAGTACGTAAAATAATTCTTGTTTATAATAAAATAAGGAAATGTTTAAATATTTCTTCATTTAAACAATATACAAAAGGAAAGAAAAATAATAATTCAGAGATGTAACTGAGAACAATAATAAACAAATAAATCTATACAAGGCATATTAATCGGCAATTTCTTGTTTTAATTGGGCAATTTTCAAACGTATTTATCGGTATAATTATTTAGTAAACTATTTACAGACAAGCAATAGCAAATTGAATAAATTATTGTTAACACTATTTATGACCTGATGACGAAATGGGGAACTCTAAAAATATTTATAAAAGACGGAAACTAGAAGAAAAAAATTTGGCAAAAAAAAAACAATATGTGCGTCATAAAAAATTCCGCTGTTTTGGGGAAATTTCTCACCAGCTCAGATTTAATAATTAATCGGTATACAACTTTTTGAATAGTTTTAAGTAGCTGCAAATCTGAATGCTTGAGAAAATTAATCAAAAATTTGCCCCCAAAGCAGTGGAAACCTACCACCGAAAACAACAAATTACATTTAATCTAATCAAAAATTCAATTTAAAACAAGCGAAAGCATTTGTCTCCATGTGGTGTATGCGTGAAATGAGTGGCAAAAAGTGGTACCAAGTGGTTAGCTTAAATGCCGCTAATTGAAGAGTCGAATTCTCGACTGTTATCTAAGTGACTTGGGTAACTCCGGGAATATTTCTGGAATTGGTAGTATTTTTGTGTGTTTATGATACGTCATCAATCGAGCTGATGAAATTGTGAGTGCGGCACCGTTGAAAACGACACCGTTGACATTGAAATGGCCCGCTGTACGATAAGCGGGCGGTGCGAGAGATCGTTTGCTTGGCAACAGGTTAGCTACCGTTTCAATAAACAACGGCGAACACACACTTTTACCGAGGTGTAAGCAATTCCCAGCGCTTGCCTCATAAAGCGTCACATGGCGTATACGTAATAAACCACCGTTGGATTACGCATATAATTTATTGATAAAGTTGCAAAAACTTGCAAAAACAAAAAAAAAAAAAAGCAAAACAATTCAAATGAAAACAAACCAAAATAAATACACATACGACTTGGGCCACGCTCAGCTGATGTTTGGCGGTGTCTGGTACGACGAGAGGTCGGTCATTATAATCATTATCAGGGGGCAGCCGTTGGCGATAAGCGGCCGAGTAGGAAACCTGTCGTTAGCAAACACGTTCCGATGACGAAAGCAGCGGAATCGACAACAAAAGATGATGGCAGAGACAACAAAACAGTGGGAGACACAGCCAATTTCATACAAATTGCCTGCCCTGGTCAAAGGTGAAAGGTCTTTCCAACTGAAGCTAAAACACTTTCTGCTCATTGTGAACGGGGGCTATGAAGGTTGAATGTTCCCCTTACGTAAGTACAAAAAAAAAACACAAATGCTAAGAATATACCACAGAACCTATGCGTTAACATTATATACTACTCATGTTTTATTAAAATAAACTTTAATCGCCCATTCGACGGTTTTTTGGGTAACTAAGAAAGTTAAAAGTTTGTTTGAAATAGAAAAAGTTTTCTAATAATTGTTATATATAACTTTTTATTTTATATACTTTGTAAAACTTTTCTTAAACTATTCCATTAAACTTTTCATTACCGCTTAATCCTCTATCCTAGTTTGCTTCTTTATAGTAATTTCTTACTATTTGCATATTGATCTTTTGAAGTAACTAAGTTCACAGTTTCGCTTCACAGAGCACATTGACCGCATTAATTATTTAAATGTACACACACTAACACAGTGGGCATATTAAACGGTAACTGCACACATACACAAATGTGTTGCTTTTTGTTAGGAAATGCTACATTAGGTTAAAAGATATTACAATATATATTTACTTGAGTTATTTAATATAACTCAAAGTTTTAGAAACAAATTAATCTATAAGCGTATCTACGCTTCGCCTTTCAACAAAAAATGGCTTATCGCTAGCTTTAATTTCCTATAGCGATAAAAAACAAGAAGCGAAAAAGTTAAGTAAACATGCAGATAATTTGTCCATCACATATTTTTTGATATGTAGCCAAACAGTTTGTGCCATATGTACACCCATAGACATATATAAATTTCCCATTGTTTAAGTTTCAAGTAACAGTAAACTGAATTAATCGCTTATCGTAGGTCAGTTTTTGTGGGTTAGAAAGTTGAAACTATTTAGTATATGCATTGCGATAAGAATTGCAAAACTTTCCATTATACAATAAGAATATAGGCAGAGCTTATACATATGTATATATTTATATACAATATATGTTTATATAAATAATCGGCTGTTTTTCGAAAGTCGGAAGAGCAAAGACAAAATATAAATTGCATATAAAAGATATGAAAGTCAGATTTGATAAGGGTACTTGATCAATTTTGGGGTCAGTTTTTAGGCAACTAAAATAATTTATAGTTTTTTTTTTTTACATTTATTATAATACTATTATTACTCAATAACAATCATGGGAATATTTGAGCCTACTTTACTATGTTATGTATTTAATTTTATATAATTATAAACCTAACTTTAAATAATACTAGTTACTTGCGATTAGAACTCGTTTACCCGGTTTTTATTGTCTCCTGATAAATACTTATATTATAGTAAATGACTACTACCTAAATACTACTGTATAAACAAATCCCCATCATCACCCCAACCCCGCCTTTAAAGATCATGCGCATTGTTCGCACTCGCATTCCCGATGAGACTCTCTCGCTCTTTGCACGCAGTGTGCACTGTGCTATAAAAGCGGAAGACCAATTGGCAAGTTCAATAAATTAAAGAGAGAACGAGAGGTAGAGAGAGAGAGAGAGCATACTAAAACAGCTGTACAGCAGCTTCAAATTGGCAATGAACTTGATGTGCAAACTGAACTGTAAAATGTGTGAGACCAAATTAAGTTTAGTTTCAGATAGTGGCATAAGTTGGTTAATTACGAGGTGGCTGGTTAATATAAATCTGTTTATGGATTTTGTTTGCCCAATGCTGTCCTCATATGAAGAAAAACAATTAAACACCATTATAAATATACATTTCTTTTTTATGAGTACATACATATACAAATACACATGTATATATGCATGTATATACCACGTGAGCTTTGGTCTTCCAGAGTGACGTGTGTATGTGTATGCGCGTGTGTGTGTGGACGGACGTTCTGTGCTACGGCTATGTCATCTAAAGGTCAAGCAAACTGGCAGCGGCATTTGCCAGCAATTTTTTTATGAAAAATGTTAGCTGACACTTCTGTTTAATAGCTATTTATTTTTTATTTATGAGTTTTGTTCTTTGCGAATTTCGAATAAAAATAGCAGCAAAAAGTCAACTGACAATTTTTTTTTGTGGTCAGCTATTTTTTCAACGAAGGGCTAGGTCGACAACACTGAGCGAAAGTTTTTAAAACCATACAGCAAAGAAATAATAATACATATATATTTTATGTAATATTTCACATTTGTTATATATTTTTTTTCAATTTTTGAGTCAGGATAATTCTTAGTGCCTCTTTCCCTAAGTGTAGCTGGTGTCTAACAAGTTGCTAATGCCGCTCTTTGAGTGTATATTCATTAATTTGTAGTATATGTATGTATGTGTGTTTGCATACATACATATTTGAAAACAACCCCACACTTTCTGCGCTCTTTGCTGGTATTTTTCCACTATTTCTACGTATGTATGGTTAGCTAGCGGTTTTTTTTGTGGAACTTACCTTGCTGTAGCGCTTGTTATTCAAGCGCTCGAGTCCCGATACGGTGCCCATAATCTCGTTGTCGCCGGTGCCCCAAAGACCGAGGCGATCGCGATGCAGATTGTCGTTTTTGCTCATGTTGCTGTAGTTGCGTATCTGTTGGAGATTGTTGCTAGGGTTGCAAAGTAGTTGCTGTGTTTGTCCTGTTTGCTGTTGGTGTAGTTCGTGCAGGCTCTGTTGTAGTTGCTGCCAGTGGCTGGAGGATAGTATCGGTGTTGGCAAAGCTTCGGCTTCAGCAACTGCTGCTAATGGTGGTGTTGCCTCGTCGACGTCGCGTTGCGTACTGATTTGTGTTGTGAGTTTTGCAAAATTGGAAAGTTCGTATTCGAGTGTTGTTGTCGTTGTAGTCGTATGATTATTACACACACGACTACTGCGCCATTTCGCAGTCGCAGCAGCAGCGCACTCACCAACACAGCTGCTAGTGCCTGCTTGTGTATGTGTGTGGGAGTGTATGCGTGTTGGCTGTGCCGCGTTTATTCTATTATTATTGTTGTTGATGTTACTCTTTGGGGCGAGTGCGCGTGAGCACAAATCAGCTGTTTGGCAGTGAGAGCAGAGAGTGCTGCTGCTGCCGCTGTTGACGGCGCTGCCAACGCCGACGGGAATTGTGGTCTTGTAATAACCGTGCTCATTTTGTTGCTGTTGTTGTAGCTGCTGCTGATGATACGGTGTTATTTGGCCATTGGAAGGGCTGTGGGAATTATTGGCCGTTGGATAAATCGGCGTGCTGTGAACGAGACCAAGAGCGGAAGAGTGACTGTGAGTGAGAGTGCGCCGTGTGTGAGTTGGGATGGTTCAGAGAGGGTGGGCACGACAAATGCTCAATTCTCGACGTAATTTAATTATTAGAAAATAATCTCGATGTGATGTTATGTGCTAAGCATTATTGTGACGTCATAACGGCACTACATTGGCACAGTGTAGGGGGTGTAGCAGATAAAAAAAAAATGGTTTTAAAACTTTTATAGCGAGTTGTAAAGTTTGGCTGTTATGCGGAACTATTCGAAATCAATTTTTTAGTACATATATACGTGTATGTTTTTTACATAAATAACGTTTAAAATTTGATCAGATTGTTTTTGCATTAAGACATTATTACGAAACACTTGAGAAACAGGTGATATTTGAACGCCAGGCTAGACAAGACAACAATATTGATAAGAAATATGCTACGCCCACTTTAATGATGAATATGAGTACAGAGCTATGTATGTACATATGTATGTTCATCTATATGTATTTGTTTATTTATATATACTTCTTGAGCCGTCCAAAGGTTTTAAACGTCGATAAGCGCTGCACTGTCAAATACATTGTCTGCTAGCACTTGATGCCCTCTATATACATGTATTATAAAAAATAACTATAAATTTTGCTGAAATGCTTTGGCCAAAGTTGAGCACTTTTCTATTTTGACCGAAACGTTGCAGAACTAAAATCGAACTGAAAATTACTATTTCAAGGGATATCTCGTTGGGGCTTTTATTTTCACATTCCATTTTGTATTTTATTGTCGTAGTGTGCTTTGTTCAGCTTGGAATAACTGTGGAAGCGCGGCACAAGGGACAATGCCAGACTATGTATGTACATAAATGTATATATGTATGTATGTATGCATATGAGATAAGAACCGAACGACTTAATGACAATCAATCAAGACATGAAAACATTTCACTTGAGCGTGTAAACAATTCGCAAAATACTCAGAGGCGTCGCTTGAATGTAGCGAGAGGGGGACCTTTTCATGTGAATATACTACTTAGTGAAATCAATTTAATAATTTAATTTATCCTTTTCATCCGTCTGTCTGTATAAACGCTGAAACTTGGAATATATACTCTTGTTTACCATTGTCAGATACAGTATTAGGTTTTTCTGTTAATCATTATATCGTAATATTTCGCCATCTAGCGATTTAATTTAGTAACAACCCAAGCGCATAAAATAAATAGTTGTTAAGCTTATCAACAGGCGGCGCTTAGCGGCCTCATTTAGAAACAACAACATAAACAACAAACGTTTTTTGGGTACTTATTCAAAGTTTGAGTTGATTCCTATCGGATATATTATGTTATGATCGTATGGTAATTATATATCTTCCTATATTAATATAGCTGTCTCGTTTTATATACTTCTTTGGAAGGTCGCCAGCTGTCTCCTTGAATGCGTTTCGCATTGCATGACAAAATTGTGATACTCCTCTGTGCAAGGGTATAAAAAATTGACAATTGCAGCCGAGTCTCGCATGTGGCTAGCGGCACTAACCAATGCCACGAGCTGGTCCACAAAATCGAAAGTAAGACAGCGGCTGGGGCAATTACTTGCAACATAGCACACATGTGTCTCTAACCTTCATTAATATTAATAGGTTAATTTTTTTTTTGTTATTGTTAGTTTTGTTGTTCAATTATTATTGAGGATTTCACGAGTTAGACGGACGGGCGACGACAGATTTTGTGATTGTTTTCGAATAACCTTACTATTTCGTATTTTAGTAGTTTTGTAATGCACTCACATCATTAAAATTGCTGCTAAGGCACGCCCACACCTGGCGAACGCCCAGATAAATTACAAATGGGGCGGACTGGATTGTGTGTGTGCACAGACAGTAGGTGTTTTGGGGTCACTAAAACGCGCGTAAATCGCTAATAAAACGTCGGTAAACCGCACCATTAAACATTAATTACTACTTGTAGTACAGAGAGAGTGTGTGTGTGTGTGTGTGTGTGTGTGTGTGTGTGTGTGTGTGTGTGGGTGTGTGTGTGTGTGTGGTCTTCTCTATGACATTGTCCTGTCGCCTTGTTTGTGTTTGTTCTGAGGGGACAAGAATCTACAATCTCCAATCGTAGTTTGTGCTGCCATTAAGTGGCGAGGATTAAGTTTCGTATTTACTCAGTAGACAATAACCAACAACTTGTTAGTTATCAGATTGAAAATGTGGTATAATTAATAGATAAACAAAAACATTCGAAAATTCGAGAAATTATAAAAAAGTAACTAACATCTATATTAGGCATTAGTTTATATTAGTTTAATTTAATAACCCGATTTTAAGCCTTGTGCTTGAATAAAATTTAATTTCAAATATTTGCATTAATTATTTATTATATATTTAAATCCTTTTTCGGCATACAATTGTATTTTAAATATTAATGAATTTTATAGGATTCGCATATTTTTGATTTTGTTCAAACCCTTCACCTGTAGTTAGCCAACCTTCATTTATTTCATTATTTAACTATTAAAAGAACAAAAACATAAAATTTCCCAAAACTAAACGCACTGCCCTCGCTAATTAACATTTTGCTTTGACTTTATTGCCTGCTCCTTCTTGCTTACCCATTTTCATCGAAATTCCTTATGGCATTGCGATCGGCACATATTGAACTTGAATTGCCCATTTTGAAACGCACGCGTTTGCTTCGTTTTACAGTTAGCCGAATATTTATGAAAGTTGTAAGTAAAACACAAAATTAAAACATTTAGAGACATACAACTGTTTTTTTTTTCTCAGTTATCTTATTTAAATTATAACAACTAGATATGCTTGTATGTGTATTTTGATATTATTTTTTGTTAACCGCTTTGTAAACAACTCTGATTCGAGTGGAGTTGAAACAAAAACTGAAACTAAAACTAAAACTAAAACCCGGTGCGGCCACTTGTTACAAACAAAATTTGTCGCATGGCCAAAGGAGAAGGCGAGTGCAAGGCGGCGCAAAGGAGACGGCATTAGCCGAGCTACCGACTCGCTCTCTCACTCACAGCCAGCAGCACGCGATGCTTGTCAGCGATGACAAGTGTGTGTGTGTGTGTGTGTGTGAGTGAGCGAGTGAGCGAGGTGAGAGACGTTGCTTCACCCTCTGAGTCACAGCTGTTTAATTGGACGCACAGCCTTATAGACATTGTTGGCCAGTTGGTAAGTTGGTTAATCGCACCGACCTTAGCCGCTACAAATTGCACAAAGTTTTTGTTAGCTGCTGTTTGTTGTGCACGTTGCTATGGCTAATTAAAAAATAATAATTTCGCAGTTTGTTTAACCAACGCACTGACCATCGTCGCACTTAGACGCTCGCAGCGGGGGGGTGAGGGGCCCAAACAAGACAATTGAATTGAGTTTCCTTAGTAAAAAACTTGACGTGCCTATCAGAAAATACTCTTCAAGTATTGCAATTTTGCATAGATTAATAATAGTTATATTCTTTGTTAAATTTTATTGATTGACAATAAGTTATATTTGATTAATTTAAATTTTGAATTAATGTATTTTATTAGTAAATTAGTAAATATTAAATATTGATGCCCTGCTTTATCCATTATTGCGTAGTGCATAGCAAAGTCGACTTGGCTGCATCCCAACTGGGTCGGATGTCAAATCTCTGATTTCGTAATTTTAATGATTTGCCGTTCATTTAGTTGTCGTTTAAGCTGCACAAAATTTTTAATTAACTCAACATTTTTTGGTTAACGTTCAACTCAATTCGCAAGTATTTGGGCAACAAAATAGAAACTAAAATAAATAGTAGGTATATTAGTATAAATACATACATACGTATATGCGGTTAAGTACAAGGAATGATTAACACATGTTTATGTGCATTTATTTTGGGAATGAAAATTAAAACATGTAAATAAATCGTGTTAATTGCGTGTAGATAAATGGTATCATTAGTGGGAAATCTAAACATTAAATGCGAATTCCTTTGGCATCATTTCAAAGGAGAGTTTAAATGACGCCGATTTGTGCATGGGTCATCATTTACGGTTAGTTTGCAAGTGATTCAGGTAATCAGTATTGTTTTATTTGACTTTTCATATTATTTATTTACAAAACTAAAGCTATGCACGTCATTTTAAATTTTTAAAATTTTTCATAAATTAATTTTTTTGTATTAAACATTACACTTTAGCAATTTCTTGTTTTTTATATCAACTAATTTAATATTTTATACATAATATTAATATATGTAGGTGAAATATATCGTTTAACTACTTCTAATACATTTATAAAATTTAATTTTTAATTTCAATCCCATTTTGAATTTGTATTTTCATGTTTTATATATTATTAAAAAAATTAATATAATTGCCATATATTTGTTATATAGATTATTAAATAGGTAACTTTTACATTTGCGTGGCTCAAGATAAGTGAGACATGGTAGTACATGCGCAAAGCAGCAGATGTCGCTGCCAGTGGTTTGTGTCTGCACTGCGCAGTTGTTGTTGTTGTCCAATAGATGGCGCTTTCTTATAAATCCAAAAGCTACTAAGCAAATTAGTTATTTAAATTTAGAATCGAATGAATTAATTTGAAAGAGAACAATTAAAGCATACATTAAAAGTAAATATTTTTTAAATTTATAATAGTTCACTAATACAAGTTATTTTTTGTTAAAAATGCTTGTGACTTTGTTATACAATTTTTAATATATATAGTCTTTATTTAGTTCTAATTGATTTGTACAAAACTTTTTCCATTGTCAAAGGCAGTGTTTAAAGTGAAGAATGTTTTAATAAACCACTTTCTGGAATGGATTATTATTAGTTCTGCGTGGCAGCTGCTTGACAACAATTTGCTGCACTCTACGCTTCCACTCTCCCGTCGTGGGCTTAAATTTAATAAAAGCCGCGTGGGGCAACAAAGCAATTGAGGGGCCACTTTTATCATCAAATGATTTTCTTCAGCTAAGCCGCGCACAGTTTTCACGGTGACGTCAACGCTGCAATTGCTCCAGACGGCAAACAAAGCCGAGTCACGTCAGCTGCATGTGCACTGTGTGTGCGAGTGTGTGTGTGTGTGTCTGTGTGTGCTGGAGTGTGTGCAGCGGTAATCTATCATAATTTTTATATCCTAAAATCCCATTTTCGTATTAGAGCAAAAATGTCTGCGAGCAAATATAATAAAATGGCCAACACATCGACGTGGACAGCAGCCAGAGGGCGGCAGGAACTAGACGCGGTTCAGGCGCAGGCCAAGCTGCACACTTATGCTGCTTGTCAAAGGATAACACACATACACACACACACATACATAGGGAGTGGACATGCCATGCCAGCAGTATGAAATTCCAGCCAAGCGCTTGATTTCGCTCCTATTTTCGTTCGAATTTTTTTGCACCCTTTCTAAAACTTGTGTGTGTGTGTGTGTGTGTGTGTTGTGTTCGGCTTTTGTGCTGTTGTATGTGTGTTTGGCTTAGCTTCACATGCCGCGTTTTATTTTTCAATGCCTTGGCTTTGGATAGCACAAAAACGTTCAAATAGCCAACAATTTTATGAGTCTCGCACACACGATCTCACTTGCTGTGGAGACCACTGCGGAAATGTCATAAAGGACTTTGATATTGTTGTTGTTGCTGTTGTTGTTATTGTTGGGACACAGCGCCTGCATTGTCCCTGCTGCATAGCAAGGAGCACAACAATATACATCGCACACATACAAAGCGTAATTATTCTGGCTAGTTTTTGATTATTTAAAAAGCTTTGAATTTGTTTGATTTAAAAAAAATTCGTAGACGTATTTTTATTTAATTAATGAAACAAAAAACATTTAAAATAATAAATAAAACTGCAAATTCAGCAAGCAGCAAGTCAATATTTTATATTGAAATTAAATTCAGGCTTTACAGGCAAAAATACGACTTTGGTATACTCTGTAAAGATAAGCTCATTAAAAATGTTGCAATGAGATTATTTGCAAATTTTAGTTTAACTAATAGGACACTCAAATTTTTGAGAAATTACGCACATTGAAAGCTTTGGGAAACTTGTTATCCTGTTGAAAAACATTGTTTGTTTTTTGTTGAATAAAGTGGATAAATTTAACATATCATTTAACATTTTATTATACTTATAAATATTTTTTCATTTTTATTTTAACTCCTGTCCAATATACCCGCTTCACAGGTGGCAGGTGAGCAGAAAACGCCCAGTCTGGCATGTAATTAATTTTTAAATAATAATAATAATATAAAATGCAGTCAATAAAAAAAATTCATCATGTTGTCCAACAACAACAAATAAAACAACAGCATGCAACGATGCAATTTTTACCTTAAATTGGGGCTTGCAATAATTAAAAATAAAAAAAAAATTGTTTGCTTAAAAACTCACCAAAGTATCGATGGACGTTAATTTAAGCCAACTGGCAGCTGAACTCAACTATATATATATATATATATATATATATTTCCTCTTCCTAACATTAAGATGAAGTTAATTAAGATTTGAATATATAATATGTATATCTATAAAATATTTGACATATGATAAATGAAACAATGGGCAGAAGTTGACAACATTAATTAATGTAATTAAATTCTTATCATATTTAAGTACATATCAGATAACAGTTGTCCTTTAATACTGCATACAATAATTAATATAATCCTAATAGAGACTTTAAGTCAATTTTTCTAAAGATGGATACTTCTTTTTACGTATAACAAAATTGTATTCTAGGTGATATAGATAAAGAAATATTTTATTTTTTTTATTTTTCAGTATTATAATGCTGTTGATCGAAAAAATAAAAAAGTTAAATTTTCTATTGAAGGTGAATTTCAGGATGAGGCTTTTAATAGGCTGCTTGAGTGCTCCTAATTAATTCTTTCATAGGATTGAGCGGTTGCTTATGCAAATAAATTTGTAAATACGCTACAAATGATTAACAGGAGCTGATAATTACAAAAGAAACAACAACAACAACAGATACACGTGCTGCGACTGAAACAAAAGGCGTTCAAGGCAACAATAAATTTAATTAAAACTTTTAACAAGCTTTGCTTGATTTCACTTTTGTCAGCTTCACAGCTGTCCCCGCATTCATTTCGAAGCTGTGCGAATTGCTCGATTTTGGCAACACACGCCCTCTCTCCCTCACTCCCCGGTCGCGCGCCCTCTCTCTCTCTCTCTGTGTCTCTATCTGCTCTCTTTCACTCACGTTTATGACCGCGCTTCATATTTGATATTAATTAAAAAGTTTACACTGTCGCCGGGGCGCTTTAAACAAATTGTCAGAGCTGACGAACCAGCAAGAAAATCATAACTCTCTCGCCACCCCTCTCCCTCGCCCAGCAACTCCCATAACGAGATGAAAAATCAAATACAATAGCAGCTTTATGTTGACCATTTCTACATGTCTGTTTCTATCTCTCTCTCTCTCGCACTCTCTATGTGTGTGTGTGTGTGTGTTTTTTTTTGTATGTTTTTAGATTGCGCTGTAGTTAAACCAGCGCCAGCGATGGCAACATCTGCAAATGTTACGTCTCTTCCTGACAACAACAAAAAAATGCTGTTCTATTTGTATACCCTGTATCAATTGAAAATGGTTTAGTTGCTTTGCTCAATTGTGTGAAGGAGACAATTTCGATCGCATGGTTATATAGAAGAATAGCCAAGTCGATCAATAATAACGGGCGCAGATCAGATTTATGTCAAATTATTGCTAACTTGCTTAGTATATTAATATATATGTAGTATATTTTAGTCGTATATCTGGCTTAAACAGCCTTACCTGTTTTTACTTGTTTTGTTTGTTTTTCGAAAATGTAAATATTAGCAGCTGGCTGACAGCCTGTCACAATTTTGATGCACAAAATCATCGCATTGACCCTCAAACAAGTGAATATTAAAAAATTAAAATATATAAAATGGCGAATGTTTAAAAAAACTAGACAAAGGTTCTTTTAGTATGCTTAAACAGAAATTATTAAAGAATTTAAGCGAAATTGACGGGCGATTCTTCAATGTGAAAAATGTTGTTTTGTTTTTTTTTCTATCTGTTATATATCCAGCAACCCAAAGATAAATACTTTTTCTTGTTTTACTTGAAAACAAATTCTCATAAATTAAGATTTTCATTTGCATATGCAAACACATTTAAATAAATATATATATATATATATATATGTGTGTGTTTGCCGCATACTGTCACAGCTAATGTAATACCTGTCGCACAACTCATAATATCTCCCTTTCTGTGGCCCCTTCTAGTGGAATTGAAATTTCTGCAGATGGATGCGTGTCTGCGGCATTTTGAAATCAACGCTTTCACTTTTTCATTTGTTGCGGCAGACAGACAAAGAGGTCCTGCAGGCGGCAATCCCAACAATATCTGCAACTTGAACTGAGCTCAACTTTTGTACAATAAACGGGCGCATTTGACTGAAAATGTAAGCGATAATCCTCGAGGGGGTGGTAATATATATGTACGTAGGTGAAACGCGCGCGTAATTGAAGTCTGAGTGGAATAAAGGGTGGGGGGTTGTGCAGGATATGTGGCAACGTGTGACTGCATATTTATGTCAAAGTTGCGCCTTTTGCGAACAACGCTCAAATGGCCAAAGTCGGAGTTGGAGCGGGATTCGGAGCAGGTGTGGAAACGGGTAGCCCGTAGCCCGTAGCCCCAGCCAAGGCAATATCCTTCCTGTGTGTTAATAAACTCTCGACGCGAGAGTTCTGTGCCCGGGCACAAAAAAGCGGCCAAAACTTTGTCGATATTTATCGAATTTCATAGCCGCCGGTTAAATGGTTGTCGGTTTCGCTGGCGTGTGTGTGTTTGCATTTGCATTTGCTGGGTGTAGAGGTGTAAACGGGTGTGTGTGTGTTTGTGCTTTGGCAAACCCTAAAGCAGCCGGCAACTGAAATGCTTCCTGGTTTGAGTTTATGGCATGTACTGAGGCATGTTTTAAGTGGTTTTACAGGACGCGCCTCATTGCGTCTTGCAATCAATTTACTTTGACTCGTTACGTATACGCAACGTTTGGCAAATTGTTGCCACAAACACACACACACACTCACTAGCGTTGCCCTGCACAGGTGGGTGATTCGTTTGGTGCGCACATAAAAATTTATTCATATTTTAACTAATATTTATCAATATATGAAACAGTTGCTGCTGCGAACAAGTTAGCATTGGGGCGGTCTGCATATTTAGTGCTTATTATGGTAAAATGATTGTTTTGCCTTATTCAGCGCACATTTACATACACATAATATTTGCTAGCGAAAACGCACACATGTGCAGCTATATGTTAATCTAGACCAAACATGGATCTGCTCATAAATTGTAATATATACCCTTTACTTTACTTTTATTCAACCCAAAAGCGCCGCCAGCATGGAGAAAAATTAAGCCAAATGATTTATGTTTTCTGCAATTTTTTGTTTGGCTTAATCATTATTTGCATTTATAGTAGAGTATCTCCCAGGTATGGATATGTAAAACCTTTATAATCTAAAAAGCAAATTGATCAGACTTCATCAAATGTTTACGTTAATATGCACATTAGATACCGATACATCACAATTGTATTTTGTAAATATAGCTTGTTTTAAATGGAAATACAAATTTTTAAATGAAAATTATTGTATATTGACATGGCTGTTAGCTTTAGCTAGTTTGCATATTTATATTTATTTTATAACTTATATTGAATACAAGGTTTTAAGGATCTATTTTCATAAAATTCAAATATCAAATATTCAAATATTCCAAATATCGTAAATACATTTTATTTACTTATTTTATTTACTTAAATGGTTAGCACAAAAGCTTAGCGAGTTTTGCGTTCTTTTAAAAATTTGTCTAAACAGCTTTAAAAACTCTTTTTAATTTGCGAACTCTTTTGCCTATTAAATGTAATGCATCAGTGCTTTGGGCCTGGTTAAGAGCAGACTTTTGCATAAGCAAAAGACAGGCAACTGGCAGACGCATTCGCATTATAATTTGCCGCTCCCATACACACACACACGTACACACACACACACAGTTACATATAAAAGGTGTCAAAGACTTTGTTAACTCCTACAACCTCGCGCCCCCCCTTTGGAAATGCCGACAAGTAGCCGATACAGAAGGGTGGGGGGGGGAGGAATTGTGTGAAAAATTCAAATCGGTTTGGCGCTGGCAGCTCTTTGGCTCAGTGATTATGTCAGACATAATTTAAGCCCGGTTAGGCTTTTCAGGCAACAATGCGGCCACAGCTGGGGCCGATTGGGGCCATAAGCCAAGCTCTGGCCTGCCCGTTGACCCTGGCGACCAATCGATTTGCGGACCCAAACACATTCACAAGTGCCACACTTGACTTGATCGCTTCCCACGGCCTTTTGTGCATTTCACACTGTGCACAGTGTGACAGACATTGCCTGGGGCAAGCGGCCTGATCTGGGCTCAACTTACGGCGGATAATTGCAAATGTCTACGCTTGCTAACTGAAAATTAAGGTTAAGTATAACACGGGACACTAATAGGTAAGCAATATTATATTTAGATAAAAATTAATTTAATTGCATTTAATTTTCGAAGGGCTTCAAAAGCCGGGTAACATTTTATAAACATAATATTATTTGACTTTATCGTTATCACTAGCAAAAAGTAAACATATAGTATATAAATATTAGTAACTTTAGTAGCTTCACAATCGTATTTCAAAATTTCTTAACTGGTAATTTCTTATCTGCTTGGGATATTGATAAAGTCAATAAAAATGAGTAGCATGTAAACAGCGGCTTAAATATACATAAATAAAGTATATAAATATAACCGATAAGAAGTTGTGCATAAGGTATTTATAAAGACATTTATTATTTTCACCGTTGCCAAGCTTGAAAAGAAAGTTTGATCAGTGTTAAATTATATGGCACAGTTTTTGGCACGTTTCGGTATTTTTAACAATTATAATATCTCAAAAGGAACTTATCTTTGTTTGTGGCATGTTTCTGTATCTTAAACAATTATTGTGCCACAACAAAAAAGAGTGCGCATTCTTTGCGAACAGCTTTTTTTCCGGTGTGCGTAAACGTTCTTCACACGTTGTTTCTTTATTTAACAATAAATACTTAATGCATTGCTGTTTGCTCAAATTTGCTATAAATACCCTGAGCCGCAGTCGGTTTGGCATCAGAACCTAACCAGAGTCGATAAAGATGAGGCAAACTATCATCCTGCTGGCCGTTGTCTGTGCCCTGGCTTACTTGAGTGGCGCCCAGGCGCAGTGCTGCCGTGCTTCGTTGACCCTAAGATATCGGATCGGCAGAGGAACATGCGCGGATGCCGGCGGTCGCAGTAGCGGAAATGCCTGCACGATTACCATATGTGCCGATGGCAAGGCTCAGGTGGGCACCTTCTGTGGCCGCAGACCCTGCAATATCTTTGGCTGCGCCTGCCGCGGCGGCTGCATTTCGGGCAATTGGCAGCGCAGTTTCGAGGACCTCAATAGAAATCGTCAGGTCAGAGTATTGGATGCCAGGTGGAACTCGTAAAGCTGAACATTAACATGAACATGAACATGAATAAATAAAATTTGAACATAGCAGATACAGCTGTTTATTATTGTTGATACTTCACTGAATTCAATTAGGGGCGGGGCACTAAATGAACTACGTTAACCAATTAAATTATGTTTCCTTTGGGCTAACCCGTTCAGCTCGTGCCCGTGAGCATTCCGGCACTTCCACTTGGCTGAGTAAACAGTGTGTTGTTATTTCTGGAATCGCATCTTGAAAATTCTCATTATAATTAACAATAATTATTCAGAATGCGGTTTATCATTAGCTTGGGGGCAAGCTTTTATGTGAAATGAAAAGCAAATATATCTTTAAATAATTTTCTTTTCTTTTTTTTGCTATTCAGATTTGCTTCAGCTGCTGTGAAAGCTTTTAAGTGCAGATAAAATTCAGCTCCATTTATTTCGCATTTCTTATAGAAATTAAAACAATTTGGCGTAGCTGTAATTCAAGGCAATTTTGTTGCACTTTTTCCGGCAATTCATAAGCATAAAGAGCATAATGTTTCAGCCGGTGTATGTGTGTGTGTGTGCGTGTAAGTGTGTTTGCTCTGTGTGTGAATCGTGTGTATAGTCGCTGCACTTATCCTTTCATTTCATGCGCATAATGAAGAGCACTTTACGCTTATGAAAGCGATGGCTAAAAAACGGGCAGCAAACAAAACAAACAAACAAACAGCTAGAAAGAAAGAATACATAAAAAAAAAGAGAAATACGACGAAGAATTGTTGTGCCGATGTTTCAATACCCTTACATATCTGTGGCATATAACTCGATATATAATACAGTATTCCGATTCTGCGATTTGATGCAGAGATATATATGATTCATAGAAATAGAAATAGAATTCGAGACTATTCAAAGCGTGGCATATCCTATGACATTATTAAAGCACCCCTTGCAAATGGCAGAGAAGCAAACGTCAACGAGCGAACGTCGCTTTACATTAGAGGGGGCAGGGCCGCTTGTGGGCGTTGGCTGCGCCACATTTTGCATGCTTAAGACTGTACACACACACACACACGCACACGCACACACACAGATGTACTTGAAATGACGCGTCATGCGTGCAAAGGACATAAGCAGTGACTGCAAAAACTGAAGGACCGCCCACAATTCAGCTGCCTTCGCTACTATTTGCACTTTGAGGCTGACGCTCCAAATGAAATGCAAACAGCAAGGACGATGCGAATGATGACTGTGAACGTGGCTGAAGTAGCGGATGAGCATGTGGATGTCGCTTTTCAATTGACGGCCACGCCTTTTGACTCAAATTTAGTTTTAATTTCACTTTCGCTGGCGCCCCACAGGCCGCAGTCGCTGTTTTTCTTCTTTTTTTTTTGCTCATTTAATGCAAACGTGCGTTGGCCACAAGGACACTCGGCATTTGGCTTGCAGGCGCCTTTTATGTGGATGTGTTTATGTATTTACACCAACACATAAATCAAACAGCTGCGTCTGTCTGTGTGTGAGCATAAGTGGCTTTAGCCAAGCGTGACAGCTCCGCCCCACTCCGCAGCGCTGCCGCGTCCAAATGAAACAGTAAACAGCTGCGAGATAAATTGCTCATCTGCTCGACCTCGACGCCCGTTTCCCGTCGCCCGTCGCCCGACGCATCCTTTGGGTCTGTTGTAGCCCAGTTCGGTTTCTTACCCTCACTGACACACACACACACACACACAGCTGCCGCTGAAGTGTTAAGTACATAAAACCCACATACATTGCGTTTATCCATAATGATGACCTTACTTATGACTTGAATGCGTGCGCTGGCCAAAGCTGCGTATACGTAATGGGCATAAAAATTCAACTGCTTGCAACCACAGTGTCTGCCCAGATAACATTGCGTATATATATATATATATATATACATATCAAATTGGATTTGTCGCTGCGCCAACTTTAATTTGTCAGCATAAATGAAGATTGTATAAAAAAATAAATTCAGTTTGTCTTGTTATCAACTCGAAATTGCTTGAATTCTTTATTTGTATTTAGAGTAAGTTGATGAGAATTCAAGTTGATATATTATAGCAATATTTTGTACACATTGGAATTGGGTTTGCTTTTAGTTTGTGCCAAACAAAGTTATTCGTAAAACAAGGTCCTGCCACTTTAGCGTTTGTAACTTTTTAGTATTATATGGTTTGACAGCTGATTTCAGTACTCAGGCGAAAAATAATTAACATGCATAAAGGCTTACTAATTAGATGGCTTTAAATATTACCATTATTAAATCGAATTGATTATGTTAAAATAAATAATTGGCTAATTGCATTAAAAAGCAAAAGATTATAAATACAACTATGGGACTAAAATCCTTATAAAGCCTGATTGTTAGTTTCCTTTAACGATGTGGATACGTAAGCAACAAAACATGTAGCAAATTTATAAGAATAATGTACAGCTAGTTAAGTTTTATTTAATTAGAATTCATTTAGTTGACTTGCAAAGGGATTGGATTATGAAAAACAACTGGGTGGGTGTAGATAATACTACAGCTATTTGCCGTAATCTACCCGCAACTTGCTAACAGATTCCGGACGTGGACTTTTGACCAAAGTGTCCAAGCAATGCAGTCAGCTACAATGTTATTTTTATTAGCATTCCATGACGCTACATCATTCAAGCGAGCTCTGCTATACCCTGTATTTTAATTATAGAGTCTTTTTAGTTGTAAGCGATAAAAAGATACTTTCAAACATATTTATTTGTCTAAGGTATACGGAGGAATAATTGTTTTAGAATCTACGAATATAAGAATAATTGTATATATATAAAAGGGATACATATTTAATGTACCGGACTAAGTTATTTCAATATTTTTGCTTATTATTTTCGTATTATATTTTTTGATTTTTCCTATTTGAAGGGTATCTGCTAGTCAAGCAATAGCTTCATGTTGGTTCGCACCTTGCCTGAAACTATTTTAGCATTGCAGCTGCAATTTCTCATGCCCTTTGCCGGCTGGCTGCTCAATCATGGCCAGACATTGGCTGCCACTGGGGAGCACTTAGCCACTCAAGTGCCAAACAATTTCAAAAATCAACATGAACAGGGCGCAAGGGGCAACCAGTGCCAATTTGAGTTCGACTTCGTGTTTTTAGATGGCTCCTGGTGGCACTTGCAGGAGCAGCACCCAATTCATTTAGATACTAACTGTCAGACCCGTGTACGGCACTGGCATTGGCAGTCAGCTTTTGTTCAATTAATTAACTTGGGCGAAACACAAAAACACACAAAACGGGGAAAAAAGTAAACATATATAACCGGTAGACGAAGCAGGTCGAGAGCAGCTCTAATGAATACCAAATGAGCTGCATATCAGCCGGCGTATGTAATACTTCAGCATGGAAAAACTCGCGATTTATTTGAGGCAATAAATTCGCAGAAAGTGTCACAAATTTATGGAGCGCCGACAGCCAGCACAGATGACAGATTGCTGGGGATGCGGATGAGAGAGCGTGTGAGCTTCAGTTTGGGTAGACAGCGCTGGATATAGGTTCAAGTGGCTAACAGGGATCGGTCCGAGGCGCACTACCTCTCTCTCTCCCTCCCTCCCACTTTTTATCTTTCTCTCAGCTATCTGGTTTAGTCATTTTGGGCAAATGTATATTTCCTATAGCAGCCACCTAACCCATATGAGAGCTGGCCTGGAAACGCTTGGTCTGGCATCTTATTCGTTTCAATTTACATATAATGCTGCGTGCTTCATACCCTTAGGCGCTTACCTTTAGCCCGCCCCCACTCCCTTCTATATAAATGATGTGTCAGTTTGCGTTGCTTGCTGCGTTTTTATTTCCGACTCGCTTTCACTCATTTTATGCTTCAGCGACGCTGCTCACTTGACACCGCCGTCGCTTTGCCGGCTTTTGGTTTTGTGGTACAACAAAGATAATAATAAAAAAAATACCAACCCAGCTCCCGCCCTGCGCCACCAATTGCTGTACAAGTGGGGCCAGGTGGAGCAGGGCGCCGCCCAGGACCGGCGTGCGCGCGAGCGCAAAAACAGATTACAGTTCAAGAACATGTTTTGATAAGCAGCAATTTAAAACGTGATGCTATTTTTGGTTTACACGAAAACCAAAGTCGAAAGACGAAAGACGTCAGTCGAAATACGCCCCCACAGCGACAAAGGAGCCCGCGGATCGAGCTTCTCATGGAGTTGAATTAATGGCGGCTGCCGGTGAGCTTAACAAAAGGCTGCTCAGTGTAAGGACACGGTAAGCAGGTACCGCAATAACGGGGAGGGGGAGCGGTGAGCTGCTTTCTAATTTCATTTGCTTGCATATTTAGTGGGCGAACGTTGGTATTCCAGAACGCCCGAAGAGCAGCTATTCAGTACAAGCTTTAATGCAATTTACCCATAGGGACGATGAACATTTTGAGAGCTTTTAGATTGAGAGCCAAAACAAAAGCCAAACTTGAGTGATAAGCAACAAGGTAACGGGATAGAAATGCCAATTTACCAAATAATTCAAACATGTTGTTAAAAGCAACAAAAGCTGCATATATTGTAATATTACTGTTATTATAAGTATTACCAAGCTTATGAAATATTATTATTAGTGGACAGCGTTTTAGCACTAAATTTGGATTAAGAAATATGATATAAAATATAATTTGTATCGATATTAGTGAATCGGGGCGAGATATTAAAAACAATAAATTACAAACAATTAGAAGCTATAGTTAAAAAGATCTCTTATGCTCAGTTATGTGTCTAATATATATAATTTATGACGCAAATGCGACAAAATATTTATACCTAATTTTAAATGAGGAATTGATTAAAATGTATAATTAATGAAATTTGGATAGAAATCGAAATGTCTATTTGCTTTTATATTTATATTATTTTTGTGCAAGTGTATGCAATAGGCAGAAGAAGGTATCTCCGACCCCATGTATATATTCTTGATTAGGACGACGAGCTGAGTTCATATAGCCAAAGACAGTATTTATATTGTCTTTGATATAGCCATGTCCGTCTGGTTTGTACCCGTAACGATCATCAGAAAGAATATGTTTATTGGCAAATATGTTGACACCTGAAGATATATTATTATTTATATAGTTAGTTTAAGTTTAAGAAATATGTGTATCATAATTAACTGAAAGCAAACGATAATAATTTGTGTGAAACCCATGAAAATTTTTTTTCAAAAAATAAAATTTACACTTTTAAAAAGTTTATAAGCTAATAAATTAAAAAAACAAAAAAAAAACAAATATTTTTAGAAATAAGATTTTTTCTAATCGTTTTAAGAAGAAAACATTTTAAAATATTCCTTTATTATTTCCTAAATATGAAAAAAAAAATTAAATAAACAAGGCAAAAAAAAACCCAATAAAACTGATTACAAAATATCATACAAATAATTAAAATGGCGTCAAGGTATAAAAAGTATTGGTGTGAACACCGGTCAAATATGGCCAGGAGAGATATATTATTGAAGTTGGTTCAAAGCTATTGAAAAATAAATCTTTTAAATGAATACACGAAGTATAAAGCAGAATTTTTCCGTTTGTTAGAATGTCAACCAAAAATTGCATTACAGAACTTAAAAATTTACTTTGATTAGGGCCTATTCAAACAAGTGTTTGTTAACAGTCTATAGAGCAGCTGGATGGAATCTTTTATTATCTATTGTGAATGTCAATAATTGAATTGAATAGAAAAACAGCGCATTGAGTAGATGTCGTAATGGCTATACAATGTCACAATAAATAACAATAATAATAAATGAAGAAGAACAGAAAGTAACAGAAAGAGAAGAGGAAATCTACGCTTAATGCGCTCCCAATGAACTCGAAAGTTAAAATGTTGAGCGAAGCCAAAAGAATGAAAGCAGACGATAAAAATAAAATGAATGCCAATTTTTGAAAAATTAATTTACTGTCTCAGAGCATCGCTCTATATCGATATTCAATGAAAATTGCAATAGAGCCAACGAAGCGGTGCTGAAAAAATAAAAATAAAATAGAAATAAAATATGAAAAGCGAAAGAGAATACATGAAAATGTACTTAGCAGGGCAAACATATAGGCAGACGGACAGACAGATGGAGGGCAACAAGATGTCAGCATAAGTCAACGTCGATGCTCTGTTTTGAACTATGTGCCTTTGGTTTCGAGTATAGAATACTCTGTTCATAAAGTGGAAAGCTGGTGTATTCGGTTCTGTGACAAGAGCAAGAATATTTCATGATGAAATTTTTTTTTTAAAAACAAGAAAAGCCATTAAATACAATTTAATACAAATATTTTGAATTTATAAAAAGTTGCTATTGCACAACGAACAGAGTATTGCGCAATGTAGTAGCTTGTTGTTGTTACTTTGCTGCTACTTTGGCACCAGCAAACACGACAGCAACAATCGATTCTCAAGGCATCAATAGGAATGGAATGGCAGCGTTGAGGGAGCTGAAAAATCCCTACAATAACTTTTCATTTGAAGGATAAGCGCAAAGTGGCAGCATTGCTTTCTCCACTTTTCCCCTGGTGCCACTGCTCTCCTGTGGTTGCTGCTGCTGCTGCTGCTCATTTTGCAGCGCGCCCGCCAGACAAGACGCATTTGTAATAACCGTCATAAGCGAAATTGGTGTTATCCTGTGCAAGGACAGCGCCAACGCCCCCCTTGCCGCATGCGGCAAAATGAACGGAATTAAATGACACTTTTTTTTTTTGCTTTTGCTTAAACTGCTGTTGTTTGCGGGTATTGTTGCAGGGGCGAAGGGGGATGGGGGCGTTAGCACATTGAATTTAGCACCCAATATAAAAATCAACAATGTGTGAGTATGTTGTGCCGAGCATGTGTGCGTGAGCGTGTGTGTGCGTGTGTGTGTGTTTGTGTCAAAGTACGCGATAAGGATAAGCTTAAAGCATGAGCATGTGGAAAAATCTTAGCGCTGAGATTTCATCTGGCAACAAGCTGCGAATTGCGCAAATGAACAGACAGAAGGACGCGCCGCACGCTACCAAAAAAAAAATAAAGGACAGCAGGCAACGTGCCCAAAATGGTGGCAGGGCCAAAATGAAAAGCAAAATGTCAAGTAACGCCCCATTATGACTGTCATAGAAATGAAAAGTAATTTTGATTTATTAAACGTTAACAAACGCGGCACTAGACACACAAAGGCACGCACTGGTATTACGGATAGGGATGTGGAAGAGCGGGGGGGCGCTGCTTGTAACACGAACAGACTTTTTTTCGCCGCCTCTCAATTTCTGAAATTTAACAAAAACGTATCCCACACATTCGCATAAATGTTGTGTTTGCGTTTGCGACATTTCGAAAAGGTTTTTTTTTTTCGGTTTTTGCATGGTGAATGGTGAGGCCCGAGTGCTTAACCCTAGCCCGGGCCTCACACCGCAACCAATTCCTGCGCCACCCCCCTTTTATATACAAGCCAAGCCCAGCCTAGCGGCACGTTTCCACTTTTTGCTGTCGCTTCATTTTGTTTTCACTTCCGCCTTGTTGTTGTTTTTGTACCCACTTTTCTGTTGTTATAAGAAACTCATTCGCATTGTCAACTTCGTTTTCATCAGCCGACAGGCGGACAGACAGACAGAACGGGCGAGACACTCAGACAGCCAGATCAAAAAAAAACTGACAGTCGCTTTAAGATACAATTTTTTTTTATAACTATACGACATCTTTCAGTTGCCTTAGCCTAAAATTTTGCACGCCCGTTTTCTTGAGCCATTTATATCGTCTTTTTGGCCGAGTGTGGAGTGTGGGGGCAATAAGCGGGAGTGAGAGTCCTTGTCGTGGGTTGTCATAAAAATAACAAAAACGAAAGGGACCAAGTTAAGCATCTTGGCGGCCATATGACATATGGCTTAAATGGGACCCATGTGAGAGATTGTACACCGAACTGGGGGCGATGGTTGTTGGAGACCATTTTTTAGGTAGCTGCATTAAATTATAATTGGTTAGTGATTTAGATGGGGCAAGTATTCCATCTAATCGATGGAACTGCCAAGGATAAATCCTTAAGACTTGACATTATTGTACTATATATATATTTTTTATACCCTGAACCCATTGAAAATGGGTAAAAGAGGGTATAATAGTTTTGTGCAAATGTATGTAACAGGCAGAAGGAAGCATCTCCGACCCCATAAAGTATATATATTCTTGATCAGCATCACTAGCCGAGTCGATTAAGCCATGTCCGTCTGTCTGTCCGTCTGTCCGTCTGTCCGTCCGTCTGTATGAACGCGTCGATTTCAGAGACTACAAAAGCTAGAAAGCTGATCTTGGTCTCGGGTTCGTATTTACCATACGCAGATCAAGTTTATTTCAAAACATCGATAACTCCTTCCGTTTTCTTATTATCGATATTTATCGCTTTTTTGACTCGGTTTTTTAAGAATAACTCCCAAACTATAAAAGCTAGAGCCACCAAATATATTTTTTTATGTTTGCGTAAAACATACGAAGAATTTAAGACCTTCAGGTTTTGGATACCTCCCCCCAATCGCCCCCAATATTGAAAAAAACATAAAAACAAAGCAAATCAAATACTACACACGTGCAAATTGGTTTGTACATACATTTCGATGATCTGAATAAGCCCTGAAAATTTCATAACGATCGTACATTTAGTTTACGAGCAAATCAAGAATCTATTTTCAGTAGTGGGGGCAAGCGCAGCTGCTTGGCAATTTCTGTGTACATGTGCACGCATACATATGCATATGCAAAATTTGTCTTGCGTTCTTCTAGGAATTTTTTTTTGCAACGGTTAAATTGAATTTTAACACAACGAAGTGAAGTAAGAGCGTGGTCCAGTTGGTAAGAGTTAGGCCGCGTAACGTGGAGGCCCGGGTTCGAATTCAGCGTTGGTATGGTAGTAAATGTTGAATTGTTTTATTTTTTTTATATTTATTTATAATTATTATTTTTATAAATTTGTATCGTTTTATTGACAACTGCAAAATTTTCGTTTTCCTCGACTTTTTGCGATAGTTAAGTAATGTTATATCATTCGCGGAAAATGTGGTAGTGTGGTGCAGTTGGTAAGAGTCGTGCATTTAAGACGAAGAGAGCGAGTTCGAGCCCCGGTTGTGGAACATTTGTTTTTCCATTGGTAATTGTTTTTTTTTAATTTTTAAAAGGCTCAATACTCATCAACTGCCGAGAGTTTGTGTGTATGTGTTAATTTCTGGGTTCAGGGTATCTACTAGTCGGGCGGTCCCGACTAGAGCAATCTCACTTGTTTTTATTTATTTTAAAAGTCATCGAAAATATACTTAGTTTGAATCAAGTTAAATTCAACTGAAAACAGTTAATAACACTAACAACAACAATAACGACAACGAAGAGAAGCAAAGGCAAAAGCAGTGCAAATGACAGCACAACATTTGGCCAAGAGGACGAATTGGACATTTGACTCGTTGCCATTCGCAATCGTCGATAAACACATCCGATTAAATGGGCAAAGCGTTTAATTATAAGTTCACTTAATGCCAAGCATAAAGCCAAAGGCTTTACGGCCAACAACTCTTGTTAAAACTGATGGAGCGAGAGAGAGAGAGGGGAGTGTGGCAGCCGGGTAGGCGAGATAGCAACATGGACATAGGCACGCGCCGGATTGGCATTGGGCGGGCCGGGCCGGGCCGGTCTGGGCCGTGGCGTTGCGGCATCATGACGTGGCATTTTGACAGTCGAAAGGCAGAAAGCCGATAGCAACAATATGTCAATGCAATTGCCAATGCCAATGATATGGCCAAAAACAGAAGCGCACAGAGTGAAACGGGGAAACAGAGAGAAAGAGAGAGATGGATCAAAAATCCTTGCCAAAGCCTTCAGCCTTCAGTTAGCTGCATCCATCGAAATTCATTGGACTTGGCTCTTGTTCGACGCGTTTCTTTGACGACTGCGTTTTTAATTACATCAAAGCGCAGCGCTGCGCCCAAATCTCCGGCCAATTAGCCGCTGAACTGACTGACATTAACAACAGCGGCAGCCAAGTGTCAAATACAGAGCGACGGCCTGGACTAGGAGATGTCCTGCATAGAGCCTAGCTCCCAATGGTCTTCAACAGCAGTTCTGCTTTCTGATGTTACAAAATATTCACTTAATAATTTTTGCTACTCCTTTTGTTAGTGTGTTTGTTGCAGGCTATAAAAACAACAAGCGGATATGTTGCGCTTGTTTAAATTGACATTATAACGTTGCATGCAACTCGTGTACAGTTTGCAGTGTTTGTGTTGTCATTTTGACACGCGACACTTCGACTGACAGACACGGCTCAAAGTGAAAATCAATGGGCCGTCCCATTAGCCGACGTATTCGACAGGCTCTTCTCTCGTTTTAGCCGGCTATTTAGAGATCTAATGGAAAACGGAATTTCGAATTTGTTTATTTAATAAATATGCGTATCAATGGGCAATGTTAATTTAATGCAATGTTATTAAATAAAAGAAAAAATAAATAAATGTAGATTTAATGATAGATTTTGGTAAAAACATAATTTAAGCCAATCTCACAGATAAGTCTGAGATCTGATTTTTCTACACTTTAGATGTATGTTAACAATTGATATAGATAACATTTTAGCTTTTGGAGGATATACAATAAAATATACACGTGTTAAGATTAAAATAATAATACTGATTTGGTATATATCCAATATAAACTAGATACAGGTAGGTCATCTGTTGTGCCGATACCATTCGCATAGCTACATTTTTATTTATTTTTTGTAACAATTTGTTTTTGTAGGATCGCGTGGCTAACTAACCGTTGAGTTTTAAGTGGATTTTACTTTAGTTATTTTAACAACAAGCGGCAAAAATGTTGAATGAATTTCATGTTTGTTCGCAACTCATGTTGACAGAATGACATGGCGACCGTTAGGCCAAATATTTAATTTAAATCAGTGTCACTGGCCATTAAACAATTTGTGTTGGTCAACTGTGTGTCAAAGTGCTGCAACTGGATTTTCGAATACAGTTTGGTTTGGCGGATGTCAGGCTGTTATTGGAGTTGTAACAGGCGATGTGTGCGTGCCGAATTTTATATAAAATGTGCTCAACAAATTTTTAGAAATTTGGTTACATTTTAAAATCAAAACGAAATTGTTTTTGGTTTAAAAATGATGTAGGAAAATAAGTCACGAATTAAGCTTTGATTCGTCCCATACATATGATAACTTTTAGCAGATCATGGACTTAGAGCTTAACAAACTCTCAAAATTTGTAATGTTTCTTTATATAATTATATTTCAGAATACGAGATCATGTGTGTAACACGCGTTCATCACTAAATAGACCCATCAAGCTGTATGGAAAGCCAAGTTAACTAAAAATTATAAATTTAATTCAGCGCTGAGAGCAATTTGAGATAGCTTCAAGTTTCAGGCCGCAGGGCTTTGGGTTGAAATCGAGGAGGAGCTGGTCGGAGATTGTATAATCTTTGGAGCTGGCAGCCATCTGAGTGCGGTTCAGGTAATGCCCTCGCTTTGCTTATGTTTCATTTGCCAAAAACTACACGTGGGCGCTGGGCCAAGTGCCTGTGCATGTTTTCATTTAATTTGAAACATTTTCATTGCTTAAATTACAGAATCACATGCTCGGGTGCCGTGGCGGCAGCTCTGGCCGCTGCTTAAGCATATAAGACGTACAGTCCGTGTCAGTCGCTCGCTCGGCTTATCTTTTATCGGGCCAAAATGTCTTTGTTGCCTTCAGTTTGCCAGCAGCCAAAATTGGGTGCAAAAACGTTTTGGGCCTACGAAAAAACAGCAAATAACAAAAAAATAAATAAAAACAAAAAAAATTTGAAAAGGTAACAAAAACAAAGCCAGACGCACGAAGCGACAGTTTATTTCACACAGGTCCTAGACTGGTGCTGTTACTGGGAATGGGTATGGGTATGGGTATGGGATTGGGACCACGACTAGGAGCAGGCAATTTACAGTTACGCGGCCACGTGACTTACTAAATCAACTTGGGCCGTCGCTCGCTGGCTGTGTGAAGTTGAAGTTCGTTTGTGGCAACCGAAAACACGGTTCCAATGCTCGGCCAGCGTCGACGTCGGAAATGTCAGCTTGTCAAATCGCGTGCAAAAATCTGGGAAATCTTTTTTTTTTTTTTTTGCTGTTTGTGCCGCTAAGTTTTGAATGCTTCTGAAAGCGTTGGAATTTACGTCTCCAAAGCTGCCGCAAGCCGCAGCCAACAATTGGAGCTGGATGTGGATGTAGCTGCTGTGTGTTGTTGCTGTGTGTGTGTGCGGGTGTGTGTGTGTGTTTGTTGGCGCCTCTGCCGCAAATGCCACACCGAATGCCGACGGCGCCTCGTTGGGTAATTTGTTCTGTTTGCCTTGGCGCTGCCTTTTCAGTGCCCCCCATTACCCTTCAAGCCCACTCCAACGTGGCCGTGGCAAATTTTTTGATTAATCAAAGGACAATTTTGTTGTTGTTGTTGATGCGTTAAAGAAGCCCGAATTAATGCAAAAATGATGAGTGGAAATTTGTCAAGCTTATTTACTTCCGTCATTTAATGGCCCAGCGGCACATTGACAGCAGTGACTGGACCCTAATGCACACAACGGAATTTATCTTTGTTTGCTTTTTGGCTCGTTTTTCTTTTTTTTCTTTTTTTTTGTTTGGCTTTTTTCGGTCTGCTGAAAGCCATTTTATGCATAATTTTGGGGCCAACTCTCTGCATGGAGCTGGTTTTTATTGTCCGCTATTTTTACCTGCGGCTATTGGTCCTTGCATATTTTAGCCGGATTTGTCATAATGCGTTGAATATTTTTCTCGGAAACGGCTCTGCATCGGTTCTAAGACGTGTTTGCGGCCGGGCTGCAAAGTGTTTGGGTTTTTGACTATGGTAAATCGAATTTTTTGGCTGCTTTTTTTTTCATATTTCGTTTTGTTGCTTTTTTTTATCAATTCGCCATAAGCAGGCTAAACGAATTAGTTGGGCGGCTACGGAGGAAATCTAAGGCATAGGCTATTTGTTTGGGTCGTTGTTTGATTTGGCTGTAGCTTATTAGGGGTTAGGAGGTGCTATACTTCTAATATTCAGGTGTGTTTGCCAATAAACTGATAAGCGGACTCGAGTAAAGAAATGTATATATACATATAAATATATATATGTATATATACTCGAGATATCTGTTTCAAGATTATCTAAAAGAATATGTATGTAAATTTAAAAATAAATTGAAAAATATGTAAATCCTAATGCTGTAAATCGGGTTTGAGCCAAACTGGATAGAACTTGACATTTAAATTAATTTTTATTATGGAATTGGAATGTGTTTTGTTGTTAATAAAATAAATTATATATAACTAATAACAAATAGAATGATTTAAAGCCTGTGGTCGTGAATAGAAATAAAGTTTACTAACCACCTTTGATTCACACTTTTTTTTAAGCTATGCCTTATATATATATTTATATATATTAAACTTATATATTAATATAAACTTGTGTATAGAAATATAATTGTACTACCAATGAATGAATAATAAGAGCAAAAAATTAATCATAGTTACAAGACGATAAGCAACTATTTGGTTAATTAAATTTAACTGTCGTACTTTATGCATTGTTTTTAGTTATTTCTCAAACCTTAAAATAATGAAAATTCTTGTTTTAAAAATATGTTCTCAAATAAACATTTGCTATTTTTAATAAAAACAAACCAATTTTGCTTTGAAATTTATTTTTATTTTTCGTACATCATTTAATACAAATACATTTAACATTTCACATTTAATAATTATGTTTACTTTTAGTTGCCATTGATTGTGATTCCGTTCTCTCTGAGTGCAAATACATATTCCTATATTTATGTACGTATGTGCAATTTTAATTTATTATTATATTTTGTATTTTCATTAGATTTTCATATGTTATTCATTTTTGTTTTTGCTCTGAACTATGGTTTATTTATTTATTTAGTATTTTTTTTTTGTGCTTTGTGCACATTTTGGCAATACATCGAGAGAAATTGCGTGAGCCGCATCGAAGAACAGTGTCAGCATCTAAGCCAATTCGATTTGGACTATGCAATTACTAAATAGTCAATTTTTAAATATATATACAAATTCAACAGTTGCCTTGTTAACTATTCATTGTTGGCGGAGTTGGGCGCTGAGCGAACAGCCCATCGATCTGTCGCCTTGACTGGACTGAGAAACGTACCTTCAAAAATTAGGCTAAAAGAAAGATGGCCAAAAGATACAGCTACTAACTCAGACTGCAGTGCCATCGCAACAGGGACGTGAAGCAGAGCAGCCAGGCGGCAAATGTGGCTGAAAAGGAAATGCAACGGCTATTTAAACTGATAAAAGGACGTGCAAGCGTGCGGAGTCCACTCACCTGCGCGGGCATTGGCACAGCTGCCGTTCTCAATCAGGCGCTGATTGTAGCCGCTATCCTTGAGCGCCAAAATGGTGGTGCGCACCCAGCTCTCCCGCCGCAAGCTGGCCTGGCCCATTATATCCGCAATGCAGCGAAGCTCCAGCACCTCGCTCTTCCCAATGAAGCGCTGGTCATCGATGTGCAGACGCAGCTGCAGATTGCTTGTGTACAGTGGAAAGCCCTCAATGTTGCGTGTGATTTCATTGATTTGCGGCTGCAGATGGATCTGTGGTGCCTGCCACAGTAAAAAAAAGATGAAATATAACAAGCAAGAATGCTGCAGTCGGGTGTAACCGACAGTTGATTAACAACCGCTTAAAGCACCCAAATATTATGCGTATACATAAAAATAAAAAAATATTGAAAAAAAACTCGAAAGGAAAACTTAGCCGTTGGCCAATTGATCTCCTATGTGACAAAATTCAAGTTAGCTAATTCAACAAAAATAATAATTTATTTATTTATAATTTAACCTCATTTAACCTTAAAATCATAACTTTTATCTGAAGCGGTTAGACACGAGTGTCTTTACCAAGAAAGTAACCACAAAAGAAAACAAAGAAATGATAGCTTAAAGTCAGTCGTGTCTGCAAACAATCTTCGTGTAATCAGTGTCAATACGCATAAGACGGAAATGCAGGCCACATAAAATGCCGCAAGCAATTTGCGATTTGCATTTCTGCGTGTTGTGGCATTGCGGGGAGTTGCAGGAGGTGCTGCCACATGCAGTTCGCAGCCACAAATATGAAATCTGGTTGGAGCGCATTCTGGCCACATCTATCGAATGTGCAATTCAGGGCCAACCGAGCAACGTGGCCAAAATGTACTTACCGTTTTGTTGTTGATATACCACATGAGCCTTGCCGCAGGATTTGACCATTCGGAGCTGCAGTTGGCCAACAGCGTATCGCGGTATTTATAGACGTGTCGAATTCCCATGATGTATGGATCGAACTTTGGCAGCACTGTGAAGCAAACCAAGTGTTAAGCTAGTTAGTATAGTTAGAATATCGGGTTTACCATAATCTAAAGCCAATTTCATCGTCACCGTGCAGTTTGGGCTTTAAAATAACCGGAAAGTAAACATGATAGCTCCATTTAAATTGAACAGTTTTTTAAGCCAAATCAACCTTCGATCCATTTAAAGATTTTGCGTCACATATTTTTTTAAGCGTGTGTGAAATTTAGAAAAGTTACGACGTATATAGGGTTTTGAAAAATAGATAGTGCACATTGTGGTTATAAGCAAGATGAAAAGCTTAACTGCAATAAGTTTGCATAGATTTGAGTGTTAAATCCAAGTTGCAATTTATTTAAATTTCGTTTGTGAAATAATTTCCATTTATAGCTGACTAACTGAAATTCTTCAGCAAGGTGTTAAGCACCGATTTTGTTGGCAGCACACACCGAATCACTTAGGTAATTATCAAAGAGCGGCAACAGTCTAAATATTTGTTCAAAGTGTTAATTAATCTTTGCAAATAATTGCACAGGACAAACTTTTTTGATGAAAGCAAGAATAATTTAGTTTATTGCGTCGACACACACACACACACACACATACACATTCAGGAAGAAAACAAAGTATCCGTCACCCAACGGCAGTCAGCAACCAGCGACAACAACAACGATAAGTTCGAGGGCAACCACAAAACACTGGCCACAACAACAACAACAACAACAAAAACGAGAAACAGGCAACAAATTTTAGCCGAGTTTGAGCTACAGTCAAATGAATGTCGACTGCCGCAGTTGTTGTTGCCGTTGTTGTTGATGTTGAAAATGTTGTGAAATATGCTAAGGAGCCGAAGGCGTGGCTGTGCGTTGGGAATACGAGCTGGGGCAAGGGGCCATCAAAAGTCAGGCAGTCAGCAGTACTGTAAACTTTTTAATTGACTTAATACAAACCACTTTGGTTGAAAGTTTCTGACCTGTTTTCCCAAGCTAAACTTGCCTCGGCGTTGCCAGAGCGTTCAGCTTGATGATGATTGTGGCCATGTTGTGCCGCTGTCGGCGGCATCATTGGACCGGCCAACACGGCAGGTACTCTCCAGCTAGCTGAACAAGGACTACCATACGAGCGTTGTACCGCCGTACCGCAGCACCGGTTCACCAGTACCAATGGGCATTGCGGTAAACAGAGCTGTGACTCGAAGTGGCAACAACAAGCAGCGTGCGGCAATACGAGAATTGTATGAAAACAAAGCAATCAGCTCGGATAAATAAACCAAAAATACCAAAGTACCCGTAAAACACAAAACAACAAAGCCAAAAGAAACTCAAAATAAACAATAACAAAGAGAAAGCAAATAGAAAGATGTGTCATTGAGGGTAGCGAATTGCAAATGCCCTAGCTTATAAAATCAGATCAAATCAGCTCTATTTGAAAATAGTTGGCTTATCAAATAATTTAAAATAAATTATATTAGGTTAAGTTAAGAAAAATAAGTTGCCGACAAATGAAACTATATGCTAGGTTATATATTAATAAGGTCCTGTTAATAATCTACAGTAAGTAACAGTAAATTTTCTTTGTATCGTGAACCGATAGTTTCTTTGGCAGTCATATGATATAGTAAGTTCAACGATAATAAGATTTTGTTGAATTTTTTTAAATAATCTTTAATAACTGAAGGTAATTTTAAATCTAATAGACCGTAAATATATTAATAACTGAAGGTAATTTTAAATCTAATAGACCGTAAATATATTAACTGTATAAGGTTGAAGACAATTTGCTTGATGCGTAACTAATTTATTGACCGCACTTTGATACCCTCTGTCAGTGTACAGAAAAAAAGCAACAAAATCAAAATAAGGAAACAAAACAAACGACAATATAGGCAGTTGGGGAAATTGGTTGCTGGCAGCTTGAATGCTAAACGAGACCAACAACAATAGCAAGAACAGGAGCAACAGAAAGCAGGGAATGCCAAGCAGGTGTAGCACTTTGGGGGCATTCCTGTGTCCGGTCCGAGCACCGCAAATGATGAAGCCGTATTAAAAAACTTAAAAGTCAAAAGTAGTTGAGGGTACGACTAATAGAGTGAGGAACGCGGCTTGACCTTTAAATAGGTATATAGAGAGACAAGAATGGGGAAATCTCTGAAGTAATTACGTGTGTGTTAGGTGTGCGGCCTCCCTTTGTGGACACAGATCACATCCTGTGCAAACTTTGCAAACTTAATCAGTGCCTGGCAGCGACACATGGCACGCAACTAAGCGGAAAAATATTTGCACTGCAAAGTTTTTCCCACAACGCTTTTTGGGGGTAGCATCATCAAAGAACACAAGGTGATTGCCGTTAGAAAATCGAGACACGGTAACCAACACACTGCCGGATGCTCAACGCCCCTCGTCCGTCGCCCACCACCCGTTGGCCAACAAGCACTTTTGCCTGTTTTGTCAAAGTTTTTCAGGTGGATTCGATGCGATGCTGGCGATGGCACTTCGGTGACAAAATTCCCAAGTTGATTGTTGGTCTGTCAACAGCTTCGCAGCCATTGAAACAAAAACTGGCAACAAAACCGCACTGCGCTACACAACACTACACAGCGCTACAGAACACAACTGGGCAGGGCATTAAGTCGAAACTACGTGCTGCACCGGACATGGGGCACATGGTTTTATGCAGCTGGAGCAGCTGGAGCAGCTGTCCGGTGGTAAGGCAGGGGATAGGTGGGGCTTAGATGCGGCCCTTAAACTCTGTCACCAGCTCGTTGATGAAGTTTGATGGCAGCGTTGCTTGGTTGGATTTTATATTTGGTAATGTTTGCTCCTCATTTTATATATGACTTGGATTGTCCTTTTTATGGCTTATACTGATACATATATAAATATATATGTATATATATATATATGTATTGCGCATTGAAGGTGGCATATGCCAAAAATGGCTCATGCTCTGGAAATTCAGTCATTTCTTTTATGTGGCGGTCAGTTTATGGGTCCCTTGTTGGTTATTGAAATTTTTTTATGAAAGTGAGGAAAACATGACAATCTTTGAGAAAATTAAATGTATACTATCTTAGACTGCATATAAAAACGTATATATCATATAATATTAAAAATTACAACTCTTTTTTATTGTGTAATTTTTATTTAGTTTTCATCAAGCAGCAAGTTTTGATCTTTTAAGAAAATTGCATTTTACTTTTGTCCATCAAGTTATGTTTTATTTATTTCTTTGTAATTCTATGCTCAGCAATATAAAATATCTGATATGCTAATATGCGGTTAGAATCAGCTCGATTGAAGATGATTTATTAACTTTCGCGTACAAAAAGTTTCTTTTGTCTGAGGGATTAAGCATAAAAGTTGACTTGATTGCAAATTTCCAACTTATCTTTTTCATAACTGCTAGATAGCTTAACTATGGATAAGCTCCAACAGCCACTTGTCATTCAAATTGTATTGCTATATCCTTAAGAATCTCTAAGCCCAGAGATCCACCGTTAACTATATTTATATTCGCTAGAAAATAATAGTGGCTCCAGGTAAACATATAACTGAAGCCAATATTATAATGAAACTAAAGCACAAAACAGAGAGCCCAATGGTTATGGCATGATAAAGTTAAAATGGCATTGGATCTAATCTAGTCATTGTTATTTGCATGTTGAACAAGCTAAGCGTGGCTTACTGGCGTACCTAAGTACAATAGATAAAATTCAAATTGACATGCAAATAGCGCACAGAGACAACAAACAGTGGGAGTGGGGAAAGGGGCGGCAGAGGCTGGGATGACGGAGAAGCAAGTATTCAAACATCGAGAAACATCCAATTAAAGGCGAAATTCAAATACGAAAATGCGAATTCAAATTTGATTGTTACGCGTAAACAAATGCTTAAGTGCGCATTATGCAAATCAATACTCTTAAAGTAGCGTCAATAAATAAAGCCAGCCCCCCTCTCTCGATTGATCCTTCGCGCTGGGTGACAGCATCAGTTGAAGTAGCAACAAATCGCTGAGCAGGAAAATTGCGACAAATAAATCATTTTGAGCCGCATTCGCGTACGCGTGCAACAAAGGACATAACCAGGCCATTTTCATTTGCGTCAAATGACATTGGGCCAGAATCAATTGATTTGAATTTCAAAGCGGAGCAGCCGACTCCGGGCCCGGTCCGGGCGCATGTCAGGTCAAGCCACAATCAGTTGGGGGCCCCAACCGCAGCGGCGGCAACAGCAGCAACAGTAACAACACCATCAGCAGCAGCAGCGGCGGCAGCAGCAGCGTAATATACGTAGCCAATCAAATCGAGTGCGCGTTTAAAATGGCGACCATCATTGCCCGCGGCGCTGACATTAACAAAACCCAACTACATATCTCCAGGGCCTAAAACGAGTTTCTGTCCTCATTGTACCCTTTTAAAAATAAAAAAAAAAAAAATGAAAAAGGGGTTTGTTAAATTTCTGTCCAAATAATAAAAAGTTACAGACGGTAGAAAGTATCCCTGCCCTTATTTTTGAACATCAGCCTTAATTAATAGGAAATATTTTTTTAAATGATTTTTTTTTAAATCGAATTAAAAATATGTAATATTATTTATTTTTAAGTAAAACCATTTCAAGGTGAATCTATCAAAAGAAAACATTCTTAACTGTATTTAACAAAAACAGGGCATCTTTGATTCGGGCACATTCAACTAGCACGTTGTAGCATGTTATCGTTGTTGTTGTCTGAGTTATTCCCGTTGTCTAGTGCCGTGCACGTGACAACGACAACGACGCTGCCGCTTTATGGGCCAGATTATAAATTGATTCGTACGAAACTCACAATTGAGTTGAATTTGTGCGCTGGCTGGCTGGCAGGTGGGGCGGCGCTGGAGGCGGCATTGAGGCTGGGAGCAAGGCCAGTCGGTCTGGATTTATTAACAATCATTACTCATACAAATGGCCGAAGCGTGTCACAATTTTGCAGCATTTATGCGGCGGCCTTTGAACTGTGTACGCGCCTACCGCTCGATGATAAATGAAAAGGAGTTGAGCCGGGCTGCTAACATCTACTGCTGAAGTGTCGCTGGCGGCGAATCGTGCAAAGATCATTTATAATTTTATTAAGTGTTTGCAAAATTGCACATAATTTGTTGTCTTTGTGTGGAGAACACACGCGCACATAAATCAAAAAAGTAAACAGCTAAAATTGCAAAACCAGAGAGCGAGGGAGAAAGAGAAAGAGAGAGCGAGAGCGAATGAATGTCCTTTGGCAAGATACGGTGCTACGGGGCAAAATCTACCTACCGCCAACGGTCATATTGGCCGCTTTATCGATCAGCTTGAACTCGGGCGCATCGCCGGACACCTCGCAGCGGTACTGGCCGGACGATTGCACATTTAGCTTCTCTAGCTCCACGTTGCAAATGAATTGATTGCAATGCGACGAGCCGTCGGCGATGGTGACACCTTTGACGGGAAACCAATTTGTTGTCGGCGGCGTTAGCGGCGAATATCTGCAAAAAAAAAAAACATAGAAAGTGTGTGAGCGAAAGATTCAAATACAAAGAGAGACAGAGACAGAGATAGAAGAGAGAGAGTCGGAACGCCTTGGAGTTGAAGTGCTGCGCAAAAATCGAATCCATGAAATATTTATGAGGCGCATGCAAAAAGGTTTCCGGCTCCTGCATTTGCGTCAACGTTGCGCAACTGCCGTCCGAATAAAAATCCATCGATTTGTAGCCGCATTCTGTGTGGCTCTCACGATTTGCTTGACTCTTCTTCCCCCTCCATATAGAGTTTCATTTTTTTTTGCCATCTATTTTTTTTATTATGAATAACGCGGTTATTATGCCGCTTTCAATGGCTGCAGCAACTGCGGCTGTGCTTGAGGCTTAGGACTTTTCAATAGCTCCAATTTGGAGCAACACACAAATTACAATAAAATTCAAATTGTGTAGCAATAGTGTATGCATTCAAATACCAGGGCGGCACAACTCAGAGTGTTTCCATATACCTGCATTTATTTTTAATTATTAAATTGGGTTTAGCTCAAAAAAACTATTACAATTATTTTAATTAATTTTTTTTGTATTCTTATTTGGGTTCATTTTTGAACTAACTTGCAGCCCTGGCTTTTTTTATACATACATATAGCTGTATTGTACTGGGTTTATTGCAATTAGAGTGCAAAAGAATAGCCCGGAGGGCAGACTTTTTGACACATTTTAAAAATAGAATACATACAGTTTTTGTTCACAGCAATCGCTGATTTAAACGATACATAAATGCAAAAAGTATAGCTCAAAACCTAAAAATAATTTTTTTTAGTTTTTTTAAGGGAGTTTTTCTAACTGAATAACACTGTATTATTGATTGCCATTTGAATTCAGGAAGGCACATATGGAACTATAAGCTTTGTCTGAGAATTTATTGATCTTACCACAATCGTCTATTTTGATATATTTAAATGCGGACGCTTAAATTAAAAACTATAAATTTGGCATTCTTTCATGAAATTGTAAAATCCTCACTTAAAGACAACTGTATTAAAAATTGTCTTGGGCACACATTCTTAACTTTATGTCAAATTTGACATAATTTGACATTTCTGTAATTTAGAAATAACCTAAAAAGAGGTAACCGCCATAATCAATGTTCTGCAAAGGCTCCAACTACGCGGTCGAAATTCAGCAAATATCTCACTCCAAACCTCTTGTTTGTGTGTCACATTTGATAACTTGGCCTTAACACTCGCATGTGGTTAGCATAGATTTGACATAATATTTTGGGACTGCACATAAACCGTTCAGCTAATGGCTTGACTAAGCTTTAAAATCAATAACACAAAAGTGGCCTAAAAAGGATTTATGCTTCGTGCAACAAACACAGCAACAATTTTGCGCTCGATTAAGCCTGGCCAATGGGCAACAATTAAGCCAGTTAAATAAAAAGTGCGCTTCACACATATTTGAACGTGAACTGGGAATGGTGTCGGGTTGGTGGGCAGGGGTCTGCGTCACCTGAGCGCAATTGCTGGCGCCCATAAAAATCCATTTCAATTAAGCATTTAAATTAGTCGCGACACTTTCAAGCGATCGAGTGGGCAGCCGCTTCCATTTCCCCGTCGAACATCTCTTCCTTTACACAACAACACTTTGTTGCGGACACTGTTGCAATTTCATGACGTTTTCAATTTGCACCATAAAATCTGCATGAATGCGCCGGCACACTCGTCGACCATTTTATTATTTCGAGTCAGACCCGAAAATATTTTTATGACTGTTTTTATTTGTTTTACAGCCGCCGCAGTTGTTGGCCGGCCGTTCGTTGGCAGTTGGGAGTGTGCTTACCTGAAAAACTCCTGGCCATCCTTGTACCATTTGACTGAGTTGAGGGTCCGATTGCCCATCTCATAGCTGCAGAACAGTTTGGCCTTTTGTGCGACATCGATAATGCGCGGGACGGAGAGGTTCGATAGGTGCAGTGCCTCAATGGGCTGTACAACGGCTGCAATCGAAAATGCACACAGTTATTGCGGTTATTTATCAACAAGCTGTTGATAACAGCCGTTATCTTTAAGAGTCTTAAATGTATATTAATGGATATTAAGCCCAGATAAAACTGACCTTTATGAAAAATATAAGTGTAAAGTAAAAAAGAAACTCAAATAAATTAGTATATTTTAAAGGTTGAGAAACGAGATTGCATGACTCAACTTTAAATAGCTTATGTTTATTGTTAATATATTTGTACTAATAAACAATATACTTGATCATACTAATATATACTTAATTGGTTTCAATATGAATACCCTCTGTTAGTACTCGTCGCTTATTCCGTTATTTATAATAATTTGGTAAAAATATTTTTTTTAAAATGGCTGCAACCGCCCATAACTTTGACCCTGCTCAAGGGTAAAAGTCATTTTTGCAGCGTAACGCTTTTTGCAAAGGCTTCCTTTTCTTTTATTTTTCTCGCACATTTATTATTGCATTTAAGCCAGTTTCCCGAATGCAGGCCATGAATCAAAGGGCGGCCAGCGTGTTGAATGTGGTTTTTAATTAAGTTTATTTTACTTTGGCCTGATAATAAAAATTACTGAAATGGGTGCGGCCAAGGACAGAATATGCTTGTGGCATTGTAATTATTATTGTTGCTGTTGTTGTTGTTGCGTGTTTTATATCTGAACTATGAACTTTTGCAAACCGACAAAATAATTAGCGTTGTCTCTCTCTGTCTAGCACATTCCGCTTTCTCGCTTTCTCTGTGTGTTTGACTGGTCCGCAGCCAGCGGAAGCAACAGTTTTTCATTTGTTTATGTGTCCAAGTTCCGTGGCAGGACCGGATTTAATGGTCCTGTATAATCCTGTCCAACGGCTTGAACGTCGACTAATTACAACAAACAACAGGCAAACAAAAATTAACTTATGTGCTCCATAAATTAGCATCGCCATATAAGTTATTCCGGTTTTGCCTTTTATACGACATTTACTCGGGCAGAACTTTGTGATAATTTGCTCATAAAGTTTATGCCATTATAATATAATTGATTAATTTGAAGGGCATTTATGAGTTGTGTATTCCTTTTAAAGGCATCTTCAATAATACACAATTAACATTTATTTATAGCTTTATTGAGAAATTTCAGCCTTGTATTATCCTATGTTATTGTATATTATATTGTAAGATTACTTAAGATAAATACAAAAGTCTCAAATCAAATTGACCTTTAGTGGTAAAAAGTATGCATAGTTTATTTAATCATAAATCATAAACATATATTTTACTATGTGCTTCGTTTTCATTGTTGTTGTTGTATTATTTAAAGGAAATTTAAATTTTTGTGTGCTCCCACTATCATCCAAATAAAAAAAAAAAAATAAATTTGTTATTTGGTTAGTGATACTACTCTTATTGTAAACGGCATAAAAAGTGTTCAATTCAATACTAAAATTAATCAAATATGTAAATTAAAGTGAGAAATGCTGAATAATTTAATGATAAAACAAGTGTACAATACATGCATTAACCATTTTTTTTCTTGTATTTTACAACTTTTTTTTTGTGTAATTTATTTGTTTACAATATTGTTTTGTTTGCATGTAAAATTAAGTACGGATGACATGTGCGATTAAGTACTTATTTTGTGCGCTGTTGTTGTTGTTGCTGTGGCTGACAAAACATTAACATGGCTTTAATATTTATGCTTTCATAAATAGCTGAAATCCTGGCTGGCTTAAAGCAATTTGCTATTCCGAAAGTTGGCCGACAAATTGCTCTATGCCAGGCCAAAACCAACGCGTATTACTCATAATGACGAGCAAAAAATTCGATTAGCTTAGAAAGCAATTAACATGCTAAGCACACACAGACACACACACACACAGAGTCACACACATGCAAACAAAGAAATTATAAAGGATTTCTGGGCAAATGACGAGGGCATTTTGTGGGCCTGGCCGCAAATACCACGTTACATGCTCGGCCTAAATCTGGCTTAAGTCTTCTCTGGCCAAGTCGTGCGTTTGTTTTGGTTTTTTCTATTTTTTTTTTATGGCTGTGCTCGCTGACGTATTGTTGGTCAGTTAATATCACTCAGGCATGAGAGTTGCCTTGGCGACGGCCATGCTGACAGATAGCTTGACCATATACGTCGGCTCGGGCGATGAGTTGGCCAAATGCCCAGTTGGCCAGAAGATAATGAATGCGTTGACGTTCAAGCATTTAATGTGCCGAAACAATGATGAATTAGTGACGAGACAGAAATTTCTCAAGCGCAAACTAATGAGGCGTTTGCTTGCTTGCCCTTTGCCAGCCCGGCCTCCTCCTCCTCCCCCCCGTAACCAACTCGCAGCCCCAATCTGCGTTGTCTCGCGCTTACAGTAACAACAATCATGGCCCAAAATTTCACTGTGCGGGCAATTTGCTTTGAATTTAGTTGATTGCCGGACGGAATTTGGCGCCATTTGAGCTCTATGTGTGTGCGTGTGTGTGCGTGTGTGTGAGTATGTGCGTCTTTGTCAAACACTGCATTAAATTCACAGCAGCAAAAGCATGTTTGGAATTTTCGATAAATGAATGAAGCCGAAACGAAACATTTTGTATTTAAATTTTATCATCAAGTGCTTCGAGCGCTTGCTCTATCAACTTCTATACTATAACTGTATATAGGTATCAGCATCTGACGATACTCTCGAGTATCCCACATGGTATCTGTGCGGTAAATTTGTCTTTGTCATCGCCTTTGACATTGACATGTGGTTCACTTCTTGCCAGCCCATCGACCTGCTCTGCCATGCCATGCGTTGGGGGGCGTTATGTTCATTGCTTAACGTTATTCGTCCAATGTTAATAGTTCAAGTTGATAGTTCCTGACTATTAATGGGCATTGACGCACCTGTTGCTACCCTTTTGTAAATACAACATTTGCTTTTAGTTACATAAAACGTATTGGTTTGTACACATTTTTAATTGATATTATCAATAAGTGCTTTCTAAGTATCTTATATATCATTTTTATTTTGAGGTATTATTATTAAATTATATTATTAATTATTATTATTATTTTTAATTTTGTAAATGTCATCTGCTAATCGTATAGCAACAACAAAAGCAAGGGTATTTAAGATTCATGTTTATTGCATATTGCTTCCCTTATATCCCCATTTTCCTGTCAATGCTTTCACTAGTTGCCAAACTTTAGTCCTGCAACTTATTCTAAGAATAATGACGCACATTCAATCATACAAGCACGTGTATATGTATGTACAGATGTATGTATGTGCATATATCTATGCATAGGTATTTTTATGCTGCCCACTTTTACTTTTTTTGCGCTCCCCCCACATATTTTCCGTAAACATTTTTAGTAGCTTTGTGGAAAAATTCATCATTGTCTTTGCTGCTGTTAGTTATATATTTTCGTGCCCGAAACTTAAAGCACAACCTTAAGGGGCAGCATAAGATATTACAAAAGTTTGGCTGGGATATGTGCGTGTATGATTTTCGCTCTCTTCACCAAGTTTTTGACAGTTTTATGCCACGGGAATTGGGCGGAAAATGCGTAGGTATGCGCTGATGGATTGACTGGGGCCACGGTTCTGGTGTGGCTTGTAAGAGATACTGCTGCATCTCCTGTTGCAACTTAATAGCGAGCTAAAAGAGCTTAAACTATTATGTGGCCTGTCTGGAATGAACTGCAGCGCAGCAAAATTTTGTATAAATTGTAGATAAATATGTAATGAGATGAGCAACTATCTGCAGATGCTCAACGAAATATAATACTTTAGCAGATTTGCAAGGAAAAGTTGTAACGAGTCGACAGTTGATTGCATAAGGACTCTGCATCCGCGTCCGCATCCGCATCCGCATCGCTCGGCTATGGCAATGGCTATATAATACAGCCAAGCGGCAGACACAGCGAATGGCCGACTAACTGACGGACGGATCGACCAACTGAGTCGGCAAGTGGGTAATAGTTTCAGGTAAAAGCCTGTAAACGAGCAAACTGGCACAAACGAGCAGCTAGCTGAATATTGCTATGGGCAGGGCAAAGAAGGGGTAACGAAGGGAAAGTGGCCAACAGCTAGGGCAACGGTGCGGATGCTCGATATCCAAGGCATCTGTGGCAAATGTAGCTCGAGTCGTAGATATAAAGTCATTGAGTTGGAAACTGTTTGCCAGTGCCAAGCCAGCAAAAGACTCAAGTAGCAGCGGTAGCGGCGGCAGTTTTCTCTGCATCGCCCATTCATCGCTTGTTTTATTTATTGCATGGCGTATACGCAATATTTGCACATGGCGCAGCCTGAGTGCAAATATGCAGTCATGTATTGTTTATTTGTATGTATATATACATATATTTTTTTTTTCTTTGCTGTCTGACAATTTCATTGTTTTTATTTTATTTTATATTTGTTGTGTTGTCTTTTTTTTTGACAATTTTGTAATTGTTTCTATTGTTGAAGCGCTTGCAACTTTTTTAATCATTATACTCGTTCACGAAGTGAAACTAGTATATTGGGTTTGTGCAATGTCCGTCATGCTGTTTACCACAGTTTTAAAGATAGAGCAACCAAATTTGGTATGTAGATAGCTGGTGATCTTCCCCAAAGATTGCATCCTTGCTATTACTGGGAAGCTCCCCAGAATTCACAGAAAAATATTTGCGGCCAGTAATGTTTTTTTGACCAAAAAATTCAAAAAAATTTTATTTTCGAAAATGAAAATATTTTGAATGTGGAGTCAATATATAGGACAAATCATGATCAAAATGCCATCAAACGTGAAAATCGGTTCACTTTTGACAAAGTTATGGGGGTTTGATATATGGGAGCTATGGAATCTGACAACTTTACATGTCAAAATTTTTGTCGATTTTGGGATGATTTTTGACCAAAAATTTGACCCTCTCAAAATCACTTTTAATGTTGTTTTTTATGCTAATTGTGACAAATAAAATCGATTAAAACTATAAATTCGCAATTCTAAATTTTGAAAAAAAAATTTTTTCCGAAATTCACAAGGGGGAGTACATGCTTTTTTGACCAAAAAATTCCAAAAAATTTTATTTTCGAAAATGAATATATTTTGAATGTGGAGTCAATATATAGGACAAATCATGATCAAAATGCCATCAAACGTGAAAATCGGTTCACTTTTGACAAAGTTATGGGGGTTTGATAAATGGGAGCTATGGAATCAGACAACTTTACATGTCAAAATTTTTGTCGATTTTGGGATGATTTTTGACCAAAAATTTGACCCTCTCAAAATCACTTTTAATGTTGTTTTTTATGCTAATTGTGACAAATAAAATCGATTAAAACTATAAATTCGCAATTCTAAATTTTGAAAAAAATTTTTTTCCAAATTCACAAGGGGGAGTACATGCTTTTTTGACCAAAAAATTCAAAAAAATTGTGTGTTCGAAAATGAATATATTTTGAATGTGGAGTCAATATATAAGACAAATCATGATCAAAATGCCATCAAACGTGAAAATCGGTTCACTTTTGACAAAGTTATGGGGGTTTGATATATGGGAGCTATGGAATCTGACAACTTTACATGTCAAAATTTTTGTCGATTTTGGGATGATTTTTGACCAAAAATTTGACCCTCTCAAAATCACTTTTAATGTTGTTTTTTATGCTAATTGTGACAAATAAAATCGATTAAAACTATAAATTCGCAATTCTAAATTTGGAAAAAAATTTTTTCCGAAATTCACAAGGGGGAGTACATGCTTTTTTGACCAAAAAATTCCAAAAAATTTTATTTTCGAAAATGAATATATTTTGAATGTGGAGTCAATATATAGGACAAATCATGATCAAAATGCCATCAAACGTGAAAATCGGTTCACTTTTGACAATTTTATGGGGGTTTTATATATGGACGCTATGGAATCTTCTATTTAAGAATGTGAACGAGTATAACGCAGTCGGTATCGCCCGACTGTAATGTTCTTGTTTTCATATATATTTTCGCAGTTGCAAAAAGTCGTGGCGAGAGTTTTTGGGAAAAGGCAACGCCCTGTAACCTTTTCAGGCGTTGCCTCAGCTCTCACTCTCGCTCTCGTTTTTTCTTTTTCTTTTAATTAAAACGAACTTTCAATACAATATGCCCGGCCGGCTGGAGCGGGACAGCCGGCTCCGTTGGTCTTTTTGTTTGCTGTTAATTTTTGCCAGCTCTTACTTTTTTTTATTTATTTACTTTTTTTTACTGGTTTTTTGGCGTTGGCATTGGCGTGTCCTTTGTTAGATTTCCCGTGTCTCGTCGGAACACGTTCTCGTTTCTATTGTTGTTTTTGTTGTTGTTCTCCGACTTGCTGTTGTTGTAGTTGCCACAGTCTCTGCAGACGCTTGTGTTTATTTATTGTGCAAAAAGTTACAAACTAAAATTAGTAAAGAGGGGCTTGCCTGTGCAATGTGGCCTATAAAAAAAGGACTGCTTCTAAAGTGTGCCAATTGCAGAAGTTATTGGCTCCAGGGAGCGTTGCATTTCAAGAGGGTCGAAAGCGAGGAAATCCAATTTTTAATGGAATTTGGAAGATATGCGATATATGAGAGAGAAAGAGAGAGTAGAAGAAAGTAGAAGGAAAATAAAAAGAGGCAGAAATAGTGCCAAATAGCAGAACACTTTATAAGGGAATGCATTATAATTAACTGCTGTAGAAGCATTACAAGCCGTAAGGCGCAGAAATATAGAGAAAGAGGAAGAGAAAAGGAGTATTTAACAAGTTGAAGCAAAAAAAATGAAATGACAAGCAATAAATCAAAATAGATTTAGAAGCATGGCAAATGTCAATTAAGTGATGATAATTGCAAGAAGTGAAATAAATAAAAAATGTGAGAAATAGAGAAAATGTAACAAGCAGATTTTGGATCAAGTTTTATATATATATATATATATGTAAAAAAAGATTGAATAGCTCTTGTATTATATTCAGATGAGCTTAATTCATATATGATTAACAAATTTACAAATATATGAAGCAACAATTGCTACTAAAATACTTCAACGTCCACGCACAAACTATTGAATAACAAATCCCAACCTTGTAAGCAAAAGTTTTTTTTAACTGAACTGTAAAAACAATTTAGTTTTGTGGTGCAACTAAAAATAGATTGAAACTCGTTCGCCCTAAATGGCAGACTAAACGCTGAGCAAACCAAAGCTAAACAGCTAACCAAAAGATCATTAACGGCCATGGCCAAACAAAAAGCGCTGGCCAGTTATCAGAACAGTTTACCTGTGAGCGAAAGAGAGCGAGAGAGAATGCTGAAAAAAGAGATAGTGATAGGTGTGGTGAAGTGGCAGCCACACCGTACGAAAAGTGCAACAAGCACTTGAGAAACTTTTCTCATTTAACGTTGAGGCAAACTGAAAAGCTACTCAAAATCTATTTGATTTTAGTCGGTGCGGGGAGGGGTAACAAAATAATAAAAATGAAAAAAAAATACATTGAACACTTACGGGCGAGTAATAACAAAATAATAAGTTTAAACGAATTTGAAAGAAAAGTTTGCGTCTCGACTGCAATTGACGGCCATTAAATTTGTACATTTTGACCGGAGGACCTGTGTTGAGCCAAGGCAAATATCAATTTAAATTTTCAATTGCTGGCAACATCAAATGCAGCAGGAAATGGCGGTGTTTAGGCCAAAGTTTGCTGCAATTTGCTGCAGCCAGCAAAATCAATAAACTTAACTTCAGCAAACTGTTGCCGGTTGCCACATATTTACTTTTTTTTTTGGGTTGTATTTTCTTATTTTATTTATTTTCACTTTGTGCCACACCATAGCAATCGAATGGGCTTACATGCCTTTGCCACATCCTTATGCAGCTCCTCTGCACATGCGGAGGAATTTATATTTATATATATATTATTCTTTCCCACATCAACGCAAATGTCACGCATAATGTTTAAAGGAAAAAAAAAACAAGAAAAAGTTAAATAAAATAAAATTGAATATATATATATGTATATATATGTATTTTCATTCGTTGCTATGTTGCAGCGTTGTTTTTCCACATCGTCTCCTTATTTTGCAAAAGTCAAATATTAGCTGAAAAGTTGAGAAAGTTTTCTCAAGCAATTTTTCGCTTACATTTTACCAGTACGTACAGCCTTGAAGCTGGTATTGGGAACAAGTCCTGATACTAGTCCTGTGGGCTGCTGCTTCTCTGCTCCTGGTCTATCTGTCAGCAGACGGAATGCTGTTGGCATTTCCTTCATGCCAGTGCTCCCAGCCGCCCGCTTCGATCCTTATCTACTTACTGCTCAGAGCTTCTGACACAGTCGCTTTTCTTTCCTTTTGTTTTCTTGTATTTTTTTTCTTTTTTTGCTGTACCGTCTCTGGCCACGCGTTTCAGTTTCCCCCAAAGTGCATTAAAAAATATTGTTGCTGCATGGTCGGATACGAACAGCGCGTATCATTTTTGATAAAATTCATGGTAATTGTTTCAACTGTGAATTTATCGAAGTTTTTCATGTTACGCACAAAACTTTGCCCTGCTCTCGGCAGGCAGCCAGCAGCCAGCCAGCCAGCCAGTCAGGCATTGCTTTTTATGGGGCCAGGGTATTCCAACTGATGCTGGCCTGCCTGTGTGCTTGTGGATGGCTCGAAAGCAAGGCGAAAGCGGAAAACTAAGTCTTTAAAATACATTAAATTAGTGGTTTCATTGCACACGAGCTCTTAACAACAATAGCATAAGTTTGCTTTCAATTTTGCGATTGTTCAAAATGCGAAATGTTGGCTTCGATTAGCAGTCACAATATAAGAAAATCAAAAATTACCATTAAAAAAAGAAAATACTATAAAAATGTTATAAAAATTGTAAATTTGCTGGCAACATGTTTCATTAATTATGCATCGTAAAGCCACAAAGTACTTTCATCAGAAATTGGAATTTGATCGAGACAGTGAGTTGCAAGTTTTAATTTAAAACCTCCTGCAAACTGTCTCACTTTTGGCCAGCCACAACATTTATATTAAACTTTTGACCTTATCACAACAAAAGCCAATAGAATCAATTTTGGCCCCCCAATGCGCTGCCTCACAACAAAGGGAGCCCGTAATGCCAGCACAGTGCTGTAGTCTCCAGTTGGTCGATGGGAAAGCGAGGAGCAGGGAAGGAACTGGGAGCACGCACTCATCTGGACAACAGACTAACGCTTGGACTTGTGCATGGACATGCTAAATAAGTAAGGGATGGCTCGGGGTAAGGGTTAGCTCTGAGTTTGAGCTGTCTAGTTGCACATGGCAGGGCTCAAATGCTCAGCCTCAGTTACATTCGCATATACAGTTTCAGCAAGTAGTATATTATTGCCAATAATACAAATGGCAAGGGTTAAAGTTTCGAGCAGAAAATCCAGACAAATGTCTGTTGTTTTTAGCCGGTCAACTGTTTGGCACTTGCACTTATATAACTTGGACCATTATTATCAGTTTGCCATGGGAAAGTTTCAATTCGCTTATATATTTTAGATAAATGGTGAAAGTACGCACAGAAATTTTTGTAAAGTTTTGAAAGTTTAAAATTTAATTAAATATAATCTGCACAAAAATAATTTATATTGGACGATGTTTTATATAAAGATATACCCAGTATGATAAACATATATTTTGTGCTAATTTGATAAGAATTCAACTTTGCATTTGGGATGACTTTCCAGTCTACAACATGTTTTAATTAAAAATATCTTTAGAATATAATGATGATAATTCGAAATAATTTGTTGTAGAAGTGCACATAGAAACATCGTAAAAAATATTATTATTATATGTCTAAATACTTTGGGGTTGTAATTTTTGTTAACATCCCTTTTAGAGTGATATTGAACTTTTTGTAAAACTCAATTATTCAAGTAAATTTGCGAATTTATATTTTTAAAAATAATTCAGAGGCGGTACATTTGTTAAAACTGAACCGATTTTATTGTTTGATGGCATTTTTATCATAAATAATTCTATAGATTGGTTACGCACTTAAAAATAAATGCATTATTGAAAATAACATTTGTGTTTCATTTTTTGGAAAAAAGCATTTACTCTTACTCAATTTGGAAGATAATTTTCTTTTCGACTGTATTGTTCTTATTTTTTTGCAAACAATTTTCAAATAATTTATATCATATTGCGTAACATTAAAAACTCTCAGCTTTTAACTAAATTCATAGGTATTTGCAATGGTCTTATACAGCAAGGTGTGTCTGAGTGTCCTCTCTATTAAAGCATATTTCATTCTAAATTATTGCAAAACTACGTGTGAGAAACTGAAAAACAAATTTACAAGTAAAACAATAACAACAGTTGCAAAACTGTGGCAAATTTTAAGCATATTTCGTGTGGGCGGGTGAGTGGTTTAGGGGCTGTGGGCGCGGCGAAGGCGCTGCCTTGAAGCCAACTTATGGCTGCTGTTCAAGACGCAGTCGGAGACTGTAAAATTTATTGTTGGGTCTGGTGAAAAACTGCCGAGTGTACGCTGGGCTTGTACGTGGGCCAAGTACTGCCTGGAGGCCAAACGAGATTATGATTAATTGTTGTGATATGCGCGGGCACGATGTGGGCGTGGCACGTGTGACAAAGCGCAGCGGTCAACGATATGAGTATGCAGTGGGACAGCAGGAATGGAGGGAGAGAGATGGCGACAGGGCATAGCAGCTGCAGGCATGCCACGCTTGCCACATAAATATGAGACAGTGTGACAGTGCGAAGGCATTAAAAATTAATTTACTCGCAACATGACTAACGGCCTAGTGTGCCAGCAGCTAGAGCTCGATTTGGCTTTTTGGCTGTGGCCTGTGCCGACAAGTATGCGCTACTTGCGTTTATGTTTTACGCTCATTTTTGCATAATTTAAAAACATCAAATATCCAATTAAACTTGCCACAAGCATTCATCCTCAATTTATAATAATTACAAACTAATTAACTGTGATCCCTGCGCCAAGGCAACGCGGCCACCGCTGCCAACCGCAAGCAATGCCGAAAATGTGAAAATAATTATTAACTGAAATTAAACCAAATTACAGCAGCATCAGCAGCAGCAGCAGCAGCAACAACAACAACAGCCAGCTGGAAAATTAAGGAGAAGCAGCAGTCGAAAACTTACCATAGCAATCGAATGCCTCGGCAGGGGCAACAGCAAAAAAAAAATAAAAAAATTATACAAAATTTAAATTTCATTTCATTACCAATTTGAAACGAAGCGCAAAGCCGAAATGTTCGTGCGGGGGCTGTGGAAGCGTTACGGCGTTGCTGAAGCATGAAACTGGTCTGCGGATGACGAGCTATGGCAAATCTGTACACAACTACAGCTCATTAAAGCTGGCCAAGACACACCGCCGGCGCACTTTTGACTGTCGGTCTCCCTCTCACTATCAATCTCGCTCTCCCTCTGGCTCACTCTATCACTTTAAAGTAGAAATTATGTGGGCTGGTGACGCAGAGCAGAGCAGAGTAGAGAGCCGTGAGCTGCGGCCCAAAAAGCTAACGCCAGTCAATTTGAGAAGTCACGCAGTTTGTTTGGGGCCACGTTGTTGGCCAATGCATTGTGGCCGAAAACTTGGTGGCAGCTACGAAAACGTAGCAACAGCCAAAAAGGGACCTTCAGCCAGATTCTCTCTCGCATGTGGGTTTCGTTAATGGAATTAGAAAAGTTTTTAAGCAAAAGCCAGGCTAAATATACACACTGACAACGTGTATACCAATACACTATATATACATATAGAGCACATATATACATGCATGTATATAAGTATGATTTTTATAAAAAATAATGCGTGTGTATTTGGTTGTGTGTGTGTGTTTATATGTGTGCACTATAACTATGAGCATGACATAAGCGAAGCGCAAAAATTGCGTAATGAAAAAGTTTTGCGTCTTGGCTGACTCATGGAATATGGCAAAAGCCTCATAGATCCACATCCTGATGTATCCTTGTGTACGCTTCGGTTGCTATAAAAGTTTTTCTATTTTTTTTTTTGGACACACGCAAATCATGGAGTATATAATCAAAATTAACAGCATGTAGATCAAGGTTACAAATATTACGTTGCAAATGCCTCAATTTTCTGACTTGTTTAATGGGTTAGTTAAAGTGGTTTTGGACAGGGTATCTGGCAGTGCTAGCATATTAAATGTAAATTATATAAAGAGTTAAAGTAAAAATTAACTTAAACAATATAGCAAAAAATATAAAAATCATAAAAAATTTGAGCTTTTAAAAAAGGGAATTTTCCGGAAATTGCTTAAATCGCATTTAAAAAATCATATTAAATAGTTTTTTTTTATGTTTAATAAAATGCATTTATATTTTTAATGGTCGAAGTTTTCGGAATTTTTTTTAAGACTGCAAGGCATTATATGGTTTTTAGTTTGGCTATTGTACAACTGGCAGAAACATGAAAACTTTTTCCGTTTTAATGTGGTAAATTGAAATGTTTAAAGTGTTGTCGCACATATCAAAAGGCAATATAAAAACAAATTTAAATTTATGACTGAATGACAGCGACGCCAACTGAGCCGTGGCAGACGGCAAAGGCCAACGAAACTTTACCGATTTGTCGAGTGGCATTATAATTTCAAATGCCTTGGCTGCTAATAACAAGCGATTTCACTCCCAGCCGAGTCAAGGCAACGGACTCCCTCTGCCTTTGTGCCTTCTGTCGGTTCGCTTGTCTGCGTGTAAAATTATGCGAGTTGTCTGTCCGGGGGCTATTAAGGCAGCATTCGATTTCGTTTAGACGCAACTAAATCACCCTGGCAACACTTATAAGTTTAGACAGTTTTACCAGCCCCACAAACGGACAGTCACGCGACGGGGTGCCGGAGCGGTGGGGGGGGGGGGAGGGTCCGCAAAGACCAGTCATCGGCTTGGACTCAACTGCTCCGGGCCACATAAATCATATTTCAGATGGCGCGTGGGCGAAATGCTGTTTATTATTGATATGCATGAAACGGATGAAATGGATAAGCGCCAGCAACGAAATACGGCCAAGAAAAGCGGACGAACAAATAAATGTGAATAGTGGGAAAATTTAAGAGATTTAATAAGTCTCAAAATATTTCGTATAAATAAAACTTATAGTTAAATCGCAGACAAATTTTCGATTTCATTTGCTCTTTCATTTTCCACAGTAAATAGAGTAATAGGAAAAGGAAAGTTTTCGAGCTGTTTTTATCTTCATATTATCTTTATATTCGTTCCTAATATTAAGTAATTAAATATCTCATTTCCTATTTATTCTAGTTATCCTATTTTTAGACGTTTAGCCTTTGGCATTAATTTTAATTGCTCGTAATTTTTTTTTATACATATAATTTTGTCCAACAATTTGGTCAATTTTAATGTTTAACTAATTGTTTATGAATCAATTTGCGGCAGTTGGCTCGTTAAATTTGGGGTTAAATATTTTATGGCGCTTTCGGCCATTAACATTTGGCTATTGTGCACTCGATGGCAGTCAACAGGGGCAACAGCCAGAGCTTTTGAAAATAATAATAATACTTTTTTTGCACTATTTTCGTTTTCTGCTATTTGGTCTATGCATTGATGATGTTATGAAAATGGCAGCATTAACAGCTGGTTTTTATGAAGCCCGTTCAACTATTGTGAAATGATATTCTTGATATTATTATTATGATGATTATTATTACGATAACTGTTCTTTTTATGTAAAAAGTTGCTGCTTAAGTGCCTTGGCAATGACAGCTTATAACTGAATATAATTATGCCGCAACCGATGCCAATCAGTTGAGTTTTCCTTATGTGTTATGTTATGTGTGTTGTGGTTTGCGTCGAGGCAGCAGCAGCTGGAGGGCATGCAAACATATTTATGTAAATATGTTTATTTATATATATATGCGTGTGTGTGTGTGTGTGTGTGCTTTCTATTTATTTATAAGCAGCTGTAGCCATGCTGCAAATTGGGCTGAACAAAAATAATTACGGGCGCTGTTTAACTAGGCAAGTGTTCAACGGGTCGTATGAGTAACAGGTGCATCTGAATTACTTGCAAGTGGCCCTCGGCCACAGAGTCAGCAATGGAAAGCCAACAGCCAGGCGCCACCTTGGCATTGTTGACAGCCATAGCCGCACTTGCAACAACAGCAACAACCAAACTGTTGTTGACTTTTATGCCGGCAAATGTCACTTGCCAGCCAGCCTCAAGGCACGACGTTGGCGTCGCAGCGTGTGGTTTGCTGTGTGTGTGTGTGTGTGTGACTGTGAATATAAGTACTGCTGGCACAAAGCTTAACATAATTCAAAGGCCTACAGTCCTGAGGCATATATCCGGCAGAGAAAAAAAAAAAAAATAATAAAAATGCAGCAACAGCCAGAGAAAGTGAGGCATGCATAAGAGAAATACACACACACACACACACACTCACACACACAAAATCATATAACTGAGTAAAGTGTTGTGCGGCACATAAAGAAATGTGTATAATTTAAAACAGCTATAGATCAGATTTAAAAATCTGATTTTAGCTAGTAAAAGGTAATTTTGTTGCGTAATCAATTACTCGGGCGTATGCGTAATATGTTGTTATTTATGCATTCTTCATTGTTCAGCCTTCTCTTGAACATTTTTTAATTAATTTCATAATTGAAATAACGCGCTTTAAGCGCATTTATGAACATATTTATTTTCTGGCCGCCGTTCGATGGGAATTTATGAGATGCACTTTTCTGTTATTTTTCATATTTACCGCCGATAAAATGGGAAATTTATATTCAAGAAAACTATTTTAATTAAGTAGAAGCTATCGAGCCAAGGGATGTTAAATTGATTGAAGTTCAAAAGAAATTTAACTGGTAATTATTCATAATATTTTGAACTGTAACTGTACAAAAGGGTTAATGGTTCAAAGGTTACACGACCCTGATTGTGATCATAGACAAACATAGCAGCCCTTAAGAGTCTGACTAATTGTGCATTGAAGGACTTTCCCCATAACATTTCACTCAATGAAATGAATAAGCTTTCGAAATAAGACCCCAATCGCAATCAAGAAGTTCTCGATTAAATATTCACTAGTTTGTTAACATCGCATTTAATTAAAGGCAGTCACATATTAAAATGGCTTTCAGCTCTAATTAAATCGAATGGAAGAACTGGCCACATATCTACGGACCGCATATTAGACCTATGTCAACCATCTGCCAAATGATTGTCAACGGTTAAATGATCCGGTAATTACCAGAAAGTGTGTGGTTACATTTCAACAACAAGAAGGCCAACAAAATACAAACAAGTTGCAGCAGCAACAGCAGCAGCTGCAACAGGGCCAAAAGCTGATTCGGTTCTAACAGCCGGCAATTTGTATGGTCATTATTTATGGTACATATTGAGGCATTTGGCCAAGCCGAGCCAAATGACCAGCAAAAGTGGCAAATCTTTGTTCACACCTACGGAGTGGGGAGTGGTGATGGGGGAAAAGTCGGCGAAGGGGAGAGCAAACAGGTCCAGACTGTTCTGCTTTTGGTCGCATGTGTTTGTGAGCGATTTTTATGGTTTCGGATTGCTGCGTATGGTCGTTCGGTGAACCCAAGAAGTGTTTTTCCTCTACATAAATTTGCTATAAAAACCATTTAAACGGAAACGTTGAAACATTCAAAAGGCACGGCCCCAGTGCTGAGCATTGCCAAAACTAGTCAGCAAACCCGGCAAACCTAAAACTCAAACTTAAAGCCAAGCCAAACTAAGTAAGAGGGCTCTGCTTAAAGATGACTGACCTGGAAATACCCTGTAACGAGCTCTGAACCTTTTAAAAATGCAAAATATGAAAACCATTAAAATGGATATAAAATAGTTGAACTATTTATTGTATACAAGCCTATGGATGCGATTTTTAACAAAGAGAAGAAGTTTGGAAATACCTTCTTCTGGGTGTAATATATTTGCACAAGGGTATAGGATATAAACAGACAGGCACACACACAAACACATACACAAATACCCATACAAACATGTACAGCTCGCTCTAGTTGTCGTTTGACTTGTGGTCCGAGCTTCTGACCGGTCCGCTGCCCAAATCTAAACTGCTCCAATAAAGCAAATTATCGTTAAAATGCTGCTGCACATAAGAAGATTTACGATTGCTCAGCTGAATGCTTGTTCCTCGGTTTTTGGCAGCAACAGCGGCAACCTTGGGCCATGATTCGCTTGCTTGTACGTTGTACTCCTGTGGCTCCCCTCGCTGTAACTGACTGCCGTGGTCCTGGCCCTGCCCCTTCTCCACCTACCGCTCGTCGCCCTACGTTTCTATTTGTTTGTTTTGCTGCGCTGGGTCTGGGCTTGATTTTTGCGTACTTTTCGATTCCGATTCTGATTCGTTCCGTTCAAGGATACGTTTGCGAAACCTTTTCCGTTTGCCTTTTTTGTTTTATATTTTCGTTTTCCATTGCTTAGCCCGCATTCGATTTGCCTGGCCAAAGCCAAATGAGCGTATGACCAAAACAAATAGCCCACAAAGTGAGTTGTTCTATGGGTATACCACATGCATGCTGTTCTTTCTCTATGTGTGTGGAATGTGGCTTGTGTATGCGTGTGTGTGTGTATGTGTGTGTTGATTTGCAACGCTATGAATGCTTTAACGCTTTGGCTCTCGCCGGGCACAGCTGGTGCACAAATCTCACACAGTTGGTTATTTGACAATTGATGATAGCATCAAGTTGGGTCGCCAAAATGGCTCTCACACATGCACAAACGCACACAGACACACACACACGCACACGTACACACACCGTTGACCTATGCTGTGTAAACTAGAGATGGACACGTGCTTACATATCATATTTGGAGAATGGGAACCGTTTGTCGAGCTCACGTTTTCTCAATTAACTTTTTTTTAGTTAATACGTGATATTTTGCTTGCCTAATTAATATTACAATTACTATTTAATCTATAATTTAAACTTATTCCACAAGGGGTATTCTTTAGTGTTTTAGAATTTTATAGTTGACCGTGTAAGCGGATTAGCATTATGTGTCCATCTCTAATGGACTCGATTCCCACAATTGTGTGGTACTCGCATTAACTTTTGTTATTTGGCTGCACTTATTTCTGGCTGAGATAGGACTTAAAAGCTTTTGTGGCGTTGTGCCCTTAATTTCAAGCAGCATTTGATTGCAATTTAATTTTTCCTTCTTTTCTCTTTTTGCTGTTGCTGTCGTCTCTGCCAAATACGTTAGAGTCCATTTGCGCTCGGTGAATTATTAATGAGTCGGTGGCGCGGAGCGTTTCGTGTTCATGTTTCATGTGACATGGAAATCAGCCGCCGTGCGACTTCCGGCTGGCTGCAGCGTCCGTTTTGGGTGCGGCCTTTGGCCCGTGTCCCTCCGGGTTGTAGCCAGGGTTCAAGCGCCTATCAGTATGGTCATTTGGGCCACGAACGTTTCCGTTTCCGATCAGTGCTAATGAACATTTTGTTAGCGATTGTCCGAGCCTCTTGTGGCCTCTTTTTATTTGCTGTCCGACCCGCCGCTTCTTATCAATGTTAATGCATGCGATTCCTTCTTTTTCCCTTTTATCGCTGCTTCCTGTCATTACTTTGGCTATCGCCACGCGCCGCATTTTATTGTCCAGGTCCAGTGCCGTCCAGTTCAGGCTAGCCGGGAATAGGCTCCGCTCTGAGATTACAGCCTCCCCGTATCTTACTTACGCCATGTCTGTCCCTTCTGTCGTTCATTGCTTAACTTCGTTGGCAATTATTTATTTAAAATGGAATTCATTGGGAACAGCGCCGAGCAGCGCTTAATTGTTTGACTTGGCATCTAAAACTATGGCCCGGTGTCGGAACTTTGACAACTCGTTGACCGTAAATTTTCAAGTTTCTCATTAGGCTGCTGCCAATGGCAGATCCCCTGGCCAGCCCCATCGACCCACACATTCAGTCCCCGGCGACAATGGGGCCGCTTTCTAATCAACTTGGACCACAGTTTGTCGCGCTCCACAAAACTTTTGGCCGTTCCTTGGCCAGGGCTAAATGAAAGCATTTTCACTGCGATTTCATTTCATTTAGGCATCCGTTTTGCCATTCGGCCAGCTTCATTCATTATGCGTCGCGTTCAGATTTGTAATTTACACCTCGGGCAGCGAACAGGTGAACAACGGAGCTCAATTAAACTCTAACGAGGGGCAGCCATAATGAGCAAGGATTACGGATAACATATTTAAAAAAATCGGATAATTAAGAACGGATTTGGAATATGCAATAAATAAAAATATGTAAAAACGTGCTCTTCAGGACTTCCAACAGCTTAAAGTAGTTGCCACAGAGTCATCTCGATTAAAATGGGGCATTTTTCATAAATTCGAAATATTTTAGATAAGAAGCCAGCGCTTTAAGTGCGAGTGCCATAAAAGTTGGTTCAACACAGTAACATTTTGACAATGCGCTTAGAAACGCCAACACTCCCGCCACTTGCCGCAATTTGGCTAGTTGGCTTTCTAGCTGGGTAAACTGGAAAATGGTTGGCAGCAATTATGGCCCTGGCGCAGTTTCCTGCAGCAACTGCAAGCTGTAAAATGTTTATGAAGCTTTTATGGTTGCCGCTGATGGGCGGGAAGCGACGGGCAGGTCAGGAAGGGTGGTCCAAGGAATTAACAATATAAATTATATAAAAGGCCGTGGTGGACAAAACAGAGTGCTAAATGGCTTATTATTACGAATATTTTCACTTATAATTGTGCTTTGTTCGTTGTGTTTCGTTTGTGTACACTCGTTTCTGTGCTACGTGTTGCCCCATTGTGTGGCAACATGACGCACTTTTCCTGCTAACAAACAGTTAAGCAAGGCTTCAGCTATCGGGCTTGAGCAGGCTGACATTACATGGTAAATGCAGCATACGCCATGTGGTCCCACTATTCAAATTGTAAAAGCCAATTTTTTTACCCACATTTCTTTTTATGTTTTAATTTGTGCATAATCTTTAGTTTAAACAAATGCCCAAAGCCAAAAATAAAAAATAAAAAAAGGCGCCAGGCTAAAAGTCCACCCGAAAATCTACACCGAGCTGAACTAAAAACGTAACGTGCCATGCGAGCAAATCAGCTTAAAAATAAAAAATAATAACAAAACCAAAAATGAAAATGAATACAAAAAAAAAAACAAAATTCTGTAACATGTATAAAATAAAGTAAAATGCCGGACAAAATAGCAGAGCAATGCGGGAGACCAAACAAAAGCTGTCATAGATATAAAAAAAAAATATATATATATACGAATACGTATACTCTATTTCGATTGCATTTATTGGCCAAGTTGAATTTGACTTCCATACGATAAAGAAAAGATAAATAATAATAGCTTAAATGTAAAGTTATATACAGAGTTCTGCTAATTTAACAGCAAACAAATAATTTATGATTTTTTTTAAGAATATCAGCTTTTTCAATGGCTAAACTCACATCTTTACAACTGTAGTGTATTTATAAGTCGATTACATTTTTTATTTATTTAATTTTTTTATTTTTTTGTTTGTCTGGTGTACTTTATAAATTCCATCAAAGCCGTTGCGGCTTGGACTAGACGCTGGGATGGCTACCGGCAGCGAGGACTTTGCGAGTGGATTTTTGTTGCTGTTGCAGTGGCATGCCAGAGCAGATCTGTGTGTATTGGTGAAGTGGCTGCTGTGGCGACACTAAAGGACATATCTCAAATACGCGTGACCAGGAAATTTGCGGCACGCGTTGCATTCCCCAGGGACTATGGCCAGAGAGCCTTAAAGCAGGCAAACAATTTTTATTATTTCTGAAAATCAGCTTAACATTAGAGAAAGAGTGTGAGCGAAAAGGAGAGAGAGACTGTGTATATAATAGGTGAGAGCAAGAGATGGGATAATTGCGTAAGTTAAGTGCGTCAATATGCGCTTTGGGATGAGTTCTTGACCTAGACTAAGCCCACGCCCAAAAGTTACTTGGCTTGCGGCAAAGGTTGTTTTTTTTTTGGCGCCTCTTATTGCCTTCTCTTTTTCTTAAATTTTTTTTTGTTTTTTATTTTGGCTACTTTTGACTTTAGGCGTGGCCAAACTGTGGTCTTATGCTGTGCTGTTTTTTTTATATTTATATCGTAATTTTTGTTTTTCTTTTTTTGTTTTTAGAAATTTATTTATCAACGCTTTTTGCATTTCCGCTGCTGCTGCCGTTCCGCGGGCCGTTTGTTTTTGTTAAATTTCATATACTTCCTCATTTTTAATTTATGACAATGGCCTGGCTATTGTTGTCGGCCGGCCACGCCCACCAGGCACACAGTGTTATTGTAACTGATGCTCTTATAAATGGCCGCTTCAGCCCCCCCTCCTCCCTCTATCCGCACTCGCTGCCCCGTCAGACAACATTTCGTTTGGCGCTTTTATCGCATCGGTGCGACAGACAGCTACAGCCTGGCTGGAAGGGGGGGAGTGGCAGCGTTTTGGGGGCTGCTGAGGTCACTGGGCCTGTACGGAACGTACACTTTGTATTTCCGCCGCCATTGTCCTTGACTGTTTCATTATGACAGCTGTGCGCTGCTGGCGCGCTGTCTGCGTTCCCTTTCTGGTTCCCGTACCAGTTCCCCTTCCCCATCCCCTCTGCCGTCTCATTTTCCTTCCCGCTTTCCGTTTTCGTTGATTTTGGTTTTGTTTAGTGCCGCATTTATGCTATTAAAGTGTCATGTTTTTGTTGTTGCTCTCATTGTTGTTTGCGGTGACTAAAACAAAAGCCAAGTGTTGGCATTATTATTATCAACGCGCTTCCTTTTCCGCAGCCGAGAACAAAAGGAAAGCGACGAGATAAAATGCTGCCATTCATGCTCTTGAGTGATTTTAACTGAATTTCATTGGATTATTTTCCTGCATTCCCCATTCTCTATCTCTGTCTCTTTATCACACAAAACATATATGTATACCAGTTTTAACGTATAAACTCAAATTCTGTTTGTTCTTTTCGAAAGGATCGTAAGGGGGTGTTTTACTGTAGATGTCAATCAAACTACAATTGATAATAAATAAGTCATTTAATCGCTACTGTACGTAAAGTATATTTAGTATACTTTGTATTGCTGAAAACATTTAAATTTGTCAAACAAATTGAACATACATGTTTTGTTAGACTAATCAATAGTACTAAACAAATCGCATTAGCTGATATCAGCAATAATTGAAGCAATGCTTGAAATCGTGAATAATGCATTTATTTAATATAAATAAATTTTTACTGTGTTCTGTGGCATCGCAATATAAATTCATGTACAACATATCTTTGGCAATATAGCGATTTATATGTTCAATACAGAATCATTTATGTGAAACTGCAGCGAACAGCAAAGGCAATCGCAGTAGAAGGAAGAAGGGGTGAAGCAAGCAGGCGGACTTTCTCCGATTGTCCATATAAATATGCAATTATTTTGCATTTGCCCCTTCCACGCTTTCTGCATGCTCGTCTCTGCTTGCGCTTTTATGCTTTTATTTGCTGGCCATGTTTATGACACTTGCGACTTTTGGGCGACAGCAAAGAGCAAATTGACTTTTACACACGGAGATGCTCCGTCAGAGAGTGCTATTGACATATGGCATCGGGTTGCAGGAGGGTCTGTAGCCACAGCTCATTTTATGTCACATATTTATTTGTTGTTTCATAAATATTTTTTTATATATATATATGCGCATAATTTGCATTTGACATATTATTATGTTGGTCATAAGTAAGCACAATAAAAGCAAAATATTCTTTGTAAACCATGACATATGTACAATCCCCAAAAGTAGAGGGTTGAAACAAAAAGAGAAAAAATACATTTGTTTTAAGTGAAATACAGTAAAAGGGAATTTACAATAAAATGAATGCATTTGTTGTAAAGTTATTACAAAACAAATAAGTAAATATTCAGATGAATATTTTCAACAAGATGAAAACTGTATTGGCATTTTATTTATTTTGATTTTAATACCTCAAGCAACAATAAGCTACTCAAAATGCCAGAAGTGGGGCTCAGTGTTGTACGCTATCGATATCGGAAGTGTTCCTGAAATATGTAAAAGGTACTTTTACTTTTCTTTCTTATCATTCTTTCTAAGAATTTATCTACGCTATCTATCTTTTCCACATCTATTTTTCTTATTCTTAATCTCTTTTTAGCATAAGCCATTTTTGCATTGTTTCGAGTGAGAGTGATATTTATATAGGAATCGGAAAAGAGCAGAGATTCTACATTTACGTTAAAACACACACATTTATTATAAACATTGTAAACATAAGCATCTTGAATGTAATAAATAAACTACTGCAATAATAATAAACGTCGTCTCAAAATCGTTTGCATCACTGCGGAATAATACATATGTATATATATAATGGTCAATTCTGCAGTTATTGTATATATAATTATTCTAGTGTAGTGCGTGTTTCGTATTTGCAAAACTGATATAAAAAACAAAAATGTGCTGCTGGAGCATAATGTAAAAATGTATTTGCAATTTACATAGTATGTTGATCGGAATCTCGCTTTTGTATTTATATTTATTATGTATTATGATTCTGTATGCTCTTTGTTTTTACTGCATTACAAATTGAAATGCATTGTCAAATTTGAGCCATATTTTCATACGCATTTATTGCTTTTGTGTTGCTGTTTTGTGGCTGTTGTATGTTGTTGCTGCCTTTGTGGCAACGATAAGCTTTTTGTATAACCATATCGAATTTTATTTGTCGGGCTAGTAAGCAACAGCAGCAGCAGCAGCAGCATCAGCATCAGCAGTAAGAAAATATTTGTTCATTTAAGATAAATTTATGACTGTTGTCGATGCAAATTGCTGCATTTATTGAATTGTTGCTGTTGATGCTGCTGTTGCTGCCGCTGCTGCTGCTGCCGTTGCCAATGGAAATACTCGTAAATAGTTCTGCAAATAAATTGCAAACGGATATAAATCGCAGCTTATGTGATAGGTGTGCGTTTCTGGCATTTATGAAGGCCCCGGCAACAGTTTACGCTTAATCATGTGCATAAATATTTGGAAATGGGACTTCAGCCTCGCTTTCCCGACCTTTAACCCACTCTACTTACCGTTCAGAATGCTGACGATCAGTAGCAGAGCGCCAAGTAGACGCAGCAGCAACAACGGCGTCGGCGTCGGCAGCGTCGCTGACTGCGTCCCTGGCGGATGGCACATTTTAAATCCTTTCCAATTTCGTTCGTAATCCTGCGCAGCTACTAGTTAAATAGCGTTCTTAGCTGCTGCTGTTGACGATGTCGTGTGCGCGCATTAAGCGGATACGCTTACATTGCCGCGATAACAAACGGAAATGCGCGCCTGCCACAAAGGGAGACGCAGCAGTTGTGGCGCAGGATACGTAGCAGTTGGCTGCCAGTTTGCCTGCTGCTAAATGCGCCGGTTTCCCTGCTGACGCTGCTTCTTCCCCTTTTTTATATTTATTCTTGGTTGTTTTTTTTATGGTTTTTTATGATTTTCGTCTATTTTGGGCGCCTTGTCTTGTCAACTTTCGCTGCCGCTGGGCTGGACTGATAATATTTATGGCCCGTTCCAGTTTGGCTAACACGCATTCGCTGTAACTGTAGCTCTTTAAAAATGTCGGCTAACACAATATGTCCAAAGAACCTGCTAATTGCATTAAGCGTCTGTCAAATTTAAGTTCCGGTCGGATTTCAGCCCAAAAACGTAACTTTGCGACAGCTTACTGCCAAATTCCATTTTAAAGATTTATCGCTGTCTGCTGCTGCTGCTGTTGCTGCTGCTGCTGCTGATTCTGTTATCTTTTTGAGAATTTATATCCGTCTCGTCGACTTACAGACATTGGCAAAGACCCGCTTTAGCATTGGCTTAAAGTTCAGACAGACACGCACGATCTGGCTTGAAGGCTGGCAGATGTAAGCGCCGGAAAGCACGCGGCTGATTGTTGCACTTGCGGCCCCCGGGGCGTATACGTCATGCGGGTTGCCGGCATGTTATACAGTTAGTCTGGCCCTGCCACCAAGTCAGAAGCATAAAAAACAGCAATGTGAAGGTGACAGCTATTGTTGGAACAAGAATATCTAAGAAAATCAATAAATTGAAAAACAACGAAATTAAAAGGCTGTAAATAAATGATGCGTTTGTTAATCTTAAATGTATTTAATAAAAGGAAAGAAAAGATTCCAATTATTGAAAACAACTATAAAACTGATTTACTTGAAGTTAATATCTTAAAACTGAAAAAGATCTTTAAAAATCTTCAGAGTTGACACTGATTTGAAATTAAAAGAAAAGAGACAAGAAAAAAGCTTAACAGCTGCCAAAAAGGAAAAAAATGTTCTTAATTTACAACAAAAAAAAAAAATTAATAATGAATGATAAATGCTCAACCAATTGCAAAATGCTGTTAAATGAGCTGTGATGCTAACAGACTCTTCTTGTGAAACTGAGCTAAGTTGGTTCCAAGAAATCAAGCTGATTTCGTAGCAGAAATTCAGTGAAACATGATAATTTAACTAATTCACTCAATAAATACACAAAGCGATATTATAATTGCAATGTGCCCGACACATATCAAATGCATAAATGAAGCCGAGTAAGTCAAACTGGTTTTCAAGCTTTTAGGCTTAATGCATGTGCTGTATGTGGTCCAGTGATACCACTCGCATTCATCCGTCTGAATGCCAATGCAAAAACAACCATTCGATACGCAACAAGCCCTAATTCAGGCCGGGTTGTGTGCTGATGCTGCTTGTTGCCTTCTAAATCGACGGTTTGCAAGAGCTGCAGGCCATTCACCATTCACCGATTGACTGCCAGCTGGCCCCAACACGCCTTCGCTTAAGTTTGGTGGATGCGGCGCAAATCAAATTGCCCGCCAAATGCTGGCTGCCAGCGTCAAAAGCCATCCATCAAGGACGACAGCTTTAGGCGCGCGCAGCTCTGCATGAAATTGGCTGTAAGCACAGCGAAACGGGCCAGAACTGCCAGCAACGGATGAGACTGAGACTCGCCACTTGAGACTTAATAAACTGCACAAAAAAAAAAAAAAAGAGAAAAAACAGAAAGAAAAAGAGAACAGGGAATGGATAAAAAAGTGACAGCAGGATAAACAGCAAAAATGTGCATGTAAATAAATAAATGCCTAACTCTTTCAAAGCCAAGCTCGTCAGGGCATAAAAACGAAACGGTAAGTGTACTAAGGGGATGGCTTATGCTAGATATTACGAATATTTGCCTAAAGCGGCATTATCATCAATTCATCATCACAGTGTGGCGCAGTACTCTATCTCTCTCAATCTCGCTACATCTCGCTCACACTTTTGTTTAATTTTTGGCAACAAAAAGTGCGGCACGTCAAAGGGCCGCAAGCAAAAACTGTTATGTGCTGCCCGCCGTTCGCCGCCCGTTGATGTATGCGTCGTGTACATCAAGTCAACCAGTTGGGCTTAAGCCCAGAGCCGGACCCACAGTCGCGTCCCCGTTCCGTCGTACACGTCACCAACATGACCACAGCCACACTGCATGTTGTTGTTGTTGTTGTTGTTGTTGTTGTAGCGGGCTGCTCATATGCACAAGCCTCGTTCTATGTGTTTGCTTTAAATACTGCTGTTTTTTTGTGTATGTGTGTATACTGCAGGCCTGGGGCACTGCGTTGTTGTTGTTTCTGTTGCTCTCGCTGCGGCTGCGGCTGGCGCTTTCTAAACAACCCGGCAAAACGCCATGAGTCAAATAAATTACCCCAGCATTGTTGTTGGCAAATTTTTGATGGTTTAATTTTGTGGAAAATAAGTTGAGCCGCTGCGTGGCTGCTGCTGTGGCCATATAGCACACACACACACACACGCACACACACACACACACACTCTGATATATAAACAACATTTACACATGAGCAAATAAGTCATATGGGGCTAGGCATTTGCGTTGCCTACTCTTTTGGGCTGGTACAACGACGCGTATACGCAATAAAATAAACGCGCCGCAGTTACATTTTTGCCGCTCTTCGCAGCTCCTCGGCACATTTTATGCCGCATTGCCATTTTTATTTATTTATTTTTATTTGCCATTTCCATTGCCAGCGCCCTGCGCCCTTTATTCATTCATTTATAAATTATTGTTGCGTCGTACTCAGGGCCCCCACCCCATTCCCTAAGCATCCTTGTATTTATGTATTTGTATTTGTATTTGTATTGTTGTGTGCGTCACTTGAAGTGCTTTGCATTTTCAATTTCCTGCCATACCCACTAAAACAAAAAACAGGAAAAAAAAATAAACCATTAGATATTTATTTTAAAAATTTATGATTAAATGAGCTGTACCCCAAACCGCTTGTCAAATAAATTAGCCAGTTGTTTAGAAATTTGCCAGCAGGCTTTAAATGAATTTGTCGCAAGTGAAGTGCCTCTCAAGTTCAACTGCCTGCCTTTGTGATATACTTATATAAAACACTGTACTTCAGAAGTTATTACCCTTCATTAAAGTCTGCTTGAACTCAAAGGAAGTCCACATTTTTTTTGCCCGTTTTTCATTTACTTTAGGTTTAAGTTCATCTCGTTGCTATTTTGGGAATTGTAATATTTTTTTTCTCATTCCCTTACACTTTTCCCAATATTGTCATGCCTTTAAAGAAATTTGCTGCCTGCGAACTCATATGTGATGGCTGCTTTGAATTCAGCCACATCATCATCATCATAATAATCATATGGATGATGATCACGCGTAACCATCAGCGCCGTCAACTTGATGCTCCCCCTGTGACATTGTCAAAAGGGTTTAAGTGCCTGTTCTTGTACCAGTAGAAGGAGCACCAGGAACAGCAGCTGACAGGCATCCCCTTATTGCTAGACAAATATTCGTGCAAGGGGGGGTTGCTTTGAGCGATGTGGGAACGTGACGCGCAACTTATACGTCTAACTGTATAATCTTAAAGTAATGATACGAACAGCTTTTAGAATACTTCAATTTCCTTCTTATGAAATATAAATTTATTCTCGAAAGTAAATTAAACGCGAAATAAAAGTTTTTCGATTACGCCAATTTAAAATCGTTTTCATAGAGTATAAAATTGCAATAAAAATGAATTTAAAAACATAAAAACGTTACAACAAAATACAAATCCTCAACTCTTTCATGTTTGAAAAAAACCTAAATAAAATTTAAATACGTCGATTATATCAGATAATATTCTTTGGTAGGCCAAATCAAATTATTCGATGTAACCGAAACAAATAACCGACAAATTTTATGATTAGTGTTTACACTGTAAAATAAATAATTGTATTGTGATCAAAATTCATAAAATTAATTGCTAAATAACTATTACTTAAAAGAAAATAAAATTTTATTATTAAACGTTAAATTGAGTGCCATAAAATAAATGTATCAAATGTGCATTTGATATATTGTGTGAAGAAAGAAGAGACTTTTTAAAGATACCATCGGTAATAGCTACGAACTAGTAGTAGTAAAAATTCCGATGAACTACTTTTGAAATCTTAGATATATATTGTGTTTGATAATTTGATATTCTCACGCTTTTGTGTATAAGCTTTATTTACATTCATTCACTTTAAAGTTAATTACGGTCCCTGTGTCGGTGTTGCGAATGGGCGTTTTGGCACGCCCACTCTTAACACCTTCACGACTTTAATGATGCAACAAGCACTGCAAATTCCGTCACGTTCGACATGGCTTAAAACCGCTAACAATAAACAATTAATTACGGGGCCCGTCAAACCCTTCGACACATAAAGGGTCTAATTAAAAACTTGTAAATGCTTCGGAAATAAAGAAAGCCAAAAACAAAAAAAGGCACCACAACAAGGAAAACAACAACACATAAGAGAGATTTTGAATGCTACGAGGGTTGATTTAAGCGTTGCCCAATCGCGGGATGGGCAATCCTTAAAACACGCAATTCACCTTCGTCATTGTCATGTTAATTAATTTGGTAGCACTCGAGAAGTCAAGTGTACACGCCGCTCAGTAATTTCAGCTGCATAACCTTTGACCTCATGCCAATGCGTCCAGCCGATGGCCCCAAACTCAAACTGTCAGAACCAGTCGAAGCAACAATAACAAAGGCTTCTTCGGACTTCGACCAACCAGCCTTTCGCACTTGTTAAGACTTTTCAATGGCCATCAATTTTTAATAGCCCCCACAATAACAGAGGCCGCAGCAGCAGCAGTGGCCGCAGCCGTCGCATCAGCAAAGGGCCCTGCCAAGTCGCTGTCCATGTCCTTGTCCAGTCATGTCGCGCCACAGTTCAATGCCTCTGGTATGGTTCGTTGGGCCGTTAACTGGCCAACTGGCGCAGCAAGGATTAACACCGGCCACTCAGAGTCTGGCTCAGATGCAGAGACACGTTGTGGCACTCACTTCACGTGGCTTTCGTTTACGTCTTTTTTGGCTGTTGGCGCACGTTGCGTATACGACGTGTGTGGCACGCGTTAACCTCTGCACGCACAGAAGGCTTTTCGAGACTGATGCTGGCCCAACTGCTCAGCGCACACAGCGTGTGGCCAATGCGGCAGCGACGTCAACGCCGGCAGAGCTTACTTTTTCGTCGACCCAGCCTTCGTCGTTCTTTTACTTTTATTGTACTTGCGACGACGTCTCTTCGTTGAAATCATGAGACGAAGACACTGCAGCAAACTTCCTGCTGCTGCTGCTGCTGTTGTTACTCCTGCTTTTGCTGTTGTCGTTGTCTTTGAACGCTGTCGCAAGACCGTTAGCTGGCCAGGACATCAGCGGCAGCGCTCAACGTAACATATTGTCGTATCAAAGACGAAGTTAAACACTTCGTCACCTGCCTCAACAATGCTCCACTCATTTTTCTGTGGCCCCAGTTGCATTTTGTCTCTTTTGCCGCTTTGTCGCCAGACACTCGCACACTCTCAAATTCTCAGACTCTTTCGTTCTCTTTGACACGAAGAGACTCCTCTCGTTTATGGGTCAATTATTTGGGCTGCTTACAACGTAGCCGGCTTTTGCAGCTTTTAATTGTTAGCTAAGCAATGACTAACAGTTGAGCTAAAACATAAATTTCTGAGTTATATATAGCTGTTAGCAAGCCTATTTTCTTGTCACATAATTTAGTTAATTCTAATTGGGTTGTAAAGTGCTTAACATTCTTTATTGTTTATTGTCTGCATGCATACTGTTGGTTTAACAGCGCTGCTGAAATGTCTCCAAAATGTAAGTGCGCTGTTAAGGCTCTGTTGCTAATACAGCCAACAGCGCAATCCAGTTAACATCAAATGTTGTTGCCAAAGGATTTTCATTACATGCTGAAATAGCTTTTCCATGCTTTTAACTACTGATATTTCGACATGCCGCAATTACATTGCGCAGACAATGGGTATGGAAAATCGTGCTCTTAACATTTTTTGATGGGCCGCAATAAAACGCCAGCTCGATGTACCAGGCGACTAGGCGGAACTAGCGGCCTAGACCAGCCCGTGCCAAGGCGGTGGCTTTTTGGCCAGTTCACGTAGCCAAGGAAGTCGCCTCATGTAGATTCGTTTGGATATTTAATGGGATTTGCGCTCGTAAAATTTTGAGTGTATCTTTTGAGGCGGCGGCATAGCAATGCAAAGCACAGAACGACAAAGTAGTCCGGCAGCAATTATCTTTGACTTGCTTTTGCTATTAGCCACTGACCGAGCCCTAAGATTTCATTCCCTTTGCCATCTAAACTATTTGCGCGTATATTTTACGCATATTTTATGTGCCAAAATGCTGTGCTGGACTTTTATGGCCTCAAAGTTAAGCGGAACGAGTAAGGGTAATAGACTAGAACATAGCCCAAATCCAGTTTAACGTAATCTATATACGTAGCATGAAAGTTTATAAATGTAGTTATCTGTAGCTGTGGTTACGTTCTGAATCAGTTATTGATGATGATCGCTAGCATATTAATATTATTATAACGTGATAGATCCCATATATCAAACCCCCATAAAATTGTCAAAAGTGAACCGATTTTAACGTTTGATGGCATTTTGATCATGATTTGTCCTATATATTGACTCCACATTCAAAATATATTCATTTTCGAACACACAATTTTTTTGAATTTTTTGCTCAAAAAGCATGTACTCCCCCTTGTGAATTTTGGAAAAAAATTTTTTTTCAAAATTTAGAATTGCGAATTGATAGTTTTAATCGATTTTATTTATCACAATTAGCATAAAAAACAACATTGCAAGTGATTTTGGGGGGTCAAATTTTTGGTCAAAAATCATGCCAAAATCGACAAAAATTTTGACATGTAAAGTTGTCAGATTCCATAGCTCCCATATATCAAACCCCCATAACTTGGTCAAAAGTGAACCGATTTTCACGTTTGATGGCTTTTTGATCATGATTTGTCCTATATATTGACTCTACATTCAAAATATATTCATTTTCGAAATTAAAATTTTTTTTAATTTTTTGGTCAAAAAAGCATGTACTCCCCCCTTGTGAATTTCGGAACAAATTTTTTTTTCAAAATTTAGAATTTCGAATTGATAGTTTTAATTGATTTTATTTGTCACAATTAGCATAAAAAACAACATTAAAAGTGATTTTGAGAGGGTCAAATTTTTGGTCAAAAATCATCCCAAAATCGACAAAAATTTTGACATGTAAAGTTGTCAGATTCCATAGCTCCCATATATCAAACCCCCATAAAATTGTCAAAAGTGAACCGATTTTAACGTTTGATGGCATTTTGATCATGATTTGTCCTATATATTGACTCCACATTCAAAATATATTCATTTTCGAACACACAATTTTTTTGAATTTTTTGCTCAAAAAAGCATGTACTCCCCCTTGTGAATTTTGGAAAAAAAATTTTTTCAAAATTTAGAATTGCGAATTGATAGTTTTAATTGATTTTATTTGTCACAATTAGCATAAAAAACAACATTAAAAGTGATTTTGAGAGGGTCAAATTTTTGGTCAAAAATCATCCCAAAATCGACAAAAATTTTGACATGTAAAGTTGTCAGATTCCATAGCTCCCATATATCAAACCACCATAACTTTGACAAAAGTGAACCGATTTTCACGTTTGATGACATTTTGATCATGATTTGTCCTATATATTGACTCCACATTCAAAATATATTCATTTTCGAACACACAATTTTTTTGAATTTTTTGCTCAAAAAAGCATGTACTCCCCCCTTGTGAATTTTGTTTTTCGAATTGCAAATAAGCATAAAAAAAACATTGAAAGCGATTTTGGGGGGTCAAATTTTTGGTCAAAAATCATCCCAAAAAATTTTGACATGTAAAGTTGTCGATTCCATAGCTCCCATAGATCAAACCCCCATAACTTTGTCAAAAGTGAACCGATTTTCACGTTTGATGACATTTTGATCATGATTTGTCCCATATATTGACTCCACATTCAAAATATATTCATTTTCGAAAATAAAATTCTTTTGAATTTTTTGGTCAAAAAAGCATGTACTCCCCCCTTGTGAATTTCGGAACAAATTTTTTTTTCAAAATTTAGAATTTCGAATTGATAGTTTTAATTGATTTTATTTGTCACAATTAGCATAAAAAACAACATTAAAAGTGATTTTGAGAGGGTCAAATTTTTGGTCAAAAATCATCCCAAAATCGACAAAAATTTTGACATGTAAAGTTGTCAGATTCCATAGCTCCCATATATCAAACCCCCATAACTTTGTCAAAAGTGAACCGATTTTAACGTTCGATGGCTTTTTGATCATGATTTGTCCCATATTGGACTCCACATTCAAAATAATCATTTCGAAAATAAAATTCTTTTGAATTTTTGGTCAAAAAAGCATGTTCTTGGAATTTCGAAAAATTCAAAATTTAAATTTCGAATTGATAGTTTTAATTGATTTATTTGTCACAATTAGCATAAAAAACAACATTAAAAGTGATTTTGAGAGGTCAAATTTTGTCAAAATCTCCAAAATCGACAAAAATTTTGACATGTAAAGTTGTCAGATTCCATAGCTCCCATATATCAAACCCCCATTACTTGGTCAAAAGTGAACCGATTTTCACGTTTGATGGCTTTTTGATCATGATTTGTCCCATATATTGACTCCACATTCAAAATATATTCATTTTCGAAAATAAAATTCTTTTGAATTTTTTGGTCAAAAAAGCATGTACTCCCCCCTTGTGAATTTCGGAAAAAATTTTTTTTTCAAAATTTAGAATTTCGAATTGATAGTTTTAATTGATTTTATTTGTCACAATTAGCATAAAAAACAACATTAAAAGTGATTTTGAGAGGGTCAAATTTTTGGTCAAAAATCATCCCAAAATCGACAAAAATTTTGACATGTAAAGTTGTCAGATTCCATAGCTCCCATATATCAAACCACCATAACTTTGACAAAAGTGAACCGATTTTCACGTTTGATGGCATTTTGATCATGTTTTGTCCTATATATTGACTCCACATTCAAAATATATTCATTTTCGAAAATACAATTTTTTTGAATTTTTTGGTCAAAAAAGCATGTACTCCCCCCTTGTGAATTTCGGAAAAAATATTTTTTTCAAAATTTAGAATTTCGAATTGATAGTTTAATTTGATTTTATTTTTTACAATTAGCATAAAAAACAACATTAAAAGTGATTTTGAGAGGGTCAAATTTTTGGTCAAAAATCATCCCAAAATCGACAAAAATTTTGACATGTAAAGTTGTCAGATTCCATAGCTCCCATATATCAAACCCCCATAACTTGGTCAAAAGTGAACCGATTTTAACGTTCGATGGCTTTTTGATCATGATTTGTCCCATATATTGACTCCACATTCAAAATATATTCATTTTCGAAAATAAAATTTTTTTGAATTTTTTGGTCAAAAAAGCATGTAAAAAATATTTTTTAAAAATTTAGAATTGCGAATTTATAGTTTTAATCGATTTTACATTTATATAATATTTATATAATATTTTTCTGTGAATTCTGGGAGAGCTTCCCAGTAATATATAACCCAAATTTGATGACTCTAGCTCATAACTATGGGAGATATAGGGAAGATTGGGGAAGGTCACCAGCTAGCTACATTCCAAATTTGGTTGCTCTATCTTTAAAACTGTGGTAAACAGCATGACGGACATTGCACAAACCCAATATACTAGTTTCACTTCGTGAACGAGTTTATACTCGGACAAATCATTAACAGAAAGTCTGGAGCCAAGTCAAATCTGTCGAAACCGTTTCACCATTTCAATAAAATTGAGTTCTGCTTCGACAAAGTTATGGGAGTTTAAAGTATAAAAGAAGCCACAATAGAGTTACGGACATATATGTACTGCTGTGTGGGCTTAAATTAAATACGCATTAAGTAAGTTTTGCAGCTGCTGAACAAAACCTGTTAGTCGGTTTGCCGTACTCAGCCACAACAACTAACAGCAACATCAACGAAAAGCACAGCAATGACAACGTCAACAACAATTTAGAAATTTAGCTTGAAGATGGGCAAAAACTTTTTGCATTTCATGTGTTTTTGTCCTTGGAGCGCGCTAATTTCCGTGGATAATAGTTTCATCTTCGTGTTGTCGACCACAAGACACATCCTTCTTGCCTCCAGCCACCATTTCCAGAGCCTTCCTTTTTCTTGGCTTGCATGTTGAATTTGTCGTCGTTCGTCTTTATCACGTTTTTCTTGTTGCGTGTTGACGATGTGCGTGAAAAACGAAAGACGGAAAACCCGACTAGTCTGCAGCTCGCCGCGGCTTTAAGTTGTTGGCCAAAGTTGCCAGCTTAGAGTCAAATTGATATACCCGTCGAATCCTTGGCTTTGGCCCTTGCTGCAGGCGACTCGCGTGAAATTGTTTGCATCGCTCGGACATGTTTTATGACCATCCATAGTTGCTGGCTCATGTCATAGTCAAATTGACCAGCTCCGGCCGGAGCACATACAGCACGAGCACAAACACAAACACAAACCGAAACACAAACAACAAATGTCACAGCCACTGACCCACTGACCAGACATCATCAGCAACAACTGAGATGCGAAAAAAGAAAACACGCATTGAGACCATTGCAGCATCGGGTGCCAAGACCTTGGAGGATTGGTGCGAGGGGAGCTGCATTGTTTGGCTTGTTTATGGCTTGTTGATTCGTGCATGCGATAAAACATTTATTTTCCTCCTACTCTTTCAACTGAAAATTATTTTCGGACATGGAAACAGAGAGTCCCAAGAAATATCACAAATACTAAAAATTTAACAAGGATATAAGACAATAATTTTCTTGATTTGATTTACTTAAAAGTATTCAACTTGTAAAATGAGATAATGTAATAAGTAGATAAATTTATCTTGACCCGTATTGTTTACGAAGACAAGTGAACGTAAAGCATAGATTTCAAATTGAATATATAAAGTAACTTATTTTAAGTGAATAAATATATTGCGAATTATAACAGAATATAAATATATCAACAACGTTGAGCGGGTCTTTCCTGTAGTTTCATTAGTCCAACACTTGCGATACATAAAGGTTTAGGCCCCTTTGAAAAATGATATATAACAAATGATCAACACTCAAAACTGTTGCGTTTAATCTTGGACTTGAGCCAATGCCCAAGGGCTATTAATCATTTTGGCCATCAAGCATGAAAGCGATTACTCATACATAGATGACACCCTCTTCCTACCCGCTCCACTCCACTCCTAATTCCTAATTCCCAAACGGCAAACATGGCTTAATAGCCAGCCGAATGGCCAAAACAAAGGCGCCACGTCCTATGGGCCTGGCCAAAAATATGTGAATCAGGCTGTTCGAAATATTTGCTTAAGTGTTATTTCTGTCAGCTTAGTTGGGCGAAATTATGCTACAATATATCGTTATATTTATCGCATTTGATTGCGCGTATTAACCGAGTGTCGGCCGGCCGAGGAATTAATAAGATAACTTTACGATAGAACAAGAGAGTGAATTGACTGGACTGTGAAGGGCGAGGGTGAGTGTGAGGTCGGACGCAGAGACAGGGATTTAGGCCTGTCGACGAGGCCGCCAAAGTTGTTTACTTAACAGTTTGGCTTAATTTGTTTTTATGGCTGCCATATGAGCGAGCAGCGGCATTATTTTTGTGTAAATCAGCAGATTTATATATTTTCGACTTGCTGGCTGCTAATTTGATTTTGAGCAGAGGCAAAACACATACAAACACATTAATATATATATAGAAGAGAGGCATTTAAATAGAGTCAAAGTTAGGCACATGTTGTGCCGAGTTAATTACCTAGCAGCAACAGCATTAAGTTGGGGCATGAAATGCGTGTTGGGGTGCGGGGGTTGGGCCTTGTCCCAATCTACATAAAAGAATAACAAATTGTTTCAAGGCCTCGACAGAAATTCAATTGCTTAGTGAAATGCCATTTGCCAATTGTTTATTTTAAGTGTGCTGAGCGAACGTGACCCATGTGTGTGCGTGAATATATGTGTGTGTGTGTGTGTGTGTGGGTGAGCGTTTATTGCGGCTAATTAAAAACAAACAATGGCTGTATAAAGTAGGTTGCAACAACAATGGCTGCAACAACATCGGTAGCAGCAGCAGCAGCAGCATCTGCAAAGGCAGCCAATCAAGTCAGAGCCACAAAGCACATTACATGACGTGTATTTCAGATCCACCCACAGCAATCGCCGAGATGTAGTCTGGCCGAGCCACATCTTTCTTTCGTTTTTCTGTGTGTGTTTTTTTGACGTTTTCTTTTGCCGCTCCACTTGATGTGGCCCGGGCTTTTGTTAATGCGGCGACATAATGAAACAATTAGAAGCAGAAAATTAGGTTACAGTTGCAGTGCAGTTGCATGCAAATGTTGCAAGTGCGAGCAAACAAGCGTGGAATGCATTGGGCATAACAGAGGCAAATAAAGAACGATAGCACAACTTAACTTGACAGGAAGGCAGCGCAACCAAAGCCACAAAGACGACACAGACTTTACAGCGGGAGGACCAGCTGCCACAATATACAAGTATATACGATATATATATATATAGTGTACAACTGTCGTAGTACAACTGGCTGCATAATGCCAGGCCATAGACTCTCCAAGCCTTTGTCCATTTAATGCGCCAGACGATGTGTTATCAGTGTCAAGTGCTGCGCTGCAAAGTATGCTATAGAAATTGTATTGTTGCCATGCTGCGACTACCACTAACTGGGCTAAGCATTTGGGGGCTTGGCTAAGTATTGCGTGAGTGTGAAATGGAGTTTGCTCTATTTAAGACTCCGTGTCGTGGCACAGCAAACGACAACTCTGACTTCTATTCCATTTAAATAGACAATTTTATTGCTTGAGTTCATTGCAATTTCAAAAAGAAGAAATAAATGGACGCATTAACAATAATAGAGAGGGGATAACTGCACGATTTAACAGGAATTGAATTGTATAATTTATTTAGTCTAGTGACAATTAATAGTCTTTAACTTTTTAATGTGGCAAGAGAACCAATAATTAAATAAAGTATAATTTATAACTTTAAAAAGATTTCATTTATTACTATAAAGTTTAGTTTATTTAAATATATTATGTATTTCACTATTTTTAAAAACTCGATTATTATTTGTAAGTGTGTTAATTTTTGGTGAATTGTTTCAATGGATATCAACAATTTTACTCCACAAATGAAGACATTCTCTTACATAAATATATAGCTATAGCCCAATGATATATGATTCAGTACTCCCTGGCATTTTTATTTAATGGAATTTATTATGTATTGACATTGTGTGGTTTCAACAGTTTTTTTTATGTTAGAATTTCGAACTTCATATCAAAAGTGAAATATTAAATTTGCATCATATTTATTTAATTAAATAAATAGTTGTATGCTATTATTTTGATTTAATTTAAACACTTTATTATCTGAAATTTAATACTAATTCAATCAATTTTGTCGAATATTTTTTCTTGCTAATTATTACCATTTTTTAAAGAAAAGGAAATAAACATAAAAAATATTTAAAACATGCAGTTTTTACTGCAGTTCAATTCTATTTCAAAGCTGTTCAGCTGGATAATCCTGGAGTTTTTATTTTGTTTAACTGAATCCTAACAGGGACAGTCCCGTTGATTGTTTTCGATGACCCTTGTGAAAGCAGAAATTATTTCAGTGCTGAACGTTTTGTTTATTTTCTATTTGGCGACTCTGCTGCATTTTGTTTGTGTTCAGCTGGGTTCAGCGAGCAGCAGGGCGAATGTTTTCATTAGATATTTTGTCAACACATGATTTAGATGATGCCATACAATGGCTCATATTCGCGCATATTCATATTCACGGCAGCTCGCTGTGCCGTGATGTGCGGTTGTGTACATAAAGCTCGACTAACTAACTGGCTCTAACACCTATTGGTCAGTTTGTTGACGTTGGTTCTAATGTGGTCAATGTTGTTGTTGTTGTTGTTGTTGTATGTTTTGCATTTTGAGCACTCATGTGTCATCAGGCGTGCGGGCGAAAACGAATCATGAAAGGAAAACATAGCGTCATAAAATTACTGCAAATGCCACGCACGGCTGGAAAACACTTAAACAGGCTTAACGGATTTCAATTAAAGGAAGAGCTTTTTGCATTTTTATGCCGAGTGGTGAGCCCTATCCCAAAAGGCAGCTGCCGCATATTTTATTATATTTTGTTTCATTTAATTAAGCAAATGTATTCAATGTTAATACAGCAACTTAACTGATTTATTTGCGATGCTGCTGTTGCCTCTGTTGTATCTGCCATTTACCATTCGCAATTTGGCCAAATTAATTTGGTAAGAAATCACGTAGATAAGCAATTAACATTGCGTTGACGCCCCAGTTGAAACCGTTCCCCGTCACGGTCTACTCTACTCTGCCCCGTGTCATTCTATATCATTTCAGTTACAGGCCACGTACGTGGTGTCCATCTATTGTTAAAGAGCATAAAATACGCTGACAGCTTTCAAATGCAGATAACCAGCTTCATAGATACACGAGTTTGAGTATCGAGCACATACATTTACAGCTAGTTACATATTGTTATGAGTGTCCAACATGGCGTATGAAATGCGTGTCAGGTCTTATTTGAGCTAAAAACCGGATGGACAGGCCATGCAGGAAACTATGAATTGTTCTTCTGCTTAGCTCACTTAAAAATAACAGTAATCTTGTCAATTGAAATTTATTATTTATTTTTTTTAAATTTTTGCATATTTATAACTGGCTTTCAGTAACAAAATCTTCTGTGGGCTTACAAATTATTAGCCACTTTTGCAATTACAATTAAATAAATAAATAAAATAACTAAAATTATCATAAATTCAAATTAGCATATTTTAAATGTTATCCATGCTGAAATTCAACAATGGCCTCTGCGGGGCATTGCAATTTATTATTTACGATGCATTAAATTATAGCCCAATAAAACCAATAAAACAACCACCAGTCTAATGGCTCATTATTATACCAAATAAATATTTTTTAAGTACGAATAAATAGGGTATTATGAATTTTAACAGGGGTTAGTCCATATATGTTGTAGATAGTAGTTTATGAACTCTATTCAGTTTTGCAATCTCTTTATCAAAACTGGGCATTTTTTAGTCGTGTTGTATTTGTGTTTAGTCTAAAAGGTTTTTGGTTTTTAAATGTATATACCGAACTAATGTGATTTGTGTTAAGCTCTCATAATTATTGTTTATTATAATTAATTTTCAGCATTTTTGGTAGCTCAGTTGAAGCTTAGATTTGTAATTCGTTTTTTGCTTTTAAATTTTTCGCTTTTAATACTTGATGCCGAAAACCAAATTAAATTACACGAGCTTTGCTTTGCGCCGGTTCCATGTTTCTTTTCATTTTAATTGAAAAATTTTAATATGCGATCAAAGGGATTTTGCACTTGTAAATAGATCTGAATAAATTATTGTATGGGATGTTACAAGAGATAATTCGAAACCAAGTACAAAGTGTTTATTCTGTTTAATTCGTTTAATTAGGACAGGTGCGGACAGATAGATAATACATTTATATGTTGAATCAACTATGAATATTTGAAAATTAAATTTATAAAATGTTTCCATTGCATTTGATAAATAATTACTAGAAGAAGAGGAATGTAAGGGAAATTTGGGCAGTTAAGGAGAGATCAATGCATAATTCTAGCCAGAAAGTCAAGCGTGTGTAACGTTTACAGTCTGATATTTTTTCGGTTTACTTGCAACATATATCGAAATTATTTGCCGGGTCACGTTTTATTGTTAATTTTAACAAATTTTGCGAACTGATATCAAATTTAACGATGTCCCATGACGATGCAGACAGCTCTCCAGCTCGGCCTGTGGCTATTCTATGGGATCCCTGATGTGCTGCCTGACAATGACAAACAAACACATACAGACATACAGACACACACACACACACACACACACACATACACACTCACAGATACACACTGAAGGAGACACGTTTTAAATATTTGGCTGTATGGCACATATTTTGTTATAGGCTGGTATGGGCTTTGTGTCCTTTTGCATCGTATATTTCTCTCTGTGTGTGTGTGTGTGTGACCATTCTACTCTCGACCAAGCTGGGGCTTGTTGAATATTTAAGCGGTTTTAAAACATTTGTTACACTTTTTTGTTGTGCCCGCCAGTCTATGGCAGAGTCTGCGGACCCGGCTTTTATTGTTTTGGTTATCAACGCTCAGCGCTTTTAAAAAATTCAATTGCGGTCGGAAGTCGTCGCACTCACATAAACTGCGGACACCCTGTCCCCGCGTTCCACGTTCTCGTTGGGTGGCTCCCCTTTCAGCAACAATTTACATTTAAATGGCGATAAAAAAGCGATACAAATTTGAAATTCTAGACTAGCGTGTTCTGCCCCGAGAACTGGACTGAACTGGACTGGATCGTGGTGGAACGCTTCACCTCGCTTTAATGATGCCTCTGCTATCGAGGTGTGCCATACATTTCCCACAGGGCAGGGCGAGGGGGGTCGTCCATTTGCGCAAAATGCAAATTTAAATTCTTTTCAATTGTTATTGTTGTTGTTCTATTTGCACTTTGGCACAAACACTCGACGCCTTGGCCACACACACCACACAACGGGAACAACAAGAGGAACACTGAGAAACATACGTTAGATCTCGTATCCCTTTGGGAATCCTCTCCGGCAGCAGCATTGTCATTGTCCTTGCCTTTAGTTTGCCTTTTGCGGTTTGCTCTGCTTTGCTTCAGTTTGGTTTGGTTTTCATTTTTATTTTTATTTTTAAATATTTAATGCATGTCCTGAAAATAAGGAAAATCTACAAAAACTTATGCAGCGCAAGGCTAAATTTATTATTTGACAAATTTCAGTTCGAGCGGCGAATTCTTGTTGTGAATATTAAAATGTCGTTTACAGTTCTCTCATAATGTCTCTTTAAAATGTCAATTTAAATTTATTTAAGTTCAAAAATAAATAAGACTAGTAAATTGTTGGCCTTTGCGGACAGTTTGCCAATTTCCTAAGTGACAAAATCAGATAATTTACAACGCCGTCAATCTTTATCACAGCCATTGCAGTTGGCTGGCCTGCAACGGCAACAGCAACTAAGTGGGCGCTGCTAATGGGCGTGGCTGGGAGCCATATTTTCACATGACTCCTTGTGCCAGGCCGATAAGCAAGTGCAAATCAGTTGCCAATGCAACGGGGCAAAAACGAAAATTGCGAAAAGCTTGAAATCATTTGATTTTCTGCTGCATTTACTTGGCGCTTTTTCCTTACAATTTTCTATTTGCTGTTTGCTATTTTCTATTTGGACATCTTTTTGTACGAGTTTTATTTGTCGATTAACTGGTTTTAGCCGACTTCGCTGACGCTATGGCCGTTTGCCTGGCGCAGTTGAACTCGTGCCAAGCGCCCATTGCCAAATGTGTTATCGGCTCTCAAAAGGCTCCCCCGAATTCCAGTTGACTGCAAATGAACTTTCGACCGCATGCGACAAATGTTTTGGCCATGCCCGTATTATTGAATGCTTTACGTGGCGTAGGTTGCCCAGCGTCTATATCGCATATAAGACTGAAATGTTGTGTATAACCGGTTCAGAATAAAATCGTTAAAATCGATATATCTCCCATCTATGATGACATTATAATAACTGAGACGAGTATTGCTCAGTCGGTTCCAACTGAATTCAACACAAATTTGACGAATTGTCAGTAAATATATTCAATATACTTCAATTAAAATGCCAATTAAAGATGCAAGATAATTTGCCGAAATAAAGTTTGTTTTTACTGCAGTAGTCGAATGGTATCGATTCAGGCGTTCGTATTTCACGCTCCAATTGGCCCGAACTGTAAGTGGGCGGGACTGCTGATAGCTACTGCTAGCCCCCGTTCCGCTATCGCAGTCCAAGTTATTGCTGTAATTGCCGTGCACGCATTTTAATGAAATCACAAATTTACGACACTTTCCTCGACTGAAGCAGAAAAATTCTACATTCTGCAGTTCGGGCGACTCTCAGTGCCCCCCCCCCCAAAGTGTTTTTGTTAGGAAAAATCTGTTTTGCGCTTAGAGTTTTGCAGCAGCTGCAAATATAGCGGATGCTCCTCGTCTCGCCCGATGCGCCACCCGCAGCGCCTTCTCATATATGCAAATGGTACAATGAAACAATAAAATTGTGCATTGAGATGCAGTTGGTGTTGCTGCTTGTGGGAAGGACGGGGCGGGGGCCGGCGTAATGCTTCGAGTAATTTATGCAGCGAAGCAAAGCAACTAAAATGCAAAATGCGTGAAGATTTCGCTACAAAAGTGACGAGCCATGCAAATTGATGTTTGATCCAGCTTAAATCTTGCAACTGGTTGCACAGTGGAACTTCACAGTAAGTGCCTTTTACACCACGGTGGCGGAAAATTGAGTAAACAAACGCAAATCGCTCGAATATTTTGTATAACTGCACAAAATTTCATATTATGGATAACATATAAAATATGAGTTAATGCTTTAAAAAATGTCAAATATGATATAATTAAAAAAAATTCACGAATTGTGCAGAAAAAATTACATTATTATAATTTAAATAAATTTAATATTTACAATAGCTTATTCAGTTCTTTATATTAATCATTTTAAACAAAAGTAACTTAAATATGTAAAACCATTTTTTAAATTTGTTATCTTGTTTTTGTTTTTCTTTTCTTGTACGTGTATAAGACAATATTTTTATATATTTATTGTTAGTAAAATTAGGTTTGTTACAATTTCATTGCTTTAATATATATATTCCATGATACTTGAATTTACCTTTCTATTTGCTATGTTAATATGGTTTACCATTTACTTCACAGTGTTAAAAGTTAATAAAACAATGCAAATGACGCTTGGACTTGACCACAAGCAATCTTAAGTTTCGGGTTAGGTATTCTCCATGTCAACTACAATTGTGTGGCTTGTGGTTTGTATTATGATATTAAACGCCTTATTGTAAGCAGTTGCTGGTTCGCATGTGTGTGTGTGTGTGTGTGTGTGTGTGTAGGAAGATGCACAACACAGCATGGGGTAAGGCCCGGAATTCAGGCACACTCTCGCATACATCTAAACTGACAGCCACTCAAAATTAAAACCATAATGCGATGCTCCGACTGTCAGTGTCACACTCGGCTCCGGCCGGAGGCCAGCTCTGTTTCCATCTGCGACTTGGCCAGAACAGTTAACTAGGTGGTGTCGTGGCAACGCCACGGCTGGTAAATACGCAGCCCAATTCATGCAAGTCCTCAAATTGCCGTCAAATTCGAGCTCCAATTTTGACTTGCAACCAAGCTGAATCTCGGCGGGAAGGAGGGGAAGGGGTGGGGGGGATCCATTCTAGGAGAGGTGTTGCCACTTTTGCTGCCGTTGCCGCTGGGACTGGTGCAGCTTTTGTTGACATGGCTTTTGCGGCATTGTCGCAGCCGATGTCACATGTTGTGTGCTGTACAATGTGTGCCCCAATGTGTGGCAGCTGAGTGAGTGCTGTGTGTGTGTGTGTGTCCGTGTGTGTGTGTGTGGGAAGCTGACAGCGTCAGTCATTTAGAATTTGGTTTGGCTCTTCTTTTGCATTATATTTTTTGGCATTTGGCGTCAGCTTCGCACTTGCAGCTTGTCGCTTAATTATGTGGGCCTTGAGGTGGCAAAAAGAGGTTGACACTTTGACATGAGTTGCGCCAAGCCGACAAAAGCTAGCTGAGTGTGAAAGGGGGCGGCGGGAAGAGGTTAAAGTGAAAAATGTGCTAAGCATTGACAAGCAATTAGGTAAACGCTGTAGTGGAAATATTATCGAAGAATGTTGAGAATATTGGTAAGTGTGCTTAAAAATAATAATGATATATAAAAAAAAAGAAAATCGTATAAAATAAGCGTAATAATATTGGACCTACACTAAACTAAACTAAGCTGATTGTCAATCTTGATAATAGGACTCTTTAAATTATTAAGCTTTTATTATGATTATTATTACTTGTAAAATAAATATGATGATTTGTCCTGCCTTATGATACTTTACTAACTTCAATCATCAGTTCCATTTTGTTTGACAGTTTCTGTTATTCTATATTTATTTTTTCTTTCCTTGGCCAACAAGTGCCGCTGACAATAGTCAAGCTCTGAATTTCAGGCAAAATGTAATGGAATAAAATATTAATAATCAAAAGAACTTTGCCAAGTGACTATCATCAAGCTAAAGGCAGCAAGTTTGAAAGTTGGACTGGACCACTGCCGGACATCAGGCATCGGGCATCAGCATCAGCATCAGCATCTATAATTCCTTGCGCTTAAACAAACTTTGCTACAACTGTAGTGGATATCTGGCAGCTGAGCTGAACTGAACTCAGCTGTCAGTTTGGCGGACTTTTGCCTTGCATTTGCCCCGCTGCTCCGCGTGCGTTTTACAATTTGTTAATTACTGCAAAATGAACTTTCCCACTGATGAGCTGGACGAGTTGAGTTGGGTCGAGTCGAGCTGTTGCAGCTTGGACTTGAGCAAACAGCAGCTGCCGTTTCCTGTGCAACTCGGGCGGACACTGAGCGTGTCCAAGTCGTGGATGACGGGGAGCTGGGTTGGGTTTGAGCCGCCTGCTGACAATGTTTTCAGCACTGCAGTTGCCAGTGCCACCACCTGCCACCCACCAACTTGTCGTACTACAGGCCCATCATCACTTTTCTTGTCATCATTGTTAAATTCCATCAACCATCCCCCCGCCCATTGGAAGGCATGGCCACGCCCCGTTTCGCTGCTCACTAATGCGGTTTGTTTTCGTAATTTTTGTTGTGCGCTTCGTTATTTCATGTTTTGTTTTACATTCTGTCGCTTTTTATGCAATCTACAGCGGTCCACTCGCCAGTCGCCACGTCGTAGTCCGGTCCGGTTCGGAGCTGAGCAAACAATGTTGCTACGCGGCCGGGCTGCCAAAGCCAAACAAGCTTGAGACCGCGACCACGACGTTTCACGTCCACGTCCACATCGCAATTTTTCATTCTCAGCGAGGCCCGGGACAGGCCAGCGCGGGCCAAGCACAGACGCGCCATTGGGCCAGCTCATTCATTACCCGAGGTTTGAGTGGGTCTATGCCCTGTCCCATGTCCTGTTCGGAACGCCTGCAATCGCCGCTGCCTGTACATCATCCAAGCGCACGCTTTGCGTCCGTCCGTCCGTTTGTCGTTCCTTCCTTCCGTTTCAGTGCCAGTCGCAGCCGCAGCCCAGTATCCTTCCGCATGATGACACTGTTTTTGGCGGACACCGTTCCCAGTCATCGCATCCTGACGTTGCCAACGTTGGCCGCGCTGCTGGCCTCATTTAACTTGTAATTACGCTCGAGCAAAAATCAAAGTGGCTCAACTTGCCAGACAGCCAGCCGGACCATCTAGACAGCCAGCCAGCCAGTCAGCCAGCCAGCCGGCCTGGACACTGTCGTAGATCCTGGGCGTGGGCGAGCAGGGCTCCCCGTTGGCAGCCATGACAACCGCAGCCATTGCCTTGGCATCGCCACCCATTCCACGTGATTATATTTTTCGTTTTTCCTTTGGCCGCCAATTTGAGCAGCATAAAATATTTAAAGTCTCGCTTGCCGCTGATTATTGCCGCGAACCCGTTTCGGCACGCCCCTCCGCTTATCAGCCATCTCCCACGGGGACTGCGGTGTTCCCCAAGCGTCAATGCGCCAGCTTGGAGACACATCCCCTACACCCGCCCCCGTTTGCGTCACTAGCTCGTGTTGTTGCGTAACTTTGGACAAAGTTAAATTTTTGCCAAATTTGTGGCAACTCGTGCGCCTAACCCTTTTTTTTCATCATCTTCTATTTTGTTTTGTTTACTGATTTGGTGCGCGACTTCTACGCTCTTCCGGGTAAGTACGGATTTGGGTCCGGGTCCGGGCCCGGGTCCGGATCTGCTTCCGGGTCCTAAGTCTTGTTTGAGTGTGTCCAAAACGATGTGCTGAATTGTTGCCTCGGCTCTTAGTACATAATTTATAGCAAAATGTGTGCATAAACATCTTAAATTATGTGCCAAGCTCTAAGGAGCTCAGGTCTCAGGTGATAAGAAGCAACACGGATTAATTTTAAGACTGGTCTTTATAGAAATATCAGTTGACTTTGTAAGTTCGGTCGAATTCGGATTACTCTTGCTACATCGACAACCTACAATATAGACAATAACATTTATTGAGTTATCTTTATCTATTTGATCGTAGCACTAACAAATCCATTTTGCCAAATATGTTCGTTGTGGCTTTGAAAAAAGGGTTATTAAAACATACGAAAGAAACGAGATTCGAACAGAAAACAGAAAGAGGGAATGCAAAATTCAAAGACAAAATAAGAATGGGAAAAGCTAAGCCAGAATATGCCAAAGAGAAAATAAGAAAATATTGAAATGAGAACTGAATTATAGGACAATGATTATATGCACTGTGCAAAGTTATATTATAAAATTAGACAACAATAGAATCATGACTTAGACTGACGGAAATCTTTGCGATAGACAAAAACTAATAACAAGTCAAGAGAGTTCTATAAATAGCATTTAAGAAGCCAATTAAAACCTCTTTGTTGTAAACTGCATTGAAGAAATCCCAACAGAGTACCAAGTCTGGGCCATATTTCAAGGCAACTGAGTTGCGTTAATCTATGAGGCTTTCGAAACGTTTGGCAGTGTCTATCAGCAAACATGGCTTAAGTCGCAAATAATCAGCAAGTGCTCTTATTTGCGCGTACATATGAAATGCGAAAACCATTGAAAGCCACTCATTTAGCCGAAAGCTCTAATGAGGATGGGGGCTGATGCGAGGGGACGGCGGCCGCTTTAGCCGCAATATAAACACATTTGGGTTTTGGCCATAATGAAGTTGCTAACTTTAGAAATGCGGTGGCAACGGCAATGGGGAACGCCAGCTAAACCAAAACATAATCAAAACCGAATTATGTGCTTTAAATGCGTCCTTTTTGGTCGTCCTTATCGTGCTGTTCCTTTTGTCGACGACGCTGTCTGAAGAGCATTCAAACTATCATTTTCCTACTTAGCCAAATGTGTGTCGCCAGTCGCCAGCAGTCTGGCTAACACACACACACACACACATACACACAGACAAATATACACTCACAGACACACATACTAATAGACATGCATAAAGTAATTAGAAAAGAAAAAGAGTTGGTTCGAAAGAAAAGCAATTAGTGTCTCTCTCAATTTCTCTGCGCATAGTTTGGGTATCTAACATACAGACAAACAAACATGCAACTGGCTCCAGCTCAGTGTCTTTGCCTTTAAGGGCGTGGGCATGCCCCAAGTTTGGAAGCCTGAAACCCTAGAAGTGATTAAGACCATTTGCGCGCGTAGCACAAAAGCAAAGTTGGCTCAGAGCACGCTGTCGGCTGACCGGCAACGGAAGTTCATCTTCAGTTTATTGGTGGCGCCACACGGCGGGGGTGTATGAGTGTTTTTTTTTCTTTTCGCTGGTCGAGTCGAGTAGTCGTTGCTGTCCATTAATGCCGTTTCGATATGCGATTTTGCGATGCAAACGAAAACAATTAACACCCAATGCCACAATGAGCCATGGTCAGGGCCCTCGACAGATATGTAGATGGTTAGATAAATAGTCATGGCAAGTTGATGCGGAAGGATGTGGACCGGGCGGGGGCTGTATGCGACTAGACAAACTACACAAAAGTTGAGAAGTGTTGAAGGCAGGCAAAGTTTTTTCATCAACGAAAACATTTGGAGAACGGACAACGGCGAGTGGTTTGCCGTGCTGGTCAAGCGGCTGCGGAGACGAGCCACAAGTTTGATAGACGCTGGCGGAAGTATGCTGGAAAACTTTGGGCCAGTGTTCTTGGGCTCGATATTGGTGCCGGGCAGACCGAGCGGGGCAGGACGTGTGGGTTATATAGGTAAACAGCGCGTCGGAGAGCAACAAAGTAAATATCAAGTTAGCGCCTGCGGCCTTCACATGCCTTCTGCTTTTTGTCTGCTGTCAGCTTTGAGTAGCGGACACGAAAACTAAAAGCGGAAACGGAAGTTTGCCAACGTGCAGCGGCAGCAGCAGCGGCAGCGCTTATTGTGCGTGCGTTGCGTAGCTCGTTTACCGTATATTTGTGTTTGTCTCTGTGTTTCTGCCGGATTGCTGCCATCAATTCCAGCGTCCAAGCTCGACTCACATGCGATGCAAACAAGCCCTGCGACTCAGTTTTATTATTAAAATACCCGTTTTAGATCCTTCTTCGGCTACTTTCCGAGTCTCCTGGCGTCCTTGCATCACTCGCTTGTCACGCTGCACTGCTCGCTGTGTTGTGTCAGTTGGTGCCTCAGCGGCTGTTTTTCTCCATTTTCCATTTATATTTCCAGTTGATTTGGCGTGCTTGTCGCTTCCCTATATATTCTGCTAGTTTTCTGTTTGTACATTTTTCTAATTGAAAATAAAAAAAAGTCCGCGGAAAGTTTGTTTGACATTTATTGCCGTAGGCCAAACATTTCAGTTTCTACGCTCTTTAGCGCGACTTCGTTTACGGCAAAAAATTAAAGAAGTTTTGCGTTTTCAATTTGCCGCCGGCTCTGTGGCTCGTGACAGGACCGACAATGCACAAAAAAGGGGGAAATATACAAAAAGAGGTATATCGAGGCGTTGCCAGGTGAAGCGGGGCACAGAAATCTAAGCACAAATGCAACTCATGTTTATTCAACTAATAATTCTCTAAAAAGGCCAAACTCCCGTTTCAATTTTGGTATTAATTACATCTTCAATATCCAGTGCAGATGCAATTGTAATTATTCCCTTTTCATTTTAAATTAAATCTAATTAAGAAAAAAGAGACACAAAGTTACCTTAAGTATAATTAGTAATTTAATATAAAGCTTTTGTGTGTGTGTGAGAGAGAGATAGAGAGAGAGAGAGAGAGAGAGAGAGAGAGAGAGGGAGATAGAAAGAGAGATCAACTTTTGTTTCCACGCTTATTTGGCAAAAACTACACTAAATTATAACTTATAAAACAAGTTTTTGAGAGTTCAAAGCTTCAAGTTATAAGACAAAAAGCCATCAATTTCTTTTTCTTTCCTTTCAGGGCAGAAGTTGCTGTCACTTAATTAAGTATTTATTCGGCTTTAATAGTTATATTTTTCAGCCAGTTCGGATTACATTGAATAAGAAAAACATTTTAAAGCAGTTCAAAAGGGGATAGCCAAAAAAATGTCTGGTCTTCTCCATGTTTGTCTAACAAATCAAATAATAGTTTAGCCAAAGTTTCGAAAATCATTTGAGGTATATGTTTATGATGATCTAGGTATTAAATCCGGCTGCGTAAGAATTTTCCGTGATATAATTAAAATGCTTATGTAATAGCCTGCAAACCAAAGGATCTAGCAAAGTGCATTGCTCTGCATTTGATTCAGGGCAATTCTAGAAACCAAATGAAAATATAAAAAACCCTCTTTAAAAGTAAGCGCAACTTAACATTTAGTTTTTAAAATGTTATTCTTTATAAGTGCTTGTTAGCCGCCCGGTAATACAGGACATTACCTGCCCCAGCCTAGCGAACAGCGTTTTAGCTCTTCAGTTGGCGCCACGTCCGCTGCGCCTCTAAGTATGCAACAATAACAATATTTAAAGGTATCTGCCAATTTATTTTAATGGCCGCAATTAAAGTTAATTACTCGCGTAGACAAAACGTGCAAAGCGGCGCGGCAAAGACGCCGTCGATGGCCACGGAGACGGCAATGGCAATGGCGACAGCTCCGACTATAGCTGGGTGCCGCTAGGAGCTCTGTGGAAGGGGGCTGAGGCAGCTGCCACTTGCCTGGTGCTGGCAGCGCCCAATTAGGCATAATACGCTTGACTTGCCTGGGTGTCCCGGCTCGACACGGTGCATGGTGGGGTTGGGGGAGTGGTAGGGGTAGAGGCTTGAGAGATTCACTGTAACTAAAACTTTGAGGGCCGCCGTCGGTCGTGTTTAATTTTGCTAATGATATTATTGCAATTGACCCTATTAGAATTCGACTGTAGTAAATGAGTCAAAATGAATATTTAGTTTGGACGGCAGTGAAAAATTAAAACACCTGTGTAATTGCCTGAAATGTGATATGGTTATATGGTTAGGCTAGTTCTGGCTGCCAACTCGATCAATTAACTCAATTGCTAAGCCTTTAAGGCGGCCACTTGGCTAAGCGCAGTTAATTGCAGTCGCTCTTAAACGACAAAGTCTCTATGAAGAAATCACAATCCATCCACACTGTTGTACGGGGTGTGCGCAGTATCCGCGGCGTGTGGGAAGTGTGGGCGTAATGCTCCATCATTTGCTTTGAGGCTGTCAGCGCTCTGCCATTCCACATTTCAGAGAAGTGTTTACTTGAAAAGCAAATGTCTAAAATGAAAATTGTTTTCTTGTTTTGTAGTTTTCTTGATGCTGCTGCTGCTGCTGCTGCTGCTGCTGCGCTGCCTGCGGCTGTCTCGGCCATCAGCAATATAATTTTGTCTGGCCACAACCGAAGACGACAAACACTTGAGAACAATACGTAGATGTTGCAGGAGAACGACAAAGTCACAGCCGAGACTGCAACCACAACAATAATGACTTTATGAAAAAATTATTATCCTAGCGGGTTGCCAGCAGTGCCCAGCCGAGCGGAGCTGAGCTCAGCCAGAGTTGTGCTAAGTCCTGGCCAAGTCTATTAAAAGAAGCATGTTGAGCTGACAAATTGCGGATTATAAATGTTTATATTTTCCGGGGAAAAAAGCTTTGAACTACAGCTGAGAATGTATACAAATATGCAGATTCCTCACTTCTAAATGATACCAAAAAATAGATCTCGCTGAAATTATTGGTGATGTATAACGGCAATGAATAAATTAAATAAAAAAAGTTTTATTAGCAGATTCTTTATTTCGAGACATTTTTAATAAATCAAACGTTTTTGAAGTATATTTTAATTTATTGCCTTCCATTTTTTAGTTTATTACAGTTTTATGTTAACCATATTTCACAGGATATGTAACTGCGATTTTATGATTTCGTGAATTTAGCATCTCTGTTGTCGCGTCGTTTTCTTTTGTGGCAAATAAGCAGAAAATCGTTTGCCAAAAATTTGTCAGCCTAGGAAATGGAAATGACCAAGCTCAGAGGCATGTTAGCACTAAAATTGTCTGCAGAGGTGGAAAGTGAGCTACCCGCTTCGTCCCCAGCACACAGTTTGAGCGTAGCCAAGGTAGTTTTTACTGTTTACGTAAGATGACAAAAGAGCGCGACTTGCTCGGAGTTGTCCTGCTTAAAGCGAGTTCCATTTCGGTAACCCGCTGGATCTATGGTAATGGCCATAGAAAATCGTTTTCCTTGTGTAACTTGCTGTCCACTCTCCACAGCCGATATCTCTGGTTTGTCATCAGCAAAGGCAATGACTTCCAGACAGCCAGGCAGGCAGTGGCCAGTAGGCAGGGGGGGTAAGGAATTTGGTTTTCAGCCAAATTATTAGAGCAGCTGCTTGGAATCGAGCTGTTGGTGGGGCAGGAGACATGTTGGTACTTACTTTGGGGCAAAACTGATTTGGAATTGAAATGAATGAGAATAACATTTTGGCTTTTTGGTTTTAACTTCTGCCTTGCTTGCAAAATTTTAATAAACTCTTGGCCAAAATGAACTGCGAACAGCAGCCAAAACAGAGAAAGAGAAATGGACATGGAGATGGAGACTGTATCTCTACCTATTATAGCAATACTGACTGAGTGATGTCAAATTTACATTTACCCATTCAATTTTGCCGCATTGAATGTTGTCTTTAGATAAACTTGCAATCAAGTTGGCTGGCAGATACAATTTTATGCGCCCGCTTAATTAGTAGAATGGGACTCTATCTTGCATATACTCTGTATAAATGGCTTTAACTAAAAGCCATGGCTCAATGCTGGGCCCAGAGAGAATGTGGATGGCATGGTGCATAGTGCGCGGGCGGGGCTGGACAATGAAATGTATTTGCGGCATTGCCTGGCACAGTCAAAGGCATTTTGCAATGTGGCAAATAATATAAATAAACTGAAATTGCAAAGCAAAGAGTTTTTAGTTAGCAGAAAATCAGTCGGGCAACGAACGAGCAGGCGAACAAGAGACATTCACAGAAAATGGCAAAAATATAATTTCAAAATAGGATATGCCATACTGGCCAAGTAGCTGGTGGCGCTGGGGCAACTGGCGCTGGGCATCGTAAACGAAGCGATGACTTACATAAACATTGGGACAAGGACAAGCAAACAGCAGCAGCAGCAGCAGCAGCAAGAGTAGAAGCAGAACTGAGTAAACAGAAATGACACAAGCCATAAAAATCTAAACATACGAGCATTGGCGCAAGCGAGATGGCGTTACAGCTGACCGTGGAGGGGGGCATTGGGGAACGGAGGGGGCCACATGGTGCAACTTAAACGAGCATCCGAAAGGATTTTGTGTACAATTTCCGTTTTATGACTCTCCAGAGTGGTAATAAATCTCACACAAAACTATTTCCGTTGCATTGGAGCTGCTTAGCTCTCACGCTGCCCGCCCCTCAGCCCCAAAAGCCCAACCGAAAGAAGCTCGCCAGCGAGTCGAGACCCCGTGCCAGACCCCAGCGCAGACCCCGCCGCTGCGCTGCACATTATCTTGTGCGCAAATCCAAAATCCAAATCCAAATCCATTCAGTATAAATGATGCCCAGCCTCAGTCCCAGATCGAGCTACCGCCGTCTGGCTGCGGTTGCTCGTGCCCCGTCGCGCTCTTGGGTCATTGTCGGCCATTGCTGCTTATGATTCGTCTGCGCCGCCATTTTGTTGGCTCATGGCACGTACTGCACGGCTTTGTTGCACTTTTTTTTTTTGTTTTTTTTTCTTTTGGCTATTTCCGTTAGTTGTCTTTGAGCTGAGTGCGCTTTTAGTGTGGCATCCGCTTACACACACACACACACGCGAGCTGACTCACACACAGAATTGTTAAACTGTTGACAAATCAGCAAATGGCCAAGAAATAGCCAAAACTGTTCATTTGATGGCCGAATTTATGAAGTACAAGTAATTGCAATAAATTTCATGCCAATCCTGCAAACATGAACTTGCCAAAATGATTTGCAAGTCAATTTGTCAAATAATAAAAACACTTAAACGCTTCTGCTTTTATGCAGTACCTAACGTTATACGAGGAAGGGTGGGGGCTTTTCTGTGCTCTTAGGTTATGTTCATCATTAGCAGCGAAGTCACGATTTGACTTTATAGAAAGCACTTGAATTTAATGTGCGTGGATTTTGCCTTCTACAATTTTTGCATAATTTTGCATAATCCCTTTGTGGCGGCTCCTTCGATGCGACTGCTGCTGCTGCTGCTGCAACATGCGGCGTATACGTAACTTGTAATTTCATTGCATTTGCATATTTTATATGTGTTTTTTTTGTCTTTGTTTGTTTTTTTTTTTTTTTTTTGTTTTACTGGCACTCTGCGCATTCCTTTTTTGCTCTTTGTTAAAAGTAATCTATGCTGTTTTCATTTTGCCCAAGCTCAAGGAAAGTTTTATTGACAGTAAACGTGGCCGATGAGAAACTAAAAGTTTTCTAGCGCTTTGGGGATTTCTCGATGCGTCCGACTTTCTGTCCCTCTACACATGTAAGGACTTTTGCCGTGATTCATAAAACAAAAGCACAAAACGTTTTCAAATCGAAACAAACATTTCGTGTTCAAGTGTTTAAAAACTGAACTTTTACACGTGTCCAGCATTTCAGTACTCGATTTGCCCAGCACATGCATTTATGTGTGTGTGTGTGTGTGTGTATGTGTGTGTATCTCTGTGTGTGGTACCAGTAGTGTCTTGTAAAATTGCAGCTATGGCTTGTCCTGCAGTAGAGCAGGCGTGGCAAATATAACCAATAACGAAATTGTTTGGTTTAAAATTATTGAAATATATTTGTTCGTATACATACATTATTTTTGCCAGTAAAGAGGGTATATTTGTTTTAGTTTTAATGTATAGAAGATAAAGATTCTCATCAGTAAAATATCTAATACACCAAATGTGGATAAATCAATTTATTTACCAATATCGAGCTTCGTGCGACTTGCGGAGATTACTTACAGGGTGTCTACTAGTCGTGCATTGAAAACTTTAGCTTGCGTTCTGGTTGTGGGTATTAAAACAACTTTTGTATTGTAATTGTGCTCAAGTTTCCGTCACGTACGTATTCCGTTATGCCTGTTGGTAGATCTTATTGTAATTGTGCTGGCAAAAGTCAACAATAGTAGGTCAATATACATATTTATACCCTTTCCCCGTGGTACTTCTATATAAGTGTGATAATTTTATATTTTTATACTCGTTCACGAAGTGAAACTAGTATATTGGGTTTGTGCAATGTCCGTCATGCTGAAGATAAAGACTTGAAACTTTGGATATTAACTTGTAGTTATGCTCTTCAGTCGAAAAGTTAAGATTTTTGTGCCACGACCACTGGAAGGCTGGCAATACGATAACATGTCGATAAAACTGAATATTTCCCACAGTTTTAAAGATAGACTCACCCAATTTGGTATGTAGATAGCTGGTGACCTTCCCCAAAGATTGCAGCCTTGATATCCTGGCCACGCCCACTAGAACGCCCCCTAGCGCCCCCGCCCCAAAAAATTGGAAATGCCTAAATCTCCCACAGCTATAGCCTAGAGTCACCACATTTGGGATATATATAACTGGGAAGCTCTCCCAGAATTCACAGAAAAATATTTGCGGCCAGTAGCCCCACTCCCCCATCCACCGCCACAAACCACGAATATCTATATCTCAAACAGTTTTAAAGCTATAGTAACCAAATTTGGAAGGTAGATAACTGGTTAGCTCCTTTGAAGATCGGTAAAAAAAATGCCCGGCCACGTCCCCTTCCGCCCCGAATATATCATGTGACAAATAAATTCGATTGATTACATGAGTGCATGCGTTTTTGACCAAAAACATTTTTCAAAAATGAATATATTTTGAATGTGAAGTCAATATATAGGACAAATCATGATCAAAATGCCGTCAAACGTGAAAATCGGTTCACTTTTGACAAAGTTATGGGGGTTTGAGATATGGACACTATGGAATCTGACAACTTTAAATGTCAAAATTTTTGTTGATTTTGGCATGATTTTTGACCAAAAATTTGACCCCCCCAAAATCACTTGCAATGTTGTTTTTTATGCTAATTGTGACAAATAAAATCGATTAAAACTATAAATTCGCAATTCTAAATTTTGAAAAATATTTTTTTCCAAAATTCACAAGGGGAGTACATGCTTTTTTGACCAAAAAATTCAAAAAAATTTTATTTGCGAAAATGAATATATTTTGAATGTGGAGTCAATATATAGGACAAATCATGATCAAAATGCCGTCAAACGTTAAAATCGGTTCACTTTTGACAAAGTTATGGGGGTTTGCTATATGGGAGCTATGGAATCTGACAACTTTACATGTCAAAATTTTTGTCGATTTTGGGATGATTTTTGACCAAAAATTTTACCCCCCCAAAATCACTTTCAATGTTGTTTTTTATGCTAATTTTGACAAATAAAATCGATTAAAACTATAAATTCGCAATTCTAAATTTTGAAAAATATTTTTTTCCAAAATTCACAAGGGGAGTACATGCTTTTTTGACCAAAAAATTCAAAAAATTTTTTTTTCGAAAATGAATATATTTTGAATGTGGAGTCAATAAATGGGACAAATCATGATCAAAATGCCATCAAACGTGAAAATCGGTTCACTTTCGCCCCGCCGGATAAGCCTATATCTCCCACAGTTTTTAAGCTAGAGTTACCACATTTGGTCGGTAGATAACTGGCCACCTCCTTTAAAAAGCGGTAAAAAATTTCGCCGACGACCAGTCCCCACCCGCACCCTCCACTCACCACCGACCCCAGTACCACACAAATTGCAAAATATTGAAATTTTTTCAAAATAACAATATTTAAGAATGTGAACGAGTATTACGCAGTCGGTAACGCCCGACTGCAACGTTCTTATTTGATTTTGTTTGTATTTTTAATAATTACTCGTTATTGCAAATGAGGAAAAGATGTCAGAAATATTTTTTTTTTTTAATTTTTTAACAATTTGCATGAAATAAGTATGCACTTATTGGTTTTTTTATATGTATATATGGACTCAGGTTCATGGTAGAAAGATAAAACTTCCGTTCTCTTCTTGTAAGCGTAAAATAATTGAAACTTGACTTCATATTTATTTTATATACATATATATCGTCAATAAAAATTTTATCAATATTATATTAAATATTACCATCAAATTCAATACATAGCAAAAGAAGTATATTAAATGCTTAAATTTGGATTAATTTAAAAGAATGGTAGTTTTATTGAGTCATAATTTGAGTTTTCTATTCACTTCTTGACTACCCACTTCTATTCAGTGTATAAACGGTAGTTAGCAAGTAAAATAGTCAAGCCACTAACGAGCTCACTTTACATCGCTCAGCTGTCAAAGTATCAAAAAGAGCTAATTAAGTCGAGGCATTGACAAGTTGCGCACTCACAGCCGCTGCCCACAAAAGGGATGGAGCGATGTGGTATGATATGGATAGGGTTATGGATATGGATAGGGAGAGGGAAATGGATATGGATAGGGATATGGATATGGATATAGATGGGTGACGTGGGGCCAGCGGCAGCCCGCAGCGGGAGTTCATTAGGCGCAGCTGCGTCAGTTGAAAAATATACTTTTCAGCTGAGACTTTTTGTTTCAGTTGCCGCATGTTGGAGCCCGGCAATGCTGCGTATGCGTAATTTATGCCGCACACACACACACATACAAGCACACACACATTAAGAGCTGCGGCCATGCCTGGCAGCCGTAAGCAAACATTCCATGGGGATGCCGCCTGCTGCCGCTGTCAGACAGCGCCAAGGTGTTTGTACAACTGTTAAACGAAATACTAATGCGGTAAACTGTATGCAAAAACCGTTTTAATTAGCACGAAAATCATTGTAACTCGTTAGGTTTCGCCAAAGCACCAGCCCCCTGCCCCCCCGACACCACATGGTCTCTCCGTACGTTGCTCAGTGCTTGGTTGGACAGAATGCGACTCCTGCAGCATCAACTAGGAGCTCTGCAAAAAGCTGTTGCCTATGGACAAGTACGGAGCGGGGCAAATGTAGACCAGGCAGAGTTGGCTGGCACCCGAACAGATTTTGCTATTGGCTCTCTTTTTCCGTTTGTTCGCATGACCTCCTCGAGCTGATGAAGAGATAATATTGTGATCACGTTCGGCAACCTGCTGAAATGCAAATAGAACATGACCCAAGCTGGAACTCCGGGCGCAGCGTCGAGTGGTCTTCGCCGTACAAATTGTAATGTGAGTTGCGCTAATGAAACATTCATTAATCATATGCCGCATGACAGCAACAGCAACAACAACAACAACAACAACAGTAGAAAGAGCAGCAACAAATTGCGCATACGCTGTGTTGTGCGCAGTTGATATTGAAGCGTCTTCGTGGCAACTAGCAAGCAGTTCGTTAAGAATGCCGCTAAGGATCTCGCGCTGTCTCTTTCCTCCCCACTGCCCGTGTCTCTCACTCTCGGTGAGTGCTGACAATAGCAAGTGGCATGTGCCAACATTGCAGAGGAAAAGGACACGACCGCGTTGCACTCTCCACTGGTTCCGTGAGGCATACACAATGTCTGCATGTGTGTATATGTGTGTGTTGTGTATGTGTGTGTGTGTATGTGTAGTTAATTAATATTCCCGGTTGCCGCACGTTTCATGTTTGCATTAATTTGGCAGGTAACTTGTCAACGTTCTTGTTGTTGTTGTCGAGTTGTTGCTCTGATGAGGATGTTGCCGCTCCCAGGCTATATCTAACGAGCATATACACACGTATACACACACACACACACTGACACACATGCCTCTGGCTAACATGTTGTTAGCTGTATGTTCGCTGCTTGTAATTAGCCAAGATCGAAGTGATTTAATTACTTGCGCAAACTTTTAACATTGTCTACTCGGCATACGAAAACTTTGCTGCATAATCAATGTGCCAAGTGTAGATATTCGGATATTACTCGAATAAATATGGTATACACTATCGGCCGAGCGCCGTTCGTTCGGTGTTTGTTTAACTAACAAGAGCCAAGGGTTGCCGCATTGTTATCATCGATGCGAAATGAATGTAATTAGAGTTTTACCAATTGCCGCTCTTCTAATAAGCTTCTAATTAGCGGTGTCTAAAGAAAGGACAAACACCAGGCCAAGGGGCAGAGGTGTCGATGATATCATTATACGGTGTCAGCTTAACCACCCCTGTCTGTGCCATCAGTGCTGCCTGTGCAAATACCCTGTAAACAGGATAATTCTGTAAAGCATCGCCAAAACGCGAATTCTGAAGGAAAACCTGTCTACATATACAAGTTAGTATCATATATATATATGCATACATACATATGTACGCAGTTGCCTGACTCCATCTAGTTTGTGAACATTTATCATATCCACCTTGCCAAATGACACTAATTACAGGGTATAAAAACATCAGCTAATCAGGCTTATTTGTTGGCACGTATGTGGTGATGTTGTTGCCAGTGTGTGTGTGTATTATGTGTGTTTGTGTGTGTGTGTGTTGTTTGACTTTTTGGCAAACATGAATTTTATGAAAGGCGACAACGGCAAACGATTGCGCATACGCTACAAATGTTAAACTCTTTTAACATGCAAGGTGTGGGCATTATTCCTATCTCTATCTCTATCTCTCTCTGTCTCTCTCGCTGTCTTACTCTCTCGCTCTGTTTATCTCTTTCTATCCCTTTGCGGGCATCTCTCGCTTTGTGACTGCACATGTACAAGTAATCTAATTAGTTGTATGCTAATTAGAACGCGGATTTAATTTAATAAATTATTATAGCGCATTATATTGGACAAACTACGTGAAACTGGGAAATCAACTAGGCAACTGACATGCAAACGTGCAAATACTGAGCCAATTTGAGCTGCTATTGTGCAAATTGTTTGGCAAAAACAAGCGGATCACAGATAAGCCCAATGTAACTCGGGAAACTACAAGACTACTTGAGCAACATAATATGCAGTGTTATATATGCATGGTGCTAATATTTAATATAGTCTGTTTATAATTAAGATTGCTAATATTGAACTGAATGAATCCGACCTAATAAGATTCATTTAATAAAATATTAACTTAATGTGAATATAAAATAAAAAAAATATATGGTTTAAGCGCTGTGATTGTTTATTTTTTGTAATTTCGAAACATTTTTCGTATATTTAAACAGGATAATAAGACGAATATAGAGAATTTTCAACTTGTGCTCTGTTTGATTTTTCTCAAAAACTAGGAATTTCTTGATTAGTTAACATGTATATTTTTGGAAAACATTTTGAAATGATCTAAAGCTTATAAGCCCGACGCAGGATCAAATCAAAGTAGGCATCATTATCAATCGAAGCGCTGATTGAGGCGTAATAGTTGAAGAACTCTTCTTTGGTGACTATGCCATCTGGATTGGGTGCCCCGACTTCGAAGTTCTTCAAGAAGTTGGTTAAGATCTCTTTTTTAGTTAGATCGCCGCTCAAATATTTCGGATCATCTTGTACAGAGTAGACGTTCGTTAAATCGTTGATGGAGATTTGGCCGTCACCATTGGAGTCCAATTTCTGAAAAGCTTTATCGATAATGTTCAGACGAGAAGCACCCATTGGAGGCTGAATGGATAAAGTTGGAGGTCAACTGAATGAATACTTGAGGCATTTGATAACACTTACGCGCAGCTTCATGAGAAATTCGGTCATGTTAATAGTGCCATTATTATCGGTGTCGAAACTGTAAGAAAAAAAATGTCTATAATAAACGTATCATAGAAGGAACTTTTGCATACCGCTTAAACATTTCCTCTATGTCGGAGTCATTAATATCGAGCCCCATATCGGTGACACCCTTCTTAAATTCGTCCATATTAAGGGTTTTGCTACCATCATCATCCATCACACGAAAAGCTCTAAAGTGGAAAATTGCCAACAAAAGCCGTACAAATATTTGTAAAATAATAAAAAAGATTGCATTATAACTGTTTTTTAGTTCCAAAAATATGTATAGCTTAAATTATCTTTTACTCTCTTTAATATCTATCTATATTTTTTCATTGCATTGAAAAAGAAACTCTGCAATTAATAAGCCCATTTATGAGGGCATATTCAATACTAAACAAAATATTATTTCAAATAATGAAATATGTTGGGTCTTGCTGAATAGCACATAGGTAATGTGGGAAATATGCTAGAAATTCCATTGAATGCATTGCATTTTCCAGCTGACAAACAAATTGTATAAATACAAATAAAACTTCGCACACATAGATGGTCAGTGCGCAGATACACAATGAATCCACTAACCCACACACACACACACACAGACACACACACACACGTGTAGGATATATTCAAGTTGCGATTTTGTTCAAAATGTCTATATGTTCAGAACGGAAAATTGTTAACAGACCTGCAGCCAGTCGGACATTGAGTTGAAATTGAAATAAAAACCAAGAGTTTGGAATGAGGTTTGGCCCGGCTGGATTGTGGGTGCGGGTGCGGGTGCGTTAGGGTTGAAAAGGGGAATGGAATGGTACTGAAACCAGAGAAATCCAATTATGTTTGTTTGCATTCAGTCAGCGATTTTTGCCACCAGCCCTCCACCTCCCGCGCGAGGTAACGTCAGCGGCAGCTTCATGCATAGTTTTTGCCGCTTGGCACACACTTGGAGAAGCTTTCAAAATGTTAGTTCAACATGCACTCGACATATATGCCAGTGCCTAGCTCACACCCGAAGCATCACAAGCACAATCACCATCACCATGATCACGTTGAGCCGACATTGGCAGCAGGCTGCAGCGGCAGGCCGAGTTTATGAAAAAACATGCTTCTGTTTAGGCATCCCACAGAGCAGCTCGCAGCTCGCAGCTCCCTTTTCTACATATTTCACTTCCCTAACACTCAACAATTTCATCATTTTAATACACCCAGTCTGCCCAGCTGTCATCTGGCCCACTTCACATTGCAAGTGTGTATGTGCATCTTCAGGCCGCACATTTGTTAATAAATATCCCGACGTACGTATATGTAAGGGGAATATTAACAAGAGATGCGCCGCACTCGAGTGTAACCGACTTCGCAATTTTATTTTGAAAACTATCGTTTTGTAATTTGCGAGTTCGTCATCAGATCATCGGAAAACTACTTGTAAAAATTTGGTAACTTTACTTCCTAAAACTACGGGAGATAATCTATCAGAAAATTTAACGCTTATCTAATCTTCAACTTTCGACTGACAAGCTGATATTGCGCAAACCCAATATTCTCTTTTTAGTTCGTGGACGAGTGAAATAAAAAAAAAGAGAACGCAAAGAAAATCATTTTTTGCAACCAAAGAGCACAGGCCGTTTTATACAAACATGCTACTCATGGTTGCACAGACAAATTCAGGAGTCGGGTTAGCCGGTCGAGGGATTTGCGCATTGCATTGTAGACACTCACCTGCCAAGTCCCAAGATGCCGGTGGCGCCTCGGCTGAAGCACTGTAGGCGCAATTTGTAGATTGCATCTTTTTCAAGTCCATTGGCCAGCTCTCGTTTTGCCTGGTTCTTTAGCACACATTCTTTAGAGAATGTGTCCTCACGATTCATCTGTCATAAAGCGAATGAAATATATGATCATTTTTAATAATGTATTCATACCTTGGGAACCATGTGTAATAAGATTTAGATCATGTAATCTTCAATATATTTTTTAAAGAACTTTTAAAATTTTTTTTGTTTTTAGAAATAACATACGCCCAGAACTTAACATATACTTTTCTGATTAAATAATTAACAGACTTGGGTATTTGATTGCTGAAACTAAGCTCGACGCCAACTTGAAAACCAAAAATATTGTTTGCATACGGTTTAAACATAAAAAAACTTTACTTCCGCTAATATTTAAAATAAATGCTTAATAAGCCTTTTCAGTATAATTAAAATATATGTTTGGTCTAATTTACTTGCTAAGCTTTACACAAGAATTGTTTTTATGTGGCATGTGGCAAACTTAATTAAGTATTTTTACTTTTAATATTTACTTCTTTTATTCTGTGTATTTATAGGCCGACATTTGGCCTGTGGGCAATTTACTTCGTTTAATACTTTGCTTAGTTACCTCGCTTAATTATTTCTATTATGACAGACATGGTGGCAGCTATTATGGTTAAGAATTCAGCTAAAGTACAGTAAGAGTAGGAGTATTTTTTTTTTTTTTTGTATATTGCTTTACAATTTTAAGGCAGATGCCTAAAAATGGATTCAGTGTTTTTTATACTATGGCGCTTTACTTTACGCTACGTTGCGCACAGTCGACTGATTTCGATGTGACTTATTAGGTTGTTGGGCTGTTATCTTAATTACATATGCACAAAATGAGACTTAGAGCGTTAATCGGGTTGCTTTGTTAATGCCGTACAGATATCTGACGGCAGGCATGCTAACAAATGCTTTGGGAATATTTAAATTAATCCTCAATTGCAATAATACACATACATATATATATATATATATATTTATATGAATGAATTACCATCTTACTGTATAAATAACAAATTAAATTTGTAATAACCACACATGTGTATATGCAATATTCCCTATAGTATTTTTACCGCAGACCTATCAATGACTTTCGCACTTTGCTCAGTGAATTGGAACCGCTTGAACTTTAGCTGGTTGATTAGTGTTACAGTGGGTGCGGCTGTGTTCGCATAAGTGTGCCCGTTCACCTCAATATTTCATGCATGACATCACAACAACAATTGCGACACACGCGCGTACACACACACACACACAGGCACACCAGACTCTGCTGCAGCAGGAAGTGTGGCAACCTTCACATTCCTATTGTCTGGCAACTCTTCAGTTATTAAAGGCAATAATGATAGCTAACTACCCTCGTTAATAGTATCCAAGATATTAACTAAACTTATTTGTACTATTCGATATAATAAATGTAGGTACATTTTGAATAGTTATTTTCAGCTTAAATAAGAAAATGACGGAGCTTTAACCTGATGGTCGGGCAAGTAAGTGAGTGAGGGGTGGGGTGAAGGACACCAATTTATTGACTGTAACTTCGGATTTGTTTGCCTTATTATTGATTGGGTAGCAGAAAAAAAAACATCAGACACGCAACGAATTTGTATGTGAATTGTTGCACAAACAAAGCATATTATTATCATTTAAATAGAGCGAAGGCTTATATGGTCTTGCCTAAATAATTTTTTTTATTTTACCAGAGGTAATAGCTCTTTTCCGTTCAGACAAATTTGTGCTTCTTACCCCTTTAGCCATAAAAAATGTAACAGTTGCTTATTATTGCGTTGCCAGGCACTTAACATGCATGTTAAATTCGCAATGCAAAAATTTAAATAGTCATAGATTTGTATTCAACCAAGAAACTTTGCAAGAATATAGCTAACACAAAAAATACTATGGCAAATTTTTGTAAGATATTTAATCAATAATCCAATAAGCTCATTGAACATGTTTCTCCGTGGCACGCTGAAAGACAAGCGATTGTCCGTTGCGGGTTTGATGACCCAGTTAGATAGCCCACCGATGTCACGAGTCCTGCAGTGCACAGTGGCCCTAATTAAAATACTCAGGTGACATTTTTGCACATGGTGATGCGTCATATCTAAGTGGTCTAAGCTGGGGATGAGAGGTTGCGACGAGTGCAACACTTGCAAGCTTTTCGCCCGCAGACAACAAATGTGGCTGGCAACAAATGCATTTGCAGCATCAGCGACGGCGGTAAAGCTCTGTCCGAAAGCCAAGGTCAGGCACATATCGATTTTGGCAGAAATTTGAAGATATACTAGAGATACGGGCGCTTATTCATGCAAAAGCTAAAGCAGGGTCGATCCAGAGGGGGTCGGTAAGAAAGCCGCATAGCAGAGAATAAAAAATAAATTATTGCTTTATTGAGGGTAAACAAAAAGACAATTTAACACGTCAGCAGGACGCTGAGTGCGAGTGAGAGTGTGAGTGTGAGGGTGTGAGAGAAGCGGATAATGGTGACATGGACGTGGACATGGCGACAAAGGATACAACGCGACGAAATAAAGCAAATAGGTCACGTTCAAAGACAACATCGATTAACCATAAATTGCGAGTTAAGCAAAAAGCAACGAGCGCCAGCACACAGGACGCAGGATATCAGTAACAGGACCTGCGCGAAGCGAGCGGAGACTGGCCGAGTTTAAGCATGATTTGTGCGTGTCTTTATGACATGGAACACATTCCCCATACGCGCGAATAACTTTGTGTGGGGACACAGATACTGTTACAGCTAGATACAGATACAGATACAGATACGGATACAGATACAGTCTACGCTGCAGCTGCTTCACTAACAACTCAAACGGCAGATGGGGCGGCTCCCGTGCGCCTGTCACTAGCACCACAAGCTGTCATCTGGAATAGAAACGCCAACGCAGCAGGAGCAGCCCCCACAGGAGCAGCACAAGGGCTGACAATTTGTATCCGCGTGTGTGTCACAAAACTTTCACAATAATTAACAGACTTGTCGATTATTTCTTGGCTTACATTTTACCTTTTTTGACACAAGTGTGTGTGTGTGATTGTTGTTGTGTGCGTTTGGCAGCTGGTTGTATTTTTTGTGTATTGTTCCAAAAATGTTTCAACTTTTGCCGCTGACAATTCAACTTTGCACGCACCTCGCACGTGTCGCGTGTGCCGACCGTTGGAAGCGAATGCGGCAACAACCGAGGCAACACACAGCGCCACCCAGTCGGGCAGTCAGCCGTTGCAGCGACAACTACACTCAAACTTGCTATCTGTGTGTTCTCTTTTGTTGTTGTTGTTCTTGTTGTTGCCTCACCCAATGCCATAAGCGGCGTCCTTATAAAACTATGAAAGCTCTAGGCGCTGCCGCACGCCTGTGAGATACCCTGCAGCGTGTTTTCAGGAACTGTAATTAATTCATATTTGCATATATACACAATCATTTACATGATTACCATACTCTGCTGATCATTAGATAGAATTTATTATATAAATCAATAAAATTGTCTTTATTTATGTAGTTAATATTGCAATGTACTTAACATGCATGTTACAATTTCCAATAGACTTCTTCACATTGCAATTTATATGTTCAGCTAAATCACACCCTTTTTACTTTTAAATGATTACAGGGTATAAAAAGCTTAGTTTAACCATTTGGCTGCCAATTGTCAAAGTGCTACTTTCTCAAGCGCGAGCTTTTGAGTCTTTGCCGCATTTTTGTTTAGCTACATTTGCTGAGCACCTTTTTACCGCTTTCTTGCAAACAACGCGGCGATGGTTGTTGAGGTGGAGGGCCTTGTGCTGTTATGTAGGATTTGGTTTTTATGGCGCGACACGGCATTATCATTACCGTTTTGTGGTGTCGAAGTGCATAAAATTTATACGCGCATATGATGGCCCTGCTTTGCCAAATTGATGTGAGCTTTACGAGCTGTGTTCTTTGATATTATTTTGCGGCAGACAATTTGATTGGGCACATTTTCAGAAATCGAGCTTTACAATTGTAATATTCAAAACATACAGAGCTATCGATATTTATAGCATAAAGCAGCGCGCTACAATTGTCAAAAATTATTATTTGTGTTGCTGTTAATGTGGCTGTGTGGCCAAAGGCCATAATTATTTTGTTTTATTTACCTAAACAATATGGCTATTAGCCTAATTAGCTGAAGTGTGCAGTTTGTGGGCTTCTTGTCGCACTCATATATGGCTTTTGGGAACTTTTAGCGACTCCCTAGAGTTGTATGTAAACTTTAAATATTATATTTTGGCTTTTACACATATTTTTATACTCGTACACAAAGTGAAAAGGCTTGTGTAATGTCCGACTTGGAGTCCGTCCGTTTGTGTGGACGCATTTTCTTTTTTCCTCTATTAAAGTTAGAGGGTTGAGAACTTAAATATATTTACTCGTGTACATCATATATAGTGACTTTTCGGCTACGCCATTTCGGGGCCATTTATGGCCCTATTATACTGTGAACAAGTATTGCGCAGCTGGCTATACCCGACTGCCACATTCCTATTTATTTTAGAACTACTTCTGCAATGCAAATGCGTATCCGAACCTTAATTGTTTGTGAAATTTAAAAATGTTTGCAAACTTCACTTGCTGTGAATGTTGTTTTATTTGTAAAAAGGAACAGAAACGCATTTTGACCATTTTACATTAGGTTGCTTGTAGTTGAAGCGGCACACTCGCATTTTGTCCATAAACCCATTGTTCGTGTGTATGGGCATAAGTAAGAGAAATTGCTTTATCATGCAACATTTTTCTAGCTTCATGCATTTACTTTATGTACGAATGCCTTTGTCCCCATATCATTTTCATGTGTGTATGTGGATGTGTGTATGTTGTGTGTGCGATTCGGCAGTACTTGAGCGTCCTTTACTGTCAACTACATTTTGTCAAATTACTTATGCAAATCTTTCAACTTTTACAAGCGCGTCCTTGCCACGCTAAAATCTCGTTTAGTGTCGCTGCTGCAAGTTTTCCTTCCTAGTTTTTTTATTTTTTATTTTTTTTTTGAGAAAAATTACGCTCAAAGCCTGACATGAAGTGGCAGCCAGGACACTGATATCACACACAGTCCCAGCCGTGGCTTTGGCCAGCGCTTATTCATAACTGGCACTCGCGCTTGGCGCTCGGCGTTGTCACGGAGGTCTACTAAAAACCTATTTGAGTGGGAGTCAAGTGTTGGCCAGGCATCCCGGCAACCCGACAACCCGGCATGCCGGCATCCCGGCCATTTGACAACATTGTTGCCCGCCATCAAACTGACTACTTGTCGCCGCGTTGATTCCACTCAGCGGGCTTGTCCGAGCTCGCAATCTGAATACCTCTTTGCCTGAGCCACCGTCAAGTGCTCGCAGCGCTTATGAAATAAATAAAATTTATGCTGTGACGCATTATTGCCTTGTCTTTTGTTGCTTTCCAGCCAGCAGGCGAATCATTCTCGCTTCCTCTCTCGTTAGTTGTTGTTGTCGTTGTTGTTGTTCTATTTAAAATATGACAAATCGTCGACAGGTAGAGGTAGAGACCAACTACACCGCGGGAACTCATTTTGTGGCACTGATAAATTTGTCGACTCTCAAAATGCGTCACAAATTTCAAACACCCTACATTACGAATGCGTTGGCTTTATGTCAATCAATGTAACGTAAGAGCATTTCCTTTTGAAAAATTATCAGCATATATTATTTGACTTTTTAAATAATAACATTATACGTTTATTACAAGTTGTGATAGGATTTAAAATCTTGAAGAATTGGAAAGTATTTGCAAATATATCCTGGAAATAAACTATAGATCATTTAATGAATATCTTCAACATAATTTATTTATGTATTTAAGATATTTTTATTATTCATTGAAGAGCATCTGATATTTGCATTAAAAAATCTCTTTGGAGTTTGTTATTGTAAATGATAAATACTTTGCTGGCTTTGCCTTTGTCTGTACCTGAGTCCTTAAATGTATGCGTAACGATGGCAAGGACAATGGCATTGCCGTTGCCGTCCAGCATTCTAGTCAGTTCATTATTTATGAGTGTGTTGGCATGGAATTATTCTTAGTCTTTATTATGGCAACGCTGCATTATGCCGTGAAAGAAGTGGACTTAGAAGGGGCCTGGGGGCTGACAGCTCTGGTTCGTGGTGGCCCATGGTCTAAAGCTGCGGCGTCGAGTGTGCAAATTTTCAGATAACTTGCGAGCAGAACTCGTAACAGGGGGGCGGGCGGTTGAAGCACCTAGTAAATATTTGCTTAATTAGTGAAATGACGGACCCAGCAGTCGCCCTCGTCATCATTGTCGCCGCATGCAAACACAGCGGCCGGCCAAGGACATTCAGCGCGCCAGGATATGTTTTAAACCAGCAATGGCTGTGACTGTGACTGTTGGCTTGTGGAGCATGGGGCATGGGCATGGGCATGTGGTATGAATATGTAGGCTGTAGTTATTGTTTGCCTGGCGATTATATTAATTGAGTTTGCTACGATTTTTGACCTTGCTTCGTAGGTGATTCAGGGCTTTTAGCACAACTTGCCCCGTCTCCAACGAACTACAATCCGCTCGTCCATCATTAATCATGACAAAATCCACTCGGATAATACATCATGGGGCCACGGGGCATTTGGTATGCATGAAATGGCCCGACTCTGGCAAATTGCAACACTGTCGATAAAGATATAACAGACAATAATTTGTAATACAAAATCTGCATGACGGCCAGGGGTGTGGGAGACGGATTGAACATGGGCATTGAACGTGGCAACGGCAAAAACAATTTACTACCAATATTTCACAAAAGCATCAAAACTGTCTTTGACAATTACGACAACCCGGAGTTATTTTATTTAATGAATGGCATAGATTGCAGAGTGCGCTGAGTAGAATGGAGAAAAATTGGTTGTCATGTATTCGCATCTACATGTGTGTGCAAGTGTGAAAGTGTGTGTGTGTGTGCACATCCTGCAACGCCTTAAAATAACAACTGAGTGTAATAAATTATGGACACGGACAGCAGAGCTGCAGAGCAGCTCTCGTGCAGCTAAACAATACAGTATCCTGGCACAGCGCCATTTACAGCAAATTTTAAATACCTGATTCTATAGCTAAAATTGTCCTTTACGGTGGGCAGGATCATCAACGTTGCGACTGGGAGTGGACTGGGTATGGGCACTTCAGTAATTTGCAAATATTTCAATAGAACATCATGCTGCAAGGAATTGGAACGTCCTGCTAACAAGTGAGACATATGCTCCTGCGAGCGCCAGGACAACGAGTACAACAATAAATTATGGGGCGAGTTGGAAAATTGAATGGCACCCGCGTGCACATCCGCACAGTGGCTGGCGAGTTGTGAGCACCAGATACAAATAAAAGTGCAGATGCTGAGCTGCACACACACACACACACACACACACACACACAACCATTCACAACTGCTGTCTATGCAGATGCTTGTTTGAGGTTTTATTAATCATAGCACTGGGGCAACCAGCGTCGCGTCCATTTAGCCATATCTGCAGCTGTAGCTGAAGCCCTATTTGTATCAGTTTATGTATCTGTATCTGTGCTGTCATGCGATGTGTTAGTTCGTTAATTTGCCAGGGGCTGCCACTGGAAAATCTCCATGGAGTCTGACAAAGGCAACTGCAATGTGTGAGCTCCCTGGTGCGCCACGAGGAAAGCAGCCCGTAGCCGGGACGGGCACCGGGCCACTGCTCAGTGGGTACTTGCGTTTCTTTTAGCGTGTTTTGCCTGTCGCTGAAGCTGCTAACCATTCGGATATTAAAGACCGTGCTTGTCAAAGGCCAACAGTCCCTCAACTAGAAACTGCTTTCACAGTTATTCCAGCTGCCACCGCGGCTTAAATACATCATTTAGATTGCTGGCAGAGCTCTCTTTCAGTCTGTCTGTGTGGGGGGATTATTGCAACAGCTGTACTTGCGATAATGTCTGCATTCGGATAAAGAATGAATGCTGTGCATTATAACGGTATTAAAAACTGAGAAACAAAGTGATCATTGCGATATATATTAAACTCATACTGACTCTTTTAATTGGGAATTATTTGATATAACCATTCGATAAATCATATTTATTAAAATGTTTTGAAGTTCTCGATCTATGATCAATATCATTCTGGAAACTATTCAGAGTTTTCTAGAACTTTTTGCCCACTGTGCCTCTGACAGTGCATATAGGTGCATACTTTTCGAAGTAAGTGTGTGGCAGCTCAGCGGCCATTGTTGTCACTCTCACACAGCGTACAGTTGACTGGGTGTTCCTCCTACAGCTGGTTATTATTGTGGCTCACCTGCTGCTGAAGGCTTTATTAAAGCAGGCATATTCTGCACAGGTGATATTCTGCATGTATTAGTATATTACTGTGTATGTCCCGAAAAGAATAGACCAGCATTGAACAGAATAGAACAGAATAGAAAATAACAGAATGTTTTCAAATGCAACACAGCAGCTGGCAGTGTGTTGTCAGTGGGCGTGGCCTGGTCTCTGCAGGAAATTTGACTTGTAACCAAAGTGAAATTCTACACATTGTTGGCGAAATCTTTTTCGACAGTTTTGGGTTTGGCATTGCCTGAATGACCGGTGTTGTTGGCTTTTGTAGGCTGCTTCAAATACAGTTGACATTTTCCCAAAAATACTCCATGTTGCCTGAAAGGAGGGGGGAGCAGTGGCGGAGCAAAGTGTGTTCACTTGGCTTAGCAACGAAAAATCAAATTTCCTTTTTCACAGCGAGAGCATAATTCAAGTTAACATCATTTCAAAATTGCAATATGCGATTGCCAAAGGAGCCGACAACATGCCACAAATTATAATCAACATATGCAGACCAACAACAATTTTGAATTCAACCTTTCGTTTAGCCAAACTTTAACTTATCCGCAGCAAAATGTTTGCCAAAACCATTGCAAGTACCTGATGGATATCTCTCTCTTTCTCTCTTTCTCTCTCTTTCCCTCTCTACTGACTCTAATCTAAAATCATTACGTTGATAACAAAAATGCATAGGTGGCGTTAAAAAGATAACCGGCTGCTGCTGTATGCCCGGGCGTATGCGCAATTTGACAGCCGCCACTGTTTGGCCGGCCAGAAACGCATTAAGCTCTGTGCGAGGCAAATTGGAAGCAATTTGCATAAATTGCAGCCTATCATCAACAGTAGAAGCAGCAGCAGCAGCTGCTGCAGCAGCATTTGGTCACTGTGTAGCTGAAATGGATGCATTTGCGGCATTTTGAACAGCTGGTTGCGTCGCTTGGGCCATGTTCAGCTTGGATTTTGGTCAGATCGGTTTTGGTTTGGATCGTTTATGGCTCTGCTCGAGAGTTGCTTAAATGTTGCCAAATTACAATTGAAATCGCCGCTTATGTATCCAAATTGAAGACCCTCCTGCCTTCCACTCAACGACAGGTATTCCCTGCTGTTTTTGGTCTGTCATCAAGCAGCGACAAACGCCGCAATTGCATATTTGATTATGAATAATTAATATTGTTTGGCTTTCATTGAATTAATTAACGGCCCACTCCCCGCACATCCCCCCGCAGTTTCTCTAGTCGTCGCCCGTTGTTACGCGGCATTTAAATTTGCACATTGTAATTTAATTAGATGGGTATTTGCATTAACGCACAGCTCTAAATTTAGATGCGAGCGATGTTCCCTGCAAATTATTAACAATTAGTCAATTGTAATAAAAACAATGGTAAGTAATTAGTTCGATGGCCAGCATAAACAATTGGAGATATTTTTGTTACAAAAAAACGATGTTCACAATTGAGCTGCAAGATTTACAATGGATTAAATGTTAGCTTATATATTATTATGCAACATATATATATATGTATATATTTTTACTTTTCTTTTAAAGTTTTCCCTTTTTCAAAACTTTTTGATTGTAGGGCATAATAAAATATTTATGTTTATAGTGTAGATATGGGGTTTCCACATACTTCTGACAAATGAAATTAAATTTTAATTATGCGCTTCACTGCATCAACGTAGCCCAGAATGAATCAAAGAAATAAACTGTATTCAGGCTTATGCGATCAAGTGATACCCTGCTTATAGCTGCAATTAAATGCAGGGGAAAAAGAAAAAGAAAATGAAGCAACAATCAATTTTAAGAGATAGTTTGAGTAACTTATAAAATCCATGGAGAGGGAATATCGCAGTGTATATATAGCAATAAAATTGGTTTCGCCGTTAGCTAGAGAAATAACCAGAAATAAAGGGAAAAGTTTTTTTAAGATACGAACTTATATGGAAGGCTTTTGCTTGTGTGCGAGCTATCGATGCTCATCCGAGTGTCTAGCTGTGCTGAAATGCAGCAGCAGCAGCAGCAGCATAATTGTTGCAGCATTTCATCAATTCCTATGGCTAAGTAATAGATGCTGCATGCTGCAACCAGCATGCCACATGCTCATATCCCTTTGGCGTTGCCCTTGTCTGGCTCGCTCAGCGCGGCTAAGCGCAACGAAATTGAAACATTTGCAGATTGCATTACGTCAACAACCGCAAAATGAGCTGAGGCAAAAATAGTCGAGGGATGTGGCACAGTAAAGCTGCGCTAAAGTGGATAGAGACAATAAATAGCTACATCGATAACAACCATAACAATTTAAAAGAGATATATATTTAAGTACGGACTAACTTAAAGGTTACCTCACATTTCAGTTTAAGCTTGTCGTAAACAGTTTTTCTTTTGCCTGACAGAGCACTTCGATTGTTCCATTCAACGACTGTGGCTTATAGTAGCATAACTTTCACAAAGTTCTCCCAGAGATCCCCGATTGTAATACTGCTCACCAAAGGTAACTTTTTGCTTTTCCTTTTTGCTTTCTGGCTCTTTCTCTTCGCCTAATATGCTATCAGAAATCTACTGCAAAGCCCCGCATGCCGAATGGCCAAAGCTCATTCAATATCCTTCATTACCCAAAAACTGGCAGATGCGCAAAAATAAAATCATTGAAAGAGCCTCTACGCTTTGTACGTAATGCGTTTGATTCCTCTGCTAAAATTGGACAGAAACAGGAAAACCAAATTGAAAACAGAGTGCATAACCAGAAGATACGCTGTACATATTACTATTTAGCAATGAGAAGGCGAAAAAATTATATGGAATTAAATGTGAACTTGATTATCCTTAGATAAAGTTTGTATTAGAATTTAGCATCGAGTCTCTAAGAGAAACATGAAAATGCAATATTTACACCTTTCTGAAATGTTTACAAATTCCAAGATTATAATTATAGAACTATATATACATTATACCCGTTAAGAGATTGCCTGCAGGGTATAATGAAAAGCGGCTGCACTCTGTATACCAGCAAAATAGATAAAAAAGAAAGTTGGATAAAGAAGTTATCGAAAAGTGGTGCACGGCGGTCCGCAGCGAGCGCTCGTTGCCAGAGGCCGCATCCACATCAATGGGATTGCTTTCAATGTTGCAGGTACCACCTGCAGTCGCACCCCCTAAACCGTCACCGTCCTCCTGCCACCGTCTGTCTGACTGTCTGTTTGCTGTCTCGTTGCAGTCAAGGCATGGCACTAAGATTTCGGCAATATAGCAGCCTGTATATATGTATATGTGTGTATAAGGGCAACAACAACACAAGTCCTGCTGCCACTTGTGCAAAAGGATGACGGCTTATGGGCGTAAGCATGTTCGACGTATTAGACGCACGTGGGAGGGGCTTCCTGCTGACTGCGTTCGTAGCCAATGATGCGAGTCAATCAATTTGCGCTGCAACAACTCACAGCCAACTGCAGTTGGGCCGTAATCCTTTATTAGTGTGTGCGGCTGCTAAGTGAATCACGATTGCCAGGCGCCGCACATATGCATTTAAATCCCGTTTGGCAGTTCACTTAAATGTTATATCTGCCGCTCTAATGGCCCACAACAAATGAACTCCCAGCAACATCAGCAGCAGCATCTAATGCACTGCATCAATGGGCCGACGGCTTCGGTCAGCGTGTGGCTTTTGGTCAACGACTTTTGCGGTCAGCACCAGTGGCCGGACGCGCTTACTCCATGGTCCTGGCCCTGGCCCTGGCCCTGGCCCTGGCTCTGGCCCTCTCCATGTCCTGTTGATGATGCTGCCCATTTACACTGATAGTGCGCGCTAATGAAGTCATCAGCTTCGGCGACATCAAAGGCAGCGAGGGTGTTGGACTTGCGTCATGTTTTTATTTGCAACATTCTGTGCAATGCCCGTTGGCCAGCTGGGCGGCGCCAACCAAACCCAAGCGGTGTCCGCTGCCCCCGCGCCGGGCAGCAATTTTCAGTTCGCACACGCAGCGGCTGTTGCTGATGGCGTAATGATGTCTACGTGATGTGCCGGTAAAGGTCTAACGAATGGGTGTGTGTGTGTGTGTGTGTGTGTGTTTGTGTGTGTGCCTGGTCGAGGGTGAAAGTTTGCCGGCTAGCGAAAGTAACCAAGTGCGACACGCTCTGCATACTTTTAGGCGCCCAGCTCGAACCGGAAGGACATCTTTATCAGCTGGCTGCGTCGGCTTCATTGGCTTCATTGTCTGCAGCCGCATCATAATCAGTGCCAGCGTCAGCTGTCTACGGCACAGAAATGTCACACATACCCAAGCACAATCTCGAGCATATGTATGCATTCTCCGCCGCATAACTTAGCATACTTTGCGGCATAGCAAACTTTGCCGTTGCTCTCCCGTGCCCAGTGCTGGACTTGCCTGCGCGCAGCTGCAAATTGTCACACCTTAGCCACCCCGCCCACCGTTTCACTGATTTCGGGTCTCAAACTTTGCTGTCCCTCGCTCCCCTGGCCATACATGCAAATTGTCTCAGTGCCGGTCACGTTGCTGCTGCTGCGTTTAAATCAGATGGTGTTTAGTTAGTCCATTGTCCCACACTGATTATCCGTGTGCCACAGCCTGGAGCTGATTTCGTTTGCAGCTCTTTTGCCTTGCCAGCTATGCAAATTGTGCGCCTAATTAGGCAGCTGCGCAGTCGAGCTGCAAATTCAGTCTGTGTGTGTGTGTGTGTGTGTGTGTGATGTGTAGGCGAAAGGGAAAGTGTTTTCGGCAAGTACATTAATTTAAATTGTGGCCATCCTTTAATGTGCCACACACTCAACAAATAAATTTGATAGCCATGCGTGAAAAGATCCTTCCAGTTGACTTGCTCAAGTTGCTGCATTATTTATTTAAAGGCTTCAGCAGGAGCAGCTTCAACAACAACAACAATAATAAACATGGCTGCTTCCTGTATAACCTATATAAATAAGTGTAAGAGCCTGCGGGCCATAAAGGGCAACTCTTCGGCCAACAGTTACGTCAAATGTATTTACGCAGTTTTACGTTATGTCATGAAATGTGCGTTGATTGTTGTTGGCCAGTTCTTGGCCCTTGTTACCCATGCCACGTGTTGTCTCTTTCCTGTTTTTGCTGCTCCTCTCGTTCTTACTCTGGCACATGCCTGCACATGTGTTTCATTTGGTTGCTCGCCTGGCTATATAAACATAACAAACTCATCGTTAACTTTTTATTTGTTGCTCTTTTTTGTTGCTAGTCGCATTGTTGCCCCGCGGGCCTCGACCCCCCTCCATCCGACCCCACCCGATCCAGCTTGCAATGGATTGGCGCGCCCACGACGCGTTACAAATAAGCGTATTATGGAGCCGCTTGTCCTATGGTATGGACAAAAGCAAATCCTTGACACGCTGTGATAAGGATTTCTTCATTTTTTATCTGCCCCCAGGGAAATAAAGTGAAAAGGTTATAAAACAAGCAAACCAGAAACCAGGCAGAGCACCAGCTTCGACGTCGGCAACGACTTCTCCTTCGACATCAGCATCCTCCAGTTTGGGGGCCCGGTTAAACGAAAAGAAATCAACTCCAACTTGGATCTTGGTCTGCTTAACTAAAACACAGTTCGTTTGCGTCTTGTATGTGTGTGTGAGTGTGTGTGCTTGAGTGGTTGTCCAGGCTCACCCACTTTCAGCACCACCAACACCTCAGCTCCATCCAGAAATCTGCTCTTGCAGCCCAGCGCACGCATTTTCGACTTGGGCACTTTGTTGTTACTGCTACTGCTCCTGTTTTTCCTCTTCTAGTGATTGTTTTGTGTTCTTTTTTTTGGTTTATTTGTAAAGTCGTTATTACATTTAGGACACACGTCCTTTGTTTTTGGGCTGCATCAAACAACGCTGAGCTACATCCAATTGTGATGAGACTGCGACTTTTTTACTCCCATCTGTGATCCAGCAAAATGCGTTGTTTTTTAAATCTTGTCATTTTATTTAAATCTTAAAAAAAATTAATTAGAATTAAGTTTCTTTTATAATTGTTTAATTGCTTTTATATCTTGGATATGAAATAAAAATATATAAATATTACAAATATTGTTATTATTATCACAATAGAAATCCGTAAAATATTATTATATATATGCTTTTAATTTTTTCTTCCTATTAGTATTTTAAGGCAGAGTCAACATAGCTTAACTAGTAGATTTCGATTTCGATTAGATCTACTTTAATCATTTAAAGGCTTTCAATTGAATTAGAAAATTGTTAAATAAATCTAATATATATTGTCAAATTTTTTTATTAAGTAAACACTGACAGTAAGTTCTACATATACTTTTAAAGTTAGTAATTAATCATTTTTTTTTAATATAGCCTGCATTATTCGACTTTTGACTAAACAAGTACGTCTCATACTCTATTCACTGACTCTGTAAGCCCTATCAACGAATCACGGTGAACCCTTTTGGTTTGCCTGCTCAACATTGTAGACCAGATGAGGGACTGACAGGTCCAGTGGTCGGGGGGCCTCTGTGCACAACAATAGCACATATTGCTGTTGTTGTTGTTGCTGCTGCTGCTGTTAACTGTTGTAGGAGAAATATCTGCAGCTCCCGCACAGCTTACACCCCCGTTCCAATCCCCGTCGCTCGTTGTAATAATACGAACGTATAAAATGTAACTGTGTGTGCGTGTGTGTGTGTGTGTGTGTGTGTGCAGAGATGCTGGCGCTTGTTGTGGTCCCATAAGTCCAATTCAAATGTCCTTTTTTATACATTTTTATTTCAACAGTGATTCTGTTTTGTGCTCTCGTCCTGCGTGTGTTTTATTTGCGAGTGTAAACCAAAGGCGAGTGCATGCAGCGAGTTAATGGCTAATGTCATGTTCCGGACTTAACAACAACATTTCAAACGACCCAGCGACCGGCGGGCAAACAACGGCCATGGACAGTTGGTAACGGCTAACTGAAGCAGCAGCCGCAGCAGCAGCAGCAGAATCAGCCTCTGCCTTGGTCAACAGAGACATCAATTGTCCATAAGAAAAGGTTGCGTATACGCACCATTGTCCGTTCTCTACCAGAGAGACAAGCGGTTGAAACAGAAGTCGGGGAACGGGTGTGGTAAGCGAGATAGGGTGAGATCGGCTCATAATGTCCATGCCCATTCAGTGCACAATACACACAACTCACTGCGTGGCTAGCCACAGTATGTCCTTATTGTCCTTCGGCTGCCTTTATGTTGCTGTTGTGATTTGCAGTCATAAAGTGAAATTACAGTTATTGTTGTGGCCATGCAGGCGAGCGGCAAGGGGCGCGTAATAATGGGAGAGGTGCGAGGTGAGGCTTACTGAAACCAGGACATAACACTCCGAGCGTAAAGGTTAATAAATATAAAATGTAAGGTTAGGACTGTCCATCTGCTGACCATTGCCCGCTTTAATGACCAGCCTGCATCTCCGTCTCCTGGCCCTCCTCTCCCCGCACTAATTTCATTTTATTTTGAAGCTAATTAAACTGCACTCGGCTGTCGTTAACTTGGCTACCTGTCACTGGTCGTTGGACTTGCTTGGCATCTGTCCTTAACGAGCATGTTTTGATGACAAATAATATTATGTAGCTGCCCAGGACGACAGTTCAAGACTTGCTCGACTTCTGCTGAACACAGATCTAAAAAGTGATGGTGACAAAGTTCCACAACTTGAATATTTTGCTTGTTCTGAGAGAACTGTTGCGAAAATTTCAAAAATATTCAATTTGCTTCGATTTGAAATGTCAAATCTTATAAATAAAATTCCGTTTAGCCAAACTATCCAGCCAACATATTTATAATGTTAGAAATATGCACATTATTTACATTAAAATGTAGAATAAATAACCAATATTGACAAAAGATTTTTTACCAATTTAATTAAGCTTTTGTTCAAGGTATTTTAGTTAATGCATATTTTGCTTTTATTAAAATCCTGCACTTTTTACATACCTTGTAGCGCAGTGTTTAATTACAAAAAGCTACATTCTTAATTAAACTTAATTACTGTTAAACAAAGCTAATTGATATGAAATCAACACATAACTACGCACAGAATGAAATGAATGAAATGTAATTGACGGAATGTGAGCAGAGTGTAATGGATGTGGTTCAGCGCTGAATGACTTGGTTGATATCAATATCTTTAATTGGGGATGTAACCAATCCAATGACCGCTTACAGGCTATATGTGTGTATATATATGTATATGCCGTATCTGTGGTCATGAATAGGTTGGACGGTTGAGGAGACAAACGGATCATTTGTCTGGTTACATTGAATGGCCTAAAAGCCACACATTCACGTTACAAGTCCGCTGCAAGTGACAAACCGCAAAAGGTTGTTATGTTAGCGTTAAATGTTAACCTTAAGCATTAGTTGCTTACTTAACGCCCACGAAACCCACCGCAGATGCCAACTAATTTTGTGGTTATGCCTGCAACAGTTGATTGTGGCCGATGGGCGGAAGAGGTGTTGACCTTTTGAGTGGGAGTATGCGTGTGTGTGTGCGTGTGTTTGTTTGTGGTTACTATGCTATATTAATGCGTTGTTTTGTGGCTGCATTTGATTCTGTACCGCAAATCAAAATCAACAGCTGACAGCCGATGCCAGCTGTCCGCTGTCCGCTGCTGCCCAGTTGCCCCGTTGGCCCGTTGGCCATCTGCCCAGTTGTCAGCTGGCGCAGCCGCTGCTTAATGAAGTTCAAAGAGTGTTTGTATTTTGTTGTTGGCTCAGCTGCTGCAACTGCGGCTGCCGCGTCAGTGGCAACGACAACAGTTGCTGTCTCAAACAGCATCAAGTCAATCCCTGACCGAGCAAACTACAGTGGTTGCGATTCAAGTTGTTGCAAGCGAATTCAATTAAAAAAGGTTTTCAACAAATTAGGTTAAAAATGATCTAATATTACTATCGAACAATTGTATAAATGGCGATGACTATCGACATTTGTCAGTTTTATCAATTTTCAAAGCGAAATGTGTATTTTTAAATTTTTGAAATTGACATTGACATTTTTTAATCGAAAAATCTTTTTTTTTCTGTTTTTTTCTTTAAGCTGGTTGAGTTTTTTTTTTATTATTTTATTTGTTGAATTTATTGTTCATAGCTCTGTTTTATATTATAAATGGAGCTAACTAGCTATAATTGAAAGTTCAAGGTTTCAAAACAGATCTGCATTGGTCTTATGTTTAAGAAATTTGCCCACTGTGCGTAGGCCTCGCAGGTTATTGGCATTGCCAGCGTGTGCGACAGGGCCGAGGTGTTCATTCTGGGCAATGTTGGCTTAGTCAACGATGCATACCGGGGTCAGTCTGGGCATGTGTGATGCGGGCTGATGTGGGCTGATGGGTGAGGAGGGGTGCGCTGAATTGGCGCTGACAATGTGCCAGCTCCATGAATGTTGTGGTTGTTCGGTTGGGCTCAGTTCTGTGTTATCTCTGCCTCATATGTCTGCCCCGGCATTAGGTTAAGCACCAAACCAGCCGATGCAGGGCCCGGAAAATTGCAATAACATTGTGACACGTCGACGCTGATGCTGTAATGGCCATGCAGCTGACTCGATTGTCTGGCGCAACCATTCGGACAAAGTTCAATGTTAATTTTCAACATTTACCTGTACTAATATTGCCAGCACACACACACAGACATACACTCGCACAGACAAGCGCAAACATATGAGCTTTTAATACATCTACCAAGGCCAAAAGATGAGCTGCTAGGGGAGGAGAGGGACGGACGGTCAGTCTACAAATGTTATTCTACAGTTAACGCAGTTGTTGGGTTTCTTGCACAGAGACTGCGCCACGAAGAGCAATAGATAGATGGGGTGGGGTGGGGGAGGCACATTCGCTTGCAATGTTGTTCTTTCTGATGTCGTTTATTTTTGTTCGAAATTGCGCCATCAGGAATATGCACAGGTGCATTTTAGCACAATAAAAACGTAATTGCTGGCAATTTAATACAGTTGTTATAGAAGGGCAACACGCTGCAATACAATAGAAAGAGAACGAGAGAGAGAAAGCAAGGGAAAGCTGTCCGTACCGTATACACGTCACATGCCACATGCAACACCCTTGCTGGACGCTGTATACGTCAAAGTCAAGCGTCACAATTCGTCAGCTACGATTTTATTAACACAAATCGTTTGGCACGTGAGCCCACATGACGTATGAGTAATGTGCTCGGTAGTCCCATAATTGTTCGAACAGCTACTTGGTAGCTGTGCGAAATTAGCTGAACGTTTGATTAATGTTCGCGTGATGCATTTTTATATGCTTTTGGGCTGCCAAAGTGGCAGCAAAAGTCGACGGCAACCCTTTTCAAAGAACAGGCCCCAAATCATTTGGCAACATTTCAAGTCGAAGTCGACCGCTCGTTTGTCTTTTACGCAACCAAACTCACTCTGCGCTCTTTGCGCCTAATTAAATTTGGCATAAAGTCCCTTTTTTGTTTTTTAATGCGCCAACCAAAAAAAAAAAAAAAAAACAAAAGAGGAAAAAGAAAGCCAGGAAAATTACAACTTGCCAGCTACATGTAAAAACTTGGCCAAGACAAATGTAACAGATACACCCAGAACCTTTTTCTCTCTTTTCTATTCTTTTTTTATTTTTTAGTTGGTTTGGTTTAGAAATAATTTCAAAATTGAAGGGCAATTAATCACAAATGAGATACAAATTTGTAAGCGCGCCGCCCATGGCGCAATAAATGACTTTTAGAAACAGATCAAAAAAAAAAAAAAAAAGAGGACGGAAAAAGCAAAAGGGGGAAAAAAAAAGAAAAGAAAATCGGATGCGGCAAAAGTTAAATAAAAATCGAAATGAACATTGAACAAGCGCTTCAAATGAGCGTTTACTTATTTAAATAACTTTCATTAGTCATTCAACTGTAAATTAAGGGTGATTGGGCGAAGGGGTGGAGAGAGGACTAAAGAGACGAGGCAACTAAAAGGCTGACCAGAAGCTGTAGAAGGCAAATTTAATTTGATATTTGGACTGGCCATAAAACGAAAAACAATTAAGAAGCCCTGGAACCCCAACTTAACACCAATAAAAAGTAGTTGCAAAGGCAGAAAAAGTTGGGTCCGGGTAAGGCAACGGCAACGGCAACGGCAATGGCGACCGGCGCCGGTGAAGTTTTGCTTGCCGGAGTTTTTAGCAATGTAAATTCAATCCGGCGTGCAGCCATCATGCGGTTAACACTTCGTATGACATAAATTACGAAAGTTTGCGCATACTTTTTCACAGAGAGACCAATGCAGCCCCTCCCCTCAGCCACCGCACTCACTAAACTGCAATGCTGTGGCCATATTCTTTACCAAATAATGCTCGCCAGCGTACTAGCAAAATGGCTTTCAACAGCAGCCCCAGCCGCCAAACACACCAACCATCCAGCCACGAGTGGGGGCGCTTCTATTCTAAAACAAAAAGCCTGCGAAGCTCGTCTGAATTTCTTTCATTTTCGCCTTGCCGATTTTAAAAAGTTTAAAAGTTTGCCAAAGATAAAAGATATGTATAAATGTGTGTGTCTGTCCGTTTGTGTGTGTATTTGTGTGTGTGTGTGTGTGTGTGTGATGTGTATTCGTATATATATAACGTACTTACAGCATACTCATAGGTATTTTACTGCGTGCCTCCAGCGCCGCCTTTGTGCGGCCTGCCTCGGGGCAGCCAAGCAGCAGCAAATGTTGCTCTTTTGCATGAGAATGTATGCGTGCGTGTGTGTGTGTGTGTGTGTGTACGCACTTAACACTTTGCACACGCATAAATGTCGCATAAAGTTAACTGCGCATAGAAAAATGGAAATTTTTATTAGATTTCGATTTTGGTTTTGCCTTTGTTTCTTGTAAAATGTTTATAGTCCCAATACATTTGTAAATGTTGCCAATCAACGTGTGAGTGTGTGCGTGAGAATGTGCACATCTGAGAAGCACATTTACGGTTTTAGAGGTTCACAAGTTCACAAGCTAAGCTGCAGATTTTTTAAGTGCAATGTGGATTTCAAAAATATTAAATTTAACAATTTTGAATCAAGAAAGAATTTTTGAAAAAGTTTAGTTTGTTTACAATATTCTAAAATAAATATAAAAATTAGTGTTTAATTTCCAAATCGAGTGTTTATGATACTTTAAGAAAGAAGAAGGGTCAGTCCCAATGAAAGCGAAACAATGTGTTTAGTTTTTGTACTGCAGTAAAGTTTTATTTTAATGAGAAGCTATTCCAAACGTAATTTGTGTCTATTTCTATATTATCATTTTGATAGATATTGGACAGATATTCTGCCTGCCAAATAAATGAATTCACAATATAGTTTTCATTATCGTGTTTAACTAACGAATGCTAAAGTAAATAGATGTCATTTATGTCCAGAAGTTGCTTTAGAAATTAATCGGATTTCTGCCCATTTATTTTCCGTTCGCATTCCCCTGGCGCACTTGAGCCGGCGAATTGAGTCCATTGTCCATTAGCAGGGTAATTGAATATCACGGGCTATATCCCATTTATGTAATACGTGTACATTGTTTAGTTGAATTATTTTCCGCCTTTTTGCACATTTTTATTTCCCCGATATTATTTCCATGGCTCTATACCCAAGCTCCACTGGCGCCCTCTATCTCCCTCTCCTTCTCACTCTGCCGCACTTCGTCGCTTCATGCGATTTTATAGTTTATCATTATTTGCGTAGGGCTTAAATATCTCTTGGGAGAGTCGCACAGTCAAAGGCAGCAGCAACGTGCTGCAAGGGGACAAAAGTCGCAGCAACAACAGCCATCGATTGCCGCACTGTCTGTCGCACAGGTGCGTGCCCCCTTTTGGTTGCCGATGCTGGAGTTGCTGGCTTTGCTGTAAAATGGAAATTTGCTAACGTTTATTTATTTATTTTATTTTTTTCTTTTTTTTTTAACTTCACCCCCAGCTCTCATTCTTTGTCTCTCAGTTCTCTTTGGCTTGGGCAAACGAAGCATGAACTGGGAGCGTAATTCAAGCGGAAAATTGTCGCGTAACGTCATCTTCCCATTGACGCAGCGGTGCTTGCCGCTCAGGTTCACGTCTCGATCCCAGGCTGCCAGCTCTTCAGCTGCTCCACTTGGCCCGGCTACATAAACTGCACACGGCGTAGTTGACATTGTTTGGCTTGTAGTTGTTGGCCATTGTTAATATTCTCAGCCGCCGTCGCTGACTGAAATTGAAGCACATTAGCCAGGTGGAAACAGGTGGGACCAGGTGGGTCCAAATGGGACCAAGTGGAACCAGTTGCAAGCGAAGCAGTCGCTTTGATTCAAGCGTTCGCAAACGAAGCTGCATCTCAGCAGCAAGCCAATCGGAATGTTTGATCAGGCATTGCGTTTACTAATCATATGACTAGGCAGCAGGCGGTGCATGGGCCTGAGAGCTGGCACGAAATTGCGCCGAGAAACGTTTCGATTCGCGGTCGGCCGCAAATCATGTTAGCCGCACCATTAGCAAAAGCTGACCAAAAACCTTGGCAAACTACAAGCGCACATGCCATCGAGCCAAAGCCAAAAGCAGCAGCAGCAGCAGCAGTAGGAGTTGTACTAGGAGCAGGACTCTGCCTCGAAACTGGCTGCTCAACAACGGCATAGCAATGTGCACGCTTCAATGGCCGTAAACCAATTGAAAAGCATATTTGCATGCGCTGATGGACCGTGCGCCGCATTTGGGGCCTGGGTTTGGTTAGGGGCTTGTATCGTGTTCCCGGGCGGGAAATATTATATCGAACCGAACTGGGAAGTCTGTTAGCAGGCGTCAAATGCTTTTGACTCCCCGGCCAACCCCCACCCATGACCACAGCCACAGCCGCAGTCGCAGCCTTTGTCGCTGGCCTCTGGCAAAATCACTCGAAATTGGGCGCGCACGCGATTCCCAAACATTCCGGATTACGTTTGTAATCGAAATACTTGTAGCAAATGGCGGCGGCATCGAGAGCCCAGATATGATGCCTGCTACCCATATCGATGGTGTTGAGGCAGCCGCTTACACCATGTGCGCCTCATAACAATGTGGAAAATTGTTTCCTGTATCAATTTCACACATTAAGGAAGCAATTTGATTTTATCGCTTCCTCATGACTTCACGTTCAATTATTGAAGAGTTTACGTTTGCTGTCTACGCCTTCGACTCAGTTTCCCCCCCTCGAGCACTTAAGAGGCTCTGAGCCTTGTTGCCAAAAACATGTTTGCACATGTGTTTGTTAGCGTCCTTGCCAGTCGCTCATTTCGATTCCGTTTGCGGGTCTCTGGCAATTCTTTTCAATTGATCTCCAACAAAGTGCTTTACATGCGATTTTCGTTGTTTCATACCCTATAACCATTACAAATATATAGTATTGCATACAATTGGACAAAATAACAGCTCTTTCCGGAAATGCATTAATGTTTTCAACAGTTTTAATATTGAGCAAATAACAAAAATTGCAAAAGTTAAGAAAAAGGTGAGAAAGGTTTGAATGTTTGCTTTTTTTTGCTTTGATTAAAGAAAAATGTTTTACCCAAATACCAATATTTTGAAAAAATTGCATTAAGTTATAAATTAAACTTGAATAACAAATTAACTTAAAGCAAGAAAAAGTTATGTGATTAATATCGTGTATTGCTTATCTAGTTTTAATACAAGCGAGAAGAGTACAGCTCGATATAAACATTGTCAAAGATTGAGAACACATTAGTGTTAAGCATTTTGAGGCTCAAAATTGAAATCTCTGCTGCCACGAGGAATCTAAGGTAAACGCCTTCTGCCGAGTGGATGATGTTACTGTTTGCATACCAAACCAATCTGGCCAAAAGCAACTTGGCTGTTTATTATTCGTGACGTGTTCTGCCCTGAGGCCGCTGCGTATGCCACATACAAATGAGTCATTGTGTGGCACGCAACGACACAGCTGTCAATAGGCCAATGGGTCATCACAAAATCAGTGCTATATGCTTTTACTAAAACAGCAATTATATACTGCCTGTTAATATAATAGCTAAGCTGAAAGTGCAGTAAGTTAACTGCAATTCATAGAGTTCATTTGAATCACAAAACAATAATTTCACAAATTAACAAAGAAATTATAAAGTAATTTCTGGCAAAAAGAGTCTTAAGGCAAAAGTGAGCAAAAGATTTGTAATTGTCATTTGAAAATGTGGCGCATGCAAATTAAGCCGAGTCCAGACCTCAACATGAAGCCCGTAAAAGAAACGGGGCCAGCACTAGAACCCGAACCGTAACCCGGCCTAAGACCAGAGGAAAAGGAAGATTCCAAGACGAACGTCACAAAAAGCAGTTGATGAAGGCGCCCCTGACAATGATGCCGACTGCTTGGCAGCCAGAATTGAAAAAAAAGTAGAAACTTTTAATTTGATTTGCAGCATTTTAATGGATTTTAATGAAACGCAAACAGGCGAAAATGGCTGCAACAGCAGCAGCATCAGCTACAGAACTTTGGCGAAAGGACACTTGAGCATCTCTACCAAAACTTTGACAAATGCCAAAGCGCGAAAAATTCACTTCACTTTATTTGGCCGCATTTTTTTGTTGGCAACTTAGAGGCGAATCGGCTCAAGCTAAAGCTGATGTGGACCATCCGGATGGGACTTAATTGAAAATGTTTTAAATTCCATGACAAATTGCAAGAAATACAAAAAAAAATTTAAAAAAAAGCGAAAATAAATTATAATAATGCAAAATTAATTTCAATTACTTGCAGAAACATGAATTTGACAGCTATGCGTCACAAGTGGGCGGCGACAGGATGGCATCATGCTAATTAAAATCACATAAATTACGCGCACACCATATGACACGTCTGTGAAATGATGCGCAGTTCACAGGATTCCTTTACTCTTGCATACTGGAGTAGGAGTCCTTGGCCAGCTAATTTGATTAGCTGTCAAGGCTCTGGCTCATTAAGTGGCCATCAGAATTGGCCTTTGTTCGCCCTAATTTTTGTTTTGTTTTGTTTTTGGGTTCCTCCATTTTGTGCATGAAATTTTCCTTTTTTCTGTTTTTTTTTGCGTTGTATGGATTGGCCTATCTTAGCTTTCGGTCGTAAGCGAGCTGGACAGAAGTCATGAAAAATTTAGTGGAAACTAATTGCAACAGCTTTGAAATTAATTATTTAACCCTTTTTATTGTTTAAGCCTTTGCCCATTGCTTTTTTGGCCGGGCCTTCGGTCTCGCTGGGGCCAGGCCAGGCCTTATTAGCATAATTAATTGTGCAAATTTACGTACTTAAACAAGTTATTATTTTAAATTAAGCAAGTACATTTCATCATGGCCAGCCATGAGCTGCAATAACAGAGAGTACAGTGTATTTAGAGGAGCAGGAATATACACAGGATATAACCAGGTATGCAAATGCATACAGTTTGGCTGATTAAACGACTTTTCCTTTTGAAGGAAGCGGCATTTAACTGGTTCTCATTTTGTTTTCACTTAAGATCACAACATAAAACCGTTAGGTATTCTTACTTTCTTAGTTTAAATGGAACGTGAAAACTTACTTAACGATAGCCTTTACAGTTATTACTAATGAATGTTTTTGTAAATGAAAATTAAAACTGAATAATAATAATAGGTCTAAATGACGCTAATTTAAATACTTAAAAAATATAATTGCTATCTTTGCACAACTAACTTTCATTATTTATCGCATACAAATAAATCGCTTATTACCGTGACAACCGGCCAACACAACACGTCCATTTTGCAGTGCATAAATTGCAATTAAAATGCGCATTGTATCCCGCACCAATTAAAGTTGATCTGTCTGTGGTATCACAGATTCGCACAAAATATCTGGCATAGTTTTACATTATTTTTTCCCCCTTCTTACTGTCCCATAAATTAAAATCATTTATCCTATTTGTCTGCATTTGACATTAAATGCACGAGGAAAAAATTATTAAAAACAATTTATTGACTTCAGCCCTGGAAATATTCCATGATATTAAAAAACAACAAACAAATGCGTTTTAACTTTTTATTGAGTTTTCTTCTTAGTTTTTTATTTTTTTTTTCATTTATATAGTTTTTATTATTATTTTGTATTTGAAAATAAAACAAGTTCACAACCAAAAGATGTGCGAATGAATAGGCGAATCAATTTATACATGTTGCCACTAATACTCAGATTATATTATTTGTATTCGCGTTTTGTATGCACTCAGTTTTATTTTAATTTCATGCTGAATAACAAAAAGTGATTAACAAGTGCCCGACGTTGTATTTTGTTTGACTTTTCAATTGAATATATCGAGTTGCAATGTTTTTAAAGCATGTTTTTTTTTCATTATTTTATTTTTATTCAATACTTTATTATATTAGCTTTCACCGAGTAATTGTTTTTTTATTTTTATATTTTCATCTGATCTGAATTTATTTTGTTGCTGTTCTTAACTTTAATTTACCTTTGAGTTTGACACTTATTACAAGTATTTCCTTTTGTATATTAATTTATGATTTTTTTTTTTAATGTATAATCTGAGTTGTTCTTGTACATTTATGCTGGTTGGTTTTTAGTTCTATTTCTAGTAGCTCATTAATATGAAATGTTTGCTGCATATTTTAAGTTAGTCACTCGTGTGTGTGTTGCATATGTTATGATTCGAGCATAATTAAAGTACGTACACTCAATGTTCGAACATTACGTTTTGTTTTTATCCGCTTCCCTTTTGCTTGCTGTGCAGCTCGGGCAGCATGATTTATAGTATTTATTTTTTTTTTTTTGCCTCTGTTTATAATGTTTAAAATTGTATTTACAGCTTTTTATGTAAACTAACCTATACATATATCGCTATATTCATAATCATTTATACAACATTTGCATATTCCACAGAAAACATTTCATGTTGGCATTTTTCTTTCACTTATTTTTATTTTTATTTGCATTTAATTTTATATATATATATTTTTTTATTTCGGAAATTCAGTTACCAAGAAGTGTTTGATGTGCATAAAAATGTGTGTGTTTATTATAATTAGATTTGAAAAATGTTTACATGTACATTAAAAATTCGTGTTTATTCAACTGTGACCTTATCAAGCAATTTGAACACCTTACTATTCAGTTGCTTTCATTGAGTGCAGTTTAATGATAATATTTATTTGTTAATTTAATCCTTAACATGCTATAGATTTATTTTTAATTGATTTCAAACAGATGCAGTGAATTTTATTTGGCCTCCCTGAGGAACGATGTCCAAAATGCAAACATATTACACATAAAAATAAATCACAAGTTTGCTTCAATTACAACAATAAAACGAAAAGTAGCTAGATAAAAAACTGTTTGTAGAGAAGAACTCTTCGAGAGTTGGAAAAAAACTCCGCATTGGCTTACCAATAATAAACGCAATTTAAACTAGATTTATTTATAAATATCTTTTTAAATAAAATTGAATTAAATTCCATTGAGATGCATTCAACTCAAAATGCATTAAATGACTCCATTTCCTGTTGGGATATTATCTCCTTAATACACTTATTATATGTTTTATATACGGTATATGTGTATTGAGTGTGCTCACACTTGCGAAATAATATAATAACATTTCTCTGTCCTCCTTTCCACAACACCTCCCTCTGCATCAGAATTATGTACAAGTGACAATACCTTTTGCGCTTTGTCCACAGCTTGTTGGCTTGCCGAAGTACCGTTAGCAGAATTGTCTACTAACCAACTAGCTAATTAGTTGATTTAGTTGCCAAAGTTTCCGTTGCAGTTGACGCACTTCGAGACGACGACTGATCCTGAACCCAAAACTGAGGCAATTCCGTGGCTGATGTAAATGCTCATGATTGGCGCAGCGCACATTTGGTGAGCAGGATTAGCAGAAGGAGACTCGATATTAGCCAGGCCCGTTGCCTGCAGTCGGCTTGACCTGAATCTGTGCAACGGTAAAATACCATGCAGATATAGTATTAGGCGAAACAATAGATGTTGAATAAGGTACGACAACACAATAAAATGCAATATATATATATAACAAAAGCCTTTGGCTCTTAACGAACATGAGTTAATATGTGAAATAGTACAGAATTGTGAACTTAAGCAGCGAATTATATATTATTATATATCTTAGCATCCGTCAAATGTGGTTCTTTGCCGAATTTTCATAAAACAATTTTATGATTTGTAAATCGGATATGTAAAACTGAACTGAAAGCGTTTAAAGTTTGCAATTCTGGTCTGTTTTAAAGGGAAATGCGAATAAAATTGAGCAATGGATGGGATTTTCATCTCTGATACTTACTTGCCCCAGCGTGCCTCAGCATTTGATTGTTCATATTATCGAATTGCGTGAGGGATGCACTAAGCGATGTCTCGCGTCGCAGCTCCGGGTAGTTCTCGATTTCCGCAACGCACTTGAGCTCGAGGAACTTGCTGGCCAGGTAGAAGCGGTGTCCCTGTAGATACAAGTGCACCTGGAGGCGCTGCCGACGCAGAATGTAGTCGTGGGCGGGTATGCTCGTATCGATGGTTGGCTGCAGCTCCCCCAACATTGGCTGCAAAGAATCGAGAGGTTGGCATTCGAGTGGGCGGGCTTAAAGTGCTGCATGCTGTGCTCGAACCTGTTCGCCATTTATGTACCAAGTGAGCTTTGTGGGCAAGCTGGAGTAGTCCGAGGCGCAGGTGGCACTGAGAAACTCCTCCATGCGATACATCGAGTTGAAGCCCTCGATGAGGGGGTCACTTTGCGGCAGGGCTGCGGGGAACGCGACAAATGACACAAATTAGCCACTAATGCGTTAAGTGGCTCATGTCCACTCTGCACCCACCTGCCACCGTCATGTTGTCCTCCTTGGCGGCCAGCTTGAAATGGGGCGCATCCCCGCTCACCTCGCACTTAAAACTGCCCGTCGACTTGGCGCCCAGCAGACTGAGATCCACGCGGCACGTGGACTCGTTGCAAAAGTACTTACCATCGAGCACTTGAATACCGGACACGGGAAAGTGCATATACACCGGACGCATCAGGGGCGTATATCTAAGCAAATTTGATGAAGCTCAAAACTGAGAAGTGATTCTAATTAAAAGTCCGTTTACCTGAAGAACTCGAGGCGATCCTTATACCACTTGACCGAGTTCAGGGTGTGGCCACTCATATCGTAGCTGCAGGACAGGGTCACATTATCCCGAAAGTCCACAATCTCCGGCACGCTGATATCCGTCACAAAGAGCGCCGAGCTGATCTGCATATCTGTAATTGTAAATATCAATTGAATAAAAGTAACTACAGAGTGACTGAGGCGAGCTTTCGATTCATGCAGCTGCCTGAACAGGTGTTGTTACCTGCCCCTGCATAAATTTGAAATTTCATGAAATGCATATGCAAAACAGTTGCTGCCCGGGCGCAACAAACTGTGGCATTAGATATGGCCCGGCTGTAACTAGAATATGTATAGGTCTCGGCTTGTGGCATGCGGCTGTGCTGGTCTGTTTTGGGTTGGGACGGTCAGCGATAAGCGCACTGCAACATTGGGTTGCTGTGTGACACCTAAAAATTGATAAGAAATGCGAGCCAAAAACTGTCAAGCACTCTATCTTTGCCCAGTGTGTTTTCGATGCTAAAAACTAAAGTCAAATAAATAATTCTAAAGTATCTTATAAAAAAGGTTCAGCTAAAAATGAATAACTTGTACATATTAATTCATTTCTAATATTTTCTATGTGGGTAACAACATTGGCAATTATTTATGTACATTTTTAATTTCAGCTAAAGACAAAAACTTTAACTCTCATATAGCTGATATGCAAATACCTTGCTAATTAAGCCACACTTTTTAGTTGACGCTGGCAAAAGCATTTACCACCTAAGCGTACACACCAACATATTCAAACCAACACCCGCAGAGCCAACGAAATTTGGTGTGTGCTAGATAAATTTACATATGAATTTACCAAAGGACGCGCCGGCAAAAGTTCAGTAATAAATTCATTTAAAGATGCTCGAGACATTTATGCAAATATATAGAGATATTTATATCTGACTCTATACATACACGCATATATATATATATTTATATATATATATATTTGTGGCTATTTTTAAGGGTGCCTATTCAAGCGGGTCTTCTGTGCTGGCATGTTAAGAATCCTGATTTGTATGCAGCAAAAATAATGGTATTTGCATAGTCGACTAAATAATAAAATCAAGAGATAATGCAGCTATGCATATTTCAAGTAAATTGTACGCTTTATGTCTGAGAGAGAGAGAGAGAGAGAGAGAGAGAGAGAGAGAGCAGAGAGAGAGAGAGAGAGAGAGAGAGAGTGAGAAACAATGTTTGCTGCAGCTGCAAATTGAAATTGAACGGACAATATTTAATTCCATTAGCCAAGTTAAATCTGACCCAACAACGCGCAGCTGAAGCAACCCACAAAGCTTTGCTAACTAAGCGTAAAATATTGAAAACACGTCGAAAACTAAAAAACTTTTTGTACTACTTTCGAGCAATGTGTGTGTGTGTATTGCGCTGTATAAAGTCCCTTGCCATGTAAGGCTTTTGTTAAGCTTTTGAATGAATGGTCCCAAATGCATTTGGAGCTCTAAATGAAATATGACAGCCGCATTTGAAAAGCCGCAAAGTTTTCTTAGGATCTAGCAAAAGATTGCACTTTTGCAAATCTAGGTTTAATACTAGATTCTCAGTTAAGAGTAAACTTCGTTACCTACCTAATTATAATTTGCTCAAATCCAAAACAAGGATTTTGATGTTTTTATTTTGAATAATAAATGCATATGTTCGAAACTTACATACAGCAATTTTAATTATTTTTTTATTTACATTACGAAGATTATAAATTTGCTAGAAATAACATGGAATAAAAATAGTTCATTTTTTCATGTAAAACTACTATGAACTAAATTTAATGGGAATTAAAATTTATTTTAATAAAGCGAAAAAGTGATTCAACATACATTTATTTTTTAAAGTAGGACCAAATGCTTTACAAGGGAAAAAACTCTGTTTGGGACAAGAAATCATCTTTTTCAAAAACTAAAACCACACATCATCAACATTTTTGCTATTGAGCAAATGCATTCCTTTTTTTTAGTTAACTAGCTAAAAGAAATGCTGAGCAAGCCAGCTGAAAATCGAGATGTTGAGTTGCCGCTGGGCGAATGGCAGCTCATTTAATGCGCAGCAAATTAATTGCCCCATTGCCATTGGCAATTTATGTGCCAGGAGGCGATGGCAATGCCTTTGGCAGGCTGCCTAATTGCGAACATTTCCGAAATACAATTTAACTTTAAACTGCACTCAAGTCGTGCAACAGAAGCTGCCACTGCGGCAGCAGAGCAAAAGTTGCGGCAGCACAAATTACCAAGTGCCAAAAGGCAGCGTCAGCAGCATCAAAAGCAGTGGCAAAGGCAAACTGCGAATGAAAATGAATGAACAGCACATGCAACTGCAGTCGAATTGCACTCGCAGCAGCTGAAATTATGGCAAAAGTCATTAAAAGAGCAGCCAGCCACGAAGGCAGATGGCCAACTGTGGACTGGCTACTGGCCACTGGCCCAAGGCGAAAACTTTGTCAATATTGATTTGCGGTTCGGTTGAGGGCAAACAAAAATACAAAAATGAAAAATAATCAAAAATAATCTGATTGCAAGTGGCTGTGAAAACATTGAATAATCAATCGCGGCAAAGGCGCTTTGCGTGCGCTTATTACGCATACGCCATGTGACCGGCCTGCAATTAAAGCAATTTAAAGCAGATCACTAATACCCACGTCTGCCAATAATATAAAAACGAAACAAAAGGCAAATAACTTCGATAAACATTCATCGTTCACTTACCAATTAAAGTGCAGCTGAAAAGAAACTGCAGCCAGGCATAATCCATTTTTTGTGTTTGCTCGGAAAATTGTTTGAATAAAATTAATTGATATGGCGTTGGCGATGCGGCGCTCAAAAGTTGTTGTTGTTGTTGTTGCTATTTTATGCTTTATGCTTGGCCTCACTACACAGGAAAAAACATACATATATATTTATATACAAATATATATTGTAGTGACTTTGCCAGTGTCAGTTATTTATTATTATTTTGCAGTTGCTCGCCGAGCGAATTGTTTAATATTTCAACAGCAATCGATGACACAAAGGCCAAATGGAAATACTGTAGCTTTGAGCCAAGTTAAATGATAATGCAGTGGGGGTCTGCAGCGGAGTGGAGTGAGTGGCAGAGCTGTTAAGATTGGCAGAGAGCGAGTGAGGTGGAGTTCAATGGATAACAAAATTAATTGAATGCATCGTCAAAGGCAAAACCGAAGCAGTTGCTGTAGATAAAATGAAAACACACACTAATACTGTATCCCATATAGTTATTTATACTTGTGTGTATGTGTGTGTGTGTGACATCTACACAATTGCAAACTCATGCAGAAAAGTTCAAAGGATGTGCTCGGCGTTTGGCTCTGTCGCTATAAATAAATAACAAACATTTGAAAAAATAAAGAAAACCAGCCAGGATATAAGTAAGTGGCGTCTGTATGAAAGAGAAAGGCACTGTCAATGGGCGCGGACCATGGCAATCGGAGTGGGAATGGAAATGGGAATGGGAATGGCAGGAGTGAAACAAAAAGGGAAAGCACAACAGCGACGACATCAAAACAGGAAACAAGGGCGCTAGCTGGGCGTGGTAGCTGCCGCTGATGCTGGTCTGTGTCAACTTAAATAATTTAAATGCCAAATACATGAGAATTCATCGAAATGCTGTTTATCTGTAATGCGCTCGCCCTTACGTTTTGGGCCCAAAGTACAGCGGACGACGGAAACGGAAGTTCCGCGCTCAATTAGTCTGTTTATCCGGCGTCTTCATATCTATTTAAACTTTATTTTTGTCTTTGCTACTTTTCTGGTAATGTTTTCCAATTATTTGCTTGCAGCACACGTCGTATGCGTTATGTTTTTTAATTGTCACTTTCAAAACATTTGTTAACTGCGACTTTTTACGTTTATTTATTATTCAATTTTTCCTTTTGATTTTTGAGTTATCTTCTCTGACACTTCGAACATTTGCTTAAGCAAGACAAAACTGCGTACAAAGCATCTCCGCACGGCTTCGAGTTTACGAACTGACTGAAGCTGCAGCGGCGTCAGCAGCGCGAGAAACACGTCTCCTCGTCGGCTTTGGCATCATCGTTGACATCGTCATCGTCGTGGACTTCGCCAATGCTGCGGCAGCGACGCTGGCGTCCTCCTCGTGTAATTGTAATGCGACTGCTGCTGCTGCTACTGCTGCTTCAGCATCCGTCGTTTACACGACGGCCCATTACAGCTCAAGAGACGCGACGGAAAAGAGCGAGCGCATAACAGACAGAGAGAGAGTCTGCACCAAAGAGAGCACAACATCGCATTTGTAGCTTTGTGGCCGACTGTTAAGCGTGTGAGCCGCTATTAACAGTGCTTGCCTATGTACATTACGGCCCTTAACAGCCGCTGCTGAGAATAAAAAGCAGACTGAGCTGTTAGGTCTTTTGCTGTCTTTTTTATTGATCAAGTTTTTTGTTGGTAATAAACTAATTGGCAATTAGTTTACCGTTTGCAGCGTACGCTAACACCGGTTTATGGGTATTACCATATTTATGGCTATGAAACTTTTGACAGAACTTTGACAGCTTTTCATGCGTTTCGAGCAGTGATATTTCTGCAGAATGCATTTAATTTAGTTTATGAAACTTTTATGTTTGTTTTTTGTACGGGTAGTTAAGGCAACGATAGTTGCCAGTTAAATGCGGCTAACAGCAGCGTTGGCCCGGCTGCAGCTGCATCTGAAAATACAACGTGCAGTTGCAAAAGATGCCAAGAAAATAAAAATAAAAAAAAGACAGTAGCAGCATCAGCAGCGTTGACGGCAACGAAGCCAGCACAAAGTCATCTTATCATTTCATGAATAATGCAGGGATTTGTTAGGGACACATGACTGGAATTTTACGCAAAAGTTGTGATGATGCTGATGCTGCTGCTGCTGCTGCTGCTGCTGCTGTTACCAACCGCCAAGCGGCACGCAGGCTAACACTATGCTTGTTGTTGTTTCTTACACTATAACTGCACGTTTGTTAGCCCCGCGCTGTCCTCAAGCCCCGATACTTGTGTTGGGTGCGGCAATCAACAGAAAATTGCAGATTTTAAATTCAAAACATTTTCGTCGTAGTCGCTTTTAATCTCACTTCGTTGCTCGCCTCTACTCTTCCAGCCCTCTGTCCCCCTTCCTTGTTGCTGTGCGTGCATAAAGCAACTTAATTTCAACGAATAATTTCTGATGCTAAAATATGAATATTAAAACAAAAGCAAGGACATGCAACTAGCGCCAGTGCATATGCTACAGTTCTCTAGCTTTTGTTGTTGTTGTCTCCCACCTCCTTTTGAGCGGAAGTAAGTCTGCTGTAAATGGCATTTCCGGCGCGTTTCGACACACGTGTCTCTGTAAAGACATTGCAGCTACCTGGTCACAGGCTCAGCTACTTATTTTTTTTTTTTTACTTTTTTTCTCTATCTTCCTTTTATTTTTTATAAATATTTTCCATCTTCTACGCCAGTCACGTGACAACGCAAACTTTTCGCAACAAAAAATACGAAAAAACTGTTTCAGCTTTACTCAACCCTGTGTGGGTGTGCATGTATGTGTGTGTGTATGCGAGTATAAAAGTTTCGTAACAAATAAATCACATATTTTAAGAATTCATAACTTTAAGTTTGCTTCATGACTCTTGTTTGTACATACGCTCTTAGCAACTGGTTTACAACGCTGCGTATGCGCAACATTTGCGTTGCACATTCACCAAACTTTCGCGGTTGCAACATCGCCGTCAATAATTAATTCCTGGCAGGACACAAGCCACTTCAACGTGAGAGCTGGCAATAAATTTACTAAAAGAAAATATGCATAATATGAAAACAGTTTAATTCAGGTCAAATTTGAATAAAAACAGCTTTGTAAATTTTTAAAAAAATTGTAAAACTTTAACTTTGACTTTAGTTAAAAATAATAAAACTTAAATTGTTCTTAATAGTAACAAAATAAAAACTCGAGTTAATTAGAAGACTTAATTATCGCAAGGCTAATAAAGCGAGGTTGACCTTTAGTTCATATTTCAGATATGTATATATATATATATATAGACAGATATGCATACCTACAAAGTTATTGTTGTCAGTGAAAACCCAGTCTTTAAGCCGAATCCTTCACCTGTTTGGTGTATGCCACAAGGAGCGACAATCACGTTGCCACGTTTCCCGGGTCCAGGCAACGCCTCGCGCTGGGCCACCTTAATGAAAAACTAAATTGTCAATCAGCCATGAATTGAATGAAATGAAGTGTAAAATTACAATTTCATCCAATTTGCAATTAACTCAATGAGAAGATACAATTTTTACTATCGTTTTCGTTCTTCTTATTTTCATTTTCAAATTATTCCAATGGAACGCACATGCAACTTGGCGGACGGCGGTGTTCGGTGTGCGGTGTTAGGTATTTGGTGTTGGTGTCAGTGCGTCGGGTGGTGGGCACTTTCGCTGTACGCCACAACAACAACAACAACAACAAAGACACTTTGCGGTTGCACAGACCGCTGACAACATGACAGAAACAGCATGTTTTGAAGAAGCAGCAGGCGCAGAAACTAACGCGGATATAGAGGGGGAAGAAGGAGGGGAAGGGGGTGGGGTCAGCGTATTGGGAACTGCTGACTGGGGACGCTACAGGAAATCGAGCGAGTTGCAAGTTGCGGACCGCCTAAGTTTCGCTCGCGCCTCTTGCAACGCGGTGCTGCCACCTTGTCTCGTTCAGGCGGATCTGCAGCAAAAGTGCAAGTTTAATTGCATTGAGTGTAACTAGTTAATGGCTGAAATTGCAAATTGAAATGGTGACAAAGCAATTGAGGTCAAAAACTCCCCGAATAGCAGCAATAGCAGCAGCAGCAGCAGCATCAGAGGCGGCAGCAGAGGCGGCAGCAGAGGAAACGAGCGCTAATTACAAGCGGACATCGCTGCCAATGGGGTCAGTTGGCAGTTGTCACTAGACCAATGCAACATAGAAAAGAAAACCAAGTTAGACTGCTGCAGTTGACCAGTTGCCCGACTAACAGCTACCCTATAGAACATAAAATATTACTTGGAATTTTGCGCTAAATTTCCTTATAACTAAAAAGAAAAATAAAACAAGTGAGATTGCTCTAGTCGGGACCGCCCGACTAGTAGATACCCTGAACCCAGAAATGAACACATACACACACACTCTCGGCAGTTGATGAGTATGGATCCTATTAAAAATAATAATAAAAAAAAAAAACAATTACCAACGGAAAAAGAAATGTTCCGCAGCCGGGGCTTGAACTCGGTCTCCCCGTCTTAAGATGCACGACTCTTACCAACTGCACCACACTACCACATTTTTCGCGAACGATTATAACATTACTTAACCATCGCAAAAAGGCGAGGAAAACGAAAATTTTGCAGTTGTCATTAAAACGATACAAATTAATAAAAATAATAATTATAAGTAAATAAAAAAATAAAACAATTCATCATTGCTCCACCATACCATCGCTGAATTCGAACCCGGACCTCCGCGTTACGCGGCACAACTCTTACCCACTGGACCACGCTCTTACTTCACTTCGTTGTGTTAAAATTCAATTTAACCGTTGCCTAAAAAAATTCCTAGGAAAACGCAAGACTTTCTGGACGTGCATATGTATGCGTGCACATGTACACAGAAATTGCCAAGCAGCTGCGCTTTGCCCCCACTACTGAAAATAGATTCTTGATTTGCTCGTAAACTAAATGTACGATCGTTATGAAATTTTCAGGACTTATTCAGATCATCGAAATGTATCTACAAACCAATTTGCACGTGTGTAGTATTTGATTTGTGTTTTTTTGGTTATATTGATATTGGGGGCGATTGGGGGAGGTATCCAAAACCTGAAGGGCTTAAAATTCTTCGTATGTTTTACGCGAACATAAAAAAATAAATTTGGTGGCTCTAGCTTTTATAGTTTGGGAGTTATGCTTAAAAAACCGAGTCAAAAAAGCGATAAATATCGATAATAAGAAAACGGAAAGAGTTATCGATGTTTTGAAATAAACTTGATCTGCGTATGGTATATACAAACCGATTGAGACCAAGATCAGCTTTCTAGCTTTTGTAGTCTCTGAAATCGACGCGTTCATACAGACGGACAGACAGACAGACAGACAGACGGACATGGCTAAATCGACTCGGCTAGTGATGCTGATCAAGAATATATATACTTTATGGGGTCGGAGATGCTTCCTTCTGTCTGTTACATACATTTGCACAAAACCATTATACCCTTTTTTACCCATTTTCAATGGGTTCAGGGTATAAAAAGCAACAATTAAATAGAAGAACATGGCTTAATCAATATTTGTCGTTATTGAAAGAACCCAAACAACTCTGAACTTTGGCTAATTGGCACAGGGTATTTAAAAAAAAGGTAGCATCGGCACAACACCAGCTGCGAACAGTGTGAAATGTCAAAGTTGCAATGACACTAAAAACATTTACAAATTGATTTTTTGTTGCCGCAGTTACCGGCTGAAAATACATATGTATATATTGGTGCATATATGTATATATATTTGTGTATATTTGCATATGAATAGCGAACAAAACCGCAACGGGACTTGATTGCCAATTGCACACACATACATACAAACAACTGTCAACTGCACACACACACACACAACACACACAACTAATGTATTCAATAGCACATTTCGGTCACAATAATATAATGTCCATAATAAAATGGCCATTTGCATGTTCATTTTTGCTACCCGACATAAACGCGAATAAATGAATCTAAAAATTGCAACGTCACTGCTAAGTGTGGTTGTTGTTGCTGCTGTTGCTGTTGCTGTTGCTGTTGTTGTTGTTGTTGTTGTTGTTGCAGTCACTGCTGTGGGGAAATTAACATTTAACATTCGATGCTTAGTTGACCAACACTAAAACGCGTTTTTAATGCATCGACAAATTTTATTTGGCTGGCAACGTTGCGTATACACAATGCCACAACATTTATGCGATATTAATGATAGGCAGCACTCTGTACAATTTCTAAAGCAATTGTAGACATTTTAGTCAGATTATAGTTTATTTTACTTTTTATGGGAAGTAATTTAAATAGGTGATAATTTAAAAGATATACAACTTACATAAATATTTTAAAGTACAATTATAATTTTTTATAAAATTTTGTATTTAAACACCAGTTTGTATGTAAATGAAAACTAGACTGTTATCAGTTTCTCGGTTGCTTTTTAACCGAAAAAATCCGGATATTTTTAAAACGGCAACTGCAACTTGCAGGCATCGCATTACTTTAATTGAACAGCCCGCAATTAACGTATAGATTAATAACTAACAATTTAACTCAGCAGCAGTCGGACAGAATGAACATATTATTTTACAAAAAAATAATAATGTGTGAAAATTGAATGCCATAAAAATGAAAATCAAATGATGGAAACTGACGAACGTTTCAATCAATCAGAGGTGTAAAAATTATACGAATCGCGCGCAGAGGAAACGGAAATTGTAGCGCATTGTGCTGCACTTGCAGTTAAAGTGTGTGTGTGTGTGTGTGTGTGCTTGGTGTACATTGCAGGTGCTCTCAGTGCTGTGATAAATGCCACTTGATTTCGATATTTCAATCAACGATGCGCGCAGTTTGTTAAGCTTTTTGCATATTTTATGCAATTTGAGCGAATGGGCTGCCAGCAGCTGGCCACAAAATAACTGTAGACAGCAGCCACAATAACAGCAGCAGCAACAACAGCAACAGCAACATCATCATCATCATCATCATTAGATGAGGCGTGCCTTTGGCTCGCTGGCGACATTAAATCATCGATTCAGCAAGTACCTGTTAAGAGCTGCAGCCGCATTTTATTTTCGAGCTCCGTTTCGATTTACAGTTGGCCAAATGCCCACCAGCCAGAGGTTGAGCTAGAGGCTCAGCGCTTGGACCGCATTCGAGTTCATTCGCTCGCACGCTCTTCCTCTCTATCTGTAGCTCTATCTCTGTCTGATTGTCTGACTGTTTGGGCTTTTGCTTGTGCATATTTTGAATGCGCGCGTTTCGATCACGTGATTGAGATTTTTACATTTAAAACGTGACTGAAATATTGTGTTGGCTTTCGTCACTTCAATGCCTACCCGAAAACCCGGAACCCGAACACCCAGACACCCGTTGGCCTCTCAACTTGCAATGGAATTTATTCAATACCGCTTCAATGATGTACCCTGTGGCCGAGCCAGAGCCAGTCGAGTGTGGCTGCCTTTTATTATTATTATTTTTATGTGCTGGTCTTCCATTTGTGTGGGTTCGCCCACAGAGGTTTTGGGTTTGTCCTTTGTACCTTTTTCTCTTTTCTCTTACTCTTTGGCATTTTTTCAATCAACAACAAATAGCAAGTGTTAACTAGATTTAAATAATGCATTAGCCACCACAGTGTGTCCCCAATATGTAGTACAGCATTCTCAATAAGGGCGCATAAATATTTCAGACAACCTCGTGACATTCGATTGGCAACTGGAAAGGACAACAACTGCAGCTGCAGCTTGCATTAAATTTATGCGTTCAATTTATATTCCATTGCTGCATATTTTAATGTACAATTAATTAGCAGCTAATTTGTGTATTAATGCCATCGGAATGGCGGCAATTTACGCTTATTAAGCTGTTTGAACTGCAGTATAAATTAAAAGACAGCACTTAATTTGGCAAAAAACACTTTTTTTTTGTTGGTAATAAATCCGATTTCAAGGCTGTTCAAATAGAAAACCCTATCAAAAAAAAAAACAGAAAGCCCGCTATATTTCATGCAAAACTTTAACTTTACAATATGGTAAAAGCCTTTTGCAAGAGAATTTGTATAAGAATTCGTTATATTCTAACCATATTTTTCATCTTAATGCAACAGACGGATATATTTATGTATATAGCTATTTGAACTCACCTTGCTGGCGTTGTTGTCTGTATTTTGTGAAATAGACTTTGTGATTGTAGATATTTTCTTTCTTTATTAAATATTTCATAAAATTTTGTGACCATCTGGCTAGAAAAAGACTAAGAAATTTGAGAAAATCAAGACATTTTAAAACTGAAATTATTTGAACATTTGAATAAGAATTTGTAGTTTCATTGTGAATATTAAATTGCAATCAAATTGAAAGGCTTAGCTTAAATAATGACTGACTGGTAATTTGGCAACATCAAAATTTTCTATCGAAAGCTCCGATACATGAATTACAAATAAATTCAATGCAACTTCTGTGTGTGTATGTGTGTGTACGAGTGCGTGTGACTGACAACCGAAATATTGTTGCCTTGGCAAATACACAAATCTGGCAAGCACTGCACTCAGCCAAGTGTGAAAACTGGAAGCCAATAAAAGCCATTTTCAAGTTTGAAGAGCATAAAATAACGAATCTCATGTGGCAGGCAATTAATTGAAATTGGTTTTATATGGCTAACAATAGCAAACAACATGTTGAAGATGACAACAACTTGAAAATGAATGGCAATTGAAACAGTTTTTTTATTTCTCAGCCCAAACATAAGCAGCATAATTCACATGGCACACAAGTTGATCAATTTTAACTTGCGGCTAAAGTTAAGCATAAAAATAGTTGAACAAGAAGAAAAGACGAGCACGATGTGTGTATGCAAATGTTGCTGGCTGTAAATAAAATTTAATGAAATCATGCTATAAACTTGTAACTTTCTGATTTACAGTGGAGACGATTGCAGCGAGCTTGTTAGCCAAGTCGGTTTGGCTTGGTCCAACAGTTTTTGGGTAGCTGGGGCGTCTTCTTTACTGGCTGCGTAATTTCAACATTGGCAATTAAAATTTCGTATGAGTTGCTTGCAATCAGTGCAGAAGTTGCTACTACCACACACACACACACACACACACTGACGCCAATCTCAGCTGGTGTCTGCATAATTTAAAGCATACATTTAGGCTGCTATCGCTCGACTGTTCAAACTCTGCTCAGCGCCTGCTGTGACAACTGTGTGATAAATGCCTGGCACACAGCAGCACACACACTCACACACATGCAGACACACACACATCAGACACAAGCACACACAAATACAAACTTACCCATGCTGCTGACAATTCCCCAACAGTTTTTAGAGTCTCGCATTGGAGCAGGCTTCCATGTTTGTTGCAATGATTGCCGTCTTGAATTTGGCTCTGGTAGCACCCGCTTGATTGTGGCCCAAACCTTAAATGCATGTAAAGCTAGCTACAAATGTTTAGACAAAACTTTCTACTTGTTACTTTACATATCTAACAAAGACTCTCGACTTCAAACTGCGCTGAGCGAAATGTACTCAAACCAAGGTAGAAATTAATTTCTTTTCCACTAGTTAATAGAGAACATACAAAATTAATTATTTAAAAGTTTGTTATACTTTATGTAACAACAGCCACATCTTTGATCAATTTTGGCATCAATCATTGTAATAAAACAATTAGATATTAGAACACCAGTTTTCTTCAAGTGTAGAACACTGTGCTTGGTAGAAGTTCTACGTTTTTAGAATGTCATTTGTTTTGCAGGAAAAACATATTTTTTATTGGATGAAACATGCATTGTGTGTATAAATTAAGCATGAGCAGGACTAAGGACTAGTTAAAGTAGTTAATTAGACACTTGAGATTGAGAATTAACCAAAACCTGTCATTTAAATGACATAGGCGCGACGCATCATCAGATCAAAATACATATCGTTGTCAATTGAAGCGCTGATTGTGGCATAATAGTTGATAAACTCCTCGCGAGTGATCTGTTGGGTTTTTTAAAAATATTAATGTAGAAATTATTATGTATGTTATCAAGTGCGTACCTTGCCATCCAGATTGCCCCGTCCGCCCTCGAAGTTGTGCAGAAATTCGGTCAGTATTTCATCCTCGCTCATCTCGCCGCTTTGGTACTTGGGGTGTTCTTTTACCGAGTAAACATTCTTGAGATCGGCTATGGTAATGACACCGTCATCATCCTTATCCATTTTGTTAAAGGCCTGATCAATGATCGATATGCGAGATGGCGACATGGGCGGCTTTTGAGGAAGGTTACCGATTAAAATTGTCAAATTTCAATGTTTCTTTAATTTTTTTCACTTACGCGCAGCTTGAGCAAAAACTCAGTCATGTTTATGGAACCGCTGCCGTCCTCGTCGAAGCTAATTTTAAATAAATATTTTAGTTTAACATATTATTCAGTTGAGTGGTCGACACTCACGTATTAAACATCTGCTTGATTTCATCGTCTGTCACATCCAGACCGATGTCCCGAATGCCCGAGATGAACTCCTCCTCGTTCAGTGCCTTGCTGCCGTCATCGTCCATGGCGCGAAAAGCCCTAATTAAATAATTGAACGTTAAACAGGTAGTTGAATAATTTCCGAACAGTCACGGCGACATTCAAAGCACCCAAGACACACACACCTGCCCAGACCCAAAATGCCTGTTGCGCCGCGGCTCAGGCAGAGCAAACGCAACTTGGTAATGGGATCCTTGTCGGCGCCATCTGTTAGTTCCCTCAGCGATTTGCTTACCAAATTGGCTTCCAGCGTGTAAAGGTCTCCATTTGAGGGCTATAAGCAAAGTAGACCAATCAATATCTGAAGCAATCACATCTTTTATAGCGCACTGTGCAACAAAACTGCTATTAAAAGTGCTTAAATAAAAAATTTTAAGCTCCACCAAAAACTTGCCACTTAACACAATGGGTTAAAATAGTAAAAAATATAAAAATAAAATTTTCCTATGCAAAGACTTGCAACACTTATAAAATTGTTCAGTTTATGAGTAGTTTAATATTAGTTAGTTAACCACAGTTTTTTTTTTTGCACTTAGTAATGACAATAAAAAAAATTAAGCTCTGGCGTAAAACCTGCATGATTTTCAGCATTATTTCCAAACAACAAATGAATGACTAACATAAAACCCAACGCATGCTTATTGTAATTAAAGCGATTGTATAAATAAATACGAAGGCAAAGAGTTGAGTGGGGTTTCATTAAAGGGAGAAAAACTTGACGCACTCTCGTATGAATCATCGAACAGTCTCAGCTGATCTCGAATTTGTCGGACTTAATTCTGGCTGTTGCTTTCAACAAAATTGTTTTCATTTGTGTGAAAGCACTTGCAGTGCAATTTGTTTAATTGAAGCCCAAGGTGAAGGTCGTGCGGCAAGGTTTAGCCACACAAAATAATGCGCCCACAAAAGGGGCGAGAGTTCACGAATAAAGGGAAAAGCAAGCAACTTACATCCATTGCAGCGAGTTGAGGGCTTTTTCTATGGCGCTTTTTACTATTTTGGTGAGTATTTACAAAATTTGCCTTTTACAGCAAGTTTTTCTTTAGCTCTCTGGCGAATGGATAGCTCCAAGATACTTGTTACTTTAGCGGCTTTGAAATGCAAACTGAATGCGAAACAAACTGAAAAATAAAACCTGAAGCGGTGGCAGTGAACAAGCGGGTAAGTGCTCAAGCGAGAGCAAAAGCGAGATAGCAACAGGGAAAGAGAGAGCAACTAAGCAAGCGGAATGAATGGTAAATGAAATGTGGACTGTGGGGCTCAAAACTAGTTACTTACTTACAAACATTTATAGTCATGTGGAGCAACCGACAGTGCGCCGCAATAGACACAAGTTGCGTCTGACTGATTCATACATTTGTCCAATTGAACGCTCTCTCTCACTCTCGCCCTCTCGCCCCTTCTGTCTCGCTCACACTCTGTGACCACCTGTTCTGGCTTTCGCGCTACGCCGCACTGAAAACATTTTATTTCAATTAAAGTCGCGGTCGCGGGCTGTTTTCTACTCGCACTCCCCGTCAGGTTGGCTATATTGTACGGCGGTATGGCAAATGTTTGTCCCGGACAAACATGTGACGAGGCTGAAGCGACAGAAACACAAATAAATACAATGCTCTCCTCGGCTGATAAATTGGCGCAGATAAAAACAACAGAAAGAAAAAAAGAACCAGAAAATAAAACAAAAACACCTAAAAGTATGCAATGCCATCTGCAGCAAGAACGCGAACACAAAAAAGCTGCAACGATATTTTATACACTCGCATAGGGTATTATTAACTGAGCATGCTGTGAAAATTATATTTTTGTAATTACAAGTTTAAGTATTTTCTTAAAAATAGTCTTAAATGTAATAAGCTTAAATATGTTGACCAACAATTGAATGCATTTTCTAATTACAAAGGCATAAATTTCTTTGACAATTATTCCGCATCAGATGAATTAATTATTTTTTGGATTCCTGACATATTTTAATGTATCCTAAAAAGTATTACATGTATTACTGTATTACTGAAAGTTCTTTAAACAAGCAAAATGTTAAAAGTATTCTCAATATGAAACATTATTAGGCTATATTATATATGTTTATGGTATTTATTTTATTTTCCTGTTTGACTTATAAGCCATATGCTAACCAAAGTTGCTTATTTGACTAAGGTATAAATAAAATGATATTTACTAATAAGCTTAATAGATTTTAATGAATCAGAGACTTGAAGGCTCATTGCATTATTTCAATAAGCATTAAATATTTGCATATTATAATTGAATATCACTATTATGTTCTGTTTGAGAATAGTTCACATAAGATTAAACTAACATAAGAGATAAAGATGAAATTCATTGTTATTATTATTAGATTTACAATATTGGTATTATTGTGGTTGCTGCAATTGGTATTCCAGCTATTGATTTAGTTTGTCTGGCCAAATATCAGAGGGAAAAGTAATTTGCCAAATTACATATAATGCAATTCCTCTTGGTGATGCGTGCGTGTCTCTGTGGTATGTGTGTGTGTGTGTGTGTGCGTGCAACTGCTTAATTGAATGGCGGCTTGGAGTGCGATGGCATGTCCTTTGCCCATTAAGCTGACAATGGAGCAGGGGCGATGCAGGCGGTGCAGGTGAGGCGAGTGCAGTATCATGTTTTTGTCCTAATTACTGTTTAGGGACTGCATTGAACACAAGTTTCGCTGATGACAATCAATTTTAAAGCACAACCAAATTATACGTTCATATTGATATATTTCTCAATCCTTATAGAGAATATATGTATATATACAATGTTTATGAACTATTTAAGTAGCTAATAGCTAATTGGTTTCACCTTGTGTTTACGTCGCCAGCTCGACTTGCGCACGGCCTGAAAGAACATGACTGCCCACAAATTAAAAGCAAACTGAACGCAGAACCTTGGCAATTGTCCTTTGATACGTATTGAGGGCAGTTGGGCGCAGAAACCTGGCAACAGGCCACAACACAAGAAGCGGCCAATGACCGCCCCAAACTATTGTCGCGCCAATTGGGCCAGCTATTAAATTATAACAATCAATAAAATTAAATCTTAGCTAAATGTTAGTACGACAAGCCAGAAATGTCTGAACTGTAAGGGGTGAAAGCATAGAGATACCCTGTACCTTACTGTAGATTAAATACTTCAAGTATTAAAATACATTAAGGAAGTACTATAGCAGAAATCTTCTACATCATAAAAATTATGTATTAAACACATTTCCTTTTGGCTCCAATTTATTTTATTTACATAGGTGCCAAATAAGTTGACTATTTTTGAATTGCCTCCCGTATATCTGAACGTAAATACAAACAACCAAAGTTACCATTGGGCATTGGGCATTGGGTACACTCAGCACATGAAACAGAAATCAGATCATGTGCAGCTCTTAAAACTGCAGGATTTGAGTGAATCATGCCAGATGCCTGTGAACGAGCTGTGTGAACGTAAGCCCCGTAGTCCATGTGCAAAGCTTTTAGTTCGGCAGGGAAAGCGAGGTGTCCTTTTGGGTGTGTTGACATTGTCGTCGCATCAACTGAACCTGAACTCAATCAGTGAATCAATTCACAATTCGCTGATCAAAAGGAAACAATCATACGCATTTGAAGTGTCAGAAATTGCCGAAAACGAGGCAGAGCACCAGCAGGACATTCAAAGGACCAGAGGCGGGTCCGGAGGCGCAGACAGGGACAGAGATAGAGATAGAGACAGAGGCCAGAGCAAAGCTCAGTTGGAGACAGAAACAGCCAACGAGCAGAGGACCCTTTCGTCCTTTGCTGTTGCGTTGACACATGCAAAAGCTCCAGTGAATGTCTGCTTGCATGTATGTGTGTGTGTGTATGTGTGTGTGTGTGTGTGTGTGTGTGTGTGTGGATGTATCTGTTTGTGTGAATGCCTTGCATGTATTTTCTTTTTAATCAATTTATATGCAAATAAGTGAAATGCTTAACTGAATTTCGAGCTGCTGCGCAGCCAGAGACACCCTTCTTTCTCCAATTCCCAGTCCCCAACACCACCCCCACCACGTGCCTGTAGCCTTTTGGCAGTTGCTTGATTGAAAACGTTAAACGCATTGATTAACGCAAGGACGAAAGAAAATCCAACTGAAGAGCGTTTAATTGAACTGCTTTTTATTAAATTCCTTTGCAAAGGCGTCTGATTGCAGAAACCACAGCAGCAAACAGCCCGCATTTCGTCTTGGCTAGAATGCGTTGGCAGCATTGGCTTTAAAATACCAAATATTTACATGGCCAACACTCGAGTTGGAGCATGTCTAACTCGTTTAACTAATATGCCTATCAGGCAGCACAAAACCAAATCAAGTCAAGAGCAAAACCACTTGGCTATTTGCATTTGGAGTTATTTCGGCATCCAATTTTCCCACACCACCACCCAGATGGTATCCAGCACCTTCGTCACGCCCAATACCGGCGCCTATTGCGACAGGCTGAGAGTCCTTTTGTCTGTGTGCAAATTGATAGAATCAACTTGATAACTTCATTTCATTAAGTAAACATTAATCACATTAACCTTTTGGACTCGCAGCGAATGAGCTGCGAAAATTAACCCTAAAATGCCAAAATCCTTAAGCCCAGACTCACTCACCCCGATGCCCCCTTAGGTACATTAGTGCTTTTGTAGAAGTTGAATAAGAAAATCTGCACACACAAACACACACACGCACACAACCTTTCAACCGCAAAGGCAAAAGTCAGCCAAGAATATGTCAACGAGCTAATACAAAGTCTGAGTGTGCGTGTGTGTGTGTGTGTGTGTGTCGCCCTGAGGTCAAGACGCATAAAAGTTATTACTTAATTTAAGTTGCCCCACCCCAACCCGTCAGATACCCACTACCCCCTTAAACGACCACAAAAAAAGAATTTATTATGTTTCAAATTTCATAAAATGTGAATTACATTTTCAAACGGAACATCTGCATATTTCAATTTTGAGCAGATTTGCATAAATTTGATATGTATGAATTTATGTGTCGTATCTATTGAAGAGTTATTCATGAAAAGGGTATTTTGGACAGACCACCTCTCTCTCTCTCTCTCTCTCTCGCTCAGTTTCTCCCCTTCTCTGTCAGCTTTTGATTGTGATTTTGATTAGTTTGAGTTTGGGCTTTCGATAACCTTGGCGGCGACGTTGGCTGCAAAAAATTATTAAAACTGACATGTGCCTGAATAATGGCGACGTGTTGGTAACTGACCACACCAATAGCAGCAGCAACAATACAACAACAATAGATATAGCAGAAAGAGCTAAGGATATGCGGCAAATAAATCAGAAAGTTTTTTCATTAGTTCACCGTTCGACTGATTTGGCAATTAAGTGGGCAAAGTTGTATGCAAAAAGTTGCTGCCAGTTGTTTTGTATGCACCACACACACACATACATACATATGCGCAGATAGATATATGTGTGTGTGCGTGCGTATTACACCTGCTGGGCATTGGCAAAAGGTTTGCCACTTCGAGCGTAGTCGAACTTTTCAAATTAAGCGCAGATTTCACCCAAAAACTTACAGCCCTTGCCTGACTACTATCGCAGCCACTGCCGCCAAGGCCTCTCTTTGGCCATTCGAATGCTTTACTTGCTCTATTTCGTAGTTTACTTAGTAACTAAATCACGTTTCTTATTTAAGCTTAAGAGCTCATTAACGCCAGGTTTGAACATTATCATAAAACGAACCAAAAAGCCACCCATCTTCGGTGGCAGCCTCTGCGGCACAAACTGTTAGCCTCGGCGCATATCCAGCTGTTGATACACCTGCTCACACACACACACAACCACAAACACATACGCATCATCAATCGCCATTGAAATTCAATCCACAAATGCGAACGCGGCGACAGTCATGAGTTTGAGTACCAGCCGAAGTCAAAGTCTGAGACTGAGTCAGAGTCCGGGTTTGAGTTTGATTTTGATTTTGATTTTGATGTAAGTTGTGCTTTTTGGCAACGGCAATCATGACACACATCAAACGCACACGCACCAACACTCGTGCAGCACATCACGCACACACACACACACACACACGAAGTTCATCACACGTTGCTATAAAAATGTAAAAGCGAAATAATATAAAAATAAAAAGTTTTTCGCACTTCACGTGTCAAATCCTTTTTAATGAGTTTTTCGGGAGCATCAAAAAGTTTGCCACTTTGCCCCGTCTTCCTGCCATCCCCTCCCCCCTTTAGCCGTCATATACGATTGCATGTTGGTGTCGCAGCGTTGCCTCATTTTTTTCTCATTTTTTTTCTTAGCAGCGTATTACTTGAACTTTTGTCATTTTGTGTTCGCGCAGAAAGCTGCTCATCGTGTTCCGAAGATCAATATCTATATATATTCGCCAACTAATTAATCATTCTGATTGTGAATTTTCGGTTTATTTTCATAATCTATGATATGTGGTTTATATGCAGCTAAAGCTAAACTGTTTCAAGGCGATTACGTTTTTGGGCGCACTCTCTAGTTAGAAGCTTGCGAGGAATTAGTAACTTAATTGCTTTCTCAACTGCTGCCTAGCTGCTTATCGACGCGGGGTCGATGCAAATCAAAAAGGAGCCCGTTGGAAGCCGCATTCATGGGAGATTTAAATGCACAGCCTGCCTTTCAAAAGCACACACACACACACACACGAGCAAATTTATACATAAATGATGTGGCACAATTAAAGCCATTGGCAACACGTCCGTACGGAGTGTTAACCATATTGTTGGTGGTGCTGCTGCTGCTGGTTTGCTGCGAAGCGCGGGGATCAGCAGCCAGCTGCCAGCAGCCTGTCCACGTTCGATATGGCATCAACATGCGTGCGTGCCTGCAGTGTCCCAACTGGTGGCGACTGACTGACTGACTGACTGACTGACTGACTGGCTGGCTGCCTGGCCATGGCTGCCGACTTCATGTCCATGCAGACCGTCACGCAGCAACGTTTGAAGTCAATTTAAAATGAGCAGCCGAGCGTGCAGTCATGAGATCTGCTGCTCGGATGCAGCTTCTCATGCAGCAATTCCAGCTACCAGCCATGTCCGTAAGTACCACCACCCACTGCTTCAGCACATTGTGTTCAGTTATCGTTATTCTTGTTATGGTTGGTGGTACCTTGCTTTATGATTTAAAAATTGGCCAGTTATGAACATTGCTAATATAATCGGCTTTGGCCACTATCGAACCGGGCCCTTATCAGAGCTCTTCCAGCAGAGCGAAATCTAATTTAGACTTGCCTAATTGATCTTGGCCACTAATTTGGCTGCAGTTAGTGGCACATCAAAACTTCAACTCTCCAGAGCTGCTGCTGCTGCTGCTGTAGGCGACTCAAATGTGAATCTAATTACTGGCCACACAATGAAATGCCGCACATTCAGAACTCCTTCTTCTCCCTGCCTCCCAATTTGGCTTGTAACTTTTCTTTGGTTGCCCTGGATATCTGCAAATGCAACTGTCGCTGCCACAAAACTGTCAAAATTAGCTCAAAGCTGCCGCCTGCTGAGGTAACTGGCAAACTCCCTGTTGGCTATTGAAGTGGCTGTGTGCCAGTACAACGTACCCCCTGTTATCCCTCCTTGCCTACGCTCAGTTGCCCACAAGTTGTGTCGTGCACGTTGTCGTTGACGTTATCGCGACGAGCTCCTTGCTGCACCCTGCTGCAGCCTGCACGCACTAAAGTTGCAACATTTTTCATTGTAACATACAAATAAATTGAATTTTAAGCAACTTTCGCTTGGGCAACGCATAGTTGGTAAATTCCTATAATAACATGAAATCAAGACCAACATTTATATGACAATTATTGAATACCCTCGCAGCAATTTTTGTATCAAAATCGTTTTTAAATATTTAACATGGCCAAAGAGTATTTTACGAAATCAGTTGGAAAAAATAAACATCACTCTTATGTGAATAATTTAAATTATTTGAAATCAAAAAGGTAAATATTTTACCATTTAATATAATACTAAATATTAATTTTTAGTTAAATTAAGTTAAAAACCAAATATTTTCTTTAAGCTTCTTTTTACTATAGAAAGTATTTAAGCCATTTTCAATAGACTGGTGCTGGCCTAATGGCAGGGTATTTAAATAGTTGTAGTCAGACGACCACAGTAATTGGGTGCCATGGTTTTTATTAGTGCGCAGCTAGTCGTTGGCGTCATGTACCGGACAACTGCACTGGGACATCATTAGTCCTTTAATTGCCATAAATAACCGCAGCCAACACTACCAGCCCACCCACCATCCACCATCCACCACCCACCACTCGCCACGCTTAGTGGTTTTCGAAGAGAGAACGTGGGCCGCACTACAGAAAAGTTGTTAACTTTATTTTTGCAACTTTTCGCACAGCAACAATTCCCGCGTGCATCATACAGTGATCCATACATGTCTATGCACACGTACGTGTGAGTGAGTGCCTGTGTGTGTGTGTGTGTATATACTTGTCGCATGTGCGTGTGTAGTTAACAGTTGGTGTAGCATCACGTTAAGCATATTGTCAAGCACTGGGCTGGACACAGAAAAAAGGCATCAGGACAGTGGCAACGGGACAGTTCAGGACAGGCACTTTGGCTAGCATATTGCCAATGCTTAACTCAGTTGATGTCCCAGGCCAATTTATATTGTCATCTGGCCGCATTTTCAGTATGCGTCCCCGTTTTCCTCGGGCTCAGATGCATTTCTGTGTCACTCTAAAATCAGTCAACATATGTCCAAAAACCTATTGGCCCCGGCCACATTTAACTGTGCAATTCTTGCGGTCATTTTCGGATGGCTTACAGTAGCTGCCCATCGATTGACAGTGTTTGCGGGCCCAGTGCATTGTTGCCCCTCTTAACAATTAGTTGGCTGGCCAATAGGCCTTAAATTCTATGCATTTCCTCTATGGAATAGCTGCACATTTTTGTGCTGATTGTTGTTCATTTGCGCCGATCCAACAGAGACAATAAATGGATTAAGAACGCCCATAAAATAGGTCAGTGGCAGCAGCAGATTAAATGCCTAAGAATATTTTTGATAAAGGATTTTCGATAGTTGCACTAAATAAATTGAATTGAATAATTGAAGAAAAGGCAACTAAGAAATGACATCTGATATCTCCATCAAAATGCCCGCAAAAAGAAAGAAAAGATATATCCTGTGCACTATCCTGGCTTTTTGGTGATAATTATTCATTCCTTTTTATCATTTTATATGATAACAAAGCATACAAATCCACAATTTCATGTTTAATAAATACTTAAGGACCATGGCCTCGCATTAATACCATAAAGGCGTATATACTCACGCACACATACACACACACTCAAACAGAAGCGCACTCTTACACACACTAAAGATAAAGATATTTACTTTAAATTGAATAGTTAATGGGTTTTGCAGCCTTTCGCCCATTTCCATTTTGCTGCAGCCCCTTCCACCCACTTTGCCTGGCAGTCATGCATGTTTCCCTCACTTTAGACTGTCGTGCGTGGTACAAACACAAAGCGTAGTGCACACTCAGCTTGTCTGTGTGTGTGTGTGTGTGTGTGTGTGTGTGCGTTGTGAGTGTCGATGTTTGACTATTAGATCATGGCTAAGTAGAAATAGCTCGCTGCGTGTTTGCCCGACGCACACGAGGCGAGTTAATTAACTTTTAGCCGATCGCAGCGTGCAGCAGCTGGCAAATCTGACTTCATGTTGCGCGGATTTGATTGGCAGCTGTCAATCAACGAAATGGAAAGAGAAATGCAAAACAAAAATCAAACGGATTGTGAGCTTTAAAGCCCAGCTTGACAACTGCGCACACTTCAATATGCTGTTTGGGAAAATAACTCAAATTGGCTGCCACTTTGGGAAAAACGAGTGCAATGCCAAATTTATAACTATTGAAAATATAAAAGCCAAAAACCAAGCTATCAACAATAGAAACAATTTACTGTTTGCAGTCTTTATTTTCCTAAATACAGGGTATTTTCAGTCGAGAGTTTCTAATGAATCGGAAATGATGACAGCGTATTTTTCAGTCGAATAGCCAGTTTTGTTTGTTTTTTCATCAAATGCGCAAATTATTAACAATAACAGCAGAGCAGAAGCAGTTGCAATACGCCCGACATTAAATGCCAACAACAATTGAAATTACGAACGGAGTTGGAGTCTCTTGTTATTGTTGTTGTTCTTCTTGTTGTTGCTGTGGGATTGGCTCTTGTTCGAGAAGGATTCGTTAGGAAAGTTGCGGTCGCTGTTGCTGTGTGTGGTGTGGAGTGGTGTGGGGTGGGGTGTGGCGGGGAGACCAATTGTGAAAGTCTGTTTAGCTGATGTGCAATGCACTCGAGCGCATGGAATTTACGCTCAGACGCATTCAGTGAGTGAGTGAATTTAAAACCGACTGTCAGACTGACTGACAGCCAGACATTGTTGGGGGCTTAAAGTTAGACAATGGGACAAGACAAGCGGCCGCATTGGCCAAAGCTGCTGTTTGCAGTCAAAGTCAGGACACAAAATGCAAATAAATACATATTGTGAGCCGGATCGCCGCCGGGTTCCTGAATGCGGTATTCCGATTCATGGATTTGTCAGAGCTGTCAAAGCAAAGCCCAATTTTGAGCATGCAATAAGAAAAATAGAAAAATGAATGAATGAAAGGCAGGGTATCGTGTGCAGTCCTTTGGAGCACTCGAATCGTTGCTCCAATGAATGCTAATTACACGCGCATTTGCCTTGTTAATTATCAATTCAGTTTGCCTGCCGTTGGCATCGTTGTCATCGTCATAAAATGCCAGCGTTGAGAACATTAAAAATTGTTTGCTCCTTTTGAATTTCAATTGAAGCTGTGCTTGTTGCAAGGACCAAACAGGGGAGAAGCGGGGCTTTCCTGCTCCTTAACTTGTACTTATACCTCCTGCACACACATACACTTGGATAATATATATATATAAATGTTGTATGTATTTTTGTGTGTTTTTGCATAAATTAATATGCAAATCACAAACAGTTTCATTAATAAACATTGCGAGCGAATAAAATGCGCGGCTTATGCTCGCCCATAAAAGCGGGCGGCGGGAGCTGAGCTGTGGGCGGTGCACTGGCCATAAATGCGCCCTGGCTTAAAATTTCTTAAAATTCAAAATGTCATTTCCTTAAAGGCAATTTCTATGCAGCAATTGTATCCAAACAGTATATATGCAGATGTATTTGAACAATTAACAATTGTAGCAAAAGGTGTATAGTAAATTTTCGTCCCTTTGCGCCACTGGATAATATTCTGCACTAAGTGAGATTTAGCTGATGTATTTTAATAACGTCATATTATAATAATTAGTAACGTTTACAAATCGCATATAAGTCTTGATAGTGCAAATCCAAAGTAAATTCCAATTGCAAGTGCTAGCCTCGAATTATAATGAAAATCTAAAACGCATAACAAAATTAGTCGCATGTACAATTTTCCATGAAATAGCAATTTGCGCTTACAACGCAACATTCACACTAACACTCATACCCGCATTCGCACTCAGACACACCCAAATTGTAAATTGCTGATCGTCCTGGTTGTAGTGCGAATATGGCTATTAAATTTGTACCGCTTACCCTCATTGATAGGCAGTTAAGCGCGTGCATCAGTAGAGGTACCAGCCATATTATCTGGCCAGCCTGGAGTCCTATCTATGGAGCCTATGAGCGCGCCACAATAATATGCAACAATCTTTTGCCTGCATTCATTGGCAGAACGAGTTACAGTGTCTGTCTGGCTGACTGTCCGCCTGTTTGTCTGTCCGTCTGTCTGTCCGTACCAAAGCAGTGAAATGAAAAATTTAATTTTCATAATACTCGAAAACAGTGCAATCCGATGCCAGGGCAGAGCCCACCATCCAATTTCCACCCATGACACCGCCTCACAACGTACTTCGTACACTTTTGTAATGGAAATTGAAAATATTTTCTCTGGCCTTACCATATTTGCTCTGCTCGGACTCTGCTCGGACGCTGCCTGTCTGAATTTGAATTCAACTGTTGCAACTGCAATGCATTCTCATTCATTTCCATGGGGCATTATTTTGATCGGAAAATGAATAAATGGCACAGAGTGACTGTTTGTCCCAGCCAGTCAGCTAGCCAGCCCAATACGTTTGCTCCCCTCGTCCACCAGTCCGCCCGGCCCAGCTATGAGTTTTGTGGTTGGACTTCATTAATTGAGTATAAATATTTGTCAGACGCCGTCAAGTCAGAATTTTTGGGCAGCCGCCTTTTGTATACAAATATTTTGGCCGAAACTCCGATCATGGCTCACAATCTTTCTATTTGCTTATTGTTTGGCTTAATCAAATTGTTTTTCAAAATGTAATCGTTAAATAGAAAAAGGGCTGTATGCCATTCGTTTTCCAATTTTCCAATTAGTTTCTATTTTGTCGATTTGTTTGTTTGTTTGTTTTAGGGTCTTGTTATAAAGGTTTCCTTTCCTTTTCCATTCTTTTCGAAATAGAAAACAAAACAATGTTTTTCAAAAGTTCATACAATTTTAATACACAATCAATCTAGAAGTAAATCATGACCAAAATGCTATCATACATGAACATCGGTTCAGTTTTGAAAAATTACATCTATGGTTCCGACAGATTTACAGTTTACAATTTTTGCCTAATTTGGTATGTTTTTTGACAACAAACTTAATCCCCTCAATTTTAATAATGCTTTTTAAACAAATTGTGGTAACAACAATGGATTGAAAATAAAATTTGCAATTCCTAAATATAGAACTAATCTATAGGACAAATCATGACCAAAATGCCATCAATCATGAAAATCGGTTCACTTTTGACAAAATTATGAGAATGTGAACTATGAGACTCGGAGAGCTTTACATATCGACATTATCGCTAATTTTGGTAATGCATATATTTTAAATGTAGAATCAATCAATTGGAAACGTGATATAAAATACACCAAATATTAAAATCAGTTCCGCTTTGACAATGTAATGGGAGTTTGAAATATGGCAACTATTGATCTTAGAGCTTTAAATGTGAAATTTTTGTCTTGCGGTATACTTAAGTATTCCAGATTAAAATTCTCCATTTTCTATAGCAAAGATTACAAAAATGCAATATACTCTTTCTACTTTGTTAACGATTGTAAAACGTTAGACCACGCAGTAATGAATTAATTTAAAATCGCATAGTTCACCTTTCTGCCCAGACAAATATATAAATTAAACATAAAAACACACAAAATATATAAAATATTTTTTTTTGTTGCCATATTTCTTAGATATTTACAAAATTATAATAATTACTATTATCAGTTAAGCCCACTCTATCTCAAGACCATCCTTCAACGAATTTATTCATATGGTTCTAATGTCAGTGAGAAAGTCGACATGGAATAAATATGTTTCCGTCGTAATGCTCATAAATAACACATATTCCGTATGATATGTTATTATAGAATGTTTTATTTTTCTTTAGCTGCGCTGCGCTGCGCTCCTGTAAATAATTACCAGGACGTGCTGTTAGCTGCGTTTTAGCTAAACGAATTAAAGGCCCAAACGTTGCGTCAAATACGTGACTCTAATGCCAAATAAACATGTCCATCGTCAAATTCGTACTTTTGTGGCGCAAATGTATTTATGTGCACACAAACACACACACACACACACACACAAATGATGCATGTGTTCATGTATGTGCACTCAATGTAAAGCACTCAATAATTTGCTTTTTTAAATTGCCTGCTGGCCATAAAGCTGCACAGCATATTGGCCGCCTGCAAAGTGAACGATGAGGGGAAGATCTTCGGCTGGCGATTAGTTCAATTTAACAGCCTAAAAAGAAGGCAACCAAGCGGTGCCATGTCATTCATTTGTCCACGCCCGACTACTTGCGGACCACATGTATAAATTTCTCGCCAGGACATGCACATAGAACAATGTGGCTTCAGCTCCTGGCTCTGGCTCCGGCTCCGGCTCTAACTCTGGCTCGACTAGCTGTGCACTATCTTTGACTACATAAATCACAGACTAATAAAGCCGCAAGACTGGAGCTGCTCGGCACACCCAACCGGAGCAGCACAGAAAAACTAAGCGTAACGTGGATAAAAAAAAGAATGACAAAAAAAAGAAGAAAAAGAGAAAAAATGGCGACATGCGACATATGAAGTTTATTAAAATGGCTAGTGTGGGTGGAGGGGCTGTGAAGACGGGGGCGGAGGGTATGTGTGGTGCCTGGCACGCTCTTACGCATAGTTCAACGTCGTGCGGCCATAAATATTGTGACCCTTCACAGAGGTAGAAGCCAAGAAAAAAGCGAATACAAATAAAATAGAAACTGAATTCAATTTTTTGGGGCCTGCGCCAGAATATTTAAATTTTGATTACAGTGGCAAACATTTGGTCAAAGTTTTATGATAATTTTGATTGTTTGCACAGTTTCTGCTGTCGTTGTTGTTGCTGCAGTTTAATTGTTGTTGTCGTTGTTGTTGTGTGGCTCGAAAGACGTGCAATTACGGCCAATTAACATGTGTTTGTACAAGTGCAGAAATACAAACACAAATGCCACACACGCACACACACTCAGATAAAAAGGGGGCCCCAATGTGCTGGGGATGGGGGCGGCAATATACAAACAAATACAAAACCATATATATTATTGCGCCTTTGGCAAGAAAAAAGAAAACAACAACAACCATAACGGGAAGAACACAAAAAGCGACAACCGAAGGCATCGGCTTTATCCAGTTTCCGGCCTCCGTGTTCTCTTCTGGGCCTTATCCTGCCAGCTAGCCGCAATCCTTTGCAGCACTCTCGACGTCCTTGTTGGCATCGCCTAATGAGTGCCAGCATCAAAATTCATGACAACCAACCGCCTACCAGAGACCACACCTACAGCACGTACTACACCCACTGGTGCAGGGCGAAGCGGGGTGAGGGGGCGACGTGGCACTCCGACAAAATTTTGCTGATGAAAACGGCACAAAAATGAAATATTTAACTAAATTAACAATCTTGTTTATTTATTCAAAATTTGCATAAACAATTTGGCCGAAAGATGAAAAACCAAAAGTCTATTTCGTTCTCGCCAGCATATTTGCTCTTCTTCTTGCCATTGTTTTTGTTTTCCTGTTTCTGTTCCTGTTTTCTGTTTTTGTTGATGTTGCCAGTTGGCCTTGACTGGATCCAGCTGGTTAGCTGCGTGCTGGGGCGCAGCCAAAGGGGCGGGGCTGGGCTTGCCAGAGCTTGTGCTTATTTCGATATGCCTCGAAATGGGGCAACCCCATCCCCATGTTTTCTAGCTACGACCATGCTTGATAATCTAGTCGGGCATTTGTATTTTGCTCAACGCAAAGTTGTGTCTGTCCAACTTAGAACATTTATGGGGGACTTTTCGAATCTCCGATTTCAAAGGTCACATGTAATGAATTTGTATACAAATCATATTTCTTGTTTTTGACTGTATTATGATTGTATTCCTCTTTTCTTTTAATTTTAATTTACTTTTATTATCTGCGACCAATATTGCTTTTGTTTTTTCAAGGCGAAGGTTTAATTCTTATTTTCTTGGCACCTAGTACTAGCCCAGATGATAAACAGCCCAGCAGCGGCACGTGAGTTGTCAATTTATCTATTTTACTCCACCCGTATTCCCAGTCACAGCCAATGGCACCAGCCCCTCCCCACGCCCCCTTGTAATCCGATACCATTTTACTCGAGCATTATATAGCGGTTTTTAGCTGAATTATGGCCTTTGCGTGCGGCGGCAGTTTTTGACAAATGCGTATAAGCTGTTTAATATTTAAATTTAATTATTTTTGCGTGAGCCGCCAATGAAATGGCGCCCCTTCCCACCCTCACACCGTACTAAATAGCTAACCATAAATTATGCTTATTAATAGATGAGCGCTGAGCGGGATTTGTGCCCCAAATGACCCGGATCAGGGCTCTGCAATATCTTGGGGCATTTAGCATGCTTTAGACAGCCACAAATTGTTGCAAGTATGCCAACTTTAAGGCGTCAATTATTAGCCTTCAAACGAGCTAAGCAACATCAACGTTGCAATTGACAAGTGACTAAGTGCTGACAGCCAACTACTTACTTATGCAGTGGTGTGTCCGTGTGCGCGCGTGTGTGTGCGTGTGTGTGTGTGTGCGTGTGACAATGTACAAGTGCAAAATATGTCGTCACAGTTGTCACTATCGACACCCTCCCACTCACACACACACACACACACAGATACACTTACCAAGCGAACCGAGAGTTGCCGTCGCTGCATCAACCCTTTTGATGTCACTTGAATTTTAATGAAAAATTCACACATGCCACAAGCGCACAACGTGCAAGATATACCCATCCACACACACACACACACATAGACACATACACCCATTCTCCTCTGTTGTGGGCGTGTGATCAGAACGTGCCTGCTTCTGTGTTGGCTGCGGTATTTGGGTACGGCCGTGGTCACTCAAGCTGGACATAACGTCACAGTCGCAGACGCATTTACCGAGAATAGCTAAGCCCAATGCTGATGCCCGGGACGTTGACAGAATACTCACAGGACACCCACAACAGACCCGCAACCACACACACACACACACACAGACAAGACAACACTAAGGAAACTGGCCATGACGTTGGCCAAGAAGCATAGACGTAACGGCACCACAAAGCGGAAACCTGACCCACTGCAGTTGAGGCCCAAAGTTTGATGAGATAATGACCAGATATTCATTGAGCATTTATGACATATAACTTCAATATGTTGGCGTAACATAATGCCCATTAGAAACTAAATTGCGTTGGCTTCTGACCATTTAGTTTGGGCCCAAAAGCATTTAACAAACTGGCTTAATATGAGCTCATTTAAGGGTATTTTCATAATCACATCCTATTTGCAATCTACATGCGACATTTGATTGCTCGCCTGGGATTCGGTAAATGACACTTTCCCTTAACTCCTTTGGCTTTTAGTGAATCTTCGCCAGGATCATTTTGAAAAATAAAAGCTCGGCTCAAGATGTCGTCACAATTTTTCACTGTCTTAGCCTGAATTCGTTACACTTAAATGTGGCTTCTCAGTATCTTCTATATATTTCTCTATTTCGTTTGTTTGGTCTGCTTTACACTAAATCACAAAAATACACTCTAATATGATTAAGCACGTTTTTAGCTGCAAAATAAATCAAGTGGTGCAACGGGCACGCTTATGAAACCAGCTACCCACACAGTCGTCTCACGTGGCCCAAACAAACAAAAGCCGTTGCACACAAGCATTATCCTCATACACACACACACACACACACATACGCATCCGCACACACACTCAGGCAAATAAAATAAAACATCTGTGTAAATCGGTGTGCGACAACTAAAAAAAGATAAAACAAGATATATCTTAATTCGTGTCTTGGCTACTACGAAACTAATACACCCTGCCATAGCCGTTTGAAGATTGTTTCTACGCTCAAGTAAAGTTTCATATTTCATAACTCAATGTTAGTCAAAATATTATATTTATCAATCGAATAATATCGTTATAGTTTACTTATTCATTTATGTAATTGTCATTATTAACGATTAAATGTTCAAATATCCTTTATATATTCCAATTACAAATATTTCTTTTTATGACAGGGTATATCAGAGATATCATTTACTATTTTAGGACAACATTTTAGCCAAAATTTTTAATAGGTTTCAATAGAAGTTACTCATATAGAGTTTCCAAAGTCGGCACAAAGCCTAAGTAATGTCAATAAGACAATGTGCATTTGCCGAAGGCCAAGAGGGAGAGAGAGAGACAGAGAGAGAAAGAGAGAGAGAGACAGAGAGAGAAAGAGAAAAGATGCATTGCCAAGTCCGGACAAGTCGTGCTGTTTCAAGCCAAACCAAACTCTTACTGCAATTTTAATGACATTTATGTGTGTGTCTGTGTGCGTGGCTCTGCGACTCTGTGTGTGTGTGTGTGTGGGTGTGTGCTTGGCTACAAAAAGTGCACGTGTCAAGGTGTTAGTGTTAGTTTATGAGCTCAACGTGAAGCTAACATATTTCAAGTCTCTCTGGCAAGAACAACAGCCAGCGTGCAAAAAGAGCAGCAACAGCAGCAACAGCAGCAGCAGATGACTAGATAGTAAAAGGTGTGCCCTAAGCGGGCTGGAGCGGGGCATGTGAGGGGTACCAGAATGTGACACACATACACATTATCTCATTTCCACAGGTTTTGGACGCAAGAAAGCGCTAAAGTTAAAAGCCAGCGGGCAGGGGGAGTTGCTGCTGCTGCTGCTGCTACTGCTGCTGCTGCTTCTGCTGCTGTTGGGCGTAACCCTTACTGCTGCCACACATAATGCCAGCTAGGAGAAAAAGAAATATACGTATATGAGTTATATAGTTGGAAACGGAACAGCTACAAATGATTTAGACAGCGCTCCGTTATAGCTATAGCTGCCATAAGCATAGTTATAACTTGGCTGTGCACTGCAAATAATTAAATTTAATATACTAAACAGTCCAAACTGACCAAATGACCAGAACTCGCACCGACTTTGGCCAACTGCAAGACTTGATATCAAATCACGATTTCACCGCACATAAACGGTCAGCCGCACAAGTATTATAAACACTTTCAATAATGTATGTGTGCGTGTGTGTGTGTGTGGGTGTATTCTGCATTGAGCCTTCTGCAAATATAAACATCAAATATGAGTGGACACGCAGCGACAACAAACTCACACGCATGCATCTAAATTTGTAATGCATACACATGTGTATTTAGACAGGAACAAAAGCAACAGAGTCGAGAGACGCACACCGAACTGAGAGACACAGACGAATGCTGACATTGCAACAACAACAACAACAACCAGTACAACCAGAACAACAACAACTCGAATAACTTAATGCTTATGCGTAAGTAGGGGTCAGGGTGCAGGGGTTATACAGCTAGGGGTGGCAGAGCATAACGAGCCGTAACCGTAACATTACCCGATTCCCAGCGCCGCCATTTCACTCCCTGCGGAACACATTTGCTGCAACGGAAACATCCAACATAAATGTAAGATATGCCAGGAATGCTAATCACAAACGCACAGTTACCCAAAACACACACACACACACTCGCACACACACACCCAATCAGAAGCTGGCAGGCACTAAAACATTTGTAAATGTTGCAAAGTATCATCTTAAAGAGATTTGCAGCTTAGCGGCCGCGTAATGCGTTACGCATACGTAAACAAAAACTCGGCAGCAACACTCACACTCACACTCATACTCGCACCCCCAGTCGCACACTCATACACTCACATTCGCAGCCATATCCTGCATGCGAAATGGGTTCAAAATGATGACGGCAGCCAACGTCGGAGTCAAAGCCATTGATTTCCCACCTACCCGCATCACCCCTTCCTGTTGTCATTCAGACACGTTGCATTCATCGACGCTGGGCGGGTCAGCAAAGTGCTCGGGGAGTGGCTACAACTTTAATGTGCAATAAATCATCAGAAGATCCTAAACAAAACAAAACAAAAATATATGTATAAAAGAAAAATAAAACAGAAAGCTGTCGCAATGATAGCCACAGGCTGCACTTGGACTGAAATGTAGGCAATGAAAGACGGTTATTTAAAATTATTCTAATTGAGTACAAGGTGGATATTACTCGGTAACAGTAAAATATATGCACTCTATATTGATAATATTTGTAAGAAAAAAATAAAACAAAAAGATCAAAATGGAAACTTTTATTGTGTCATTTATTTGTTATATTATTCTATATCACAAATATTAACTTCTGTTATATTATATTATTTTATGATTATATGATAGTTCAAGGGTTCTTGCTTATTTTTGTTGGCTTACTTTTTCATTTTAACTTTTCATGTACCAAATACAAATAATTTGTATTTCAACTGATTTTGGATTAAACAATTTTGATGCAGAGCACTGGCTAGTCGCACAATCTGAAACCATTCCCACTTATGCCTTACAGTTACTTTAATTTTTGGCCATACCTTTAAGGATTTTAGCTTTAATGCTCGTCTGCTCAGTTGCTGATGAAGCCCGCCCCCAAAGGGCAGGCGGTTTGGGCATCCGTTTTATGACTGCGGGGCATAAAAATCCTTGCAGCAGAGTAAAATAAACAAAGCGCACGCATTACGTGCCGACCCATTTTTGTCATTATGCGTGAACTAATAAAGCCATGAACGAACCAGTCGACTGTTGCCTGGTGGCTAAAACGTGCTAAGCCAAACGGAGCAATGCGATGCGACCAGACGGGAGCTATGGGCCAAGTCTCAGACAATCGCTAAAGCACAGGCAAACACAGCGCCAAATAACGGGCAAACACACACACGCACACATACTCTTTAAGCTGTTTAAATTGTGGATGTGTGTGTGTGTGTGTGTGTGTTGTCTTGTACTTAACTGGTACCTATTAGCAGCGGTCTTAAAGCAGCCAAAAGGCTCATTATGGGCTTGGCATTCATGCAAAAGATGATTGAAACGCCAACAGAACCGGACAGACACAGACAAGGACAATTGTTAACCCTAACAAAATCGAGAAAGGAGGCAACGAGACAAAAGGCAACAAGCATCAAGACAGGAGCAGCCAACGGACCTTCGCAGCTCGACAACGGGCAAAGGATTTACAGGCGAGCCCGGGCTTAAGGCTAGCGGATAGTTTTTCATTTAGCAACTCGGTGCCCTGGCCAAAACGGTGTCCTGTGCCGTTGCCGTTGCCGTTGCCGCTTCGTACATCTTCGTTTATTGTCACTTGCTGTGGATTATAACGGATTTCCTATGCTACAATCGTTCGCAATAAAAGCGTTAAAGCGCTTTATCATTATTCACTTTGCGCACGGTGCGCACCACGCGTCGTATGAGTAACGTCGCCCAGTCCAATCGCTGACAGCTTACCAACGCGTCTGTACTACTGTATTGCCGCTGAAGTCCGGTTGCCCGGTTGCCAGTTGGCCATAGAATGGCTTCCCTTTCAGCCGGTACCGGCGAGAGGTCTTGAGCTGAATAATGTTTTGCTTGGGCATTGCGTAAAGATTATAGGAATTATAAGGCAGGCGAAAGGAAAACGCTATAAATGTCAACGTCAATGGCCATAAAAATGAATTAAATGTGAGTGGGCGCTCAACCCCGCCCCTCTCTCCCACTCTCTTTCTATTTTATTCGCTTTGGCCATAAATTAGCAGGCGGGCGACATAAGCAAATTGTGTGTGTTGCGACTGTCTCTTTGTTTTACATGTGCAACTGGCTATGAAAATCGTTGATTGTCGCTGCCAGAAAGTTGCGAAACAAAACCGAAACTGAAACTGAAAGTCGGACCTCAATGTTAGTCGCTGCAGCAGTAGCCATTGCTACAGTTGCAGTTGCACAGTTGCACAAGTTGCAGCAACTTTGGCAAAGTGATATTAACTTTTAATGGACAAACTATACGAAAACTGTTCCTTGTTTTTGGTGTCCTTTTCTCTGTTGCTGCCGCCGCTGCCACTGCTGTTGGTGTTGGTGCTGCTGTTGTTATTGTTTTTGTTTCGCCTGCGACCCGGCTTGGCTCTGTACTAAGTGCTGCCAAAAGTGCAGCAGAATGTGTCGTGGCCGATAAAATAAACATTATCACAACTGGCAATGGTAAAAATCATGTGCAAAATGCACAAGGCGAAATAGTGCCCTGTTAGCGAGGTTAGCTACAAAGTTTCCAGCTGTGAATGAACAGTAAATAAACATAAAAATACAAATTATATAATTGTATAATGCTCAATTTATTAGAAATTATTTTAACGAATTAATTTATATAAATATATTATTGTTTATATTTAATTAAATGAAGATTCCTAAAGCAGCCCTCGCATTGCGAACATATACAAAATGTGTGTCCTTGTTATTGTTTTGACTCCCTGTACAAGAACTTTGTTTTTAATTTTAGCATGGTCTTGTTGCTTGTAGAATTTTGCGTTTATTTTACATTTATTATCATTTGCACAGCATTGAAATTTATTTATGTTGCTTTTTCGGGCTCGCCAAGCACATGACGTATGCGCACTGTGGCCAGAACTTTAACTCTTAAAGACTTTCGCAATGCATTAAATATAGCATTTCTGGCACTCAACTCCAGTCCAACTCGCACTTAACTCAACTTCACTCATTTCCATTTCCATTCATTTGAGTCGCTTTGTTCGCGGCTTTTGTTTGGCTCGCCGCGCTGATTAGTTTTGCGCAGTTTGTTGATTTGGCCAAGTGCGCGAACAACAACAACAACAACAACAACGAAACACAAAAGAGAGAGTTGTCACTCCAGTCGCTTCTGTCGCTTATCGCGCATACATTTTAAGTTTCGACTACTGGGCATTGCCTTTGTGCTCTGTGTGTGTCCAGGCCAAGTTTATGAAGTTGCCCGGTAAAAGTTTTAGCCTTGGCCATTGTCTTTGCCAGCGAGAATTACAACTGATACAGACTGCAAGTGAATGCCTCTCTGTAACTCACCAAATCCCTTCTCGTTCGCTTTCCCTGAAGCAGCTGAAGTGCTCCCTCCTACGGCTGGAGCAGTTGTCGTCTCCGTTGGCTTCCATTATGGAGGGTACTTATGCCGGCACGTTTTTAATGAATGCACCACAATTTAACGCAATGTTAACAAAGTCAATGCCATTTTTCTGGTAGTGCTCGTTTCACCTCTTTATGTTTTAATAAAAATAAATAAAGCAAACGGCGCAAAAGCCGCAATTGAAACTATTTGCACAACACTCACGTAGAGCGCGCGCTTAAGACCCAGCTAACCGGAAGCGGGCAGCACCACATCCGGTCGAGGCAACGGCCACCAACACCCACACCCACACACGTACACGTACACGTACACGCACACAGCTATGCGACCCTAAAAGCTCATTAACATTTTAAACAGCGACGCAAAGCGACGCCGCGCCGCCTTTCCTTGCAGCCCTTGCCCAGTGTCGCCAACAGGCTAAAAGGTGTTAAAACAGTCCTAAACGCACATACAGCCTGCCAGCCAGTGTACTGTGTGTGTGTGTGTGTGTGTGAGCGTTGGTGTGTTGACATGCAGCCGTTAAAGTGCTCGAGCACACCTCAAGTAGCTTTGTTCAGTTGGCCCTTTGCAAAGTGTTTGAGCTAGTTGCTGACGTCGTTCTAGACGCCATCATTGTAGTCCTCGCCCTCGTCGCCATTGTCATTGTTGTTGTTGTTATTGTTGTTGTTGTTGCTGTTGCTGTTGTTGTTTTCGTCGCCAATGCCCCTCTGGGCAACCCAGCAGCAGTGCCACAGTGCCGCACTGGCGCACACGCGGTGCCAATTTGAAGAGGTCCTGGCCCAGGAGGGCACACGGCGCGCCCAGCCACGCCGCGCTGAAACGAAATGCTAAATTATGGCATTTAACTGGTTAAAATCGCTTTGACTTTGGTAATTATCATGAACATTATTCCTTGTTTATTCACTCTAAAATTCACATCTTATTTGCCTCATGAATTTTGGCATTTTACAACGACGAGCGTCGAGCAAACCGTCAATTGACTTGCTTTTATGCAGGATAACTTGCCGTTGCACAATGTTAATAAGGGTATAATGGTGCATCTGTGACTCCAAAATGATACCCACGACATTAATCCACACATGTATGCTAAGAAAACGTTTTAATAACAATACTAACTATATTTATTGCAGTGAACTTTATTCATTTGCTATTCGTACCTTATTCGATTGTTCTTGAATCTGTTTTCAGAGCTGTATTTGAATAAGTGACCGGCACAAATTCCACTCATTCTGGAAATATCCAAGGATAGAACAAAATGTAAACTTAATAAAAAAGTTTTCTCAAAATTTAAAGCAACGCGTTTGTGCCACTCGCACATTAGTTTCGCACAACACAGCCCCTTCTCTCTCTCTCTAATAACCGTATTTTCGACATTTTCAATTTTGGTAACGGCCTCCAAGTAAAGTGTAATTAAAAATCTGATGAAAACAACTTGCATTATGAAGTTAAATGCGCTCAAAGGATAATATGCTTAAGCACACTAACACAACGATGAGCAGACCTGCTCACAGTTTCGCACACACATGAACGAAAATGCACACACAAGGGCACACACTAACGCACATAATAAGCCATTTTGTGAGCAACTTTTATCAGCATCATTAAAATTCTGACACATGTAACACGAAATCAAAACTTTGACTAAAAGTGCAAAAGGCGTTGAAACCGCTCCTCCTACGTTCTGTCCGCCCCCCAAACGCCCTCTTGCGCCCCCTTGCATTTTGGCTGTGTCGGTGAGTGTCAGTGCCAGGACGAGGCTGCCTTCGACGCTCTCGCTGCCTGCCGCCTTTGGCGCGTCCTGACTCCTTATACTAATTTCCATATAAGTAGCGTTAACATATCATTTGCATAAATTTTGTTGACATCTTTTCAAAATCGCACGAAAATGTTTTAAGGTGTTTCCGCACACACACATACACATATATATATTTATATATATGTATATATATATACATACATTGTAACGTTCAATCTATAGAGGGATAAGCATATATGTATGTGAGTGTGCTGAGTACCTTGTATGCTTTAACACGACCCTCTGTTGCCCCTTTTCACCCCTTATCACTATCTCTTTCTTTCTCGCCTCAAAGCAATGACAAATGATTTCTGTGTGTGTTTGTGTGAGCTTGTTTGTTAGTTTATTGTAGGAAACGGTAATTGAATCCAACACAAATTAAATAAAGCAAATAGAATTGTAACAAATGTGATTCATCTAAACGAATAACCAATTAGTGTATTAAAACTTTTAATTTATTTCCATAAATTGCCTATTTAACGCAATAACTGATATTCAAAATTGATTTAAATTCAATTGCGTTTTAAATTTCTTGGTTAGCTATTAGAGCATAAATAATAATGATATGCAAGTTAACAAAAATCGCTTTAAAATGTAACATTTTTCATTGAGAACTGCACAGTTCATCCTCAAGTGCATGTTTATTGCAGAAGATGTGTAGGCATAAAAGGGCAGAGGTGAAGGAGCGGTTACAGCAGGCATTTAGGCAGGGATGATAAATTTGGAGCACATGCCCCACACACATGGCGAGATTCATGTAACAAGAATCAGTGTCAAATATGTTGTCATTTAATTTCGCACTCACATTTAAGCACACGCGGCTGTAGCAGCGCATCGCAACGTCAGATTTTTAAAAAAATGGAAATAAGCTTTCCAATCTCTGGCTGTCGCACTCTCTCCAGCAGCTAGGGCTGTATATCTGTCTCTCATTCTGAATGTTTAAATTGTTGTTTTACGCATTGACAAAGTTGAATTACTTATGAATTTTCCTTTCAGCCTCGCATAGCATCGCTTCGCCTTGTCTTATCTCATCTCCCATCGCTTTTCCGTTGCATACTTTTGAGCGCTGGCATTTTGCAGCAACTTTAATTAATCAACGCGTCGAGTTTTAAGTCGCACTGTAAGCCACAGTGCCTATGCTTTGGCATAGGCATTTATCAAAGTAACATGATTATGCTCCAAATGGGCAGGTAAGCCAGTCAGTCGTGGTGTTCCGGAATGGGCGTGGCCGGCATAGCATTAGCGATAAGAGAGACAGAATGCCAGTATGTCTGTCCGCCTGGCATATGTGACAGGGACCAGCCTGGGCGACAATGTCGGTGTAAAAACCGCAAATATGTTTTGCCTTTGCTGCTGCTGCTGTTACTATTGTTTTTGTTGTTGTTGTCTTACTGCCACGAAAGACGGCGCACATTAGAAGCAAACGTCTGCCCCATTACAACCGCTACCGCCGCCGTTGACAATGGAACTTGTCTTTTTAATTAAATGCTAAAAGAAAATGCTAAAGATAAATGAAGTTGTGCTAAATGCGTGCTGTGCGTGTGTCTACCCCAACCAATTCCCAGCCGCAGAGTATATGCTAGCAGAAGATGCTCTAAAAGAGTGTGAGTGTGTGTGTGTGTATGTGTATTGGTATGTGCTCATTGTTGCTGTCTTTGCCCGTCTGCTTGTCTGCCTGCCCGTTTGTCTGCCTGTCTCTAACGGATTTCAATTATTTTATACCAAAATGTTCTGCTTTTGGGGTTTCTGCGGCGGCATAGCCGACTACTCCGCCCTTCATTCCATGTGGTCTTCTTATTGAATTATGCCCTTGGCAGTCCCTTAAGTGCCAGCACCACCAACGCTCAACAACCAGTTGGCTATAACGTGCCCCATGTAATGAATTGGCATAGTTTCATTGAGGTAGAAGCTTCTAATGTACTGCGTATGTGTCTACAGTGGGTAACACATATATTCAAACAATTTTTAAATTGTGAACATGTTATTCCAAATAACATTTGAATTCTCTCAAATTACTCACCTATATTAAACATATTATTTGGTCTAATTTTTGAATTACAAAAAAATAAATAAATAAAACGCTATTTTAGATTTAAAACTTTTTTGTTTAAAAATAATGTTTCAAATTAAAAAAACACACTTTTTTATAGCAAAAATGCTTTAAAAATCATCAATATATTAAAATGTAAAATTTTATTAAGCCAACTTGCAATCAACATAAGAAGCTTAAGGTCAAAATGTAAATGGGATAACCTAAAAAAAAATCTTTATAAATAACAATATATTGAGCGAAATATTGTAAACATATTTGCTACTTTAAATCTCAATATTTTTATTTAAGCTAAAAACACAATGTTTGGCATTATTCATGTATAAAACTGTTCGATAAACATATTATAGCAGATAAAACCCGAAATCCAATTGTCAGTCGCAAATATAATAAAAATAACAAACTAAAATAATATAAAATTAAATCGTCCGATTGAACAAAATCCCAAAATTGTTGTGGCATTTGTAATCGCTGTTCAATAATTTTTGGCCATTTTATGGCCATGGCTTACTGTCGCACACACACACACACCAACATGTGTGGGTGTGTCTATAATGGACGCTAGCTTACAAGTGTCATGTTTTAAGCGTGCACAAACAACAACAACAACAACTTGAGTTGCTACAACTAAAGTTACATCGGCTTTAGTTGGATCTATTCTAGTGGGCGTTCTTGTTCCGTCGCTTGCAGATCAAATTAGATGTATAAATAACAAACCGATTAAGCGATTGTGCGTCTAAGCTGGGACGACCAGACCAGACCAGCCCCACCCAGACCAGGACAGGCAAGTGCGTCCAACAATCCTTGGAGAGCCATTCTCCTCGAGTGTGGAGTGGGGCACAAAATTGTTGTATTTTATTGCCGAGGCGGATAACAGGAGCTCGGCAATTGTTGTCAGGCTCATTTGGATTATAATTGATGTCGGCCACTACAAGGCTTCAATTGCTTTAAGCCCGGCCAAGATAAGCGCGAATCTTGGTAGCCACATCAATTAACAGCACCAAGAAACTGTTTTAGCAATTATTCTGCGCCAATGCGCGTTTGGTGAGAAGGGACTTTGAATTGGGGCTGGAAGCCAAACCCAAACTTCAAGTTATTTAGTGCTGTTGCTCTCTCTCCTTCTCTCACTCTATCTACCTCTCGCTTTCTCCGCGTTCTCTCTTAAAATGTGTATCTCGTGTCAATGACAGCCACTTTCAGTCTATCATTTGTTTATTTTTAGATACTTTTCATATTACGAAAAAGTGCATATTGGGTTTAGGTAATATTCAGCTTTTTTACAAGACAAGGATCAATTCGTTTATTTTCTTGCTGTCCGTCTGTTCTTCGGCGTTTTCGCAATAGTATTAATTCCCACAATCTTGTAATCAATCCAAAGATCTTGTATGTGTCACACATATCATCTGATAGCCTACTCCTCATATCACTTTTGTAATTCTTTCTTTTTTTGAAATCCTTGATTTCCTTCCCATAATCCAAAAATGTAATTATATCACTTACAACAGAGTATGGCGCAGCTTGATAATTCTCATTCAAGAGCTCTACTTATTTTTGTTTATTTTTTTCATACGCTTTGCCGCCCGGCGAGCTTTCAGACAGCCCGTTTATTTGGCGCCCATGCGGCGTATGATGAATTTCATGCGCAACGCCTAATCAACTGCAAATGAAATGGACAATTGTTCAGCGGTAGGTAACCACACGCGTCGATACATCAAATCGACACCACACACACACACACACACACACACACACACACACACACACACACACACACACACACACACACAAGCACAACAAGCATGCTGCTGTTCTTGTTACATGGTTCAGTTTTCGCCCGTTTGTTGTTCATTTTGTGCTTTTGGCTTGGAAAATAAATGGCGCTGGTTGTGTTTGGGCCAGTAAATCCGCTCATTGCCATTTTGGACTGTTGTTGCTGCTGTCGCTGCTGATGTTGTTGTTGTTGTTGTTCCTTCCACATTGTTTGCACCGCTGTTGCTTTTCTTGTTGTTGTTGTTGTTGTTGTTGTGTTAGGTTCGCAGCTTAATAACCATTGTCCTGCTTCACGTGCTCAACGTGGGAGCTATAAACTGTCATTTAAGTTGTTGTCGATGTCATTCTTATGGCTTCGCCTGGCCTGCCTTCCTGCCTGCTGCCATGCTCGTGCTTGTTGTTTCAGCCAAGATTTGTAGCCGAGTTTCTTCAGCAGCCCAGCAAACAAAAAAAAAAGTTAAATTAAATGTATTTATGAGCAAAAGCAGTCAACGGATGGTAGCCAACACACGGCAAAAAACACTCCAGAGCAAAATAAACAACATAAGCGAGCAGTGCGTGTGTATTGTGCATTTATGTATCTGTGAGCTGAGTGTAAGCACTCTTTACAAATATAATAGGCTTACCTGACAAATAAGCGCACAGATAAATTCCCATAGTTATTTAACACACACCGCATCCATCACAAGGCATTGCATATATTTCAATGGACACATATACGAAGATTTAAATGGATACTGAAGTTTAAATAGATTTAATAATGTTGCAATGCAACGTTTAAATTAGAAGCGGCACTTTACATTAATGTTGTCATTTGTTAAATAATAGACACTGATTTTTCCGGTTGTCGCATTTAATCGCCAATGCATTTAAAATTGGAATGCAAAAATAATACAATAATCATTTGAACAAAGTCTGACAAAAAAGTGATGAAAATTAATTTTGCTTAGTTCGCAACAAAAACTTTTTGTGAATTTGGAAACATTGAAATATTGATTGCAGCTAGCGCAACTACAGCTGAACCATAAATAATGTAATTGAACACAACTAAATTGGATTTAAATTAATTTTGTACAAACTAATTTCAAACGCTGTCAACTTGATACATAAATCGAAAACTTCTTCAAAGCTGACAACTGAATGCGATTTGCAACCTTTAAGAGCTGTCATGAATCGATGCATGCTGAAGACACTTCATTTGCCCAGCTCTAAGTTTCATATTTCCCAATTACACAATTTACTTGCGTTAAATTTAATAATAATAGTCTTGTTGCACAATCCATTTTATTCAACAAATGCAATCAGAATTTTTCAGCACCAACGATCCATTAAAGCCCAAAAGACAATTTCTGTCAACTGCATCAATTATTGAACATTATTATATTCGACCAAATGGCAACACACTTTCTTGAGCAAAATAATAACAACCGGAAACTACTGTAAACTTTCCACGAACTTTATTCCAACAAAAATTGTTTTATTGATGCAATGTTGTTGATACTTTGAGGAGGTTTGGTAATCCAACGTCAAAAATTTGTTAACTTATGTATCAAAACTTCAGTAATCCCGTTACATACGCAATCCCGTATAACACCCAGACTGACAATCAACAAGAAGAAACATTACACAAATCTACTATTTATTTGTTCCTTAAAAAGCTGAGTAAGAGATAAATATTATCTTTATAGCTTATCATGTTATAGTTTATTTAAGTTTGCCCACATATTCCAACAACATTAATGTTTGTATTTATTAGAAATGCAAATGTTTCAAGTTGCGTTTAGGCTGCAAATAAATACATGCAAATACACATCATTGAGAGACAGTAAACATCATTTAAAGCTACATAAATAATTGAAGGACATGGCTAAAAATCTATGAATGCAACCAAACTAAGGCTTAGAATTTGGGCTACCATATTAAAAAGCAGTCGATGTAGTGGTGTTAATTTTATTGATGTTGATGTTAATTAAAATATGGTTAACAACTAATGGCAAATGTAAATTTGACTTTTGTGCTGATGCAGTCATCTGTCCGACCTCGTTTTGGCCAACACCAGCAGCAGCAGTTTACCACAAACATGAATTGCTTTCAATAATTGTGGCTGCCTTCCCTTTTTTTTTGAGGTTTAGAATTTTTGTGTGCTTCTGTTTTGGTAAACTAAACGCACGAATCGTTGGCTTTTACGTTAATTTGTCTGTTAAATGCCGCAGCGTGTATGTTAAATGCAATGCTGCAATGCTGCCACAACAAGGTATTCACAATTTGCCATGTGTGTGGGGGTGTGCAAGGGGAGGGTTTGTTTTATTTATGCAGCATACGCTACGCTGCACATTTAACTCAAAGTGCCAGCCACAACGAGCTGCTGACCATAAAAATATATAGACTTCTAGCCTTTAAATCTGTTTTATATATACAGATGCAATTATAAATATTACTACAAGATATTAAATTTTATTAAACGTCCGCTGCGTAGTCGAATGGCAAAAGATCTGATACACAGTCAGTCAAAGGCGTCAATCATGATGTACCAACAATCCCTGGCTGCTGGCTTATTATGCTTAAAATGTAACTGCAAAAAGTATTCGACCTTTGTCCGGGTAGGCGCGGCAAAACACAAACATTTGCACACATCTCAGGCGCGTTGTGTGTTTTTTACTACATGTGTACTTTTGTGATTACATGAATTTTTAAAATGCGCGCATTCGCGCACACACACCCACACACTCACACACACGCACACACTTACATATTTACAGTGTCGGTGAGAGGTTGGCGGTACACAAAGCACTGGTCTGACATGAGAACTACATTAAAATAATTTATTTTAACGCATTTTTTTGTCATAACCCGATGGGGAAAAAAACTCATTTCCTTTAATGATTTCATCTTGTACGCTTGCTGTTGGCCCTGTTCTGCACTGAACTGTTCTCGGCTGGCCAGGATGCCTGCTCTCTACTGTTATGTTCTGTTCTGCTTGTTGTCTTTATTTTTGTTTTGTTTTGTTTTTGCCAAAATGAGTGCAACAACGTGTGGCACGCACAGGACGCATGGTTATTTCATTAAAATGGCCTTTTGTTGTTTGTAAATGTTGCTTATTATTAACGCTGCTTTATCGCGTCCCTTTAAATAAGTATCTGTGCGCTGTTTGTTGTATCTGTATCTGTATCTGTATCTGTATCTGTACCTGCGTCTGTATAAGTGTGTATAACTGTAGCTGTATCTGACACTTGCTGCATTTTTATGGGTCGTGGTGTCACAAGACACAACATTTGCATTACGTGGCAGACAGTCGTAGCTGCCCGTGCTTAATAAAGACTAATTGACTTTTGCATAGCTTCAAGTACCTCAAATGGGAGACATCACTGATTGCCAATTATAACAAACAAAGGCTCAACGCATCAGCAGACTCGATAAACGAATTAACATTTAAATTAAGGCATATCAAATTGTTGCTCATGTTCTTGTTGTTGTCGTTGCTTTTGTTGTTGTTGTTATTGTTAGCATTCCATGAAATGTTTACACTGCATTTGTCAATCTCACCAACAACAAACTCGAGGCAACCCGATGTGGCTGTGTAAGACATGTGTAACAGTACATATCATTGTTGCATATCGGCTCAATTGAAATTTATGTAAATTAATGCGCCAACTTTGGTGTCTGCATATGTAAATAACAAGTTACTTGCATTTAATTAGCCCAACTGCCACCTGCATGTTTACAGAAGTTGCTTCTTTCACATTAATTTGGTATTTAATGCTCTGGCATATTTTAAAGGATCAAGAGAAACTATGCTATATTTAAATAACTAAATTTAATTTTAATAAGCTCGGATAATGTATAATATTAATGGGGATTTATTTACATTTTAGGTATTACATAAGACTTATTTAAATACAATTTACAATTGATATTAACAAGCATTTAAATGAATCCAAACGATTGAAATATAACTTAATAAATGACTCCAGAAGCACAAAAGCAAATCTAAGAAGGAATCGACGAACAAAGCTATTGTTTTCTGTTAATCATCTCACAATGAAACTGCTGCATAGAAAGATAGCAAGCTTGTGGGGGATCTGCAGTGCAGCTCAACTTAGAACAAGAACATTGCAGTCAGGCGACACCGACTGCGTTATACTCGTTTACGTTCTCAAATAAAAGATTCCATAGCTCCCATATATCAAACCCCCATAACTGTGTTAAAAGGGAACCGATTTTAACGTTTGATGGCATTTTGATCATGATTTGTCCTATATATTGACTCCACATTCAAAATATATTCATTTTCGCAAATAAAATTTTTTCGAATTTTTTGGTCAAAAAAGCATGTACTCCCCCTTGTGAATTTTGGAAAAAAATATTTTTTCAAAATTTAGAATTGCGAACTTATAGTTTTAATCGATTTTATTTGTCACAATTAGCATAAAAAACAACATTAAAAGTGATTTTGGGGGGGTCAAATTTTTGGTCAAAAATCATCCCAAAATCGACAAAAATTTTGACATGTAAAGTTGTCAGATTCCATAGTGTCCATATCTCAAACCCCCATAACTTTGTCAAAAGTGAACCGATTTTCACGTTTGATGGCATTTTGATCATGATTTGTCCTATATATTGACTCCACATTCAAAATATATTCATTTTCGCAAATAAAATTTTTTCGAATTTTTTGTCAAAAAAGCATGTACTCCCCCTTGTGAATTTCGGAAAAAAATATTTTTTCAAAATTTAGAATTGCGAACTTATAGATTTAATCGATTTTATTTGTCACAATTAGCATAAAAAACAACATTAAAAGTGATTTTGGGGGGGTCAAATTTTTGGTCAAAAATCATCCCATAATCGACAAAAATTTTGACATGTAAAGTTGTCAGATTCCATAGTGTCCATATCTCAAACCCCCATAACTTTGTCAAAAGTGAACCGATTTTCACGTTTGATGGCATTTTGATCATGATTTGTCCTATATATTGACTCCACATTCAAAATATATTCATTTTCGCAAATAAAATTTTTTTGAATTTTTTGGTCAAAAAAGCATGTACTCCCCCTTGTGAATTTTGGAAAAAAATATTTTTTCAAAATTTAGAATTGCGAACTTATAGTTTTAATCGATTTTATTTGTCACAATTAGCATAAAAAACAACATTAAAAGTGATTTTGAGAGGGTCAAATTTTTGGTAAAAAATCATCCCAAAATCGACAAAAATTTTGACATGTAAAGTTGTCAGATTCCATAGTGTCCATATCTCAAACCCCCATAACTTTGTCAAAAGTGAACCGATTTTCACGTTTGATGGCATTTTGATCATGATTTGTCCTATATATTGACTCCACATTCAAAATATATTCATTTTCGCAAATAAAATTTTTTTGAATTTTTTGGTCAAAAAAGCATGTACTCCCCCTTGTGAATTTTGGAAAAAAATATTTTTTCAAAATTTAGAATTGCGAACTTATAGTTTTAATCGATTTTATTTGTCACAATTAGCATAAAAAACAACATTAAAAGTGATTTTGAGAGGGTCAAATTTTTGGTCAAAAATCATCCCAAAATCGACAAAAATTTTGACATGTAAAGTTGTCAGATTCCATAGTGTCCATATCTCAAACCCCCATAACTTTGTCAAAAGTGAACCGATTTTCACGTTTGATGGCATTTTGATCATGATTTGTCCTATATATTGACTCCACATTCAAAATATATTCATTTTCGCAAATAAAATTTTTTGAATTTTTTGGTCAAAAAAGCATGTACTCCCCCTTGTGAATTTTGGAAAAAAATATTTTTTCAAAATTTAGAATTGCGAACTTATAGTTTTAATCGAATTTATTTGTCACAATTAGCATAAAAAACAACATTAAAAGTGATTTTGAGAGGGTCAAATTTTTGGTCAAAAATCATCCCAAAATCGACAAAAATTTTGACATGTAAAGTTGTCAGATTCCATAGTGTCCATATCTCAAACCCCCATAACTTTGTCAAAAGTGAACCGATTTTCACGTTTGATGGCATTTTGATCATGATTTGTCCTATATATTGACTCCACATTCAAAATATATTCATTTTCGCAAATAAAATTTTTTTGAATTTTTTGGTCAAAAAAGCATGTACTCCCCCTTGTGAATTTTGGAAAAAAATATTTTTTCAAAATTTAGAATTGCGAACTTATAGTTTTAATCGATTTTATTTGTCACAATTAGCATAAAAAACAACATTAAAAGTGATTTTGAGAGGGTCAAATTTTTGGTCAAAAATCATCCCAAAATCGACAAAAATTTTGACATGTAAAGTTGTCAGATTCCATAGTGTCCATATCTCAAACCCCCATAACTTTGTCAAAAGTGAACCGATTTTCACGTTTGATGGCATTTTGATCATGATTTGTCCTATATATTGACTCCACATTCAAAATATATTCATTTTTGAAAAATTTTTTGGTCAAAAAAGCATGCACTCATGTACTCAATCGGTATTATTTGACACATGATATATGCGGGGCGGAAGGGGACGTGGCCGGGCATTTTTTTACCGATCTTCAAAGAAGCTAACCAGCTATCCACCTTCAAAATTTGGTTACAATAGCTATAAAACCGTTTGAGATATAGATATTCGCGGTTTGTGAGGGCTGCAAATAATTTTCTGTGAATTCTGGGGAGCTTCCCAGTAATATATATCCCAAATTTGGTGTCTCTAGCTCATAACTGTGGGAGATATAGGCATTTCCAAATTTTGGGGCGTGTGCACTTGGGGGCGTTTTAGTGGGCGTGGCCAGGATATGAAGGTGCAATCTTTGGGGAAGTTCACCAGCTAACTACATACCAAATTTGAGTCTATCTTTAAAACTGTGGGAAATATTCACTTTTTATCGATTTGTGATTTGAGGTGTATCGACATGTTATCGTATTGCCACTTTGTCTGAAGAGGATAACTACAAGTATATATCCAAAGTTTCAAGTCTCTATCTTCAATAGCGCCGAAAAAGTTGCGTCAACCGGACGGACAGACGGAAAGCATGACGGACATTGCACAAAACCAATATACTAGTTTCACTTCGTGAACGAGTATAAACAGTTAAACTTGAGCAAGCGTCACAGGCTTATGCTTTGGATGTTCTGTTGTTTACAAGACTAAATGTGCACAGCGTACGATTAAATGCAAACAAGCAAAGCTTAAAGAGATCAAGCATCATAAAAGCATAACGGAGACCAAAAGCAGCTTTTACGCTGTAGGCTGCGTTGTAGGCTACGCTGTTTGTTTATAGATAAGAACAACAATATGAAGCCAATGGAAAGGCAGGCACATATTAAATTGTATATGTGCTGCTTTCTCTTACGCTGAAAACTGAAGATAACAAGAAAAAACAGTTTAAAAAGCTAATACAATATTTCACTGAATATTAATTTAAGCACAAATGTAAAATAAAATACAAACGTAACTAGCTCATCTTTCAAAACATTATTGTTATTGTAACATTGTTAAATTTCAGTTGTGAAATTTATCTTAATACTGGCAGGCAGTTAGTCAGTCGGGATGGACACAAGTTTCTTATCAAATTTACCGTCATTGTAATGTTGATAATAATCCAATTTATGCGCATAAACAAGGGAAACACATGCCCCTCCTTGGGATAATTAGACCCCGGAGTATTGACGTTACTAATGAGAATAGTTATAATCGTAGTAATGCTAATAATGATAAAGACGATGATGGAGCGAAGATTATGGAACTGTAGACAAGACAAAGTTTCCGTTTTAGCCGAGGTAGTTATTCTTAGCAGCCATTAATGATGATTAAAAAAGACCATCGCGTCCGAACAAAGTGTTCGCTATAAAGCAAGCTAAGATTACACGAGAGAATTGTTAGTTACACATGGCTGATATTATGTGCCATAACATTCGTACTTAATACTAACAAGAATTTAAATATTGCCGCTTTAAGTGCATTTTTCAATTTACCAGCTTATTTTTAGAGCATGTTAATTTCATTTTGCGAGTTAAGCTTAAAATGTTGCGACATAAATATATTAACGAAATATTTAAAATGCATATAACAAGCAAATGGAATAATTCCGCTCTTGTGGCAGCTCTTAAGTAAATTACAATATATTTTGCGTAAATTTACTATATAACTGTCGCTACTTGCCGCACTTGCTGATTCCATTAATTTAATTACAATTTAAATTCCAAATAAAATTGGTTTTTAGGTAATGCAGGGGCATCCAAAGCCGTCCAGTTATTGCGGCATTTAAAATGGCATTAATAATGCATCAACACCTGAAACATATTAACTTAAACAAAAAACCAAATAAGAATCGCATAGTCGATGATGCATATACCCTATAGACAGTCTTACTTACATACTAATACTTGGGAAATTATTTTGTTTTTATCGATATCAAGTTATTCTTTGCCAAAATTTATATTAAGACAAAAATTTGCTATACAAATTTATGTTTATTAAGTTCGCAACTAAAGGATATGTCAAACAAATAACTTTAGAGTAGAGGGTATAAATGAAAAAAAACCTATCAATAAAGAAACTTTAATAAAAACAACACAGGACACCAGCGAACGATCCTGAAAGTGACCTCAGGCACCGCCATAATTTATATGTCCACTGCACGATTTTTTGTTGATAATATTTATGGCTTTTTGCAATATGCAAAGTACAACACGCCAGCAGTTCGCATACAATTAGTCCAGGCTAGCAGGTGGCCATTTGAAGTTCAAACAATGTGAGCATTGAGTATTTATAAAAACGCATACTTTGAATTTTCCAAAGTCTTTAATAATTGTTAAAAATCACATAGAAATTTTTTTTTTTTTTTGATGTATTAATTGTGCATTTGCAGCAACATTAAGAAGTTGCATTAAAACGAAAAGAATAATAACATTACAATTGTGCCAAAAATAATTTGCAGGAACCGGGTGCAAACAGCCACCATGATTGTTTCATTATTCCACATAATTAGTTGGCAGTCGGCAGCCAGAAAATTGGGTGCAGGGAGTCGACATTAAAGGGGCCACAGCTGGTGCTGGCTTCTTTTAAATGCAAAATAATAATTTCAGCTCTGTCGCTGTGTCGGCTTTTTATTTTGCCATTTATTTTATGGCTGTCTGCCAGCGTTTGCCAGTGGTAAACTTTCAGGCATGTTAATAGCACTCATAATTAAAAATTAAAAATGTTATAATTTCATGTGTGTGCTGCCATGCGGTTGGCCCAAGCAACCAACACAACGCACACGGACACGCCTGCCACACCCTGTTGCTGCAAGCAGTGCCATTTTTAGCTGCAAAGACATTTAATACTGCTGTGCCTCAATATGTATGTGTAGGTCCTTGTTGCTGTCATGAGATGCCAGCGTTATGAAGAAACTTTCAATTGCAATTACTGCGCAAAGCCTTTTGTGCTCAACTCTTGTCCACAGTACAATTAACAACTGGACATGGCTTTTGAGCGTAACTAGCAATAAAAAAACATATTTGGGGCTTACACAATGTTTGACCGCTCGTTGAAGGCCAACTAGAACGGCATTTGGATCATGTTGGCCAGGCAATAAAAGTTGCCAACTACTTAGCAAGTTTCTGTTGTTATGTACTGCGTACCGCCAGGGTTATTCTGCAACAACCAAAAGCCCAGTCTAATTCAAATGCTATTTAAATTAACTTTGGCCAGCCAAGAACAGCAATAAGCTGACCCTAATACTCCAGTTTATGTGAAAAAATATGTAAAGAAAAATATATTTCTAGGATAGGTAAATTGTTGCACAACTATTATAGTTACAAAACGATTTTAGTTGCTATGAAAGCCACATTTTTTTAGCCAAGTGCCGTACAAAAATAAGAAATTATTGTTAGAGAAATTTAAGTTTTCCCATTAAATAAATTTGAAACCGTATTTTATGCAGCCCTGCGTACATACCATAAAATGTAGTATTAAAGGCAGCAAGATGATTTAAGGGGAAATTAATAAATAATTAAACAGGAAACGCAATGACATATTTAATAAAAATTGTTGCCGTGCACTTAATGGAATGCTTTCAGCCCAATTTAAAATGTATTTTAAATGGCTGCGCGCACAATCCTTGAACGGGTGGTGGTAGGCGGGAGTCGTCAGACAACAGGCAACAGGCAACAGGCAACAGGCAGCTGGCAAACCAAAAGTCAATCAGTGGAGATACAGATACAGCAAGCAATTCAATATAACTGCGGGTCAAGGCGCTTATTTAATTAATTACTCGTACGAAAAGCAAGTGACAGCAATCCGAACACGATTCCCAACCCCAGTTCCAATCCCCGTTCCAATCCCCGTTCCAGTCCCTGCCAGAAACACTACAAGTAATGCAGAAAGCCGGGTAATTATTTTACACTTCGATACTGTTATCGTTTATTTTAATGAAGTTTTTTTCGCATGTTGCATGTGCTGCATAACTTACTTAAAGTTGGTAATGCCGTTACATGGCGTGTGTGCAATTATCGTCAACTGATTATATGAAATCAAAACCGAACCTATAGGCCTGAGCTTAATGCACACATAAATTCGCAGTGGGTTCCACTCGTGGTGCATGTCAAGTGGCGTCCATCGAGTCATCGATTTTTGTGCCCCAGCCGGAGCCTGGTCATTTATCAATATGTAGATTTCTCGCCGGCCAGGATTTACTGTTAAAGTTCAATGGGCCAGTCCGAACACTTGTATAAACTGCGTAATTTTAACGCGCGCGCACACTCGCACACACACATACATATACAATCGAAGATAAATTGACTGATGTGTTGTGGGTGCCGTCTCGCTGTCCATCTGTCTGTCTGTTTGTCTGTTTTTCTATACGTGCGTCGCCCAGTGATATATGCGTCTGTCTGAAAAAGTGTCGGCAGACATCGCACCTACACATATATACAAACCGACAAAAATACATATATTTATATATCAGTTTCCTCTACTTCTTTTTCACGCCTGCTTTCACTTGTTTTTGCCATTGGCATTTGGCAGTTTCTTTAAATAAAACTGCACCACGAGCAGCTTCCGGCGTGCCAGAGAGACTTCAGACAAAATCGTAATGGCATCAATTTCCGCCAGCCCAAATTTAAATTCAAATCCAACCTGAAAGTGTCATGGCAATATCGATTCCCCTATTACTTATTAGCCTTCCGCAAAGCGGTTCCCATTTCACAGTCTATCGAATGGACTAGGCTTTGTCCCGAAGCTGTTGGCTAACATTTTAATACGTGTATCTAATACCCAACATCCTGTCAGAAAATCACATTTGAAATCATCGGATATCAGACGCATTTTTAAGCATCTTTAAATAATACTTTCAATTGGGATAAATTGTCTTTGAAAGAGAATATATAAAATGGAAAACTCTCATCTTTTAATTTATAATTTAGCACACTTTCGTAAAAGTGATTGATAATAAAATAAGTATCTTTAAGTAATAAATAACTATTACTTTAAAGAAACATCATTTATTCAATGTTGTAAGTAACTTTATTCTAAAGCACATCGAGTATGGCAATTTGCCATATTTCAAACGCATAAATCTTTTAGACACAAATAAATCGAAAGCAATGCAGTTACCCCAGTGAAGTACATGCTTGCTCCCCACAAATACCGCTCCATCTTCCCCTGTGTGAGCCTACAAGCCGGACAGTCAGGCATTCGGGCATTCAGTCAGGCTGCTTGCCATTGTAACCACTCGAAAATGTCAATGACAATGATGATGAACTGCAAAATAGAGCGCTGACAGCTGCAACGAGACACAAACTAGATGGATAGATAGATGCCAGCATATAGAAAATGTAGCTCCACACAGTCTCAGTGGCATGTGGCATAATTTCAAATATGGCGCTCCAGAAATACTTTGGACTGGTTGAATGCTTCACTGGCTCAACTGCTGACTCGTCTGGCTGGCTGGTTGGTTGACTCTCTGTTTGGCCCGAGCTGGATGACAGTTTGATTTGTTGTCAGTTGGCATACAATTGACGTCTGATGGATGGTGTTCTACATTGTTGGGACATTTTTGTACCATGGAGCTGCGCCAAACGCAAATTTCTACTCCGAGTGCCCTTTACTTTCTCACTGGCTATTATTTTAATTAGTTCAAGAAAAACTCTTATTGCGTTCTTACATATGTTCCAAATAATATTCTGATTCTTTTTCTCTTCAATACAAAATATTTACTTAACTCTTTAACTTTCGGAGCAAAAAGCACCTTTTGGTTTCTATAATTACCAAAGCATTTTTTATATTATTAATTTTTATTTTTCTTTCCGTCTGTCCATGGCTGTCACAATTTCTTTGCCCTATTCGCGAGCTTGCTTATTTAATAATATTTGCGAAAACTTTTTGCTACTTACACTAAAAAAACATTTAAAGTTATAACCAGCTTGCTCCTTTCAGTTACCATCCCACGACTCGTTAGGTAATTTTGCAAAAACAAAAAAAAAGCGGTTAAAGTTTTGTTCACGGGCAAAAGTTTTTTGTTTAAATAAAAAATGAGACAAAGTCTGCAAAAGTGACGAGTGCCAAAGAAAACGCCGCACGAATCCGACTCAAGAGTCATGGAGACAAACTACTATAAATGCATAAATAAAACAAGCGGCAGTTTTTCCACTATTTCCACATTGTTTCCAACCATATTTTACGTGCCCGCGACTGCACCTGAGCCTCTCACAAACTTTGTTCGTTATGACAACTTTCGTGGATTCCTAAACAACAAGAAACTTTCATACACAACGATTTTGAGCTGAACACTGCAAATGGCGAAATCAAAGTGGTACACGGGGAAAATAGATCATGAGAAATGCTCTTCACTTGATTCCCAGTCCTTAAGTAAGTAATAATAATATATAACTTACTTATCTTTTTTTTCATTCAATGGAAAGGGGATTTAGAAAAATAATTCATTTTAGGCGATCCTCCATTTCAAATCAATTACAAATTCTGAATTTATAAATTTAATGCAATTTTCTTAATTCCACAGGTAAATTTTATATGTTCAAACTGAAATTTTCAAAATATTTTTTCAGAAGTAACCCAGTATCTCGATTCAGATTGTATTACATAAAATTGGCAATTAAGAAAACGTGAACATGTTTTGGCATCAAGCATAAAAACAATGTAGCACACGTACTAAAAATAAACGAGTAACAAGGAGGACGGACGGCAACGGGGCTTACAGGGAGGCTTTAACAAGAAATGAGCAGGCATCATTTGCGTAGGATGGGAGTTGATGGTGTCGTCAAGAGTCCGGATATTTACCCTCTGAACTTGTCTTAACCCCTTCGACGTCTAATTAGCTATGCAAAAATTTTGTTGTAAACAAACTTAATTCAGTTAAATGTTTGTGTTTCGGCATGCGCGCGTTGATTAGCCCATCTCTATAAGGATTGCATATATCATTTGGCTGGCTGGGGGACTGGCATTGGTATTGGGATTGAGTTTGGGTTTGGGTTTGGGTTTGGGTTTGGGGCATGGGGCTGGGCTGGCAGCAGGTCGTGCGCTTCTTGTATTTCACACAATTTCACTTTGTTGTCTGTTGGTTGTTGTTTGAGTTTTGTACTTGCGTGTAAACATGCATGATTAAGTTGCCAGCGAGCGAAAGAAAGGCGAATAATTTACATAAAGCAAGAACCGCGCCTAATGAGACCCAGCAGCAGCGTTTTCCCCGTACTGCGGCTAATGGATGTGTGACATAGCCCGGTTCGTATCTTATCGTCGTTTCACACTTTTTAGCCAGCTGCTAGGTCTTGCCAACAACTTGGTCTGCCAACTGCTGACCCCACCAGCTTGTGTGCGGCAGGGTAGGGGCTGCCACCCTCGTTTTTTGCGCACACACGTGTAAATTATGACGCAAGTCTGTTATTTTACTTTCCTGTGTGCCACAGCACATATTTCACACACAAACACACACACACACACACACACACACACCAGAACAAACAAAAGAGCATTTGCGGAAGCTTTGCCAAAACGAAGTAAATCTTCACTTGGCGCTGTCGACTTTTGCGCTGAAGCGCATTTTTTTCAGTTTCCACTGCCAAAAAGTTCACAATTACCGTGATTGTGTCCTGAAAATGTGAGTGAGTGTGTGTCTGTTGGTGTATTCCACCAGGCACACTTTTGAAGTACTCAACTGTTATATTCTAGCTCGGTTCGTTTTGCCATTTGTAAATCAAACGAAATCTCACAAGACTTTGGCCGCATATCTGCAATTGGCGTATGCTTAAAATTGACACCAAATATATATACATATATTTATATATATAGTCCCCAAAATGAACAGCGAATGCGAAAAACGAGCGAAATGGCCAGCTCTGGCTTAGCTGGCAGTCATGTGGCAACGTCACATTTTATCGAATTGTCATAGCACTCACGGAGCTTTGAATGACTCTGCCAGTTGCATGCAACAATACGTGGGGAGGCAAGCAGCTAAGCAAATTTCAGCATAATGCCAACCATGTGCCAAGTGCAACAATAAGCACAACAACAACAATAAAAGCAGCAGCAGCATCAAATCGAACTATACGAGTGCCACGAGTGGCAAGTAGATGCGGTAATAATATCGCGCCACCTGCTGCTGCCCCGCAGTCAGACATAGAGCGTGTCTCTGTCTCCCTCTCCATCTCTCGTTCTCCGGGTGTGTGGGTTATCCTTGAGCCAAACAGCGAGACAAACCGAAGTTGGCAATATGCTAGCACTCAGCTCCCATCCCATCAAATGTGTGCTTCACTTACAAGGAGTAAATAAATAACAACAACTATTTGTTATGTTCAGTGTAACGAATTTTTAATGCTCTAGCAAATATTTATATATATTACAATCATTATTTCTTGAAATAGGAATTTTTTTTAAATTATTAAAATAATATTCAACTTACTTTTAATAGATTTTAAATATTATTTATTTTGCCAAGCTGATGCTTAAGTAATTTTACCTTCGGTTAGCGCATCGCATGGCCCAAGCCTTTTACAGTTGCCAGTGACAAAATGTGTGGTGCAGTGGCCAAGACGAACGAGCATAAGCAATGGCAATGCAAATGCAGACAAATGTAAAATAATACGTGACAATAGTGCTGCCAATGGCAGCGCTGATTAGTCTGGTTTATTTATGGAGCCTGTTGTGTTGCCCCAGCTGGGAGGGATTCTTATTTGCGACTGCCAACGATTAGTGAGCTCCACTGTTTTAAATATCTATTATTGGAATAACAACTTAAATACATATTCTTACTACTGTATAACAAATACTAAAGATATAAGCCAATGGAAATTTTTGGCATTTATTTGGAAAACAAATTGCCTTTTGACAAGGATTATTTTTGATTGTGCTTTCTCAGTTACAGTTCGGTTAGATGCTCAGCATTTGATCTATTTGGAGTCAATTTGTAGTTAGCATTAGGAAATTTATTTAACTGCCGCAAGTTAAGCTACAACTTTAAAAGTTGCAATTCGTTTGAGGTTCCTGAGCAGCCTAATGAACCGTATGCTTGAGATACAGATATATCTTATAAGCATGGATGTGTGTGTGTGTGTGAGTGTGTGAGACGGTAAAGTAAATATTATTTGATGCAATCGTACAGATGTGTTGAAAAACATTTTCAGGTAGCTTCTGTGGCTGAGACAGAGCCTCACTCTACTTGTGTTTTTGCATAAAATATTTACAAAGTTGTTGTGTGTATCCGAGTGTGTGTGTGTGTGTGTGACAGTGGCTTTCACTGAGTCCAATTTAGCCAAATGTACAAGCAGCATTTGCAGCTTGTGATGTTTCCCTTTTATTTTTTTCTCGTTTTTATTACTTTAAGTTTATTTAGGCAAGACGAAGCATGAGGCTGGAGGAGGCGTGTGGAGAGTGGAGAATGGGAAAGGCACCACATCAAAGCGTAGCACGTGCCACGCATGACTGACAGTGGCAAAAAGTACAGCTGAAAGGCCAACAACAACAGCAACAACCAGCTAAGACAAGGTCCAATTGCAGCGCACAAAATGACCACAAAACATGCGCCGGCTAGCCAAGAGAAACCGAAATAAAAAACAATAAAAACAAAAAACAAAAAAAAAATATATAGGAAAGGATCTAGGAATAAGGCAACAGCGGCATCAGCAACTGCAACAGTAAATCAACTGCTGGAACCCTGTTGGAGAGTGTACGTATGTGAATTTGTAATCTAAACTTTTGCCGGCAGGGCCGCTCACTCGTTTTTCATCAACGTGGCAACAGGAAACGGAAATTGCTGCTGTTGGCCCATTGACAAAAACACGACACTTGCACCTCAAGTTGCCAGCAACTTTCAACTTGATTTTACAGCTAAACAACAGCAAGAACAACATGTGCAAACACCCAACAACAAAAACAACAACAACAACAACAACGGGAAGCGACATTACAGGTTTGTGCAATTGCTTACAGTTTTGTCGCTGCGCATTCAATGTGGCCATGATTGCACTCGTGTGTGTACGAGTGTGTGTGTGTGCGTGTGCATGTTTGCCTGAGTGTTGTTTATTGGGCCATTGATTAAACGTGGTCAGTATGTGCCGCCCACTCCCCGGTAACCGCTTGACTCAATCAAAGCATTGGGCGCACCAAGGCCAAAAAGTTTGCGTTTCGATTTTAACCTGCAGCTTGCATTCTTTATGAGTGCCACGCCCCCACCCCCTTTATTCTGTTGATTTTTTTGTATTGCAGCACGCTTTCGGGAGCTTTTGTTTTGTTTCGTGAATGTTTAATGCAAATTGATTTGCAGTTTTTCATGCTTTGCGCAGCAGCTTTAAGTTTGGCAGCATTAGAAGCGGGCTAAAAGCCCCAAAGCCAAACTATTTCGCAACTTGTTACCTGATTTTATGTAGCACTTGCATCAGCTAGCACCAGGCGACACCGCAAGCAGACACGAATTCTCTTGCCACAGACCCAGGACATGCAGGTTCTCCAAAAATAAAAAAAAAAATTTAAAAAAAATACGCTGGCATTGCCAGTTGGCTGCACAATTTCGCGGGTAACTTGGCGGCGCACAAAAATTTTTAACTTAAATTACTTTTCGTAATAACTTTATTTTGTAATTTACGTAAGTAGAAGTAACATTTATGCAGCTGCATAAACCTCCAGCCATGCCAAAGTAGCTTTCAAACTATGACGGCGCACGTAAAAACTTCTCAAACAGTTTAAATATCCTCGCAAATTTGCTAAGAAACGCTGAAAATGAGGCTAGGCACCAACTGGAATATGCTGGCTACGACTTTGCATTACATTAGCTCTGGCTATCAACTTCTTTCTTTGGCCAAATTTAAAACTACTCTGCATATGGTAATAACAAAAGTTTCGCTGCTGATCTTGCAATATTAACAAGTAAAAGGAGAAAATTCAAATAAACTTGACACACTGTATAACTAATATATTAAATACAACATCCGTGTTACAGATAAGGAGTATGAGAGAGAGGGAGAGATGATAAGCGAGGAAGCACAACCAACTTAAAGTGCTACTTAAACTCAACACTATTCACAAATTTTAGAAGTACATGAAATCTTGAAAATCGCATAGAGCGGTCGTATTTTTAAAGATAAACATAAATCAAAGGGTATTGTCAGAGAGAAGATATAAAAATGAGTGAGTAATAAAAAGAGTGGAAAAAATTAAAAAATTAGAATACATGAATAAAAGTTCAAGCCCTGATGTAATACTAACAAATATAAATATTAATATTTTAAAAAGTTAAAAGCAACTCTTATTCGCATGTTCAATAAGGCAATTATTTAATTTTTTTCACTTCCATAAATTTGATATTATAAATCAAATTTATCAATATACTTTTGACTACAAGAAACAGCCGTAGCTAAAATGCGATTGGATGTTGCACGCTGAATGCGGCTGTGGCCGGTCTTTACCTTATTTACCGAATGTTTGCCGAAGCACTTGTCCTTGTGGAAAGCCATTTGCATATGCAAAAAGCACAGCTATAACCACACGGCTAACAAACAAGAAAGCTACACACTTTACCTCAATACACAAAGAAAAGTGCTGCGTACTTTGCAGCGCTTAGCATATGAGAAAAAAATACATACATTTACATGTGTGTATGTGTAAGTGGGTGTGTGGGTTCTGTTTGTTAACATGTTATTCGCTCGTCTGACATACAAATCATTTTGTCGAGTGGTAGAGCAACTCAGTAATGTAAGCCCAAAACAAAACAAAAATGAAAAGGAAACTTGAAATGGAAAATATTTTAAGCATAGTGCCAAGTCAAATAAAACAAGCCACACGCAACTTACCTTTAAATCTTAGTGCATTTGCGACTCTGTTATTTGGGCGTACTCACACTTTAATTATTGTGTATGACAAATTTGGTTGCCAGCCAAACAAGCGAGATGCAATCGCTTTGACAATCAATCATTGGGTTTGCCAATCAGTGGCTGTGGGTGGGACCGGGTCCGCCCACATATGGGCTCCAATTATGCTCAAGAGGGACTCAAGCTCGCCGGCCCTACGGGCGTGTCAAGCAAAGCCAGCCAACAAAATGGCAGCAACAAAAAGGCATCAGCAGCTGCAAAGATGATCCAAGTGAAATGTGTAAAATGCAAAAACTCATTGGTGATTGAATGCAGCAGCAGCAGGAAAAACGTCGACGTCGACGTCGACTGCTTTTTTTATGCTGCTTTGTCTCAATCTCAATAATAAAATGCAAATACGAAAAAAATAAGAAAGTTTGCTCTCGATAAAACTGCCCGACTAGGAGATACCCCGAACACATACACACAAGCATTAGGCATTTGACCAGTATTGAGCGGGTCAAAATTAATAAAATTAATTAAAAATTAAAAAAAAATTAAATTAGCTGCATGCTACTACCAAAACGCTCGACAAAATTCTGCATTTGCATCATAAAAATAATACATATTAACAAGTATTAAGTAAATATAAAACCATTATACCCCTTTTTGCCCATTTTCAATGGGTTTTAGGGTATAAAAAGCGAAAGCAAATACACACATTCAGACAAGGACATGAGAGATCGGCTATAGCACAAGCAAATCGAATAGCACCGCAACGAAAGGAAAGCTGCCAAGTGCTCGAAGAAAGCAGCGTAAAAAACCTGAAAGCAACTTGAATACCAGCGACAAACGAATCGTAAATACTCTACCATAATACTGAAGTGTTGTTTAATACTGGTTAAAGATTCAATCTCAAAATATACCATTTATGAAAACTTTGATGTACGATATACATAACCAAACTATTAAAAACTGGATGGAAAGAAAATTTTCAGTATTAAAATCTTATAATCAAATGATATAAATAATTATTATTGTTAACGAAAAATTTAAAAAAAAAAAAATTTTATAGTATATCTCTTAAATTGCAGGCTTATATTTAAAACTTATTTACTTCAAAAGGATAAGATTAATATCAAATGAATTTTGAGATCTTCTTCATTTTGCGTAAGCTTCAGCATATTCATCCAACTCTCCTTAATAGGGTATTGAAAAAAACTGAAATGGTTGGTTTTCCTAGCCGCATGGCAAAGAAAATGGCGTTAGATACAGCACATAGAATTGCAAATTCAATTTCGATTCAATTGAGCATGTGTTTGCAACGGCAGAGGCATATGCCATGTGTGTGTGTGTTTGTGTTTGTGTGTGTGGATGTGAGTGCATCTGTCTGGTTGTGTATATGAGTTGTTGCACTTATTGTGTGCGGCATGTGACTGGGCATTGTTGCGCGTATTGCTGCCTCGCTTGTTGCATTGTCGCTCAAGAGTTGTAAGCGATACAATGGCTTTGTAAACAGCACAAATCGATTTGTACCAAGCTGAACTAATGCATTAGCTCAAAAGTCAACAACTAACTAACTAAATTTATAACTAGCTATCAGTTGGGAAACTTTATGCCAGCCAAACTGATCACCAGTAAATTGCCAAACAATTAATGCCAATTGCGGCTTATTAAAATTTAAATTTTGCCCAGACCTAGTAATTATTTTATATATATATATTTATATCTATTGCATGAATATGTATGTATGAGTAGTATAAATTTGTGCGGCAAATGTTAATGAGATTTGATTTTAGAAATTCCAATTTTCGGTGCGCATATCAATGAAATACGAATACGTCGACAGCACATGCATAAAATCCAAGTAGAAATCAACAAATATTTTTATGTAAATATATATATATGTATTATATGTATGCGCACTATGAAACTGCATTTAATGATTACCATTTTTGCCACTTTACGTCACAGACAGACATCACAGTGTGCCGAAATGGAAAATATGCACGTAAATTAACAAAAAAAAATATGAAAACTACGTTTTAATAGCTAATATCCCGGATTATAACTCAATGTAATAATTACGTCGCCTTACAAATTAAATATGTTTTATAAAAATTGTATATCATGGTTTCAAAAAATTGTATTCACTGAATTAATTCTTATAAAAAAACAATAACAAACTAATAATAAAATCAAGAAATTTAAAATGCAATGAATAAAATGATCTAAAAATAATATACTATCCGTTTCACAATGGTTGACGCTGTTAAAGGGAACAATGTGCCGATTCAAAGCTTCGTTTATAATTGAATTCAAAAGCTTTGCTTATTTTAGCCATGGTAGGGCCGTGGGCAACAATGGCGTTGGGCATGCTGCATAATATGTATAATTAAATTAAAATTAACAAAAACGCCAATGATTGCAAATTTGTTACTGAAAATGAGCAGCAAATTGAAATATCGATTTTTGTGAGTCTGCCGTTGGCGAAAGGCAAAAGGATGTGTGCGGGGCAGATGTCGCCGATTGATTTAAAAGTGGGCGGGCAAGGATTTTCAATTGGCGAAAAGTTGACTGTTGACTGCTTAGGCAGCCAAACGGATCAAAAGTTAAACTCATGTTTGACTTTTCATTCGAAAAATTGGATTTTGCATTTGGCCAAAAAGTTTGCTCTTAACAAGCCGTGCAGTCAGAGAGGAGTCAGAGACGGATAAGCAGCTCAGTTCAGTTCAGCTCAGCTGAGTTTGGCTCGGTTCAGTTTGGCTCAGCAGCAGCCGTAGAAAAGTTTTTTTTAGTTTTCACTCGTACAACAACTAATTTATCAAATTTCAGAGATTTGCGCTGCACTTTTTGTTTGAGTTTCAGTTATGTGCGGAGAGCAGAGCAAAGACCGTTGTCCAACTGCCTGCTAAATGCCAAAACAATAGCCGCACAATTTTTAATTACTTATGAGAGAGTAATGTGCAGTCTCGCAACTAGAATTACAGCTGCCCCCAAACAAAAAGCCCAACTTATAGAAATGCAAAAACAAATCCACTTGTCAATTTGCTAATTGCTGTGGTTTTCGCTTTAATTGCGACCACAGTTCTAACCAAATGGCAGCACATAAAAAACCAGGCCATAAGCCTTACCCACAAATGGCAGAAAACAGAAAAAATAAATATAATAAAAAAGAACAGAAAAAAAACACCAAAAACAAACCTAATAAAAATAAAATGTTGGGCGTGGGAAAGATAGGCGGCTGAGCCAAGTTCGGGGATGCCCTCCGGCATTGCTGGCACAATTGAAGCGTGTTATTAGCTCTAATTGTTATAAAGCCCTTTTAATTGGGTGTCTGATAAAGTTGCGCCAAAACAAAGCTAAAGTCTCGGGGTTCGAATAACCCTGCCCCAGCATTTACTGACTCTGACAGCATTTACCTTAATGGAAAAGGTCCTTTGCCGTTTGTGCCACATCCCAAAGACTTCTTCTAGCTTAGGCTTAACATTTCTTTTCAGTTAACTTTTACCCCAAAAGTGTTTATTTCACACGAGCCACATTGCGTATGCGTAATACGCACATCTTTTGCTAATGTTGAAAGCGAAGAGAAAAGCGGGGGTCACCACATTTGTTTTCCGAAGCTTTTTTGTTTCAAGCCTCTTGTTAACACGATTTCAACTTGAGTTTTAATTAATTTTCACTGTATTTCTGTGTGGGCGTGTGTGAGTGAGTTACAAGTTGTCGAACTTCAGACGTAGATGTTTTCTCTTCATAAGCCGCATCTCGACTCTGGCATATTTTCCTGCAACTTTCAATCGGATACAGTGTTGCACCAACCGCAAATTGACACATTTATATTGCTGTGTTTTTACCGAAAATCTTAATACTGATTATTGAAAGACTTCAATGTTATTTCGACGTTGGTGACAGGTTTTTTCAATATGCGGAGCATTGTGGCACTCAAATAATAACAGAGAATGTCACATGCAAAAACTCATGCTTCCATCATTTGTAAAAGTTTCTGAAAACCGATGGAAAACCAATTAAATAACAGAGGTAACTTTTTTCAAGTACTTTAATCTTTTTATGAGTTTATTTTCCATAGTGGCTCAGAATATTAAACGTTGTTGTTGAAAGTTGTGAGAGATAAATGCATTTTGACGTTAATTTATCTCTATTTACTAATAATAATAATAATTCAATTAAAAAATTTCCAATAAAATATGTATCTTAGCAATATACACACATAATCTTATTAGCGGTCTGGGAATAATTCAAATGAGAATAATTTCAAGACACTTAACCATAAGCTATTTGCATTTGTATACAGCGAGGCAGAGTTTTCAATTGTTTGCGCCCTAATTTGTGTCTGCGGTCAGACGCGGGCTCCGCCCGTGGATGCCGCCCAGCTCCAGCAGCTTAGAGATATTATATACCATAAATATCGCGTCGATAATCTCAGTTAAAAGCACAAACATTTGTTTGGATTTGCTATAGCATTTCCAAACAAACGTTTTATATCGAATTTTTTGTTTTTTGTCTTTTTTTTTGTAGTATTTGAAGTGCTTTGGACGGCTTGCCGCCTGCTGGTTAATGGCCGTCGATTGGCTAAAACGAATGGCAGGCCATTAGTTATAGAGCTGCCAAAGGGCTTATTAATATGCGCTGTGTGCAAGGTGACAGACAGTCGTCGCGGCAAGAGAGAGAGAGAGAGAGAGACGGCCGGTTTTGCGAAGAGGTATTGCCAACATTTTAGCGTAATCTGCTGGCCAAATCGTTGGCAGCTCGCAGGTGCTCCATAATCGTCATCATGTGGTGTCGTTGTGGTTGCGGACATGTAGTTGTCATCAATGCAAATACAACACGGCAAATCGGGGCACAGAAATGAGAAGTGGAGCACAGTACACACACTTGTCAGCATCGTCGTCATCCTCGCATGATTGATCAAGTGCGTGCGTGCCGGGGACAGCATCAAGGAGCAGCAGCAGCAGCAGTTGAAGCACAGCGAGTGCCATTGCCGGCCATTTTTCTGACATTTAGTTGACAGAGCAAAAATTTTGTTTGCTCGTAATGCGCCCTCGACATGGTCGGACATGGCCATCGACAGCGACATTTACATTGCTGATGTGTGAGGCTATCTGTATGTTGTGTGTGTGTGTGTGTGTGTAAGTGCTTAAAAAGCATTTCACGCCGAGCATAACACACTGTCTGAAAGCGGAGCACACTCAAAGCTTATTTGACAGTTATCAGTGCAGTGCGTCCAACATCTGGATTACTTGATTTTCCCGTTCCTCTAGTCTGTCCGAAGAACAGTTTTGTCATTGATGAAGCTGTTTAAAGCATGCCGAACGCATTTGTCCTTCCAACGTGCGAGCGCAAAAATTGTAATGAAAAGTGTCAGCCACTTGCTGAGGACATGTGATAATCCAATTGGCCAGGCCAACAACCGCACAGCGAGAGCCTTGTCTAATGCAATTCGTGATTCAGCATAAAATGCCAGGACATGCGGCGGCGGCGACGACACGCGCCACGCCCACAATTTATTGGTTGGCCCCCTTTTAGCGCTTATCATGGCTGCCTGGCTGCCCTTCCGTCCGACCGTCTCTCTGGCTAGCTGGCTGGCTGCCTATTTGGAGCTGCGCCCGTCGCACTATCAACCGGGCGGATAGGCCAATTGCCAATTGTCAGATACAATTTATTCTTCCCTTAGATGTTGCCCCTGGCCCAACGTGCCACGCTTGCCACGGCTGCCACGGCAGCCACGGCTGCACTAAATGCGAATTGAAAATAAAATATTACACCGAGATTGCAGCGACAGAGTGCGAAAAAAGCGCTCAGCAAAGAACCAACAATGAAATCCAGCACCACCCTCGCCCACTCGTGGCTGGGGCTTCGTTTGGAATTGCGGAGACAAACAAACATCCAATGCAGCAAACAACAACACGATTACGCCGCCGGCCATGCAATGGCAGCGGGCATTGAATTGTCGGGGGAGGGGCCAAAAGGACGCGCTGGGGACGCAAACGAATCGAGCAATGCCAGCGATGCCCGCAACGGTGACGATCATCAAGCGCAAAAGGAATCGTAAAACAAAAGCGACAGATAGTTTGCAGCATGCCATAAAATCAACAACAACAACAACAACAATTACAATGACAACCAACCTGGCAGCAGTTGGAGGCAACACCAATCGATTGTGCGAACTTTTTTGGTGGCGTTCAGCGTGGGTGGCTTGCCTCGTGCTGAATGGGCAGGCCCAAATGTGAAATGTCGTCCTCGTCGTCCTCGATAGCAACGCAGACACACTTCGGCTGCGCTGCCAACGACAGCAACGTCATCAATGGCACCACTGTGTTTTAGGCCAACTGCATTAGGCTGGTGCTTAAAATTAACCCATCATTATTCAATTGAACTCTTTAGCTATCCAATTCGTATTCGCAGCAATAATCTTTGATTTGCTAAATTAATGATTAATTAATGTAATAAAAATAGAGAACAACATTCGCTCGAAAAAAATGAGTATTTATTGGGTTTCAGCAATGTTGAAGCTAAAAATTTTAAGCAAATTATTATTTATTAGCTCAATATAATTTTATTATTAACTATTTATTGTGATAATTTTAGATTCAAGTTTAGCTATCAAACTTTCAGGCACCAGCTTAGAAAGACAACGCGATGCACCGCAACAGCTGCATGCACCGGAGTGCAGTGGAGTCCACTGCTGTGACACCTTGAGGCGCTGTTGGCAAACTGCAGAAATCACATAAACGTGAACATTGCCGACGTCGCAGTCGACGTCGACTGCGAAGACGAAGACGAAGGCGATGGCGAAATTGTCGTAGCCATTGCTTTTGCCCGCATTTGCACAATCACAAAAACACCTAGAAGAAGCTTTAGGGAGGGTGGTGCTGGTGGGTGGGCAAACGTTTGGTGGGCGTGAGAAAGTGCGGCACTGCGCGAGCTGTGAAGCGTTAGACAACCCACATGCGGCAGCACCAAATGCAACGTAAAAATGCATAAATCTATGGGATTTAAAGATTTTTTGTCGGAATTTGTGATTTTTCGCATTCGTTTTTATTTTCCACGCTGCTTTCGCCTTTAGCTGCGCTGCTGCTGCATTTTCCTTTTTTTATGCTCTCTTTTTTGTTTTAGCTCACAGCGGAGCTGGGGCGTGGGCGTGGGCGTGGGCGTGACTGGATTTACACGCTGTTCTTTTTCGAGTATGTGCGCTTGTGAGTTGGTAGCCACCACATCCCTTGCCACGCCTCCTTAACACTTGCAATCAGCAAGCGCTACAAATTTCATATGACATTTTAAGTTGTTTTGCATTGCACGACCTCCTCCAAGCTCCGCCGCCCCGCCACATCCTGTATGTACATGTATGTCCTGCGACTACTTCTGATTTGCTTTCAACGGCAAATCTGCAAATTCGGCAAATCTGCACGAGAGCGCTTTGTGCATTTTGACTTTGGGGCATAACATCTCGTTGCATTGTTCCAACTTATCTATTTTTATTGCACTTTGTTCGCTTTATGGAAAATTCACAGAGGAGCAGCCAAAAACATCGCCCAACGAGAATAAAGAAAACGTTTACAAAATAAAAGCTGTCTATGCTTCCTCAGTCGTTGCGAAATGTGTGCTCCCTTCGATCAGCGGCTCGCGGCTGTTTCGATTATAGACACCCGCTACCATGAATTGGCCATAAACGTAGGGCTCCAACGAAATCTGCTGCACAGTTTCCAGGTGCTCGGCGTGCAGCCGATTCACAGAGTCGACGCTATCCGATGGGCTGCCCGGCAGCATTATGAAAAAATGCCCGCCTGCCCTCAGGTAGTGTCGCGCATGGAGGATCAGGATGCGCAGCTGATCGTAGTGCAAGGTGTCACAGAAGATGAGATCAATGCTGTCCAGCACGAATCGGCGGTACTTGTACGGCATTGTGACGTCCTCGATGATGGCCACCACATTGTCGCGCTGCCTGGCCAGCTCCAAGAGCTCATCTGTGGCCCAGGCGCTGGTCTCAATCGCATACACAATGCCCGGCTCGCCCACAATGTCCGACAAATGCGCCACAGAGCAACTGGCCGCGGCGCCCAGATACATCACTTTCGAGCCCTCATATATCTGAAGTAAATCGACGCCCTTCAGCAAAGCGGCCGCGCATTTGGCCAGATACGGCGACCAGGTGCGAAACTGGCAGCACTCTCCATTAAACATCGCCAAGAAGGTCTCCTCGTTGTAGTTATCATTTGTGGACCCACTGCAACGCGTTACCAACTGCACAAGGTCGTTCTTGCCACGTGCCACATAAGCGCCGCTAAACTCATGCTGCTTGATGCTGATATCAGGCTTGAAGCTGATTTGCGTCGCTGCACTGCAGTGGCTATTATCGCATTCATCTTCAGCGCCTTCGTTGCTGTCCACTTCGTCAGCGTCATCAAACTTACTTCTGCCGCGGACCACGACACGGCCACGCCCAAGTCCGTTTTTGGTTGCCGCTAACTTGTCCATTATGTTTGTATAAAACTAGAAAATAAATTGTAATTTTTTCATGTATGCCTTTCAAAACCTACTTTTCTTGATATGTATGAGGCCCCTAAAGACCACTGTAAAAATTGTTTGTGATAGAAGTTTCATTTAGAACTCTTGTTTTTAAATTGTTTAAATGTTTAAATGTTTGTATCTTGGACATTTGTATTCCGATTTGATAAAGACATATATCGTTCTACTCTTAAAAGTCTATAAAATCAATACCCATTCAAAATTTTGACTTTCAAAACTTTCGAGATTTTGACAAAAGTCTGCAAGGATATGGCCGAGTCCGCAGATCCTTGGAAAACAACTTTTGAAACCAAATTGGTTCCTAGATGACCTCCACATCTCTGGTAATTATACCAAAGGTAAAGTCCTGGTGAACCTAAATAACTGCATCCTTGAAAAAAGCTCAAAAATACGCTTAAGAAATATGTCTGCTTCTTTTTCAGCTGCTCCATCTCTGCCACACCTTTCCTCCAGAAACTGCTGCTGCTGTTGCGTCGATTTTAGCATTAAGGGTTGAGTCTGTAGTGTCTGAGTCTGAATTTTCACTAGAAATCTTGCACATCGGCGGCCCAAAAATGTTACCTTAGAAGTATTCAATTCAGTAATATATATCCCAAATTTGGTGACTCTAGCTTAAAAATTTCTGGGAATATAAGCATTTCCGATTTTTTAGGGCGGATATGCAACTCTTATCGATTTGAGCTTTCATGTGTATCGGTTTTCGCGATTATGGAGGCCGGAGGGGGTGTGGCCAACAAATTTTTTGTGACGTTTGGGAGGGCACCTCTGCAATATATAAAAATATTATACACTTATACTTAAACTAATGCAGAAACGACCGAGCACAGCAGTTATGATTTTCTGTGGTATTGGCCGAGATAAAGCCACTAACGTGGTATTTTAAAAATACTTTTGAAGTCTCTTAAAAGAGCCCAGACGTGCTGCGATTCCACAAACCAATAACATCGCTTCAAAGATTTCAGTTCGCATACATATATATACATATATATATATTCGCGTTATAGATTAGAAGTTTTTCAATCCTCCTTTGCACACTTCAACATGGTCTCCTTTGAAAATCTTAGGTTTCACATTTACACATGGAATTTAATATTCAGCTTTCACATAAAATAAAAAAAGAACTTTTAAGGCCCTCTGTCTACTGGAGACGCCGAGTTTTAGCTACGTGATTTAATGAGCTGTTGATTTGCCAAATGCGCGTGAGTCAATTTGCAGGGGAGCAAGGGCAGAGGCACAGAGACGGGCACGGACACGAAGACAGCGGCAGGCGCTGGCAGTGCATATATTTACTGGCAACAAACAGGACACCAAAGGAGGCAGCTAGCTCATATTTGGCTTTTATGCAACGCGTTTGTAACAATTTCGCCAGCGCCGGACGAGCGCTCAAAATTATTTAACATGTAAATCAAAGCAGAGCCAAAGCGGCGAATCTAACAGGGCACAGCGCAAACTTTTTTAATTTCAAAGCAAATAGCGCGGCAGGCGACTGCTCGGGGTGGGATATATGTATGTGGGGTCAGCCGGACAGATGGGTGAGTGTGCGGATGGCTGTCTGGGCGGTGGTGGCGCTGGCATTGCGTTGATTATAGTCACGTACTTGTCAACGCCCTTTGCTGCGCGAACTTTAGCATCTAGAAGTAATTATATATGTGTAGGTGGCATATATGTGTGTAGCTGTGGGTGTGGATGTGTGTGTTGAACTTATATGTGCATCAAATCCAAGTGTGTGCGAGTTTACGGGCAAATATTGACGCACAACTTTTATTTACGCGCGCTAATGTTCAAGTTTCCTGCTAAAAGATAAATATTAAGAATTTCAAATCGCAACGTTGCCAACCTCCTCCCCCTCCCCCACCCCACCCCCTGCTGACAACCGTCAACTCGGCGCGCCCAGTTACTCATTTAACTGACAGTTAAAATTACAAACGCTTATCATGTACCAGAATCATATCATACGGAATAATTTATTATACCCAACGCTTAATGTAATTCCCGAGCAGTGAAATCGGTACTGTGCCTATGTGTGTGTGTGTGTGTGTGTGTTTGAGTTAGAATAAAGTGCGTAACATACAAAATGAATATGTGCACACTCACACATACACACACATAGTTCTATTTGCTCAGCTTGTTTCATTCATTTGAAGCGCTCGCGTAAAGACAAGCGCCCATCTCGCAGCGCTCTAAATGTATCTATGTGAACACTCACATATACATGCTCAAATACATGCATGTAACTGAAATGGTGTGAGTGAGTGTGCGAATGTGCTTGCTTATACTCTGCACCCTGAGGTTAATTAAGATTTTGCCACGCATTTGTTTTGACATTGCGCGGAATCGCAACTTCCTCTGCTGGTTATCTACACATGTATCTATATCTGTATCTACATATATGTGTATTTGCAACTGTAACATCATATGTATCTGTATTCGCATTTGGGTCGCCGCTGCCAACGCCGCTCGTCAAGTCGTCGAAATGAAAAACTTTCTATTAAGTAGTTGTAATCCTTAATTAAATGAAAGTCGTTGTTTGTAATTAAATGGAACAACTTATAATGTGTATAATAAATTGGGGATTATGTAAAAACCATTTAAAAGTGTATTTGAAGAGCTCAACAAAGCTACAAAAAAACACAAAGAACATTGCACTCGGGTGTAGCCGACCGCGCAATACTCATGGGAATAAACTAAAATTTGCATGACCTTCAAGAGGCGGGTTTTAATTTAAAATAGGCGAGCTGTCGGTCTGAGATAGCTTATTTTTACTTAAAATTGAAAATAAAAAACAATGTATAATTAATTTTTTTAAGAGGACAATCCATAACAAAAGTGGCATCAATCCTAATTGAGATATGTGTGAAATATTTTAATTGATTGAAAGTCATACTAATTAATTATAGCTCCTCGCAACACACATTTTATTATACAAACTCAATTTCAATAAAAATTGATTTTAGTTGCGTTAAAAATATACACAATAAAATCAAATAAACTAAAGCGCAACCAGAAGTGCATATTAATAAGCATATGATTAAATAAATAATGTGAGGTTGGTATTAATTAGCCAGAGTTTCGGGGCCAACCATGTCAATTAATAAACACCTGAGCCCAGGGAATCGCTAGCATCTACAACGCTAGTTGAACAACTGCTGCTATTTCTTCTTCTGGAGCTAACAAATGTGCATACAAATGCCGCACATAATTTAACAAAGTGTACTACTTACTTGGACGAACAAACACTACAACAACAGCAACAACAATAATAATAATAATAATAATAATAATAATAACCTCGTTGGCCACAGCAGCAACAACGAAAAAAAAAATTATTTGACTTCATATTGTGTTTGCGGTTTTCTTTTGGCGCTCTCGCAATGTACATAAAACTTTTTCGAGGCACTACACTGCTTAATGCACTCTCCGACATAGCCTGGTGCTCCGGTACCCGGTACCCGGTACCCGGTACTCTGCTACTCTGCTTCGGGGCCTCGAATCGCTGCCGAAACAAGCAAATGAAACTCAAGTGCATGTAGCTCTGGCCAAGTGGCACGAAGTACAAAACACAAAAAAAATGAAATAAAATTGAAATGAAACACAGAAAGAAAAAAAAACAAAAAGCACCGAAAACAATAATAAAATACAAGCTAGTGGGGCGCGCGTTCAAATTTTTAATAAACTCACCCATTGCAGCGCTGCCCAGCTGCACTATTGTTGCATAGTTGGGGGGCGTGGCAGCTGCCTTGCTGTGGCATTGTGCGCGCTTAGAGAACCCTGTCGTGACACGAACATTCACTAAAACAAAAACAAAACTAAAACATTCAAATAAAGAGTATATATCGGTATATTTCGTAATTCCCCCAATAACAATTTTTTTTTGTCATTTAATACATTACATTAATATGCAGCATTTAATTATTATTTTATTTTATTATATTCATATTTGTTAATTATAATCTTGTTTTATACCGTTAAGCATCTATAAAGTGATTGTTTATATAAATCCTTTCTCGCCTTCTCTCGCGCCACTCTTTGACTTATCGTGTTCGCATTCTGAATATTTAAGAGAGAGAACATCGGCACGCACACATCTCTGTCAACTAGGGCTTGTTTTTGCTGTGCTTATTTATGAGTATTCGCTTGCAAATGTTGCAAATGGAAACTTGAGGCCGTCTGCTGGGGCTGCTTGCCAAGTGCCGGCCGCGACTTTCAGTACGGCTGTCCTCAGTCGTCTGTCCCCTACATAATGAGCCGTGGCCAACAAAGTTAGGCGGCCAAAGTCGCTGGCAGTTCATAAAATCAACAAACAAAAAAAAGAAAATAAAAACAACAAAAATCAAAAACATTGCCAAGAGTCATGAAAACGCAATGAAAACGCGATTTTTCGCAGAAGTGAACATCGCTTTGTGGAGTTTAGAGAATTTAAAGAACTGTTCGAAGGCAATTCGCTTGCAACACATGAGCTGCAACCTTGCTGCAGCTCCATTAACCCGCTGGGAAACATGACGCCCACACAAACACATGCCAACGATCGCAGCAGCTTGTGCTCGGTTTGAAAAAAAACTATAGCATACTTATTTGCGCTCAGCAAGCCAAACGCGTTCAAGACTTTCCTTTCGGCCGGCCTGGCACGAGGCTAGCACGTTCGACGTGTCCCAAAATGTAAAGCTGCCATCCTAGAAAAATACATTTTTAAAATACTTGCGCACATTCTCGCAAATGGCAACAAACGGTGCCAAGTTTAGCAGCTTCGCGGCGTTGGGGCCCGTAAAATGCAAAGAACTCAAGAGCTGTTTGTTGGTGTTGCTGCTGCTGATGCTGCTGATGCTAATGCTATTGTTGTTGCTGGCTGGTTTTTGGCATAACATTTTTAGCATATTTGTTGCAGTCAAAACACACGTCACGTGTGTGTATCTAACTGTGTGTGTGTGTGTGTGCCATTAGTTGCTTTAGTCATGCACCGGCTGCAGAAAAAACTCACGTGTCGCGTTTGCAACTTTCCAACAACTTGGCCGCAAAAGCACGCACACAAACGTACACACATACACACATTGACACACACACGCTTCCACATTTAGTTTTTACTTGCAACTGCAGTTTTTTCGAAAATAAATGCAATATTTGCGGTTATTTATTCTGCAGCTCATGGCATTTACCAAAAACATTCTTGGCCACATTTTAATCAATTTTTAAATAGTTCAATCCAGTTGACCAATAAACAGACATACACAAACACACAGTGGCAACAAACAAATCAAAAAGCTTTAAATTACTCTACCAAATATTAAAACCTAAAAGATAAGGATACATAAGTAAAGGAATATTTGTTTATATATTGTGCTAATATAGAAATCTAATCTTAAAATCAAATTAATTAGTATTTTATGGCTCAGTAAATACATATATGTACATTTATATAATATAATCAAAAATAAATATTAAATGTAGATCACAACACAGTTTCAACAAGTTTTCCGCCTAGAAGCTCGGAAAATAACCGTAGTTAAACACTAGCTTTGCACCTAGTTAATTTTTCGGGACATATAAGTAAGCCGTTAACTAAAATAAAATTATAAAATAAATTAAATAAAAACCGAAATGAAAACTATATTTGAATTTTAATTTACTTAAAGTTAAAGGGCATATACAACCTTATATTTCCACCTACTGCTGCTTGTTGTCAAAAAATTCAATAAAATCAAAATATTTTATTTATCTGCCATTTATTAATTACAACATTTTAATTTAGTCAAAACCTTTAATGAAATTATTTTCCAATGCGACGGGATCCAGTAACGCATCCTTTGACTGTTAACAAAAAATGCATTTAATTAAATAATATGATAAAATATTTATGTGTAATTCCCGTACACGGTCCATTGGCCAGGCTGCAATTTAAGCAAAAATAGTTGTATTAATTATTTGGAAATTAACATCAGATTAAATCTGCGCAGCAGACCCCTAACCTGATGTTTTTCGCAGCCTCATTAAACAGCTTTAATCTGAATTGATTTTCAGCAAAACAACATTTTAATTGATTTATTTTAATACCCTGAACCAATTGAAAAGGAATATACAGGGTATAATGGTTTTTTGCAAAGGTATATAACATTCAGAAGGATACATTTGTGACCCCCAAAAATAAAACTATATACTTAAATTTTTTTATGATACGATTATATATTATGGAGGCAGTTTAGAAGTTTTTGTTGTTTTTTTTTTGTTGTTTGTATGTATTTTATTGTGTGAATGAATACAAAAGTTCTTCAATGGAAAGAAAAACAACTTGTAAAAAAAAATTTATTATTTATGGTATTAAACAATTAAATTAGGACGCAAAAAATCAGTTAAAAATATTATAAACTAAAATATATATATTTTATATAAAATATTTTTTTTAATGGTTTAAATATTTATTTTATTATTTTTTTATAACATTCCTTTTTCAATAATATTTAATGCCACTTGGAAACTTTGTTAACTTATTTATCTTTTTTCTAAGCCTCTTCCAACCTCTTTGTCTGCAGAGAAGAACTATAGAATTTATCTCAATTGTGATTTAAAAAATAAAAATAAAAAAAATTATTCGATTTAAGCTGATATGGCCTTGGTAGTAACCTGACATGGCCAGAACAATCCCCAACAAAGCATGGCCATCAACGCAGTCATCAGAGCCAGAGGCGTGGGAAAGAGCGAGGGTCAGAGACTGTTGTCTGCTTTGTTGCCTTGTCCATCGCAGATACTTGCCCGGCTGTATCTGTATCCCTGTGAATGACTGATACAGCAGTTGCGATTTGCAGCGCACCTTTGTTCGCCTCTGGACAAGAAATGAAAACTGCAAGAGTTTGCACGGTACTAATTTTATTTTTATGTATATTTTTTCTATTTTGCTTTTGTTGTTGCTATCCCATTTTTGATAAGCGGCTTGGCAGTTGAATATCTTTTCTTGCAGCCTCAGCCGAAAAATACATTTCCGCTTGTTGCGTTGCATTTTGTGTTTTTGCCTGCCTGAGCTGTCTGAACTGCACCAAAAGACAGGCATGTGGCTAATAGGATTTCACGAACGGCAGCAACTGCAACAATAACAGTGACAGCAAAAGTCTTGGGATTTCGCAATTGCATACTTGGATGCACAAAGCTGTTGCCACTGCGACTGCCACTTAATGTTGCCTTCTTATTATTTCTATGCTGAAAACCTTACAGATTGTGAAAGGATAACAATAATGGGTCCAATTTACTGGATTTTTAAGCCTTTTATAATCAAATTGAATTTCAGGCTTATAGTGATTTTGAAACATACTAAATATGGCTCGGAATATGCCTTAGGCAGATTACAAACAGGTTTGATCGAAAAAAAAAGAGGAAAGTCTTTCGGTTTCTTAAAAATTTGTATATAAAAGCCGTATATTTGCATTAAATATAAATAAATATATAAAAAAGATCGAAAATGGATTTTCTAAAGAGTGAAAAAATTAATTTCAGTTCAAGGCTGAACTTGTGTATAGTAAAAGTACAAATAATAATAATCCGTATTTCATTTTTACCCATAACATAAACAGGCTGTTTAACTTAACAGTCATGTAAAAAGTCTCCACACGCTGCTAATCTAAAAGCTATGTTGGCTAACAGCGCCACAAAGCTACAAACGCTTAGAATCAACAGCAACTGCACAGCGACCCGCTCTTAGCGAGAGCACAATATGAAAGTAAGGCGCGCCCAAAAACGGTTGATGCTCTCTTCAAAAGGTTCCCATGATGCTCGTACAATGCGACGACAGCCGAAGACGAGCAGAAACGAAGCCAAAGCAGCGGCAGCGATAAAGTGAGCAGCAGCAGCTGCCTCGCAGCATCATTTGTGCCGGCATCAAAGAGTTGCCGTTTGGCGCTCTTTGAGCGCCAGCGTCAGCGCCAGCAGCCAAACGAAGACCGCAACGGAATCCAGGACATGGATTTCACGGATGGGACTTGGCTTGCCGACGTCGCTGCCGCAGCAGCCGCATAAAATTGCCAGCCGGCCGTGGCCATAACCGTTGCCCGTCAGTTAGACGGCAACTTTTGTGTGACACGGTGCGTGCGTGCGGTGCGGGCGGGTGGCAGCGACGACAACAACAACAACGACGACGGCGACGAAGCGGCCAAAAACGCGTAAATTACAGACAGCTAAGAAGAAAGAAAAAACAAACGATTTACATGCGCCTTTTCGCCCATGTGTGTGTGTGTGTGTTTGTGTGTGTGTGGGAAATTATGCATTTATGCAAATGCAGACATAGGCAAAAACAAAAAAAAAAGAATAGCCGACTGTTGCGCAAGGCTTATAAATAAATATTTCAAAAGGCCAACAAACTGTGCCATGAACTCAATATGGCTTTAAGAGGCTGTTTCTCTGTGTGTGTGTTTGAGTGTGTGTGTGTGTGCGTGTGTGTCACTTGCGCCAGTCAATGAAATGTTTGTTAATTATTTAAATGCCTGTGCATTACATTGCCATTAAGTAATTAACTTAGATTCAAGTACAGATGTGTGTGCCTCTATGTATGCCTGTTGGTGTTGTGTGTGTATGGGTGTGTGTGTGTGTGTGTGTGGTGTTGCTGCTTAATATTTTGTACAAGCACATAGTCTCAAAGCCTTTGGCAACATTCGTTGCGTATACGCAACCAGAATGCAGAACAAATCGGCAAACGCACACAAATACACGCTTGTATATATGTATTTTGTAAATTTACATTTAACAACAACTGTATTTAGTGCATCACTTTAACTGTAAACGTTTGTTTGTATATTTGAGGACCTATCAAATTGCTTTTAGCCTTATTGCCTAATTGACACTTTTTGGTGCAGAGTGTGGGTGGTTGTTGAACTAGAGCAGTTATTAAATTAAATACACATTGTTTGCAGAAACAGGTCAAGAGAAATTCGGTCTCGAGTGCAACTGTCTGTTTGTTGACTTGTTGCACAACAAAGACGAATGACAAACAAACTGCCCTTAAACAAGGCTCTGTTTAGACTAAAGATACATATGTGAAAATAAAGATCTAGAGATACTTTTTCTATATAAAACAAGCTCATTCCTTTGTCAAACAAAACCAATTTCAAATAGATAAGCATATAGAAATAGCCCCTAGACACTTGCAACAATTGCCAGTCTTCCATTTAGAGCCCACATCAAGCCCGGCAACGGTGCAAATTAAATTGGCCCACAGCCACGCCCACACTCCCAAGCCCGTCCCCTGCCCAAAGGTATATATTTAGTAGGTTGTAGGAAAACAAATTAACTAAGAAGCCGGCTCAAGCTGCTCGGCTACTGTTATTAAAAATAAAATGCTGTGGCGCTGCTGTGAAACTTTGCCACGGTAATTTTAATAAACGCGTCAATGAAACCAAAACAATGATGACAGCAAAAACAACAGGGGCAGGAGCAACAACAACAAGTCAAAGTTGACGACAAGGCAGCGCAAAAAGAAGCCACAATTTGATTAGAGCATTAAAGGACTTTATGCCACAAAGCCCGAAGCGCCACAGGCACCCACAGGGGCGATGCCATCAAATGGCATGGAGGGGACTAACTGTAACAGTAGCGCTTCCTCGAATTTCGCAGATAGCCAATAGCCAGAGACAAAGTTGCCTCTTGCCACATTTCCATTTTTTGTTTTGTCCAACACAAAATCAAAATATTATTTTTTAAAACTGTCAACGTTTAAATAACGCTGACAATGACAATAAACAAATGCAATAGCCGCCCAAAAATAAAACGAAGGCAAAAAAATTAAGAGAAAAACTTTTTTACAGTCTTAGTCGAAGACACGGCTGGAAAATACCCTGTGTTTAAGCTTAGAGAAAATAGAAAACTATAATTTAAGTAAAAATTTATAAATAATTATGTTTTGACTATCGCCATAATAATAATAAATATGATTTATAATATATTTATAATAATTAAAAATATTCTATTAAATAATCATCACGGAAAGAACATGTTATGCAACTACAAATTTATTGAATATATATTTGTATAGGTCAAAAACGAATGAAAGCAACTTCAAGCTCATTTATATACATTTTTAATTATTTAAATAAGAAAGATTGATCGCTGGATTTAAATTTTATTGATATATATGTATTTATCTAGCAGCACTTTATTTTTTACTTAAATAATTAAAAACTTAACCAAAAGACATCACATGTCCATAAACCATGTACCTTCCGTTTGTATGGTACATCAAATAAAAGTTAAAGCGAAACTTTTTGAAAGCCGGACACACATAGATAATAGAGTGCGGGAGCGCATGTGGGCGGGAATGTGTGCTGCATTGTACGCCGCACATTGACGCCAAAAAACTTTTCAAATTTAATAACCTTAAAACACCAAACACCAACAGCAAACGCTAATATTTTTTAGCCAAAAAATATATATATAAAAAAAAGAAAAAACAGAGCTCGTCGCTTGTTTCAATTTGCTGGCCTGTTAATGGCACTTGCCGATATTGAAACTATACTATACATAATCATAACAGACGATAGTGCAAAATAATATGTTCAAAGATTGTACGACAAAATATGGAAATATGCCGGCCGAAAAGTTTTCGTGTGCGGCTTAGACGGCAACCAGGACCTTTAAGGCTAAAACGCAACAACACAATGGATTATGCCAGTTGGCTGTTGCAGCTGGGCATATTCATGCTGCTGGGTAAGTTTTGACACGGCTTTAAAGTGTGGCTCTAGTTCGGGCTCCGGCTCAACTTCGGCCGGGTAATAATAATAAAAATATTTGAAACTTTTTATTTTATTGCCTTTTGCTTTTAATCCCTTTAAGCTGTTCAACCTTTTTACGACAAAGTCGACGACGTGGCCAACTTTGCGGTTGACTTAAACACTTTCACACACACACACACATACACGACAACACAACCCCTTGACACAGCCCTCTGCATCTGCCCTTTAACGGTGACACCATGAAAAGTCATTTAGGCATTTCCGTTTCCGCTTTGCGCTTTTGTGCACTTGCCTTTTGTTACTGTTATGACCCAAACTCGAAAATTAGCATAGCAATAAATGTGTTTGTTGTTGTTGTTGTTGTTGTTTGTATTTGGCCGCCTGCGTGTGTAAATATGGCACTGGGCGAGACCGCAAAAATTTATGCAAATTTCATGCCACTAAATTGTTTTTTAAATACACTTTCAATTATTGCCCAACCACAGGGCTGACAAATAAAACTCCAATCGCAGCATAAAAACTCGCACATAAATAGCACAGAAATAACAATTATTTATTATCATTATCTTTATGAACATCATCATCATAATGACGCTTATTATTATATATTGCTTAAACATTTTTAGTTAAGAAAACAAAGCAGAAATTCATTCCCCTAAAATCTCACTGGCCAAAATGCATTAGTAATTGGAAATTTCAATTTCACTTCGGTGTGTGTGTGTGTGTATGTCATTTCTTTGCAATTTGTGCATTTCTTATTTGTCTGCTTTGTAAGCGAATTCCGTAACTGACAGCAAAGAAAAGCAAAAGGCAAACCCAAATAAAAGAAAATTGAAATAGCAAATAAAATAATTTAAATCACTTGGTTTGCATTGCGTACTTGACAGACGCCAAACTGATTGCTTCAAGTATCTAATATACATTTAATCCCACAAATATTACAAGTTAATAAATTTATTATTCGCACTTTACGTTAAATTGTTTGTATATCTTAAGACGGAATTGCTTTGCTGTCTTAGCTGCAAAAGAAAAGTTACTTTTGATTTAGAATTTAAGGATTTCAAGTAATAAAAGCTCATAAATTATTTTGAGTTTTTTTTTCATATAAAAACAGTTTAGCAAAAACAATATTCGCACATAGCTTGTCAAAATTGTGAATATTTGGGCATAAAAAGCGAATCAATTCAAATGTAACAAAAAAATAAAAAATAAAATATCACACACACACAAATATCAAATTTGCATAGTTTTTTTTTACGCATGGTTTAAAGATTTTGAAAAAGCTTCAAGTATTCGAAGGACATTGTTTGCCAAGGCTAACAAACAGCAGGCTAATGGAAGACACCACCGAGTCAAGAGTAAAATTTACATAAAGGAAACATAAATGTGACAATTTCATTTTGGAGTACGCCTTAAAGGATTTACCCGCTCACACGCATACACACTAAGCACAACAGGCATAAAAACTTTCGCTATATTTTATTTGCACTTTTCTAAAATTTATAGACGCTTTTAAAATTTACTGCCAAAAAGCGTAGAAGGCGACTAACGCGTCTGGGGAGTTTCGCACTGGCAAGGACATGCCAAGTAAATAAATATTTGGCTACAAGTGCCTCTGGGCGGACGGCAAAACAGGCCGCGGACGGGCCTGACTTGCTGACAGTTCGGCACTCAGTCGCTTGAGTCAAGTGCCATAAAGTTTATTTAAACAAATTGCCTATTTTACAAGTGTCTTCAATTTTATTAAGTGTGCGATTTGCGTGGCAAAAGTAAATTATGTTTCAACGAGCTACTGACACCACCCAAAAAAACAAAACAAAATACGAAAAAAGACAATTACGTATGCGTGTGTGTGTGTATTTCTGTATCTTTTTTTTATAAATTCTTGGCTATTGTTTTTTATAGCGAAGGGGTGTGTGCTAGGTTGCTGCAAGCGACCGTCATTTGGCCAAAACTGACACTTATGTGTTGCCAGCGATTCAGGCCGCAGCGGCATGCAACTAAGCCAAAGTGAAAGCCAACAGCCGCAGTCAATGTGAAAAGTCAGGTTTAAACTTTGATGCTTTGCATATCTGTTGTTGCTGCTGTTGTTGTTGTTGTTGCTCGCTGCATACCAAATAGGATTTAAACAAAGCAGCAGCAAAGGCAACAACAAACAGCAGCAGCTAAGGAATCTCAGTTCTAGCTTAACGCTCGTCGCATAGTTGGCCAGACAGCAGCTTCGTCTATTTATTTTATTTTATTTTCGATTTTTTTTTGCTTTTTGTTTTTTTTTTTGTGCGCCATTTAGATGCTCAATTTTTGCGGTGCTGTTGTTGTTGTTGTTTTTCTTGTTCTTGTTGTTGTTGTGCGCAACTACGCTTTAGTGAGATTAGCATCTTTATTTGTGTTAGCCTGCCACAAGTTGAACCCCAACACAAAAAATGAATAAAGTATCAAAAGAGATCTGTGCAAAGTACTCGACTGAAAGATACCCTGTACTCAATCGCACGAAGCGAGGCTCAGCTTTTACCTTTTCAAAGCTGCATCAATTGAAACTTTTTATCATTAACTGGTATTTAAATTTTGTATTGTTTCAAATTGTCAAGTTTGTAAAGACAGCTCGAAAGACAGACAGGCGACAAATGAATAGGTGGACAGAGTAAATGCTGTTTAATGTATATCGTTGTTTTTTTATAGTTTTAATCCCAATCCTACCCATGCTCAATGGGTACAGGGTGTATATAGGAAAAGCGACTGAAAAGCCAAAACAAACAACGGCTCGGACTGGTGCGTGGTGCTCGAAGCGATGTCGCATTTATATGCAAATTATAGATGCTTGGCATTTCTTTATGCTTGGGCCTGTGCAGATTTGTCTGTTCTGGCGTTTATCGTAAGCAGCGAACGTTTCTGGCCGGATTTAAATTGGCTAAAGCTGCAGCAGTAGCAGAGACAGCAGCAAAAACAGAGCGGAGCAACTTTTGTGTTGCCTACTTTTCAGGGCAGACAATTTGCATTATCCAGTCAACATGGAGTCAAGCGCAGAAACTATGCCTTAAACAAAAAAAAAAAAAAATTAAATTAAACAAAAAGTGCCGCTTGACTTTCTTTAGACATTTTCACGGCTACGGGGAAAATACGTCTTTCAAGATGCGGCGCATTGTAAGCCACAAGCGAACAGCTGTGCAACAATCAGCCAAGCAAAGAGACAAAGCACCAGACAACCTGACGTACTTATACGTACTTATACATAAGTAATACCTACCCACACACATATATATAGACAGACAGACAGACAATCGGACAGTTGACAAGAACGACAACAGCGACAATCAAATTGAGGTCTTGAATTGGCATCAGAGTTGCTTGGAGTTGTTAGGCAGCGAAAACTTTGTTCAAGTGCGTTGATTGCCGTGCAAAAAAGGTGCCTTCATTGTATTTGATGTACTAATACTAATACCCTTGCCGTTAAGAAACGCTTTTTCAATATTTAAATCGGCTATACGAATCGACTAAATTTGTTTCCAGAAATAATGTACTCTTAATAAACTTGAATGCTGGTTCTATGACAAGCAATCTGATGAAATCATCAATATGTAACAAATATCATTTTCCAGGGTATTTCGGCAGCATTAACTGCAGTTAACTGCTCTGTATCTCACTCCTTTGCTATACGCATACATAAGCAAACACACAGACGTACATTCTTGGTCACAGATATAGCTGTCATGCCTTTTGCCACGCAGGTGAACTTTTACCGTACACTCTTCTGCTGACTGTGATTGTATGTATGTGTGTGTTTGTTTTTGTTTGTGTGTGTGTGTGTGTGTGTGTGCTGTGAGGCTGTCATTAAGCTGCGGTTGCCGCTGCCATTTGCAAATGTGTTTGCCATTGTCGTTGATATCGTTGTTGCTGTTGTTGTTTCATGTTACTGCTAGTCAGCAGCTTTGACATGCTTCGAAAGGCTCGTGTCACACTCAGACTCAGCTTGCAGCATGCAACATGCAAGTCTTGCCTCCGGCAGATTCGCCTCTTTGACGTGGGGCACTTTTGTTTGTTTGTCTATTGAAACTTTAAACAAGTTTTTAGTTTGTTTGCTGCCATTGACAATGCATAAAGCATGCTGCAAAGCTCACATTTCACAGCCAGCAGAATGCAATCTGTCGCGTGATATATACATATATACCTATATACTGGTATGTGTATTTCCTGCCACAAGGTAATCAGTGGGTACGGAACTGAATATATATATATTTTGAATTATTTAAGAAATATTGGATGGCATTCTTGCTCTAATCCTCACTGTCTCTATCTCTCTATCTCTGTCTCTCTCACTTACTATTTCTTTTCAACTTTTTTGCCACCACACCTCAAGTTATTTCAACTGCGAAGTGCAACAAATTAAATTCACGAGTGTTGCTGCTGCTGCTGTTGCTTGTTGCTGCCGCTGTTGCCTAATGCCATTTGCAGCTACAAATATTATGCAGACAAGTTGCAAATTGTCATCTCTGCTTGGCATTAAATTGTTGCTTATCATACAGCACAGTGCTCCGATTCGCCAACTGTGCTGCAACATGGCCAAGATTATGGAAATTTCACACAACTTTTCGCCCGCGGCAACAAACAGGCAACAAGAAGACCTTCAAGCAACGCATTTGGCATTTACTGCAATAAGCAGTTGCAGCAGCAATATCAACAGCAACAACAGCAGCAGCAACAACAACAGCAACAGCAACAGCAACGCAAATGCAGCTAATGATATTAACCACATTTTTACTTCTTCTTCTTCGTCTTTGCTGCCATTTCCTTTTCAGCTGTCTGTTTGCACTTAAAAACGTTCCGCAAATTGTAAAACCCACGCGCGGTTTCTGCCTGGTTTTCTTGCTCTTGGATAAAAACGTTTAGCAGTTGTTGTTGTTGACGTTGTTATCTTTCTCGCTTTTTTTATTTTTTTTTGTTTTTGTTTTGTCTGTCATTTAGTTGTTGAGCATTTTTACAAGTTCATTCAATTAGAAGTTGTGCGTCAGTTTTTTGTGCTGCAAATTGTCTGCTTCCCATTTTTGCTTAATTTCTTTTTATGTTAATTCGTCTCCACAGTATTTGCTAAAAATGTTGAACGAAATATACTTATCTATTTATGTACTTTAATAGTACGTAACGTAAATTAAATTATTTCACTTTAAACAAAATTATTTTTGAAAGTATTTATATACTCTATTTGTGTCGCCTTTCAATGCGATTGACATGAATTCAATTAAGGCTAACAGATTTTCAATGTACAAGTAAAATGAGTGAATAGAAAAGATTTAAGAGAAATATAAATAAAAGGAAACGACTTTTCACTCGTTACAAAATAAATTTCTTTAAGATATTGTAAATCCAAATGAATGTATCTAAAATAAAGTACAAAATACACCGAATACAAAGATAGAAATCAGCTTTATAAAATTTAAACTGGAGATAATCCTTATGCACAGCTCCAATTAACATTTAACCCACAATATGCATACGCATTTATACAATCCTATCTGAAATTCTGATTTTTTTTTTCAAAAATCGTAATCCGTGGTGCTTTTCTATTTTTAGTCTACAATTTTAAAGTTGGCCAAATGCAAAACATTTTCGTTTCGTTATATTTTGTGCAGCATTTTTATGACATTTTTCATCATTTTATCTGACGGGTTTTATCGCAATACTCACCCAGCTGGCGCCTTTTGCTGCTGTCTGCTATTTACCTCACGTATTCCATCTCGCTTACTAACTCTGGGTCTGTCTCTTTCTCTTTTGGCAGCTACCCGTCGCATTCAGTGTCTACTTGTGACTGACATCAATGTGCCACAAATTGTTGATTTTCGTGATAACGTGACATTATCCTGCAGCTATGACATAAGTGGTCACACGTTAAATTCGGTTAAGTGGTACAAAAACGACAGCGAGTTTTTTAGGTAAGTACATACACACACACACTCATACACACACACACACAGACACACCTACAGAGTGTGCGTTTATAATTTATGATATTTATCTTGTTATTTTTGCGAGGCTGCGCAGCTGTCAAATGCATCGAAATCCGTGCCACTGCCGTGGGCGGTTCGCCAGTCGCAGGCCAGCCCAGTCACACCCCACACACACACACTCACACGTACGCACATACACATTCGGCGCATAAATATGTTCATTGTCAGGCGACTTTCTTGCCTAATGAATTATTAAATAAATTAATTTGCGTTGGTTCGTTTATGCTACAGCAAATTAATTTAAATGTCATACCATATGAAATACTCTGCTGTGGTTGCCCCCGGTTGGGGTTTATAGGCTTTTAGTCGTGCGGCTCTGTTACAGCCATCAGTCACTTGCGTATTTCAACATTCGCTCGCAAGCGGCATGTAATATTTATGCCACAGCTGTTAGCAGCAGCAGCAGCAACAGCAACAGCCAGACAGGCGACAACAAAGCCAGCTAATTGCCATAGGAACTGATATCTGCTTATGACCTGGGCCAGAAGCAAACCGAAATGATTATTAAATGCCAATTTGACCTCAAGACAACCACTTTAAACATGGAATAAACAACAAAGAGAGTGAACGAGAGAGAGAGAGAGAGAGTGGTTATATGCCTGCCAAACGAAGACTCTATCATCATCATCCACATCATTTTATTGCCCACATAATCATGATCATCAGCGTAAGATGAAAGTCAGTCGAATATACGTACATACATATATGCGAGTGTTTGCACTGCAATGGGCTGCAGCGTAATGAAAAATCTCAAGTGACTGCTTCGCGTTTTGCTTAATTAAAAATGAGAATGAGTAGTGCTTAGATGCTGTGCACACACTCACACACACACACACACGTGCTTGCATGCATCCCCAAAGCTGAGAGCATGCAAAAGGGCTCTGCTTGCTAAGCGAAAGTTTTAATTAGACAGCAGAAACGGCACGTGAAAATTCAACTGAAGCCAATTGCAATTTCCCTAGCACTTGAAATCCAGCTGCAAATTAATATAAACAAAACTTTAAAACGCTGAAACATGCGCAATATTTTTTCCGAACCTGAAGAGCAACAGCGCCAACATTGACTCAAAGCTAATAATTTTCACGAACTTACTTTCAATTTGCTCTTTTTTGATGAGATGCAGAGAATGCAAGGGAGAATGTTGTACTTTTGCACTGTGTTTGACTGTCAGTTCCAATAGAAACTTTTCGAACAGCAGCTTTAAAAGAAATGCAGCATTTATACGCCGGCTTATATTAGTTTCTAACAGTTTCAGTTATCAGCGCCATCCTTACTGTCTCAGCGTACACGTGCAAATGTTTGCCTCGCTCACACTTTAAGTATTTGGCAGTGTTAACTGCTAAGCATTGATCGCGTACTTGCACAAAAGATTTAAATTCAGTGCTTATGCATGTCTCGCTTGCACAAATGATAAAGAAAGAGAAAACGAAACTGATTACAAGATAATAAATGTAATTACATTGGATCGCAAATAAGAAACTACCATTAATGTTGACAGCAAAATGTTAAGCTACGTTTGTTATCTGTTTCAGCTGATATTTTGAAAAGCGCGAAACGGTTTCATTAAACTAAAACAATTGAAATTATAATTAATTTTTGCCACGATCTGCCTTTAGCCCATTTATCCATGTAGTTGATTTTTTTTGCAACCATGCGCACTCTTTATTGGCCTAATGCATCAAATATAGGGAATAAACCTAGTAAAAAGGCCGGCACTAAATACAAAGCACAGACTAAAGTAATAGCTGCCACAAAATCCCTTGTAACGAGCCACGCCCTCAAGAAAAACTGGGAAAGCAACAAGAGGATGGACGCCAGTTTATATTGCTTATCAAATTTGTTGATTTGCTGCCGCAGCAGCCGCCGTCTAAGCCGCAAATAATTCAAGCTAACCGACCGCCCACTCCGCTCTCCAGCTTTGCTGCCTGCCCGCCCATTCCTAGACGAGCAACAAACGCTGGCTAACAGCCATTAACAAGTAGCGCACAAAGCGACTTATCAACACCACAACAGCCCACAAAAGTTGAGAGCATTTCTAAGGAATTGCCGCAGCCCCTGTCCCACTTAAGTTTATATACCCAGTAAAATAGCAGGAATAGAGCATAATAAACCAACCAACCAATTGCCAACAAAAAAAAAATGTATAGACAGCTTTTGGCATTTACAAATTCTAAATAAAGAAAACAGAGTATCTGCAGGTCAAACACACTGGACTTAAGCAGGATTGTTTATTTATGTGCTAAAGCCACTTTTGTTGTTCAGTGCTGAACAAGTTTTCCACTTGAACACTTTTGTTGTAGATTTTTCTACAGATAGATTCAATATGTGTTTGAGGGATTAATGAGCAACAATCTACAATACAAAACAAATTGAAGAATTCCCCCACACACACACACACTCACTGACAAATACACACACAGCTGTGATTGAGTGCATGTAAGCCACTTGTGTGCAAAATCTTCATTTCCTGGCCTGGTTTCGTTTATGGCTTGAAAGCTTTTAGCGTGCCTTTTGGGCCGATTATCAGCTGACCAGGCCCGAAAAAAAGGGACAGCAAATGGCAGCTGGCACAATTTGCGGCCAATTTAGCACCGGCAGCAGCACTCAAAGGAAACCCTTTATAGCCAACTCACCCTTTTGCTTCTACTCCAAACAGATATGCGCCGCTAATGCAGACCGTTTTCCGCAAGTTCCCGGTGCAGGGCATCCAATTGATCGATAATAGCTACGAGTGCAACGAATCCTCCTGCCGTGTGGATCTGAATTTATTGGGCGTCAAATCGACGGGCGTCTACAGGTGCGAAGTGTCCGGCGATGCGCCCCACTTCAAGCTAACAGCGCGCGCAGCCAACATGAGCGTCGAGGGTAAGAATCAGCGCACCCCACGGCGCGTATACGTAATGAAATGCAATTGCAACTGTTTGTCTTAAATTAAAGTGTGCGCGAGAGTAGATGCATGTATGTGTGCGTGTGTGTGTGTGTGTGTGTGCTTGTATGTGGGCGCGTATGTGGGCGCGTATGCAATGCAAATATTTTGCCGCTATCCATCGGCAATCCCCTGCGCTGCCGCACAGCATAAACCAAGTAAAATGTGTAATTTCCGTGATATTTTAATGGTAAACAACATGCGAAGAAAACTGCAAGATATATGCACAGACCGAGATCGAGTGAGACAGAAAGAGAGAGACAGAGAGAGAACGCGTTTGCCGTTTGCATACACTGCTGACTGCGGGCCAAAGTGGCTGCAACAACGTGCTGCATGCAGCGGCCAAAAACACGCACGCAGGATAAGCAGCCCGGCAGCAGGATGTATTCGCGCAAGAAACAACTAGCGAGCGAGCAGCGAGCTGAACGTTTTCATAAAATGTAACGCAAGAGATGCATGTGATTCGCATCCCTAGCCACACTCACACACACACACACACGCACACACTCGCTGTAGCTGCCCAGCAAAAAGAATGCTAAAAGAGCGCACAGGAATCGCGCTTGCTTGCCTCGAGTCTGCGGGTGTGCGGGCTGAATGTGTGAGTGTGTGTGTGTGTGTATTGGTGTGCGCCTCTGTGATTTACGGCAGCACTTTATGCTTAAAAAGGATATCGCTAAAATGAAAAGCTCCGCTACCGAGTGCCTTGCTCCTCGGGCCTCGTGCTGCATCCATATATATGCAGGCGGGTGTGTATGCGTGTGTGTGTGTGTGCCGGCCCCTGTGTGCTGCTTTTTCTTGTTTTTATTTTCGCATTTACTTTTGCCCACACACGCACACACACAGCAGGATGTTTCAGCGCGTCCTGGTTCTGCCTGCGCTCTCTGCATGTATTTTATGATCATCTATTTTTCGCTGATATAAAATAAATATCTTGTAGATGCGCTGCGTACATGGCAGCCTCGCTGCTACTGCAGCCAGTGCTGCTCAAATATTTTTAAAAATTTATCAAAAGCAAATAGAGAAGTTGTAAAATAAACAACAACAAGCAATGCTGTATTTGTACCGTGGCACAACATAAGCAACAGCGCAGGGGGAGGGGGCATGGATACGTGAACGGGACACGGGCAACAAGCTGCACAATTTGCATGTTTAATGCACATTTAATATTAGCTTCCAAGTTGTCACTAATTCACTTTTTCTACCTTTTATAATCGCATTATTTTATTATATCATATTCTCTACAAAAAAAAAGAAAAGATGCGCAGTGTTTAACTTAGCTTTAGTTTTTTTGGATACTTTTTGCATATTTACTTTTGAAAAGATTTTACGAGTTTTTTTTCTGTTTTATGACCAACTGCAACTTCGCCTTTGTTATAGAAACTGAAAGATAAATAGGAACATATAATAGAGTACGTGTAACCAATTTTTTATTTAATTCAAATGGTGAAAATGAACTGAAAATTAAAGGAATGTTTTAGTTACAGCCGCACAATTCTAAGTTTAAGCTGTTTATTAATTCTTTATTTATATTAATTATTTGAAGTAGAGCAACAGAATCTACTTCTATACATAAACAATAAACAATATTTATCTATTTCAGCTTAATAAAGATTTTTTACAACCCTTTAATCCTTTTTTGCCTTATATATATTATTGTATGTGTTTTGCATTTTTATAGCACTGCCGCAAAATAATCCCCTGATTAGCAGTTTTAACTCGATGTATCGCTTCGATGACTTTGTCCAGGTCAACTGCAGCACCGATTTCTCCAGCCTGTTGACAACGATCAGCTGGTATATAAATGGTGTCCAGGTACGTGGAACATCCGTGGAACATCATACACACACACACACACACTCAAAACTTTTTTGGCTTTGTTGCAGGCATATCAAGCGGATCTGCAACCCAGCGTGGAAACAACAATTGCGGCCCACGATTACAATTTGCGGCGCATCGTGTCCCAACTCAACTTTTATGCCAACGATCCGCGGTTCCAGCCGCTGCCACCGCAGTTGCTGCAGCAGCAGCAACAGCATCAACGACGCATCAATTCGGCCAAGCGACCCGATCTCGAGCTGCGCTGCGTGGCCGAAATCGAGAGCTATCCGCAGCTGACGCGGGAGAGCACCATGCACGCGATAGTCTTTCGCGACGACATCGATCTGAAGAACCAGAAGCAGTACAAGTCGGGTGAGTGGGGGGATTATTGGAGGTGCACAAAACATTAAAGATAGCGCATGCGGTTGCAGTTAATGCATGCGACCGCAATTACAGTTACTGCCATAGTGATACGCATGTGGTGGCTGCTAATTAAAAATAAATGCACATCCAAATACAGTGACAGCGGTCGCATATTTGGACAATTTACAATACAAATAAATTTAATTGCAATGACATACTATTTTTTCAACTCCACTCGCATCCCCCTTTTAGCTGCGCCTGGTATCGCTTCGCTCAGCGTCCAGCTGCTGTTGGCCGCGACAACCGCAGCGGCGGCCGCCATCAGCACACAGTGGCTCTTCATGCCGCTGACATTTCAATATGGCGCACGGAAGTTGACGCGCTTCAAAATGGCGTCAGCGGCAACGATGACAACGGCAACAGCAGCAGCAACAGCATCTGCAGCAACTGTTACTGTTCACATTTAGTTTGCTTTTTATTTCAACATTTTTTCTGTATTTTTAAACAGTTTTCTAGCTGTAAGCAACTGAAATGCACGTGAGAATTTACAACTACAACTACGACTACAACTGATATGTCTGTATGTGTATGTGTCACTAAAACAAAAACAAAACAGTAAAATCTAATTTTAAGCCGCGGCAAGCTAATCTGTGTAAATAGTCTGTAAGCACGAGTATCCAATACAATTCAAAGTCATCAATAAATATGCAAACAACGTGTTAGTATCACTTCCTTAATTTGAGCGGCCGGGCATCCTTTGAGCTTTAATTATGCTGTCGGCTTTATCTATACCAGCAATTGGCACATGCGTTATAGGCACATCTGTGTAACAAGCCCTTAAAGATACATTTATATCAATAAAATACAAGTTTACAAATGAGTAAGTATGCATTAGATCGTTTGATATAATATTAACTCAAATATTTTTTAATAAACTTACATAAAATACACACTATAAAACTGAAAAGTTATCGATTGACTTGGAAATTATCGATATCATTTTAATAGGATGGAGTTTTGGAAACCAAAAAAGCTGTTGGACTCAAGTCCTTAACAAAAATTCAGCTATATTCATCTGTCTACTGTGACATTACCTGAACTGTGTAAACATCAGTGAATATCACTTATTTAAGTTTTCTGCTGTATTTAACTTTTTATTAAGATAACTTTTTATTTAAATAACCCAGCAGAGTATCTCAACGTTGCACACTAACAATCTAGACAAATGCGGAAAGCCTCATCTAGCCCAATTGCCAGCAGTCTCGTTTTTCTTTTTGTAATTTTTTTTAAATCGAATTCAATGAATTCGTTGAATTCGATTGCAATTCCTTTTTGCATACGCAAGTTTGTGGTTGTAAAAATGCGCGCCTGGCAACGCACTGGGTGATTGGTGGAGCATGTGTTAATGGCACCAACCTCGCCTCACTTGCGGCGCCCTTTCGACCGCATTGGAATACATTCAGCAACACCCCAGACCGCCACAAACACACACACAAACACACATACCCAGACACTCATATCAATTACAGCTCTTGACAGCGTCAGGATTGATTTTTTTATTTTTTGCATTTAAAGAGCTTCTGCTTCATTTCCGGCACAAATTAAATTTTTATTTTCAGTTTTTTAAGGCTATGCAACCGCAGCCGTCGTCTCACCATATCCGCTACTCCTGATTATACCGGAATTATCTTTAAAATTTGAAAATGTTTTCAATGACTTCTAAGGAATGTTTAAAGCAGATTCTTTGGGAAACATAACTCCAAACGGTCCGATATTTTTATACTCGTTCACGAAGTGAAACTAGTATATTGGGTTTTTGCAATGTACGTCATGCAGTCCGTCTGTCCGTCTGGATGAACGCAACCGCATATATCATGTGACAAATAAAATCGATTGAGTACATGAGTGCATGCTTTTTTGACCAAAAAATTCAAAAAAAATTTTATTTTCGAAAATGAATATATGTGGAGTCAATATATATGACAAATCATGATCAAAATGCCATCAAACGTAAAAATCGGTTCACTTTTCACAAAGTTATGGGGGTTTGATATATGGGAGCTATGGAATCTGACAACTTTACATGTCAAAATTTTTGTCGATTTTAGCATGATTTTTTACCAAAAATTTGACCCCCCAAAATCACTTTCAATGTTGTTTTTTATGCTAATTGCGACAATTAAAATCGATTAAAACTATCAATTCGCAATTCTAAATTTTGAAAAAATATTTTTTTCCAAAATTCACAAGGGGGAGTACATGCTTTTTTGACCAAAAAATTCAAAAAAAATTTTTTTTCGAAAATGAATATATTTTGAATGTGGAGTCAATATATAGGACAAATCATGATCAAAATGCCATCAAACGTGAAAATCGGTTCACTTTTGACAAAGTTATGGGGGTTTGAGATATGGACACTATGGAATCTGACAACTTTACATGTCAAAATTTTTGTCGATTTTGGGATGATTTTTGACCAAAAATTTGACCCCCCCAAAATCACTTTCAATGTTGTTTTTTATGCTAATTGTGACAAATAAAATCGATTAAAACTATAAATTCGCAATTCCAAATTTTGAAAATAAATTTTTTTCCAAAATTCACAAGGGGGAGTACATGCTTTTTTGACCAAAAAATTCAAAAAAATTTTATTTTCGAAAATGAATATATTTTGAATGTGGAGTCAATATATAGGACAAATCATGATCAAAATGCCATCAAACGTGAAAATCGGTTCAGTTTTGACAAAGTTATGGGGGTTTGATATATGGGAGCTATAGAATCTTTTATTTAAGAACGTGAACGAGTATAACGTAGTCGGTATCGCCCGACTGCAATGTTCTTGTTTTGAATTGTATTTGAGATGTTGTTTTTAATAGTTATTACTTTTGAATCCTTCGTCTTCCTTCCGCAATACCTGTACAATGTTTATTGTCACAATATACCTACAGTTTCCTAAATATCATCTTTCTTTCATTTATTATATATATACAGTTCAAAACTAAAGCGAGACTTATCACAGATATAATTTTTTAGCTCATAGTTTTTATTTCCTTAATTACTTTTCACAGGTCCAAGTGTTAGTCGTAGGGATAAGCCAAGTACTTCAAGAGTACTCCTTAAACTATAGTTTTTTTATACAAGGCTTTGGAAGGATTACCGACAGCTGCCAGACAGGTCCCCATCGAAAGTAGGTCGCATAAAAGCCATAAAATAATCCCAGGGCAGAGCTCCTGTGGTCTCCTTGAAGTAGGTCGTCGCATGAAGAGCTAAAGAATAATTGTTGTGCTGAAATTGTGAATATCGGTCAGCAGGATACCCTTGGGAGCTGCAGGCCTCCAAAGCTCTGCGAAGCCAGATGAGCCGCAGTCCCGTCCTGTTCAATATTGATGGCATACATAAGTAGGTGCATGATGTCGCTTTAAGTGAAAACGATTCCGTAGCAACAACATCAGCTAGCTAGGGTAAAATGACTATTAGGCGATAATTTATTTGTAATCTGCGACGTGAATACAGCTAAGATGGTTGCAGCAGCGGGCGGCGACAAATAGGAAAGCAGGAAGACCGGCGGCAGCAGCTGCGATTGCAGTCAAACAGGAAACAGGACGCATGCTGCAGAAAGGAATCCGCGCGTCCCGTGGGGTAATAAAAACGGCTGTCGAAGCAAACGCCGGCAACGGTCTGTGCAAATATTTAAAGACGGTAACGTTAACTTGGCTAGTCGGCAGTTTGCAGTTTGCAGTTTACAGTTTGCAGTCAGAGTCTGTTCGGAGGTTGTGCACCCGAGCCCTGGGGCCCATTTGAGGCGGACAATGTGGACGGCTAAGCACCTTAAAGGGTTTAAATGCGAATATGGCCAAATACTTGTTGTAGTCTCGGTTGCAGCTTACACAACAACAACGGCAACAATAACAACAAATGCCAATTACAATTGGTTTAATGTGCAGCTGGACAGACGGGGCGGGTCGCTGGGCCGCAACAGGGCGGACTGCAGTTGCCGCTCCAAAAACCGCAAGGATTAAGTAATTTCTGCCAGACATGCAGCAGCCACAATCACCAAATGAACACAAAAACTTTGCCAGCAGCGAAGAGGAAGGGCGGCCAGAAGACGCCTCTGGCACTCTAATGCACTCGTGTGTGCAATAAATTGGCATATCCTTACAACACACGCACACACGTACACGAAACCAGAGAAAGGGAGATGCCACACACACTCTGGCACACACACACACACGGACACACACAATGCCAATGAGTTTTGCGTGTGCCGATGCGAGTGTATTATGCACAGGATGCGCATAAGAATGAAAATCCTTTTGCACTTATTGGCAACACCGAACAAGCTGGAACCATTATCTTGGGGCTGGCGAAAATTAAATACCCTGCAAGCTATGTGAAGCTATAAGATAATTTTGAAAACAAAAAAAACGAAATTTCCCCTTCGGTTTATATGTTAAAATCAGAGTTAAGCTTGGCTAAAAAAAAAACAATAGTTATTCAGCATTGCAATTTTTACGAAAAATTTAAATATCTTTTTCTAGAGTATAAAATGCCAACACTGACTGAGCACAGCTCTCGCCTGCAGTCTGTCCTCTGTCTAGCTTCTCTTTTCCCACCACTCCGTGGCCACCCTACTCGTCCGTGCTTGGGTAATATTATTTTGTGGAAAATTTCTTATTTTACCGGGAAAACTCATAAAATCTGCTGCTCTTTTGTGCGACCTCACTGAACCCCTTCTGCGTTCGACTTCCGGTTCCGTCCGGCTCTTTAACCACTTTGAAGGCCATTAATTTGCAATGACCGACGAGTCGTCCATTCTGGCTAATATCTCACTCATTTTATGCGCCTTTTCACACCTCTTAGCTCGACCCTATTTTATTGTTTTTAAGATACATATTTATGCAAGCTATGCAAATATCCTTGCTGACAACAGAGAGGACAATCCAATGCCTGCTGCAATATTAAAATCGGGCGCTTTAAGAGCCGCACACATACAGCAAAGAAAAAAAAACATATGGCCGCTGATCCATTGCCCTTAGAAGATAGATTGGCATTATTTATTCAAGCTACACGGCAACTAGCACAGGACACAGGACCCAGCGCTGGGCTAAAAAGAAAAATTGTGTCCTGAAGCAATGGGCCAAGATGCTGAGATTGCATACATTTCGCTGTGGCAGCACATTTTTTAGCCAGCGCAGCTAATGAACCATTGACGGGCGATGTGTGCAAGTAACTATGAAGTTGAATCCCCAACACGATCCACCGGCATCGTCGCTCTCTAAAGTGCTTCAATTTTCAAAAAGAAATATTCTCTTAGGTTGTCAAGGAAACCGAAGAAAGCCGCCCACGTCCGGCTGGCGAACATTAAATACCCTATACCAAAAGATTGAAATATAAAACGGAGTTCAGTAGTAAACGAAAATACTCCTTTATGAAATGTTATTTAAAAGAATATAGAAATTATTCACATTCCAGATTTTAAATTAATTTATTAATTTGTAAAGATGATTTTTTTATTAAAACTATAACAATATATACAAATACAAAAATACGAAATTATGAAGATGTATTATTTATTATGTTCCTCGAAATGTTTTAACAAAATTGTAGTACCCTGTGCAAGCGCATAAATAAAACATATTTTAAAATGATGCATAGCAAAATTTAAAAATAAATAATAGATATTCTTATACTAAATATATATTATTCAAGCAGTACTCGGTAGATGAGTTGTTTAAGTGCTGGCCAGGCATGAATCCCAGGCTTGTGTGTGGATTTATTACTTGTCTTAACCGTTTATGCTCAATAATGGCCAAAAGCTTTATCTTAAAGTTAAAATAGTAATAATACATTCTTCAAAAACTATTTTATCTTTTTGTATTAAGCAATATTAAGAAATATGCATACAAAATTTAAAAAAATTATATTTTGTTTCTTTTTTTCTAAGCTTGTCAAAGGTATCAACTCATGCAATTCATGCAAATTTACTTAACGGTAAATAACTGTATACAATAATAATAATTGTAATCATATTACCGGATTTGTAACTGGAAATGCTTTAAAAACCTGTGTTTCAGTAAGTCCAGTATAACAATCAGACGCCATAAATTAATTAAAGAATTGGGTCTAGTCCGCTGCCGGAAAATGGTCGTGATTGTCAGCGGCAGCGACGACGCCATCACCTGCCACAAGCAGCAGCAGCAGCAGTTGTGGCGGCTGCAACACAAAGCTGCAAAGAAGAGTGTGCTGCAATTACAACAAATAAGCCAAAGCAGCCGCAACAACAACAATAGAAACGACAATAATGACAATTGCAATTGTAGCGAATAGAAGCGAAAGCAAGCAGTTGAAAGGGAATTGGAGCAAAGTAGAAAAGCATTTACTTGAATTGACTTCATCCGCTTTGTTTGTAGCTGCTGCAGCTGCTGATGCTGTTGCTGCTGCTGTTGCTCTGGAGTAGCCAAAGCCGGGCAGGCAATCAGGCGCAACGACTTCCGCAAGGACAACACCAGAGTCAACGCCTGGTAACCGCAATTGAAATGTTTTCATTGCAACAACTAAAAATTGTCATCAGGATTTTCATTACCTGCGGCCAACTTGGCTTTCGCAACGGTTTATTAAAGATTCTGTCATGCCAGGCCCTCTCCCTCTCCCACTATATATACATATATATATAAACTTAAGCGTGTATAAAGGACACACCCTCACAGCCCAATACCGTAGGCAGTTTGGCTTTGGCTTAATTAAGTTTGCTGGCCGCATTAGTCGTTCCATTGTGGATGAATTTGTGCAGCCCTGGCAAATGCCTTTATCGGTCGTGAAAAAATGCAATTAGTGTTTGGCTGCGTACATTTCAAGGACCTTGCACCTAATTGCAAAATGCGAAAAAGGCAAATTAAATCATTTTCCTCCCTTAAGCGCACACTTTAAAGGCCATCAGCTAACCAAGATGCTCTCAACTAACAGTTTAATTACACTAAAAGCCACTGCAAATGCAGCTGCAGCTGCGCTTTTTACTTCAACACGTTAAGATGAGCCTCAGTACTCAGTACTCAGTTCTCAGTCCTTATGCAAAAGGACAGCTAACAGCTAGCAGCTATTTGGTTGACACATAAAAAATTAGCATAAATGTGTGTCTCCAAAGAAAACCAAAAGGAAAGTTGTAAAAGCAAACGCCATTAAACACATCAACTGGAAAGAAAAACTCATTTCTTCTGTCTCGAAAACAAAAACGAGAGAAATGTATAAAAATCAAATTGGACACACAACAAACGATTTTCACAAACACACACACACACACACACACCCATGTACGTATCGTCATGGCGAATGAAAATCTAACAACAACAATAACAATGTCCAGCATTTGAAAGACCAAACTTGTAATATAAGAAAAACAAAAACACAACAAAATGTTGTTCTTTAAATGGCACAAAATGTTTTGAAAGCTTATTTTTCATTTGCTTGGTACACCAAGCAAAAAGGGCAGCATAATATAGAAATGGACGAGAGGAGATGAGCAAAGCGAAGCTTAAAAAAAACATACTACAAGAAATAACTGAAGATGGTGAAATACCAAAACACAGAGCTGGCGCACCAGCAGGACAAACCAGCGGCAAATAAAAATAAATAAACATGGCACATAAAATGAAAACTAAACTTTACCAAAATTTTTATGCTCCATACGAAAAAGTTAAGCATACACATACACATAAGAAATCCACATATCAGTGTGTGTGTGTGTGTTCTATGTGTGGTGTCCCTTTTTCCATCTGCATAGTTTTTTTTTATATTAGCAGCGCTCCATGCTAGGTTCAAATTGCCCATTCCATCGAAAACCATTCCATTGCCTGATGTTTTTGCATTTTGGTTGCGCATTTACTGCACTTTTTACGACACGAGTCGAAATTGTCATCCATTCGCTCAATTTGTCGTCTTGAGCACAGCCTCCCCATCCCCATCTTCATGCCCCCACTCAACCTGCTCCGTTGCATTCTCTTGTTTTTCGGTTACCAATTTAGTAGTTGCCATAGCAAAAACAACAACAAACTATCCAAATATGAATGAACCTCACGCTCAGCGTTATTTGAAAAATATGTTATCCTTGAATAGAAAGATCAAAATAGAGAAAAAAACACCATTAACAAACAGCTATCGAGCTTGAATAACGCTTAAAATTGTCTTGATGGAGCATTTTCTATGGATTTAGAAACTTTTCATGTCCATATTGTTGTAATTTTTTGCATTATTTTTGACTTAAAAATTAGCCTCCTCAAACACCCATAAATTTGTCTAAACTAAACCGATTTTCATGTTTAATGACATTCTGATCATGATTTTTCAATAATATCGATGTCACATTTAAAATCGATGCATTTGTAAAATATTTTTTTTTACTTTCAGAATGTGAACGAGTATTACGCAGTCGGTAGCACCCGATTGCAGTGTTTTTACTTGTTTTGTTATAATTTCGACACCCACAATTCACTAAAAATACAAATTTGAGAGTCTAACCAAAAAAAATGTTTTTTCAAAAAATGTAAGGGACGATAAAATTATGAGGGATAAAATCCAAAAAAAATTGTTGAAAAATTTTTATTCCTTAAAATTAATAATTTGTATTTGCAAAATTAATTAAATTAAAAAAAACCATTTCTATGCTTTTCCGAAAATTTCACCTTGCTTGTTTGGTATTGAAAACATTTCAGCTTATGAAACACAGTAATAATCCATTTCTTTACATCAAATATCTCCACTTTGGCAGAATTACAAGCATAAATGAATGTTCGTGCCGAGAGTCCATGAAAATGCATGAATTAATTGATAAATACTGAAAGTGCTGGCTGAATATTAAAGAAAAATTCATGTCTTATGTAGGGAAAATGCAATTGAAGCCGTAAATGCGCTGGGAATGCCAGAGATGCAGATAATGCGAGTGCTATTGAGGGCTGAACAATTGCAAGGCAAGATTTTTAACGGCATTAACGGCTGCGTTGCTGCAACCCCAGTGCCGACAATGGCAATGCTGGCCCAATGCGGCGCCTGGACTCGTTTTCTTTAATGGCCAAAAGCCGCGAGGGCAGCGACGAAATTATGGTAGACTTTTGCCAACTCAATTAATGTTAAGTAAACAGACGATGCGGCGGCCATTTTATAAAGACCTTAACAGAATGACAGCAAGTGTGTGTGTCTGTGTGGTGTGTGTGTGTGAGTGAGTGTCGCTGTGCTTGTGTGGCTGCCAATCAGAGACAGAAACTTAGCTCCATTCGTATTCGTATGGCACACATTGCAAAATTAATTAGCTTACTTCACTTAATCGCTTGCAATTTGAATGCTACAATGCCGAGTGCCGAGAGTCCTTGCTGTTGTCCTTTCTCCAACTAGTGATGTTGCTGCTTCAGCTATGACTGCCATGTCGTAAAGTAATTTGCATTTCTAGCTAATGCCATTTGTATGCGCATATTCCGATTACAATTTAGTTAAATTTGTTGCCTGCTCCGCACCCGCACCCGCACCCGCCCTCGATCCCGCACCCCTTTCCCGGCGCATAGCACCGCCGGCGATAAATTGTTCCTGCCAGTGCGACATTTTCAGCAAGCAAACTATTGACAATGAACTAATTGCTATTGTTGCCGTCTGGGGACATATTTCGACTGCAAATAAACTCGTTGCCATTGACGTTGCTCCATTCAGGCTGGGCGACCGGAGAGCTTTTGCCAACCGGCATCCTCGGGCGTCATCAGGGCCAGCTTTAACTGAACTAAACTGCACTGGCATAGTTGTTGCCGACAGCAACTGGCACCCGAGCGGCCACTCGAATGTCTCAAGAGCTGTGGCAATCCGGACTGTGACTGCATTCACATCCGCATCCAGTCGACTTTTGATGTGCTCCAAGCTTCTGGCGCTGGCACACACCGCACTCTTCAAATCGCAAACAATTACTTTGTGAAGTGCTGCAAACGGACCTGTGCCTTGTGCCCCAACACCCCTGCAACTGGCTTACCTGTGCCACATTGATCTATCAGCGTGCCAGATGCCAGATAACGAACACTAAATGAAACGCCTCAAGCGATCCGATGTGCTCAGCTTGCATAATAACTCCGACGTACATACGTCCATAGAAAGGGAGTGCCACAGTAGCTACACGCTTTGATGAGAGCTTACTCCAGATTACTGCAATACACATAGCTAAACAATTGCAATTGTATCTTTTCTTTTATATCTCAAAGCACGATACTAAACTATTTTCAGATGATTATGATTTAAATGAAGCCATTTTCAATACGATACACCACAAAATAATTTCATTATCATATAAAATACTAGCATTTGTATACTCTGGTATACTACTGGTTTTATGTAGTTGAAATATTTACTCGAAAATACTCGACTCAGAAAATGTTTCACAATTTTGTTGTCTACGCCCTTACCAATTACCAATTACCAAAACTTTGAAAATCAATATTTCATGAAATCACATTTTAAATGTCATTTCTATAAGGTTGCAATCGTATAATATAATATTGTTATAAAACTGCGAAAAATGTTTTTGAGAATTTCGCTGTAACGCAGATTTTCTTGAAATAATTTTATATTTTTTAATTGCTTTATTTCATAATATTTATGATTATGCTGTGGATTTTTGGATTGATTAAAATTGCTAAAATATGTCTCTTGCGACAACTTTTCTCTCTCGTTTACAAAAATGTTCCATACACAAATCTCAATTAAATAGTTTGCAGGATTATAAAAACTTTTCTTAGTTAGGCACAAAATAAACTAGAACTATGAAAGCGGCAACTTTTGTGGGATCCGATTTTTCAATCAAGCGGCCTGTTAATTGGCAACAGATTTATTCAATAGTATTTAGCTGATTATACAGCACCTACAAAGCACAAAAACATGACCAATTACTGGGCTGCAGTCAAGAGCCAAGTGCCGTGTTGCATTTGTTGTTGTTAGTCTCTGTTGTTGCTGTTGTTTTCTGCTGTTGGTTTCCCCAACGAACTTGCTCAAGTATTTATGAACTTTGTTAACAGACTAAGAATTACAAACTTGTAAGCGCGCGCGGTACAGAAAACTTCTGAATGAGAAATTGTGTGCAAAAGCGACAGTCGAGGGTGTTGGAGCTCGGGTGCCAGCTAGTGAAAATGAATTAAATGGCCACGCCCACACACCCACACATACACACAAATGAAAACACACACACACACACACAGCTGCCTTGCGAAAGGTGCACTAATTGCCAGCAAGTCGCTGGACAAGTTTATGGCCAAGGTAAACGCAGCCAAAACTTCGTAGGCCAGAGTTCAACATGGGCCAAGTTTTTCGACCGTGTAACGCCTACTCTTTCAGTAGTGCTTCAGACGTGTTCCCTCAAGTGTGCAGGTGTGTGTGTGTGTGTGTGTGCAACTTTTGCTTTTACTTTTGCTTTGCCAAGCAACGATTTTCAGTTTTAATTCTGTGACATTTCTTAGCTCCTTTTACTTGCGGCCTGAAATCGCGTTCATATTCATTTAAAGTTTTCATTAACGTTGCGTATATTTTTTAACCACTGTCATTTTTGATGTTTACTGCTTGTTGCATTTTCCTGTTCAATTTCCAGAGTTAACTTGTTTTACTTCGCGGCTTCACCAGTTTTTCCTTAATTAAAATTGCGCTCCCTGCAAAGGAAAAATAATGTTAATAAAAGTTGAGCGCTGATTGCATTAAAAACCTCATAAAACTACGTTAGTGTAATAAATAAAGTTGTTTCAGAGTTTCAGAATGTCACGAAAATTGTGTTCTGCAATATTCCCTCTTTTTTCTTAATCGACCCATTTCGATATTTACAATACTATAATTTAATAAAGATAAATAGCATACAAAATGGGCATTGATATATATATTTATACGTATTGGTAAGTAAAGGCAACAACAAAAGGAACAACGACAACATTGGCGTTACTTATAAGAAACGAACTTGAGTGCAGCTTATTTTCTTAGGTTTGCATTATTCACAAGCATTTACATTGATGATGTCGAGCAGCAGCAGCAGCTAACAGGATGCACAGGACCTTTGGGACAGGTAGGAACTTTTGAGTCACCTCAGAGACACGCACTCCAAACACACACACACTCACACACAGACACACAACCATATAGAGCCGTAGACAGAGCTGAAGATACAGTCACTTAAATTAGCCTTAAGTTGACTGCAACGAGTATTTTGCTTAGTTACTTTTACTTCGATAAGTGCAAGAGCGGCGACTGTTTCGAATGCAAAGGACAACAACAACAGCAACAATAATAACAACTGCTCGACCGGACTATGCATAGGCTGCCTGCAGCCCCAGCCGTGCATATCCAAGTTGCACATATTTTATTTTTTGGGCCACATGTCCAAGTTTGCGACTTTGTTAGGCAAAAGTTTTTGGCCAAGCCCAATGCTTGGGCCAACAACAACGCCCCATTTGATTACAAGCTTTTTATTAGCTACCCAAAAGCAATTTGAATATGTTCATGTCCTAGTCAATCCCTTTGCATGACCTTTTTTCAACGCCTTTAAGCGCTTTTTCTCCCCCACAGTCGACTGTCGGCAAAATAGGGAATTACAAAAAAAAAAATAATAAAAAAAAACTTTTGCTTGCAACAAGCTTTTTGTGCTGCAACACAAGTTAAGGTTTTGTCGGGCCGGCAACAAGAATAATAATAATAACAATAATGATAAACACCGTTTAATACTTGTTCTATGTAGTTTAAACTTTGTTACGCTCTTCATAAATATTAAAATAATTTAATGAGTAACTGCCAACTTTGTTCTCTATTGTTTAATTGTCCTGTTAAGCAATTTTCGATCTACTCAAAGGAAAAACTTCATGTCATACATTTTAGTTTGTATTGTTTAGATAGATGGAAAACTAAAAACCCTGCCATCAACTTCTAAATTAAAAATATTTTAATAATTCCACAATTCGTGATATTAAGATTCAATTAAACAACATATGTTTTGAGAACAATCGAACGTGAAAAACTCTTGTAAGCTCCAGTATTTATATGATATTTAATACATTAGATATACTTAATGCACCAAAATAATTATTTACAAATATTACACATGCAAATCCTCTTAAATATTTGTCTAGAAATTCCTAAAAAAAAAAAAAACTTATTTGCTTCTTTTGTTACCTATGTTTATAAATGTTTTTTTTTTCTTAAAATTTCTTTGCCAACATGGAATACTGATTCCTTTAAAAAGCACACACACACACACTCGCACTCGCACACCCAGACAGCATAGCATAGATGTAACAGCCTCGATTACACTCCCAGCGGGCTGTAGCCATTCGAGAGGAAAGTTTTATTATCGGCTGCGTTTGAGAGGCAACAGAAGCAACGACAGCAACAACAGCAGCTCATAAAATATGTTTGCCATCACACGTACACACACACACACACACACACACACACACGTACATACACACCAGCACGCCATTTGTTGTTGTTGCTTTATTCTTAATTTAACAGCTTGCCCCGCGGGAGGTGCAGCTATCCAACGCGAACCATTTTTTGTTTTTTTTTTTTGTTTGTTGTATTTTTGTACTTTTGGTGGGGTTTCTCATTGCGCTGCCCTTTTTTATTAGTCGCTGCTTTTGGGCTTATTATATTTTGCTTTTACACTCATTTAAACCATTTTACAGTAATTTTGCTTATACCTAATTTTAAGCTATTGCCGTTGGCCTGCAATGCCCGCCACCCGCGTTGCGGTTTTGTGACCGAGCGCGAACCAAGGCCACGCCCCCCGATTTTTAACAGCTTTATCTAGTTAGGGTCAGGATACCAAGGAGTGTTTTATGTGGCAGTTTGGGAGCCGGGACAATTGAATCAAATTTCTTAAACAAATAAGTTATGAAAAGCCAACAATTTGTTTCTATATGTGAAATGAAAACAGGGTATTTCGAAAAGTCCAGCTTTATTATTAAAAGTTGTCTAACTTGTTTCGTAAATTTTTTGTTTTGTTCTTTCTATGACAACTATTGGTCCTGTGAGAGCTGTGCGCGAGTCAACTTATGCCACGGCCCGCCACAAAGTAGGCAACATAATTCAGCTAATTTTTTATTTATTAAACTTTTGGCTGCCCTTAGAGCCAGCTCCAGAAGAAAACAAAAACTTGCACTTTGTAAATTGACAATTTGTTTTGTTCGCTTGACTAAAATTATTATCTATTTTCATATAAGCAACTGGGGAATCGAAATCAGCAGCCTAAAACTTTTGGCCATGTTGTACATTATTCAGGACGCCAGGCAACCAAATGCTCCGGCATTGAGCCAACAGAGAAAACATGGCCAACAGCAAGATCTCTGTCACTTAAGGTGCAAAAAAGAATAATTTATCTGTGCGGAATTTGTTGGGCACCACGGTCAGCTTAAATGCCGTGCTGGGGTTAAACTCTCCGTGTAGCCAACAACAAGGTTGGCCACGAGAACAATGAAAGTGGCCACAAACAGATTCAACACGCTTCACATGGAAAGCGGAGCTGGAAATGAAGCTGGAGTCGAAGTTGAAGCAACAAATTCTAATATTGTCATTGTTATTGTTTTTGTCTTTAGCCGGACTTAACAACCGGTCACACGCACTCCGGACGGTTGACTCCGAATTGAGTTGTGCGCGAGCGAACATAAAAAACTTAATAAGCAACAAGAGTGCTCTGCGGGAGTGCACGACTAGGCTATGCCCTGTAACAAATTTCGAGTTAAACTTAATTAAATGACTTATAATATATTTGTAGACAGTGAAATATTCCTGATCTTAAAAAGTGCATATCAATTTTGGTGGCCCTTGCTCTTAAAATACTCAAAAAGTGTCGATATTTATCGATTTTAGGGATTTGAGGTGAATAATTGTAATTAACTTATATTTTAAGAACTTTTAAGATATTCAATATATCCAACTTTACGGAATTTTAACAATGTTCACTGGTTAAAGGGTAGAAAAACTGCAGTCAACGCCGTTGGGGACAAGCGCCAATGCGACAAAAGTCAACTGCTGCACAGGGAGCCAGACTATAGACGATGGACGATGGTCCTTTAGCCTTTTGGGAGATATGCGCTACGCAGTGTGAAGATATTTATTGCCGCTGACCGGCAGCCGTAGGGCGTCTTTTGCCTTGAGCCCGACGCCGTTGCCATAAAAGCCGTTAAAGGGTCAACATGCCTCAATGCGAGCGCATGTGCCGGGTCAATTGTTGCAGCCAACGTGGCGCATGAGTGATATGCATTGCATATGCAACAACAGTTTTCACAACAAAACAAAAAAAAACAAAAGAAAAATCAACATTCAATTGGAATGTGCCACAACAAGCCACAACTGCAACAAAGTGCAGCAGCCAAAAACAAAACAAATAAACAGCTCTAAACAAGCTTTTTGGGTGGGTTGACATTCTGTGTTGAATAACACACGAGAGTACAACATGAATGTTGAATGTCCGCTGCGTTGTTGTGTTAAATAATAAATTATGCCAGCAACATGACGCACAAATTATATTAAGCCACATTGAACTGCAAAATTGGCTTGTGCTATTGAAAAACATATGGCAAATAATATATTTTAATTTTGGGGAAGTGGACAAGCCAAACTATATCATACGGCAGCTGTAGAAAATAAAGCAGCTTGTTTCAGATATCTGCAGATATAAATGTAGCAGAATACTGAATATTTAGTGCACTAACACTAATGAATCATTCTTAGTTACTCCTCTTACAAATTACTCATTCCCATACTAAATTCACTTTAGAATTAGAGTACTCGTTAGAAAGGTAACTAACTAATCTTATATTTATCAAAGGCAAACACTTTTCTCACACACAATTGGCAACTATTCCATTCACATTCAGAATCGATTGCTTGGCACAATGGCGCATTACTTGCGCTGCATTTCAAGGTTTTACAAATCACCAGCAATTCCATGCGAGTTTCACCTTGCGCGTTGTTTACAGCAATTACTAATGAAAATAAACGTGTTTCAAGCTAATTAAACAATAAAAGCGCTAGAGTAAATATAATAAAAAAAAATGGGGTTATATAAATGTGTATGACTAACGACTAAGAGATGCCCTGTACACCAGCTTAAATTATAAAAAATTATTCTAAGATTAAGGAAGACGTGCATTAAAATGTGAGTTGATACAAAAATATAAAAAAAAAATGTAATAAAAAGTTTTTCAGTTTATTTCACTTCAGAGCGGCGAGTTTATTGATGCGATTAAGAACTTTACTTTATCTTTACTTATATTTGCACAGCACCATTATACCTCTTTTATACCTAATGGGCGTAGGGTATAAAAAACGGCGAAAACGGAAGGTAAATTGAAAGGCGAGCGCGCGCGTCCAAATGAAATTTAGCAAATAAGACTAAAGCGCAGGTGAGTGCGGCAGGTTGGCAGGCGGGCGGGCTGTCGGGCGGAGGTGTAGCTGTGAATCTGTCTTTCACGCTGACGTTGACAGCTGACAAACCCGCGAGACTCGCGCACAAAAGTAGGCAACAAAGACGACGCGACGCCGTGGCACAGTGATGTTGCAATTTAATTTGTATTGTTAGCTGTTGTTGACGTTTCTGCTGTTGCTGCTGCTGTTGTTGTTGTCGACACAATTGCAGCCACATCCAGTTGATGATGATGATGAATCCACTTAAGCGCCAGGCACAGGTAGCAAATGTACGCAGTAGTCGTCTAATTGAACAGCAAAGGGATGTATACAAGTGCAGCGAGACTGGGTGTGTGTGAAAAATGTGTTCGCGCAAAGGCAACACGCAAACAATGCAAGTGACAAATGCTAATACTCTCGTTTCGTTTAATTTCATTTTATTGCCCTTTCAGTTAATTCAATTGGCTTTTAAACTTATTTTGAAATTAACGCATGCATGTGTTTCGTATAAGTGAGTGAGTACTTGGGTGTGTGTGTGTCTGTGTATGTGTGTAAACTTGAAATGCAAAAACGCTCGACTTCACAGCAATGCGATTGTTGCACGCTAATCGCGGCACATACGCTTCGATGGCGGCTCCTCATCGCCAGGCGCAATCGACTGCAACAGCGCGCAGCTCGTGTGGCTGCCAAAGAGCGTGAGGAGCAGAGCGACGCCGTAGCCCGTGGCGCGTTCGCCCTGCAAAAGAAAACCACAACAATTGAATGATACCTGCTATTTAAGTCGATAGATATATATATATATATATATATAACTATTTATATATATACTTACACAGCTCACGGGTGTTGCCATATCAACGTGCATCCAAACGCCGGGATAGTCAAATCCCAAATGAGCAGCCACAAAGAGGCCGGCGCAGGAGGATTGCGCATTCTGACGATCCTGCAAGCAAATTAGGAAAAGAAAATTATTATAAAATAAGGTAAGTAATAAAAATTAAATATAAGCAAAGTCTTACTTGATTGCTCGGATATTTTAAGGATAAGCAAATGACAAGCAAAAATTAATAAGTATATATAAAAGTGATACTTAAGTTGAAATTAAAATAAATAATTTATTCGATTTTAAAGCTAAGGGTCCAAATAATAAAGGAAAAGGTTAAATTTTGTTTTACTGATAAAAAAATAAATTAAATATCAGTTTAAATATACATTTAAATAACTCGTATTTTCAGAGGCATGGCTATATAAACCTAGCTTATTTTTTGTATCCAGAATATATTGCTTAAAACTGTTTTCTGTCTGATCCTGCACATATTTTATGGTTAAAGAGTAAACGCAAAAAAAATGCAACAAGTAAATGGCAGCAGCACATTCGATATTAAAAAGTATCCTGTAGTGCAACGCAACAAGACGTTAGAAATACATACATATATATTAATGTTTATATATACATAAATATCTATATAGAGATGTGCTAATGTCTAAATTATATGCCTTGCAATGGCAGCTACCCAGTAACGGAAACTGTCGCTCTACTAACTTTAGCGGAAATTACAACGTTTTAATGCCAGAGAGCATAAAGTAGCATAGCATAGCACAGTGGGCCAAAATATTTTTGCATCACAAAATATTGAACACATGTCACATTTAGTTGAGATTAAAATTATTTCACTGAAGGATGCGTAACTGATTAATTTAAAAAATAAGTAAAATTTAATGGATATTCTACAGTTTTAGGCTTCATTTATTTATATAAATAAAAACAAATGAAATGTGAAAACATAGATTATAAACGTTTTTGACCCACTGTCTTTAGCAACATATGAATAAAAAAAACCAATACATATACACATATGTACTTACAAGAAGCGTTTGCAGAAAGTTGCCAAAAAATAATATATAATAACAAAACTACAAGAACAACAACAACATGCCTTGCAGTGAATATTGCATGACAACGCGCGATGGTCCAAGATGAAAATCACACACACACACACACACACACACACACACACACACATTCTTACTTGTGTAAGTACAGGCTACACGAAAAGACTTTCGGCATACAGCGGAAGTCAAATGCCGATTGATGCCAACCATTGCTGCCGCATAATGTTTTTGTTGCTGCTGCTGCTGTTGTTGTTGTTGTTATTGTTGCTGTTTCTTCTGTTGTTATTGTTATTGATGTTTCAACTGCTTTTGGCGAATTTAGCGCTAACAAACTTGAGCTGCCTTTGTTATGAAACTTGCCACAAAACTTAAAAACGTGTTTTGTGTGCAGCAAGTAACTCCCAAACAAGTCGCTACTCCAATAGAATTGTGTGAATATGCGAATTATAAAATAATCGGATATATTTGTTTCATAGTCTTACACTTTTTATGTGTCATCCAAAAATAATCCAATTAAAATTGTGCAAGCATTATGAATGCCTTTCCAATTGAAGTTGCGTAAGCGGGCAAACAAGCTAGTAAAATAAAAGACATTTTCGACATGGCTCGTAATACTGTTTATTTAACATTAGAATCTACTTAAATTCACATAAAAAACATAAACTTTAAAGAGCACATTTTTGAAAACTCATAGATAAATGTTTGTTAATTAACTACATATAGAGCACTGAACCGTCGAATATGCCCATTTATAGTTGATTTTAATTAAAGGCTTTCAACAGCCTGCCAATTGGAATTGGTCTGGGTTTCGACACATTCACTCAATGCTGGAAAATCAACTCAGTCAACCAATCAGTCCGCCAACGCGACCTATGCGTTTCTATCAATAATGGCAAACATTTGTCAACATAATGTCATTAGCATTGATTGCATTACGCAACGCATTGATTGTGTGAGCCTTTTGTAAATAACCGAATAGCTAGGCAAACGCACACACGGCCACATATCAAGTTTGTCAATGGGTCGGCGACTAATTGCGGTTAGCTACGTGACCGCAGCCTGCCCCGAAACCAACGCCCAATATCCAATACTTCTATCCCATACGCCACGTGTGTCACATACCAGAATCGATGGCAATTTTTGATTTGATGCTATCCGCAGTTGAAAGCGACGCGTACCATTTACGATTAACGTACATTTTAATTAGCAGACGAAATAAACGCGCCGTGTTGTCCATATTAAGGTAGGCTCTCATTAAACAATACCGAAATATGCCACGCCCTTAATTATAAGCTTGTCGCAAATTGATTAACATAACTGCGTTGCTAACAAATTAATATACTAAAGTATGCAAAAAGCAACAAAAGGTATTGAAGGAAGAAGCGAAGAGAGAAGCGAAGAGTTTGAATTAAATCGACAAAGCGAAAGCCAAAGTAATAACCTAAATAAGTAAATAGAGAGCTAGTAACATCATGAGAAGCAAAGAGGGAAGCAATTTGAAATACAAAAATCTAAAAAGAAGAAGCGAATTGAGAGAAATGTGAAGCAAAATATAAACTACTGAGGCCAGAGGAGAAGTGAGAAGCCAAAGAAGAGCAAAACACAAACAAATGCTAGCATGAATATTCAACACCTAACTAAAACTAGGATTAAATCAATGTTGTTTTTTTTGCAATTAAAGGGATCCTTAAATCTTCAAAGCTGCAACTTAAGCACAACACTATGCTTGAAAAAGATGATATCAATGGCAGGCATAAAACTTGCCACGGCACACGTTTCAAATACTATTCCCCGTAACGGGTGCGGGTCGGCAGGACGGTAACTGCTGCCTTGAGGCATCAATGTATTGGATGCCTTTGACTGGTTTCAGTATCAATTACACATTCATGCAGTGGGCGTCGCAAGGATTTGCCCTGAGACTGTGCCAACCCGATGAAAGCGACAACCGTTTTTATTCAATTTTCCCGTGATGTCGCCAGCGCCTTAAAAAGTTTTCGGCTAGGGGGAAAGCGGCGCACGGGGCACGCAAAAGAGCACAACGAAAATATTAGAAACAGTCAATGCGAACGGCGGCAGGGTTTATTTTATTTTGTGCCCTCTCTTTTCACTTTTTTTCAATTTCTTTGCTTGCCTAAGAGACGTGCAAAAGTTGAACGGAAACCAACACATAACAAGCGGAAAGATTTGTGTTAACAAAGTCGCCGGAGTTGGTTGATGTTGCCACCGCCCCCGTAAGTAGGCAACGGAAATCGCGGGACATTGCGCAAATTACGTGACTTACGGATGAGCAGGCTGGCCGGGACTTAAAATCTGCATTTAAACCACTGAGCCACCAAGCTCGGGCATTATTTATAAACTGTTCGCATTATTTAATCAACAGCACAGAAGACAAACACAAAACGCAACACCAACAAACAACCATATTTGACGCCTTGAGGTCGCTGCGTAAAAATAAAAAAAAAAGACAAAAAAAAAATATTCCAAACCATAAAAAAAAACTTTTGCACATAAAAAGTTCAATTTAATTCATTAAAAAGCGTAAAAAGTCGCCGTACAATTGAATTTAAAATGTTACCGCTTAATAAAAAATTACCAACTGCGATTCAGGCAGTAAGAAAATATCAACAAAAATAACAAATAAAAAAAGTACATTTTTTGTGGGCTAACGAAGTATAAATACTCTGGTAGGGATAAAACTTGAATTTCAGCTTAATCAGATGCGTGACCAAATGCGTGACCTTGGACCTTAGCACAATATAATTTTATTTACTGCACGCTACTTTAAATCAATAATCTTTTCAATTCCATTCAATCGGAATCGTCTGTTTTTAATGATTTGTCAGATTAAAAGCCTGAAAAATTGTCTTTCCTTTACATATTTTTCAGCAAATTTACAGTACCACAAGCGAGAGTATTAAAAAAAAACAAAGAAAGCAATTACGCATACGCCGCTTGAGCCGCACACAAAAGACACACCGCAACACGTTTATCTAAAATTCTTGTTCTCTGGCGTGTGCGCTGTCAGCTTTTTACGATTTAACATAAAAATCAATTACCAACAATGGTAACATTTCACAGTCATAAAATTTGAGGAACTTTACTTTGCGAACTCGGCTGCTGTCTGTCGACTTTGTCTCTAAATTGAGAAACAATACGAAACGTTTAAATCATTTTATTGATTTATTTTTATTTTTTCCTGTTGTTTTTCTAGTTGTCAAACAAAAAAAAATGTTTATCTAAAATTATTGAATATTGAGCTCTCAGTTTTACATTTCAAAAATTCCAAATTATAATATAATTTGAAGTTTAAATAAATAGTTTGAAATTTTTGGAAATTCCTGATGATTTCGAGTTATCTAAAATATTAAATTGAATTGATTAAATTCCCAACTTTTCACGAACTTTGTTGAAATATTCTCAGCCTACGCAACATGTTAACCGCAGCCACAACAAGGCTAATGATGGCCTGACCTCGAAATCAAGCCCACAGCCGTATGCTGGCCGCACATAGTACACAAATCAGGAGCGGCGTACAACAAATTGCAGTCAGTTATTTAAATGCCAGACTAATGGGCAACACCCACCTAAGCTGTACCCATGGAACCGGGCTAGCAACCTGGCAACGGCGCCACCAAATGCTCGTCAAAATGAGCCAACAACAGATGGCGCAAAAAAGCGCGAGAGCCATGGCGCAACGAGGCACCAACCAACCACTAACAACACTCATAATCCGTCCATTTAGTGGGGAACTAGCGTTGAGCTGCCAAAGCACAAAAAACTCATGTAATTTAAACGCAACGCGTGAGAATTTGGCTGGTATAAAACGCACAAAAAAATAAATGGACGAAGGTTGCCATTTATATACCCTAGCTAAAAGAGAAGGATATTATAAGCGGTACTTAAATTGTTAAGGTAAATATGGAAAAAACAAGAGAATATATAAATAAATAAAAAAACATTTATAAAAAATAATATATATATATAAAAAAAGAAAGCGCATTTCCAAATAATAACAATGGAACTAAGAAACGACGGAAATTGATTAAAATTTATACATGCTATTTTATAAATAATGCGTTTCTTTTAGTACTATTAAACATTTGTTTATAAACATCAATTGTTATTTATAATTCGATCAAATTATTTATTAAGTTACTTTATCGTTCAGCTATCATAAAAGCCATTTACAGAATATGCCTGCAAGGGAATTAAATATTCGGCGGCCCCCCAGCAATTTCTGCTGGTTATCTTTTTTGTTGTCTGTGGTCTCGACTCAACGTCTTTCTTTTTTTTGTTTGCATTAAACGTTGAATGCATTTTGAGTTTAAAGCACTTTATCACAGGCACATTGACAAAGTTCGCGCTGGCGTCACATAAAATGCAGAAAAAGGGAGTGGGAGGCTGGGCTGAGCGCTGGGGGCACTTGTTTTTGCCACTAAAGACAAAAACAACGAGCGTCAAAGTGGTCGAAAAATCAAACAGCCAGCAGCCAGCAGCCAGCGAAAGGCATGAGGACGACAGCGGAGCAGTTGGAAAGGGCCACTGCCAGGCAGGTGACAGGCAGATTGTGGACTGGTAAAGGTAATGGAGGGGTACCCCTAAAGCTTCCACACCACTTGACCTCTCGCTGGCACTCGAACACCCTGGCTGGCCCCTTGCTGCCCCCTGCCTCCCATAGTATTGTGGCACCTACGCACCCACCCAGGCGCAAGGCAACAGAGTTGTCCGACAGTCGCCCCTGGCGTGACAATGATGAATGACCATTGATCCGAAGCGTTTTAGACGTGCAATAAGGTAACTCGATTTGGTTGCTGTTGTGGTGTACCTTGAGGCCCCTACGCACAACAACAGCCAGTTCCGATCCCCGACCTCCAAAAATTCCCCATCCCATTACTATTACCAAGCGCAGATTGAACGCCAAAGTTTTTGATACATGTGAGCTGAAGAGCATGTGCGAGTGTGTGTGAGCTGCCTGGCATAAATCACAGTAATACTAATCAATCTTTAAACCGAACATGACGTCCATCATTTTTCGCAACATTGAAGCGATAAAAAAAAATATAGTTCGCCTGACCCTGACAAAGTTAATTAAAATTGTGTATTAGATATTTGCACAACCAACACACATTTTGGGTGTGTATATTTATGATTGGATCTGAGCTTCTGCATTTCAGATGCGACATACATCTTTTGCAACAGAAAACAGTTAAAATGGTTGATGTGCCAAAAAACGAATTTTTATGAAGTACTTGGTTAACCCAAAGATCTTACTTATGGTTTATCTCAAAGAGAATGTGTAAACTTCAATTAACTGATTTAGAGCATAACAAACTGAATTGTTATTTTCACAAAATATTCTTTACTCTTACAAAGAAGGGATTATAGCTTATTATTTTTATAGGTTTCAGGTAACCGGACTACTATTTTATTCAAAAACTGGTTTGCTTTTCAGCGTAATCAAGCTTGCCTGACCTAAAGCTCGCATATCTTTAACATACCACTAAATTTTACAAAACCAAGTTTACATAAGTTCCAATTAAATTTTGGTTAAGCCTAACTTTACTGAAGCCATTATATTCTCAATTTGAGATTTGTATATTGACCCAATTTGACAGATGACGCGGAAGTGGATGCTGAACTCTTATGGTTGGGGTTTTTTTGACAAATTGCCGACGCTAACACAGATAGTAACAGAGGCTATTAAAATAACAAAGTAATCTTATCAGGTATTAAATGGGCTTTGTAAAAGAAATGTACTTCAATAAAATTGGATATAAAAAATTGATAATTTGAGCCGATATTTTCGGACTGACACTTCGTTTTCATTCAAGTGTCACATTTTTTGCCCGAAACAAAGGCGATAACCGAAAAAAGGGCCACAAAAACGGTCTCTTCTGTGCTCACTCAGCCTTTAAAAGGTATAAATGTATGTATGTATGTTGTTTGATGTGTGGCGTTTGGTTGTCAAGTGCTCGAAATTTTTCTTCCTTTTTTTATGTGTGTGTATTATGTGTGGGGGTACTTACCGCTACAGAGTTTTTCATATCAGCAATGGCCGATGCAAACTCGGAAAAATGCAATTCGGGGCAATAAATAATGGGCGCCAATAAATCGCCGGATTTGCGTCCAGCTTGCAATGCCTTTGATTCCCATGGCTCCGAGTTTGTCAATATGGCGCCATGATACTTGCCTGTTGCAACGCCCTGCAAGCAGAAGAAAAGAGGTGAAAGTTGGTTGGTGTTAATCAAAATCGATGTGTCTATGTTTACAGAAACAAGATTTTCCAATTTTAACTTGGTAATCTCTCTACGATATATCGATGCAAATTGATCGATAAATATACTATAAATATAAGTAAACCGGTTTTGAAGCATTTTTTACGTTTAAGCTGATTGCACCAAAAAGATATTCTAAGGTTATGCCTTTTTTCACAGATAGTTTTTATATCGGCTATATAACATACATATATTTGACATATAATTTTAAAATCTGTTAACAAAATATACAGAAGTTATTTATAAAAATGTCTGTAGTCTTTTGGCCTTATGTTAATAGCAAGGCAATTTGGACCACTCTATGCGATTCTCATAAATTCAAGTAATGCCTGCAGACATTTTGTGTTTTCAGTGTGTGCTTAAAAATTATATTAGAAAAGTTTGTTTTAACTAACTCACTAGCTTCCTCTCCCTCCTACTTTGTCTCTCACTATCTATCCCTCTCTGACTCTGCATTATTACTCGCACCTCTTCTCTTTTTACTCTACACTCATTTTGTTAACATCGATTTTTCGATTTACCGATGCATTGATGATTATCAACAGGATTCACTTCGGATTTATATCAATAGAAGAAAATGTCTAATATATAATTAAATATGTAGTAGGATATAAGAAAAACATATCGCTTTAATGGGCGGCCATCGGAACTGATAGAAAACATGAACTATTTAAGCCGAATGCTAACAATAAAACTGTACAGCAACTAACAACAGTGAGGTGGAGGTCGGAGTTAGTGTGGGTTGCAGCGGAGTAGCGAAGCGGCGATGCATGGTTGCTAGCCAAAATTGCGAGCTTCCGACGCGACCAGCAATAAAAAGGTGCAACGTTATTTAGCACAAACACCACCCAGGCCAGGCCAGGAACAGGACCACGACCAGCACCGGTACCAGAACCAAGACTAGCCAAGAACAGCGCGTGTTCAACTACAGCTGGACAAATGAAAGTAAACCACTCGCACACACACACACACACACCCACACAGGCACAACAGCAACAACAATTGGTGTAACAAGCAGCAGCACTATAAAATGTAAAAGCACAAAAGTGTTGGCTGTTTTTCGTAGCTTGTTTTCAAATACCCTGTATAAATCAAACAAGTAGCGAGTGTTTTAAATAGTTGGAAAAACATGAATTGAATATTCAATAATTGTGATTTCATTTCGATCTTGTTATAAAAATCAGGAAAATCTGATTTTATGAAGTTTTGATTTCTTCCAGAAACAGAATACACATTTTAGAGCCTCAACAAAAATGTTGAGCATCCTTTTATGTTTAGCACCAGGATTGGCGATAATTGAGAAAAGAGTTTGTATATGAATATTATAAGCACAGAATGTATATTTTGTGATACCAAGCTCTTTTCTTTAAAGAGAGCAAGCTCCATCGATATAGATGGTACTCTCAGTGAATGGTTGTCCAACTTTTTAAACAAAACAAAATTTTGCCTCAACACATATTCGCTCAAAAAGCAAAAACCCAATGAGAGGGTATATTTTGGACGATACTAGCTAAATTATATACGTTATTGCTTTTGTTTCTTGTTGTTGTTGGTATTGCTGTTGTTGCCGCAGTCGCAGTTGCGCCAATGTTGGCAATTAATATTATTGCATGTTGCAAAAGTGTGTTTGTGTGTGCGTGTGTGTGTTAGCAAGAGTGTGTAATGAAATTACACACAACAAGCGTCAAAACAAATTCTAACCGATTTCACAAAAATTGCATGAAAAACTAAAATTGTTGACTATTTCTGCTTAACAGTTTTACTTGCACTTAAACGGCTTACTTCCTTCTTTTATTTATTTATTTTTTTTTTTTGTTTTACTCAGGACTGGAGTCTTTAGCCATTTGTGTCTGTCCTGTTCCCGATCTCTGACCAGTTTCGATTTATTTCCCATCGAACCACAAATAACGCAAATTGGCATCATATTTTAAGCAAATTGCATTCAAGATTTATGGTAATTGTGCGCCAACCCAGCCAATGCCTCCTACTGCAGTAACAGCACCACCCGTGCCTCCGTCTCCTTCCCATACCGTCCCGATGATAGCCTCGCCAAGCCAGCAACAACCGCATAACGGGTTTGCTTCATTGCCTTTGTTGTTGCTGTTGTGCATACGCGGTGGCCGCTGCTGCTTCTGTTGCTGCTGCTGCTTCTGCTTCAAGTTGCCGTCGAAAAACCAAATTTGCAATTTATTTTTGCCAATTAACCTCGTGACTTTTATAAAGCGTGGCATAAATTTTGCATTTAAGAAAGCTAGAAAAATGCACAGTACGGCCAAGAGCCACAAAATTCGTCAGGAAAAGGAACACGAGGCGAAACTCCTTTGGACAGCTGACTGGAAAATTTGATATGATATGATAGAATGAAACATAGCTCACATAAACCAATTGCACTGTACATTCAAAAGATATCTTTTAAGATAGAACAAGAGAGCTTGACTTATTCGTATCGCAGAGCATATAAAATATTATTAACATGTTTATTGCAAGGTTTATTTAACACACTTTAAACTTTGAAATGAGACCATGACAACTTTAATAAGACCTAAGATAATGTGTGTAGGAAAATCGGGACCTTTGCATGCTCTAATTCTAATTGGTTCATTATTATTACTTCATATTTTACTTTGCAATGCATTGCAAATGGGTAATGATATTGTTATCTACTTTCTACTTTCACAATGAATATAAAGTACCTAACAACTGGTGTCAAAATAGTCCAGTTAATAGGTAAAGCAAAGTAATACATTTTGTATAGGTAAAGCATGGTATGGAAAACTAAAGCACCTATAACAAAATGCATTATAGTGCTAACTGATCTTTAAAACATTACAAAAAATAAACCAAACATTATATTTACTTACTTGAGCGCCCGTTAGGGTGGCCATATCGAGTATGATGTTTGCCTTAAGATCCTTGTTGGCAAAACAAACGCCATCGGCGAGCACCAAGCGACCTTCAGCATCCGTGTTATTGATTTCCACGGTCCGCCCTGAGTACAACGTGTGTATATCGTCGGGACTGCGCACAGAAGGTAAATTATAATATTACGAAACGGTTATGAAACTAATAACTCAATTCCACTTACCGCGTAGCATTTGGACCCACGGAGTTCTCCGCCAAGCAGAAGACAGCATGCAAATTGTCCCTGAAACCGCACTTGACGGCCGCATAGAAGGCACCGAGTATAGCAGCAGCACCGCCGCAGTCCCGTTTCATGCCCGGCATGGCAGTTTTGCCCTTGATGCTCAGACCGCCGGTGTCGTAGACAATGCCCTTGCCCACCAAAGCAATCGTTTCTTGTGCACCCTTGGGCTCGTGCGAGAGCACCACCAGAGCTGGCGGCACAGCCGCAGCCTTGCCCACGCCATAGATGCCGCCAAACCCGCGCTCTTGCAGCTCCTCGCCGCGTATAATCTGCGGCTGCATTGAGAGCTCTTTGGCAAACTCGCTAACATTTTGAATAAAGTGATCCACATTCATCTCGTTGCAGGGCGTGTCCACAATGCGTGCAGCAAGGCGAATACCACGCGCCGTCTCGTGCAGGCACTTGAGCTCATCCTGGGTGAGGGGCTCCTTCTGAACGCAACCATCTTTGTCGATGACAACAAACTCCACGTTGACCACAGAGCGCGAGGATTGCCCATCGCCGCCATCACCGGACGGTGACTTGGCGCCGTTGCCATTGCCGTTACCCGTTTTGCGGGAGTAGAGTGGGAAGGCACGCACCACGGCACAGGCGCTGGCAAAGATGTTCTCGCGCTCGCAAACGAGCACAACACTCTCTTCGTTCACATTGAGCACATGATTCTTTACCAGGCGCGTTATTGAGTGCGCTCGCGAAGCTGTGTTGTGGCGCGAAGACTTCAATGGCAGCGCCGCGACTGTGGCCACGTCCAGATACAGAGAGCACTTGTCCGTGGGTGCTGGATGCAGACAGGCGATGGCATTCTTGAATGTCTCCTCATTGACACGCGGCTCCAATTTGCTTGCGAGCTGGCCAAACTTGAGCAGATTCAAATGACGCAGCTGGCCAATGATTAGCACTGGCTGCACCTGCGGATCCGTGCGAGTAAGCGACGCGTTAAACTTGATGTCCGTGGCCATCTGCAAGGCAAGTAAAATATAATTTAACCACTCAGTTTATAGCATTAAAGCCTGTGCTATCTTTACATTTTTAATCACGAATTTCGTACTATTTATGATACTCCAGATTGGCACATATAAACGACTTTGTACTGTAAATTTGTGCACATGACACAGTTTGATTGGAATTACTGATTTGACTCCCGTTCTAATCATTACCATGCGCGTCGCTGCCAAATCAGTTTGTGGGGTTTTAAAAAGTACGGGCCTTGTTATAAAAAGCAACACAAGCATACTTAGTATTGAAGTATTACAAAAAGAAAATCTCTGAAATATTTGCTCATATTTTTTTTTTAATCGATTTAAAAAAAAACACCAAAATAATAGTACAAATAAATAAAATTATATTATAAAATCAAATTGATCTTTTAAACTAAAAAATTAAATATATAAAGTTTATCTGTTGCCTAACATACCCCTGGCTAGGCCATCGCTTATTAGTCATAATAATACACATATTTTAATCTACAAATAAAATATATATAATGCATAAAAGCAATAACGTCTGCAATTAGAGGCGGCAATAAAACGAAATTTAATAACAATTTCGACCGCCAGCAGCCTAATATGGCACAGCCTGATAAGCGCACAGATAATGAAATGTGTGACCGCTGGCGACGTCATCGATGCTAAAGCGCAATGACACCTTAAACGCCGTGACCTTGTGCGGAAGAAAGACCAACAAGTGGATCAGCGACTATCTAAATGGGGAGGGGGCGAATGCTATCAATTTAGACAATTCTTCTCCAATTTAACATAAGCGAAGCGGTATTTATATTTGTGCATTCATCGGGTTTATATAGCAACACAGACGGTTTATGCAAATAACTTGTTTATTTTTAGAAATCCAATAAGCGAGCGCTTTCTCTTTGTTCGCAAAAATAAAAAACTGCTGACAACAGAAGATGCCTTCACACGCGTATGCACTTACCTTTCCAGTTGGCGTGCTATTGCTATAGCTGCGACAAAATATAGTGCGTATCGCTTTTGCAGTATGCAACAAACGCATTTATATTATACTCGCAACTTCAAATAAATATCGCTCCTTCACAAATCTTTGCAAATCTCGATGATGCTTCTTGGCTTGCAATTTTTGCCGGCTATCAGTATAATAGATATGGCAAAATCATCGATAAGCATTTGAAACGATAGTTTTTAAGTGCGATATATTGCAGCATTTGCCGCGCGTTAGCGCTGAAAGCAAACAAAATGTCTGGCAGCCCAACATCTTATTAAAAAAATTATTTTGGTGTATAACAAGTGTGACTGAGCACTTAAAAGTATTTGATATATTTGACTTTACCATTTATATTGGTATTTGTATCTTTTAGTCATCTCTAAAGTTGCTTGCAAACACAAACAACAGTCTGGCAACTCTCATTCTGATGGAAGCGTCGCTTATTATCCGAAACTGGAATGTAAACAAAGCGCTTTATTTTAAATTTGAATTAAAATCTATAAATTAAGACATAATGGCCAACCAATTTGATTCGCGTAAACGTTTGATGGCAATGTTCCGAAATGAACTGCAATTGGAGCAACAGGAGAATGCTATTGCCAAGCAGAGCACCAAATTTCACAGCAATGTGGGTACGTGTTTGCACTTTAAAAGCTATTACAAATAATTATTATTTAATGGCCCGCACAGCGGCAATTATGCAAAAAGTTAAGCAACAACAACGTGACTGTGAGAAGCTGCATGCGCTGGTCAGCCAACGCAATGATCAACTCGAAACACGCAACGCTTTCGAGAAAGCAATGCGGGACAAGCTAGCGGAAGAGAAACAGCATTTAGCTGAGATGCAGACACAGTTGGTCAATACCATAGAAGACCGCAGCGAACTCATGGGCTGGTGAGTGCTGGCAAGTACACATGTCAATGCATATATAACTCTGATCGCTATCATGCTTGCAGCGTGCGCACCCTGAGTGAGGCCACCAATACGTATATCAACCCAAAGGCTTTGCCCGCACGTGTGAGGGGCGTGACGGTGTCACGAGCTGATAACCAGTGGATACCTTTCGATTATGATGCACAGAATCTAAAGGGCTTGGCGTCGCTGTGGACACAACTGCATCAGGTCAGTCCCAATGCCAGCAAGTGGCGCCAGCTATTGTCAACCAGTTACAGTGCCTCAGTGCCAGACTCGAGCGAAAAGGAAAACGCCAATGCTTCAATGGCATCGATAATTGAGATTGATCTAACCTCGCCGCCGTCGAATGTATGATTGATTTGTATAGGAAAAGCGTTCACAACAAATAATGAATTCGACGAGACCTACTTATATTATTTTATTTTTAACGTCAGCTAATCTCACCATTTGTATTATCTTTAAGACCGTGTGTCTCGTATAGTACACATATGTGTTTTAAAAGCTACTGCGAAATAAACAAGACCTTAAACAGATAATAACCCGTTGAAGATTCTGATGATCACTAATTTACAAACTTTAAAATTTATTTTACCCAGTAGGGTGATTCTTTTGAAACATGAGATTAAAGTGTTATATTATAATATTTATAAATATTGGCTGGTAGAAAATAGATGAAGAGTTTCAATATACACACTCCCAATAATCTTATTAAAGTTGTTTACATTCTATTGTTGTTTGCAAGTTTAATTGTTTTATAATTGCCTGTTTCCGTTTCAATTTAGAATCTCACAGTCAATATCAGACCATAGTTCTTAACTTCGCTATATATGCAGGTTGTGGAATCGTAATCGCAAATTTCAAACAAAACCTGTATGACATTATCAGGCAGTTGTTTTAATATAATAATGGTCTGTCGCTGAATCGGAAAGATCAGTGTTTGCTCGAGCTTCAATTCGAACGCGCGTAAAATGTTGACTGCACTCTTGCTAGCTGCATGCTCGATCATGTTTCTATATCTATCCTATAAATATGCAGTCGGTCGTCCTGCAGGCTTTCCGCCGGGTCAGCCAAGCCAAACAGCGTCGACGCAACAGATTAACTGACTTGATCCTTTCAGGTCCTCCACGTTTGCCCATTTTTGGCAGCTACCTTTTTATGCTGTTGATCAACTATAAATATCTACACAAGGCCGCCTTGGTGCTCAGCAAGTGGTACAAATCGGACATTATTGGCCTGCATGTGGGCCCGTTCCCCGTGATCGTGGTGCACAGCGGAGAGGGCATACGCCAGATTCTGAATAATCAGGCCTACGACGGACGTCCGGCTCTTTTTTTGGGCAAAATGCGTGATCCTGGCGATTGTGTGCGAGGTGAGTTTCAACAAGTGACAAGCAATGGCAACAAAAATGGGTCATTTCCATTTTTAACTAAGAAAAAAATTTTATTTATAATTATTGTTTTTATTTTTAATTATTTCTTATGTAAAGATTTTTTAAGTTTTAAATATTTTATTTTATCTATAATTATTGTTTTTATTTTTAATTATTTCTTTGGTAAAAATGTTTATGTTTTAAATATTTTTCGATTCTGGGTTTGGTTCGTCTGATACAACAAGTTGATCGCTTCAAGTTTTGCTTTATACGTATATTTTCTTTATTTTTCAAACCAGTTTTAGTTTTGGCTCTGCTTGCCACCCTTGAATAGACCCTCACCTGCTACCAAGCTTCCAAAGAGATTCCCTTTTGTATGCCCTGAAAATGGTTGTGTGCAAATTTATAATCGGACATCGACCCCCTTCCGGCCCCTACAACTTCTCATCCCTATCAACTTCAACACTCAAGACATTTCTGGCTGTTGGTATATTATTTAAACTTATCTCCTCAATTTCCCGAAATTGATAAACGCTTATCTCGCAGACTTTAAAAGTAAGAGCAAAAAAACTGCGTAAAAGATTTCTGACCTAGTATATTTAGGAATACAGTGAAGCATATAGCAGTATATGCTTTGAATTTAGGGATTGAAATGTTTATAAAGACAGATCGCAGGGCTTAGAGTATTTCTTAGGCGGATTAGAGTTTTCTTACTTGTTATTTTGATAATACTATTATTATTGTTGTCGAGCCCCTGGCAAATTGGCTTGTGGTAGTACTTGGCGATAAGCTTTATCGCTTTTTAAAACTGAATTAATAAACCTTTATAACCCGCCAAGCTAAGAAAAGAGAGATTGCACGAGTTTGGTTTAATTCGTTGACATAGAGATAATTGTTTGTTCTAGGTATATTCTTTCAGGAGGGAGTACTCTGGAAAGAGCAACGTCGCTTTATTCTCCGCTATCTGCGTGATTTCGGTTTCGGTCGTCGATTCGATCAACTGGAGCTGATTATTAAGGAGGAGATAACCGACATGCTGGACTTAATACGCAACGGACCACGCTTTGAGCACGAGCACCATCTGGTCAAGCCGGGCGGGTACAGAGTCCAGTTGCCATTGCTGTTCAATCCCTTCTCGGCCAACAGCTACTTCAACATTGTCTACAACGAGCGCCTCTCCCGACCCGAAATGGCCAAGTTGGTAAAGCTAGTTCAATTGGGTCTGCAGTTCCAGCGCAATGCCGATGACTATGGCAGACTTTTGAGTATCATACCCTGGATACGGCACATTTGGCCCGAGGCGAGCGGATATAACAAACTGAACGAGGCCAATCTATATATACATGAATACTTCTCGGAGTTCGTCGATCGCCATATAGACACCTACGATGAGGGCAGCGAGCGCAATTTCCTGGATCTCTATATAGCCCAAATGATGAAGGGCCCCCCGAAAGAGTTCGGCTTCAATCGCATGCAGTTCATTATGGGTCTCGTGGATTTCTCATTTCCCGCATTCACGGCTGTGGGCGTCCAGTTGTCCCTGCTTATCCAGTACCTGATGCTGTATCCCGAAGTCGCCAAGCGCGTTCAGCGCGAGATCGACGATGTGGTGGGCAGCGGTCGCTTGCCCACGCTGGAGGATCGCAAAAATATGCCCTACACGGAGGCCACAATCCGTGAGAACCTGCGCATCGAGACTTTGGTACCATCGGATGTCCCGCACAAAACCCTGGAGGACACCGAGCTGATGGGCTATCGCATACCCAAAGTGAGTTGAACTAAAACAGGCAATAGCAACTAGGAGCCCTGCTGACCGGTTGTACCCGATTGTGCAATGCTCGTTCACAGTATAGTCTTAACACTCTTTGTCCGTTTTCACGTCCGTCCGTATATATCATATATATATATATATATATATATATATATATATCATATATATATAAATATATATATATATCAGATAAAGTGTCAAGGGTTTTGGAAGTACGCCCACTGGGCGCAATTATTTATAATTTGTCTGTCCGTTTGTTCGAACAAATTCCATTTTTTCGCCGTTAATTAAACTTGCAATATATACAAATGCAATATACAGCAATAGCCCGTATTATCTCTTACAAATCTTGAAAAATGTATAGGGCTCAATTTTTTGTAACTATAACCTTATCAAAGGAAAACCGATTTTATTGATTAATTTTATATTTAAGATGCATGCATTATTAAAAAATCTAGTTTTTTTTACACCTACTCACTAATATAGGATATATATTTAGAATTTACAATTTATACCCTATATGGTTGATTTTCTACAAACCCAATTGAAACATTATATCAAAAATTTTTGCGATCTTAAGACTAGGTCAAAAATAATCGGTTTGAAAAATTGTTTATGTCTAACTTTAATACTAAGTAAGAGACGAAGTTTTATAAAATATTCCATATTCCAAGCCTCTCAAGCTACAATAATGGCGTACAAATTAAGTTTATATGGACAGACGGAAGGACAGCACCCACCCAATATACTCCATTGACTTTGTGAACGAGTACAAAAGTTTTATATCCATTATCGTATCAAATTTTCAGGATACAGTGGTCATTCCCAGTCTGTATGCCTATCACACGGATAAACGGATTTGGTCGGATCCAGAAAATTTTCGGCCAGAGCGTTTTTTGGATGCCGAGGGCAAATTGTGCCTCAAGCTGGACGTGTCCTTGCCATTCGGAGCTGGGAAGCGCCTGTGCGCCGGCGAGACTTTTGCCCGGAACATGCTCTTCCTGATGACCGCAGCGATGCTGCAGAACTTTGACTACACCCTGGCGCCGGGAGATACCCTGCCAGACCTCTCCAAAAACAACAATGGCCTAATTATAACGCCCCCCGACTTTTGGGTGCAACTAAAAGAGCGTTCGATTTAGTCTAAGCATGTATGTATTTATGAAAACAATTAGACCACTCCTCCCTCTTCCAGCATTACTTTTTGTGATGGGCTTTCATTCATGTCTGTGGTTATGAAGTTGGACTATATGGCTCCTAAGATCGCCATCATAGTCGTCGTTGTCGTCTTCGGAACTTAGCTCCATAGCCCGCACATCTGGTGGAGAACCCCATCTGTCCTGCGCAGATAATTCGATATGCAAGTTTGTGTCCATTCCATTATCGTTCTCAAAAGCCAATTCCATTTCCGTCTTGAGTTTCCTTAGATTTTCAGTGAACTTGAGAAAATCTTTGGTAACTTCTCGATTTAAGTACAATATTTCCGACATTTTAACGACGGGATTATTTGCTCCAGCAATTTTTAAATCGTCGGTCAAGTTTGCATAGTCTCTGTGCACAAGGATATATATTTAAATATCCTTTATATATGTGTGTAAAACTTACTTACATTTGGTTTGGATCCATTTTTGTAAAATATATATTTATAAATATATATATTTTAATACGCTGTTTTGGCTGCAAGCCAGTTTTATACTGAATAACAACAATATTTATTAAGCATAAGCAAAGCAAACAAAAGTCGCACATAAAACAAGGCCTACTTTCTGCATTCCTCTAACTGAATTTCCGAATAAACAACTTGATGAAAATGGGAAAATGGACCTTTCATGAATTTTGGATTCACACATTTTCAAAAATCGCTAAAGTGAATCTAAAATTAAATAAGAACATTGCGGTCGGGTGATACTGACTGCGTTATATTCGTTCACGTTCATAAATAAAAGATTCCATAGCTCCCACATATCAAACCCCCATAACTTTGTCAAAAGTGAACCGATTTTCACGTTCGATGGCATTTTGATCATGATTTGTCCTATATATTGACTCCACATTCAAAATATATTCATTTTCGCAAATAAAATTTTTTTGAATTTTTTGGTCAAAAAAGCATGTACTCCCCCCTTGTGAATTTTGGAAAAAAATTTTTTTCAAAATTTAGAATTGCGAATTTATAGTTTTAATCGATTTTATTTATCAAAATTAGCATAAATAACAACATTGAAAGTGATTTTGGGGGGGTCAAATTTTTGGTCAAAAATCATCCCAAAATCGACAAAAATTTTGACATTTAAAGTTGTCAGATTCCATAGCTCCCATATAGCAAACCCCCATAACTTTGTCAAAAGTGAACCGATTTTAACGTTCGATGGCATTTTGATCATGATTTGTCCTATATATTGACTCCACATTCAAAATATATTCATTTTCGCAAATAAAATTTTTTGAATTTTTTGGTCAAAAAAGCATGTACTCCCCCTTGTGAATTTTGAAAAAAAAAATTTTTTCAAAATTTAGAATTGCGAATTTATAGTTTTAATCGATTTTATTTGTCAAAATTAGCATAAAAAACAACATTGAAAGTGATTTTGGGGGGGTCAAATTTTTGGTCAAAAATCATCCCAAAATCGACAAAAATTTTGACATTTAAAGTTGTCAGATTCCATAGCTCCCATATAGCAAACCCCCATAACTTTGTCAAAAGTGAACCGATTTTAACGTTCGATGGCATTTTGATCATGATTTGTCCTATATATTGACTCCACATTCAAAATATATTCATTTTCGCAAATAAAATTTTTTTGAATTTTTTGGTCAAAAAAGCATGTACTCCCCCTTGTGAATTTTGGAAAAAAAATTTTTTCAAAATTTAGAATTGCGAATTTATAGTTTTAATCGATTTTATTTATCAAAATTAGCATAAATAACAACATTGAAAGTGATTTTGGGGGGGTCAAATTTTTGGTCAAAAATCATCCCAAAATCGACAAAAATTTTGACATTTAAAGTTGTCAGATTCCATAGCTCCCATATAGCAAACCCCCATAACTTTGTCAAAAGTGAACCGATTTTAACGTTCGATGGCATTTTGATCATGATTTGTCCTATATATTGACTCCACATTCAAAATATATTCATTTTCGCAAATAAAATTTTTTTGAATTTTTTGGTCAAAAAAGCATGTACTCCCCCTTGTGAATTTTGAAAAAAAATTTTTTTTCAAAATTTAGAATTGCGAATTTATAGTTTTAATCGATTTTATTTGTCAAAATTAGCATAAAAAACAACATTGAAAGTGATTTTGGGGGGGTCAAATTTTTGGTCAAAAATCATCCCAAAATCGAAAAAAATTTTGACATTTAAAGTTGTCAGATTCCATAGCTCCCATATAGCAAACCCCCATAACTTTGTCAAAAGTGAACCGATTTTAACGTTCGATGGCATTTTGATCATGATTTGTCCTATATATTGACTCCACATTCAAAATATATTCATTTTCGCAAATAAAATTTTTTTGAATTTTTTGGTCAAAAAAGCATGTACTCCCCCTTGTGAATTTTGAAAAAAAATTTTTTTCAAAATTTAGAATTGCGAATTTATAGTTTTAATCGATTTTATTTGTCAAAATTAGCATAAAAAACAACATTGAAAGTGATTTTGGGGGGGTCAAATTTTTGGTCAAAAATCATCCCAAAATCGAAAAAAATTTTGACATTTAAAGTTGTCAGATTCCATAGCTCCCATATAGCAAACCCCCATAACTTTGTCAAAAGTGAACCGATTTTAACGTTCGATGGCATTTTGATCATGATTTGTCCTATATATTGACTCCACATTCAAAATATATTCATTTTCGCAAATAAAATTTTTTTGAATTTTTTGGTCAAAAAAGCATGTACTCCCCTTGTGAATTTTGAAAAAAAAATTTTTTTCAAAATTTAGAATTGCGAATTTATAGTTTTAATCGATTTTATTTGTCAAAATTAGCATAAAAAACAACATTGAAAGTGATTTTGGGGGGGTCAAATTTTTGGTCAAAAATCATCCCAAAATCGAAAAAAATTTTGACATTTAAAGTTGTCAGATTCCATAGCTCCCATATAGCAAACCCCCATAACTTTGTCAAAAGTGAACCGATTTTAACGTTCGATGGCATTTTGATCATGATTTCTTTTTCGAAAATAAATTTTTGTGAATTGTGGGGGAGCTTCCCAGTAATATATATCCCAATTTTGGTGACTCTAGCTCATAACTGTGGGAGATATAGGCATTTCCAATTTTTGGGGTGGGGCGCTTGGGGGCGTTCTAGTGAGCGTGGCCAGGATATCAAGGATGCAATCTTTGGGGAAGATCACCAGCTTTCTACACACCAAATTTGGTGAGTCTATCTTTAAAACTGTGGGAAATATTCACTTTTTATCGATTTGCGATTTGAGGTGTATCGATATGTTATCGTATTGCCAGCCTGTGGGCGTGGCACAAAAATCTTAACACTTTGTCTGAAGAGGATAACTACAAGTATATATCCAAAGTTGCAAGTTTCTATCTTCAATAGCGCCGAAAAAAGTTGCGTTCATCCGGACGGACAGACGGACAGCATGATGGACATTGCGCAAACCCAATATACTAGTTTCACTTCGTGAACGAGTATAAAAATTTAAACAACGATACTTTTAAGAAACTTTTTTACTATTACTATTAAGGAAAACATCCTTCATTTTTTATTTATTTTGTTTTTAATATACGTGACAAATATAAACAATCAACAAAACTATTTTAAAAAGCATTTAGCAATGTTTTTAGCTAATCATAAATTTTACCTAAAATAAGGCAGCGAAACTTTACAGAACAATGAACAACAAAAATAATACAATTTTATAATAAAATAGCATTATATTGTACCGCCTTTTACCTCTCTATTTTACACCACTTAATAGATATTTTATTTTCCAAACACTTAACTTATTTAGCATATATTTCACAATTTATTTTTGTTTCTTGAACCGTTTGCATCAGTTGTTTTGCTTAAAGAGTAGTTATTTGGTATGGGATTATGTATTATCCTTTATTGCTTGAAATTCTAAATACTAACTTAATATATTATATGTAATGCATGCTAAGCGCCATTGCGTAATACTGCACTTTAAAACTGCAATCAATACATAGCCGGATCGGTTGGGACCTGGTTCATGGCATCTATGCACTGGGAGTTTCTCACAACGCTTAACATTAACAACTAAAATTTATATTATGTTTAAATATTAATCATGTGCTGTTGGGTGCGGGGTGGGTTTTGTGGGTGTTTCATTTAATAATACGCCTGCTTAATGGCCGCACTGGTTATTAAAAAAGCAGACCCTATCAATACGAACGTGATGATTTTGAGAGCACTGGGCCTACCGGAAGAATCTGTAAATGGAAAACGTGATGTACACAAATTTGCAATATGTTTTTAATATAATGTCCAAAGTTCGGTTCGTACTTTTTTTGTTGGGCATTACGCGTATGCACTGCTTCTGCTCAGTGTTTGCCTGATAGCCAAATTTGCACTGGCAAACGGAGTTGCGGCACTCGACATTCTCGGGATCCTTTTCAACAAAGCACTCTGTGGCCTTTGTGCAGGACTCGTCCAACACTTGAAGAGAAAATATTATTTTTTATTTAAATTTGTTATTTGTATGCATATTCTCAGCTTACAGCGCTTCGACTCACAAATCCCGTTTTTCTCGTGCTGCTCGTCTGTGCAGCTGCATTTGCCTTCCGCGCTGCAGCTGGCCAAAAGCGGCTTACATTGCTCATCCTCGACACACTCATCCTCGAGTGCCACGGCTACAAACGAAAATATGTTTTATACAACTACCAAAGAGAATCCTCAAATTCGACATACCTTCCTTGAGACACTCATCCTTAAAGTGCACATAGCCCTTGCGGCATTGACAAGAGCGCGTCTGCTCCGAATCCTTCACTGAGATGCTATTGCTTCGCTCCAGACACGCCGTATTATCGGCAATGCAATCCTCATCCTCTGAGCATTCGGCATCAATGCCTTAAAATCGGCAAAAATGTATCAAATATTGAGGATCTCTGCTTTTTGACTAACCTGCCACGCACTGCTCGTCCTTTTCAAAGTAGTTGTCGCGACACACGCAGAAGCGATTTGAGCAAATTGAATGATCCACCAGACAGCCATCGTTGGACTCACACTCGGCACCCAAGCCATCCTTGTACTCGCAGAGCTGTGTGATTTCACTATATTGAGCGTACTCCTCGCAGGTGCAGCGTCTGGGTACTTGTGGATGACAATAGGAGGCACCGAAGGGACTGCACTGGCTGTTCGATGTGCAGGACAGGTGATACTGAATGGCTGCAGGACAAATGTAACGATTAGACATGCAGTCTTCTTTATGTACAGCACACTCACGTTTTCTACAGTTGCGCAGGTCCCGTTCATAGAAATAGTTCTTTTGGCATATGCAAGTCTTGGACAACTCATCGAACTCATATTCACACTCATCGCTGCTCTCCGCTATCTCACCGAGCTCTGCCAGAATAAAACTTAATTGCTTGGCAAATGTAAACGCATTAAAATAAAGTTTTACTCACCTGCAAAACATTTACCATTCCGCGCATAATAACCCTCCCTACACAGGCAGACTTTGTTCGCGCAGATCGAGTGGGCCAAACCGGAGCAGGATTTGCCATTGTCCGTGCAGCTGCTGCCATCTGTAACGAAAATTTGAATTGCACTTATACACATATTTTTTCTTAAATAAATCTCACGCTTGGTATTTTTCCCGCTCTAAAATATAATCGGTTTATCAGTGCTAGTTCATGAGAGAAAATATCTAGAGCTGCCAAGCTGTTAACAAAAACATGTTACACAGCACTGCTTGTATTTAAAGTTCAACGGAAATTTAAACTAAAATTTTACTCTGTCATCTTTCGATTCCTTGCATTAGAAATGGCAATAGATATGTCAACGTAATTGGAAATAATCGTGGGAGTCTAGGCACCAGGTTCCAATTACAAACGAATTATTGCTATTCAAAAATTATTCACTGCTGGCATTATTTGCACTTTTTGACATTTATAGTTTATATTGATTGCCAAATGGACGGTTACTTACACTTTTTCCCATCATCATCGTCATCGCGACTTGAACCCAGCGTCGAATACGTCTTAATATCCTCATTGTCATAGCGAAAGATGGCTGGGAAACGGCGACGATAATTGTGTGTATTGTTGGAGGTGCGTCGACTGCTGGCGCTAGTCGAAGCCGTTGTTGTTGCTGTGGCCACATTCCGGAAACTGCGCCCCAGCTCTTTCAATTCGTACTTCTCGATGCTCGTCTGAACAGCGATTTCGCGGGAACGTCGTGGCGTCAAAAGGAGCTCGCTGTCACCGTTGGTCAGTGAGAGGGTCGCCTGGGCAGCGGCATCTTTGTACGTGGGTGTGGCATGGACAAAAGCCTTGGCAAACTGCTTTTTGGCACGCACCAAGCTGGCGGGTACGATCGTTGTGATAATGGATTCCGGCTCGGTTGTGTCCTCGTTGGGCTCGGTTTCAGTTGTTGCGTCATTCTCAGCGGTTGTCTCAGTGCCGTTATCCTCAGGTGTGCTCTCAGTATTGGCGGAGGTGCTGGTCCCATCGACAACATCACAGATTAGACCCACGCAGGCGGCACTGCCGCCCAGTTCTTGACAGTCCGCATCAACGACGCAAGCATCGTTTTTTTCTAACCGTAATTATAATTTTATTTTGTTATGTGGGTTAACCAATGGTAGCGGATTATTTACCCATTGATTTGCGTCGGCAGATGTTTCCATATCTGTGATAATAGCCATTTGCGCAGGCGCAGACGTTCTCCTGACAGCTCACGGATGCTCGATCGTAGCCAAAATAGCAGTCCAAGTCCTATAAAACGTTAAGTTTAATTGTGAAGCCTTTTTAATTGAATTGAGTATCCTTGTTTGTACCGTTTCGCAGGGCTCGTTCAGTCCGTTCACAGGCCTACACTTTCCGCGCAAATAGGTTTCGCCATCGTCGCAATCGCAGACCCCGGTTTTACAACTGGCTCCCGTTGGCATAAGATTGCATTGAACTGAGTCTTGGCATGCGTCACCAATCAGTGCAGTCTTCAGGCATTTGGTATAGTTCGCTGAGAAGACCGCATCAAAACTGGAGCATTCGCACAAACTAGTTTCTATACCACAGCTAGAGCCACCAGCTGTGCAGTCCGCGTCCCCTTCACATGGCCAAAATACCGCCAATGCACCGCCGTCTCCTGCAATATGGCCATTGTTATTAATTGACATTTTGTTTTTTACGCCACCATTCAACAGTATCGATCAAGTCCCAGAGCAATATCCCCAACATTAGCGTAGGGCAATAATTTCGTGGTTTTAATAATTTAATGGCTTGAAATAGATTGTAATTGCAGTTGCTTTTGCGACGCGCAACCGAAACCCTTTTTCATTTATTTATCGTGTATGAATCATTAACTATTGATTTTGAACTATTTTAGGGTTTAATTCAGGCTATTATTTCTACTTATTAATGCAGCTGAAAACAAGTCTAGCCTGTTCTCAATTTTGTTAAAAATACTTTTTTTTAGTTACTTATTTTCGTAATAATTGATTATATATTATATTTCAGACAATAAAGAAAAATCGAATCGAAACAAGCTGCTTTTCTTATCAATAAGTAATTAATTAAGAAAATCCCTTAAAGCTATTGAGGGCCAGTTTGTAAGGCAATTTAGTGCTTAACAGTTAATTAACTTATTAAAAAACAGCATTCAGCTTTAATTTAAGCTATATTTTGCTGCTGTTACGGTTTCTTGCACGCAAGCGAGCCTGCAAAAATTTATTACGTATACGCCAACGACTTCCGGTTGTTGAAAACAAAAAAAATTCAAAGAACAGCCGTCCTTGAAATGCCGCAGATTTCATACTCTTACCAACAGAGAAGTGTTTAAATGCATAGATTAAGAAAGCAGCCTTGAAAATAAAATTTTTTTAACAACTTAATTTGTAGTCAACAATTTTCATTAAATTATACATCCGTTCGGGTTATGTACTTTTAAGAATACCCTACACCTTTAATAAGAAAATTAAGGTACCCTTTATTTGTTGAAGAATGTCATCTCTAGCAATGCACGCATGTATTGACATACATATGAATATGTAAGCGTATGAGTGAGAGACGTTACGAGACGACGTTCTCTTATCTCCTTTTTGTTTTTCCTTTCTTTTGGTCTCGATCTGCCTGCGAGCAAAACTTTGTATTTTAGTCACAAATAAACCTTACACACGAATGGTTGCGGCTTTACTTATTATTGCAAAAACTTCCCTTGCTACGGCAGCGAGATTCTGTCCAACAGGTTATGGGCCCAGGATAGGATTTTTGTAAATAAAAAGTAAAGTGATTGTTTTAGTTATGAACTATTAACTTCGGTGTGACTCAGAGAATAAACGATAATCAGCTATGAGCGGGATCTATCAGATTGACAAATTGGAGGAGGGAAATTATGACTCGTGGTGTATTCAAATGCGGTCTGTGTTGGTGCACGCTGAATTGTGGAGTGTGGCATCTGGTGACCTGCTACCCACGAATGTTCCCGATGGTGTTAATTGGCAAGCCAAGGATGAAAAGGCGCTGGCAATGATCACATTGAGTGTGAAAACTTCACAGTTGGGATACATTAAGAATTGCGCAAAGTCGTCCGAGGCATGGAACAAATTAAAAAGTGTTCATCAACCAAGTGGACCTGTGCGAAAGGTTCAGCTGTACAAGAAATTGCTAAGCAAGCGCATGGACCAAAGGCAAAGCATTTCAAGTTACATAAATGAGTTCATGGATATTCTTGATGGCCTTGGGTCAGTAGGAATCGAGCTAAATGATGAACTACGCGCAATTGTCTTACTGTCGAGCCTTCCAGAACAATTCGAAAATTTTGTTGTCGCCATAGAGACGCGCGACAGTCTGCCGACGTTTGACGTTCTATGCATAAAATTGAAGGAAGAAGGCGAGCGAAAGGGAAACGCAGAAGATCAAAAGCAATGCGCAAATGCATTTACCGCAATTCATAAGCCGGCCGCGCAGAGAGCGCAAAAGAAGAGAAACAATAATATAATATGTTTCAAGTGTGGTGAGCGCGGGCATATGAAGGCTCAGTGTAAAAAAGAGAGCGCAAATGTGGAAAAGGCAGCAAAAGGAGAGAACAAGCAGTGCAGTCTATTAAATGCGTTGGACGCAGATAATTTAAAGAAGAGTATGTGGTGTTTGGATAGTGGTGCCACAAGCCACATGTGTTGTGAGAAACAGTTATTCACAAAGTTTGATAATCACACAGAAATGATTGGTCTGGCTGACTCCGGTTTTCTTAAAGCAGAAGGAAAAGGGGAAGTAGAGCTGAAGACAGAGATATGCACGCTGCTGTTAAAAAATGTTCTCTATGTGCCCAAAATGAATGGAAATTTTTTCTCCGTGAGCAGCGCTGTAAAGAATAAATGTTTCGTCACTTTTGGACAAGAATTTGCACAAGTAATCCAAAAAGGCGAATGCATTGTAAAGGCGAACAGAGTTGGAAACTTGTATATGTTTCAAGGAAAACAAAACAACTGTTTTGCGGCGGTGAAAGCTGATGGTGCCCTGTGGCATAAACGGTACGGCCACTTGAATATCAGCAGTATGAAAGAATTGGTGAGCAAAGGAATGGTGCGCGGCATTGAAAATATGATTTTCCCGGCGAACATGAATTGCAAAACATGTATGGTCAGCAAGATTCATGCGAAACCATTTCCTATTGCAAGCACCAGTAGAGCTCAAGATATACTGGAACTAATTCATGCAGATGTGTGCGGGCCCTTTGGAACACAGTCGCTTGCTGGATCGAAGTATTTTGTAACCTTCATCGATGACAAATCAAGGCGTGTATTTGTGTATTTCCTGCGGAAGAAGGATGAAGTCTTCAAGAAGTTCGTCGAGTTCAAGACTCTGGTTGAACGGCAAACGGGGAAAAGTCTGAAATGCATCCGGAGCGACAATGGCGGTGAATTTGTCAATAAACCGTTTGATGCATTTTTGAAAAATGAAGGGATCGAGAGGCAGCTGACAGTGGCATACACTCCACAGCAAAACGGCGTTGCGGAGAGGGCAAACCGCACTCTGGTGGAAATGTCAAGATGCATGCTGGCCCAGTCAGGATTAGGCGAATCCTTGTGGGCTGAGGCAGTCAACGCAGCCGTGTATGTGCGGAATCGATCACCGACCAAGGCGCTGACCAGTATGACGCCAATGGAAGCGTGGACTGGTAAGAAACCTTTTGTTGGCCATCTAAAAGTTTTTGGCTCTGTTGCAGTAGCATTGGACAAGGGTCCAAGGAAAAGTAAGCTTCAACCAAAAGGCAAAGAATATCGCATGATTGGATATTCAGTAGCAGCTAAGGGCTATCGACTGTATGACCCGGTGTCTCATCAAGTGATTGAGAGGCGAGATGTCCTCTTTGACGAGATCCAAGAAGACAGGGACACAATCACGTTCGAGCCAACGGCAGAAGTTAGCATGCAGTCTGGCGGCGACACTGATGGTATTGACAGCAGCGGTGGAGACAGCAGCGATAGTGCAAGCGTTGAAGGGGAGAATTCTAGTAGCAGCGATCCTGATGGATACGAGAGCGCAGCTGAAAAGGTGGAGTCAGATGAGCCAAATCCCCGTGTTGGACCTGGCAGACCAAGGCTGATTCGGACCGGCAAACCTGGCCGACCGAGAAAGGAGTACAACGTTCTTGGTGCTGTAGTTGCCAGCAACGTAAAGATTCCACTCTCCTACGAGGAGGCGTTGAAAAGCATTCATGCATCACATTGGTCCGAAGCGATGCAACGCGAATATGAGTCATTAGTGGCAAACGGAACATGGCAGTTGGCAGACTTACCGGCAGGACAACGAGCAGTTGGTTGCAAATGGGTGTATAGCCTGAAACGTGACAAAGGTGGTCAGATCGAACGGTTCAAGGCGCGCTTGGTGGCAAAAGGTTGCTCCCAACAGTACGGCATAAACTATGCGGAAACATTTTCTCCAGTCTGCAGATTGGAGAGCGTCCGATTTATTTTTGCACTAGCCGCGGAATTGAAGCTATACGTCAATCAAATGGATGTATGTACGGCATACCTCAACAGTGACCTGAGCGATACGGTGTACATGAAGCAACCACAAGGGTACATTGATCGAGCTTATCCAGCGAAGGCCCTGCTGCTTAAAAAGGCAATATATGGATTGAAGCAGTCAGGAAGGGAATGGAATTCGAAGCTGAATGGCGTCCTGACTAATCTGGGTTTTGTTGCTTGTGAAAACGAGCCGTGTCTCTACCAGCAGAGAGGGAAAGGTAACTTATCGTTAATCCTGGTATATGTTGACGATTTACTTATAGCATGCCAGTCCAAAGAAGACTTGCTCAGTATCAAATCGGCTATTTCAAATGCGTTCGAATGTGTCGACAAAGGTGTTCCAGAGTTGTTTCTTAGCATGGAGGTGCAACGTGAAGGTGAACTTGGACCTATCACCATAGGCCACTCGCAATACATCAAGGAACTATTGCAAGCTCACGACATGGACAAATGTAGACCAGTTGCTACTCCGTTGGATGCGGGTTTCCAGGTGGATTGTACAAATGAGCAGTGTCAAAAGGTTGATCCTGTCATGTATCAATCCATGATTGGTGAGCTGATGTGGCTGGCACTCACAACCAGACCAGACATCTTGCATTCAGTTGCAAAGTTGGCCCAGAGGAACAAAGATCCGCACGCAGAGCATCTGGCTGGTGTGAAGCACGTTTTGAGGTACTTGGCAGCGACGATGAATTTCACACTGCACTATAAAGGTTGTCACCAGCCACTTACTGGATATGTAGATGCGGATTGGGGCGGCGATCGAACTAACCGGAAGTCGTATACGGGATATGTATATTTTCTGGCAGGTGGACCAATTTCTTGGCGATCCGAGAAACAACGCAGCGTGGCACTTAGCAGCACGGAGGCAGAATATATGGCACTGTCGGCTGCATGTAAGGAGTCCATATTCTTACGGCGCTTAATCATCGAAATCGGTTGTGGAGATGAAGCTACCGCAACTACCTTATATGGCGATAATTTGAGCGCACAAGAGCTGGCTAGGAATCCAGTTCATCATTCAAGGACTAAGCATATTGATATTAGATATCACTTTGTACGCCAGGTTGTAGAAGAAGGTCAAGTTAACTTAATGTATGCTAGTACATCAGATATGATTGCTGATATCTTGACCAAGAACCTACCTAAGAGAAAGCATGTCGAGTTTACAAAATTGTTAAGTTTAAATTGAATTAAAAGGAATTTGTAAACATGCACGCATTGAGGAAGGGTGTTGAAGAATGTCATCTCTAGCAATGCACGCATGTATTGACATACATATGAATATGTAAGCGTATGAGTGAGAGACGTTACGAGACGACGTTCTCTTATCTCCTTTTTGTTTTTCCTTTCTTTTGGTCTCGATCTGCCTGCGAGCAAAACTTTGTATTTTAGTCACAAATAAACCTTACACACGAATGGTTGCGGCTTTACTTATTATTGCAAAAACTTCCCTTGCTACGGCAGCGAGATTCTGTCCAACATTATTAAGGTAAAAAAAGCGTGTATAAAGTTCAAACAACAGTGCTGAAATTCGCTCGTCATTTTGGCACTTTAATTTCCATTTTCCGTGGCCTGCGAAACAATTTCTTTTCAAATGCATGGGCTGATTGGTGTTTTCTTCTTGTTGCTTTCTCGCCATTTTCTTCTTTATTTTCTGGTGGTTGGGTGGGCACTTGGGTCAATAGGGCAAAGCACTTGACCTTGATTGCGTTTGCATTAATTATTTTTGTTGTTTAATATTATGACTGACTTGGCCGCTGTTATTGTTTTCTTTTATTTGTATACTAATTTGGGGCCTTACACTTTGTTTTGGTTCTTTTTTTTTTGCACTTTTATTCAATTACCGGCCATTGCCCACAATGAGTTCGAGCTAAAAATTTGTTTGGGTTTTCTAAAGGAGCTTATTTATGCGAGTATACCTTGTAGATTAAGCAAGGCGCACAGGATACCGATAATTATAATAAGTTTCGGGTTTTCCATCGGGAGGGTTTTCTTTTTGCACAGCCCCAAAGAGTGTACTCTTAAGCCCAACCGCACAACAGACCAAAGCTAAATCGTTACTGAAACTTGGCCAATAGGTGGTTGATGGTAGTAGCACTCTATTAAGTGCTTGATAGCGGTAATCTTATCAGAAGTATAAAAATGTACATCGATTTGCTTTTAAATGGGTTTCGCCAATGCAATTTGGACAATCTACTTATTATCGTCTGGCTAATCTCCGAATATCACATCAACTATGGCTTAAAGCCAAAGTTAATTGTTACCAAGGCCGCGTTAAATACTAATTGCTCATGCTATTTTTTTTTTAAATTTCATAGACGTCTGTGTTTTTCTTTTAATCAGCAACAGAGCGACAAAAAAAATTACTTATCGGTATCTAACACCTGGCTGTGGACACCTGTTCAATTGTTTATTGAGTACTGTAAAAGTTTTATAATTTTTGTCGTACATTCACATCTACAGAATTTATCACTTTTTGCTATAGCTAACTTCTCATCAGGAATGTCATTTTATTATAGTTTAAAATTATCGACCTTTAGACCCATAACTCACATAAAATATTTAAATTTTAAAATATTTTAAAGATTTTAGGTTGATCAAATTTTATTTATAATTTATTACGTCAACTGTTTTGGCACTTAAATTTATACACATTTCCAAAAGCTAAATTTATAATTGTTTTTTATGATTTTTATCGAAGCCTTTCTTATTTTGGAAGCTAAAAAGATTTACGCTTTGGATCTCAAACAAAAGACTTCAATTTATGCCATACTTTTCTATATATATTTACGCAATCTTATAAATTATATATAGACATTAACAAGATATTTAAATATGTATATATTATTGATTACATAACAATGAATCAAGAATACTCAAAATCGATATTAATAACAACACCTTTGGTAAAAAATTTGACATGGACTACCATTATTTATTATGTATTTATAATTCCACGTATTATACTTAAGAAAACAAAATACTACACACAAAAGGCAGACAAAACTTATTGCAGGCGTGTGTGTGTGTGTGTGCGAATGTGCAGCGTGCCTCGAACTTAAGTTATAATTGTTCTACTAATTGATTAACTGATCCTTGACAAAAATTTGATACACTTGCTGAGAGTATTATAAATTTGTCAATTGCCATAAATAGGAATATTAAATTATTTAATTGACAGTGAATAAAACTTTGAACAACTTCAACTATACTCTCTCCTTTTAAATTTATCATATGCTTCAAATAAAATTTTATTTTTCAAAAAATATTTATTTCTGATATTCTCTTATTTAGTTAAATTATTTTCGCATCCAAAATAATAAGCTAAATCAACTGAAAAGGTTTTTTAAACCGCGCCCATTGGGCATGGAATTTGTGTGTGTTTGTGTTTGTTTGTTGTCATTTCCTTGTTTCATTTAGTAAGCCTGAAAAGTCTGCTAGCCCATTTCTATATTCAACGTAAAATGACATTTTGTGACTGTAAAAATGCTTTGTCGCACACGCGATGAAATTAAAATGCCAGCGACAGGTGCAAGCAAGAAGCGTTTCCAGCCAACACATATATATATACATCCAAATAAGTACCAGACAGTAACTCTCATTTATATACGCTTAGTATGTTTGTATGATTCATTATGAGTTAAAGTGCAAGGCCACTTCGTTAGGAAGCTAGTGATCAGCTGAAATATTAAAATATTGCTGAAAATATGGAAATATATGCTAACTGCAACAATTTTTGTCATTTTATTGGTTGTCTTGTAACCAAATTTAAAAGAAATATTAAAAAATATGTAACAAATTTGTTATCTGTTTCGACAAAGAAGAGAGTCTTTTCGTATTTTATATACAAAGCAAATCTGTTTCAACTTCTTTACTTATAATATGATTAACAATAAATATCTATAAATTATTACCATAAATATAGTTACGTTTATTGTGTACTAAATGAGCTTTTATTAATGTGTGTTTAAGTGTAAGTCGTAGCTAACGTTCATGTGTGTGTTGTGTTGTGTTGTGTTTGTCATGCATACAAAACACACACGCACGCTCGCACATACACACACACATAACATATGTAGGGCAGTATTTTTGGGTTTTTCATGATGTTATTGTTGTTTTCGTTGTTGTTGTTTGTGCTTATAATGAATTGGAATGCGCTGGACAACAGCGTGCCGCGTATAATGACCTCCACGACCCTTTTTTATTGTAGCACACATTTATTTTTTTTTTTATTCCACTTACGACATATTTTTATTCAATCAATATTCATTAAATTTTCCAAAAACTTGTAATTATTAACACAAAACGACGCGTCGAATGACCGCACCAAAATTGTATACTATATATTTAATATATATATACTAGATTATAAAACTATCAGTTACTGTCAGTATTTTAATTGGTTTTGTTTTGTGTTTTTTGTTAACTACAAACACACATATACACGAGATAAATTTTTTATTTTACTGATTCAGAGAAATGACTGTTTTCACTGAAATATTGTTGCATACTTTTGCGCGCTGACCATTAATTTTTAGCTAACTAGCAACACACGCGACATTTACGCTTTCGATCCTTTCGTTTGAAGCTCTTCCGCGCGACTGTTTTGCGAGTTCACTGCTTACGACAGTTGCATGCGGCACACCTGAGTGGAAGACCGAGCAATGCGAAAGCGTAAAGAGAGCGAGTGTGGGAGAGACAGAGAGAGAACGTAAGCAAACTGTCGCACTAATGGCGCTGAGAGTTTCTTTGGCTTTTTTGTAGTAAAAGCAACAATTTTGTCTGGATACGTGCGTCTGTGTGTGTGTGTGTACTATAGTGTTCGAGTGAATTACATGGCTCATAAAATAACCCTTGCAGTTAGTAATTTGAAAATCACAAACACGTAAGTGATAGCAGAGGTAGTTAAAAGACTGCGAAATAATAAATGCAATAATTATAGTAATTATTTATGTAAACCTAAAATTATGCTAGCATTTCAATCACTTTCACTTTGATTAATTTGAGGACAAGACAAGATTGACTCTCGACCCAACCCCAATCGAGCTGCTATTAAAATATGCAGAGACGAACAAGTGGATACAAATTTGGGTCAAGTGTCCGCTGAAGCGGTAAGCCTGCATTTTGGTTAATTCAAGTCCGTCGAATACAAGAAAACTATGCAACAAATCAAAAAAAAATTTATCTATTTTATATAATATACTGCCGAAAAAAACGACTCAGACCATCTCGTGAAAGAGCGAAGACGAAATAAATTTGTCTGTGTTGGTCACATTATCATACTCCACTATTCTGTAGTACAAGCCACTGGCATGACTGGCCAATTTTGTTGGCCAGCAGAGGCAGAGTCCTCCTTCACTCCCTGTGTGTGTGTGTGTTGGTGTGGCTTGCTTGTGTTCTCCTATTGTAGAGCCGAACAGACTTTCTGGGAAGTAGACTAAAGCAATTTCACAGGCCTTGCATTATTCAGTAAATAATAAATATACAGTTGTTGGATATGCACTCGTACTAAAATATAAGAAAGTTTTTTGCTATGCATTTCATAAAGTTTTTGCCAAAGCCCACAAACCGATACAAGTTTTTAGTTGGTTTTGTGTTAATTTAGTTGGAATGTAGAATAAAATATCAGCTCAGAAAAGAAAAAGAATAATACAAAATTTATTAGAAAAATAAACTAACAATAAAAATAATTTAAAAAAAAACACAGGAAAAATTTTTTAATTTTTACATTGTTATTAGGTTCAAAAATAAGAATTTCCTTTTTATACCCCGAACACATTGAAAATGAGTAAAAAGGGTATAATAATTTTTTGAAAATGTTATGTAACAAGTAGAAGGAAACATCTCCATAATATATATTCTTGATGAAGACGACGAGCGCAAATTTAACCCTATCCGTCTGTCTGACCGGATGTCTATCTGTTCGTCTGTATATCTGTCTGTATGAACTCGTCGATTTCAGAGAAAGATAGAAAGCTAATCTAGGACTCTACCACTTCTTATATACCACACGCAGATCAAGTTTATTTCAAATTATCAATAACTGCTACCGTTTTGTAGCAATTTCTGTGTTCATACAATAATAAAATAATAAAAATTCAGAGTTTTGTGTAACTTTTTTTGCAATGGTTAAGTTGAATTTTATCACAACAAAACCAAATGGTGGTTTAGTTTAGTGCAGCTGGTAAGAGCTGTGCAGCTGTAGCCGAACGGTTGCGGGTTCGGGGCTGCGTTGGGTCAGTTTGAACATTCTTTTCTTCATTGATATTTATTATTAATATTTATAGTTTTAATGACTAATTCAGAATTTTGTCTAGTGTTTTATTAAATAATATTTTTAATTAGCAAATTAAGAAATACAGCTGCACAAAATACAAGATTTAATATTCTATTGGCTTACTAAAATGAAAATTTTAACATAATACATCTTATATACTGTATAAATAAGCTTAAATTTATTTACAAAAAATTTCTAAAGTATGCCAGATGCAGTCAAGAGCCCAAGCCGAGGCTATAATAAATTAACAAAATTAACAACAAATAAATTTCAACTAGTCTCTGGGCGGCCATCACATTGGTCGAGTGTTTGGCCTCGTTGTTATGTTGTGTGTTAAATATTTTATAGTATTTTCGGCTCAAATATTATTATAGGTCATACACTCGTTTGTCACTGGCCCCTGAAAGCCTCAGTTTGTGCGAGCTCCCATGCGAGGTGAGCTATTTTTGGCCGAAAAGACAAAGTGTTTCCAGTCAGAACTGGCGAGCCGTTCATCCAATGACTATGCAAATGCAAACAGTGCAGCACCCTGGAGAGCCAATGGTAGCATATGCGCTTTTCAGTGGCAACAGCGCAGCAACGACGACATCAATAGGCCATAACAGAGCGACATATGCGTTGTATAAACAAAAAATCAATCAACTAGTCAGTAAATATGCATAAACACACATATATGTGTGTGTGCACAAATGTATAAATATATATGTATGTGTGTGTGTGTGTGTGTGTCTGTCTGTATGCAGTTAGCGCACATTAGCCGGGCTCAAAGCATATGCATTCGAAATGAGCCCCCATTATAAAAAATTCAAAATTTTAATCGAAATATAGTGTAACAACAACAATAACAACAACATGCACTAGCACCACAACACAGCAAAAATAGATTCCAATGCCACACCGCAATATAATACAACATCCGTGTCCTATTAGCGATGCAGCAAAACAGATAACAGTATGCGCTGCAATATATAAATTGCGGTCGCAGCTCGCAAACAACGTGTGGAACACGTAAACGCCACAAGTCACACAGCTAAAAGCCAATTGCACTGCGGCCAGGACCTGGGCCCAGGTGCCCGGCTTGAAGCTTGAAAGCAAACAAATCGTTGGTCCTGTGAAAAACCGTTCGCGAAGTGAAAGCGTATATTGGACTGTTATTACGCTGTAACGAGAATTGCGCAGTCGGTGACACCCAATTACAACGTCCATATTTACATTGAAAGAAAATGGGTAAAAAAGCGATCAAAAGCCACGTTTATTGCGCACTGTCCGTCTGTCTGTCTGTCTGTCCGTCCGTCTGTGCTAACGCTTCGATCTCGGAAACTGTAGAGGTTTTGGATTTATACTCATCCATGACACGCTCAGATCAAGTTTGTTTCAAATGATCGATAACTTTTAACGTTTTGTACAATCGATAAAAATCTGCAACAGCCTCAAATTCTTAAAGCTTTTAAATAACAAATTTGGTTCAATGGAATATACTGTATATATATATTGAAAAAGTTTGGAGCTAGTTTAAATAGTTCAGGGTATCTTCGAGTCGGTTGTGCCCGACTTGGGCAATCTTACTTGTTTTCTTTTACTTGCACTTAATTGGCAAAACATTAAAGTGTGCAAAACTAAGAGAAAAACATAAGGCGAAAACAAAACAAAACAAAACATAGCAATAATAATTGGTTAAAAACGTGTGGCTTAAGGGCGTCATTGGCTTAAATGCTAATTGCTTGCTGGATTTGTTAGTGGCAAAAGTGCTTCCGTGTGGTTTGTCGTACATTGCTCCGTCCAGCTGCCACGTAATTAAGACCGCTTATGACTAATTATGATTGACAAAATGCCACAAACATGTGCCAAACAAATATATACATATATATATACGTGTTCTAATTTATTTAAATTCTTAAAATAACACCTACATTCTCCAAATTCTGATTTACATGAAATCATGATATTTTAATACATTATATATAAATTTCTAAATGTTCCCTTCAACTACGCTGCGAAACTGAGCTTTTGTTATCAAAAATCTAAGAACTCTTCTAATGATCTAATGAAATATAACAAAATATTAGTATAAATATTTAATTGTATATATTGAAATAGATATGTTTAATAAAAAATTTTATTAAAGTTTCGCTTTAAGTTGCCTTTTCTTAAATTATATTTCAATAGTTCTTTGCGATTCTCAACATCTTCCCGATCAGCTGGCATTTTTCAATCATTGATCTCGTTTTCTCGTGCATTTCGCTTATCTGGATGTCTTTTGTTTTGTTTTCATCGTTTGCGGTACCGTTACATGTTTGCTCAGATAAGCGCCGCGTGGAGCGCATGAGCTTGAGTAAATGAGGCGAGAAATCGTGACAAATTGCAAATTGTTTTGCATTTGACATCTGGGCCCGGCCTCGCTTAGCTAGCTAAATCAGTTCGAAACGCGACGTTGTTGACCGTGTCAGTTAAAGTTGTCCAAATGGTGAAAATATCATGGAACGTGCCCAACCGGAGAATCGTTCAGCCTGGCGACTCTCAGCCAACGGATGGGGCAGAGTGTCCGCTGTTGGGCTCGGTTCGTCTCACCTACACCCTGTGCACCTTTCTCACCAACGTCCTGCATATGGCCTTGCGCAATATGCTTGGCCTGGTCATATTGCGCATGGTTCGGGCACGTCCGGAGAACGCACTGCTGCAAACGTCCGTAGAACATGGCGATAATATTACGGTGGCAGCAAATTGTGGCAACGCCGTGTGGCAGGCCCACAATTTCGAAGTACATCAGGCAAGTTTGTGGCACTAGCCAAATGTGTGCGGTAATTAACGGAATAATTGCGGTTTGCAGTCGGGCGATCTGCCTTGGAGTCGCAATCAGGCTCTGGCATTTCCCGGCGTATTTTACTACGGCTACGTGATCGCTTTGCCACTGGCAGGACACTTAACCGATCGCTTTGGAGGAAAAGTGCTGTTCATCAACTCGCTGACGCTGCAGGCAACAGCATTTCTCGTGCTGCCCTCAATGGCATATTACAGTTATTCCGCTGCGGTCGTCACTTTGGTATTTGCCGGCATATTTGCGGTGAGCAAAAGATATTATAATTAAATCCCGAAATATATATAGCATAGAAGAAGTGGTCTGATCCTAATCAAGTTGTTAGTTGAGGCATATTATATATACATATCGGCAAAATATAATCAGCATTGAACTAATACATGATAATCATAGTTTTTATACCCTAAACCCACTGAAATGGGTAAAAAGGGTATAATGGTTTTGTTGAAATGTATGTAACAGGCAGAAGGAGGTATCTCCGACCCCATAAAGTATATATTCTTGATCAGGAAGACGAGCCGAGTTGATTTAGCCATGTCCGACTGTCTGTCCGTCTGTGTGAACACGGGAACTACAAAAGCTAGAGAGCTGATCTTGATCTCATTCAGTTCGTACATATCATACGCATGACAAGTTTATCATTTTTTCCGATAGCGTGCTCCATATCATTAATATCGATAAGAAATCGATAACAACCTTTTCTTGTTGCACAATATCTCGGTGACTAGAGGCAATGTGCGTTTTGATTACACGCCTCCGGATTTTGGATACCTACCACCAATCGCCCTAAGTATCGACAGATCGCAGGTTTCAGGGTATCTTCTAGTAAGGCGGCCCCGACTAGAGCCCTCTCACTTGTTATGCTATGCGATTCAAATACTGCATGTATTAGTAAAGTTATGCACATGTACACGACACACAGACACCAAAGCTCTGAGAGCTTAAAGCTCTTTAGGCAAGCATGTGAATGCTTGCTTAGCCGCTTACTAATACATGCACATTGCCTTTATTCATGTAATCGTAGGGCTGCGGCACACCAGCTCTGTATCAGCTGTTTGTTATCTGGGCGCATCCCACGGAGCGCACATCAATGCTGTCCTTTGCCTATAGCGGCCTGATTGTGGGCTCCATTGGCATTTATCCGCTGGCAAATTACCTGAGCGACTTTGGCTGGAGTACACCGTTCTATGTGCTTGGCACTGTCGCTCTTCTCTATGGCATATGTTGCAATTGGCTTGTTTATAACAGCTTGGAGCAGCATCCACGTCTAACCGACGCTGAGCGGGCGTATTTACAGCCAGCAGAGTTTGCGCAAATGCCACAGGTGAGTTGGTACTTATAGATATACTGATTAGCTGATATATTCCAGTGATTCTTTACAGCATTTACGCATACCTTGGCGTTCGTTGTTAACCTCAGTGCCTGTCTATGCATTCATGCTAACCCACGTATTTCACAATTATGGCTTTCTGGTATTGTCACTGGCAATGCCGCGATTTATGCGCGAAGCCATGCAGTTTAATTTGAAAGAGGTACTTCTTTGGTTAAATATTTTTATACACACAAGGAAATTGAATATAGCTAAATAGGGTATAATGATTATATATACGTTATATGTATGTATTCTTGATCAAGGTCAACAGCGGAGTCGATCTAGACAGGTAGGAAGATTTTTTTTTAATTTAGAATTGCGAATTTATATTTTTAACCGATTGTATTAGTCACAAATAGCGTAAAAAACAACATTTTAACAAATTCTGAGGGGGTCAAATTTCTTGCCATGCCAAAAATAGCTCCCATAATGGTATTAAAAAATTAACATGTATTTTCGAAAAACATTTTTTTTTCAAAATTTAGAATACCGAATATATATTTTTTTAATCGTTTCTTAATTGGCATAAAGGAGGTTGGAAATTTAAAAATCTTGCCAAAACTGAATAAATTTTCACATATAAGGCTCTCGGATCCATAGCTCCCATATATCAAGCTCCCAAATCGTTACCAAAATTAAGCCAATTTTCATGTTTGATGGCAATGTTTCCCATACAGATTTAATATATGCGTATTGAACATAACATTTTTTTTTTCTTAATTTTTTTGGTAATTCTTATACTTATATCATTATTTTTAAACCACATTACAAAAATAGTGTCGTGTATTAATTTTAACTACATTTTTAAAAATGCTTTATATCACAGATTTTTCATAATATATTATTTATTTTAAAATCGAATGAACGTTGCTTACAGATTGGCTTTCTATCGTCGGCACCCTTTCTCGGAAGCTTGCTCTCCAAGCTAATATGTGTTTTAAGTTGTTCCTATATAGAAAGACGTTTATTTGCCAATCTCGGAACCCTACGTCGTATCCTGTACACAGTCTGTAAGCATAAAACACAAAGAAATCTATGCAAATTTTCAGTTAAACTGTTTTTCTTTATCTAGGCTCAAGTACAACCATTATTTTAATTGGAATAATCATTGTCGCAAGCTGCGATCAAAAGACTCTCGTTTTGCTAATCTTTGTGGTTGTGGGAGCATCCACTGATCTGGGCTTTAGTGGCGGCTACTGGCCCACTCTATTGTATTTTGCGCCGTCCTTTGCTGGTCTGATATCAGGCCTGGCCAACTGCCTCGGGCATGTGTCTGGATTTCTAGCACCCCATGTTATAGCCGCTTTAGTACATTCCGTGAGATACCTCAATATTTTCTAATTTACCCCAAAGCTTTATAATTACATTTTAGGGCATTAAGTCGGAATGGAATTGTGTTTTACTGACGTTGATACTCTTTAATGCACTTGCCATCATTGTATTTGGCCTTTTTAGCAGTACTACACTACAGCCATGGGATCCTCGAAGCCACAAGCCAGCAACTCCGACAAATGTTACAAATTCTACTCAGGAAACTTCAAATTAGTAAAGTTCGTTAAAATAATATATTAATTATTGTACATATTTTATGATCCGTCCAAAGTTGTATGTATTTTGTACTTTTAATCTCACTGTTATATTTTATTTTTGTTAACTTTAAAATAGAAATTATAAGCGAAAAGCTTCACTTAAAAAGTCACTTAATGTGCTTAATAAAAATAAAAAAATACCACAGCGCTTCCTGATTGCACATTTACAAAAATACACGCATGTAAAGCACATAGTGTGTACAATTACGTCAATACACATTTTTTATTGAAAGGTAGAAATATATTATTTTTATTTCACAGTTATTGTTAGTTTTAACAGTAGAACTTTTGTTCCATTTCGCTATTATCAGAAAGTTTTACAGCCATTTTTCTAGTCAAAATTAATTAATACAAGGCCGCCTGCGGCACATTTTGAGCAAGAGGGGTTGTCAATTGAATTAAAATCAAGTGCCACTGTTACGTGGCCAAGCCCACTGAGCTAAAGGACAAGTTCTAGAACACTGCCAACGCACACTTGTCCAGGATGTGGCCAACAATACGAATGATGAGGTCGGCGATATGTAAATACAAAAAATACCCTTATTTGTAAAATATCAATAAAAATACAAACACATAATACAGTCTTATTTTATATAAGCCTCATTCGCCCTTATCTTGCTTTAAATTGTTAAACGATTTGCGCGCTTGTGGTCACGTTTTATCGATTCGGCAGAGACCATTTGGTAATTATCGATGTAAGCACTAACTATCGATGGTAATACCGGGAAATTTTTATCGATACACTGAACTAACCAGAACAGCTGTACAAAATTAATCGTCTGTGAGTTTTTGTTTTATAAATCATTTTCGATTCGTTTGCTCGACGCTCATGGACGTGTCTCCGCACACAGCATTTGAATTGGTTTCGCAATAGAAAAATTTGCGTGTTTTCTATCTGGATGCAACAATAAATTGTTAGTGTCTCCCTTTAAACTTTTGCAATACAAAATTCTCAGTGGAAGATCTCAACAAAACAGAACATAGACTACAATTTGGCAGCTCTTCAAGTAAAATTGCAAAGTGAGTACACAGTGTAAAAAAATTGCACCGCAGCAAAAAAAAAATACTAAACAACAAAAAACAACCATCAGTTGCGTCCAAGTATTAAGTTAATTTATGAATATAATAAAGGCTAAAGAAAGGCGGAAGGAAGCAAGCACAGCTATCGCCGCTAAGTGTTTCCTGATTTGCAAATTGCGGGCTTTTTAGTATTTCCGCAAAGCGAATAGCTTCTTGACAAATCAATAAACGGTAAGATGTCGGTGACGTCTCATGTGCTAGGCCTTTTGTGCTACGTGCTAGTGCTTAAAACCAGATTTTGTGGTGGCGACGCAATTACACAAAAAAAATACGAAAAAAATTAAGTAAACGAATATTTAATTCTTTTGTTTAATGTTTAAGCTTTTCGAAACACTTGTTACCTTGAGTGCGGTGTGTTTTTTTCTGCTTGTGCGCTGGGCTTGGGTTGAGGGAGGTTCATTCAATCAAGTGTGTGCGTGCGTGTGTGAATTTGTATTTATTTAGTATGTACAATATATATATGTACTTGCAAAGGGATCGTTTAATATAATATGCACGCAAAGTGATATGTATAGGTGTATATATTTTTTCTGTTGAGTTCACGAAGCAAATACATTTTAATTTTTTGCAATATGGCAACTGTAACAACAGCAAGAGCGTCTGTGTGTACGTGTTTGTTGCGCCTGTGTTTATGTGTGGGACCGCACAAGTTACACCTACAGAGTCTCTCCTACTCACACACACATAGCTAGCCATATATTTGGCGCAACGAAAAACAAAACCAACTACGCCCATGAACCAAACAACGTCCAATTCGTATACATATTTACATACACACATATATATTTATTGTCTTATTGCGTTTTTCATAAATTCATGTCTACGTCATTGTCGAATTTACTTTATTTATAATTTTGTTTGTTCGTTTGTTCACGTACCAAACTGGTCATAACAGCGTCGTAATAAAGCATTTAACAAAAATTGCTGATATGCACATATAAAACGGTACAATTCTTTAATACTGCTTATCAAAACAAAACAATATATATACATATATGTGCTATATATGTTATATATAGCACTTGTTTATAAGCAATTGAACTTGCTCTGTATTCGCTAGAAGTGTATTTAATGGTTCTTAATTATTTTAAATTATTCTTAATCGCAGTATCTTTTCATCATAAGTGATGTTTGTTCATAAGAAACACAAAAGAAAGAACCAGGTGAACGATGCGCTAGTTCAATATGAATTGAACTAAGTTGTGCAACTCTAGTTTCCACTGGTCTATGCTGTATGTACTTGTGTACGTGTATCCGTCTGCGTGCTTCTCTTCTCTTTTTCTTTTGTACTTTGAGCTTAGTCATTCTGTTTTTATAAATATTTTGTACACCGCGGCTGCCACAGCTCAAAAAAAATAAACTTCAAAAAAAAGAGAAAATTCGTTTATATAAACAAATTTACATTTGTATGTGCAATTGGGTATATGAATTTTTGTGTTTATATACATATATAATGTAGTTAAATTGTTGTGGTTTTTTGTTTTGTTTATATAAGTTGAATGTTTGCTAATGGTGTCAAACCGGTTTTTAGAATAACGACGCCACCAACAAATTCTTACCGGTACAAAACAAGCGTACATACACACTACACACGGTCAACACATACATGAATATATGTATATACTCTACAGGAAAACATATATAATTCATTATTACTTAAGCGAATGGGGTAACAAGAAGCTCCCCTAAGTATTCCCTTTAAATGCGATTTTCATAGCCTCAAGCAAAGCTTACAGATTTTGATAGTAAAAAATTCTCTCTCTTTCCCTTTCTGAAGTTCTAAATATCGCCTTTCTATGAGATTTTCATGAGAAAATATAGAAATGTAATACTTTAGTAGTACGCATAGATACATACTTGTTCCACTCAATTATTCTATACTAACACTCTGGTTTTGATGTATAATAATAAATGATTTTGCTTGCAGCCCTACAATGTTGTTAAAAGTACCATCTGTTGACTGGACGGATCAAATAGTTTACGTTGTGGACGACGACGAATCACTGTCTGACTTTGACGATGAGCCAGATTTTTCAGAATATATGTGGATGGAGAACGAGGAGGAGTTTGACAAGAACGTAAGTCTCATTAAAACTTTTCAGTACACAACGAATTGATTTTAAATATATCCACTGAATACCTGCAGGAATTACAACGTTTGGAAGAGGAAGAAATAATGCAAGAGTGCTTTGAGGCCATGATTGAGGATGAGCTCGAAGAACAAATCAATGAATGGGAAAAAGCCAAGTTAGTTAAATAATAAACATGTACCATAAATCAATACAAACTAACTCAACTCGGTTTCTTTTCCAGAACGGAAGAACAAAATACAGCTCTCTCTGCGCTACCAAAAAGTCAATGTAATGTGGAGAAATCTGTGCTAAATCCCATGGCCGATGAATTCGTACCACTCTGCCATCAAATGGATTTTATAGCATCGTAAGCCCGGCCCCTATAGTCTGAATTATTAAACCTCACACAGCAGCGCTTTTCATATACATTTCTGAAAAGCGAAATGCCAAATCCCATGCAACAGATCGATAAACGTTTATATGATATTCGCCTTCCATGTCCCAAAAAAGTCACTTTCAAAACAGGCAACAATGTTGAAAACTAAAAAATATATGATACAATTGAAGAAATCTACGCGCACATACACACACACACGTTATAAGATGTACGTTAACCAACTCAACCGAAATGCAAACGAATAACATAAACAAAAAAATATAAAAACTTAAATCAAAACAAAAAAAAAAATTAAAAATCTAGAAGAAAAAAACATTTAAAAAAAAAACAAAATACAATAAAAAAGTTAAAATGGAGAAAACGAGCAGTAAATTTCGCGTTTATCAAGAACTGTTTTCTACCTTGAGCCAATTATTGACGCGCCGTACTAAAGCTAGTGAAACTTTCGTATAAACGTACAAACATCAAACGACACACGACCTACTGTGAATTGCAATTTCTATTTAGTATCCTATAATTATAAAAAAATTTCCAGCAAGAAGCAAATGTAACAACTACAAGACTCAATTGTGTTAAAACGCCAACCGAATATGTAACCGACTTTTCGATTAATTCAAATTATATTCAAAGACTTTAATTGTAATTAATTTAGTGCAAGCGCCCACGACTTATCTCGACCTTATTTCGATTTAAGTTTATCTTGGCCTTTATGTTTTTCATTGAGTAATCGTTAACTCGTTGTACGTTCTGTCTGTTACAAAAAAGAAATAGCGACTTTACCTCCTCTTGACTCGCATACTAGTAATTTGCAGTTGTAAATAAGTAACGAAAAAAAACAAACAAAAAAAATAAATAAATACAAGAAACAAACTAAAGCTAATATACTAATATTTAACTTCTTTACAGTATGCATGTGCATAAGTATAAGTATATCTAGTATTAATCTAATACGCTGTAATAACATTTTTTTCATAAACGTTTAAGCATAAATTAATTCTTGTCCATTTGCTCTAACGCAAAAGCGCATACAAAACACAAATTTAAGTTAATTTTATTTACTTCTGTTTTCGGATGTAGAAATAAAACTTGTTTTTGGTTAGTTATATAGATATTTAAGACAGCATTAAAAAGATCTTTACGTTCTGTGTGATATAAAATTTAAAAAAAATCAATCAAAAAAAATAAAAATTATTTTTAAAATCCCAATAAAAAGAAGTATTATAGCATAAGTCTGTTCTATTTTATTTTATACAACATATTTTTATGATTCAGGCAAGAATGCAAAGGCAAATAAATTAAAAATTTTGGAGTATTCCATTGACCAAAGGTAATATAAATATATATAACAGTATTTATATTGACTTCGCCTTGACTACTGAAAAATATAAAAATGAAAAAAATTATTATATTAAATATTTATTATTCAACAAGCAAGAACCTTGAAATCGGGGCATTCCCCCTTGCATTTTACTCGTACACATTTTTAATTATTATTATTTTGAACATTTTTAAGCAGTGCGGGGATTTAAAACTGTTAGAAATTTATACTTTTGCGATTTGAGTTGACGCGGCTGGAAAATTTGACAAACAAAACAAAACATTTTCGAAAATTATTAGGGAAGGGGGTACAAAAAACCCAAGGAACAATTTTTTCAAAAATGAATTTTGACAAAAAATTGGAATTGATATAAAAGAAAACGGATAACCGGAATGCCATCATACATAAAAATCGGATTTGACAAATTTATAGACGTTTTAAAGACCTTTTTTCTTAATTTTGGCATGTCTTTTGACAACAAATTCCTCCTCAGAATGTTGATTTTATACCACTTGTGGCCAGCAAAATCAATTAAAAATACAAGGCAATTTTAATTTTGAAAAAAAATTTGTTGAAAATGAATAAGGGATTTTTTTATCCAAGAACACCAAACAAACATTTTTTTTCAAAAATGCATCGATTTTAATTGTAAAATGATCAAACATGAAAATCGCTTCAGTTTTTACACATTTATGGGTGCTTGCTGTTCTACATTAGGTTTTTTTTTTTTTTAATAAGTTAGAGGGTATCAAAAAATTAAAGATGTTTGAAATATGAGACCTTTACGATTCCAAATTTTGTACATGGTTCTTTCTCTAAAATAGTGCGATTTGAGGTGTATCGACATGTTATCGAATTGCCAGCCTCTCAGTTGCGTGGCACAAAAATCTAAAGTGAAAAGAATTACTAGTTTACAAAAATTGAGTTTATCCTGACGGACAGACGGACAGCATGACGGGCATTGCAAAAGCAATGTACTAGTTTCACTTCGTGGATGAATGTAAAAAGGCATACAAATGCGCGCCCTGTAGATGATATGGCAACGCTTAAGAATGGAGCGTTGGCAAGGTAGATGCGATTTAAACGATAACTATCGGAAAAGAGTCGATAAATGTTTCTGATAGCAAACATGGCGTCTTCGCCAATTTCTGGTTGAATTGGTTCTTTTTTGTTGTTAACGCCATAAATGTTGTGAAATGTGAAATATTTTAAGTGCAATCGACCAGTGTGCATTGTAGGCAACAAGTAGCAGCACAGAGCAAGGCAGGCTTAAGAAAATATCGGATAGAGGCAATGGCTGCGGCTGCTGCAGCAGTGCCAGCTGCAAACACGACAACAACGGCAACAACAACACCTGCCAATGCACCTGCAATCGCATCGGGCGCCAGCTCAGCGCAATTTCGCGAAATACATAAAAATACATGGTTGAAAAGACTGACTGCTGATGGTAAAAAGCTTACTGTGGGTCCCAAGGTAAGCAAATCAGGCAATTCAATTGAAACTCGCACTAAAACCATTTGACTTGCAGAGATCAGAATGCAGCTGGGTGGTTTTTTGCGTACACGACGACACCGAAGCCCTGCTAGAGGGCTACGCGGAGCCGCGGCAGGCGGCCGCTCATATGCCAGAATGGGCTATTTCGCTGCGGGACACGCTGCACATCTCGCACGCCCTTATACCCAATTCCCATGAATTTGAGTTTGTTGTGACGCTTAGCAATGAGGTGCTGCGCTTTCACGCCGTTTCATGGTAAGTTGAACACGCGCAACTCGATGTAGTAGATGTGCATACACAAATATTTTTTTTGCCAAAACAGGGAGATAATGCAAGAATGGGTGGAAACATTGCGTTCAAAGCTGCGCGAAATGAAAATTCTATCGCCGCGCGAAAACCTATACACAAAGTTACCTGAAGTGCGCGCTCCATTGCTGCCCACACGTGATCCAACATCACCGTTGCCGGCACCACCGCCTGTACCGGCGGCCATAGTGCCAGGCGTTGAGCGTATTCCGGCTCACCAGCATCTAACGGCCGTTGTCAATGAGCAGGCATCCAGAACGCCAATTGCAGCAGCCGCAGCAGCTGCTGCACCCGTCGTAGACGCTGCCGCAACAGCAGCAGCGCCGCCGCAGCCGCCTCCGCCAACGGCCATGTCCAATACCTTAACGCAGCATTTGCTCAATATGCTCTCGGATCCCATTAGCACGTACAGCGAACAAATTAGCGACACAACCTCAATAGCTGTCGCCGACGAAGAGGAGGGGGAACCGCAGCAGCAGCCCCTTGCAATTGTCACTGAACTGCCAAACGAACCAGCAACAGATGCAAATCGATCCGATGATGAGTTTCCATCATCCATACTCCGCAATGGGGTTCGCGTAGATGTGGCTGCCGCATCTGCGCAGCGAATATCGGCGGGTAAGTGGACTTTTTTTGCTTAACAACAATAAATTCCCTTTATTGCTTTACAGATCAAATCTTAAATTTCGAACAAGTGCTGCAATGCGAACGTCTTATCCCAAGGTAAGTCACAAATACAATAATAAACAATTTTACAATCCCTCAGCCAATTCATTGTGACGCTCTTGCAAAAATTCTACAACCGCCTGCTTCACGCGCTTCTTGCCCCTGTAGCTTTGCAGGAACAGTTCGCGCAGCAGCAGTAAATATCGCATGGCCGTTAAGGACAGCTCTTGCATTTGCGTTGCCTTCAGCCTTTCGAGCATCTCCTTGTAGCGGTTGCTCACATTGCCGCGTACTTCATCGTAGGCTCTGCCGATCTGATCTTTCAGAGACAAGCGCAAGTAATGGCTCATGTGAGCGCGAAATATGCGTCCCAGCTGCACGTCGAGCTGCTCAAAGAACGCACGATCCTGTTGATCTTCGCAGAGCACTGAGAATAGCTTCACAAAGTACTGCGGTTGCTCCTCGAACGATGGCTCGGCAAATAGTTGCAGCGCCGTAAGGGCGGAACAGGCAAAAATCTGCTTCATATAGCTAATCTCTTTGGCATACATCTTATTATAATCGCGAAGCGACTCGACTTTTTCAAGAAAGCTTTCGCGACGCTGCAGCTGTTTCTCCTTCTCCGCCTGCAGCACCTGCAGCTCACTAAACAATGCGGCATTTTGTTCCGCCAACAACTTATTGGCATTATTAAGGCGTTGCAGGGCATTCTCCTCGCTGCTGACAGAGGAGGAACGTGGACTAATAGCCGAACTATATTCCATGCTGCAATTGCTCTCGTACGCATCATCATCAATACTGGTCATTGTGTGCTGCAGTGTCATGCTCATCTGATGCAGCGACCTCAAATCCCGCTGGCAACTGCGCGTATCCGTGAACGGATAGCTCAGGTTGCATTTATCGTTAAGCTGCTTGTGTAACAGCAGCAACATGCAATTGCGAGCAAACTTCTCTTCAGGCTTTGCTCGCTGGAAGATTTTGAACCAGCGCGCACATGTGGACATTAATACACTGTTGCGGGGCAGCTTTTCCACAATTTGCGTCACACTGCCCACCTCCTTGACGAACAACTCGTCCAGTTTCTCGTCTGTTAAAGCACAATCTTGTAGCATATTGTGGAATGTATTAAATATAAATATAGTTTTGTTTTGACTTCTGCATTTGTTAAGTAAAACTGATCAGGTTTCTATTCAAATATGTTAAGCATACAATTGTAAGCTGGTTTTTTTTTGTTTACACTATTTTTAAGGCACTTTATTGTGGAGTTTATGTTTGTTAACAAGCTGCTTATCAGCAAATGTTATTCGAATAATCAAGAATCCATTTCTATGATATATATATGTATTTTATTTATTTGCAAGGTATCTAACAAATTCTTTATGTTTTAATCTCTAGACCTCAAACATCCCGTTCCATGTCAGCAGGTGCCGCTGACAAGTCGAAGAGGCCACAACGCAAATCACCGCAGCCCAAAGTCCAATCGGCCGTCACAAACTCAACCGACGTGGAGGAGAATGCGGACAACAATATAACCATTATCCAGGTCTCCAATACGGCCAATAATTCTACAACTAGAGAGACGCATCCGCCAGAATTGCCGCCCAAAAACAAAATAATTGCTGATATATTTCGTTTTCCTGAAATCAATGTTAAGGCCAAAACGAAAACGCAGCTGCAGCAACAAAAGCCACAAAACGATTATAAAAGTAACGTACAAATTATTCCGTCCAATTCGAATACGATACAGGTGCTTAGCCAGACCAGCAGTACCAGTAGCAGTAGCAGCAGCAGCAGCAACAGCAACACCAGCGGCAGCAGCTGCAATCCGTACACCATTCCATTGAAACCGAATGCTTCCAATACGCCAACGCCAAATACTTCCACGGCAGGCAACACCAATACCACAATGGTCCAGGTGCTGGCCGATGGCGAGTCAATGACACAGCCCACAGCCACCACAGTAGCTGTCTACGGCACCTGCTATCCCACGGCCAGCGGCAGTGCGCATAAGCCGCTCACGCCCAAGATGAGCAAGAAGATCATACTCAGCGCGAATAGCTCGGGCATAACGAACATACGCATCAACAACGAGCAGGCGCATGATGCGAATGTCATCAGCGGCAACGTGCACTACGAGAAAGTCTTCCTATCGTCGAGCATACCCATCAGCAGTAGTCCCACGGCTGTGCGTGAGCAGCGCGGCTCGAGCAGTCAACCACAGGTCCAGCCGCATCCCCCTAGCAATGCCATTGTCAGCGTGGAGAGCATGACGACGCCCGCGAACGGAAGTCCCGCGCTGCCACGTCGTGGCATGGCCATTGTTTCGCCCACGCCGGCCGGGGGCGTGCAATGCCGCAGCTTACGCGTGGTTTGACCGAGCTGGTAATTAGCACCCGGCCGAGTAGACGCGATGTCTATTACCTTAAGCTCCTCAATACTCCGCTGAAAGCAAAGACGACACCAAAGGCCAACCACGCTAATGCCAACAACAACATTGAACAGATCGCAGCAGACACGTCCAGCTCGAGCAATGCGAGAACCGTCCAAGCTAGCAATCAGTCTGCCGCCAGCTCCAACACGGACAGCATTGAGCAGCGCAGGCGCAGCTCCTCCACATCCGATGCACAAGCGCCGCTGCAACGGGGCGCATCGGTCGCAGCACCAACTCAGCCGAACAGTCAGCGCGGCACCAACAACAATGAGTTTTTGCCTGGACGCAGTGCAGCACCGGCTGCTTTTCGCATGCAATCCCCGCCACAGGGAGTGGCCCAGCCGAACAGCAGCAATAAGCGGCTAACGCTACGCGAACAGCAGGTGATGCAGCTTCGTCGTGAGATTATGCATCCAGGTGGCGTGCGGCTCAATCTGCGACGCAAAGATTGCGTTGGCTCCATTGCCTGGGTGGATGCCTTTGGTGGCGTTTGGTAAGTACTATAAGTTTCTATATAAACTTAACTAACTTACTTAACTGTCTTACAGGATTGCCGGCTGGAAGCAAAAGGAACATCCGGTGCTCTATAATGCTCTCCACATTGGCGACCAGCTGCTCTCCATTGCGGGTGTCAGCATTAGCAGCGCCGCCGAGGCAAATAAAATAATACGCAATACCAACACGCTATTCGTAAGTATTTGAAGTTTAAATAAATAATAGAATTTAGCAGTTGACTGTGAACACACCCCACCTTTAATTCTATATTATGGTTACATATATATATTTTACTAGCTGACATTTGTCGATTTCTATTCTAAATGCTAAATACCAGTAATTTAATAATATTCCGTCTGTTAGCGTTTGGGTTTTTTAAGTTGAATTTTCAATGTGGTATAATGAAACTTGCAGACATTCTTCCGTCTCAAAGTCTTAAAACAATTTAAAGTACAGATCTATATCATTAAATGTAAAGCGGAAAATTCATTTTTACAACTTTGCAAATAGTTTAGAGGTTATATTTTTACTGTAAGAAATCAAATTAATTCATGCAAAAATTTTGTTCACAGGTTGAAGTGCTGCTGCGACGCATTCCGTTTGGTCGCGCCTATGCCATACGCCGTGATCGTGACGGACAGTGCTTGGGACTTATACGTGATGGCAATACCTCAACCATTGTGGATGTGGTACCCAACAGTTTGGCAGCGCGGCATGGATTGCCGCCCAAAGTAATTTAAACATTGATTCAAACAATTTCGTAGCGATAACTTCAGAGTTATAAATCCTTTTCAGGCTCAGGCATGCGATGGTAGCGCGCTAACTTTTTGGATACTCACGGAAATAAATGGGCGACCACTAAATCTTTTCTTCAAGGATTTAGAGATACGTGATCGCCTGAATTCGGTGGGCAGGGATATATCGATATTGGTGCAACCGTCGGATTTGATAACCAAATTAAAGAAGCAACTAAAATCGTTGCGTGGCTATAAAGATTACCTAGTACAGTAAAACAAGAAATGTCGGCTGCAGCCTCACTTCAAAAGTGGTCGGTTTTAAATATATATATACATATAGATATATAGCGATGTAGTAACTCAAAACTGTTATACTATGTTATACGTGTATATTTTTGTATAACACTGGGCCAGATAACCATTCCATTTTCCATATAAAACCGCATGTTTACTTACTTAACGAATGAAATGCTATATAGTCATCTTTTATATGTAGTAATCTTATGTTAGAAAAAAACAAAAATATATATATAAATATACATGCGAGTATAAACAGAACATATATATTTTTGCAAACTTTATATAAGTAGTTTATATAGAAAACTATAAAGCTGTCACTTTAAAAATATATACGTCAAATTTGTTTAAATATTTTAGAAATGGAATTATGAAAATTTACAAAAAGAAAACAAAATTTCATGATAATTTGAATATTTTATAAATATTTTTCATTCGTAAATTATATTGAATCGACACATATATACACGCGTAATATACAAACCTGTGCAACTTAGTATCCTTATGCAATATTAGAGTGCCTCTGATTTTGTTTGATTTTTATGTGTTTTTTTAATTATTTGTTTTTGATGACAAAGAAAACATGAAAACATCTATGTAACTTTAAGATGTGATAAACTGAGTACTCAAATTTAGGCAATTTTTAAAAGATACATTTGTAAATGCTTTTTAATTTGTTTTATATATACACACGCATAAATATATATATATATATATTTATATATATGTATGTATACAATTTTGTGTTAATATATTTTGTCAATATACTTATTACATTATGAAACATACAAGTATAATATTATTATGTAACTTCATTGCAACAAGTTCATTAAAGCAATTTCATATACATAAACTACTCGCAGACAGTGTTCCTTTTGGCCTCATTAACATTTTGCTTCCAGATGCGAAAGTTATAAACGCTGCTATCCAACGTGGAATAGATGAATATGGGCATCGAGTTGGTCATGACCCATATATTGCCATCCTCATCGATCTATAAAAATTTTAGTTGACTAAAAGCACCAATAAATATTAAGCCATGAGCTCTTACCGTTAAATCGCTGGGATAAATCATGCGTTCTTCGTCGGACGCAACTGTGTCATGATTTGCAGCCGAGAAGGAATAGTTTGTGTTCCAGCAGCCGACTCCGTTCGTTTGTATTTCAGCATAAAATATGACACCGGTACGCGGATCGTAGTCGTGCATTGTGGACTGTTTGTTGGGGCCACGGCTGCCCAGGATGCGAAAATCATTGCCATGATCGGAGCGCGCTGCGTTCGACTCCAGCTGCAGCACTCGATTCGAGACAACGAACTCATTGTTGCTGGCCATTGCATGGAAGTAGACATCACGACTGCCGTCGGGCCGCTGCGGCCCCAGCGTGGTGGAAAAGATACCGTCATCCCAACGGAAAGTCTGGCCGCCTATTTGCAGATCACCGCCCACCGGATCAAAGTTGAAGTAGTTGTGCTGAAAAGACCACATGCGATCCTCCGACAAGCTGTACACATACAGACGCCTATTGACCAGATCTGGTATATACGCATATGCCCGATCACACTGCGTGGGCGAGGCCACATCAATGGTCAGGCTGGCCAGGCCGCGACCCGTGTCCACAATACTCTCGGGTATATCGAAGCGTTTGAGCAGACGATCAGTCTCCAGATTGACTATCCAAATGCTCGGACGTCTGATTTGCTGGCGATTATCTGCAGGAAAGAGCTCGACTTAACTTATGTGTATGGTTGCAGCTGATCGGGACTCACTTGGATACTCCAGCATGCCGGTGTCAATGAACCACAATCTTTGGCAAGCATCCACAGTTGTCCGGTAAACGGAGACCAGATTCTGGGCACTCTTGTTAAACTGGTTCAACTCGAAGCTGGGATACGCCTGCAGCTTGGGACTGCTTCGTGTGCCGTCACGTCGCAAGTCAATATAATTCAAGGTCGACGGAATGCCCACACGTCGTCGCGGCATGGTGACAAACAGACGTCCACGGTAATGTGTGGCGCCCATTGGCACATTGTTGTAGGCGATGTATGGAGCCGAGGAGTTATCATTGAAGCCGCTGCGTGAGTCAAATCCGGCGGGTGTATCGCGGGAGGTGAGAACATCACGTTTGCCACGGCCGTATTGACCTGGGAACACGACTGGCGCTGGGTGTGTAAAAATAAATATATATGTATATAAATATATGTATAATCACGTAGGCACGTTGGAGTCGGGTGTACCCGACAGCGCAATACTTGTTCACAGTAAAATAACAGCTTGGAACAGTTAAAAACGGTTCAAAAAAATTAATTGGTATTTTAAAAATATATATATTTTTGTAATTTGTGAGGGTGTAGTCGAAGTTTTTTATGACTAAGCTCAATAACTGTGGGAGATATTTAATATATATAGATTTATTTGATTTGTTACGCCCCAAGTGGCCGTTCATTGCATAAACTCAACCCGTTAAGGAATATTGAAAATTTATAATTAATAGGAAAAATCTTTAAGCATTTAAGAACTGTCCATCTGTCTCAATCTGAACTGTTGAACTTACAACTTATGCTGATAAAGAAGCATATGAATAATATATATAACTTTACCTGACGGATCTGGGACACGATGTCGACCGTCGCCGCGATTAAAGTAATCCATTTGCTTCCATTTGAAGACCTCCATCATGCCATCGCCCCGCACGAAGATTGAGCCGACCCACAATTGCAGCCAGATGAGGAACAGCGATCTTGACATCATTTTGTTTTTCGGCTACTCGTTTCTCTAATCTAAAATCCGCAATTTGAGCTTTGCGTGCCGACGTCCAAGCAACAACTGAGAACTAAGCTGAAAGCGCTTTCAAATCGAACTTGTAGCGGAATCTCCAGCAATTGATAAGAGATATTTACGGGAGAACTGAAACCTGTTTTCTCAAATGCGGCATAGATCAGCTGAAAACACAACTGGGTGAGGTAATGTGCAAGGGGGCACTAAAATTGCTTTTAATATTTATTACATTCAATTACCCAAGTTTCCGGTTCGAGATACTTAAATTTTTTAAAGTTGTAAATAGAAATTGATAATTACTTTAAGCTTCATTGAATACCCTGCTTCTACTTTAACGCTAATACTGCGTTCTTTCTTAAAGGGTATTCAGACGAGCAGACGGACATTGCCAAATCAACATTCAGATAGTTCTGATTTAGAAAGTAGTCGCTTAATGTGGCTTTTACATACGTTTGTTAAAACCCGTCATACGCCTTTTTCTCAATTTTTTTTATTAATTTAAATTAACTTTAAAGATTATTAAAATTTATTAAAATAGCTTATATGAATCGGCATAATTCGTTATTAATAAACCAATTGGAAACCGTTAACATAAACCCGCACAATCGTGTCAAAATTATATTACATACTTTTAGGATGGTGAATATTTATTATTTTAAAAATTCAGTTCGGAGTTAAGCGTCAAGTTCCTGTATTTACAAAACAAAAACGTACACTTTTTTAGTTTAAGTTCTTCTTCTGACAACAATGGCTTACAATAAATCATATTTTATATTTGTAGAATTTTTTATTCGTTTTTAAGCCATACTGCGTTAAACATCGAATGTTCTATACACTATATGCTATTTATAAATGTATTAAAATATTTTAATTTTATAACGGCATGTAAACTTTAAGCTTTTTTCGCATATTTCCGACCTGCCTGGGGCAATACTGGTCTATCGATAATACTTGTATGTGTATGTATATCGCCGATAAGCCAGTATTCTTGCTTGATAGACCGCAATGCAACACTGAGCCAATACAAACACGCTTACGTACACACACACATACACACTGGCAAGGCAGAAAATTGCAATTGCACCGAACGGACGACGAGCGAAACAGAAACGAAAAATCCCAAACATTTCACTTGTTAAATAAATATACATACATAACTGCACAGCAGTCAAATAAGGCTAGAAAAGCTGCAAGGTAATCGCAACAAATTGTGGAACGCAACAAAACGCGCACAGCTCGTTGACGGCGCGCGCGTTTGGGAAAAAACGCGTTGCGTTCTTTTCATTTGCTGTATGAGAGAGACTTCTTCGACACAACACACACACACACACCCGCACGCACGCACACACATCCACTCGCCAGCAACAGCAGCGAAAACGAAGACGACAACGTCGGTCGGTCGGGACGAGAGACGAGGCGAGTGAAAGTGTCTCCACCACGGAAGTGCATCTGTGATTTGTATAATAATGCGTCGCGCATACTCAAATTTCTGTTACGCGAAGAGCCCTGGCTGCGTTTTTGCCTAATTGACGCAGTGGTGGCTTAATAGTTAAAGAGTGTCAAAAAAAAGCGAAAAAAGTAAATAAATATATATACATAGTATACAGAGAGAAAGAGAGACAGAGAGAGAGAGAGAGGCGCAATAAATAAAGCCATCTAAATTAAGATGGCTGAGCAAGTGGAGAAGGCATTGGCGTTCATCAAAGCAATGCCCGTACAATTGACGGACGCAGACGCAGCGGCAGGAACAGCATGCATGAATTGTTGCAGCAACCAGGACGACGCCAGTCCAAGTTGCAGCAACAGTGGCAGCTCCAAGTCGAAGGGCGCCAAAGCTAAAACTCGGACTAGCAGCATTGACGCCCATGTCGTTGCTGCCGCCGAGGCTGTTGTCAACGGCGAATTGGACGCCGCCTCCTGCTATCATGTGAGCATGAAAATGTCCATTGATGCGGCCACGCCGCGCATTTGTGGCGACACAATGCCGCTGAAATGTGATGCATTGGCGGCAATGCGCGAGGCGCTCAGCGCCAACAAGCCACTGCCCGTCCAATCGACAAGTGGCAACAAAGTTAGCCCCCCACCAACGTGTCAGCTTCTGGAGCGTCTCAATTTTCCCGAGGGCAACATTATAAATACGTTGCACACGATACTGGCGCTGCCGCCGTTTGATCCGTATGCGCCGGCGCCAAAATCGGATGTGGTATACAAGGATGTCGTTTCGCTAATGCAGTGGAGCCTGCGAGAGGACAATGTCATCGAGATGGAGCTCAGCGATAAGCTATTGCACGAGTGCAATACCAAAAGCAAGGATCCAAACGATGAGACGCGCTCGTATTTGGTAAGTCCACCCCAACCCACCGCCCACAGAATATCCGAAAGTTAATATTGTTGCCAACTTGCAGATGGCCATTGAGAATATGCGTTTATTCTCGGAGGATCCGAAGAATCCACTGCGAGATGCCGACGGACAGCTGCGTGCAATTACGGTGTGCTTCTATTGCCTGGAAACTGTCCTACTGAAACCTAATCGCTTGCAGCTGTATTTTCAGAATCTTGCCTTGATATTTGTGAAACATCGTAAGGAGGAGTTCTTTACATTTTGTTCCTGCAAGGAATGTCTCGAATATCGCGAAACCATCATGGCCATTATGATGGATCAGTTTAAGGCTGCCCACATGGTCGTCATGCTGCTCGATGTGCTAATCAAGGCGTATAGCCCCATGTTGAAGTGAGTATCGGGAAACTTTATAGCCATAATTAATTTCAAAAAAATATGTCATATATATATTTTTTTTTTTTAGAAATGATGCTGCCTATAACAAATTTGAGAAGCTATTAGAGTCCAATAAGCAAATCTATTGGATTACAAGCGGTTTTCTCTACGATAAAAATGCCGAATATCTTGATTTTATTGATGATACTGCGATCTCTGATAATATGATATTAGTGCTATTTAGCGCCATGTAAGTTGATCGATTTGTTTATAAATGTTTAAATCACATTGTTCTCATTTTTACTTTCAGTCTGATGGCCAATAATCCGATGCTACTGCTACAAATACTCGCCTATAATGTTGAGTGCATTGTTAAGGCATTTTCCGAGGGCATGATTGAAATTGCTCAAAATGTGCAGGAAAACGAGAAGATATCTGCCGAAAAGATGCTCACATGTAGGTTACAAAACAGTTTTAGCATAAATGGAATGCAACGTTTATATAAATATTTAAATATTGCTTTAAAATACGCTTTAATGGTATAATTATTGTAGATTATTGCTGTAAAATTCAGAATTTTACGGATTGAAAAATTAGGTCAAAATCGCTCAAAGCATATACATATTCAGAGTTATGAAACTTGGGAGATATCTTTATATTTACTCCAAATATTTTAGCTCAAGTTTATGATCATGCTAATATAGCATTAATTAATTGAATTGTCAAAATTTTATTTCGACTATATTAAAAAATTATGTTGTGATGCTAGCATTAAGGTCAAATGTTAATGACATTAATTTACTATATTGGGCTGCCATAGAAACTATCTCTGAAAAATTAAGTTATATAAGCAAAATAAGGTTTTATTATTAGAGGGTTGTACGTAAACAACTTTAAGTCTGTATAAGTTATCTTAAACTTTATATTTACTATATATATTTATTTGCATTTAGATTTACTGGACGGCTACTCCGATTTGAACTGCATCTCACAGAAGATATCACTAAGCCTGTTCGCTTTCGAGAATGATTTTCTGCGCAAGTTCAAGCTCTCCTGGGTGCTATTGTGCCAGCGTCTCTTTCAGCAACATGTGTTTAATCCGCTGGGCGACACCATGCTCGCATGCATATTATCGCTGAAGGAGGGTGAAGGTTCGACGCAGACAACGGCGCTGATTAAACGCTATATGCTGTTCGACGAGCATATGCACTCCATTGAGCGCCGCTGGACGGACATTTGGATGGAGCTAAACAAGTTCAACTTGTCGCCCACTGAGCACGATCGTCGCATGGGCCTGCTCGATGTGTATAACATATTCGATAAGGTCGTCATGGATGCCACCTCCTTCTCTCTGCCGGATATCAGTGATGATGAGTTTATCGATTTTCAGCGCATTGTTGATCGTCAGCTGGCTTGGAAGAATATAATGGCATTCACCAAGCTCAAATGGCCAGACGGTTTCTACGATCCGCCCAATAAGCTGGTGCTCGAGGACCTATGCAAAAAGTGTAAAGCAATGCTGGAACACCATAATGAGTGAGCGTGATCCCACGATAAATAGTCAATTTAAATAAATTATTAACATGTGTATTACTGTTTCAGGAACTGCAAATGCATCACTTGCTCCATTGCGGGTACACCTCTATCGCCGCGACAAGCCGGCCATTGTGCCAAGTGCACAACACTCGGTATTGTCGAGAAAGACGCCAAGCTGATGAAGTCGAAAATTCTGAGCACCTGCACCAGCGATGAGGCCAAACACAATGCGGCGGCCAGCACAAGCGCCGCCGCTGCAGCAGCCGCACAGCAGCGTCGTATCAGCGATCAGGCTGAGGGATCGGCTGTCGCTGCCAAAGGTGGGGTCGGTGAGGAGTCGAGTGGAGTGACGATGCGGCGCCAGGATATGGATGCAGCGTTGCGCACCACATATCACATTGCATGGGCTGTGTTCCAGCATTTGACCACACGGAAACGCTATCGCTTTGACAGCATCGAGCCGCAGTTCTTTTGCGGCGAAAACTGCCGAGTCTCCGCTTGCCAGCTGGCGCGCAAGATCCTTGCCAATGAACTGTCGCCGCCGCTGACGAAGCATCTGTTGCGCTGCTTCCAGCCGTTGTCGTTTTCGCGCGAGGAGCTGCGCTCCACGCTGCCATCGCTGATGTTCTTCAATCGCAAGCTGGCGCCTAGTCCCGCCGAGCTGCAGGAGCTCAAGAACCAGCACTATGTCTACAAGACATACTGGACCTTTGTGCTGTCCATCTATGCCAATTTCTTTGTCAAGTTCAATTCAACGACGACAGACCTTAGGCATCTCGAACTCCTCAAGGGTGATTTGCGCTTGCGACCGAATAGCGTTGTCGGCGACAAGGACGACGGACGCTTTGAGCAGTTTTTGGCACAAGTCATTGGGTATGTCAATATCGGGATATCATATATAACCCCTCTTTAATTCATTTCAATTTTTAATATTGCAGCTACTCGCCTTTCAAGATTACGGATGAGTAAGTTTAAGAATTTTTTAATTACGTCTAGCTAACGTATTTAGTTTTAATTTTTTTAACGAGAATTAAAACTAATTACCATTCGATTACTATTGCGTATAGCTTAAACAAAGAGTTTAAAAACAAAAACATTAATAATTGTAGCAGACGTGCGGCTACGCTAATAATGCCATTTAAACTAGGCTAGCCAAAAAAAACGGTTTATTATATATATTTTTTATCGATAAATGTTTTAAACAACTTTGAAATTATATATCTTTTATACAATTTTAAAATCCTTTTTAATCATAGAAGGTTATGCTAAATCGATTACACTAGAAATTAGAATTAATTGTAAAGTTTGCGTAAAGGCAAACATCCCATTGTGAATTTCCTATTGAATTCCGTGATATTTGTATCAAGCTTTATCTATGTTTTTCTTTGCCAGCTTCACTTTGGGTGACGCCAACATTGACAAAATGCAATTTGGCGTGGATCATCTAATGAAGCTGCACGACTCTCAAATGATGTAGGTAGCGCCTGAATGAAAGTTTAAACACTTGATTAACTGATTTTCTTACGAGCAGCAAACGCGGCAAGCCCGATAGCACCACAGGCCTGGCGGCCAAGTCAAAGGTGAATGACGCAACGCAAACGGGTGCCGGCGGTAACGATTCGAATAACTCCAAGAAATGCAAGGAGAAGATGCGCAAATGTAAGCAGCAGTTCATGCCGAAATGGAACAAACTTAATAATAACTAATACTAAAACCTTTCCTCGTTGCTAGGCTGTGCGGACTACGCGGACATTGGCGAGCCCTGCAAAGAGAACCACTCGAAGAAGCGTGTTAAAAAGGAGTGCAATCATGCGCGCTTCAACGAGACGCGCGATCGCTTGCGCAAGAAGCTCAACCAGATTGTCAACGATCGCAAGAGCAAAAATGGCCAGGAGACGGCGCCGGCCGCTACGTCTTTGACGTCTACTGCCAAGCCGCAAGTGCCAAAGCCACAACCCGAGACAGTGGTAACAAAGAAACAGGAGCCAGTGACGACACAGCAGCCGCCCGCACTCAAGGTAGTTGCCTCGGCGCAGGTTCAGGCGGCCACACGCAAAATGCCCTCTGCAGCAGCGGCAGCGGCTGCTGCAGCCGCCGCGGCGGCTCTCAACGAAATCGGTGAGAATATCGAGGATGGCGACAATAGTCTGCTATGCCTGGACAGTCTCTGCAAGAGCATACAGATGCACACGGATGCCACAGCAGCCGTAGTGAAGGCGGCGGCAGCGGGCCGCGGCAGTGGCAGCAGCAGCGCGGGCAGCTTGCCCGCCGATTTGAGTAGCTACAGCAAGGAGGAGATGATGCAGGACTTTGCCGAGTTTCTGGGCAGCTATACGCGTGAACAGGACGAAAAGCGCTGGATCAATGAGACACTCAACTTCATTGAGGGCAAGCCACAACAGCCGCAAACGGCGAACCCAAAGAAGGCGGCCAAAAAGGCCAAGCAGAGGCAGCGAAAGGAGGAGGAGAAACGCATCAAGGAGCTGGAGGATTTGCGCAGCCAGTTCCTCGACATCTATTTTAAAGAGTTCATTGACAAATACGAAATGAAAACTCTAACGGCTGCTGGCGGCCGCAAGCGCGAAAAGAAACGCATCGCCGAACTTGAGGCCAACATTAAGAATCTGCAGCGTGCCAAGGCCAAGGTGGAAACGGTCATCCTCGAACTGATTGCCACCGTAAAGCAGGCTAATAACGAATTTAAGTTCTCCTATCTGCCCACCAAAGAGCAGCAGCTGGCCAAACTGGCCCAGCTCGAGGAGATTTTGAATGGTGGCCAATTGACAACGGTAATGGATCCTCTGCCGCCGCCATCAGCTCCGCAGCAGGCGGCCACAGCGTCACACTATACCAACTTTATAAGCTCTGCCGCCTACTTTCCACCCCACATTGGGGCAACGCACACGCCAGTCTGTTATGCGCCGCCCCAGCCGCAACAGCAGCAGCAGCCGCAACAGCAGCAATTGCCGCGCGATGTGATCGCTGCCATGGCAGCCAATGCCATAACCGCCGATCCATCCAAGCGCATTGTCACCATACGGCGCGTCCAGCTTCCACACGCCGGCGGTGAGCAGCAGGTGACGGTTGTGGCCAAGGGCAGCTCGCCGGACGAGGACAAGCTGTTGTACACCTTCGTCAACGGTCACATGGTGGCCTCTGCCCAGTCCGCGACAAAGCGCTCGGCGATAGTTGCACCTGTCGTTCCAGCTGCGGTGCAGGTGCCGGAGAAGAGTGCCAAGGCTAAGAAAAAGGAGGCTAAACGAGCTGCTGCAGCAGCGGCGGCGGCGGCGGCAGCAGCAGCTGCTGAACTGGCGGCGAAAGCCAAGAACAAAAAGCAGAGCAAGAAAGGAGCAACGGCAGCGCCACCTCCAGTCGTGTCCAGTTCCAGCTCGGGCAGCAGCAGTTCCAAATCGCAGACGCCGCAAAGCAGTGCAGTAACAACGCGCGAGAACTCCGTGTGCAGCATCAAGCCGAAGGCGACGGCCAACAAGAAGGCAAAGAACGCCAGCAGAAGTTGTGTCGATGTACCGCCACCAAAGGCGTTGCCCGTTGAGCCGGAACCGGCGTCGGAGCCTGAGCCTGAACCGGAACCGGAACCCGTTAAAAAACACAAACGCTTAAAGCCACGCCTGGATCAGGGCCAGTTGGATAACAATCCGTTCAAGTCGCTGCACGTGCAGGACTCTTCGGACGGTGAGTGGGAGACGGGCAGCGAATCGGAGCAGTTCTTCGAGCCGCAAGTGTTTGTGGCGCCGGCGCCGCCGCCGCCCGTGAAGCCACAGCCACCCAAGGTAGCTAGTGCAGCGAAGCCAGCGGCGGCTGTGCCGAATTCCAAACCAAAACCGGCTGCAGCAGCGGCGCCTATCAAAAAGCCCAAAAACGAGGCGCCGCCACGAACCCAAGCGTCCCAACAGCAGCTGAACAACAAAGCGACGCCAGCGTCTGCTTCCAATCAGCGCAAGGCAGCATCCCAGCCGCCGCATCAGCAGCAGCAACAACATCAACAGCAGCAGGCGCCGGCGCAGGCTAAACAGCAAGCCCAACGGGGGACGGAGTCGCTGCTGAATGGCAGTACGCGCAAGTCCAAGTCCGGCAATGGACAAGGGCAGGTACCGTCTCAGAGCGGGCAGGCGATCAGCGGACAACGCGGCTCTCAGCAACAGTCGCGCGGCGGACGCGGCACTGGGCGCTCGAAGCCAACAAGTGGCAGTCAACAGCAGCAGCAACAGTCCCAGTCACACAACGCGAACAGCAATAGCACCTGCTCCTCGAACGCGGCAGAGAACAGCGGGCAGCAGGCCTCAAAGCGTTCGCAGCGCGGCAAACGCGGGCATCGTGGGCAGAAGCAGGGTAAAATCTTTTACAGCTCACTGAAGATGGCCAGAATTAATACCAATCTAAATCTCAATCCGAATTTGATTGCTTTTCCAGAGGATCTCTCGGGCATACCCCACAACATGGGCTATTTCAATCCCAACGAAGTTGCCATACCACCGCCATTGCCGCCGCATGCGGGCAGCTATGCCAGCACGCTGACACATCAGATGCAGCACCTGCGCATTGGCAGCGGATCTTCCAGCAAGCAGCAGCAACAACAACAGCAGCAGCAGCCCAATTGCAGTATCATGGATCAGCTGAATCGGGGCGTGCAGGTGGAGCATCTGGCGCTGCCGCCGGGCATAACGCTAACCAAGGTGGATCCGGCCAAGAGCGAACAATTGCGCCAGAAGAGCGAGTCCATACGCAAGCTGTCCAAGCCGCTTGCCGAGCAGCAGCATCACGCGTTGCAGCAGCAACAGCAGCAGGCAGCTCAGCTCATGGGCGGCTTCTATGCCGGCAATGCCGCGGGCATGGACACCGCCGGCGGCGTCATTATGGTGGAGGCCAATCCGCGCTCCAATCGCAACTGCCAGCAGCTAACGGTGGCCCCCAATGCCAATGAAAATGTGGCAGCCGCCGCTGCTGCGGCCGCGGCCTGTGGCAAATCTTCGCGCCGACGACGTCGCAATCGTGGCAAATCGGGCGGTAATGCTGCTGGCACTGGCGCCTGCAATCCCGGCAACAAGCAGCGCTCTGGGCCGGACTGCCAGCAGGCCCAGCACTCGCTGAGCGCCGCGCCCATTATGGAGGCCAGCGCAGGTGGCAACATCATAACGCTGCGCAATCCCATGTTCCATCAGGGCGTCAACAATGGGCCCGTGCCCACAAGCATATTGCCCAGTCCGAATCCCATTCCGCCAGGTAAAAAAACGAAAAATTAAATTTGATAAATTTATAATAATTGTATATTTGTATTTTCCAGCTCGAAGTTTCGGCGCGGGTCTACCGATTGCCGCACCGATGCCCATGGATCAACCGGCCGCGATTATTAAAAATGAGAACGGCATGTTCACCATACGCAATCCGATGCTGCATCAGGCTGTCACAAATGGCCTGGCCATGGGCGGCTATCGTCAGTTTGGCAGCAATGTCAACTACTATACACCACAGGAAGCGGTGGCCGAGGCGGCGCGTGCCACCCAGCAGAAGCTATCGCCGCCACCATTGGTTGTTACTCCCGGCTGCAGCAGCGGCAGCAGCAATGCCCCAGTTCCAGCTTCAGCTTCAGCTCTAACTCCAGCGCTGGCTCCAGTTGCGCCCACCAATTTCTCATACTTCTCCAGTGGTACAGCCAGTGGCGGCAGCAGCAGCAGCAGCAACGGTGGTGGTGGTGGCGGCAACGGGAGCATGGTCGACACGCACAATAATATCAGTATTAGCTGCACAAACGTTTCAATGGACAGCCCCGGGCGCCTAGTGGGCGATGCGGCCGTCATTGCGCGTCCCAAGCAGGCACAGAAATGTCTGTCCGCCATTGGCAGCGAGCTGAAGCAGAAGACCAAAGACAGCCACTCGTCCGCGTCGAGCCAATGGTCGAGCTTTGGCCAGCCAGCGACGGAGTTTGGTGCCGGCGGAGCGGGCTCCACGCTCCAGGAGAAATACCAACAGTCTAGCTATTACAATGGCTTCGAGGTATTCCCCTCATCGGTGGCAGCTGGAGGCGCTGGGACCGGCGGTCCACCTGATTGTCACATGCATCATAATTGTGGCGATGATTCGCCGCCGCCAACCATCACCGGTTTCAATTCCTATCTTGAGGGCATTCCCAATACAGGCGTCATACGCTATGATGATGCGTCGTTCCTCAAGAATTTGATACCGGGCCAGCATCTTAACAACGAGGTGCGTTCCTTCGAGTCACTATGGCCAAGTTAAACGAATATGTTCCGAAAGGATCATGTGCCATTTGAAAAGCTGTCGCCTGTTTATTTCTCATTCTATTCGTCTTAAATGCAGTTCTTGAGCACAAATACGATAATTATATATATGATTAAGCGGGGTTTTATACGGGCTGAAGTTTCTCAAGTTGCTTTTTAATTTGGAGTCCCTAAAATACAATTTTGGCAGCTTATGGCAAACTGTTAAAAATCCGAAATTTAGATTAGTATTCTTAAATACTTTGTTTCTGTAAAGTTATATTTATCCATTTATTTCGATTCAATTTATTGAAACGCTGATAAAAACACAAACACATTCAAGTCCTATCAAAATTTCGATAAATTTCTATTTTTGAGAATTGATAATATTGCAAAATGATTTTAGGGCATTCAATTCAAACATACATTTTTTAAGAGCTAAAATCTAATTAGTCAAAAATAATATTCGAGTTCTTGGCAACATTCACATTATTATTCGATTTGACATCGATAGAACTTTAATTCGTTTTCTCAATGTGGCAATTGCACTCTTTTTTGTTTACAGGTCTCCATACACAACATATCGGAGTCCAACTTCACGCGCAACAACACATCGCCGTCGCCGCATCACGTGGAGATAACAACTGTGTTTGGCAACCGTGCGTGCTCCACAAATGCTTACGAGCAGCAGCAACAGCCGCCGCAGGCCAGCGTGAGCTCCTGCAACAGTTACTGCGACAACGTGGCCGCCGACTACGGCAGTGGTGAGTCCCATGCTACGCTTGAATCCTCCAGTTATAAACTAAGTCCCATTTCAATGGTAGATTCCACCCACCTGTTTGTGCAAGGCAACATGCTGCCGCGCCTGCCGCCGACCGCGGCGCAGGATCCCTTTGGTTACGATTTTGAGCCGGCGGCTGGCTCGAAGCCTGCCAGCGTGGCCAGTGATCTGAATGAGTTTTTGCGGCGGAGCCCGCACAGCCAGCGCACCTCGCCGTACAGTCCCGATGAGAGTGTGACCCTCGAGGCATTCGTGCAGAACATGAACGCCCTGCAGATAGCCTCCGCCGTGGCGAATGATGCCGAGCAGTGTGCGCGTTTGAATGGAGCTGCTGCCGCTGCGGGAGATGCGGCTGTGGCTGATGCGACCGCTGGTGGCGGCGTTGGTGCTACTTGGTGGTAAAGTGGCCGTGACCATGACAACTGTTGCTCCATTGGCAACATTACAAACACACACACACACACACACGCATATACACAAACACACACACATACATCCTTCACGTACATCCGCGTGCCCGTAGTGGCCACATAACGCAAACATTTCATTGATAAGGCGAAAACAAATACAAAAATAAAACAAAAGAAATACCAGTTGAAATTATTCAAAATGGCTTAGATGTCAATTTCGATGTTTCAGCAAGCGAAGAAATAAAAGCAAATTAAATTAAATGGAACTTGATTTCTGCTTTATTCTTTTTCAATTTGGTGCTAAAAATTGTAATTATTAAACTTGAGTTTCAGCTTAAAATCTGACGAAAATACTTCTTTTTTTTTGTAGTTTTTATTTAATTCTCAAAAATGAGCGAACCGGAGGCATAGCTAACGCTGGAGTCCTCCATGTCCAGGCACTGGCTGCTTTGCGCGTATTTGAGAAATTTAAAGCTCATATTCTTAAAGCCCTGATCCTGCAGGGCTTTAACAGCACCCAACATGACGCCAATAGGATGACGTCCGCATATCGTATTATTATATTTGCGCAAGTACTCGGTAAACGCACTCGGACTAAGCGTCTCAATAATGTCCATGCCCTGCTTGTCCAGCTGTTCGATGCACTTATGTATGGGACCGCAGGAGCGGTCGTAATATGTGTAGCTGAAGCGTTGGCCCCAATGGCAAAAATCAGAAGATATCACAAATAGGTTCGTTGGATCCATAAAATAGGTGGACAACAGTTTGCCGTACTGCGCCTCCTGCTCGGGATTCAGTGAGCCCACAAGTATAGGCACAATTGTGAACTGATCCTTAAAGCTTTAAAGGATGAGTCAATTAAATTAATGTTGTTGATAATTAAATTAAAATTAAGCAGTGGCTACTTACTCTTCCATAACTTTGGCTATGTAAGGCAAATGCATTTCAATTGAATGCTCATCCTCATCCGTTTTGATGTCCATCCACGAAAATTGACCCGTTTTTTCCAGCTCGGCGTTTACTGCAATGGGTATTTATATTGAATGTAATACCATATAATAACAATAGCACATCTATATTCTGCCCACGCACTTTCAGTATCAATTTTGAGATCATATAACGGTGTCCTATACTTTTTCGTCACCGACAGGGCACAGCCGCGCAGTCGCACGTGATGCGATGGACCCAATATGAAAATGCGTTTACTGCAGAAATCAAGAAAGGGCACACATCAGCTCAGCTGGCATGCATTGTCTCTGGCCGAGATTCCACTTACACAACAACAGGGCTTACTTGGCGATAGGCAAATGCACCGCAGGCACCACAATACGCATAGCCGGCATGCCTAAAATATGATATGCGTTAAATTGGAAGCTTTATTAAACGATCAAATCTACTTACGGCGCAATTATGGCACGTGCCGGGCCATGGGAGAGATCCGCTGCACCCAACCACCGATCCAATTGTCTGGAGAGATCAGAGCCTGCAAAGAGTTATTTAATGTTGCAATATTAATGCAAACAATTTTTAATGAAAAGGATATTAGGGAAATTCAAAGAAAATTCAACTTCAAATATTTGATAATCTAAATATGTTAATCAAATTGCAGCTAAAACCTAGTAGCCCGGTGTTGCCTAGTAACTTAGTAAACAAATTGCGTTGAATACATATTTCAAATTTCAGTTTTGTTGAAACTGCTCTAACTACAAATACGAAACCATAATATTCAATTATATTTCTATTATAATATACTTAAATTAAGGTTTGTCAGAAACATGGACAAGAATAAGCTGGGCGATGAGTTATTAAATCGCATACGAGATGAGTTGACGGCCATAATGGAAGAGAAGTGAGTACAGAGACAAATTATATATAAACAATATATTAGACGATATACTGCTATTGCAGTAATAGCAACGATCCAAAACGCAAGATTTCATATGAGGATTTCATGAAGCCCACTCCGTTGCCCACCCTGAAGCCCGTCAGCAAGAGCCAAAAGAAGAAAAACAGTTCGAGTCATTCGCAGATATATCACAATCCGCAAACCCATCGCCAGTCGGTGGGTGGCAAATCGATTACCATGAATCCATCGCATGAACGTTTGAGTGGCGGCCAGCAGACATCCAGCGCTGGGCTTCTATCATCATCGTTGACGGGCACATCGAGTGCAACGTCGTTGCGTAGCATGTTGCCCGGCTTGGAGCATAGTTTGTCGGCGGAGTATCTCGAATCGAAGAGCACAAAGTCTATGGATGAGGATTTGCAAAAAATGCAATTGGAATTGGGAAAGAGCTATCAACTGTTTCAGGGCATTGGTGAGAAATTTGAGGCCATCAATTTTGGCGGCCTCAAGTCGCGCATACGTGACCTACATCTCAACCATATGTCCAATGACCTAGGCAAGGTCACAACTATGGAACTGAAGAAGATGTTTGAGGCCAGCTTTGTGCATAATCGCATGGATAAGTTAACCGCCCATGTTAGCGACGATTTTCGTCGTCATCCCGGCGAGTTTGGCGACATACCTGAATTGAGCAATTTCTTCCAGGCGTGCACACAACTGGAGCGCGGCCTGGACAAGCTGAAGCAGCAGCGTAAGCGCACCAACGAACTGGAACAGCGTCTCTGCTGGGCCACCGAGATAGCCTACGATCGCATGGATGAGATTCGAAATGCGGTGGGCGACAAGCCGGAGACAAATTTTTAAGCATTTATGTTTGTTTTAAAATCTTTAATCTTTGAATTGAAGCGAGAAAAATACAAGAGTGAACGACTAGATATACCCTTTATTCAATTTTTGTGTACTGGGGTTGGCAGCAAAAGTCATCTGTGAATACATTTAGCTGGGATATGCTTACATATGCGTCGTAAGAAACCCTATATAAAACGACTTTAAAATAACTAACAATTGTAAATAAGCTTGATCAGCGAATGTTATACACATTCTTCTTTTGCCTTATATTATACTCTTACATTATACTTCTTTGCAACGGGTACAGGTTATCTAAAGTAATTTTTTCTATTACTTCTTGTTAACTGTCTTTCGATCATAATATAAAAAAATGGAGTACTTCATTAAACATTTATAAATTTGTTCAAGCCAATTTCATATAAGCTACACAAATTATTCAGTTCTATTATTGAGTTAAGAACATAAAAGTTAAAGACAATATAAAAAAAAAAATACATATAATAATGTAACGTTACCGGAATCTGTGTACCAGCTTCCTGCGTGCGTTGCTCTCCTGGCTGACATGTTAATTTTGTTGCTATGCGCGTTAAATAAGCTGTTCGAAAACGATTTTAGATAAGCCAACAAAAAATAAGTTTTTCCACGCCCGCACTTGCCTTTGTGCCTCTTCTTTTCATGCAAAAGTGACGAGCACAAATACAATTGCAACATGCATTCTTTGCTATCGGCATCAAGTATTTAGTTATTAATTAATCGCTATCGATACCCGGGCGCAGTATCGTCCAAATTCAGCGCAAGTCGCGTTGTGCGTTGCGCGTTTGTTTTTGGCTTTACTTTAACATTTAAAGTTCTCATATAGCCGAACATATTCTCGTTTATAATTATTGTGAGTGTAAATATGAGTGTATTTTGGATGGTATGAATATATTTCAAACAAAACTCTACAAAACAAATTCTTATAAAGGCTTTCGGTATAACATTTGCATCTGAGTATTCGTGGTAGCGTTAACACGAGAATGTCTGTTTCGCGCATAGAAGAAGCATAAAAGAGAATATTTTTTGTGTGCAAGTGGATGAAAAAGAATAAATTTGGTCGCTAAAGAGTGCAAGTGTGAAAAAAAAATCGTTCAGAAAATAGTACGTAATATTTGATCAGGTGTGTTTTGATAGGTCCAATTTCAGTGTTCACATACAATCACATGCAGTATAAAGTAATACGCGGCAAACGAGTAGCATCGCGGCAAATGAGTAGCATCGCGTCATTGCTGTACTAAAACTAAAAATTGCCGTATTCGTATTCCGCCATTTTGAAAGCTGCGAGTCGAAAGTGGAATTTGGACGCGTTGCTGGTAAAAAATTTGTTGAAAATTATATTTAAAGTACACAGAATTGATGAAAAATTCATGGAAATTGTGCACAAAACTAGCCGGCAAGTGTTTGTCTATGAATCGTGCGTGTGGCAATGTGTTTAGCACGTGAATTTTGTGCAATTACAAAATCGCAAAAAACGCGAGTGCTGCGGCCGCCACCGTCGCCGCCGCCGCCACCACAATAAAGAAAAACGAAAAGAAAAATATATATAGAAAAAGAAAAACTAGTGCGCTGTTTATGCAGCAATTTAATAACAAAAAAATATGTATCTATACGCATTTGGTGCGGTTTATATATCGCCTCTCAAACGCGAATATGGATAAATGTATTGCTTCTTCTTTTTGTTTTCCACCAGCGTGTGTATGCTCATGTGTCTGTGTGAATGTGTGCGTGTGCGATAAACGTGTACAAGAAAAATTTAAACGTGCAGAATTTCGTATGAATTTTTAAAGCCGATTTACATGCTCTTATGTGTGTGTGTGTGTGTATATATTTTTAGGATCGCTGCTGTGTTGGCCGTTAGTCACAGTGTATTAGTGTTGTGTTTATGCGAGTAATAGCAATAATTATTATTGTAGCCAATACGCAAAACATAAATAAAATTGTGCAATAATATTATGTGCTATACAACGCGCGCGCACAAACACAGACACAGCAGTTCCACATGCATATATTGGTCGTGTGTGAGTGACAATATACACGCAAGGTTCACTGCGCAACGCCCCTGTACCTTTGAAATTCCCCGCTTCCCCCACACTGCTGCAACATGCTGCCTAACGCCTCTGCTGCTGCTGTGTCTCATCGTTGTTATTTTGCCGCCGCCACAATTTCGTTTGAGTGAGCAAACAAACGGAACGAGCGAGCGAGAGAGGGAGAGAGTTAGAGCTAGCAAGCCCAAAGACAACCCAGACCTCCGCCTGTTCTTTCAGTAAGCGAATGACATATTTCAACAGCATTTGCTGTTCTGTTTTCTGATGTTTGCTGCGCCACGCCGAGCTGCTTTTGTTTGTTAAGCACAAAGACTTGCGAGTCCTTTAAAGGGTGAAAGTGTATAAAGTTCGCGCAAACGTGTGAGCGGGCGCACAGCTTTGAAACACTTTAAACACCATTAAAGCTTGCTTCTCTCTGAGAACGAGTGCGCATTAAAGTTAGTTGCTGTTTTTGTTTTCCTTTTGAATCGTCAGGTCAGCTCGTTTAATACTATAAATAGCCACCGCCCGCCCGCTTCATCGTGACTTCTGCCTGTAACACCGCCTGTATATTGATTTAAAAATCCCTCTGCATAGCTTCCGAGCTTCGTTTTCCCATCTCCCTCGTTCATGTTCGACTGTTGGTCATATGAGTAGTGGGACCCGGTGGGGGTATCGATGCCAGTCCCGTTGGAATGTCAGTACATGTATGTACATTGTTTTTGTTTTGCAATTTATGCATACATAAATAAATAAGTAAATAGCTACAAATGCGCACACGAATAAAAAAAGTTTATAATACGTTGTTGTTGCTGCGGCTGTCGATGTCCATAAATATTTTACTTACACACACACATAATGGGCGACCCATTGCTGCCTATCCGTTTCCCTTCCCCCTTAACCTTACCCTTGCAGGCCAATGAAATTGGCGCTTGTTTCTAGTTTTATTACAAAATTTTTTTTTCTTTTTCGCTTGTCATGTTTTCCATCGTTGTTTCATTCTGGCGCCCCTGCTGTACCCGTACATACAGACAGACACACTTGTGTCCGCCTGTCTATGCTGTGTAATCATATTTTTTGTTGGCACCGCCCCCCTCCATTCAGTTTGTCTATTTCGCATATTTGCATTGTTATGAATTTTTTCGTCGCTATCTTTCTCTTTCTCTCTCTCTTTAACAATCTTGTGTTTTTTTAGCTACACCAGACAAACTTGAATTGGATTTGTGTTATTTAATTTTTTTAATATATATTTTGAACGTGAGAATGCCACTTAAAAATTTTTTTCCTTTGGTTCGCTCAAGTGTAGAACAATAAATGTTAATTGTGACAGTTGTAGATATCTGTTATCAATGTTTATGCGCTCGCTGCCCTTCTGCGTATCCCACTACGCCTTTGCATGCATTAAAGCTATTGTGTGCTTATCATTTCTTGTTTGTTTGTTTTACTTTTACCTTTGGTTTGTTGCTAACTGCTGAAAAGCATAAAGAAACCAAAAGAAAATAAAACACGCACATATACTTACACATTCAAATAGCTAGGAATTTAAACTTTTAAATATCCCACAACAAAAAGTACTAAAAATAGAACGGTCTTTTAAGTTTTCAATTCGTATAAAGAAAATTTAAATATAAATACATACACACATGTACTTAAATAAACATTTAAATGATGCTGCAAACATTTTTGGGGTGGGGATGGCTTTGTATCATGCATCGATTTGTAGCCAATTTCACTCTTTTTCACGCTTTTCCCCTAAATAAAAACATAAATCAACACAATACACAATTTGATTGTTGTGCCAAAGTTGTTTTAGCAGCAGCAGCAGCAGCAGCAGCAGCTGGGCAATGGCTAAAAGTGTGCGAGCCAATATTAAATTTGTTTTGCTTTTTCACTTTTTTTTTATTTTATCGTTGCTGCTGTGAGTGACTTGCAAGCTTGAATTTTTTCTTTTTTCAATTTGCGTCATTTAACTTGCACACAGAGCAGTTTCTACGCACACACAGACACAGAGACTACAAAATCAAAAGCAGATAACATTTATGCAAAATGAAGGAAGCACAACAAAAAGCTTTGCTTAAAGTAGATCAGCAGTAGCTTTGCCGGCTTCAATGCTAATTCATGAGGAAGAGATACATAAAAAAAGAGAGAAAAAACGCGCCAAACTCGACGTCACGGAGTAACGAAACCGTTAATTCAAAGACAAAACAAGTTGAGAGAACTCTAAGGGAACATGTAAAAGACAATTAGAATACATTTTTGTATTTATTACTGGCAAACGCAAACACCTCAATTGGTACAGTACAGTTTGGCTATAGTTAACTTAGTTTTAAATTCATATGAATCCAGAGTAATTAAGTTTATTTAAATTGATTAAAGCCAAAAAAGTAAGTCTGCTAAGTGCATCATGGTGCAGTTAGTGTGTCTACTTTGTGTCAGCCACCCCCATCCCCATATGACCTGACCCCCAACTCAAGCGGAAAGCACACACACATAAGTCGGGCTTTCCTATATCTATCTCACTTACACCCACTTACTGTATGGCTCTCTCTCGCTATCGCTGTCTTGCTCTGCGTATGACTGTTGACTGTTGCAATGGCGTCATCAGCATCAGCGCTTTAAAAAGTTTTTGCCTGCCCCAAGACTCACACAAACACGTACTGAATTCCATACATATAAATGTATATACATCTATATATATATATATATATGAATATGTAGATTTGTAAATGTGTGTGTGTACAGTGTACAAATGCGCATGACTTGTAGATATGTATGTACATATATTTAAACGTGTTTTACACACAAATACATACTCCACTCGTATTGACTTGTCGGCTCGAGCCAATGCTTCGTTTTCGTTATTGTGGCATTAAGCCAACAAACAATTTAAGCCAACATGAGTTTTTCCTGCCTGAAAAATTGTGGCAAAAAGAAAGAATACGAGCAAAACGACTCTCTCGGCGTACCGAACATTAAATACCCTAACTCGGGCTAACACGCAAACACTTGATTCTCGACTAATTGTTATTAATTATTTAGTTAGGAGAGTTAGTTAGAGTTTTAAATTATTTTTCATACATAAACTAAAATTTCGATCATTTGAACCAATGGTCCAATTCGGCTGACTATGGAAAATTTAATGACTATATCCAATAAACTGAACGATTGGACGGACCAAAAATATATTATATATGCTTAAAATTGGGCTTACAAATGTCGTATTAAAATTATATTACCCACTGCAAGGGTATAAATACATTAAAATTGTACTTTTGCTGCTTGTGTTGGCGGCTGTTATCGTGCGTCGCTGTCGGGTTGATAAACCGGTTTGCTGGCCTGGTGCGGTTCGGCTTGGCTTGACTTTAAAAAAAAAAAGATACAATACGCCATTTGCCATCGCAGTTTGTGTGTTCTTAGTTCAACTTTTGCTGCTGCTGTTAGACAGCCGGCGGCTGTCGCTGCTGCCTCCTTAACTCAGGTAGCTAAAACAACAACAACAGCGACAATAGTTAGCAGTGAAATGTATCTTTTAGATACGCGGCGAACATTTGCTGTACACTCATGTGCGGCGCTCGAGTTGTGATTTATAATTGTATTTGATTTATTTTATGTGTTCGTTTTGATATAAATGTGTACACAGACAGACGCGTGAACACATCAACAGGTTTTTTTGTTCAACTTTCTCAACTGCGTGGGCGCTTGAACACGTTGCTGCATCCTGTGGCAGCACAGAAGTTGCTGCTGCTGCTGCGCTCGTTTTTGGTTCACTTGCCGAACCTGTTTTTGGCGCGCTTTCAAATCAGTTGTGACTTGATCTCTGGCTTCCTTTCACTGCCCCATTGCCTGCCATACACAATTTCGTTCAATAAAAATATATATAACTCAACTACTTAATCACTAAACCAAAGTATATATATATATATATTACGCGCAATCTTAACAAATAATCACAAATGTCTCGGAATTGTTTTAAAAATAAACAAAGCATAGCTAAGGCGCTAGGTGAATGTTCGCCAGTAGGCGGCGCAGGTGGTGAAGGGGTGGTGTGTTCGCGTGTGTGTGTGTATGTGTGCGTGCGCGAATGCTTTATCATATAATATATGTATATGTCATAATTGCGTCGCGTTATTTTCTTTTTTATTTATTTTAGTGTTAGCCATTTGTTGCCATTATCTGAGCATCTGTGCAATTCTATTTTCTCTTCTACTTGACATTGCTATTAATATGATTATGGTTATTATTTTTGTGTCAGTAGTTGCTGGTACAGTGGTCGCTCGTTCATAGAAACGTTTCAGTGCTGTTAATTAATGAAAGCCCAACCAATTTGTATTGAAAAATTATTCAAATATTTACTCTGACAAAAGAATTATAAATGCTTTATCCGAATTATTTTACTTACCAGAAGTTCGAACTACCGAGAGAGTACTGTATTCTGCTCCTTCTCCTTAGCTCAGTTGAGTTGCGTCGATTCGCTTTATAGGTGATATGTCTATAACATAGACCCACATGGTGTCTGTGTTTTTCATGTTGTTGCGACACACACAATTAGCTACACTTGACGGCTTATCAATTTATAAAATTTTAGTCTCACGTATAATAATTGTTTTGTCTTTGTCCCTTAATATACTTGGTCAACTCTTAATCACACAAATTATATCATTTATTGCAATCTTGGTGTTATAATGGTAAACACAAAATTCTTTTGAAATGGCACAAAAAAATTTTTAAATATATTTTTGTAAAGCTTTTTTTAAATATTTCGTTATTGTTATATTTAAATTAAAGTCTTATCTTAATCAATAATTTTTATTTTTGGTATACCAAAATAGGTATACGAAAGTGAAAAAAAATTGTTTGTACCTAAAACAGGGCGGAAATAAATAAAAATGTCTTTTGATAAAAACTGCAATAAATATGTTAAAACTTAAAAAAAAACGTCTTAAGATGACCTTGCATTATTATAAATATCAGTCATATTCGCAAATTTGTTACCTAAAAGCTCGATCGCAGTTTCTGCTCTTATCAAGGTGAACTATGCCAGATACAACGACGCTATTCTGTTCTATTCAGTTTTGTAGCGCATAGCACGTTGAGGAACACGTCAACTAATCCGAAAATCAAATACAATAGAGCAATACCTGAATTGTTGCTGTTGCTTGTTACTGTGTCTTGTTGTCCGTCTAATCAAAGCAAACGATGTTGATAAGCGCATTGGAAACTTAAGGAACCCATGGAATGAGGGTGCAATGCCACGCTATATCATGATGTCAATGTGACGATAGCAGCTGCTTGCTCAACAACAATAACCGTAACAACAACAACAATAGTGGTCTTTCATATACCGACGATAGCAACACATAACATAAATACATGAGACACACACTCTCCCAGGCCGAAGCGTTAAATTTCCATGTTAAATTTTCCCACTTCTCGAGCCGCGACCTGCCCGTACTCCGTGACTGTGATTGGAATTACGGGAGAGCAGAAAGTGAAGGGGCTGATAGCAGCAGAGCGCAGGGTGCAATCAAATAGTATCTTTATCGCTAACGATTGCGAAAACCAAGCGAAACTTGTCATCGGTGAATATTGTGCTGACACTGGCGCGATTTGTTAGCGATTCGTAAGCGATTTGTGGCTCTTGTTTGTACTTTGACATCAGATTTCATGTTTTCCATTTAATTTGCAAGTTGTATTAATGTGTCGCACTGCGTGTATTTGTTTCATTTTGTTTATATACGTACGTACATACTTATATGTGTGTTTTTATCTTTTGCAATTACAGGATTCTCGATTTCAATATGAAGCGCCAAAAATGATTGCAATGTGTGCATCGTCGTCTTAAAAAGGTTTTGTTTCCGTTGATTAAAATTAAAGCAACAGCAGCACGCAACGAAGAAACAATTGCGGCACAAACAAAATACAAACAGACACCACAAGAATATAAACGTTTAAACAAAGAGATTTATTTCTTATATATACATATATATAAATAACAATAACAAGCAACCACAAAAATCACATATATATACATATAAAAACAAAAATTAAAAATGGATAAAAATCTTATGATGCCGAAGCGCTCGCGCATTGATGTTAAAGGCAGCTTTGCCAATGGTCCGCTGCAGGCGCGACCGCTGGTGGCGCTTCTGGATGGACGTGACTGTTCAATTGAGATGCCCATACTGAAGGATGTGGCTACAGTGGCCTTCTGCGATGCACAAAGCACATCCGAAATACACGAGAAGGCGAGTCCAGTTTTTATTTTATTGGATATATGGAAACTTAAATATAAATAAAATAAATAATACTGTTTTTCTCACTTTCAGGTGCTGAATGAAGCAGTAGGCGCCTTAATGTGGCACACCATTATATTGACCAAGGAGGATCTTGAGAAATTCAAAGCTTTACGCATCATTGTGCGCATTGGCAGCGGCACAGATAACATTGATGTTAAAGCCGCTGGCGAATTGGGTATTGCCGTATGCAATGTGCCCGGCTACGGTGTCGAAGAGGTCGCAGACACAACAATGTGTTTGATATTGAACCTTTATAGGCGCACCTATTGGCTGGCGAATATGGTGCGCGAAGGCAAAAAGTTTACGGGCCCTGAGCAAGTGCGAGAAGCGGCGCATGTAAGTACTGTAAAAAACAAACGATATAGCTTTCTATAAATTGATATATATGTACTTATACTAATGTATCGTTATCTTTTATAGGGTTGCGCACGCATCCGAGGCGATACCTTAGGGTTAGTTGGTTTGGGTCGCATTGGCAGCGCTGTTGCGCTTAGAGCAAAAGCATTTGGCTTCAATGTAATATTCTACGATCCCTACCTACCCGATGGCATTGACAAATCTCTCGGCCTCACACGCGTCTATACGCTGCAGGATCTGCTATTCCAGTCCGACTGCGTTTCACTGCATTGCACCCTCAACGAGCACAACCATCATTTAATCAATGAATTCACAATTAAACAGGTAACTAACAAATAAAAAGCCTCTTCAAAAATAGCAATATTTACATGATGGTCTTTAAACTTTTTTCTTAGATGCGACCTGGTGCATTTCTGGTGAACACCGCTCGCGGCGGTCTGGTCGATGATGAGACTTTGGCGCTGGCACTGAAACAGGGTCGGATAAGAGCAGCCGCATTGGATGTGCACGAGAACGAACCATACAATGTATTTCAAGTAAGAGATTGTTGTAAAACGAAACATTTTACGCAATCTGAGACGACGCCCCCGACACGGTAGACATGTGTTTTATACTAATTGGGAATTGCTTTTAATGGTTTACAGGGCGCACTGAAAGATGCTCCAAATCTGATTTGTACACCACACGCCGCCTTCTTCAGCGATGCATCCGCAACGGAGCTGCGCGAAATGGCAGCCACCGAAATACGACGAGCGATTGTCGGCAATATTCCAGAAGTGCTGAGGAATTGCGTTAACAAGGAGTACTTCATGCGCACGCCGCCAACAACTGCGGCCGGTGGAGTTGCGGCGGCTGTTTATCCCGAAGGTAAACTACAAATGATATCAAATCAAGAAAAGTAGTAGGAGGCTGAAACAGATGCCAGGGAGAGAGCGTTACAAACAACATAACAAAAAAAAATCAAACCAGAAACAGTAACAGAAATCAGAAATATTTTAAATACACACACAATACCATACAAACACACATTAACACACACACACACACACATTTATGCAGCGAGCGTCTACATGCATACATTCTTTTGTTTTTTTCGGATTCATTTCAAAGCACACAACCATATATAGAATGAGAGAAAGAGTCGCGTTTAATCAAGATTTCAAGAACGCGTGCTATAAAAGTTGATATATAAGTTAAACAGTTTAAGCTATATATATATATATATATAAATATATATTTAGTAGCGGCTAGGGGCCGCAACACGCAAATGAATAGAGGAAGCTGATGATGAGTAGAAGGTTTAGAGCGCGACGGATGTTGGGTAAAAAGTGAAATATGATTATATATATATATATACATATATTAATCCAAATATGCATAGCAAGCTATAGAAACTTTAAAGATTCATTGAAAAAGCAGTCACAGTTGGGTCTTTAATGGAACAGTGACCAGGTATTGGAATTTGTTTATTCTGTTTGTTTTAGTTTTATTCTTTTGATTTGCACCTGTCAACATTTTGTTTTTAAACTTAAATCTATTCGAAATTATTGTTAAAACTAATGCTTCGTTTATTTCAAATCGGGTTCTTTCAAGATTAAGTTATTTTTAATACGTTAAAAAATGGATTGTCCTAAAGAAAACAACGCCTGGCACAGATTCCCATAGTTTTTAGCGGTTGTAGCTAGCTTAAAACAGTAATTTCTGTGTAGAATGTACAAACATCTATATGCGTATGTAGATATGTATGTATGTATGTATATAAGTTTACATATGTATACATGATTCATAATTACTTACAGCAAAAGGTGAAAGTAAACAATTCGATGGATTGTTGTTGTTAATTGTTTTGCAACACTGGTTCACACATTTAAAAAAAGAACAACAGAAAAAAACACAACAGATGAATTATAACAAAACCAATATAAGAGATTTTGTCCAAACACATAATATATATATATAAATATATATATGTATATATTACCATATAATACGTTGTAATATTTTTTACTACTAACCAAGCAAAGAAATTTAATATAAATATTTGTAGCTTCCAAATGCCCGCAAGTTTTGTAGTTATTTTATAAGATAGATTGATTTGGCGCCATAAATTACTGACTTTTCTTTAAGATATAAGCGAAACATTTTGACATTGCAATGAAATTTAAATGGAAGGAACCTTTGTATAATTATGCGACTCATAAATATTTGTTGCTCAATTCAATGCTCTATAATGCAAAATGATCTCATCATCCGTGTTTATTTTCGCCTTTCGTAAAGATCTTTAACATGCTGCTGAGACCAGAAAAAAGTAAATTATTTAAACGTGCACACATTTACAAACAAGAATTATTAAAACAACAACACGGCGCGTAAAAATAAACCACATCTATAAATAAATATAAAAAACAAGAGAAAATTAAAAGTAATATTAATGCATAGTCTATGTACATTTAAAACGCATAACAAAAACTATTAAAAACAAAACACAAACAAAAAAAGTACCATTTAAAACTAAGATTTACGTTATTGAGAAAACGATAAGGAAAGAAAAAAAAATACAAAACAAAAAAAAGCACCGCACATTATGATCAACCGAGTGTAGTTGGTACATTTAAGAATTGTTAGCGTGTAAAATGTACCAATATTTTCAAAAACAAAACGAACGGCGCAAAGTATAATTTTGTAAAATTTTTGCAATTTAAGTTAACAATTAAACAATTAATGCAATTGACGCCAAGTTTTTCACGATTGTTCTTTATTAATTTTCGCTCAAGACCAATATCTGCAGAACATACAAAATATTCCTTACATAAAAAACAGTAACAAAAAAATATTTAACATCATAAGAAACGCATCGAGTTTTTTCCACTATATATTTTGTTTTGTTTTAAAGCAGACAAAATTTGTTAACTTTCAAGCACAAAACATATACGCATAGAAACACAAATATGAATATATATATACATATATATTTATATATATATATATTAGATACACTCGCGCATATACTGAAGCATAGATACACCACAACACACAACCACACGCACTCACACACATCTTATACACCACATACAATCCTACGAGTATATAAACAAGCTGCAACAAAAATGAGCAAAATAAAGTTTAAAGAATGAAAGGAAATTAATAAGCATAAGCGTAAAAGTAAAGAGACAAAAAGAATAAAATACTGTTATTTTGTAATGTATAAAAATATTTTTAATAACTGTGAAAGCTAAATAAAATTAAAAACAATTGAAGAAAACAGAGCAAGTTAATTTAAAAAAACCAACCAACAAAACCTTTCCAGAAAACTAAAAAACGAAAAAAAGAAGAGAAAAAACAAATAAAACAAAAACTTTAAAGAACCTATTATTGTTGCTTTTGTGTGGCGCATTGTTGCAAAATTGTTTAAAAAAAATTATTTTATTTTAAATCTAAATTTAATTATTATTATTTTTTTTGTTTTGTGATTATTTTGCTTTTGGGATGATGGCATCATTGAGTGCAGAGCAGAGCCAGCGTAATGTTTAATGTTATTGATTAATATATATATATATAAATATATATATATATATATATATATAGATTAAAGCTCAGTAAGTGTTGTCCTCAAAATCGAAAGTCAGTAATTTATGACCGTCGGCCAGCAGAATTGATTGCATAGCGTATAGTCTATTGTATTTTTAGTGTTTAAGGCAAGCAAACATCACACGGTTAATAGATCTTAGCCAACTGTGAAACAGTTGGGAGTTAGCTGTAGGCGCCTGTTCTGAACTCATCGCATCATAAGTTGTTTAAATCGTCGGCTTTTCAAGCGGCATCTCTTTTCTATTCGCCACTAGAATCTTCTTAGACCACACGCAGCCACCACCAATCGAGAACAATTCTATAACTGAAATTACCCCACATCATACATACATATATATATATATAAATATATATTTATATTTATTTATATATATGTATTCCCACTTTCTTTAATAAATCAAACAAGATAAACCAGCAACATATTATTAACTTTACCTAAATACAAAATACCAAAATTACCAATACAAAAAAAAATCGAAATACAAAACAGGATTAAATGGCGGCTATTATACAGGCGCACTGCATCATCGGGCACACAGCACCACACCGCACGATGGTCCCCACAGTACAACAAATCTTGGCAGCAGCGGCGGCAGCAGTAGCTCTGCTTTGATAGCGCCACCGCCACCCGCCGGCAGCAACACTGTGGCAGCAGCTGCTGCGGCTGTGGCCGCCGCAGCGGCAGCGGCTGCCGCGCTCCTGCCGTCACCAGTTCCACCGAATGCAGCTGTGCCAACGGTGCCACATTTGTCGCCGCAAGTTGGTGGATTGCCGCTCGGAATTGTGAGTAGCCAATCGGTAGGTACATGCACCAGTGTTGTGTTTTGTGTGTGCGCAATGTGTGTCCCAAGTCATTTGTGCCAGTACTGTGTGGTAATCCAGTGTGTGTGTGTGTGTGTGTGTGTGTGAGTGTGAGTGTGTGTGTGGTCTAGCTTCTTATTACTATTATTGTTGTTGTTCTTGTTGTTGTTGATGTTGTTATTATTATTATTGTTGGTCATTAGTTGTTGTTTGCCTAGGCTAGGGTTTACTAACAGATATTATATATATATATATATATATTCTACTATATACATAAATAATGAAATGCATACATATGTGTGTGTGTGTGTGTGTGCAGAACTCTATCGATTTGCAATATCTAATCCATTTTACATCTTGCTTTTAGCACCTGAGTGCGCCCGACCCTAATAACCATCTGTCATCGAGCATTAAATCCGAAGTGAAGGTCGAGTCAACGGAGACGCCGTAGGCTGCTGCTACGTTGCTGGAGGCATTCAACAGAAAGAAAACAAAAATCAACAAATATATGAGAAAAGAAAACAAAAACAACTGGTGTGACAACGGGCAGCGGGCTTTTATGGAACTCACATACAGTGGGCCAGGCAAACAGGAGATGGCAGTCGAAACGTGAAGAGATCTACAATTACTATATATACTGTGTCGGGACAACCGTGATCTTACATTATTATTTATGTGCCGTTGTTGTAATGCCAATGTCCGGTGGCTCCTGTGTGCCAGATCCATGCGCACCTACGCCCAGCCTTTGATTTGAATTTTTCCACGTTCTAAGTTATAATTTAAAATACGATACATATTTGCATTACCAACCTAAAAACAAAACAAAAAAATACCTAAAGAGAACCCTCAATACACACACACACACATACACACGCACGCACACACCACACACAACACGCCTCAAAATTAACTACGTATATATTTAGATTATAATTTGTAACTATTTAGAATTTTACAGTTACAATTTAAGACTTTTATTTGTATTGCAGCAAATTGTAAGAGAAAATATGTTACCTACATATAAGCGCAAAAACAAAACAAAAAAACACAAAATGTTGGAAAATTTTAACTAAAAAAAAATAGAAAAGGAAAAAAACAAAATTTATGGCATACAAAAGCAACACATAAGAGAGACGTTTAGTGCTTAAGATACGTTTAAAGTACATAATAAAAAACAAATACAGTGTATATGTATGTGTTATATGTGTACGTATGTAAACTGTCAATAATATAAGGTGGGATTATATCCAATCTATATGAGTCAATATTGAGCAAATGTATGGTGTTTTTTTAAGCCAAACACACCTTAAGACTGATCTATCAGTTTTGGTGTTTTTTGTAACGCATTAAAGAAAACTTCTTCTGACCCTATACAGTTATACATTTTTGATCAGGACGACCGACGAGATGTAGATATTGATTCGCAATTTTTCTGTACATACATCAGTCATATGGATCGAAAACACTTATTATATACTAATTGTTATTAGTGTCTTAAACAACTCACCAGTTATAGGCCTAACGATGTCACATATATATAATCATGTCATATAGCTCCAATCATTAAATAATTGAGATTTTGTGAGAAAAATAATTTGGTTATTTTCAATATCTACCAAATTCAATAATGCTCTTCTACATAGTATAGTAATAGTATTGCCTCTTATAAGGCCAAACCTTCCATGCCTTTTTTAGGTACCATCAAAAAAAAAAACTATTTTGGGGGTTTGTAAACTTTTATTTAAGTCAATTATACACAAAGGGTTTTTTGGTTTTATTTCGGGTGGTATACTATGTTTAAATGCTAAATAACACCGGTTCTAAATTAGCACAAACTACGCAGCGTTAAAAGAAGTTTGCTTGTATATGTAATACCATTTTGACGATACAATTCAAGTGTGTATAGTTAGTATTATAGATAGTAAAGTATTTCTAGGTAGGTTTTTTGTAATTTTTTTTCTTTTTTTTTATTGTAAAATTCCTCAATATAATATGCAACATTTAACACACGGTCATTCTTCCAATATCGAAGGTCCATCACGTTTCCACTTAACTTTAAGGGTTACTATCTAAATTTTTAAAGAGCTTTACTACGGAATGAACAACATTTACATACATGGAGTAAGTCGAAGATAAAGTATTGTAGCTGCTTTGGGCAGACGGGCACGGGCACATTCACATTTAGAGCATTGTTCAAAAAATAATTGATTTTTAGTTTGTTTTACAATTAACAGTTTGAATTATATATGTTATTCTTGAGCTAAACAACATTAAGCCGGCCACGAAACCATTTACATGCAAATAGCTGGTTAAAAGTTAAAACACATGACTAATTCTCTGTGTGGATGCTTGAAGAACTACTAATTCAAAGAATTTAAAAAAAATCCGTCTGTAAAAATTTGAATTGATATAATCGTATTCACAGTCGCGATGTCCATATACAAGTACATAGAATGTACGTGTGCGTATCTATTCTGTTCAATAGTTTCATGTTTTGTTTTAGTTTGGGTTTTTAAAACCAGGAATATGTTTGAGTGTCGTTCTTTTGTATTGGTTTTTTGCACACATCAATATATTTATGTGTTGTGTATATACACGTTCTATCAAAAAGCATCAAGTACTCACAATACTTATCGTATCGTCAACGAGCGTATCACTTAAAAACGAAAATAAAGTCAACAACATGGTCCACAATCAAATTAAAAGAAACGCGTCAGACGCGGTCTCATGAAACGAAAGGCGCCATAACAACCAAGACCGATGAGACCGTACTTGAGGGTATTCTTGCAGACCCGCTGACTGAGGCTGGCTGGCGGTATTTCCAGTATGGCCGGTATCTTCTCGGGATCCACTTGACCCCACATTTTTGCTATACCATTGGCATGTCCGATGCCTACAACGCCAACGACACGCACGGGGCGCACCTGATGAGCACCGGGCGCCGCCTGCGGCAATGCGGCCAATTGCAGCGAGTGACACAAATAGAGATCACGTTCGCGCACAAAGACATCCGAGAAGGCTGGAAATTCGCCAGCCATTTCCTGCATTAATTTTTCCAATAGATCGCGCTGCTTGCATTCCTCCACCTCCTCGATGCTGATGCTATCCGTGAAGGTCAAGCGCCACACCAGCTTCATGGTTTGCCACAAGGACAGAGCGCGCAGGGCACGATAAAGTGTGATGCGTATGGGTCGATCGCCCAGATGCAATATACAACCGGGCAGCTTGTGTATCTCCTCAAAGGCGCGACGAAACTCGCCGCCCGGTGCCATGCCCAGATCCTTGGCAATTTGAGCGCTCATCTGCAGCAGCAATATAAAGAAGATGCCATTGATGTAGCCATGGGTTTGCAGAATACCGCGTATCTATAGAGAATTTGAATAGAATTAAAATATATAAACATTATATAATGTAGATTTCTTTTACTTTTGGTATATTGATATTCTTGGCCTCCTCCAGCAGTGTCTTCTCATCGAGCTTAAGTATGTGTACACGTGATGGACATAGCTCCACCATGACCACATCTGGACGGACATTGCGAATGACCTGTGTACTCAAGAGATTAGCATATTTGATTCAATTCATTTGATCGATTTGGCTTACATAAGATACGTCATCCTGTGACTCCTCGCTAAAGTGGGCAGTGCCAACTAGATAGACTTTGCTGCCAAATGGGGTGTTCAATAGTGTTACAGTCGTGGGTAAATTTTGATCGAATTCCTCCAAAGTATCGTAGATAACAATTTGGCGTTTCGTCTGCGGTTGATCGCTCACCACTGGGGCTAGTTCCGCCAGCTGAAGTTGACTCTCGTTGTGTCCATCCGCTGCTGCCGATGCTTCGGCTATGGATATGTCCAATTTTTGTTTGCTGGACTGCAGCAGAGATTCAGCCTTGCGGCGTCGTTTGTCTGTGGCATTCTCCGCTACTTTGTTGGGTGATTTTTTGAGTATGTTCTTAACCTTCTCCACGGCTTCATCGTTATCATCGGTCGATAGGCGCTCTATAAGCACCACCTCTTTCTCAAGATCCTCCTCCTTAATGGAGTTCTCATTAATTTCTATAATTGACAAATTGGGATTATCGGTCTTAAATATTGTTTTATTGGCCAGCTGAGACTTTGGATCGACCTCCTCCTGCGATGTGTTCGTATCGGTGCTCTCAGATTGTATTAACAACATGCTGGCATTAATTGCCGCTGTATTCGTGTGCGATACTGATGCTGGCGGAGCATTGGGAATAAAGACAGCTTCGTTGCCATTACCGTTGAGTGAAGCGAAATCGTCGGCGTTAAATATTTTGTTTGCGTAATTTGTGTGTCCTGAACTTTGACTGAGATCTCCGTTAATGCTTTCTGTGGGTTTAAATAAATTTACAAGTTAATACAAAATATATAAGCACAAAGCGAAACATTAAATTATAGGTTGTGTGTCTGATGGTTATATATATTTGCCAGCTCTGCCAAGTATGGCTTTATATACTCTTCGTCGGGAGAGATTTCGCCTAGAAAGTGTTGCAACATCTCAAAACATTTGTTCTTCAATTGCAAAGCCTTTGTCTGTTGGCTTTTTTTGCGCTTGGCCAGCTTTACTTCATATTTATACACAAGCCTTTCGTGTAAATTTGGTAATCTCCGGTTAACGACATCGGTAAACTTAGGCTCATGTGACTGGAATGCCTGCACACGCAGCTTGTGCATTAGCTTGGTCAGTTCATCATCTATTTGCACGCAATGCTCCCTAAAATTAATATCATCCATGAACGGTGTGAATATTTGGCTCAGGAACTGCTGCGGAAATGTGAGGCGCGTTTGTGAGTTGACCGCCTGTTGTGCCGCACTCAAGAGTTCTGCTTTCAAGTTTTGGTTAAATAACTCCTTCTGCTGGTTTTGCTCTTCTAGTTTTCGTACGTGCTCGGCCAAATGATCGTTTTCGATTCGAAGCGCAGCCAGGTGAAGTTTCAACGAGTTCAGCTGGCTTTTAAAGAACGCCTGACGACGCTTTAACTGGCCATGCTGCTGCATAGTCAAATTGTGCCTTTCCAGTTCACTTGGCATCCTTGGCGACTCCTGGGAGAGATCGACCCCAAGAGCTGCCTCAATGTTGTCATTGCTCATGTTTAAAAGTGTTTACAATATAGTCAAGCTAAAGCCGACGACTGAAGCGCCAACGCCAACTGAAATAGTTAGGATATACTAACTTACCATTGCACGATTTGTAGTTTGTCATGGACAGCTGATGATCCAGGGCGCTATCGTATAATGTGCTGTCGCCCAAGTATGATTTGCTCTTCTGTTCCGGCGTGCCCATTGTCGAATCGCTTGAACTTGATGCTGATAAATCCATTTGTGTACAATCGGTGGTTGTTGTATATCTAGGCTGATTTATATATGTATAAGTGGGTGACAGTGTATGTGTGTGTGTGTGCACAGCTGTTGGCTTGGAAGAATCGGTTACGAGTTGAAATTCGGATTCAGTTTTGTTGCTGGCGTTTCACCCACGTATTTACGTATCTTTTGTCTGTATATATAGTATATGTGTTTACACTGGCCTGACATCAGTTGTTGTTGTTGTTGTGAGTACCTTATTTGGTATATAACTAGAAATTAATGAGAATGTGGTAGAGATTAGCTGCAAGCTACATATAGATAATTTCAGTCAAGCTCCTATCACGAACTTAAAATTTCAAAGATTCGGCGTACGTGTTACATGTTGTTGTTGATTCCAAAACCACAGCCTAGTCTTCTCTTACAAATCATTCGATGACGTTTTGATGTTCAAAAAAAATAACTAAAGTCAAATTTACTTATGAAATTCAGCATTGGAGTTTGATTTATTTTGATTGTTTTGCTTTCGTCAGCTACTTTAATTACGCTATATATATATTTATATACACACATATGCATCTATATATATGTATATGTTACTAAAACTTACCTGCAGGTCGTACTTAAACGTGCACAGACCTGTAATTGACGTTATATTTATGCAGCTGCGTGTATTTTGGCCTGTTTCGTTTTGCATTTGCTTATTTGTTAAGTTTGCGTGTAACGAAAAACCCAAAAAACTAAAGAATGAAATTATGGTTGTGGCAAACTGAGCTGGAGCGTTCGCTTCTTCTTACTAGTGTGGACCAGTGCTGCCTATAAAATAAAAAAGACGCACACACACTATATGAAGCTGCATGATGACATTGTTGGGTAACAAATTTACAAAACAAAGGAATAAACGCTTACATAAATATACAAAAAACAAGCCAACGTTTCTGATGTTTTGTGCTGTGGTGTTTCCTTAATTTATCAAATAAACAGTTTGATGCATGATGTCAGCGGCTTGACATAAAATTATTTTTTTGTTTGACACCGTATGGCAACACTGTTTAAAAACAGCTGTTGCCCCAACGCGTTTGGTAGGCATTTTGTTGTTAAAAAAGTTTGAATTAAAAATAATTAATAACAATGTCAGATGACGCAGAGGAGCCCAGCAAGGTAAAATCTTTAACGAAATTATGAATTTAAAAAAAACAAAAATGAATTTTTTGCTAAATCCCCGCAGAGCTTCTTTATATTTGGACGCGATGTTGCTCAGATTCCATGCTTTCGTAACAGTTTTCTTTATGGCATCAGCGGCGGCATAGGCGTCGGTGTTTTGGCCTTTTTGGGCACCTCCCGCCCCCTTCTAGCCACCCACATTGGATTTGGCTCGTTTTTTTGTGGCACAATGGTGTATTGGATGGCCTGCAGGTATAATGTTATGGGATTTCACTGATGCGTTTGATTTACTTTACATTTCTTCAACGTAATTTATAGATATCAATGGTCAGTTCGGCGCTTTGAGCAACAACAACTGCGGGAGGCGATGCGCCGCCAGTCCATGTACGAAGGCACAGCAGTCGAACGTGACTTGGATATTAAGTCCGCGTAACACTGAACAAAATACACCGCTGCACACTAATATAGGTCGTCGAACTATGCGATTCTTTAGATACCTTAAGCAGAATTGTAGCTGATCTTTGTTATATGATATATGTACACATATGTTTCAATATGTAAATTGTTTTAAGAGTTATACACTTTCTTAAATTTTGCCTAAGTTCAATGTACTGAGCTGTGAATGGTTGCTGTATATATAAACAAACTTGTGTTTTCAACAGCTTGGCGCGATAAGCTGAAGTTGTGAAATATTTAAGTGCAAAATACACATTTTTAATTGACTGTTCCACGGAGTTATCAATTTAGATCAACATATATGTATATATAATATATATATGTTAGTTTAAGAGGTAATAAATTATGTACATTTGTTAAATGAAAACGAAAATTGTTAGACATATATATAAATTGTTAGCTATTTTATTGTCAATTGTGTTAAGAATGTCGCCTTTTCAAAGGAACTTATATTTGCCTAATTGCTTTTAAGTGAGCTACCTACCAGGTAGGCGATAAATTCCTCGACACATGCACACACGCTCTGTTGATGTTGCCGATAAGCAATATGGCATATTCGGTCCTGCTAAGTGGCATTACTCGGTTCTAATCTCAAAACTGCCGCGCCTCAGCGTCAGAACGCTTTTGCTACTTGTTCGAGCCGGTCGTGTATTTGAGTGTGGAAAGTGCTTGTTTTGGTGTCTGAGAACGAAACGAAAAAAGAAAATAGATATATATATATATGTATATTTATATATTTTTACAAAAATAGCTAAAAAAGTTTTGAAAACATATACACATTTATACAAAAAATGTCAAAAATTGCAGCAATAACTTCTGTTTTAGTGTTTTATGTCAATGGGAAAAAGGTAAAGACTTTAGAGAAACAAAAAGCCTTTAGTAATACCAAACAGGTTTTTTTTTCAAATAATGAAAGAAACCTGTATGCGATTTCAATGATTTCAATTTTACTTTTAACGACACAATTGTTTATTGCATTCCAATGTCAGTTATTCATAACACCCATGAAGAATTTTTCTCATTCAATTGAATGAATCGAGCGCCTTTCTATATTAAATTGATTGTGATTGTGCTCTGCTGATAACAATTGACCCACAGTATTCGGTCATTGTTCCCTGTGAGGCTTCTTATCTAACATTTTACCATTCCTTACGATAGCGTCTGAAAGTTAAAATTTTTACGAAATTCTTTTGGAAAAGAGAAGAGTATTTTAAAAAGATAATTAGACCACCTAAATTTAACTGTGCTACGCAATTTTTTTTTATTTTTAAATTTATTATTAGATTAGATAATGAAAATGTGCGTTCTTTCGCTGTATTAATAGTATATTAAACGTGATCAGACAGGTTTATATCAAACATTTAATTACTCCACGTGATATGAAGGGATTGTCGGATTTTTGTAGACCCATGGGTAAAAAGCCGAAACTATTCGTCAGAGTTCAACTCGTAGAGTTGGGTACAAAAGTGTGCATAATAACTTTATCTATGTACGTTTAGTGGCTTGGTGTCGTAAATATGGCTTACGAACTGCAAGCAATAACTGTTCAATATTGCATTCACCATGAAAAAAGAAGCAAAATGAAATCAAATTGCACATGTTGTTTTTCCACTGACTCGCCTGATAATGACAGATAGCGTCGACGGCTTCAAAACAGGCCTTACATGTAACGTTTTAAATAAATATTGGTGGCAATCCCAGACAACAACAAAATAAAAAAACAACAAAGCAAACAAAAAAAAAAAAGAAAGAAAAATACAAAATAATTATCAAGATCTTTTGTCTTAATGAATTAAATTTGAGAGAGTTCAATGATACTTTTTCTATGGTGAGCTTACTTGGTCTAGTTTTTGGTCTTATAATATTACTATTACATTATATAAAATTTGTAAGGCTTTGGGGAACATTTGATAAAAGCAATTTGATTAATTCTACTAAGCTCCTTTATTTATATACATATCGCTTTATTGACAAATATTATTTCGTTTCGTTGTTATTATTTTGTTTTCTGATTGCCTCGGCAAACTCAGCTTCTATATCTAAGCGCTCTGTATCAAAACCAGCTAAATTTTTTTATTTTAATGAGTTCTTGGGGCAGTACTAACATCGGAGTATGTAATATAATATTAGCACTCATTTCAATTTATATAAATGTAAATAATTATAAATGTAAGCGACAGACAGAAGAACTATCTCATCAACGTGTCGGATCTCAGAGACTATAGTATTTATACAGAAATCTCTACGGCATAAAAAAACATATTTAAATCAGATAAAGATCGATTTAAATTGAAGATTCAGTAGTAGCATCGCAATGTTTACAGAGTATTATTTAATCAGGCAAGCCATCTAAAACACTGTTACTTATTTTAAAGATAAGCAGCTATGAAAATTTGATTACCTTGCACGTAGGATCGTACATTTATACGTATGCGTATATTCACATGCAGGGCGGAGATTGCGCAAACCCATTATACTCTTTGTTATAAAAATTTAAAAGGGGTAAAAAGGGTATATTGGTTTTGTACAAAATGTATGTAACCGGTAGAAGGAGGCATCTCCGACCCCATAAAGTATATATATTCTTGATCAGGACGACGAGCTGAGTTGATATAGATAGTCTGTCATTATAAAAAAGCTAAAAAGCTGATCTTGATTTCATTCAGTTCGTATACACAATATGCAGAATAAGTTTATAATTTTCCCGTTTCATTAATATCGATAAGAATCGATAACAAGTTTGTGTGTGTGTGTGAGAATTTGTATGTTTATATAAATGCAGATCACAGGGCTCAGGGTATCTCCTAGTCGGGCAGCCCCGACTAGAGCTTTCTCACTTGCTACAGGTATAAAGATATTATTGAAATATGTATCTTACTCTGCCAGGTGATTGACTCCCATCCCGATCCGGAATGCACGCTGCTCACCTACCTGCGAGAAAAACTGCGCCTTTGCGGCACTAAACTCGGCTGTGGGGAGGGAGGATGTGGCGCCTGTACAGTGATGATCTCCCGGCTGGATCGCCGATCCAGCAGGATTCACCATTTGGCAGTAAACGCCTGCCTGACGCCCGTCTGCGCCATGCATGGCTGTGCCGTAACGACTGTGGAGGGCATTGGCAGCACGCGGACACGCCTCCATCCCGTACAGGAGCGCCTGGCCAAGGCACATGGCTCGCAGTGTGGCTTCTGCACGCCTGGCATTGTGATGTCCATGTACGCCCTGCTGCGCAATGCGGCACAGCCCTCGATGCGCGACCTGGAGGTGGCGTTCCAGGGCAACTTGTGCCGGTGCACCGGCTATCGTCCCATTCTGGAGGGCTACAAGACCTTCACCAAGGAGTTTGCCTGCGGCATGGGCGACAAGTGCTGCCGAGTGAATGGCAAGGGATGTGGCAACGGCGATGAAGCCAAGACCGACGACACGCTCTTCGAGCGCAGCGAATTCCAGCCCTTCGATCCCAGCCAGGAGCCCATCTTTCCGCCGGAACTGCAGCTAACGGCAGCCTATGACGAGCAGAGCCTGATCTTTCGCTCGGAGCGTGTTACCTGGCATCGACCTACGACCCTGCAGGAGCTGCTTCGACTGAAAGCCGACCATCCGGCCGCCAAGTTGATTGTGGGCAACACAGAAGTGGGCGTGGAGGTTAAGTTCAAGCACTTCCTCTATCCCGTGCTCATCAATCCTATCAAAGTGCCGGAGCTGATGGAGGTGCGCGAGTCCGAGGAGAGCATTTATTTCGGTGCCGCCGTCAGCCTGATGGAAATCGATGCGTATCTACGCAGGCGCATCGAGGAGCTGCCCGAGACGCAGACGCGCTTCTTCCAGTGCGCCGTGGACATGCTGCACTACTTTGCCGGCAAGCAGATACGTAATGTGGCCTGCCTGGGAGGTAACATCATGACCGGCAGTCCCATCTCCGACATGAATCCAGTGCTGACCGCAGCCGGTGCTCGCCTGGAGGTGGCCAGCCTGGTCGAAGGCAAGCGCTCCGTCAACATGGGCAGCGGCTTCTTCACCGGCTACCGACGCAACGTCATCAAGCCCCACGAGGTTCTACTCGGCATTCACTTCCAGAAGACAACACCGGACCAGTATGTGGTGGCCCTAAAGCAGGCACGCCGTCGGGACGACGACATTGCCATCGTGAATGCCGCCGTCAACGTCAGATTCGAGCCGGGCTCCAATGTGGTGCAGCGTATTCACATGGCTTTCGGCGGAATGGCGCCCACAACCGTGCTTGCACCGCGCACCTCCGAGCTGATGGTGGGACACAGCTGGGATCAAGCGCTGGTGGAGCGTGTGGCGGAGAGCCTGTGCTCCGAATTGCCCCTGGATGCCTCGGCGCCAGGCGGCATGATAGCCTATCGACGTGCCCTAGTGGTCAGCTTATTCTTCAAATCCTATCTGGCCATTAGCCGAAAGCTGTCCGACGCGGGCATCACGCCTCAGGACACTGTGCCCAAGGTGGAGATCAGTGGCGCCGATACCTTTCACACGCCCATCCTGCGCAGCGCCCAGCTGTTCGAGCGTGTCGCCAGCAAGCAGTCCAGCCACGATCCGATCGGGAAGCCCAAGGTGCACGCAGCTGCTCTGAAGCAGGCCACCGGCGAGGCCATCTACACCGATGACATTCCGCGCATGGACGGCGAGCTGTATTTGGCCCTGGTGATAAGTACCAAGGCACGTGCCAAGATAACCAAGCTGGATGCCAGCGAGGCGTTGGCTCTGGAGGGTGTGCATGCCTTCTTCAGCGCCAAGGATCTGACGGAGCACGAGAACGAGGTGGGCCCGGTGTTCCACGACGAGCACGTGTTCGCCGCAGGCGAGGTACACTGCTACGGCCAGATCATAGGCGCCATAGCCGCCGACAACCAGACGTTGGCCCAACGCGCTGCTCGCCTGGTACGCGTGGAGTACGAGGAGCTTCAGCCGGTGATTGTTACCATCGAGCAGGCCATCGAGCATCAGTCCTACTTTCCCGATTACCCGCGCTACGTGACCAAGGGCGATGTGGCCCAGGCCTTTGCCGTGGCGGATCACGTTCACGAGGGCATCTGCCGCATGGGCGGCCAGGAGCACTTCTATCTGGAAACCCATGCAGCCGTCGCTGTGCCCCGCGACAGCGATGAACTGGAGCTATTTTGCTCCACGCAGCATCCCTCAGAAGTGCAGAAGCTTGTATCGCATGTGGTCAACGTGCCTGCCCATCGCATCGTGTGCCGCGCCAAGCGTCTGGGCGGCGGTTTCGGTGGCAAGGAATCCCGTGGCATAATGGTCGCCTTACCCGTGGCCCTCGCTGCGTATCGGTTGCGTCGACCCGTGCGTTGCATGCTGGATCGGGACGAGGATATGCTGCTCACCGGCACGCGGCATCCCTTCCTCTTCAAGTACAAGGTGGGCTTCACTAGCGAGGGCCTTATTACAGCCTGCGACATTGAGTGCTACAATAATGCCGGCTGGTCCATGGACCTATCCTTTTCGGTAAGTAGTTCTTCACATGGTTCTACACCACACATTTGCTCAAATTCTTGATTCTGTCCAGGTCCTGGAGCGGGCCATGTATCATTTTGAGAACTGTTATCGGATTCCCAATGTTCGCGTTGGCGGTTGGGTGTGCAAAACCAATCTACCCTCAAACACAGCGTTCCGCGGCTTTGGCGGTCCACAGGGCATGTTCGCCGGGGAGCATATCATACGGGACGTGGCTCGTGTGGTTGGTCGGGATGTGTTGGATGTGATGAAGCTGAACTTTTACAAGACCGGCGACTACACACACTACAATCAGCAACTGGAGCATTTTCCCATTGAACGCTGTTTTGAGGATTGCATTAAGCAGTCGCGCTACCTTGAGAAGCAGGCGGAGATCGCTCGATTCAATCGAGAGAATCGCTGGCGCAAGCGTGGAATGGCTTTGGTGCCCACCAAATATGGAATTGCCTTTGGTGTCATGCACCTAAATCAAGCTGGTGCCCTGATCAATGTGTATGGGGATGGATCGGTGCTGTTGTCGCATGGCGGAGTGGAAATTGGCCAGGGCTTGAATACCAAGATGATACAGTGTGCAGCACGAGCGCTGGACATACCCATTGAGCTGATACACATCTCGGAGACGGCCACGGATAAGGTGCCCAACACCTCGCCCACGGCGGCCAGTGTGGGCTCGGACCTGAACGGGATGGCCGTGCTCGATGCTTGCGAGAAGCTGAACAAGCGCCTGGCGCCGATCAAGGAGGCGTTGCCCACGGGCACCTGGAAAGAGTGGATCAACAAGGCATATTTCGATCGCGTCAGCTTGTCGGCAACTGGTTTCTATGCCATGCCTGGCATAGGCTATCACCCGGAAACGAATCCCAATGCGCGCACCTACAGCTACTATACAAATGGGGTGGGCGTGTCCGTGGTGGAAATTGATTGCCTCACCGGTGATCATCAGGTGCTGAGCACGGACATTGTCATGGACATTGGCTCCAGTATCAATCCGGCCATTGATATAGGCCAGATCGAAGGCGCCTTTATGCAGGGATATGGCCTGTTTACCCTCGAGGAACTGATGTACTCGCCTCAGGGCATGCTCTACTCCCGCGGACCCGGCATGTACAAGTTGCCCGGTTTCGCTGATATACCAGGCGAGTTTAATGTCAGTCTGTTGACGGGCGCACCCAATCCACGTGCTGTTTACTCATCTAAGGTGAGAACGTGATTAGCTTAAACATATTTATATTTGCTATTTATTCTACACATCTCACTTTCAGGCCGTTGGGGAACCGCCACTTTTTATAGGCTGCTCAGCATTTTTTGCCATCAAAGAGGCGATTGCCGCGGCGCGTTCCGAGCAAAACTTGAGTCCGGATTATAAGCTGGAGGCACCGGCCACCTCGGCGCGCATTCGCATGGCCTGCCAGGATAAATTTACGCAGCTGGTGAGTCCATTTGATGGTTATCCCTGCACAGTTAAAGTTATTCTCTATGCATTACAGCTTGAACTGCCAGAGGTGGGCAGCTACACGCCCTGGAACATAGTGCCATAGAATCAGACTATGCAAATGCACATTCGTTGTATGCGAATACTTGTAGATTTAGAATGTTTATCATTAGTTATTATTAATATTCCGAATATAATCGAGTCGTTGTTATATCCTATATCTAGTGCTTCTTAAAGACAATCTTCTCAACCCAGTCCAGGTAGGAGAAGAGCTTTGTGTAGACGCCCGGTGCATTGGGCGCCGCACAGAATTTTCCAAACGATGTTATGCCTACGACAAAGGCCACACAATTGTTCTCCGGCAATACGGCGTGCAGTGGTCCGCCCGAGTCTCCCTGACACGTATCCTTGCCGCCCGGCAAATAGCCGGCACAGAACTGAGAGTCAACGATGCCATTGGGCAAGCGGCGTTCCTTGCGATAGATTTGCTTGCAACGCTGCTGCATTATAATGTCCAAATCAACGTGGCGCAACGTGTTAGACTTGGCACCCAGAAACTCGGTGCGTCCCCAGCCAGTGGCCACCACAGACTTGATATGCAGGTCAGACATTTGCCACAAGCAGGCTGGACGCACATGATCCGACAGCTGTGCGCGCTTGGTCAGCTTCAGTAGCGCTATATCGTGATAGTAGGAAGACGAGCGATACTTCGGATGTAGAATGATTATGAGTATTTTAATGTCCTGCTGCCAGGGAGTGGTGACATTTAACTGCTTAGCGCCTAGTCGCACCATGTCCGGCGGCTTACTGTAAACGAGAGAAACAATGTATAGTCGGAATTTCTCGGGACTTGCCACTCACCTACCCGACGTGGCACAATGTGCCGCTGTGAGTACATAAAGTTCACTGACCAGCGTGCCGCCGCAGCCCCATTTAATGTCGCCGTCGCTTTGCGTCCAGCCCAGTGCAGTCATATGTGGAAAAAGGCTATGAAGTGTGGGCATGCCACCCACTATCAACGGCACACTGGGCACACACTGCTTACCCGCAAAGCTGCGTCCAGTGTCGCCTAGACGCAGGCCCCTCGCTGCGCTATTGTACTCCTGGCATTCTAGAAGTTAGTTTAACGTAAGTGGAATGTTACCTGAAGATTTAATTAACCTACTTGTGGCACTGATCCGTTGCGCCTCGACATGCTTGTCGGCCAGTGGGCAACAAATGACCGGCACGTTGTTGCGATGTGTGCAGATGTCGATGCGTGTGCCGTGTACGCGATACTCGCGTATAACATGGAGACACTGATAGGCCAGAATGCAGTAGCCGCTGCGGCCGTCGAAGCTGCGCCGACAAAAGGCGCCCTCCTGCAGCAAATGTGTTCCTCTCGGGTGCAGCCCATCGTCATTGTCAAATTTCACATAGCTTTCGGTCAGTTCACTGTGGTGTTCTGTTTCTGCTCGGTCATCATCGGCTTCAGGCGGTTCTTGTGGCCAGAGCTCCGCAAGTGTATATTTTGTTGTTTGATAATTGATCATCCCGTAGGCATCGAGCGCTGCGGAAGACTAAACTAAGTTTATAGGAATTAGAATAAATATATTTACTTCAATTACCTTTCGGTGCTTGCATTTGTAGAAGAAAACACATTAATTGTATGCTGAGAATTGTTGACAAAATGGGCATTTCTGCATTTGTCGTTATTTTTGTTTTGTCTTTCGCACATTTGAAAACATAAAATGAGTACAAATAGCATAATCCATCTGCGCAACAAAAGCTACCGATTCGACAGTGTTGAACAACGCCTTAAGCTCCTAACAGGCATTCCAATCAGGAGCGCCTATTAAGGGTTGCCAGGTAGCGCATATATTTAATCGATGGCGCACCCTTTCCATTTCCATTCCGAACTCTGAATGGCTGGCAAGAGTAAAAAGAAACGTAATAGCAAAGACTCCACATCTAGCAATGCTGGCAGCGGCGAAGGCGAGGATAAGAAAAAGAAAGATGGCGGTAGCAAGAAAAAGAGCGGTGTCGGTAAGTCCATTGGCTGCGACATATTCAATGATGCGGCTATGGAAAATGCCTACTACGTGTGCCACAATGTACAGGTAAGAGGGAAACATTGAGTGTGTGTTAACGCTTAACAAAAATATTTTTATTTTTTTTTTTTGCAGGATGTGCTGAAATCTCGTGGTTTTCCATGGCCAGATGGGCAAAAGAAGAAGAAAAAGGGCAAGCGTTGAACATGCTTTTTAACCAAACGATAATATTACAATTATAAATTATTAAATATACATTAATAAATTGTATATGCAAAAATATGTATGAGCAATAAATCCATTATATAATCCAAATTACCGCTTGGATAAAAGTTTATTAAAGGGCGGGATTTTTTCTGTTTTGAATTCCCGTCGTTTCTATTTTTAACGACCAAATCGAGTCATCAGTCCAAAAAACTAATTCTCAAAGCGCAGTCAACAGAATGCCAAACGTCAGCATTAAAACTTTCTAGAACAAACATAAAAATCTCCAAAACACGAAACAAAATCAAAATTTTCGGCGTGTGAAAATTACGAAAAAAAACACATATTTATAAATATTCACATATAAACATTTGAACTCGTTTTGTAGAATTGCCAAAATCTGTGAAGGCGACCAGCGCAAAGAGTGCACCATAAAAATCCGCGCAACAAACGGGCACACGGTTCAGTTAGGCGGCGTCTGCGGCAGCAAACGGATCGATCATTCAGAGAGTGACATTAACGTGCCAACATTTGGATTAGTTGGTAGTTTCGGGGAGGGGCAAACATGGTTAAGGCACCGGCAATCGGCATCGATCTGGGCACCACCTACTCCTGCGTGGGCGTCTGGCAGAACAATAAAGTGGAGATCATCGCCAACGATCAGGGCAATCGGACGACGCCATCCTATGTGGCTTTCAATGAAACGGAGCGCCTCATCGGCGATGCGGCCAAGAATCAGGTGAGTTTTGCGCTTGACACCAAATATGGCCAACTGTAATTGGCTAAATATAAGCAGGTTTACACATACATACATACATGCACATATAAGCAGTTATGTACATATATGCCCAACTGCAGCTACAAGCAATCAGATTGCATCAGATGTGTGTGTGTGTGTGTGTACATTTATATGCTTACACTCGGAGAAAAACTCAAAAAAACTCAAGACATTTCGACACTTTTTACCTCAATAACTATTGACTAATTTTGAAATGATGGAACTAAAATAAAGACAAACTTTTAAAAATCGATTTAAAAGCTCTTCCGATTTCTTAAAAATTAATTAATAATTGAAAATTGATTTTAACAGATTTTAAGTTATTTCTAATATATTTCTCCGAGTGTATAATCGCATATATGTACTCAGGCATACATTTTTACGGAATTCATGGGAACATACCAAAAATAGCATTAACACTGACTAACTGCACGCCCACGTTCACGATTCCATACAATTGCAGGTTGCGATGAACGCCAAGAATACGGTGTTCGATGCGAAGCGTTTGATTGGACGCAAGTTCGATGACCGTAAGATACAGGAGGATCTGAAGCACTGGCCCTTCAAGGTCATCAACGATGGCGGCAAGCCAAAGATTGAGGTCGAGTTCAAAGGCGAACGCAAGCGTTTCGCCCCCGAGGAGGTCAGCTCCATGGTGTTGACCAAGATGCGTGAGATAGCCGAGGTTTATTTGGGCGCCACAGTAAAGGATGCCGTTATTACGGTACCCGCATACTTTAACGACTCCCAGCGGCAGGCCACCAAGGATGCCGGCTCCATAGCCGGTCTGAATGTGCTGCGCATTATCAATGAGCCCACGGCTGCCGCTCTGGCCTATGGCCTGGACAAGAACCTAAAGGGGGAGCGCAATGTGCTGATTTTTGATTTGGGCGGCGGCACCTTCGATGTCTCCATACTGACCATCGATGAGGGTTCGCTGTTTGAGGTGAAGGCCACAGCCGGCGACACACATCTGGGCGGCGAGGACTTTGACAATCGCCTGGTCAATCATTTCATGGAGGAGTTCAAGCGCAAGCACAAGAGCAACATCGCCGGCAATGTGCGTGCCCTGCGCCGGCTGCGCACGGCCTGTGAGCGGGCCAAGCGTACATTGTCCTCCAGCACGGAGGCCTCACTGGAGATTGACGCACTGCACGAGGGCATCGATTTCTACTCGAAGATATCGCGTGCCCGCTTCGAGGAGCTGAACATGGACCTGTTTCGCTCGACCATACAGCCCGTGGAGCGCGCCTTGAGCGATGCCAAAATGGAGAAGAAAGCGATCCACGATGTGGTGCTGGTTGGTGGCTCCACACGCATACCGAAGATCCAGCGTCTGCTGCAGGATTTCTTTGGCGGCAAGCAGCTCAACTTGTCCATCAATCCCGACGAGGCGGTGGCTTATGGCGCCGCCGTGCAGGCGGCAATACTCACGGGCGTGGGCAGCTCCCAGATCCAGGACCTGCTGCTGGTGGACGTGGCGCCGCTCTCGCTGGGCATCGAGACGGCCGGCGGGGTCATGACCAAACTGGTTGAGCGCAACGCTCGCATTCCCTGCAAGCAGCAGCAGGACTTTACCACGTACAGCGACAACCAGAACGCTGTCACCATCCAGGTGTACGAGGGTGAGCGTGCCATGACCAAGGACAACAATCTGCTGGGCACCTTCAATCTGACAGGCATACCGCCGGCACCGCGCGGCGTGCCCAAAATAGATGTGACCTTTGACCTGAACGCCGATGGCATTTTAAATGTAAGCGCCAAGGACAGCAGCACCGGCAGATCGGAGAAGATCACCATTACCAATGACAAGGGTCGCCTGTCGAAGGCCGAAATTGATCGCATGCTCTCCGAGGCCGAGAAGTACAAGGACGACGACGACCGGCAGCGGGCGCGCGTGGCAGCCCGCAACAGCCTGGAGGGCTACATCTATGGCTGCAAGCAGGCCGTGGACGAAACGTCCGGCGGCACGCTGACCGAGGCCGATAAGTCGAAGGTGCGCGACAAGTGCAGCAAGGAGAGTGCCTGGCTGGACAGCAACACGCTGGCCGAGAAGGACGAGTACGAGCATCACCTGAAGGACTGCCAGCGCGTCTGCGGCCCCATCATGTCCAAGCTGCACGGCGCCGGCCAACCACCAAAGGGCAAATCCGCCGCCGGGTGCGCCAACAGCGGCCCCACCGTCGAGGAGGTTGATTAGCAGACTAAGCGGCGCCTTGTTGTATTATTGAATATGTATTTGGAATTTATGCTAATGAAGCCATTAACAACACACGATTATGCGCGCAACTGGCGCGCCTTTCAGTCGTATTTTAATGGTCGTCGCGAGCAAGTTTTTTGTGGAGCGCCGCTGCAATGAGCTGCTTCATCCGCACAGCTGTCGGCGTGCCGCATGCCAGAATCTGTGGCGCTTCGCCCGGTCGAATGCAAAGTACTATTTGCCCGTGGCCGTGCTGGACCTGCTCAAGCGGGCGCTGCGCGGTCGCGATGTGCCGCAGCTGCTCGGAAATGCGGCGTGGTTCTATGGCCAGCTGGTGTTTGGTGGTGTGCTCAATGGCTGCCTCATTGCTACATTCATCTGTTTGCTGCGGTAGGCAATTGGTGGCTTCTGCCAACCACTCCACCCACCTGAGATCGCACTGTAATTATTTTCCGGTACTTAGGCAGCTGCTGGGCGAGTTCCGGCCGTACACGCTGACGTTTGTGCCGGCCATGTTGGGTGGCGCTTTCGTGGTCCTGCTGCCCGGGCGCGTCAGGCAACTGCAGCACACGGCCATCTTTCAAGCCGTGAGTAGCTGTTAGCCAGATCGAAACCCTTTCATCCGGCAGCCATCCTTGCAGCTGATCGAGAGCCTGCTACTGCAGCGCGCCAATCCGCTGACCAAAACGGTGGCCGCCTCCCGCGTCCTGCAAACGCTACTCTTTATGGCCTGCAGCGCCATCATCATGCTGGGCAAGCAGCGTCGCTGGCACCAGGGCTTCTGGTTCCTATCGCCCGACAGCCTGCCGAGCAAGCCAAATGGCCCACGATATGTTCTCCAGGGTGTGCGTAAGTATGCGTTAATTGGTCTCGCCTTGGACATCTTTAGGGCCCTGATAAGCTGCGCCAAGACGGGTCGCTGGCATTTGGGGCAGTTGCGCGTGGAGTCCATGGCCTGGCTGGGCTGTTACGTGGGCATTTACCGGGTAACGCACTCTGTCGTTCATTTGATTGCTTAACAGCGCAAATTTGCATTTGTTGTTGTTTTCCGTTTACCATAGACGATCCTCAGCTGTGCGCAGGGTCAGGCGAAGGTCAGCGCGACACAGCGGCAAATCTTGGCCAGCTTTCTGGGCGGCCTGAGCTTTGTGTGCTATCCCAAGCTGACCATTCTGAGTTACGCCCTGCTCGAAGCGATGCGCACGCTGTGGGGCAGGTGGAACAAAGGCAGGAAACCACGTTTCGGCTATGCGGATCTCATCTATCCTCTTGCCCTGGCCTATTTGATACACACGTATACGTTTCAGCCGACGAGGGTGAGCGTCCTGACGGGCATTATCATAGACAGCACCACGGCCAACTAGTGAGTAATCCCCAAATGCTGATTTATCCATTTACTATCCCGTCTCCCCTTTGTTTGCCACAGCGCCAGCAACATAAGCAAACGCCTGCAACAGTTGCAAGAAGACTTTGCTTAAAATGACGACTGCACTGAAATGTAATTAGCTAGTTTGGCTTATATAATATACAAATTTAAATCTAAATATATGCATTTTTAATGCGCCATTTACGTATTAACCTTCCACGTGAACCGCATCGGCGCCTCGCTTAGCGCATTTGAAGCAACCGGCGGGTTCTCGGGGCTAGTCTGGGTTTTAGTTCGATAGGAAACGTGATCGCGACATGGTGGCGCCCAGTAAGTTATTTGTGCGGCCCTTCGACCGGGTACACTGTGGCTATTTGCACAGTCTGCCGGAACAGAGCTGCACGGAGGCCTTCATCTGGAATGTGTATCGCAATCATGTGTCGAGTGCCAAATACTATTTGCCCGTATTGTTGGTGTGTTGTCGTCCCTGCTTGGATTTCCCTAACCGATTCTTGGCTTGATTCAACTGTCTTCCTTCTCCCACCAGCTGCCACTGATCTTGAATTGGAGGCGACAGACCAAACGTCGCTTGTGGTCCAACGTGAAACACTATTTGGCAACTACGACCTTTGCCTCGGTAATCAACGCGTTCACAATATATTTTACGTGCATTTTTAGACGTATCAACGGCCGTTTCGTTTGGCTTTGCACGCCGTATCTGTCCTGTTATTTGGCCGCACAGCTCACCTGGTGGGCGCCACCCAAGGTCCTGCAGTTCTATGCTACGGGAATAACCCATGCGGTAAGTTGTTCGAAGAATCCAATTCTTTATAAAAGCTACAAAATTAAAACTTATAATTATATATTATTTATAGTTTTAAATTAATATTTATAGTTTTAAATTAAAAACAATTAATTTTAATGATTAAGTTTTCCATGAAAAATTTCGGTCAAAAAATCACATAATTTGAAAATATTTTTTCCAATAATGTAAAATTCCGAACAAAGAAAATAACATTGAAACCGATTCAAATTTTTGGTCAAAATCATGCTAAAATTTGGAATCTGAGAATCACAAAACTCGCACAATGCTTTCAAAAGTGAACCGATTTTTTCTGATGACATGTTGTACATGAATTGTCCTCCAGTGTGATTTAAGATAGATGTATTTTTATAAATAAATTGTTGTTTAAATTGTACTGTTGGTTAAACCCGTTGACTTTCTTAATTGCTTCCTATTTGTAATTTTAAAGTAACTTGTTTAAGAACTTACCACGATTGTATACCCTTGTGTTCCAGGCTATTGAAGGTTTGCTGCGTCAGGCGGATGTTGGCTTGGTTCACTCGCGTCCCGCTCAGACGCTGATATTTATGTTGTGCTCGCTGGTGGTGCTGCGGAAGCAACAGACGTCGGGATACTCAGGTTTCTGGTTCATTAAGCCAGCCCGGATGTCACGGGAGTACAACAAGCTCTCCTTGGAGAAGCGTGTTAAGCAGGCTCTGCTAGAGTTGCGCACCTATCTGGGCATTGGCTTGGGCCTGGATTTATTCAATGCCATACAGCGCAGGAAGATCAGGAAATTTCAGTTTAAATCAACGGGCTTTTTGTTGGGCTACATGGGTATTTACAAAGCAATCCAGTGTCTGCTGGTCTCCAGTTTGGAGCTGAAGCACACCAACTTATTGGCGGCGTTTCTGAGCGGCGCTTCTTTTGGACTATCCAACGGCATGCCCCTCAGCTTCATGTGTCTCGCTGTGGTCATTGCCAGTCAGGTGCTGTGGCAGGAACTGTGCACTCTGGACGCTACTCGCAACGAGTTTTTGGCTACAGTGCAGGCTATACCCTGGGCCAAGCTCCTAATTCCTCCCAACTTGGCGTACTTGGTGCATAGCTTGTTCTACCAGCGATATGTGGTCAACAGTTTGGCCCAATCATTTATAGACAGCACGTGTGATAAAAAGTAAGTTATCCCTGCTGCTTAAAATGATTTCTGTATATCAATAATTAATTACTGTATATATTTAATATATTTTAGCGCTCTGCGTATTTGTTCTATACTAAAACTACCCTTGGAGACATTAATAGCTACAGTGCAACAATTGCCAATTACCTCTTTCTTGTTTTGAGGTGAACTAAAAAAATTCCATGCAAACAGAAATCCGCCAAAAGCTGTTGCCCGACCTGCCAACTTGTCGGAGCTGTTGCAAACGGAACTTATGCAACTGGAACTACTCGACATTGCCAGTTGACGAGAAAAATGTTAACTACTTTTTGAACCAAATAATTATTCATGTTAGATTTTAATTTATATAGATTTCTATTTAGCCAAATGAGACAAACGATGACGTTATGAAGCTTGAACACTTAACAGTAGAGTACATGCTGAAAATATAAAGCATTCAATAATGTTATTCGGCTTAGCAGAAAATTCGAAATTATAAATTTAATTTAAGTTTGCATATGATGTAATGTAATATAATGTGAAGTTGGTAATTATATGGCTCTGTTAATAACATAAGCATGTCAAATGTAAAAACACTCTCTCTCTCTCTCTCTCTCTCTCTCTCTTTCTCTCTGTCTCTCTATTCTTTGTCGCTCTGCAATTACTTTTGTTGCCATTGATATCGAGCCAGCCGTCGCTGAAGTCAGTCGTCGCTGATCTTTTATCGGATACGTTTGCATCGATCTCCTTGTTTGCGGGCAAAGCTTTGAAATTACTCGAAGCCACAGCCACGCTAATTAAAGACTAACCGTTGTTGTTAAATCTTAAATGTAGAACATTATATGGCTGCTAAAAAAGCATAGTAACAAAAATTGTTATTGCGCATATTTTATTTTATTAATCAACGAGTATAATGTATTAAAATGCCCACCAGAACTGTGAGTTACATTCATTTTCAGTTCACTCCTCGTTGACTAACCAAATATCTGAAGTGCAATCTCCGCCAGGGTAGCGCATCTCATGCGGCAAGCTGGGTCCGTACGGTTCCTTGCCAAAGTCAACGAAGAAATCCTCATTTAGAGTCATGCCGCCGTTAACCACATCGACATCAATGAGGCAGACATGTCCGCCCTTGGACACCATATTTGGATAGAACTATGACGAACATGTATATATTTATTAATTTGTCTGCTATTTTAATCTCTTATTTTTATGAGTACCTGTTTATCCCAAGGTGAGTACAGGGAAGAGGACACGTATAAGCGTTTGCCATCCAGAGAAAGCTGCATCATCTGTGGGCCTCCCTCCAGCCGACGACCCTTAATGTAGCGTGGAGGTGGTCTTTCCTAAAGTACAATAAACAATATTAATTGTATGATCACATCGATTTTCCTGCCAACAGACAGTCAGTTCCTTGTCTTCCTTAACCACCACATTTGGAAGATCATTGCATAGAGCGCCGCCAAGCCAGATACGGCAGATGAATTTGGGCTCGTCTGGTTTGGTGATATCATACTGCCTAACATCGCCGTGTCGCCAGCAGTTCACATAAAGGAATCGATCGTCCAACGATATGATAATATCTGATATCATGCCGCCCATCTCGGTGGCGGTGCCACTGCCAGTATCAACTAGCTTGTTCGGAATGTCAATTACTTTCTTGACATCGAACTCATCGGAGTCGGTTCTCTTCTTGAAATAGAACACCTTGGCATTTAGGCCACATCCCACATAGCCATCCGGGCGTTTCGGATCGTGCAGGAAACGAATCTCTAACGGGGCGGCTCCCTCCAGTCCCAGATCAACTGTCTGATATAGAGTTTGCGTGGACCATTTGTAAAAGTTGAGCCGGCAACCGTACTGGGTCATATCTTCCAAATCCTCGTCCTTCCAGCCACTAAAAAATACATACACAATTATTATAAATACACGACACCAAAGCACACTCAGCACAAACCGTCGAAATTTGTTGGGTGCTCCCCACTCGGACGAGACCATAACGTCATAAAACGGCTGATACCAAAAATCGTAGCCACACAGCGCCTTACGATCGCCCTTCGTCCAGGTGCCGACGCAATTGAAATCGGAGTCGAACAAGATGAAGTCCCCCTTTGCGTATCCCTGGGCATCGCCCATCACCGAGATCATAACGTTTCCATTGGCCAGGCAGTGGGTCGTGTGCGGTGCCGTCACGTTGTGGCTCTTCAAGACGTCTCCGTCGATGACCTTGACAATTTCGGGCTTGCGTGGATCTGTCGCCACATCCAGTATATAGATAAAGTCCGAATTTAGCGATGGCAATATCAATCTATTTCGCTTCGGCACACTCTTTGCATGCTCGTCCACGCGGTAGCAACTGGAGCAGGCGTTCCAGCCCGAGTGGTGCAGCTCGTTGCCTTTGCGGTTCGAAAAGGTGCGGTGAACTATCTATTTAAAGTGAGTTATGTTAAAAAAATAAAAGAAAACAAAATAAGTGAGATCATTTCAGTTGGGTGTAACCCACGGCGCAATACTCGTTCACAGTCGAAATTAATTATTTGTTGTATTTAAAATAAGACCCAATATACTCATTTCAGCGCGTGAACGAGTATAAATATCAAAATTCGCAGTGCATGTTCTGCAACTGCTATCAATTAACGACATTTAATTACCTGACAGTAGGTGAGGCTATCAGGGTCCACATCAATTGTTGACAGGTAATCACCATGCGGCTCGTCCAAGTTGGGCTGAATTGTGACCGTATAAAGAAGTTTCTCTCTGGGTCCAGTTTTCATGGCATCCAGCGGAGTCGCGTAACCGGGACCATGGCAACAAGCTGAGCAAAAATAATGTTTACAAGAATATTTATCACTTATTCGTAAATAGATGCGTTGAGCGTTACCTTTTTCCGACATTTTAAAATATTTTCAATAGGTTGCTGTTGATCAAAGAACAGCAGAGCACTGGATTAAATTCGCTTAAGTATTTGCCTAAATATACATATGTATATTTAAGTTATCGGTCGGTTTTGAGCGAGAACTCGATCGTACATGTGAATTCTCCTATACATTTTGTTCTCTTAAGGCTCTCTTCAAAATTCTCCCAGATTTGCGTACGTGTATGGAACAAGTGCAAGCATGTGTGCATGTATGTATGCGTGTGTGTGGATTTATATGTGTTCACTTTAGCTATCTTATCAAACACGCTTTCGCCAAGAGAATTCTGTTGTTTACTGTTGTTGATTTAAAAACTAAGCGGGTATTCAAATATAAATACAGCCGTTGACAACTTAATAGAAACAAAGGTTATAGTTATGATATTATTAATTTTTTTATATAATTTGCTTTTAAAAAATAGAACCAAAGTTGACTTTAATCTTATTTACTTAATAACGGTTTCTGGCATGGTTGCAAAACACAATAACAATTGTCATTGTTTCGATTCACGGCTCAAGCCATTGTTCCGTCCTTAGTTTCGGTTCCATCAATTCCACATCAGTGATCCACATTTTGGTTCAAATATTGGTTGGTCACATTGTGTATTATTTTGAATTTTTTTGTAGAGAAGAATACCTTGGCAATATATTTGTGTTGTAAAAATAGTTTTTTTTTATATTTTATTTGCAAAATATTAACAATATTAACTTTTTAAGCACTTTCATTTAATTTATTATTTTATTTTTTATGATATTTAAAATAACACAATCAAGTTTCCACACAAAAACACGAGCAGCGCTCGTGACTAAACTGCAACTGATACAAGTCTGGCAACTCCTCAATTGGACATCAGCTGTTTGCTGTTATTGTTCGCATAAATTTTCTGTTAGTTATCCGATACAACATGCGTTTGTTATCACAAGTTCGCAAAGCTTCGACGCAGGCAGTGCGCCGAAGAGTGGTCATAACAGGCAGCGGTGCCGTCACACCATTGGCTAATAATGTGCCCGAATCGTGGCAGCGCCTACTGGCCGGAGAGTCGGCTATTACCCGGCTGGGTGCAGAATTTAAAGGGCTGCCCTGCCAAGTTGCTGCACAAATACCCAGGGAGCGCCTGCAGATAGACAAACATCTGAGCAAAAGTGATCTTAAACTTATGAGTCCCGCCACACAATTAGCCATCATCGCAGCGGATGAGGCTTTAGCCATGGCCAAGCTAAAGCCCAGCGAACTGAGCGAGGAGCAGCGGGAACGTTTTGGCGTGTGCGTCGGCATGGGCATGTTCGATCTGGCCGAAGTCTACGGTGCATTCCAGCAACTACAACGAGGCTACAATCGCGTCAGTCCCTACTTTGTACCAAGGCTGCTGCCCAACATGGCCTGTGGCCACATCAGCATGCGCCACGGCCTTCGAGGTCCCAACCATTCGGTTTCAACGGCGTGCGCAACCGGTGCCCATGCTATCGGCGATGCTCTGCGCTTTATACGCAGCGGCGACGCTGATCTGATGCTAGCTGGCAGTGGAGAGGCCTGCATAGACCCCCTATCGATTGCCGGATTCTGTCGGCTGCGCGCGTTGAGCACTGCGTTCAATGATAACCCGGCTGTGGCCTCGCGACCTTTTGATAAAGCGCGTGACGGATTTGTGATGGGTGAAGGCGCCGCGGTGCTGCTTCTAGAGGAGCTAGAGCATGCCCGGGCCCGAGGAGCACCCATATTGGCTGAGTTGCTGGGCTATGGTCTGTCCGGTGATGCACATCACATTACCTCACCCAGCGATGACGGAGCCGGCGCCACTTTGGCGATGAAGCGCGCCATTAACGATGCCGGCTTAACGCCACAGGATATTAGCTATGTGAATGCGCACGCCACGTCCACGCCCACCGGCGATCGCATCGAGGCGCATGCCATTGGCCGCGTCTTCGGAGATCATGTATCGAACGTGTTTGTATCCTCGACAAAGGGCGCCCATGGTCATCTGCTCGGTTCATCCGGCAATCTGGAGGCACTCTTTGTGGTGCACGCCTGCGCAGAGAACCAATTACCGCCCTCCATTAATGTCGATCACGTAGATGTGGATGTCAATATCGTGCAAAAGGCATGCAAATGGTCTGCGGATGAATCGCGACGCATTGCCCTGAAGAACTCCTTTGGTTTTGGCGGCACCAACGCCTCCCTCTGTATTGCCAGTTACACTGGGAAATAGTTTTTAGAAAGCTTTGTAAAGCCGTAATCGTTAAATGTAAATAAATACGTTGTTGTTTGCACATATTTTTTTTAGGAAAAATTTTTAAGTTTTAAAACTTTATTTGGAAAACTTTTCGGTTTCTTGTACCCTCCCCATCTGCTAAAAACCGCGAGAGTTTTTAGCCGTCTGCTCTGTAAAAATGTATATGCGTATTGCTTATTGCATTGCGCAAAGTTCGTACTATTGAATTGTATATATATATATTTATATGTGGTGTGTATATATTGATGTATATAGCTCTGTTTGATTTGCTTCTGTTGCTTGACGTTCGTTCGACTTACTTTTTACTATATGCTGCATACGCGCTTATTTTTTTAGTTCTAAACAAATATGTTTTTCTGGTCGTTTTTCTGACATTATTTGCTGCTATCATTCTATTTTTTTTTACTTAAATTGTTTAATTTAAAGAATTTTTTATTTTACAAAATTACTTAAATTGTAAAGTTAAAAATACATAGATTGGCTTACAATTAGAATTTCTTTATAATCAATATTTATAAATGTGGTTGCTCATTTTTTTTTTGGGGGGGGGGGGGGTTAATGCTGATCTACTTTTAGATTTTACTTGTCATTTGCCAAATTGTTTATGGTTTTACTTATACGCAATACATTTATGAATGTATTTTATGTGGGTTTCAATTTTTTTTTTATGTATTTATAGGCGTAAATAATAAGCTATATTTGTGTTTGTGTTGTGTTTGTCTATTATGTATCGCTTTTTAAGTATTCATTTTCAATTTTGTATATAAATTATGAAAATAAATTGTATTCGAAGTTATAAACTTTATCCCATTTACTGTACAATTTGTGGTAGTTTTCCGCTTTTTTTTTTAGTAACAGCGTATAATTAATTTTTTAAATAATCTTGCACGTCACATTTATTAACAAGGTTAGTTTTAAATTTCTTTTGATACTTAAAGCATTAAATCAATTTTAAAATATATTTTCTCTGTTATTTGCATATTTAAAATTTTGAATTTGATTACGGAGGCCTTTAAATTTCGATTTTTACGTATCTGGTTTCAAGCTAGTATGCAACAAACATTTGCTAAACAAAATTAAAAAAGTTTTTTGGAACCTGGAGGCGCATGGTAGAAAGCACGATAGAAGACAAATTAAAATAAGTTACATACTTGATGTATGTACATACACATGCATATGTATGCATGTATGGTAAAAAGAATTGGACAATGCAAAAACATAATATTCAATAATTATTTTCAAATGCCTACAACACATAAACTAATATAGAAAGAATGAAATTATTCCTTGAGTTTCTCATACATGTCCTAATTGCAGTGAATTGTTGAATTTTAGTGTACGGTATAGTGAGATTAAAAGAAAAAAAAATTATGTAAATAATGAATAAATATTTGATTTGTTTCGCGTTGTGTTTACTATTGCTTTAGATCTTAACACTTATTATCTTACTATTTGTTTGTTTTTCTTTTTTTATAGTTTTTGTTTTAGTTTTAAAAAAGACATCTATTTAAGCGCTAGTAAAGTGGTTTCTTGTGTTGCTGTCAGTTGTTGGTTGTCTGTTAGGGAAATGGCGACCAACGTCATATGTATAATGATGCTACAACTCTTGCCTACACTAGATGTATGTATATGTAGTATGTATGTGGGGGTCTGTATATATATATATAAATATATATATATATATATCTGTTTGTATGTCGTTTGTATGCATGCAAGGGGGTGTATGTATGTATGTTTGTATGTACATGGCAAGCCACTAAAAGACAGAATCTGGGTCACTAGTTTAGCAATGCATCCATTGTATATGGAAATGGCGGATGTTGCTGTTGCTGCTCGAATCTGTTGGCTGAAAATGACAGCAACTTTGTCGCTGTTGTTGATGCTGCCGTTGATTCTGATGTTGCTGCTATTGATGCTGATGTATCTGCCGTAGACGGTCAGTCCAGTATAACGATTTGTGATTCAATAGGTTTGCTGCTCGGCTCGGGGGCCATTGACTTGATAGGCAGTGAGCGCCATGGTTTGCGCGCCGCGCGACGCAGATCCACAGCTGAGAGTATTTTTCGTGTTTTTCTGTAGACAGCAAAAAATATTTTAGATTAAATGTGAGCAAGTGCATGTGATTAGGGAATTTGCAAAATTTACTCACCTGTGTACGTCTGTGGCTCTAAAGTAAACATCGTCCGGTGCATCCATCCAACTAATGACCTGCTTGCGTCCGTTGCCGCCGCGAGCCATTTGCGCAATCTTTTGCTTGCCATTGAGCTGCAGAATGTAGAATAAAAATAAATATGCAGCAACAACAATCATTAAGGTTAACGTACGTGATGTCTGGAGAGCGGCTGGCCGGATGCCGCCATCATGGCGGCAAACTGCTCCGGACTGGGACAATGCGAGGGCATGGGATCCTTGTTGGGGCGTTTGGCAGGCGGTCCACTAGGCACAATGGTCACTGCGGGTGTAAAACAATCTTACAATTGATTTTAAATGCTTCAATATGTTATTGAACTCACCCTCGGTACCATTGAGTTGCTGTTCCTCGTGCGCACGCTTGCGTATCGTAGACGTTGCTTGCGCTGGAATTATGGTTAGTTCTTTGTCAGCCGCAACGGGCGTGGAGGCGACATCGGGCGTTTTATTGGGCACACGCTCATAGAGTAAACTGCCGTCTGGCGCTTTGGGCGGCTTGGGGAATGAGACAACAACGGGCTGTGGCATTTTATCCTTGGGCGTCAACACCAGCCATTCGTGTGGACCGCTGCCGGGTGCGCCCAAGCGATTGGCAATTTTTGTGACACTGCCACGTTCCTTGGGCTTGAGCAAAAGCATCTTTTTAATATCTGCTTGTGATTTGCCGTTAATACGATTTGTAACTATAATTACAAAATTAACTCAATTAGATATTGTTATATAAAACAAAGGAGTATGGGAATTACATTCTTGCTTGACCAATAGCGCATTAATTGCGTATGCGCTCTGCCGCGCCGCCTTCTTGGGTTTCACAATGCTTCGACAAACGATGCGTGCGACACGCGTCATGGGATTCGTGTGCAAGTAGAAGGCAGTGCGCGTCTTCATGATGGGCCGCGGCGAACCCGAACTAATGGCAATGCCATGTGCTTGCGCGTAATGACGTGCTAGGTGGGTCTTCAGCTTGAACTCTTTGCCGCAGTTGACAATGGAACACCTGCAATGCGAATCGTTAGTGGGATATCTCGCAATATATATTTACACAAGATTAACATACCTGTGTAATTGACGATTGCTTAGATCACTAACTTTCTCGTCATCATTAAGATCGACCACTGTTGTGGCACCTGTGGCAGCTAACGCTGAAGCTGGAGTCGCTGCAATGGCAGCCTTTTTCTTAGCCTCCCCATCGTTAGCATCGCCCTTATGCGCCGATTTCATACTGCCGTACTTTCGCCAATAGTCCCAACAGCTCTGACATAGCCGACACGGAAGGTGGCCATTGCTAAAGGAATTCCACTGCGAAATACAGAATCAAGTTTAGGAATTACTGCTCGCACAGTTCATTCTCAGCTGGCTTACATGTGATGATTTAGTTGTCCCGCACGATTCGCACGGTTTGCCATTGTTGGACAAGTCGGCGCCACCATTGGTGGTGCCATTATAGATGCTACCGGTGCCGCCACCGCCGTTGCCCGCCTTCACGCTGGTACCATTGCCTTTGCCATTGTTGTTATATTGCGGTATGTAGACCTGTTTGAGTTTGAGCTCCGCCTCGACGGCCTTAACGCGTTTCTGCTGCACATACCGATCGGTGGTCTTCCACATGTAGTAGTATTCAATGATCTGTTTTAGTGTTTTCCACGGAAGCTGTCAAGTCAAAACCAAAGCGATTTTTCAGAAATAATGTTCACATATCTGCGGCTTAGTTTACTTACAAAATCTTGTCGTATGTCATTAAAGTCTTTTCCATATTTATCTAACGCCTCCTCAAAGAGATTAGCTTCCGATGCACTCCAATCTTCGATTTCGTCGCGACAGAGCACTGGCCCAGTGGAAGGAACTAGCGAGGACATAGCCTCCTCAATCGAATAGTCGTGCTTGTGTAGAATGTTCATAGCGTGAAACTGAAAGCAGCGAGCAAATCATTTTGTTTTTAGAATTAGCGGGATTAGTAAATCTAATTTCGGTTACTTACCAGCGTGATGTCCCGGCTGGCTGCCGCTGCGGACATGTGCAATGAGGGCTGCTTCACCGAACTGCTGCAGTCAAGGGCGCGGGCAAAGGTGCCAATGGATCGCGACACGACCAGAAACTGATCGATTTTGCGATCGGTCAAATTATGCTCCGGCGTCCATACCAACGACTCCAGCTCCTCCAGCTTACGCTCATCTGTGGCGGTATCTTTTAGCTTGGCGGGTATATCACACTGATAGCGACTGCCGACACGTATTTCGCCCTTGTCGGCAAGCAACGTTTTTTGATTCGGATCGAAGACCAGACAGTAGAAGAATGTGTCCTGTTGGAAAAAAGGCCAGCAAATTGATTGGTTAAATTATTCAATGGAATTAGGTGCACTTTTTATGGTCTAAGACACTACAACTCACGTCTTTATTGAGATAGCTTTGCAGAGACTCCGTTTCGTTGAGCAGCGTTACGGAACACTTCCCTCTGATTTGTGTGGCGGGTATCGACTCTACTTGTCGCGATAGAAACAGTTCGCGATGCTTGATCTGGTATCGCTGTTTGCTGGTTAACGCTTCGCTCTTCTCTCCATCGCCGCCAACAGCAGCGCCGCTCGCAGCGCTGTTGTTGTTATTATTGTTATTATTATTATTGTTGGTATTGTTGTTGGTGCTGGAATTGGCGGTGGTGGCACCGCCAGACGCTTGCGTCGGACTGGTGCGTTCTTCTTCAAGTGCAGCTGCAAGCAAACGTAATCCGAAAGATTGGTTAAGTCAAATAATTACAATCTGTGATATATGATAACATTACATACAAGCATTAAAGGAACTATGTTTCAAAACCAATTACAAACAATTGTCATATCTATACTACATTACAACAAAACAATAGATTATTATGAAAATTTTACCTAATTTGGTGTTAGTTTTCGAATAAATTTACGTTTTGTTCATTAAATATATCGTTGACTAGGTCAGTATCAGGTTTACTCTTTCATAAAAGCAATCCAAATTATAATAAATTATTACATAAATATTAGTTTAAATAATAGGTTGAGTAAAGAAAAGATATATATGCATTCCCAAATAATGATTGTATACTACATTGTATGTTTTATTTAATTAATTTGTCTATATTTGATATGGAAACAACAGCTTTGCCATTTTGTACCTATTGAGGGATCGAGCACAGCTTGCGCCGCCTGCTCCTCGCCTACCGGTGTTCTAAGCCAGGTTTTCTTCAGTTTCGTTGCCAGCGGTGAGTCCTCGGCGGTTGCCACTGCATTATAAACATCAAGTTTTGTACATGTGTGTGTGTGTTTAGGAAATGTTGATTTACAAGCATACATATGCATTTAATATTTATACAATGGTTATATGAGAATGTTAACAAGCGGGACTTAATTTAAATTTATTTAACTTAGAAATTGCAAACAAGTTGGCAGCGCGTTTAAAAGTGAGGTTAAGTTCGAAAAGTAATTTCACTAAAAGATGTCGCGTTTGCCCAACAGAAAGCCCAACAAAATAAATACAAAAACTTTTTGAATTTATTTTTAATACCCCGCCATCAAAGACAGCAAAGGGATGGTAACGGGTGGGCTAGGCGGTAGTATTGGTGGTGGTGGTGGCTGCTACTGAATCTTGAGGAGTTCGAGCTGTACCCAAACCAAGCAAAACCCACCACCCCGCTTCCCCCCCAAAAGGACTGTGTGGGTGCATTCGTGAATTTACAAGAGCGTAGGTGTATAGCAAAAGAGAAAAGAAGGGGAGTGTGCGGGGGTGCGCAACTGTTCGGTAGCCAAAGATAGGACATACACCCACTCACAGAGTCTGCCAAGTGCGCGCGGGCGGGGGTTGCCAGATGGAGGCGTTTGCGTTTTGTTTGCTGGCAACGTCTGCCTGTGCCTCGCGTACTTCAAATTGTTTTTTTTTCGGTTTTTATTATTTTATTTTTCTTTTTTTTTTTTACCTTTTTATTTGTTTCTTTTTTTTTGGTTTCTTGACACGGCTGATAGATTATTTGTGGTTTTTAGTCAGTGTGCTAATTTTTAATGAGTGATTAGCAGCTAGGCTGCAAAATGGCAGCACACGCTTCCCAAAAAAAAAAGGAGCAGCAGCAAAGCAACCAACCAGTATTCAGCTTGGGGATGATTGGGAGGTGCGTGGCGTGCTGAAGGGGGTACTCTTAATGGGCATTGTCGACGCCAAATTTGCGTGGGCAAAGGAGCGCGGGGTTGGCTGGCGTTGGAAAAACGCATTTTCGTTGGGTCACGTATCGAATTCGAGTGTGCCACCCCCAACGGATTGGGGGTTGTATGTGTGTGTGTGTGTGTGTGTGTGTGTGTGTGTGTGTATGTGTATGTGTATGCTTTTTGGTAGAAAGATACAGCGAATGGTTCCGTCCATGTAGACGACTGCTAGTTGTTGTTGTTGGGCAGCCCCCCCGTGTGTATGTACACATAAATGCAAAGCGCGGCTCCTTTCGGTGCTCCTGCAGTGCTAGGACTCATGAAAATTTTCGTGCACACACACACAGACACAAAGGCACACAAATGGAGAGACACAGAGGTAAACAGTAAGTCTACCTACAGTTGCTGCTGCCTAGTATTCCCACAACCGAAAACGGCAACAACAGCAACAACATTGAAGTACAGTGCAGCTATACACACATTATGTTTATGTTCCCTTTTTGTTGTTGTTGTTGTTACGGATGCTTGGATTCCGTTTACTCTTTGCTTTAGCTGTATGCTTTACAGTTGTTGTCATTGCGGTTCTTGTTGCTCTTGATGTCGGCTTTTATTGTTGTTGTTCTCGCTGCTGCTGCTCAGTGGGTGTGTGTGTGTGCGGGTGTGTATGTGTGAGCTGGGTAAGCTCTGCTTTGACACATTGCACACAGGCATATGCCGGTGTTAGTGAAAGGGGGCTGTGTTGTGGGGCATGGGTGAACTGTAGATTTGGTTTCGACGCATGGTGTATTTAGCCCTCGCTGGGGCGCCTTCCTTTAAGCTTTGGTTTCTGTGGTGAAAATTGTGTTTAAGGATCTGTTTTGGGGGCTTTTCGACTTATTTGAAGGTCGCAACGTAAACTTGTCGCAACATAACCTCACTTCGCTGACCAAATACTTATGAATATACAAAATATACTTAAACTGATATTCATAAACACATCTATGTTTGTGTGTGTGTATATACTTACGTTGATGCTTATCGGCCAGTTGTACAAGTGGGTTGGGCAGATCACGCCGTCTGTAGAAACACATGACCTTCGCCTCCACATTGCCGGTTTGATTTTTATTTAACTCCTCGATGCGGCGTATCAGAAAGGGACTATTCGGCATTGTCTCAACGTAGACGTAGTCTGCAAGCGTTTATCGGATTATTGAATTTCATTTGTACACAGTCGAAAAATTAAATATGCAGTAGTGGTAAAATAATTACAGCTATAACTGACCGCAAATCATTAATTATGAAAGTGAAATTGAGACACAAGCATCGAATCGAACCAATACCAATCGGGTAAAACGCATTCGAGGCCCACAAACATCACATACACCTAAACATACATACATACAGAAATATGAGCGCATAAGATATTGGAAATGAGCAAAATCTAGGTTTCTACGACCCAAACGACTAAGATTGTGTATGTGCTATGAACTCTAATAACACCTTAAAATTGTACGCAATATCATTTTGTGATCAACAAAATATTTATATTAATTAGCTACAGTTTGATAAGCAAAAAGAATACAAATAAAAAACGGTCTAGAATCAGACTATTAATAGGCTTATATATATACATCTTGCTTCTAAGTGGCATCATTATTAACGTGCTGCACGAACTGTCTAAAATTGAGTTAAATTATTTATAGTTCAAGTTTATCGATAATTGCAATTAAATATACTCATTAGGCCCTATTCGCCTCTCATTAAATTACGTATTACTTAATGTTTAAAGTATCGATATTCTTTATGGCTTAAGTCACAGTTTACCATTTTTTACATCGAATTTACAGTTTTTCTGACTGCTAGTGGACGCGCCGTTGAATTACGGACACAGTGGAGTAAAAAGTATGCGCATTGCTCAATTAAATACAAATGTGGGCATCCATCCATCCATTCAACGCGCGCAACAGAAACAACAACAACAACAACAACAACAACAACAGCGATGTCCATGGGAAGAGGCAAGGGGCTGCGCATAGACACACACATACACAGACAAATAAAGAGCACGCCAGCAGCGGCGGTGCGGAACCTGTCGCAGAAACCGTTGCTTGGGTTTTGACCACGGCAACAGCAGCAGAAGCAACGAAAGCCGATAGAAGAGAGAAAATGACACAAAAGAAAAGGAAAGAAAACGAGCAGCGATCAAGCGTTAATACACGGCAAGTAAAATATAAAAGGAAAATGTATCTTTTGCATTTGGCTGATGTAAAAAAAAAGAGATGAAAAAGAAAGTGTCGCCACAGCCTGCGACGACATTTGGGCTGCTGTACAAAAACGTGTGCATGTGTGTGTGTGTGCGTGGCTATTAAAAGTGACTAACAAAAACCGTCGATGGAGACAAAGTCTGAGAGACCAACATACATTAAACAAAAAATATCGAGAAAATGCTGTGAAATGTTGCAACTTATGCATGGCTCGGATTTAGATGTACCATTCTTTAATTTGATTGTTTTAATTAGTCATTAGCCTTTTTATTTTTAATGGATAATTTTCATAAGAATTAAACAAGCAGCAGAAGAACAATGTACAATGGGCAGGTGAAGACTACATCAATAACGTCATCGGTTAAGCAGGCAGCAAGCAAAATGCGTGCGTAAAAATAGTGCTAGAAAAAGGGAAACTCACTCAAAACGTGAGATGCTGCGCCAAAAAAAAAATGCAAACTCATTAGCATAAGAAAACACGGCGAAATAACAACAGCAACAACAAAGCAAGACACGACAAAATCACGAATTATACTTTCAATTGCACAAATACACGCAATCACAATAACACTCACACACACGATGATCGGCGGGCGGATTTGTCAATGCAATTTCAGTTCATCAGTATCCCCAACCCTACCGAACATCGCATACACACATACACACCCACACACATACATATACATATCAGTGCTAATGCTTATCGGGGTAACAGAAACATGTACAATAACACTTGCTGCAGCTGCGACAATTTGGTTGTCACACACACACTCACACACACATAACCCCCCTCTCTTGCTCTGCTCTCCTTCACGGCCGGTTATTACTCGATGTTCCATTGCCGCTGCGATGGTGTTAAAAAATCGTCTACGTTGTTAAAACTCGAGTCGGCAAGTCGACACATATTCAAGGCGTATAAAAACGCACTTAACACCAACTTCATCATCATCCACATTACCATCATTGATAACAGCAGAACGAGTTGGGTTTGAATATTTTGTAAGATTTTATAATTTAATGCACTTTCATTATTTCCTTAATTTGGAGTCCCATACACACACATATGCACATACACGCACATAAAACGACCAGGCGAAACAGTGAGACGGCGCCGATAACGAAAGATGATAGAAAAGCGAGTATGAAAAAATTTTTTCTCACCTCCGACTCGATACATATTTGTGGCCATTTTCACAAAACGTTCGCACCAAATTTCACATGTAAAATATTCTGCACTTGTTCAGCACTGTTTTTCAATAGTTTTGTTTCAAACTAGCGCACATTTATTAGCATAAAATTTAAGTTGTTATGATTGCATTTGCATTCACATAAGACGCGTTTTTTTCGTCGCCATCTTAGAAACAACTCTAAAAAAATACACACACAGACACACACTATGACAGCGACGAGTAAACAGCTGCATCAGGGCTGCATTTGAGAATAGAGCTAACCACTCTTTTTTATATTGTTTGTTTAAAAAATAATTTAAATATATAAAAAACAATTAAATAAAATAATACACAAGTTTGCTATTACGTCTTCTCTCTGTCAAGAGAATTAAATATATATATACACTTACAAAATTATATTGTTTGCATTTTATTGATGTGTGATGTGTACGTCGACAAGCTGCCTGCTACGCAACCAACTGTCAAATCCGTGACGTGGCCTGCCCAAACGATTTTTCCAATAAGACTTGTCTGTGTTGTAATTATAATTTGTAGTTAATAAACGCAGTGAAAGTGCAATTGAAGCCTTCTAAACGATGACTACCTACGAGGAGTTCATCCAGCAGAACGAGGATCGCGACGGCGTTCGCCTCACCTGGAACGTCTGGCCATCGAGTCGCATCGACGCCAGCCGTTTGGTGGTACCGCTTGCGTGTCTTTACCAGCCGCTTAAGGAGCGCCCCGACCTGCCGCCGATCCAATATGAGCCCGTGCTTTGCACGCGCAGCAATTGCCGGGCCATCCTTAATCCGCTGTGCCAGGTGGACTATCGGGCCAAGCTCTGGGTCTGCAACTTTTGCTTTCAACGCAATCCCGTGAGTTCCCATTTGGCACACGAAAATTCGACTCGGAATTTTATGGCAACATCTTTCAGTTTCCTCCACAATATGCAGCCATTTCGGAGCAGCATCAGCCGGCGGAGCTGATACCTGGTTTCAGCACCATTGAGTACACCATTACAAGGGCGCCGACGATGCCGCCTGTGTTTATATTCCTGGTGGACACCTGCATGGACGAGGAGGAGCTGGATGCGCTGAAGGATTCGCTGCAGATGTCGCTGAGCCTGTTGCCGCCGAATGCCCTGGTGGGCCTCATCACCTTCGGCAAGATGATCCAGGTGCACGAGTTGGGCACCGATGGCTGCTCCAAGAGCTATGTATTTCGCGGCACCAAGGATCTGACGGCTAAGCAGGTGCAGGACATGCTGGGCATTGGACGGGGTGTGGCGCCAACGCCGCATCCGCAACCAGGTCAGCCGGGTGCTCAGATGCCCAACGCACCGGGTGCTGGGGGGGCCGCACAACATTTGCCACCCGCTCATCGCTTCCTGCAGCCGATCAGCCAGTGCGACACAGCACTGGGTGATCTGCTGAGCGAGCTGCAACGCGACCCTTGGCCGGTGCCGCAGGGCAAGCGCTACCTGCGCTCCACGGGCGCCGCTCTCTCGATAGCGGTCGGCCTGCTGGAGTGCACATACCCGAACACGGGCGGTCGCATTATGACATTTGTCGGTGGCCCTTGCTCCCAGGGCCCCGGCCAGGTTGTCGACGATGAGCTCAAGCATCCCATACGCTCCCATCATGACATACACAAGGACAATGCGAAGTACATGAAGAAGGGCATCAAGCACTACGATGCGCTGGCGCTGCGCGCCGCCACCAATGGCCACGGCATCGATATATACTCGTGCGCCCTCGACCAGACCGGCCTGATGGAGATGAAGCAGCTGTGCAACTCCACCGGCGGCCACATGGTCATGGGCGATTCATTCAATTCATCGCTGTTCAAGCAAACATTCCAGCGCGTGTTTGCGCGCGACAGCCGCAATGATCTAAAAATGGCGTTCAATGCGACGCTCGAGGTGAAGTGCTCGCGCGAGCTGAAGATCTCCGGCGGGATCGGCTCGTGTGTGTCGCTGAATGTGAAGAGCCCGTCGGTGTCGGATGTGGAGATCGGCATGGGCAACACGGTGCAGTGGAAGCTGTGCACGCTGAATCCCAGCTCCACAGTCGCCTACTTCTTCGAGGTGGTCAATCAGCATGCGGCGCCAATGCCGCAAGGCGGACGCGGTTGCATACAGTTCATAACACAATATCAGCATCCCAACGGTCAACGGCGCATTCGCGTCACCACGCTGGCCAGAAAGTAAGTATAACACGCAAAAAAAAAAAAAATGTCAATCATTTCATCTCTTTGTCTGTCTAGCTGGGCGGATGCCACGACAAATGTGCAGCACATCAGCGCAGGTTTTGACCAGGAGGCGGCTGCTGTGCTAATGGCGCGCATGGTTGTCTATCGCGCCGAGACGGACGAGGGGCCGGACATCCTGCGCTGGGTGGATCGCCAGCTGATTCGCTTGGTAGGCGTGGGCACATTCATATCCCAATTTTAATTCATTAAATTTATGTACTTGCAGTGCCAAAAGTTCGGCGAGTACTCAAAGGACGATCCGAACAGCTTTAGGCTGTCGCAGAACTTTAGCCTGTTCCCGCAGTTTATGTACCATCTGCGCCGTTCGCAGTTCCTGCAGGTCTTCAACAATTCGCCCGACGAGACCACATTCTATCGACACATGCTAATGCGCGAGGACCTCACACAGTCCCTGATCATGATACAGCCCATTCTTTACAGTTATTCATTTAATGGGCCACCGGAGCCGGTGCTGCTTGACACCGCTTCGATACAAGCGGATCGCATACTGCTGATGGACACCTTCTTCCAGATACTCATCTATCACGGCGAGACCATCGCCCAATGGCGTGCACTCAAATACCAGGACATGCCCGAGTATGAGAACTTTAAGCAGCTACTACAGGCGCCCGTCGACGATGCCCAGGAGATACTGCAGACCCGTTTCCCGATGCCGCGCTACATTGACACCGAGCACGGCGGCTCGCAGGCGCGTTTCCTGCTCTCCAAGGTCAATCCCTCGCAGACGCACAACAACATGTATGCCTACGGCCAGGTGGGTGAATCTGCATTCAAATACAGCGACTCGTTGAGTTCTGTATTTTGTTTTGAATCTCTGTTTTGTAACATTTCGTTTTGTTTTCGTTTTGACTTTGCCCATTGTGCCCCTTCTTCTTCTTCTTGACCACAACAACACATTATTGTTAATGTGGGTCACGCGCAGCCGCCAATTGGCCAGACGACGGTAGTAAAAACAACTTTTGTTCAATATTCACTTTGGTTTTAGTTCTAACTTGCTACGCTTTTTACCTCTGGTGTTGGTGCTACTCCAGCAATTTTCCCCCACTTTTCCTCCGCCATCTTCCTTTTGCTAACTCACGTCTCTCCAATTTTTTTTTTGTTGTTGTTGTACAGGACGGCGGCGCACCCGTGCTCACGGATGATGTCTCCTTGCAGTTGTTCATGGAGCACTTGAAGAAATTGGCCGTCTCCTCGACCACTTAAGTGGACAACGATATCTGAGAGCGCCGAAGAATCGCCACGAGTTCTGAACTTGCGCGCAGTTTGGCAAATGCCTGCATGCATTAGTTAAATACGTTAACCATATAAACATATATATATCTATATACGTGTAGATTCCGATTGATCGCCTGAAAAACATACAATAAAAACAACATTTATACATATTTACACGATTTATTCTCATTTTCAAGCAACTAAAAAAGCATAATTGAACCGGTTAAGTAAATAAACATTGACCAAATGCAAGAAATTCACGTAAGAGCGGAATGAAAGCGGCAATAAACCATAATTGATACAATAAACTAGCGTAAAAGCAATCAACAATAATAATATCAGCATCTAACTATAGTACATAAATTACTAATATACAAGTTAATGCCACGGCCTTGGACTATGATTTCTGACTAAGCTATTTGGTAAACAGTGACTAAAGACAGTGTGCCCAGTTTGCCTAATTGAGAAACCGTATGGACATCTTCTGGTCGACATCGGTGCGTTCCAGCGCCTTGCAAAAGTCCTCGAACGATATCTTGCCCTGACAGCAGAGATCCGCCTCGAGGATCGTGCGTTCCGCAATGCTCACAAGCTGATCCTGGCTAATGTTTGCGCCCACCATCATGTGCAGAATGGACAGAAGCTCGTCCCGACTAATGACACCATCATCGTCCAGGTCGTACATCTTGAAGGCGAACTTCAACTTCTCCTCGCGACTATTTAGTTTACACTGCTTGTTGTCCCGCAGTGGGCGGAAGTGGGCCAGGACATTCATGAACTGGCGAAAGTTGACGCGATCATCGGTACTCTCCGCAAAGAAGGAGTGCACAATGCGCTCACACAACGGATTGATGGCCAGCTCCGGTATGCGCATCAGATCCTCCCGTGAGAGTGTGCCGCAATCGTTGCGATCCAGCGAGGTGAAGCGCGAGTACAGGCGCTCTATTTGATTGGGTGTAACTGTTGGTGAGATACAAGAAATAACAAAAACAGTTATAAAGTCAACTGATAAGCGTGCTTAAGCAATTATCAAATATTATGGCTAAAACACTTGCTGGATACGGAGGGGCGTCTTATCATGCATAAATTACACCTGCTCGGACAACTGATAAACACACGTTCGTTTTATTGATTGGCTGCGCATAAACTTTGCCCCGGCGGTTCTGGTCAGCGATTTCCTCTCGATGACGTCATAAATCTATGGGCCAATTTATGATATTGCACCTTACATAAAGTGCACATTTGAGCGCATTTACTCAACACTCATCTCAACAATTCGAAAACAACAGTTACGATCATAGCACTTAGTCGGCGGCGCTCTCTGGCGTTCGCTAATGAGTTTTGACTATGGCAAATAATTGAAACGATTTAGCAAACATATTTATTATTGTTCAACCAGTTGCCACTTAGTTGCTAAAATTCGTGGTAACAATTGAATGGTTTTTTTTTAGCTACTGCGTATTTGTTTTGAAATTAGTTTTTGACAATTATCAAATGGGCTCGTGCATGCTCAAGGTTTTTTTTAAGTTCTATACAACTTTGTCGATATGTCGTCGTCGTCGCTCAGTACTTACAGCCCGTCTCATTTTGTATTTGTGCAATTTCCTCGTGTCGCAGGAACAACGATGATTTATTGCCCATTATTTGTGGCTTTCTTAAAACCAATGAGAGCGACACAAATACAAAATTTCCACTGAATTGAATAGTGTAAAGTGTGACCGAGTTCAGTAAGTAATTATTTATCAACTATAATTTCTTGGTAAAACTGCAGCACTGAATTGGTTCGTCGATAAATTGTGGCGGCTATCCGATTGATACTAAATTGTAACCTTGGGGTATAAACAATTTTTTTTTGCACAACATTATATTTGCCTGCTGTTCGAATGCAAATGGATAAATTAAATCAAACTTTAACAGCCGTAAAGAATTTACGCTCAAATGTACGACAGTGCTTCGAACACCTGGCGGATGGCACCGATGGCGAGGGCGTAGAGGAGAGTCGAAATAAATTTGTGCACGATTTCCAGGACAGATTTGGTGCCATAAATTCGCAGTTGCGGTAAATTTGCCTAAATTTAACCAATATACTATTTACATAGTGCACTCATATTATTACAGTGAAGTGGAGCAGCTTATAAATGGCTTGCAGGTGCCCCCCACAGCCTACCATTTGGGTAACACGACGTTTTTGGCGCAGGAAACGTCCCAGGATCGCCAGGCACTGTATCCGCAGCTGGTGAACAGCTATAAGTGGATTGACAAGGTGCACGATCATAGTTTTCTTGCCTTCAACAATCTCAATCAGAACACGCTGCGCCGTTCCTACAACTACTGCTCACAGAAGCGCCAGCGGCTGCCCTTCTCCTCCTTCAACAACGATCCGGAGTGGGTGCAATTAACCATTATATAAATGCTTACATTCAAGGTTGTTTTTGTTGCAGTCACATTGAGAAGTTACTGAGCGAAATCAACCACCCACCGCACACTTCGTACAAGGTATTCCGTCCGTTTGGCTCCAATGCCGTGGCCATTGTCACCATCAGTAACGTGCTCAAAGCGGCCATCGTCTTTAAAGGGGTGCTCATTGAATGGGTGACCATCAAGGGTTACGATGAGATGCTCGAGCACGACGATCTGTGGGCGGAGTCTCGGTACGAGGTGTTTCGCAAGGTGCAGGAGCACGCTCACTCGGCCATGCTTCACTTTTTCTCACCCACACTACCCGATCTGGCGGTAAAGAGCTATGTGACTTGGCTCAACAGTCATATCAAGTTGTTCCTCGAGCCCTGCAAGCGGTGCAGCAAATACATAGCCAACGGCTTGCCGCCCACGTGGCGAGATTTGCGCACACTCGAACCGTTTCATGAGGAATGCCGCAATAGCTAAAGCACACATAATATAGATGTATATAACATATTGATAAGCATAACTTTTATACTTCATTTATTTCAAAAAACAATAAAATTATATGTATGTATTTTGAATGCATGCGCCATGTCGATTTTTAGAAATCGCAACGCGCGACTGAATAACTACAACGGTTTAATGCATTAATGGCCAGTTGAGGTGGCGTCGGCGGCAACGTTAGTGTTGTTGGCAGCGGTGGCTGCATTGGATGTACCTATGTGCACACCCCGCTGCAGGCACAAGCGTTCAAAATTTTCACGCAATGTAGCGCGCAGCTGTTCGCGCTTACGCTGCACTTGCTCACGCTGGTATTGATATGCCAGCACCACTTCATGGGGAATGTAACAACAGTTTTCATCGTCTTTATCGTAGTCGTCGAAGTCGTCCTGTAATTCATAAAAAATTATGCAATTATAATATGTGCATGGGGTAGTCAATTGTAGTGCTAACACTTACCCACATCTCCAGCAATGACAACTTGTTGTCCAATTGCGTTTGCTGGCCATAGAGGAATCCGGAGACGTAACTGTTGCGGGTCGCAACATCATCAACGCTTTGCTCTTCCTCCAGCATCAGACTGTCATGATGATTGCACAGTCCGTCCGAGCATGAAACTTCGGAGCCCTCTGGTGACGAGATGACGCTGGAGATGTGCGATGTGGGTGGATCGCTGCCATAGCCCGAGTCGCGTACATCCTGTTCGCAGGGACAGTTGGGCATGGGTGCTAAACAATCGTCGCATTTGGCCGTCTTCGACAGACCCGCGCAACTGGCCTCGTCCAGGTGCTCATCATCCACACACAATAACAACAGTTTATTAGCCTTCTTACTAGCCGCTTTTTGCTTCTTCTTTTTCGGTTGCTTCTTCGATTTCGATTTCGTTGGTCTCTCACTTGGCGTAGGCGGCTTTGGCTCACGTTCCGCCTCAGCATCGGCGCCTGCACAGAGTATAACAATGCCATCATCGACGGCATCTTCTACGGCAACAGGCTGCAGTTCAACATTCGCATTGGTAGTAACGCCATCATCATCGTCCTCCTCCTCCTCGTAGTCAGTTTCGGCAGCGTCGTTCGCAATATTATTATCGTTTTCACACAGACGATGCATGTTCTTTTTCTCATCCTTCTTCTTCTTCTTTTTAAGCTTCTTTTGCTCACGCTTCAGCTCCTTGGCCTTCTCGGCGCGACTGATCTCCTGATAGAGCAGCTCCAAGTTGCTAATGCCCTGCTTTTGCTCCACACGCTCATGAAAGCTGCGGCAGAGCGCATGCACGCCCACAGCGGCCAGCACTTGGCAGGCGCGCTCCTCCTCGCGCAGACTAACATAAATGCGACGCAAGCGCTCGTACATGATCATGCCGACGCAAGTTAGCACCTCCTCCTGGGCGATCTCCAGCGTTTTCGCATGGCGTTCGCGCAGTTTTGAGTAGCTGCCATTCACCTCCGGCTCGGCACGTTTGATCAGCGCATCAAGGAACTCAATTTTATTCGTGCTCACATGTATGTGCTCGTCGGGTACACACTTGCGTATGTGGGCATACAGCTGCGCCGCGTAGCCCTTCTCCTTGGTGGATACCTCGCCAATGAGTATTTTATAGGCACGCTCGATCTGCAAGATAAATCAATTTCAATTGATAGGACAATTAGAGAAATATGTAAATTCAACTGACCTTTGTGCGACAGCCGGCACAGAACTTGTGCTTCTTCAGATACTTGTCGAGCACTTCGTGTAATTCCTTGGTCTCTATGATGGTGACTTCAGTGCGACAATTGCTCTTCATGGCGGACCACACTTCGCGCCACGTTTCCGAGAACGGTTTGGCACGAAACGTGTCCAGCGAATGAAGTACGCAGCGCGTCTTGTTGCGCAGTTTATTGTCCAATAGATTGTTGAGCACCTCGTGATGCCGGTATAATAGCGTGCCTAGTGCCTGCGGCGTTTTCAGCTTCTCCTCCGCTATTCCCAGCGTATGATTCTTGCGCAACTCCAGTGGATCAAGCGTTCTATGCTCCGATTCGGTTAGCTGGTAAAACAAGCGCTCTACCCGCCGCCGACATCCCACACACTGGACACACTGATTGAGCACCGATATGAAGCCGGCGCTGTCAATGACCAGCGATTGTTGGCGTTCCGTCTCTGTGAGCAGATTGAATTTCCGTGAGAATTCCTCCAGTTCGCGACCCTTTATCTGTGGGCTGTCGATGACAAGTCCTTTGCTGTTCAGGTCCATTAGCATCTGTAGAGCGCATTGTTAGGGGGGGAATTAAAAAACGGTTCGATTAGAATGCGTAAGAGAAAACTGAAAACAAACAAACACGAACTACAGAGGAGATTCCTAGTTCAATGTGCACAAGATCAAATCGTGTATTTTCGAGTCATGAACTAAAACCATTACATTATTCACACGCTGATCATGAACGATACAAATTGAGCTGATCATAAATGATGCATTCACGTTAATGTATTTATTCAGTTCGTTTTTTTCAGTAGTTCATATTCATGACCCATTCAGTCGTTATTATTCTGAACTAAGAGACACAACTCTAACATACATGTACGCACACAGTTAACAAAGAAAGAAAAATGCATTTGAAACCTGTTTTTGTTTTTCGGTGTTGCCACTTCAGCAACATGGCGACCCTATATAGGGTGCAGGGTGGAGGGGATTGGACAGGTGCCGACTTTTAGCCGCTACAGTAAACAATTTGCAGACTATTTAAAACATAGCATTAAATGTAAGCTTTACATGAAATTTAATTAAACAATGTTTAACATTTATGGGCGCAGCCGACAAGCATATCTATATGTATGTGTTTACCTCGTACATAGCACACAAATGCAAGCGTACGTGTTATGAAAGTTTGACAATGTGCACACACACACACACACTCAAATTGATGAATATATGGGCAGGCAGGCGGGGGGGTCATCAAATTTTAAGACTTTTTATGGCATTTTACAAATAACTTACTATGTTGTACAACCTTCTGTCACTTACCATTAGCTTATCACCCGCCACCAAAGGCAAATGTCGTCGTCCCACATAACCAGAATCATCATCATCGGTATTATAGACTTTAGTTAGTCTCGCCATGTTCTTTTACAGACCAACGACGACAGTTTTAGGCACTTATGCGACACACTTTGCGGCAACGGAACACAGCACAATGTCTGAAGCGTATATTAATTAATATGTTTAACAAAAATAAGATGTTCTTTACACTGTAAATCAACAATAAAAATTATTTTTCTATGATTTCAAACACGTATGTAGGGTTCAGCAAGTCGTCCGGTCGCCATTAATAAGTAGTGTTGCGTAACGAGATACATTTCATATTTTTGCAGCACAGCCATCAATGCAACTTTGCGTTCCGGCCTTGCCAGACGTCAAAAAACTTAAGACAGCCTTCTTCTAACAAAATGAGTTTTTTTTAGCGCGTTTCGTTGCTCGTTTTCCTGTAGTGCTAAGTCGCATTTTAATAGCTACTAAATATCAGCGCGTGTGTGTAATCTTTTCTTTTCAATTTAATCCAGTTTGGCGTTTTCAAGTCGTGTGACAAAATGTCGCATCACTATGTAGTGACAGCCCAGAAACCCACAGCGGTCGTCGCCTGTCTAACCGGTGAGTAAAAGGCGGCCGGAAGGCGGAAACATGCAGTTTTCAGTAAACATATTTAACCGGAGGCCACAACAATCATTGGAGATTTGAATGATACATTTCCAATCGCTTCTTCTATTACTGTTTTGCAGGCAATTTCACATCGCCGACAGATCTGAATTTGGTTATTGCTCGCAATAATCAGGTAGAAATTGATCTGGTCACGCCGGAGGGTTTGCGTCCGTTGAAGGAGATTAATATAAATGGCAAAATAACGGTAATGCGCCATTTTCGTCCGCCGGACAGTAACAAGGATCTGCTATTCATATTGACCCGACGCTACAATGTCATGATACTTGAGGCACGCATGGTGGGTGACACTATTACCGTGGTAACTAAGGCCAATGGCAATGTGTCAGATTCGGTAGGCAATCCAACCGAGGGTGGCTGCATTGCAGCAATTGATCCAAAGGCTCGTGTTATCGGCATGTGCCTCTATCAGGGACTATTTACAATTATACCCTTGGAAAAGGATGCCAGCGAGCTAAAAGCAACAAATTTGCGGTAAGAAATGGGAGGAAATGACTTAGGTAAATCTTAACTAATGTCCTTTTCATCTGCAGCATGGATGAGCTAACAGTCTATGATGTAGAGTTTCTGCATGGCTGCCTAAATCCCACTGTCATTGTCATACACAAGGATAGTGATGGGCGCCACGTAAAATCGCACGAGATTAATCTGCGGGACAAGGAGTTCATGAAGATCGCATGGAAGCAGGACAACGTGGAGACAGAGGCTACCATGCTCATACCAGTTCCCTCGCCCATTGGCGGCGTCATTGTAATTGGACGCGAGTCCATTGTCTATCATGATGGAAGTAATTATCATGCCGTCGCACCGCTCACCTTCCGCCAGAGCACCATTAATTGCTATGCACGCGTGGACAGCAAGGGACTGCGGTATTTGCTGGGCAATATGGACGGCCAGCTGTATATGCTCTTTTTGGGAACCACCGAGACCAGCAAAGGCGTCACCGTTAAAGACATCAAAGTGGAGCAACTGGGCGAGATTTCGATACCAGAGTGCATTACCTATTTGGATAATGGATTTTTGTACATTGGCAGTCGCCATGGTGACTCGCAGCTGGTACGACTTAGTTCGGAGGCCATTGACGGCTCCTATGTCGTACCCGTTGAGAACTTCACCAATCTGGCGCCCATTCTGGACATCGCCGTTGTGGACTTGGATCGTCAGGGACAAGGTCAGATTATTACATGCTCGGGCAGTTTCAAGGATGGCTCACTGCGCATTATTCGCATTGGCATTGGCATACAGGAGCACGCTTGCATCGATTTGCCCGGCATTAAAGGCATGTGGTCCCTGAAGGTGGGCATCGACGACAGTGTTTATGAGAACACTCTGGTGCTGGCCTTTGTGGGGCACACACGCATTCTGACCTTGTCGGGCGAGGAGGTGGAGGAAACGGAGATACCTGGCTTTGCCAGCGATCTGCAATCGTTTCTCTGCGCTAATGTGGATTACGATCAGGTGGGTTTAGTTTATATGTTATAAATCCATTTAACTTATTGCTCTCACAGATAATACAAGTAACTGCGGAGAGCGTGCGTTTGGTTAAGAGCGCCACCAAGGCACTGGTCGGTGAATGGAAGCCGGAAGGTAATCGCTCCATTGGTGTCGTCTCCTGCAACAGTACACAGATTGTTGCTGCCTCGGCGCGCGAAATATTTTACATTGTTATTGAGGATGGCAGCCTGGTGGAGAAGTGCCGCAAAACGTTGCCATATGAGGTGGCCTGCCTGGATGTGACGCCGTTGGATGAAAAGCAGAAAAAGTCCGATTTGGTAGCCGTGGGTCTGTGGACAGACATATCGGCGGTGATATTGTCGCTGCCCGATTTGGAGACAATATACACCGAAAAGCTTAGTGGCGGTATGATTAGAATTGTAAAAAATCCAGTGAAATATATATATATCTATTCTTCATTGCATCTGTCAACAGAGATAATACCACGTTCTATACTGATGACCACTTTTGAAGATGTTCACTATCTGCTGTGCGCTCTCGGCGACGGGTCCATGTACTACTTCATTCTGGACAAAACAACCGGCCAGCTGTCAGAGAAGAAAAAGGTCACGCTGGGCACACAGCCAACCACATTGCGCACGTTCCGCTCGTTTGCTACCACGAATGTTTTTGCCTGCTCGGACCGCCCAACTGTCATCTATTCATCCAATCACAAGCTCGTCTTCTCCAATGTTAATTTGAAAGAGGTTAATCATATGTGCTCGCTAAACGCGCAGGCCTATCCGGATAGTTTGGCGCTGGCGACCAAGAACTCGGTTATATTGGGCACCATCGATGAAATCCAGAAACTTCACATACGCACTGTGCCGCTAGGCGAGGGACCGCGGCGTATTGCCTACCAGGAGGCCTCACAGACTTTTGCCGTGTCAACGTTGCGCATCGATGTCCATGGCCGGGGCGGTGCCAAGCCGTTGCGCAACAGTGCTTCCACCCAAGCTCAAAATATAACATGTAGTTCCAATATATTGCCCAAGCCCGGGGGCGGCAATTCCACGGCGGCCAATGCCGAAGTGGGTCAAGAGATCGATGTGCATAATTTGCTGGTGATCGATCAGAATACATTCGAGGTCTTGCATTCACATCAGTTTGTTCCCCCGGAGACGATTTCCTCATTGATGTCCGCCAAGCTCGGTGACGATCCTAATACATATTATGTGGTGGCCACCTCGCTGGTCTTTCCCGACGAGCCCGAACCGAAAGTGGGTCGCATTATCATTTTCCATTATCACGAAAACAAACTGACCCAAGTGGCCGAGACAAAAGTCGATGGCACCTGCTTCGTACTGGTGGAGTTCAATGGCAAGGTTCTGGCTGGCATTGGCAGCTTTGTGCGCCTTTACGAGTGGACCAACGAGAAGGAGCTGCGCATGGAGTGCAACATACAGAACATGATTGCGGCCCTGTTTCTAAAGGCAAAGGGTGACTTTATACTAGTCGGTGATCTGATGCGTTCCATAACGCTGCTTCAGCACAAACAAATGGAGGGCATCTTTGTGGAGATAGCACGCGACTGTGAGCCGAAGTGGATGCGTGCCGTTGAGATCCTGGATGATGATACGTTTCTCGGCTGCGAGACAAACGATAATCTGTTCGTGTGCCAAAAAGACAGGTAAGACAACAGGAACTTTTATGCATATTGACGCCAATTCTAAACTGGACTTCTTGCTCTTGCAGCGCGGCCACAACGGATGAGGAGCGTCAATTGCTGCCAGAGCTGGCGCGCTTCCATCTGGGAGATACCATTAACGTATTTCGCCACGGCTCGTTGGTCATGCAGAATGTTGGCGAACGTACCACGCCCATTAACGGCTGCGTCCTGTACGGCACGTGCAATGGAGCCATCGGCATTGTCACTCAAATACCGCAGGACTTTTATGACTTTCTGCATGGCCTAGAGGAGCGCCTAAAGAAGATCATTAAATCGGTGGGCAAAATTGATCACACCTATTATCGTAATTACCAAATCAATACCAGGGTGGAGCCCAGCGAGGGCTTCATCGATGGCGACCTCATTGAAAGCTTCTTGGACCTCAACCGAGAGAAGATGCGCGAGGCTGTTGGCGGACTGGAGGTGTGTAAAACATTTATAAATTGATCATAATTTCTATATTAATACTTGCATTTTATATGCTTTTGCAGCTTACCCTAAATGGAGAACGCAAGAGTGCAGATGTGGAGGACGTCATCAAGATTGTGGAAGATTTGACACGCATGCATTGAAGAATCGAATGACGCTGTATATAATGCATAAATCTTGATTAATCTACAATCTACAATTTGTTTATTTGCTTGTAAGCGTGATTTCGATACCATGTATCCCATCCAATACAACACTCATTTCGCCTAATTATCACAATGTTCTCTGGATAATCTGTATACAAGTGCGTGAACTAACAGTTGACACTGTTTATTCAGCGTTTTGTCTAACTTTGCCCCTCGCTCCAAACATTGACTGTCATACATTTGTAGCAACAAAATAAAAAAAACCCTCTGGTTTGACGCACTTTCAAAGCTGCGTCACGCATTATTTGAATAAAGTGCTTAAATCGAAAATTAACAAGCATTTGGAGACAAACTTAATGGTGATTTAGGTAAAAGATTACGATTAGTTGAAAAAGAAAGAGAGAGAGAGAGAAAGGAAACTAAGAAAGAGTATATGAAGGCTAGTAAAAGAGCGAGAGAATAAGAAAGCGAAAACTGAAGAAAAAAAGAGAGTTAAGCAAAACAGAGAGAGGAAGAGGAAGATATTAAAAACTGAAAACACCAAAAGTCTACGCATTACTTGAATTTTTGAGAATCGCATAGAAGGTGCCAAATAAACTTGCTATTAACATTAAGCCGAAACATGGACATTCCATAATTTGTGTTCAATGTCGATGAGGCCCACTGGAAAATCAGAAAATATAAATAGGGATGAAGCCTGTGTTAGGACAAACTAAGAGGATTAAACTAGAGGCCTGAACGGTTGTATCAAATGATAATTTAGACATATTACCTTCAGTTTAGCTTCGTTATGGACAAAGTATCAGCAGAAATGGTGCTTGAGCTCAAGATGCGCCTGCGCAGCTTGCTCGCTCAGATTACGGACTTCCAATCAAAACACGGCACACACCGAATACGAGTTCTTTGTGTGCGTCTAGTTCCGCTGCTCACGTGCGGCATGAAAACGTGAGCATTAAGTGTTTAGTTGAAGGGGTAGGCGAGGGCGGCATTGGCGTTTTCATTCATTAATACACGAACGCACGCACACACGCGTACAAATACATATGAACAGCCACTGGAATGTTGCATGTGTTTAGCCACCACCAATTTCCAACGCCCGCGGCCAAACAGTTGTTTTTACATATGTATAGCTGGCTGCTTGCGTGTGTGTGTGTGTGTGTGTGTGGGTTGAGTTCTGTCTCTGTGCGCACTCGCTGCGCCTCCACGCCTGCTGCCTGCGCAGTTGCTGCGCTGCCACGGCGCTGTCTCCCCCAGGTTACTGCAGCTGAGCTCTCGGTCCATTTGAGTAGTCACTCATTCGTTCGCCGCCTGCTCGCTGGTTCAGCTGCGCTCAAGCGCCCGTTGTCGTTAGCGTCTTGAACTATTCACATCCTGGCCGCTCGTTCGTGATTAACGCACTCACACATATGAAACACCACTTAAATTTCGTTTAAAAATATATTTGAAAAAAAAAATCATAACAATTTACAACTATTTTGCATGTGACAAAACTTGTTGCCAATTGTTAAGCTGTGCCGTTAAATATATATATATATATATATTAAAAATAACAACAAGAAAAAAACCTAGTGGCGCGCTCATAAAAAAACGGTTTTGTTTTCTATAATATTTGCCATAATTTGTGTTAACATAAAACTCGGTCGGCCGTAACGCATTTCAGTTCGCATAACTAAGCGAAAATGCTCTAACAACAATTAACATTCTTTTTGGCATTGTTTTTGCTCGGCCCGGCGATTCGTTGGAGCGCACTTTGGGATTAACAACGGCGGCCATTTTATAAAATACCCAGCGGCAAAACGGATAGCTGCTGCCCAAAGGTGAGTGCAGCAGTGGAGATTTCATGCATTTCTATTGAAAACAATAATTTGTATGTAAAAAAGAACAACTAGAAAAATTCGTTATAATGTTTTTATGATGAAACAAAAATGTCTTGTTTCAATGTTTTTGGGTGCATACATAATGTGCAAACAAAAATATTTTCTTTTGTCAATATCAGTTTGCCGTCGGCATTGAATCCGATGCAAAACCCCTTAGAGATGACTCAAACTCATTTGAAAGTAACCTCCCAATGCCTAACCAGGCAGCAGCAAAAAACATAGAACAAGTGTAATTTAATGCCAAAACTTGAAGGCGATCGAAGGGTGTAAAAAAGGCATTTGAAATACATTTGTACTTGTGGTGTTTACAAAAAAAAAAAAAAAACAAAGAACTTCGAGCTATTGACATCATCATCAATGCCATGGAGGGCACCAGGCATGTCATACCAGTGCTTCGCTCCACTCTTTTCTGCCCCGATCTGTAATCTGACTCCCAGGCAGCGTTGGCGTTTTGGTGACGACGCCGTTAAAAAGACCAAGAATCAGAAATTATTGTTTAGCAACAATAAAATGCTTCGTCCTACCCCTGAAAAACAAATGAACTCCATAAAGCGCAACGCCCGACTGCCAAATGCAAATATTAAAAACAACAACAAAACGTTTTATAATAACGAAAAGGGAAAAACAGCAAATCGAATTGCAGCCAAGACCCCGTCTTCGTCTTCGTCTTCGACTCCTACTCCAACACCAACTTTTAGCTTCAACTCCAACTCCAACTCCAACTTCGACTCAAAACTCAGACCCAGCCTGCACGGACCATGTCGGTCATCAGGCTAATTTTCTACGGAAACCGTTGGCAGCCCCATAAAATTATGCATATATGTATGTATATGTATACATAAGTATTTTTGTGCTATATGCCACATACATAAGTCAACGACACTTTTGTAAAGTTGTGGGCATTCGATCTTTGCTAAAATATAAGCCGCAACAAGCCAAATTTGCTCTTGAAAATGGATATCGATAAAATGAGCCAAAGTATAACATTTTTCTGATATTTTTTATTTTGATATTTTTTTATTTAAATACTTAATCAACTATATATATATATAGTATAGACTTATTTCAATTGCTGGTGACATTTACGATTTATAAAATGTTGATGATATTTTAGAAATCTTGAAAAATCCAAAAAATTGTTCATACCTAAATTAATTAGACACTTCCCAATCGGTTATTAATCAAGAATATATAAATACTTACAAAAAAAAAACAGTTACAATTCGTGAGAAAATATAAAATCCCCAGCAAGGGCATATTTTAAAATAATTTTTTAAAATAATTAATTTTTACAGTTATAATACCAGTTTTGAAATATGACATAAGAAAGGGGTTTCTTGCTTGGTATAAGTAAAAAGGGATACTAATGCTAGCAATGCTTCAACAACATTGATAACCCACGGCACTTTTTCTGCCTAACACTTCATAATTAGTTATAAAAAATCTTTTTTTAAAGATTTTTCTATTCGGGAATATTACTAGACTCCAATTTCTTCAATCTCTAGCTCGTGTTTTCTCGTGTCAGATGCAAATATGCTAATAGTCTGTATATATACATTTTTGTTTAAAAAAATATATTTTGTGCTGTTTGTATTTAATGTTGAATATGCAAATTGCGCATAGCTAATTTGCATTTATGACAAAACTGCAAAAGATGATAATAACTAATAATCTGGCGAGAGAAGACGAAAGATCGGTTCCAGACCGAGTTAAAGACCGATGCGTTCGGCGACAACGACGCTTGAAGATATGCGAGAAATTTACTATAATACTTCCAGGAAGGCAAAAGGAGAGCCGCAGCGTCACCAACGATCGTTGGGGCTGCGACAAGGTAAAGAGATGAGTTGTCCAGCGCTATGAAATGACCATGACGGGCCACTCGAAGGCGACAAGCCGGACGAAGGTGTCGCGCGCCAAGCAAATTAGCGGCTGTGTCCAATTGGAAAACGAGCCACAGACGCGACGCACACTCAGCTCCAGTATGTGTGAATGTGTGTGTGTGTGTGTATGCGTAATGGTGTGTGTGTGTGTGTCACGTGAAATCAAATCAGGCATTACAATTTTACGCTCAATCGACAGTGTCATTGAGCCGCACAGCCGTCGCGTTGTCTGCCACAAATCCAATCGGTTGTCGCTGCTTCGAAGGATTTTTCCGGGCTGCGGAAAAACATCAGCTTCCGCTAAAGCCGAGTCAACGATGGGAGCCAATGGTGCATGCAGAGCAGCCGGCGCACCAATCTAACAAATTTGTGGCTCTAAAACTAAAAATATACAACTATAAAATTAATACACTAACAGAAAAACGAAGTCTTAACTCTAGACAAGTATGGGGCGAATTCGCGCTGATTTAGTTTGAGTTTAAAGTACCTTTCGATCTTAATCATCAACTATTTTTGATTACAGCGTTTAAATAGCACATTTAAAAATTTTAAATTAAATAAATAAACAAACAAATTCAAGTTATATTGGTTTAAAGTATTTTATTTTATCAGAATAAATCAGAATAAATTAACTTATATTGGAAGGAAGTTTTGGCAAATTAAAAATAGCTTTATAGAAAAGTGTGTTTTGAAAGAACACTTTAATTCTCACCTTGGCAGGATTTTTACAAAACTAGAACTCAGTTTAAGTACAAAGTAATTTACTGTTTATTGCGAGTATTATTCGATTTTTCAACTGTTTTTTATTTAACGTATTTTTTAGACCGAATTTTATATTATATTTTGTTGAAAACAATTTTTCCTGTATATAACTTAATTTATGCGCTAACACGACGCGGCTGTGTGGTGGCACACATTTTCACTCCTTAGCGTGTGTCCTGTTGTGTCCATTGTTTGGATCACGTACCAACGCACCGATATCGAATCTGTTCGATCTGTGCAAGTGAGAAATAAAAATAAAATAAAAAAAAACAACTGAGTAGATGATGTTGTAAGAGCCGCAACTTTGTTTCGAAGTGAGCAGCGCAAAAGGCGCAATACAGCTCCTGGTCGAGGCCAGGTCCTTTGTGTGTGCGTGTATCCTTCTATTCCGCTATCGGATAACAGCGCCCGCATTCACGTTTCATATTTTGCCATCGCCTGAATCTTTCGCTCTTTAACAATTTCTTCGGCGCTTAGAACTTGTAAGTTTTTTTTTGTCTTCATTCTTTCTTGTTTTTAATGTTTGCAAACAAGGGTTAAAGAATTTGATGTGAAAAATATGGGATTCTTGTGTATTATGATGTGTGTGTGTGTGTTGATCGTGTGTTGGCAGATATCGATCTCTGGGCAGCCCATATAGGCATGGGAAAGTTATGCTTATTTGATGACGCCTTTTAAATTCATTTTATAAAAATGATATGTATAATGTGTACTTTTTCTTTGTTTTACGAAACTTAAAGCTGTATCAATAATTATTGATTGTTAATGAATTAAACAAAGGAGATACATACGGGATTATATAAATAAATATGATCACATTTAAAACAATGTTGCAGAATAATGAATGCATTCCAAAAGTATAGGCATTTTATTGTCCTTAAAATAAAATAATTTTTATCGAAGTTGACAATAAACTAAACTTGTTTTTTGGTTGAATTAATTTTAATCGCGACTATTTAGAGGAGATCTTATTTTACGTAAATAAAATATTTAAAAAAATATAAATGGAAAAAATATATAAGGTTTTTTCGAATTAAAGTTTGTTTTGCAGTGAATTATCCTATTGTTTACAGACCATTACAAGTTAGATAAAATCTGTTCATTCAATGGTTTATCGTATGATATATAGAGGGACGCCATGATGATTCAGTCGCTTATCAGTGAAATGGCTATGCAAAAGCATATACTAGTATATATATACATATATTTTACATTTTTGCACGTTGTGTGATAACCAACAACAATAACAACAACAACAACAATGAGCGCAGCAGCATTATAACAACAACCAGCGACAGTTGAATTTTTTGCAGCGCGTGCAAGAAAATGTGAGCGTCACAAGCGATTAGCTCATCGACGTCAGTAATAACAATAACAGAGCCAAAACAGTGTAAGAGTCCCAAAAAAAAAACAAGAGACAATAAAATCGGCAACAACAGCTATAATCAAAACAACGACAACAACTACAAAGCTTTGCACATATCGGAAACACGTGCCACAGCGCGGCACACGGTGCACAGGTGCCAAAACATATGTACGCGTGATCGGCCACAAGTCAGATCAATGAATGAAAACGATAGCGGACAGCGGAGTGCAAAGTGCTTAACAACAAAAACAACAACAACGACAGCAACAACAACATATACCATGAGCATAACAATAAACCATATAAAGTCAGCTAGTCGATAGTACTTGACTTGTAGTTACCCTGTAGCCAACTTCGAGCTGCTGTAACACAAAGAAATAATGTTTTTAAACAATTATGTTACTACTATAGTGTTTAGAAATAAACTGTAAAACATACCATTTAACAAGCTTTAGCATCGGATTCGTTGTTTAGTTGCCTAAATAGCAAGAACCACAGAATTAAAAATTAACTATTATTGATCTAGATATAATATAGAAGACACATATTTCAAACTATTTCAAATCCTTAAGATAAATCAAAAAAATCTTACGCAATATTTATCTATTACGTTTGATTGTAGACATACTGGAAAAGCTAATGTAAAATTTGCAGGCATTTAACCTAAATTTGTACCTGAGAACGAGGTGTTCACGCAGACATACAGACAGAGAAACGGACGGAAATGCAAGTAAATGAACAACTGATGAATAACTAGCGTATCTTTGTGTGAGAGAGTATTCTGCGAGAGTATTCTGTCCGTAACAACATATTGCAATATACCCTATATTTGAAAATAAACTTTTAATGGCTGTAGGGCATAAAAAGCTCAAATTGCTGATGCGAGTATTATGTGTATTTGTTTTAGTTGTTGTTGTTGCTATTGTTGTGTCTGATTCAGGGGTCAACTAGCCATGTCTTAAATAACTTTGAGTTTCGCCTTCTGTTCTGCATAGATCAGCAGCATTGCGGCAAAAAGAAAGTCGAAGAAAGCGCAGCAGTTTCCAGTGAAATTCGCGAATACGTTTTTTGCAAGCTGCGCACAAGTCACGGTCGCGCCGAAAGTTTAGTTTATTTACTTGAATGTTAACCCCCAACCAGCTCAGCCAGCTCCTCCCCCCCTCAAGGTGACATTGAAAAACGTTGGCAAGCCAATCAAAACCAGAGCAGAGCAGAGCCGTCGCAGCCGCTGTCGCAGTCGCAGCCACTGCAATCGGGCAAAGCTCAGCTCAGCTGAGCTCAGTTAGGCGGCAGCGCGCTTGGTTTAAGTCTAGAACAGAGCGGGTTCGCGGTTCTCGGGTTCGTGTTCGGCGCACTGCACCACCCAGTGACCAGTGCCAGTGGCCAGCTGTGAGTGTCGTCAACGTTGCGCGCGCGCGCTCTTTGCCAGCAGTAACAATTATTATTGCAGTAATCAAATCAAAATAATACCGTTAAAAACGCGCGGTTTCAATTCAAACGCTTCGCGCGGCGAGCAATGCAGCCTGCAGTTGCCCAAGCATATTGCCTATGAGATGGATCCGAAAAGTAATCGAGCTGGGTATACCCCAAATCAGAAGCTGCAACACTTGTTCAGCTGCACTTTATTCTCAGATACTGTTTGTTTTTACAGTGTCGCGAAGTTTTCAAATTTTTTGATTTGTTTTTTTTTTGGCTCTGCTGTTCTTCATCGTAAAATGATTTGTTTTGTCTGGCCACACGACAGAGCTGGACACGAGGCGCAGCTTCTGTTGGTCGTCGGTCTGGACATGTTTTTGTTATTGTTGTTTTTGCTTTTGCTGCAAAGTGAAAAATATTAAATTACAATTTGCGTTTTTGTGGCAAGTGTTAAAGGAGAATACACAAATATATATATAATGTGTATAAATGACAAATGCAGCGTTATTAACTTGAACATAAATTGTGGAAACAGTCTTCAAGGACATACAAAATTCTAGGCATGACCTTGAATATTATTCCTTAATCATATATAAGCTCTTTCGCTTGAAAGGAATTATGACAAAAAAATAAAATAAGAAAGTATAAAAAAATAAACAAAAAATACATATATTAAAGAAAATTCGTAACAGTTCTATGTAAAATAATTATAAAAATGTAAAAAGCTGCAAAATCTGAAATTTTTCAAATATTATTAAAGATAGCTAAATATTAAACATTAAATAATAATTTCAAATTGCTAATAATAAATATTATTCAATATTTTTTAACCAATACAAAAAATGGATTCACATGTATTCATTCCTTTTAACAACGTTACAAATTTTACCAGAAATTCGTTTAAATTTTTATTATTCGCCACTTAAAAAAGGCAAACAAAATAAAACAGTTAACAAAGTCAATGTGGAATATTATAAAATTTATGAGTGTTTAAGATTTTGGTGTTTTTATGCGTGTATTGTAAATAAAAATAAATTTTAAAAATGGCGGCCAAGTGTGTAGAAAAAGACATTGAAGCACATACGCATACCAATGCAAAATCACGTGGAAGTCACAGAGCTGACATTGAATTTTGACAAGCGCACGCGGCCGGAAAAGCTGCCACACATTCACACGCCCCCAAACACACACACGCACACACACACACACACGCATGCCTTGAACATCAACAACTTCGTCAGCAGGCTGAAAATCTTTTATTTTTGCCCAAAAGGGCTGAAAGAGAAAGCTTAACACTCAAATGCCCGAAATGCCACGCTAATGGAGTGTAAAATACACACACACACACACACACACATACAGACATGTACACAACGGCTGCGGCAACAAAATGAAACTCAAATAACAATTATTAAGGCGTTGCCAGACGTGCACACAACAATTATGCGCCTCTGTGTGTGTGGGCGGAGCGGCGACAGTGACGAGAAGGAGGTCGAACAGACGCGATACAAATACACAAGCGGGCCCGCGAGATACGAAACACACACACACACACATACAGCAGTTCCAGTTCCAGTTTGTCGTTCCAGGCGCTCGTTGGGTTTGTGTGTGCGTTGCTTGTGTGCGTTGTGGGGCATTAAACACGCCGAGACAGCCAATGAGATGTTGTTGCCAGTGTGCACGTATTTGTGTAATCAGCGCTCTCGCTCGCACTCGCTGTTGCTGCTGTTGTTGTTGCCCTGCCCGTTTGACAGAGGGTGGCATGTGTGCGTTTGTATTTGAAAACCAGTTTTGGTTTCTGTGTTTATTGTTGTTGCTTGTTACAGCAGCAACAGCAGCAGCGGCGCAGCCGTATTGCAATGGTCGGTGAATGAACCGTGCGGCGGCCCTAATATCTTTCTAATGTTACCTGGCTGAGACACCATTTTCTTTTTGTTGTGTTTCCCTTTATGTATATTTTTTGTGCTGCTTTTCGTTTTGTATAGTTTGTGCTGCTTGTTGCTGTTCTTGTCGTTGTTGCTGTTGCTGTTGCTGCTTCCTGTGCTCGTTGTTGTATTTCTGGTCTGCTAGGATTTATGCTTTTCTTTGTCTCTTTTGGTGTACAAACTGAGAGTCGTCTGGGGGCTTGTGTCGGGTTGTTTGTGTCTGTGTCTGTGTGCGCTGCAAGCTTGTGTGCGTGTTTGACTTCTTGTGACAAAATCCGCTTAATGCTGTAATTTTGCTGTTTGGTGTAAAAACGAGTATGTTGTCATAGTGGAAATATTGGGATTTCCTATTCTGTAAAATAGAATGCAAATTTAAAATAAATGTATTTTGGTTCATATTGAATAGTTACGGAATCATATTTTAATAATGCTATTAACATTTATGTTGACTTTATTAAGCTTTTTATTAAAGTTTGTTGCTGTTTATTTAGCTTTCATTATTGGTTTTTATATGCATTATTTGTTCAAAACTTTTGTTAAATTTTAAAGAAGCAACTTTTTTCATCAGATAGTACAAAATTGTAGTTTCTTTTATTAATCCGTTTACTTTATTTAGGTATTAATGTTTCTAAGGTTTTAAGTTTTTTTTTTTACTATGAATCAATTACAAATTCTAACGGGTTTTTAGCTGTCATCTTTTGAAACTGAATGTTTATCCTATTTGTGTTTATTCAATGCTTTAACTTATTCATTCAGTTTTGCTAAAAACCAGCTTATTATAATTTTAATTTTTATACTTGTCTATGGATATATATATTTTTGTTTTATAATATTATTAAATATATATAATTTCCGCATTTTTAAATATTAAACTCTTAAATTCTTTGAATTTTCTTTATAAGATTTACAACTCAGCAATATGCTAATCTGAACATAAATCAGATACTCCACACTAAGTTAATGTTAACGACTCTCACTGTAATCGGAAATGTCAACTTAAGCCAAAAATATCCTCTAGTTGTCAACACCAACTTAGAAAATCAAATAATAGCACAGCATTGAAGGAGCTTAAGTTGGGGAACCAGAGTCATTCCCATGTAATACCGCAATGCAGTGTCTTCTATATTTAGAGCTCCGCCCAGGAAAATGTCAGCCTTGATATTAAAATAAAAAGAAAATGTCGTAAATTTCAATGTGATCACGCGATGCACAACAAATGCTATATAGAGAGCTACAAATGTATTTTATTGGAAACTATTTTGGAACTGAAAATAGATCCATTTAAAATGGCCGCTTTTGAATTTCAAAAGCAATTTGTAAAGCAATTCAATGACGAGTTTTTATTTTTTAAATAGTTTGCGATTACATAAAATGAAATCGTAGCAATAAATGGAATTTAAAAGCAGTGTGCTTATGAGGTTTCTTGTGGCTGGGTATGTGTGTTTGTGTGAGAGGGCATGTGCAAGGTATATATTGTAGTATATGGTGTAGGTATCTAATGAAACGTGATTTTCTCCTAAACGTGACTTTGTATTGATTTTTTCCAACCATACTTTTGTTTCATTCTACGACTGAGTTCAAGTTGCCATTGTTGTTGTTCTTGTTGTATTTTTAGTTGTTGTTATTTCTGTTGCACATTCACTGAAGCAACGGCTTTTGCTGTTGCCGCTATCCTCAATTATAAAACGTAATGATTGCAATGATTTTCAATTTTTAAATATCACATTGATTTAATTTGAAATGAAACTCAATAATGCAATACCATTGTATATAATTCAAATTGAGGCAAAGATTTGTGTAGCACATCAAAATTTCTTGAGAAAAAAACAAGCTTATATAATTATAAATTAATATAGGATAATATTAAATAATAATAAATTGATCATTTCAGCGACTGCTTGCTAGAAGCAAAAAAAATATATTTATTTTGTAACTAAAATGTATCTCATTATGCAAAAACTTATTGTAGCATACTTATAGGTTTCTGTCAGAAATTGATTAGGGACGGATAAAAGGATACTTTCTTCTGTTCATCCTAGCATCTGGCAAACTCATAAAAGAAAAGAATAGTAATTAAAGTCAGTTTTTACCAGACCAGATTTTCTAAATATTAAAGTATATTTTGATCGAAAAGTAAAATTCTTGAATTCTTTTATAATACGCAAATTTTCTTATTAGGTTGTGTTGGCTTATAAATCTATAAGTAGTGTTAAAATGTTTATAGTTTGCCAATCAAATGCACTTTAGATATTTAAAGTCCTGGTCTTTAATTCGCACTGCAATATGCGGAGCTTTGTTTTGAGTGCCTGATGATATTTACATCTCAATATGTGGCATCTTTACATTTGATGTTGTCGTCGGTCCGTCTGTCTGCTCGTATTTACCTGTTTCCGTATTTGAACGGTGTCCGCCATCAGTGCAGTAGTCGAGTCACACTAACACCGGGCAATTGTTGTTGTTGTGTGATTATTGTTGTTCCTGTTTGCTGCTGTTTTAGAGCAAATTCAAAATCAAATTCAAATTTATAGGGAACATCACGTACTGCCAACAATAACAACAAACGGACAATGCGTCTGACGCTGTAAGTGATAATGGAGGTGTTTGGGTATTTACGCGTAGGTGAGGTCGGACATGGCTTAGAAAAACAACTGGGAGTGTTCTAAGCGAGGAAATACGACTAAAGAATACCCTGTAGATAGCTGCGAGTTCTTAACTGTCATTACATATATTCGTACTTATTTCTATTATTTGTTCATATAATATCTGTAATCTTTTTTAGTAAAGTAAAGTAAACTATTTTTTTAGATCTTCAATTATAAGGAAAATATATCTCAAACAAATTGTTTTAAATAATTTTTTAGTTTTTGTTTCATGATGATGCCTTAAAATGTAAAAAATATTACATTTTGGAGTGTACAAAGTGGCCTATTTGGGTAACACGCAATGGTAACAGGGTATATAAAAAACAGTGAAATGTGCAGTGGGTGAGAAGGAGAGAGGTGCGTTGAGAGGGAGCCAGAAGGTATTGCTTTGCATTGTACAGCAGCTTGTGTGCACAGGCCATCGCTATAAAATTATGGTTATCGATTTGACCCTTGGTCGCCGTCCGTTTGGCCTGCGTATTTGACTTGTTTGATTTGCCGAGCCGGTTGCGACTGCTGCCGTTGCTGGCTGGGACTGTTCCATGCCGGGGATTGGTGGACGGGGGGTGTTACCAGTGGCCATTTGGTTGCAAGTTTGTATTGTTGATCGATTTTACGTGATATTTTCGAGATTTTCCGTATTTATAGCTGGCTGCTGGTTGCCGCTGCTGTTGGTACACATTTGCTGCCGTATTTGTTGTTGCCCACTGCTATTGCCATTATTGTTGTTGTTTTTTATTTCATTTGAAAGTTTACTTTCGCATTTGGAACGCCTCAGCGCGCTTTGTGTAGTTGAGCGCTTCATGTTTGTTTAACAAATACAAATAAAATACATGCGTAATTATTTTTGAAAATATTGTAATGAAATTAATGATAATGATGTTGCCCGATTATCATTATGATTATAGCTCCACATTGGTCTAGCTTTTCGCATTGTTTGTTTTCACTTTATTCGCTCACTCTCTGTCTCTCTTTCTCTCTCTCTCGCTGTTTGCGTTGGGCTTTCTATATGTATGCAGTTCATTCGAAACGATTTTAGCTTAGCATTGAATACAGTTATTTATGCCTTTGTTTACTTGTATACAATATATAACCCTTTGCAATATGATATTTGCCATGTTAATATTTAATTTATTTAGATTAGTTCGGTTAGCTATTCCATTGGAATTTACACATTGCGGCAAAATTTTGTTGCACAATGTTAAAACCAGTATATCTGAGTAGTAAATACTAAAATAAATAAATATTTTTATATTTTATACATATTTAATGTGATACTTAAAGTCATATATAAATATGAAATTTAAAATAGTTGTCCAAGTAAAAAATTTTAAATATACTAAATTTTTTTATTTTTTTATTCGTAAGATTTTTTTGATAACTTTTTATCTTTACAAGCAATCGAATTATTTGTTTTTACAACTTTTATAACATTGTCAAAAGTTAACCTTCAGACGTCATTGATTTTGAGGGGGTCAAATTTTTGGTCAAATATCATCCCAAATTCCATAGCTCCCATATGTCAAACCCCCATAACTTTGTCAAAAGTGAACCGATTTTCACGTTTGACGGCATTTTGATCATGATTTGTCCCATATATTAATTCCACATTCAAAATCTATTCATTTTCGAAAAAAAAATTTTTTTGAATTTTTTTGTCAAAAAAGCATGTACTCCCCCTGTGAATTTTGGAAAAAAATATTTTTTCAAAATTTAGAATTGCGAATTTATAGTTTTAATCGTTTTTATTTGTCACAATTAGCATAAAAAACAACATTGCAAGTGATTTTGGGGGGGTCAAATTTTTGGTCAAAAATCATCCCAAAATCGACAAAAATTTTGACATGTAAAGTTGTCAGATTCCATAGTCTCTATATATCAAACCCCCATAACTTTGTCAAAAGTGAACCGATTTTCACGTTTGAAGGCATTTTGATCATGATTTGTCCTATATATTGATTCTACATTCAAAATCTATTAATTTTTGATAATAAAATTTTGTTGAATTTGTTGGTCAAAAAAGCATGTACTCCCCCTTGTGAATTTTGGAAAAAATATTTTTTCAAAATTTAGAATTGCGAATTTATAGTTTTAATCGTTTTTATTTGTCACAATTAGCATAAAAAACAACATTGCAAGTGATTTTGGGGGGGTCAAATTTTTGGTCAAATATCATCCCAAAATCGACAAAAATTTTGACATGTAAAGTTGTCAGATTCCATAGTGTCTATATATCAAACCCCATAACTTTGTCAAAAGTGAACCGGTTTTCACGTTTGAAGGCATTTTGATCATGATTTGTCATATATATTGTACATATATATTCTACATTACAAATATATGGATTATTGCAAACACTTTTTGTAAGTTTTTGCTAAAAAAATCATGTACTCCCCTTACTCATTTTCGAAAAGAGTTTTTTTTAAATTTTAAAATTGCGAATTTATTTTTTTAATCGTTTTTGGTGGACACAATTTGTATAAAAAACGACATTAAAGGTGATTTTGAGGGGGTCAAATTTTTTGTCAATTTGACAATATAGGTTGTTTTTAATAATTGTACTTATTTACTTTAATTTAATTTTTTTGCATATTTGATGTATTGTTGAAAATTTCATAATACTATGTACAGCTATCAAAACTGCAAAGTAATTTTACATAAATGAATTCAAATTTAAAATAAGTAATTATACAAAAAGGTATTTAATATAATAATAGAAAAATCTTTAAATTTGTTATCTAAATTTTTTTAAAAAATTGTTATATTTATTATTCGGAATTTCGAAGATGTTCCTTCTCCTTTGTAAACGAAAACTTAGTTTTATTTACAATATCTCAGAAGGCACATCTCTGTCCATTAAAATAATTATAAATAGCACAATTATGGTAATCAATAGGTTGGAGCACCCATTTTGAATGCCCTAAACCGAAACTCCAACAAAAACTCGACGCAATTAGCGGATTTGGATTTGAGATTTGGGCAAACTTAAAACAAATCCGAACGCGTTGCTGTTGTTGTTTTTACTGCTGCTGTTGCTGCTGCCACTGTTGTTGTTGTTGTTGATGTGGGCGTCGTTTCTTGTTATTGCTGGCAATTAAAACGCACACCCTGCCCACAGAGAGGGTGAGGGAAGAAAACAAAACCACCCACAGCAGCCACGCCCCGCGCATAAACCGTTGTTTGATAATGTTAAAGTGGCGCGCAAACAAATCAAAAAGCATATTGAAATTGGGTTAATGTGCAGTCGTCCTGCAGCGGGCTGGCTAAGGACAATGCGTTGACTGTTTACTTTACGGGTTATAATCCCAAAATTAAGCGCGGCCCGAGCATTAAAATTTTCCGCGCGAGCGGGTGGGTTATCGGGGGGTTACCCAACTTTGTCGTTGGCTGTTGTTTCAAGATAAAACTTCATGTGCGTTGGAAAAACACCAAAAAAAAGAGTGCGCGACAAGGGTGGCTAAAGGGGGGTTGGGTGTTTGGGTGGTTCACCAGCAAGAGGATTTCCGTTTGACAGCGGCAAACACAGGCGCAGACTCCGCATATGTCTTATCGTTATCGTTATGGCAATGTCATATGTTACGCACATTTAAAGCGTATGTTGAATTTTCCATTGTTGTCACCTGATAGCGTTCACAGGACGCACAGGACCTGCCGCTGCTGCTGCCACTGCTGCTGCTGTGTGGGAATATATATATATATACCTGACATAGTCTGGACACAGTTTCTCACACTTTGCACGGCCTTTACGGTTAAATTTCGTTACATGTGCTGCGCGTTTTTTCCCGGCTCGTTTTTATCAATTGGCCCAAATGGAAATACCCGCTAGAGGTTAGCGTGAGAACCGCTTGAACATGCTCAACGTGGCTCTAAGTTATGGCCAGATAGATCTTTTAGCATATAGCATCACATTACCTGAAGCGCGTGCGCCCGTTCTCTGCCGCCGCATGCAGCGCAGCCGCAACACCCACATTAGCAGCGGCCCAGCGGTGGCGAAAACGAGCGTCCAATGTGCCGTTAATTGCTTTATGGCTGCTTTTTTCAACAACAACATATACATTTATATATGTTTGTTTTTGTTGTTCTTTTTTTTTTTTTTGGCAGCGTGGGAATTTGCTGTCAATCGGGTAAACGCTTTTTTTTCAATGTTTACTTGTCGCTTTGGGCAACTCCTACGCAAGTGCTCTCTTTCTTTCACTCACACATTGCTTCACTATTTCTATCTCTTTCTTCTGTTTTCACAATTGGTAGTTCAAGTTCAGTGTGCGCATTTTGTTTGATTTATTTTTAAACTTTTCTATTTGTTTTTAGTTGGGTATTTGCCTTTAACAAGATTAAGGTCAAGCAATGGCTAAGCAGCAACGGCTAAGAGAAGCGTGAAGCGACTTTCAGTGTCTGCTCTTTCCCGGAAAGAGTTCCTTCATTTTTATTGACAAAAATGTAAACTCTTTATGTATATATTTAGATATAAACAAACATAGCTATATAAAAAATATTTCACGTATAATTTGAATTTTCATTTGATTATTTTTTAAAATATTTTTTATGACATTTTGTTAAAGTTTTTGTGTGCTTTATTTATGGTATATTTTTTTTGATTTCAAAATATTTAATTTCTATCAAAAATCAATGTTAGAGTAATTTTAACAATAAAATAAATATCTATCAAACTTAAATTCATTTATGAACATAATAATTTTTATTATTACGATTACGCAGATAGAGTATTTTATATCCGTTTCCTACGAAACTTTTCTTCCAATCAATTATTTATATTATTGCTCATATTTAATGCGCTGACTTGCTTTTTATTTTGGTTTGCTTCCTGATTCTACGTATTATGGGAATTTGTCTTATTTCCGCTGTTTTTTTTTTGGGCATGAATTAAATATGCTGCGATTAAATTATGTGTTGGCAATTTATGCATGTACTATATGAATATATATATATAGAAAACATATATCCTGTGCCATTTTGGGCCATTTAGAGTTAATAAACTATCATTAGCTAACTGCTATGCGGGGTAAAATCGCCTTAGAGAAACTTCCCTGCACCCTGAACAACATTTCCGCGCAACAACAACAATAACAACAACAGTAACAGTAACAAAGAGAACAACAACAATAACTAGAACAACGCCGGATATGAATGACCTCGGCGGCACTTCAGACGCGCATGTTGTCACATTTGAGTTGCGGATTAGCGGCGCTGCTCTTTAGGATTATGATCATTTAGCAAATCTGTTGCTCCTGTATATGTATGTATGTACACATACATACGTACCTCTCGGATGCTTACAGATTTTTGGTGGCACACAGGACCCAGGCCCAGTCCGCCAGCTGAGCGACTTTTGACAAATGTCCCATTTTTTGCGGGCTCTGCACATTAAAGATACTTTGGCATGGAATAAATTTGTTTGCCCTAAACCAAAGTTGTTTATCATCGACAAGCTATAGCAGACATATACACATAAAGATAAATTAAGAATTTAGTGTCAATATGTACTAGAACTAACTACTTGGTTAAAACATATATTCTGCTTTTAACTATTCCAAAAAATTATTATAAATCTGAAAATTCAAGTGTATAATTTTAACCAGATTATTCATAGAATTAACAATGCGTTTCTCTGTGTGTAAATGTATGTATGTATATATATATGAGCTTACATATTTCATTCATGTCTAGTCTAGTGTGTGTGACTGTCAAATTCCGAACTGGCGAATACGTGACCTATGTCAATAAACTTGTAATTACGTGCGAATTCTTGGATTGCCTGCTGTTAAATAGCCAACTCATAGATACATATATCTATCTATAGGTTTCTGTATGTGTGTGTGTGTGTGTGTATTAGAACTGGCCCAAAAATCAGCAGGAGCCAGCGGGCCATGCATTTTGTCAAAACAGCGCCAAAATCACGTTCGAAACTATTTTATCAATGGCAACGCACAAACTCTGCCCAAAAACTGGGCCCTGACCGTAACGAACTGCACAAACACAAATACATAAGAGCTGTGTGCGATTGGCAACAAAAAAAGTGTCTTGTATATTATGTACAAAAGTCAAAAACTCCTGCGGTGTCAACCTGTTGCACACACACACACACACAAACACATCCGGTTGCCATTGAGGATCAATGGAAATTAGTAACATTGCAAAAAGTCAATTGGTCTGAATCCCAGGCAGAATACCTGCGCCTAGCCGAGTCTGCTGCTGAGCTGGCCAATGGCTGTTACAGTTACAGGTAGTCCGTTTGGCGAAAAGAAACTGTTAAAAGTGCCTGCACAGGACGAAGTCCGTTCAGTTGCAAACAGGTGATCGTCGGGTGACGAGCAAGTGCTAAAAGTGCTGTAAGCAAAACTCAAAAATAAAAACCATATTCAGATACATACATAGTATATATACAGCACAGTGTTGTGAGCCGGCTGAAAGATGACGAATCAACGTCGTGTGCGCAAGGATTGCTATGAGAGCAGATTGCATGGTTTGTGGCCTGGGAAAACATATGAAAATAAGAAAGAAAACCCATACAAAGCTTATTTGAAAGACGTTTGAAACAAAAGAAGAGTTCTTTAGCATGTTATTGCTAATATACTCTAAAACATTTTAAACAAAAGTAAAATGTTTCTTACTTAAAATACTGTTTTCAGAGATTTTGCAAATCTTCAAAATTAATAGATAGTTTCCAACATAATTTCCTGATTTCAGTTTTCACCCATTTTCAAAATATTTAGTTTTCTAATTTTTGCTCCCATATTCTATACGATTCTTGCAGATATAGCCAAAACGTGTGCCATGAAGGAGAAAAGCAAAAATGCGGCACGCACTCGTCGTGAAAAGGAAAATACGGAATTCTGTGAATTGGCCAAATTATTGCCATTGCCAGCGGCGATTACATCACAGTTGGATAAGGCATCCGTCATCCGTTTGACCACATCCTATTTGAAAATGCGCCAAGTTTTCCCCGATGGTAAGTCAGCACTCACTACTTTACTAACTACCGAGTGCCAATTAGTTCAATTAAATGCCGCTCAATTTGCCGTTCGCCTTTGACGTTGGCTTTTCATCATATGTGTGAATTATGTACGTGGCGCAACTCGCTGTCAAATGATGTGGAATCCTGTGACGGGCACGCGGCCGGCACGCTCATTATACCGTTGCTATCCGTGGCAGGACACAGCAGGATATTGCCGTGCGCCTTTGTTATTTAACGCGAGCAAAAATTGTGCGCCAAACAACAATAACAAGACGACAAAATTTCAAGTTTAAAAGGCGATGTTTGCTTAAAGCATATGCTAAAGGAAAAACCACTCAACAATGCGCAGACAATAAACAACAAGCGGTCGCCGACTCGCGGGAGGGTGGGGAAGGTGGAAGGGGGGGGGGGGGGCAGTTTAGTTAAGGGGATATACCGTCAGGAAAACACAATGGCGGCCTGTTGTTTCCACTCAAAAAGCAGCGAGCAGCGAGAGAACGACGAGACGAGACGAGACGTTCCCTGGAAGTGGATGCCCAATAGGTGGCGCTGGGTGGCCACCAACTTGACTCAGTGTATAAGTGTGTGTGTGTGTGTGTGTGTGGGTGAGATTTTTGTGCTGACTATGAGGGTTGCACAATGCTGAGGGTTGGGGTTGTTGTTTCTGTTGTTCCATTGTGCGCAGCGTTTTGTGCTTTTCTTTTTTTTTCCATTCTCTCGCTGGGCTTTATTGCAATAATTATTTTAATAATAGGCAACAAACAACGCGCAAGGAAGTGCGCGTACAATGTGCACAGGAACAAGTCAACAACAACAACAACAACAACAAGAGCATGGACCAAGAGATGACATGCAATGAATATCGCCTGGTCCGAGTACGTGAGAATTCTCAATGGTTTCGCCTGTGAATGGGCCACCTACGGTGCTGATGACTTTAATTGGGAATAATATTTAGACGTCAACTGCGGGCAAGTTGAGAGTGGGCGGGCGTCTTGGGCGTGTGCCGTCGCCGATTTGGTTGACAATGTGTTAAACAGGCCATGGGAAACTTACTCCAGCGGCATTTGTTGTGCTCTGATTGGGCTGTCAAAAGTTAGGCGAAACAAGGAATTCATAAAGAAATTTAAATGTTGAGATTGAAAAACTATCAGCGATAAATTTAAATGTTAATGTTTACAAGCGACTTTGCGAATTTACCTTTTTTTTATTTTATTTCACAAATTATGCAAATTTAAATAATTGCAAAAATTATGAATTGGTTATTGAAATATGTTTTTGAATTTATAACTGGTTTTGAGTTTGCATTGGCACATGTTAAACGTCATATTTTAATTTTGCACAGCAAATCAACACAATAATTCTATTTACTATAATTTATTTTATTCTATTTACCATTTTTTTTCTTCTTAAATTTGACTTGAAGATTTCTATTCAACTTTGGAAACATATATTTTATAATATATAATAATAAAATATTTATAAATATGTTTTCATTCTTGTTCAATTGCAGGACTCGGTGAGGCTTGGGGCTCCTCGCCGGCCATGCAGCGTGGCGCCACCATCAAGGAGTTGGGCTCGCATCTGCTGCAGACGCTGGACGGTTTCATCTTTGTGGTGGCACCGGATGGCAAAATCATGTACATCTCGGAGACCGCCTCGGTGCATTTGGGTCTCAGTCAGGTGGGTGTTTGTTTGTGTGCGCAATTTATGCGCATAAATTGGCGAATGCCCTTTCTCTGGCCGGGCCACTTGCATTAGCAAGTCAAGTGGCAGAGGCGTTGCCATCAAATGGCACCAAGCAAATTTGCATTCGCATTGCGCACTAATTGGCACTTGCCACACGGCAGCTGGAATTAATTTTCGCGTTTTTCGTTGCATGCAACCAGGTCGAGCTGACGGGCAACTCCATATTCGAGTATATACATAGCTACGATCAGGACGAGATGAATGCCATATTGTCCTTGCACCCGCACATGCATCAGCATCCAGTGAGTAGCTCTCTCTATCTCTCTATCTCGTTCTCTTTCTATTCTCTATCTCTGTTGTCTTGTGCGTTTCTTCTGTTACGGTTTACTCATGCCACAGGCTGCCTTTCTCCACTCCCTACAGCTCGCCCAGACGCACACGCCCATTGGCAGCCCGAACGGCGTGCAGCATCCGGCGGCATATGGCCACGATCGCGGCTCCCACACGATCGAGATCGAGAAGACCTTCTTCCTGCGCATGAAATGTGTTTTGGCCAAACGCAATGCGGGCCTCACAACATCCGGCTTCAAGGTGAGCTCTACACAGGATACTCTTTACAATAAGGGAAAGCTAATTGGAGCGTGGTTTCTCTTAGGTGATACACTGTTCCGGCTATTTGAAGGCGCGCATTTATCCGGACTGCGGCGACGGACAGGGCAGTCTCATACAGAATCTCGGCCTGGTTGCCGTCGGTCACTCGCTGCCTTCATCTGCCATCACGGAGATAAAACTGCATCAGAATATGTTCATGTTTCGCGCCAAGCTCGATATGAAGCTCATCTTTTTCGATGCACGGTAAGTTACAGTCCGGAGATTTAGCAAAATAATTGCAACTAAATACACTTGGATTAATATCTGAGCAACTTTAGGGTCAGTATTGGGGTAACCATAGTAGAAAATTTTATTAAATGGTTTTACAAGAAGAATAGAAATATTATCAAAGCAAACTTTATTTAGATACTTTGCTAGGAGTGTAATATTTTTCGCCTGATCAGCTTTGACAAGAAAACACTGATCATAAACAGCCCATGCCAAAGCAAAGCTCTCTGGCAATTGCTACAGGCCATAAAAAAAGGCTCAATTTCCCTAAGAGCAGCAGCTACACTGGACAAATATTTAAACGGGTCGCAACAGAAACAAAAAAAGATTCTGCTTAAAAAAATACCCAACAACATCCCCCAAAAGATAACGAACAAGGAAAAAAGAAAGAAAAAAATAATAATAATACAACAAAAAGAAATGAATCTAAGCAAAATGAGGGGCCGTTGTGACAAAAAGGAAAACAAATCATTTCCCTCTTGAGCTTGATTTTGCTTTGTGTGCGTTGCTCCCAAATGCCGTGTGGCGGCGTCTGAGGGGCCAGCAGGCCAGCTGGGTCGGTGGGCGGGGCAGCCCTGGCTGAAGGAGGTTGTCTTTAAGTGCCTTCGGCTATACCAGCGATACCAGCTGCCCTCCAACCAGACCACTTTGTCTGACATTATTGTCACTCAATTACCCTCATGATGTTGCCACCAACATCAACGCGCGGCTGCCATATGCCGTCTCTTTTCCGCTCAGCGGTTAAATATATGGCGTAAAGCAACCCCAAAGTGTGAAACAGCCCTTTTTTTCTCTCTGTGTACGTGTGTGTGTGTGGGCTGTTGTTTTTGCTGCATAATTGAATTGGAGTTGACAAAAGTAAACCGACCAACACACAACAGCACCAGCACCAATGCCCCTTCATTTGTTTAAATAAAAAACTTAAAAAAATATATGCACAAACAGATGAGTTTATCGAAGATGAAATACCCTTTAAAAAATATATATATTTGCCTCCACACAACACAATTTTTGCATATAAAAACAATATTTACGGCCGATGGTTGCTTAAACTATTTTTTGTATATATTGAAAATATATTTAACTTAAGAATATCTTCAAAAACTAAAAAGTTGTTCATATGAGAACTACATTTTTCACCTATATAGTATTAGTATATAATAGTTTGATGCTAATGAAATTTGGCTGAAAAGTTGGAATCACAAACAATTTAAAAAATTTTTGAGCTTGGTTGATTTATCTCAAAGAATATACAAGTTTTCCATATAAAAAGTAAATTCAACTATATAGTATATTAGTTCGATATATTTATGAAATTGTGTTGAAATGTTGAGTTAATGTAAACGCTAAGTTTGACTAAGATATTTTGAAAATCGAATATTTAAGACTTTAGTTTATGCTCGATAGTTCCTAAGATATAAAATCTATATAATTTGAGTCTATGTAAAGTTTCATATCGATAGTATATATATAAAAATATATTTTTGTAATGTGATTCGATTGTTTTTTTATGTTAAGTTTTGTAATATAGTTTTGGGTACGTAGTTGTCACATTTCATATTAAAACCCGAATACCCTAGCACGGGGAAAGGGTATCGAAAGTCCAACACGCGCGTAACTTGAGCGCTGTGTACACAGCCTGAATTTGTTGTTTTTATTTTAATTTTTGTTGTTTGCCATTTATTTGCTTGCAGCGTATCGCAGCTAACCGGCTACGAGCCGCAGGACCTCATCGAGAAGACGCTCTATCAGTACATCCATGCGGCGGACATAATGCCCATGCGCTGCTCCCATCAAATCCGTAAGAAAACAATAACAATAAGGCGTTGCGCACCTCTCACACCTCTCTCTCTCTCTGTTTCCTGCAGTGCTGTACAAAGGACAAGTTACCACCAAATACTATCGCTTCCTGACCAAGGGCGGCGGCTGGGTCTGGGTGCAATCCTATGCGACGCTGGTCCACAATTCGCGCTCCTCGCGCGAGGTATTCATCGTGAGCGTCAACTATGTGCTCAGCGAGAGAGAGGTCAAAGACTTGGTGCTCAACGAGATCCAAACGGGCGTCGTTAAGCGGGAGCCCATCTCACCGGCGGCTCAGGCAGCCGCTGTTGCCAGCGCAACTGCAGCGGCGGCGGCAGCAGCAGCTGCGGCAGCCGCAGCGGTGGCAGCGACTTCAATCACCTGCGTTGCTGCGCATCAGCAGCAGCCGGCTACGAGTACGCCCGCGCTGAGCGTTAGTCCCAAGCTGGATCCGTACTTTGAGCCGGAGCTGCCGCTGGCGGTGCAGCCGCAGCCGCCCAATGCGGCAACACCGGTGCCCACGAACAACAACAACAGCAACAGTAACAGCAACAACAACAACAGCAATAATAACAACGGAAACAGCAACTCGGGCGGATGGCATCATCAGCATCAGCTGCATCAGCAGCAGCAGCAGCAGCAGCAGGCGGGCAGCATGGATCACGACAGCCTCAGTTATACACAGCTTTATCCCCCTCTGAACGATCTGGTCGTTAGCTCCAGCAGCAGCGCGGGCAACGCGTCCAGTGCGGGCGGCGGGTCCAGTGCATCGGCCTCCTCCTCGGGCGTCTATTCGACGGAAATGCAGTATCCGGACACGACGACGGGCACGCTCTACTACAACAACAACAATCACTATTACTACGACTACGATGCCACGGTGGACGTGGCCACGTCCATGATGCGTCCCTTCTCGGCCAACTCGAACAGCTGCTCGAGCAGCTCGGAGAGCGACCGCCAGCTGTCCACGGGCAACGCGTCCATTGTGAACGGCACCTCGCCTTCGCAGACCACCTACAGCGATCTGAGTCACAATTTCGAGCTTAGTTATTTTTCGGACAACAGCTCGCAGCAGCAACAGCAGCAGCATCAGCAGCAACATTTGCTAGAGCAGCAGCACATGCAGCAGCGATTGCAACAACACCAGCAGCAGCAGCATCAATACCAACAGCAGCAGTATGGCCTGCATCAGCAACAGCCACAGCAGCAACAGCAGCAGCAGCAGCAACGTGTTGTCAGCGATTTTGCGGAGAGCTTTAAGAGCGTTAATGCGGCTGCGGCGGCTGCTGTGGCTGCCACGCCCCATTATACGAGCGTTATTGTGGAGCCGCAGCAGCATTATATACCCAACGATTTTGTGCATTAGCAGCAAGGCGCTTCTCTTGTTGTTGTTCTCGTTGTTGTTGTTTAAAAGCCCGTTGTTGCAATACTTTAGATCTACATTGATTTTAATGCGCCTCTCATTTTTTTGTAATATGTGGCTGAGCCACGGTGCAAGCATTCTTTTGCGTTCTCAATCTTCAGCACAACTATTTATTATCTATTATCTATTATCTACGATTAATATTCGATACATTTGTTTCGCTATTTTATGGCGCGCGTTTGAAAATTGCAAAAAGAACAAAAACTAAACATAAACAAAACAAAAAATTGTTAACAAATGCAAATACAAATACAAATTAAATATATATATATATATATATCTATATATAAATTGTAATTTTAAGCTCTAGCTATACACTGTTCATACAAATTAACTTATGTACTTACATATATCTATAGATGGCTGCTTCATTGAATCGCATATTTACATAAATATACCCTAACAAAAAACAAGTAAAAATATAAATAAAATAATTTATATGTATGTAAATATGCGTAAATGTGTATATAAAGCAGGCAGCGTTCTAAATTTACATAGATATCTGATATGATGATGTTTTCTTCATAAGTCGCGTAAATAATTGTACATGTAAATTTAATTGTAAACGTAAATTTTTCTAATTTGAATAAACAAATTATTATGTGGGTGAACAATAACATCAAAGAACGAGTGATTAAAGTGGGACTGCCTGACGATAAGATACCCTGCATACACACCTACATAGAAAGGAAAACAAAAAATTATTTGTCCAATTTTTGTCCAACTATACCGAAATTTATATTTCAGGATTATAACTATAGCTTTCAAGGATTTCGTTAAGTTGCAAGCTTTTTTTTTAGTTTGACGACAGTCGAGTTTTTACCAGTGAACGATTTTTCTACTCATTTCAACAGTCTGGCAGCACTACAATACAACGACACACAGATGGCGCCAATATAGCAATCGTAACTAAGCAGTGTATCAGTGCTGTAAAACACCGATTTAATATTTAAACGTAAATTAGCGCACAATTTATTAATTTATACCTAAATTTGGTTTTTAGCACTTATATGTGCATGATTTCAAGTAATTGCTTATCAATGAAATTTTTGATTGAGTGCATAAATTGATTTGTTTGTAATGAAACTGAATTTTTAGTTAACTTTGTTTGCTTGTTGACCATTTCGGTTTATTGGTCAGCTGCAAAGCAAACACTTTACGTCCTGTGACTGAGTTCGTGGCCTGTGTCCTGTGCGTATTGGCGCTGTCCCTGTGTGAGTGTAATTGATTTATTGCCTGCCATTTGTGCGCGTGTGTGTGCTGACCAAGTAGGCCTTTTAGAACTGTGCTATCTGCTGCAGATAAAGGGCTGACCTCTTTGGGCCGGGCTAATTGTCGGTTTTCAATTGCCTCAAAACAAAGGACCGTCTTCCCCTGCTGCTGCTGCAATTTGCGCCTCACTTTGACTTATTGCTCACTTATTTCTGTTAGCATTTCGAAAAGTTGTACGCCTCGACTCGCACATAGACCGCAAATTATTTAATTGCAATGCCCCGAAAACTTGGCTCCAATGCCACTGCTCAAGGACTTTTCCTTAATGCAATAATTTAAGTGCAACCAAACCACAAATTTCAGACACAACTTGCCTCGCCTCGCCTCGCCTCCACTCGACTCGGCCCAGAGCGCGCCAAAGGCAAAGAAGTCATATTAAAAATGAACAAACTGCAAAAAAGTCCAACAAAAAAAAATCGAGTGAAAATAGCAAGAAAACAGTGCGAAAATAGATGTGGGAGTTGCTTCGGATCTGGCTGCAGAACAGCTCGACTGCTCCACATAGGTCCACGGTGTGTGGCCCCTTTTTTTGTTTGTTGGTGTTTTTCTTATACCCTGTACACAAAATAAATTCTGGAACGAGTTGATTAGCTGAAAATGTCTGTATCAGCTCAGAGACTGCTGAGTTTTGAAGTAAAAATTCGTTTATTTGATATGCCGTTTGTCTAAAATCGATAAATATAGGCTTCTTAAGTAAATCACAGGGTATATTTGTGTGTATATGTGGGATTTTCTGTGTGCTGTACGAATGAATATAGTTCTTATAAATCTGGCTAGAAAATCATGTTCAAATTATGTTCATCAATCCGATATATCAAAAAAGTCTATCGATTATATCGATTACATTAATGCTTTGATTTCTTTTCACTATTATAAATGTTACGGCAGATCGCCGCTGATTAGAGGGTAGCTCCTAGTGAAGCACGCACGAACTGAGCGCTCCTGCTTATTTTATTGTTGAAGAAACCGAAATGCACTTTAATAACGAAAGTTGCGCCATTTTGAGGAACATCCGAGCAAACATTTCTGGCAAATGCAAAACCTAATTTTGGCTTAAGCGCAAGTGCAAGTGCAAAGTATTTTAATTTAAAATTCGTGTCGGATTCTACGTGCCAGCTGTTTGGGCCTGGCCATTTCAAACCGGACAACCCGACGACGCATTTTAAATAAATGCGGCAGCTGCCCCAAAAGAGCTCTATTTAAATTAAATACGACAAACTGGCATTTAGATATGGCACACATAAAATGGGACTCAGCGTAACTTTCGAGATATTTGCCAAATATGTGCTTGATATTTATTCTAACAATTAAAGAGTCATTTATTCGAAGCTGTTACACAACACTCTCAGTTAGCTTTGTTTTGGCATATGAACGGCAGTTAGATTCGGCTGTGTTGCAAAACGATGAATGCGCATATATTTGCTCTAAAAACTCTGTTAACGAGTGGGCAACGCTGCGTTTCATATTTTTCATATTTCTTGTGGGTTTTTTAAGCCAATGCGTTTGTTATGACTCATCAATTTTGAAAACAAAGGATGGGGGAAAAATAATAAAAAAAATAGCTAAGCGCTCGAAACGATTTTTGGCATTTGTTTTGTTCAATCGAAACGCGTTTTGGCAAAACATTTTGTTGATTTTCGACAAACGGCAAACCGCAGCTGTTAAAAAATGAATTCCATATGCACAAAAATGGATATTAAGTTTAGCAGATCTTGCGATTTAGTTATAATAAAAAATCTACTTCAAAGCATTTTTTTAAAATGAGAGAATGAGGTTAATGTAGGTTCAAACCAAAATATGGGTTCGAACCGTAAGCTGAACCAAACACAAAATATCTTGGAATGTGTCTTGGTGTGCAGCCCTGGTAGCTAAATAGAGGTTGATCTAAATTTTAAGTACATAAAGTACACACAAGAATAACAATAAAATTTCACTTCATACTGTATGCAAAGAAAAAAATTCTTATACAAAATACAAATAATATGCATGTTTATTTTAAATAGCATTTGAATAAGAGAACAAACTCGGTTAGATTCAAAGCGCTGCGTCATGTGCAGATGGCCATCTCTAAGCGGACCACAGTGACCGACCCGACTCCTGGCTCGGAGCTGCTCAAGCATCATTGCGGTTGGGCACGGAAACGGTAAGCGATTTAAATTTGTAATGCGTCCAGGTTGCAGCAGGTGCTGCAGCCAGAACACATCTGCCAGCAGCAGCAGCAGCAGCTGGAGAAGCAGCAGGAGCATTGGCATGGCACACATTTGGCCAGATTGTGTGGCTGCTAAATGGAAAATTCCAAGCCTATTACATAAATGTTTAAGTGGGCAAATAAGTTGGCAGCAAAACTGTATTGCTTGCAACTAAGTCACACACACTCAGCGGGGTGTGTCCAACGGGACTGGCCAATTCCCCAGTTCATTGCACGCAGCTGTACACACTTTTTGTCCACGAGGGAGCGGGGAAAACGAACGGTCACGTTAAAGTGGACATGGTCGTGGATCCGAGCGAAATGGGGCCAGTTGAAAAGTGCAATTGGCAAATGCTGGAAAGCAGTTGAGAGACGAAAGTGGTAAAACGAGTGCCGCAAAACTTGCAGAAAAGACAACTCTGGTAATTTGTTCTGAGCGGCTTTTGTTTTGTGCGCCTTTTTACGTGCGACCAACTTGTCGACAAGGGGGACGCGGGGGGGCATTAACAAAGGATGACGACGGACATTCGCTAGCCTGACAACGGACGCTGATTGAGTGTGAGTGTGCGTGTGTGTGTGCGGGTGTGTGTGGGAGTATGTGTTGGTGTGGGTGCCTTAAGGCGCTTAGCATCCTTTTCTTGAGCTTTCACTTTTCAATTGACCTTTTCTGACATTTTGAGCATTGCCCGAAATTTATCACTTAATAAATTTTCCTTACCCTGTTCCTTTTCCTTATTTTTCTATTTCTAATAGTAATTGGAATGGTTATGTTATTCTAGAAATGAATATATATATAGATATATACAGATATATATATATAGATATGTGATTTGCGGTTTGGTTAAATTGAAGTTGTCTAAATAGAAAATTGAAAAGGTTTTTTTGTGCCAAAAAGAGGAATTCGGCAGAAACTCAAATTTCGACTTATATCAAACTTAAAATCATAGGGAATATTAAAGTTGCGCGCAAGTAAAAACAAAACAATAAAAAGAATAATTTAATTTGATACTTGCAATATTATTACAGTTCAAAGGAAAATATCTCAAAAACGTTTGGTTATAAAACGGATGTGATTTCGATTTTTATGCTTGCGAATGCTGTAACGCAGTAGATTTATGATGCATTAAGAAAAGATTTTTGAATTTTTTTATTGAATTCCCATTGATCTGCATAAGAAGTGAAGTGTGTTTTTGTGCCCGTTTGGCTTTTTGCTAAATTGTAGCAGTAAATGTCATAAAAAAGGATGCCAAAGCCCGTATTAACGTTTTTTACGCACATCACTTTGTCGTTCATAGCGCGGGGGGACGGGGGGCTGCTGGCTGTCCTAAAAGCCAAGCAGCCAAAGGCAGGCACACACTTCTCGCGCTACTGGGCTCCTGGCAAATCCTTTCGTGCAGACGTAAACGTTTTGCAAAATTTATGTAAAAGATTTACGCATAAAATTGCGCGTCATTGAAGTTCAAATGCGGCGATTCGGATTTGCGATGCGTTGCGATGGTGGCGCTGTTGAGGACAAGAGAGAGAGAGAGAGGGGGGCGGGAAGTGCGTCGACATCATCAATATACTTCAGCCATTAAGTGTGGCAGTCAACTTGACGGAGGCTCGAACTACCAGCGAGGCAACAGCCTGGTGCTAAACGTTGCGCATACGCCATGTGCGCCAAGTACAAAACTTAAGCGTCGCTATTACAGCAAATTGAATAATATTCGGGGCGAGTGTGTGGGCGTGTCACCACACACACACACACATGTATGTACATATGTGTGTATACATACTTATGTATGGCTGGGAGTGTGCGATATTTTATGCACTTATTTGCTTGGCTTTGAAGTGCGCACAAATACGCCAAACGCTGCCAACAGTTTTTGCTTTCATTCAAACGCTTGCAGGGTGTATTATAAATATATTACACAATTTGTAACGCATACAAGTCATGTGGAAAAAAAACCATGCTTGCTCATTTCTGAGTTTTATAACTCTCTAAAAAAAAAATGAAATATCCCAGTTTTCCTATGATGCAAATTTTACTATTTAGGTTTGGAATTTGAATTCTTGCTGTCTCAGAAAAAGATTCAATTCAATGCATTTACATTTGAAACCAAATTTATGATCATTTATATGTTTAAGACCTTTATCATGATCCTTAGAAATTAAATATTTGTGTGAAACGAATGGCTAGCTATAAAATGCATGCAAGGGTATTTAATCTTCGATATTCCATATTTTACATTGCTTTCTTGTTGTTCTTATTTTTTATTATTTGCATTTTTCTCAGCTGCTTTTTATCAGCACACGCACAGACCTTGTCTTCTTCTGGTAAGGGGTTTTTATTTTTGGCTTGAAACGCAAGTCGCTTAAATCTCAGCGATATATTTTACATCATTATAGCTGCCGGCAGCGTAGTGGTTCTTATTGTTGTTGTGCTCATTGTTGTCGCTGTTATTGTTGTTGTTGTTGTGCTTTATGTTGTGCTGCTTTCTCGCGATTTTATGACTTTGACAGCGCTGCCTAAGCCCCACCCCAACGCATCCCTATCGAGTGTTGCTATTGAAACAGATTTCGCTGACGCTTATTTATTCTTTTTTTTTTTTTTTCGTTTGCAGCCCCGCTTTTCCTTGCTGTTTGCACTTCCAATGAAAATCATTTTTCGATCTGTTATTTGACTGCGTGTGTGCGGCATTGGCTTACCTTGATTTACCCAGCCCAATGAAGCCGCACTTTTGGCATCATTATCTGCACGGCATCGAATGCTCAAGCACTTTGAGTTATGCGTCTGCCTGGCGCTCAAAAAGCATAAAAAACAAATAAATGACAGAGAAAAACGAAACACACTCACACTCAAATACACACGAAGATATCACAAAGATACATGTGCCGCGGGATACGAGATACACACCCTAACACACACTTCTGACCACATTCCGTTTGACACTATGCTACATGGGTGCTAATAATTTGCTAAGCTTAATGAAAGCACACAAGTAACAATAAAAAGATACATTTCTAAAAAAATAAAAGCAAAATTTTAAATTGCAATTCAATTGAATTGAAATTGAACTCTTTTTTTGCAAAATGAGTAGACTTGCATAAAAGTCCAAAAATGTTAAAAAAAAAATTGTTTTTAAAAGTTATAAAAGTTTAAATCTTGTAAATTGATTAAGATTTTGCAAAGTTATGGGAGTTTGAAGTCTAGAAAGGAATTTTTGTATTTTTACTGAAGAAAATTTTTGTACAAAATTTTACACGCAAAATCGACTAAAAATAAAAATGTGCGATTCTGAATACCAGCATTTTTTTTCAAAATTAGTAAGGAGCAACCCTTGTATAAAAATCAAAAAATGTTTAAAAACATTTTATTTTTTGAAGCCTATATTTTAATTTCAAACTAAGAATTGATTAATTCCGTATGTTCCAATTTGATGTTCGTGTCAAAATGTGTGGCTTAGCATGTTGTTGGCTGTCAAGTGTAGAGGCGAGCAAAATTATATCTGACAAGAATTTTGTTTTGCTTTGCGTGTTGTTTATCTCTTTGGAGCAGCAGCCTCAAAGGCTTTTTTTGCTCAGTTTTCGTTTTTATGCTTAGCAAGTCGGTTGTTTGATGTTGGCCCTGGTTTTGGGGGACCCAACAATCTTCGACACAATCTTAATTTGGATAAGTGCAGTTTTTACAGCTGCAGCGTCTGGGCAAGAAAAAGTTCACACATATTTCAGATACTAAACCGTTGTTCGATGTTATTGGATAATGTTGTTTGGCACATAAACTGTTCAAGTGATGGTGCATTTGTGTGTGTGTGTGTGTGTGTGTGTGTGTGTGTGTGTGTGTGTGTGTGTGTGTGTGTGTGTGGGGTGTGCTTAACACACCATTGAACTGTTACGGAACAACAACAACATATGCACGAGTGTCCGGCGGTGGCCCTCCCATCGACAAATCCCATTTGATGTTCACTCAGCAGAAAGGCAACGCCAATGAAGCATGCAAAAGGTATTTCTGTTTTCGTAGCGGGCTTTTCTCTCTCTCTATCCTCGCTCCATCTCTCGCTCGGACTGAGATTTTGGCTTTGTAACTCAAAATCGACAAGCAGCAACAAGGAGCAAATGTGCAAACATCATGAAAAAAAGCGCTGGCAAACGCACAAAAAAAAAGGAAAGCCAAAAATAAAACAAGAAAATACACAAGGAGCAAAGCCCAAAGACAAAGGCCAACAAGTAGGAGTCTTCCAGCTGATAATGCTCGACTAGAAGATGCCCTGTTACCGGCATCGAATTTATGTTATCCTATTCTATAGAAATTTCGTTCTGTAAATTAGTAGATTCCTTGTCTTATTTTATTTTTGAACAAATTTTTTCAAATATCTTAAATAATTTTTTTTTCTTTTTTGTTAATACTATGAGTAATTATTATACCCATTTTTTCCATTTTAAATATAGGATATCAAAAGGCTGCTTAAGGGCGGCGTCGACTTATGGGAAACTTTTCGCCACGCATTTCGTATTCGTGGGCTCTTTTTATTGAACTTTTGATTCGTTGTGCAGCAACAGCAACAGCAGCCGCAACGGCAGCAGCATCCGAAATGCGGCGCATAAATTCTTTTTATTTAAGTTCGTACTTTGTGCGATTGGGGCCTTCAATGCGTCTGCGGATGCAGCGATGTCCGCGTTTCCGCCTTTTTATTGTAAATACGCGTAAGCAGCTGCCATGTGGGCGCCATCGAGGAGCAACTGCTGCAGGGGTCAAAGCAGAAGCTGTTGCTATTGTGCACAATACACTGTACATTGTAGATTGTCCATTGGGTCATAAAATGGCTTCCGGTTATGCTTGAAGTGAGATTAACTTGTCGTTTGCAATTTCTCTTTGATTTGTTTCGAAAATGGGGACGCATCTGGGACAGAGGTGTGCGGTGGTGGCGCGGTGGAGCGGAGTGGTGGAAAACGGGCAGCAGTTTGAGGTTGAATTGTTTTCTAGCTTTAACTCTGCCTGTTGCTCGGCTTCGGTTTCGGTTTCGTTTTCGGTTTCCATTTCACTTTCATCTTGCGCAACAAGCCCTCGACTCAACTGCCCAAATATATTTATAGATTTTATTCGTTACCTGATTACTCGTTAGGCGAGCAAATGAAGCGGGCCAACGATGCCAAGAAAAATATGTTAACTTTTTATTATTTTCAGAGTAGAGCTGAACTTTAAAACAACAACGCACAAGCATTTTTCAAATAAAGTTTCATGTATTTCATTCGAGATGCAGTCTACTTCAATGCGCATCCAACTAAGACTTACAAAAATTTTTGTATTTGGTACTTTATTATTTGCTGAATGAAAGATGAGTACCTGCTTATTGGTGATTTGGAAACACCCTATTCGATTACATTCACAACAGTCGTCCCATTATTACTCGTTACGCTCAGTACTTGCATACTGTTATTTGATACCCTGTGCTTTATTACTCGTTACTTAAATAAAAGCTAGTAAAATTTCTTGTTACTTTCTTATTCGTTGCCTAATTTCTCATTATTTAACTTCTGACTGCAATGCCCATTAATTTTTATAAATTTGTAATTGAAATATTCAGAGATTGACTTTTCGATACTTCCTCTCGCGTTACTTTGCCTTACTATCAATTCTTGAATAATCGTTACTCGCTAATTATCAAAACTGTATTGCTCGTTGCTTTATTTCTTTTAGTTAGTTAAAAACTTTTAACTTTTAAGCGAGTTAGTTAAGTTAATAAATTATTAAGTATATAATTTTAAAAATTTTTGCTTCTTGGTAAATAAGTAATACAGGGTATCACTGATGCCACTAGCATCAACAGTTTACGCTTCATTCCACAAAGAGCCATGTAATTGTTGTATTCTTGTTATTCGACGATTCGTACAAATTGATTTACAACGATTCATTTTGCGAGCATCTGTTTTGCGAGCGACCCACAACACCCCACACCCTCCCTCGTGGCTGACCGAGCGCCTTCTAGCGTGGAGTCTCAGGTGTGAGTTTTATTTGTTTAGAAATTGTTTTATGTTTTCTTTTCGGGCCCGCCGCTTGCATTGTGCGGGCTGCCCTTTTTCGCAGCTGCCCGAGCTTTAAGTCGGCCACGGCTTTTATGCGGGTCAGAAAAGTGCGCTCGGCTTTCACTTTCTAAAAACAACTGTAGAAACAAAAACAACAACAAAATCTGGCCCAAATAGCATCGCAGCTACCCACTGTGCAATTAAGCCACGCAATCAGAATGCAAGATGAAGGCTCGGCTCGCCAAACAATGGCGTCGAGCACCGCTAAGTTGACAAAATGGCGGCCACAAGCTGCAAAGCCAACAAATGCGATTCTTTGCCGCTGCTTGACAGGCGTTTGTTGTAGTCGTTGTTGTTGTTGTTGTTGTTGCGGTTCGTGCTGCCTTTGTTGTTGTTGGATTACACTTTTAGGCGCTGTTTGGTTTTCTGTTCCCTGTTTTGTTTACTAAAAGCGCATGGCTGGCTGCACTGCCTGCGAGTCCTTTCCAGAAGTACCTCCACATTTCACCTGTTAAAATAATTGACAATCCGTTCGCGACCTTTTATGTCGAGCGGGAATTAAGGCAAATCCTATGTTTGTTTGAAGACATTTTGCAAAGTGCATTAATTTTTATTTCATTAAAATTATTCACTTAAAAAATTTTAAAAAACTTAGAAAAAGTTTTAGAATAAGAGTCAGTGACAAGTTGTCCCTACTACTTTCTATGAAATGATTAATAATTAAGTAATAAAGTTATTTGCTTTTAAAAAATATATCATACATTGATCTCTAGATAATTTGCTTTGTGCTAATCTCGAAATGAAGCTAATAATAAGAGGAAATGCTTTGAGTTGGTTATACTGTAAAAATATTTATAATAATATTAAATATTTAACAGTGCTGGCAATTGTTTTGACTTAATATAATACATAATCATAAATTCATGGGTTGTTGTCAAGCGTTCCAAAGCATTTAATTACAAGTTAAGAGCAATACCAAGCTTATTTAGCCGTATTATAGCCAAGTCACTTTACCGACAACAGTCACTATGAAAGGCTCTGCAATATTATTTGGTTAGTATCTATATTAAAACTATTTTTTTTTTAACTTTAGTTCAATTTAAATCTTGCAGTTTTCCTGCTCTGCCACGCCCAGAACATCAGGTCCAGTCAGAAATCCGGAAAAAACACAAGTCTAACAAAGACATCTACACATTTGAAAACCACAAAAACTTCTGAACATCCGAAAGTTATCCCTTCGCCAGTTCCTGGAAAAGGTATTCCGGGCCGTACTCGCAGAACTATGCAAAGCATGGAATCGGAGCTGGGGGAAACTGCACCGGATAATGTCACAGAAATGTATTGCTGTTTTTGGTTATATCAAGGTCACCCGGCGTTGCCCGACGCCTGGGAGCATCGCAAGGAGTATTCCTTCGATTTCGTATTCAACGGCGAGTTGCAGAAGAACCGGCGTAACTTCTCTTAACAGACTCAGAGACGACCATCGCGCATGAGTCAAATGCGATACGTTACACATAAAATTATAATTAACTTTGTCTAACCAAAGAGACTGTTGTCCTCAAGTTGCCCCCAAAAATCCTGACAGCACATAATGGATTTGACACATTATAATCAGGTTTGCATAGCGTCAGCTCGCCGGGCGGTCGTCTGTCGCCACGGGGTGGCGGGGGAGCTGATAGCTGAGCTGAGTGCCTCAAGGCGCAAAAGATGCAGACATCAAACTTGGACCTGTGCTTATTTGGTCACCAAGTTTCCAAGCGTTGTTGATGTTGCTCGAGGAGCTTGTCAACTCTCCGGCTGAGGCTGCTGATAAACAGACAGCTGCTGAGGCAGCTAGAGCCTCATGTCTGGGCATTTACTTAGTTAATTAAATTCAACTTCTTCGGGGACGGAACAGGAGCCAGCGAGCGCATTCAGCATGCTGCCTGTCGCACGTCCTTCCCGTTGGAAATTGAAGGACCTGCTTGTCTGTTGGCCGGCTTTAGTGACAGAAGTTTGCATTACGTATTTGTTCATATCATAGTTAAATAACCCAATACTTCAGTCTGTTTGCATTTAATCTTGCATTTTTTTTTGCTCCTCTTCTTTTTCTTCTTATTTATTGCTCGGCTTCGAGTGGAAGTTGCATAATTCACCGGGCAAACTTGAGTAATTTGCTGCTTCAATGCTTAATGAAAACGCTTCGAAAGATTTAAATTTCTTTAGTAGTTGGCACCTATCTGCAAACAAAACTCCCATCTGCAGACACTGTAAATTGCATTTTACTCTCAACTGAAACTCTGCTCAAGGGACACTTCAGCCTTCATTGGATGTGCGTGTGTACGTGTTCGTGTGTGTGTGTGTGTGTGTGTGTGTTGTATGCCTGCAAATAATTTTAAACTGAATCGAATTGAAACTGATTCAAAGCGTCTTTGACCATTACAGAATCAAGTGCTCTTTTGCTAGCTAGCAAAGCAAAATCGATATATACACATATATAAATATGTGTATATTTCGCATTATTAGTTATATGAACCAATTGCATAGGTATTTGATTTTGATGATGAGATTTAACTGATATTTGATTTAAACCGTAAACCCAGTTACAACTTTTATCGATACACACATTTGCCAAACGATACCAATTGAAAAAATAAACTTGTTCGAAAAATTAAATACAAACTGGTTTCAAAATTGTTTGTTAATCTTTTAATCATTACCAAAACCCAGTGTACTAGCTTCACTTCGTGAACGAGTATTAAGATCACTCTACATTTTCAAGCATAATCAAATTTGATAATTGTAGATAACATAGGCCTAGAGTTTAACCGATATTTAACGAATAAGGTGCATTTAGAATCCTAGTCAAGACACCAACCTCTGAACGCGTTCAACGCAAAATTGAGCAGCTATCGATATCAGCGCATCTGTGAATCGATCAAACAGCTGTTTTGTGCTTAGTTTCGCGCGCGAATTCTACAAATTGGTTTTCATATCTACGCGTGCGAAAGGAAAATAATTGTTTATTCTTTTAATACGTGTAATTAAATAAATTTCGAGCGTTTAAGTGTGTGTGTGTGTGTTTATTAAAGATGTCTGTGCTGTTGGCGGACATAGACGCTACCTGCGCAGCGCTAGGCGTCAGCGATGGCCAACGCTACCAGGCGGAGCCCGACGCAGCCGATGGTTTAAAGGTAAGGTCAAGAGAAAGACGGGTGGAACTATCAACAGTTGAATTAAAATAGTTTGTTTTTATATTGGACAGCACTTGATTTGGATATTGCGTCGCGATCTAGACAATCACGAGTACCGTCGCCATCTGGGGCGCGCCAAAGTGCTCCAGACGGATTTAGTCTACATGCTGCCGGACTACGTGCAGGACGAGGAGTTGGCGGATTTGCTCATTCGACTGCTGGTCATACTGACCAATCCGACGCTGCTGCTATATCGTGACGGACCGCCAAACGATAACCACGGCCGAAAAGTGTTCCTTGAGTTAATTGACATTTTGCAGGGCTACAAAGCAGCCTTTGCCAGGGACAAAATTTGGACAGCATTGTTCGAGAAACTCAAGCAAGCACTAGAAATTGTAAGTTTTTATATATAACTTCTTCTAATAATAATCTCCCGCTCCGGTCCTGCGTTTATCATTATTTTCGAATATAAATTGACAATTCGGTATTTAAGAACGACCGTAATGAGTACAAGCAATTCACGCGAGGGCACGGATACCGAGACCGATACTGGGGATGAAGAGTCGCTCGACAATAAGTTCTACACGTGCCTGGTCTGCATGCGCACGGCCCGCAAACCTCGCGTCACATTCTGCGGCCATGTCTTTTGCTCATCGTGCATTGGCAAGTGGATCACCTGGCAGGGCAGCTTCGCCAAGTGCCCATACTGCCAGTCGCGCGTCGGCAGCAACACACTGATAACGGTGAACCATGCCCGGATTGGCATGCAGGATTATGGACGCCATACACGCTGCAAGTCGATTGCCGAGCATCGCCATTTCGCCGAATCGATTGCAATGTACGCAACGGTCCCGGAGTCGTCGATGTTCATGGGCGCCTATATTGAGCGTCCGCCCGAGCTGATGCCGCGCATCAAGCCGCTGCACAAACAATTGCTGCGCGATGTTTCAAGTATTCCAACACGCCGCACATTACTGGACGCACCGGTCTGTCAGCGCACCCTAATACTCATCATGCTCTTATATTTGTTTATCGTCTCTCTGGACGGTGATGGGCCGATCTAAAAAAAATCGCCACGATTCTGGTTGCCAAAATACGTTTTGTTTTGTTGTGTTGCATATTTTAAAGAGACGTCAAAAAACGTCTTGCCGTTAAATATGCTAGTTGAATGGGGCTGGCAAGGGGTAGGGGGACGTTTTCTATATAGCATAATATCCTCTGTAGAGAAGCCTAGCCAATTAACGTTCTGGCATTTGCGCAACTATTTTCCCGTAATCTTTATAGACCTTACGAGCATTAATGTGGCAGCAGTCCGCGCAAAACTTTTAATGGCCCTCGTGCAGCTGCCAGCGGACAAGTTGGAAAATGTTTTTAATACCCTTGCAGGGGGTATTACAACTTGGTTACGCTTTTGTGAAGCATAGAGCGAATTATATATTCGTTCGACCGATCATTCTACCATCAATAAAATAAATATTGTTTAAAAATCGAGTTTTTATATGAAAAATCGTTTCTTTGAAATTTGGAATATCTTCAAAAAACGATTAGTAGCTTTATTTTTAAGAAACTGAATTATGTTTTAATTGGGCTTTAGTTTTAAACAGATTTTTTAGTTGCATAACTGCTATGCATGTGAGAGTATTTCAGTATTCTGTTCTCCTCTGTTTGCCCTGATTTCCTTTTTCACATTTTCCCCAGTACCATTTGCTTTTTGTTTTGGCTCTGGTTGTGGCGCTGATGCTGGCTTTTGGTTTTGTGCTCCTTGTGCTCCTTTTGTGCGCTTCATAACTAATTTGAACTTCATTTACTATCTGTGCTTCATCTATAGCTAAAAGCTATTCAGCTAATATTTTTCTTTTTCTCGTAACCCTTGATAAGCAACAAAGCGAGTTTTAAAATTCGGCTGCGGCAACCCCTCGATCTGACCTTTGATGTATTTGCTGGTTTTGCCCCCGACAAACGTGTCAGAAATACTAAATAAAATGGTCAAAAATAAAGAAAAATTAAATTTTGTAAAAATCACACGAAATCAAATCGACGCCAGAAACTTTTCAGCTTTCAGTGAAGAAAACCGCAACAAGTCGAATTTAATAAACACCCCCACAGAAAAAAAAATAAAAAAAAGTGAAAAAGTGTAAAGTGAAATGCGAGAGGGGAAGTGCCAGAAGGTACCTTAAAATCAAACGTGTCGGGACCTACAAGGAAATCTGTGGTTTTTCTAGGCGTCGCCCACATTCCCAATGTCACAGTGGGCGCTAAAATGTGTGCGACAAAGCTAAAAACCACAAAAGCAACAGCAACAGCAACAACAACAACAACAACAACAACAACAAAAACCTTGTTGATACAATTTGTAGCATTTTGTGTGGATGAATGTCTGAGCATGAAATGTTTTCAATTGCTAAATTGTAGCTGAAAAGAAATGAATACAAAAAGAGGGAAATAAAAAAAAAACAAAAAATAAAACCCACACGTTTTGTCCAGCATCTTGGGCTTATGTAGGATGAGAAGATGAAAAGTCTGCGTGGAAAAGAAAATAGGAAAATCATTTCACTTGCATATTTAATGTGAAGAACAGAAAAAGTTGAAAGTCAATAGAACTTTATTAATTAACACTATAGAAAAGAGGCATTTGAACAAAGTTTTTTTTAACTTTAGTCATTTCAGTTTTTAATCGTTATCTAAGTTTTTCAATTTGTTTCCATTATTGCTTACACTTATATTGTAATTTTGTCCAGTCTAGCAAGTGTTCAAATCAAGTTGGTTTTTGCCTATGCATATTCTTATGTCCAGCCAGTGCAGATGGCGACCTCTCACAGAAACGTTTTATATATTTATTTAATAATTGAATAGCTTTAAAAAATATATATAAATGAAAATATATATAAATTTCGATATAGGTAGAAATGACCAATTTCATTGGCAATTATCGGCATTGAATGGCTAAAAATTTAGGAGCGTCAAAACTGATTTTGATGCCGTACTCGTAGCTGCAATATGGCAACATACACACAGGCGCACAAAGTTGTCTGCCCACTCTTCCACCTGCCCCTCCCCCTTGTTGGCTGCTCCTTCTGGCAGAGCGAAATAAATTCATTTAAAGCCGATTGAATCGACATTCATAACACTCCGGGGAGCAATTCCAAAGGATTTTCATGGTGCTGTGCTGCCAGCGAAAGAGTCGCCAGAGGATTTCTTTAGATTTTCATTTTTTTTCAGCTTTTTTCTTTTATTTTTTGTTGTATTTTTAGCGAATGTTTTTTAGGTTAAATGCTAGCGAATTTCTATATGGCTGCTGTCTCCACAGCTCTCTGCGGACGTTGATGCGCTCGTTGTTGTTGTTGTTGTTGTCGTTGATAATGAATGTGTGGGTGGGATTGGGATTGGGGTTGCCGTTGGCTCTTGGCTCGGTTTGGCAACTGACTTTTTATGCTTTACTTCCTTATTTGCGTGGCTTCGACTTACACGCTTTGATGTATGCGCGATGGCGAGTGGACAGCCGGAGGGGAGTGGACGGGCGGGGAGGCATTTGGGTTGCTGCCGCTGTTGTTGTTGCGTAGGGTAACCAAAAGCGGAAGTCATTATTAACTTTGGCCTTTGAGTAAGGCGCTGGAGCTCAGTTTTTTTTTTTTTTTTTGGTGGTGGTGTGTCGAATGTAGGAGCAGAAGAAGTTGGAGGCCGAAGCCGGAATCGGAGTCACAGCTGGTTTGTAGGCACAAAAGCCGCATTAGTTGTATTTATTTGTAAGCCAGCAGCAGTAACTGCTGCTCGTGTCCTGACTGTCCTGCCAGCTCCTCGCCGGGACCGACGCAAATTGATTTCAACTTGACTTTGTTGTGGTGGCATCTCGGATGCTGCTGTTGTTGCTCATCTGGGTCCCCTATTTGGCTGGGCCTCGCTGGGTTTGGGCCTTCGTTTCCGTTTTACAGTCGAGCTACATAAATTTGCAATTTAATTTAATTTAATTTCATTTGATTATTTTAACTTGACTCGCGGGATTTGCTGCTTAGATTTTTACACTGGGATTTGCCGCAAGACATTTTATTATTTTGACTTTTAATGTGCTCACCCCCACTCCCTCTTCTTTGCAGGCTTTTGCCATACGCAGCGAGGAGCAGAATCTGCTTATTGAACGCATCCTGGTCCTGGTGCGCAATGTGCTCCAAGTGCCCGCCAATCCGGAGGCCGAGTGTCGGGCGGACAACGATGCCAGTCTGCACGATCAGGTCATTTGGGCGCTCCATCAGACGGGCATGCTCGATCTGGTGCTGTTCATTGTCTCCTCGCCGGATGAGGAGCAGTTTCATCTGCACGGACTGGAGATCATTTGTCTACTATATCGCGAGCAGGTGAGTCTCACCCTTTTTTTTATACTTAAATCATCTTTCTAACAAACCAACTTGCTGGCCCTGCAGAGCGCCGAGTCTCTGGCGGATGCCTCGCTGCAGCGCAGCCTCAGCGAGAAACAACGCGATCAGCAGGAACTGCTGGCCGCACGTCGCCGCGAGAACGCCCGTCGCCAGGCGCGTCCTCCGTCCGGGCGCCATTCACGCTTCGGCGGCACCTATGTCATACGAAACATGAAGTCCGTATCCGATCGGGATATCATATGCCATCAGCCGCTGCAGCGCGTTTCGGCCATAGATTTTGATCGCGAGAAACAGGTGCAGAAGCGCTCTCATCGCCACATCAAGGAGGAGGCGCAGGTGACGCGTCGTAGCGCCTTTACCGTTAGGTAAGACTTACATCCATTAGAAAAATATAATTGAGCTGCGTTCACATTTGTAGAATATATTATAATTTTATTTACGAAATGGAGAATACTTGAGTGTCTATAATCTTGATCTGTTGTAGCAGTCAAGAGGATCAAGTGAAAAAAATATACAACAATTTACCTAATATACATAACAATTATCAACGTTCACATGCGAAAAAGGCTTAACTACAATTAAATTATTGTGTTATATGGAAAGAAGAATTAGATTTTGCGCAGCTTTTTGTTATTATTTGATCTTTGGTTTTTCTTCAGATGCGGTTTCGGTTTAGATATCTTTTGTTTTGTTTTTGACCCGTCTGTTCAGTTAACGTTCGTTGTATAGTAGAAAACAATTGGAATGACAAAAAAGAAATTGAAATTGAAAACTTGAACCGGGCTTCATGTATATAGCTATATCTTGTGCTTACTGCCAACCATTTGTCTGCAGCAACTTCCTGCACTTCGGCTTGGGTCTATTGTGCGGGGCTGTAGATGCCATTAGCATCGGAATTGTTATGGTTCGTCTGCCAGGCCACATTCCGGTCATTGATTTTCGATTTTACGCTGCAGCCGAAGTTGAGCGAGCGCATAAAATAATATTCAATAATAAATGAAGGCATTTCCTTTCAGACTTGCCGCAGCAGCTCGCGCTCCCATCCAACTGCTACTTGCCTTATTTTATAGAATCACCCAAACGATATTGGGTGCCCGGCTGCCACGTTGCTTGGCTGTTGGCTTCTGGTTCTGGCTCTGGCTCTGGCTCTGTCTTTGGTTCTAGCCGAGTGGGCTAAGCGAAACAAAGACGTGGCCATTTTCGAGGCGCCGGTTGGCCAACGTCTTTGCTGTCTCCGCACTCCCTGATGGCCACCAGGTGCACCTATTTTATGATTTTCTTCTAACCAACAAACTACTTAAAGGATATGCGCCAACGGTGCCCACGATACCAAGTATTACCTGGGCTTCAGCTTCGGTTTGGCCAAAATGCATTTCCTGTTATACTCTACCTTCAAAAAATATTTCAATACTTTGAGAGCGCCAAATTATTCACAAATTTTGATACAACAATTAAGTCGAAGTGCTTCCGATAATATGCAAATACCGCTTTACTTTTGTCCTTTATTTGGAAAAGTATTAATTATACGCAGCAAATTTATAAATACAATTTAAATTCAGTAAAAGTGTTCTTTTCATCAAGAAAATATGGTTTCTAAGCACAATTACTTCAAATTAAAATCGTAAAATCTGTTATTTGAACAAATACAAAAGTAATTACGATATTCTTTAGTAATTACTCAGTTATTATGCGTTGAAGAGCATCTAAAGTTCGACAACTGTTAACTTTAGCACCCAGTTGTTGTTGCGATTTGCCGTCCAGCAGCCATAAAATGCCGAGCTAAGATAAAAATACAGCAGTGGCAGCGTAATCTTGGCGGCGCCATTGCAACGACACCATCGGCGTAAACCTCTGAGCTGTTAGCCATTGCAAATGTGCAAGCATTTTCGCAATGTGGGCCAACACTTTTGCTTGCTTGTTAGCCAGCTGGCTGCTGACTTTTGTTTGCTGGCCTGTTTTATGGCCGGGCCGTTTTGCTGGCAAACCAAATCTGCTTGGCAGCCGTAAATTTCTCCGGCCGGGGACTGTGATTAGACAAGTTACTCGCCAAACGCCCCATCAATAAGTTGGCCACCGCAAAAAGATTGCCCATGTGTGTTGGCCAGAATCTGATATACTCAGTGGAGCACGCCCCTCCAGCACCAGGCAAAGTTCATCAATGTCACGTGTCTGTCGGCCCACGACATGCAACAACAACAGCTAAAATTTGTTACCACTCAACGGGTATTGCAATGTTGCTGTACGCCGCCAGGCGGCTGCAATTTTTTCTGTTTTTTTTCCAACTCCACTCTTCCACTCTTCCCGCAGGCTCCATGCATTAATCTGTGACGGCAGCGATGCGTTTGGCCTGCGGTTGGCAGCTGGGGTTGTGATGCAGAGATTGGGAGAATGAATGCTTCTGGTGGGAGCTGCCGTTTTTAGCCCGCTTTACTCAAATAAATTGGCCAAGAGCAAATTTATTGCATAAACGCTGCCAATTGCCATTTGTTATATACAAGCACTAGTCGATGGGTACACTGTGAGAAAACGGCCTAAAAATAAACAAATTCTACAGATGAGTTCAAATTTTCGATAAAAGAAAATTGCAGCAAAAAACATATACTGCTTGATACAAAATAGACCAATTAGATTTCCATAATAAAATAAGTTTTGTTTTATAACTTTACTAGAGATCTAGAGACCTCAAAATTGTCATATGGCTTTATCCAAATGATTTTTGATTGGTTTTAATAAAAGGTTCTAACAATTTTAAGTACGTGCAAGTATCTTTAGATGTTTAAAAAACTTATAACGTCCCAGAAAAATGCAATGTTAGATTCTTTTGAATATGTTGGGTCTGACTTATAGACTTAAGTTCATTTTCCGGGTTTTTACAAATAAGTGAAAAAATCATGCATGTGTTGATGTGTTTGTTTGGGACTGGCACATGCACTGGCTTTTAATCAATATTTTATGTGGTATAATCATTTTTCATTCGTTTCTACTTTCGTTTTGCCATCCATTGCAGATTGTGCCTGCGCGAATATTGCATCGAGGTGCTCCGCTCCGCTTACAACACGCTGGTGCGGCAGGTGCGACGTGTACTGGAACGCAATGCCGGCTCGTCGAGTCACGATGACTCTTATCTATTGTGGGCCATACGATTTTTCATGGAGTTCAATCGTTTGAGTGGTCTACAATTGCAGTTAGTCAGGTAAGTGTGTGTATGTGTGTGTGTGTGACTTGCATTTGCCAATGTCAAATGCCTGCAAGTATCTTGCCGTAGCTGAGACACAATGTGCCATGTGGTACAAATTAATTGCCAATGATTTTGATAATGCCCGTAAAGCAAAGGCGGAGACAGAGTGTGCTAAAGAGAGTGAGTCAGAAATGGGGAGAGGCTTAGAACATAAAGCAAGCAACCCAAAAATGATGTTGATGAACGAGCACTCTTTCCCCATTGGCTAATGGAAAACTAACTAAGTGGCCAGCTTCAATTGGTCGCGTCAGCAAATATGCAAATCTTTCGACCAAGTTCCGCTGGGTTGGATTTTAATCAAATTAGTTTACCACAGTTTTCTCCTTAGCACAAACTATGCACAATTTTTATTTCGTTATTTATTTTCATGTTGGCTGAAGCTTAATTTATTATTTTTTAACAGAGTTCCCAAACAAGAAATTTTGCTGTGAATACCCCTGAAATCATTCTTAATAATGAACTCAACTGAATTCTTTTAACTCGGTAGCAAGTAGCATTTGCCACTCACCTCGTAACCGCACCTCGTAACCGCACGTCATAGCAAGTCCGAGAAAATTGTTTGTGGTTTCTATTTCACAGTTACACGACCTTTCGCAACAAGATAACAACAGAAAGAGAGAGAGAAAATGGGTATAGCGAAGCTTAAATACTCTTATTTGTATATGCATATCATTGATTCCTCTTGCGTAACATTATAATTTCTATCACAAAAATTGTTCCTCTTGTACAATTTTTTCATTCATTAAATAGGAATTATCAAAGTTTTCTAATTACAGTCTATAGCTTTCAACTATATTTGTGTTCGATCAATCCAAGTAATTAATTATAGAAAACTATTTTTATTTCATCGCACATCTTGCAGATGCCGAAATTCATATTGACAGCCTGAGGGAAAATGTGATTCGATTTGTGCGTAGCTCAGAAACTGAACTAGTACTCAGCTCTTGATTAACCTCTGTTTAAAACTATTATTATGTCCAGCATTTCATAGTACGTTTCGTGTCAAATTTTGATCAACCAGTGTCTAAAAATGGAGAGCGTTCACAAGCTGCACAAAAACTTGATGTCCCTACAATTCCCCATTTGCCATTCGCACTTTCCCCTGAACATTCTGAACATTTGTTGGGTTCGCCTCGAAATTTGGGTCCAGATGCTTGGCAATAGCTGAAAATGTGACATTGCTTTGGCCACAGGACAATTTGTTTGTCATTTTGCTGGATTAGTTTTGGAGACAGTTGCCCAGCTTGTGATTGCATTAACTTTTGGGGGTAAAGACAACAAGCACATGCAGAAATCAAATTCATGAGGCCAATCGTTGACCTATGCCACTTTACAATTGCGTGGGTGTTGACCGACAACAAACAACCAACCACCTCCCCCTATCCCCCCTCCCATCTAACGTATATATGTTGCCAGAAATTCTTGGTCCAGTTGTCGCCTGGCAATTTAAGCTTTTCGCTGGTCATTCGCTGGCTCTGGCTGTGGACCATTGTTGTTGGACACTTTATTGTTATACAGCTTGCTGTTAATAAAATTTTTGCTGTCATCTGCTTGCTCGCCTCTTTCGCTCTCTCTCCCCCTTTTGTCGCCGTCTCGTTCTCTGTCTTGGTCATTGCTCGTTGTGCTGTGTGGTGGGAAATTTCTTTAAAATTGTTTTGGTTACTTTCAAATTAGTTTCTGAATGACAACAATGAAGCTTTGCAAAAATGTTGTCATTCCGTTGCTGCAAAGTTTTCTCAACCAGCACCCCCCCATCCGCACCCTAACCAACCCCTCAAACTGCACCCCAACAAAAAAAGTATAGCCGCACTATTCAAAGTTTTTGGCTAGCAGCAGTAGCGGCTGCTGCTGCTGTATTTCATTTTTCCATTCCTTTACGCTGTCTTCTATCATGCCTTTTTGGCATTTATATATATATATATATATACATATATACATATATATACTTATATACCATGTTCTTGTCGGGCATAAAACTTTCTGTTTATTTCCACAAATGCAATTTGCCGCTGCCCGCCCGCTTTTCTCAACTTTCTTTATCGTCTGCCATTTTCTACTGATTTTGCACTATATAAAGCATGGCATTGCGATAATGTATGACCGTCAAAGTGGGCAAACTTGTGTGCGCAAAAAGGGCATATAATAAAAAGTGAAATTGAGTTTGCAGTTTTGTTTAGGCTTTGTTCTTGTCCCCTTTCCAGTCATTTTTTTTGTTTGCAAGGGCAGATTTATCGGGGCATTGACCATACAAGCTGTGACTTTATATTCATGGATATGTTGGATATATATATGATATGTTTAAACTAAAGTGCTGGCTGATTCCATATAAATGATCTGTACTAAGTTTTATTAGAACTAGCTTTATTATGAGAGGGTTGTATACATTTTAAACAAACATTTAAAATATTTTTTCTGTTTTTAAATTATTTTAAAAATTCATTTAAGCTCTTAACTAAGGTATTTTTTTTTATGTTTCTAGAGATGTAAAAATTATTTTTGTATATCCACATTTTCTAAGACAATGAGCTTAATTGCATTTCTTCTATTAATTTTTTGACCATACTTAATTAATTGGCATTAATTGGCAACGCTTCACGTTTGTTATTTTAAGCAATATAATACTTTTTAAATTTAAAAAAAACGATTAGTAGAAATACACAAAACATACACAGAGTTTGATTGATGTTTTAAATAATTGCAATTTTTAAGAAGAGGAAAAACAGAATTGAAACTTTAAAATACACACGTTTTATGCACCTAATTAACTATAATCATTGGTTCAGATGGAAAGGTAAAAGATGGTAAAAAAAAATGGGCGCCTGTTTATACCCTGAACCCATTGAAAATGGGTAAAAAGGGTATAATGGTTTTGTGCAAATGTATGTAACAGGCAGAAGGAAGCATCTCCGACCCCATAAAGTATATATATTCTTGATCAGCATCACTAGCCGAGTCGATTTAGCCATGTCCGTCTGTCTGTCTGTCCGTCTGTCCGTCTGTCCGTCTGTCCGTCTGTCTGTATGAACGCGTCGATTTCAGAGACTACAAAAGCTAGAAAGCTGATCTTGGTCTCATTCGGTTCGTATATTTCATACGCAGATCAAGTTTAAGTTTATTTCAAAACATCGATAACTCCTTCCGTTTTCTTATTATCGATAATTATCGCTTTTTTGACTCGGTTTTTTAAGCATAACTCCCAAACTATAAAAGCTAGAGCCACCAAATTAATTTTTTTATGTTCGCGTAAAACATACGAAGAATTTAAGCCCTTCAGGTTTTGGATACCTCCCCCAATCGCCCCCAATATCGATAAAACCAAAAAAACACAAATCAAATACTACACACGTGCAAATTGGTTTGTACATACATATCGATGATCTGAATAAGTCCTGAAAATTTCATAACGATCGTACATTTAGTTTACGAGCAAATCAAGAATCTATTTTCAGTAGTGGGGGCAAAGCGCAGCTGCTTGGCAATTTCTGTGTACATGTGCACGCATACATGTGCACGTCCAGAAAGTCTTGCGTTTTCCTAGGAATTTTTTTAGGCAACGGTTAAATTGAATTTTAACACAACGAAGTGAAGTAAGAGCGTGGTCCAGTGGGTAAGAGTTGTGCCGCGTAACGCGGAGGTCCGGGTTCGCGATTCAGCGGTGGTATGGTGGAGCAATGATGAATTGTTTTATTTTTTTATTTATTTATAATTATTATTTTTATTAATTTGTATCGTTTTAATGACAACTGCAAAATTTTCGTTTTCCTCGACTTTTTGCGATGGTTAACTAATGTTATATCATTCGTCAAAAATGTGGTAGTTTGGTGCAGTTGGTAAGAGTCGTGCATCTTAAGACGGGGAGACCGAGTTCAAGCCCCGGCTGCGGAACATTTCTTTTTCCGTTGGTAATTGTTTTTTTTTTTATTATTATTTTTAATAGGATCCATACTCATCAACTGCCGAGAGTGTGTGTGTATGTGTTCATTTCTGGGTTCAGGGTATCTACTAGTCGGGCGGTCCCGACTAGAGCAATCTCACTTGTTTCGTTTGTCCTTTTGCAATTTTATTGATTTTATAATTTATTTATTTCTGTTGAGCTGAGTTTCTGCTGTTGATGCAGCGACTGTCGCGCGCAGTGTAATTAATTTGATTTTAATGCCTTTTCAAGTGTTGCCGTCTTCTTCTTCGTTTCCCGTTGCTGCACATCGTGCACAAACTTTAATGACCGTCGCAGCAGACGTCGCGCTGCTAATTTTGCCAATTTGCAGGCAAATGCAGCCGCAACATTTGCAGAAACAACAACAGTTTGGCATAAACCAAACAAACGTGCGGCTTGTGGCAACGCCCACTCTAGCGCCAACTTAGGCTGCCACTCACTTAAAAATTAATTTTGTTAATGAGTTTTTCACGGTGCTTCAACCGGCAACTTGCAACTTGCAACTAGCAGCTAGTAGCTAGCAACATGCAACGTGCAACTGGCAAAGTATTTACCTGCTCCGCCCAACTTCTCTGTTTACTTCAATGCGCAAATCGAATACTCTTTACGTATACAAGCGCAAGTCTTGAATAAATCCTTACTTTGCTTTGTTTTTATTTTTTTTTTATGTATTTTCTATTTGGTTTTGTTGTTTATATTTACTTCTCCTTGTTGCAGCGAGTCGCTGAGCGTGCAATGTTTCCACTGGGTTCTGACGCGCATGCAACATGACACATGGACATGATTCAGTGCGACAAGAAGCAGGCGCGTCTCTGGGCCAAGCGCCTGCATGTGGCCCTCTTGGTAAGTAAATGCAATGCAGCTAGCTAAGCTTAAATCGCTCACTCACTGCATATGTGTGTGTGTGTGTGTCTGTGTGTGTACGTGCGTGTGTGTACATTGGCTTTTTGTTGTTTGCTTTTGCATTGTAAGTGCACTTCTGGGTGCACTTTGGAAAATCACAACGCTTCTCTCGAATCATGGCTTAAACCTTAAGCCAACTTCAACTGGTGCATCGCAACCTTCTTCTAAGTCATATGTTTTAGCAATTGAAGCCGAAATTCTTAGAGCCCAAATTTGCACGATTAATTCAAAGCAAAGATTTTGTCAATTTTATTTGTATATAAAAAGTTTTAAAAGATTTAAAGTTTTAAAAAAATAGTTTGTATATAAAAATAAACAGAATAGACAGACTCTTGGCTCTAATTTATTTATATATTATTTGCCCGAATAAAGAAATTGCTTTTCTTTAAGAAGTATTCATGGAACTCAAATTTGATTTGTAATTTGCCGTCATATGTTAAATACAGTTTATTTTAAAAAATTTGTATACAAATTAACATTATGACAGCTTTGTATATGTTTCATATATTTTATAATTTTCGCTTCTTATTTTTCTTATCTATTCAGCTGCAAATTGATAAATTAAAAGTTATCAAAGTTAGCCGCAAGAGCTGATGTGAATTATTAAATTAAAGTGCAAATGCTGCTTTTCGACTTCATTGAATGTCATCTGTCAATGAGATATAAATTAGTCTCTGGGACTCCAATGAACTGCCAGTAGTTGGTTGGTCTGAAAACGTACATGTTTAATGCAATAATCTGTTAATAAATCAAATAACTTAGGTAAATCTAATTGCAATGCAGTTCACACCTTCACACGTTTGCCTGTGGCTAAAATGGTTGGCATTTCTGACGTTGACGTTAATGCTTTATCAATAACTCATTTTTTCTTCTTCGTCTTCTTCTTCTTCTTCTTTAATTAAAGACATTCCGGGAATTACTGCAGAGCTTGCTGGGACTACAGAAACTGAAGGACGATAGCAACGCGCGTGGTCTCTTTGATATGTTATTGAACAATGTGTGCTATGTGCTGGAATATCGGGAGACAATACTGCATTTGTTAATGAACTACAATGAGGCCCATAGCACAAAGTGAGTACACCCAGAAGGCACCAAACCACATAGCAGCTATCTCAGAAGCAAAAGCATATTGGAAATAACTTAGACTGGCATGCGGCAGACACATCAGGACTTGCGTCCTCCTCATGCTTGTGTCTGTTTGCTGCATATGTGATGGTGGATTGAGATGCCCCGTTGGTCACAAATAACTAAGGCAAACACACACATAGAGAGGGACTATCGCTTAATAGGATTGGGAAATGAAGCTTCTGTTAAGTCCGAAAATATGTATGCAGCTTCTGGCTGGGATTCCAGGCTGATCGCTGACGCAAACCCTTCGACCTAATCGACAATCAGACATTGTTTGTCTTGACGGGATGCCTTTGTCTTAAGTCTTGGCGTGTTTGTTTGTCCATTTGGGTGTGGCGGTGTGTGTGTGTGTGTGTGTGTGAACTAGTTGCGCTTTGAATTTCGTTAGCCGGCGAAAACTTTAATTGATTCTACAAGCATGTGCTGCACGCGTGCTCTGGCATTAAAATTATAGCATTTGCTAAAAGCTGATGGAAGTGGGGGGCTGGTAGATGGGGGGATAACTGTGGCATGCAGCGCGTGTGTTTTTTTTGGTTGGGGTGCGCAACCAGGGCTGCATTCTAATTACCAACTTAGTAGCTTGTTGCAGGTGGGGTCGACATTGTTGTAGCCCTTAAATGATTTACATAGCTACTTACATGCACTTGGCATGCAGCTGCCTGCTACACTCATTAACACACACGCACACACGCACACCGCACAGCCCAGCCAGCCAGCTAGTTAAGTACTTAACTCCGAAAATAACTCGACTGTTCTTGCAGCCCTTTTGGCTGTTGGCTGATGCAGTTCTTCACATCTCCCTTTGCCTATTGCCATTAAGTTGAGACACTTGAAATTTTTGCTTTGTCTGGCAAAAACATTTGCGTCCTTCCGATTTCTCTCTATTTTTGACGTATTCGAGCAAAATCCATTTAGATAATTGAAATTTTTCGTTGCTGCATATGTGAATGTTCGGCAAAGCGGTTTCCACTTGCATATTTCTAAACGGATGCACAAATTTGTCTGTGAAACAAACTACAGCAATGTGCCGGAGTCTGATTTGCCTGCAATAAATGACTGGAAAGTGTGTTTTTGTGTCGCAGTCAGTCAACGGCAGCAAATGAAACTAAACACACGCAAAACTTTTACCATGGGAAATCAACAATTTTATTTAGTAAAACCAAGATCTTTCTCTATATTTCATTTCATTTTCTAATTTGTGCGCCAAACCTCATGTGGGTTCGATATTTAATTTTTTTAAGTCATCAGTTGAATTTATTTTTGGTTTTTTTCCAATATGCATAAGAGCATTTTAAATTGTGTTCGCATTGCCATAGATTCGATATCCTGCAAAAAACCAAGGGGTTTCTTTACATTTTGGTATTTAACTTTATCTACTTTATTTATTATTTGCTTTTAGTCTATGTTAAGATTCAATTAGTACTTTATTTTTATTCGCTTTGCTTTCCGGAGGTTTTTTTTCGTTATTTTTTCAACCACTTTTAAAGACCTTGGCCCACTGTGCGTTTTATACAGAAAGCGTTGACAATCTATTGCCAATGACAGTTGGGGTTCAAATAGTCACGATGAAGAGATGGACATAGATATAGATTTTAGGTAGATTTCCGTGCGGGCGGCTTAGTCAAAAGTTCTGACTAAATTAATTTAGCGCGCAAACAGGAAATTGACAGCGTGTGGGAATAGAGCAAATGCAGATACAACAAGACAGATAGATGCGACGGGCATGAATGCACTGGCTATTTTCTGTGCAATTGAGATGTGTGATATGCGCGGCTTTAACGGCAAGTTGTATATGAAAGCAAGATAGAACAAAAATTATACGTTTTAAATTGCGTTTTTATATAGTTTATAGTTTCATCTATGTAATCCGATCGAGCACATTCTTAATTGGAATTTGATTATAAATTTTACAAGGCACATATTCCTTTTGCTTCTAATAAATTATACGTAATTTGTTCGAAAGGAAAAAAAGGAAAACTAAAAAAAAAAAACTGAAAACTACCTTAAAACTAAAAGAGTTGAACATTTGTTAATATAAAACATTGTGTTTTTGTAAAATTTAAAAAATGAAATCCAAATAGATCGTAGTCATTTACATTTGTGTACTTAAACCAAAGCAGAGTATCTATTAGTTGTTGCGACGTGATGTTCCTGATATGCAATTGATGTGCTATTGAAGCGTTAATTTAATATTGACTTAAAAGTGCAGTGGAGCTGTCGAAAATCAGCAGAATCGATTAAATATTAACTGGTAAATTATACAATCATGTTTAGATGGCGCTTTCAATTAATCTCTGCAATTAGCGATAAAGTAAGTGCCGCTGCCGTTTGAACTGCAATCAAAGTTTGAGAGCTTGAGAAATTGAAGCCTTTCGGCATTCCCATGAATTATTTATTAGCTGGGTAATTTACGAAGTAGGTATATGCTTGGGTTGGTGTTTGGGGCTCTGGGTTCGGGCTTGGGCGTAGGATTGTGGTTGGGGTTGGGCTTACTTAGCTGCAATCAGCGCCCATCAGTCATTGTGTGGGCAGCGGTTGTTGAGATTGTTGCCGTTGTTGCTGTTGCTACTGCTTTTGTATTGCTGTCATAATTAATAATATTTTCATTATAAACGTCTTATGGCAACGAGCAGCGCTCGCTAACCGTTTGCCCCGCAACTGAGCGCAATTACATTTTATCATTTATTCAACATGCGCTCAAACTTGCCCAATGAACAAACGTTTGCCACCACCCCCAACCCACCGGGTCAACCACAATTTGCGCCCAAGTCTTCTAATTAATTCTATGCGCTGCCCAACATTGCTGTCAGTATTGTTGTTGCTATTGTTGCTGTTGTTGTTGACGTCCATTTAATCAGCGTAAACGCGAATATCAAATCAACAATGGCCAGTTACAGCAGCAGCAGCACCATCAGCAGCAGCAGCAGCAGTAGCATTAGCAGAAGCAACAATAACATTGCGTGGCAAGTAGCAAACCGCGTGCATAACAAATTAATTATAAATAATTTATTAATAATTTATCTTTGTCCCATTTGGCCAACACATGAGTTTGAGTTTCAGTGTTTGGTGTGCCCTTTGAGTGTGGGCGTGAGTGGGCTCGAGTGGCATGATTGTCGCATCGTTGCAGGTTAGCTAAAATCGATTTGTTGCCTCCTGTATAGTGGTCTGTGGCATGCGATTTGCTATGCCCCATGCACAGCATATGGTGCAGCAAAGCCAAATGCTGCACCCTCATTCTATACACTGCGGTTACTTGACGCTGCGGTCAGCGGCTGTTGCACGCGTCGCCCCTTCAAAAGCACCTGACTTGGGCACCGTTATTCAGGTGTCATGTGGGACCATATATTCGATTTGTCTGAGGTACCTTCACTGCTATTTATCAGGTATTTTATTACCTTAGCTTAATCAAGCTGTAGTCAATGGTTAAATATTGAATTCTTATATAAGATAACCTAATTTAAATTTAATCGGTCTAGTTATAGGTTTATTAACTATTATACTATTTGGCACGGAACATATTTAAGAGCTAAAATAACAGTTTTTGACTGGCTTTGCTGTTATAATACTGCATGCGAATATTGTGCAGTCGGTTACATCCGACTATACGTTCATCAATGGTTTTGAATTGCAGTTTGGTTATTCAGTTGACTTTCATTTCAAACTCTAATAACATTAAATCACTGTGCATCAATTTGTACGCTCCACTGACCGCAGCCACGGACATCGTTGTGGTAGGCGCAGAATTTGTCGCGAATGAATTGAATTTTAGTATGTGAGCTATAATCAACGGGCTAGTCGACGCAATTGGTTTTGATGGACCGCACGCATGGTCAGTCTGAGCCCAAGAGACAAAGGATGTGTTTTATCTGTAAATTGCAGTCAATTCCTTTGATAGCTAGTCTTGTAAATACGTCAACCCAACATCAGCTAAGAGTGCCTGACTAGAAGATATCCTGAAAGAAACTTTAATTTGGTCGCCTAACTTCTACCGCCTTTAACAACATTCCAAATCCAAATATTTGATTTACTTGATGTTGTAATTGAGCAACATGTCTATTTAACTTTACAGCGAATTCATTTTTACCTGACGCTAACGGTGTAGTTTAGCTTGCGTGTGCTTGTGGGGGTGTACGTTGACAACCATTTTCATTATAAATGCATTTCCCTTGGTGCAGCCTCAGAGGCTCGTCCTGCGGCATATTGACCGCAGTTTGGATTATTCTCTGAGCGGCGAACAGCGTCTATTTAAATTCGCAATGAATTTGCATAAATTGTTGACTCTGTAGCGTCGAGCAGTGACCTTTTTTGGGAATTGTATTTTCGCTGACAATATGTGGGAAAGTTTGGGCCAAGCTTTCGGTACCCTCTACACATCAAATTGGTTTAAAAGGGTATGTTTAGGAAGCAGCTCTCAATGACTATAAAGTATTTTTGAATACCTTTTAATTTGATTAATTATATATATTTTACTTTTTATATCTAACACAGATAAATGTATATACTGGGTATTGCATAGTTGAGCACTCTTCTTATTATTATTGCCAGTTGGCTCGACAATCGATCAGGTTCGGCAATTAGAATGGAAGAACTTTATATATATATATATATTTATATATGTGGGTATACATGCATGCAAATATGCAAATACTGCAAAATCATGTTTCAAGAGAATTTTAACAATAGACGTCCATATAGCCCATTTATACGATAATTTTTCTGACGTTTGGCAATTTGAATACCCTGTTTTCCCTTGGATTGGGTTAATTGTTGTGGAGTTGTGTTTAAGTAAGTTTTGTGTGGTTAGTAGTTGGTTAAGCTAGATTATAGAGATCAAACCCGATATTATCGATAAATAAATATGGAACTATTAAAAATACTTATTTGCAATTGAGCATACTTTCTTCAGAATGAATAAAAAATGTTAATAAGAAACATAATGGGTTGCTATCAAGAGCATTTTATCGATAAGGACAATATGAAACTATGGTCACTATCGAATAAATATCTATTAATTGTGTTTATATGAAAGTATTGTCGGCATTTGAGGACTAGAGATAAACTGAACAGTTGGTCAACGATATAAAAACAGATTTCTAAGTCGCTAATTCATTCGACTTATTTGTCTTATTTGAATCAATGGGCATTTAGTGGTCTATCATTTATCTAGCATTTTCACTGTTCAGCCTTGTTTGCATTGTCCTTTTCTATGCTGCGCCCGATTTTCATTATTCAAACGGCAATCAATCATTTTAACAAATTGACGTGCACAATGACGTTGGCTTTTTATTCGCCAACTTTTTTTTTGTTCGGCTTTTTATTTTCGATTCGGTTAAAAACAATGCTAAAGTTTGCCAGTTGCTGGCAACGCGGCAGCTGATTTTGGCATTTTGTTGCCTGCCTTTTTTTACCCATTTCCCTTTTAAGGTTAATTTGCTAATTGGAGGCGTCATCGGTATTGACGGGGCTAACGGCATCGGAACGGCAAAATCATCAGTCAACGACGTCCTTTGAATTGAGTTTGGCTAGTTAAGTCGGACCAAAAGTTAACGAAGGGCCGCAGCAAGTTTTAAACGTGGCAGTTTTAATGGGCCCGATGATTTTCAATAAACATTGAGAGCAACCTATTCAGCATAGTTCTTTAAAAGCTGGCAACATATACATAAATATACTGGCAGTCTTTATGCATATACATATATTTTATCATAAATTCTTAAGTGAAGGTTAGGCTAAGTTAGCGCTGTTGTTTTCTGATTTGAACTCGAGAGACCGATGCTTATCAACGCGATTATTTAATACCATGAAAATTGATGTTCATATCGGATTAACGTCACTAGTTTGTTGAATATTTTTGAAATTCTTAATGCTGGATATAAAAAATGCTGACGATAGAAATAATAATACAAATATTGTTAATGCAATGTAATTCTCAAAAACGGAATCCTTTATCTAGACCATTCAACAATCTAAAAATAAACATTTCAGTACGCTCACTTTACCAGAAAATATAAGCCAAATATCATTGAAAACACAAATTGATATAAATTCGATTATTAATGGCTTAAAATGTGAGGCTTCTTACTCATTTATTTATTGCATTCCGCCGGGCGCCGTTTGTTATTAGTTATTGAATATCGCTGTTAAGTATTTTCTATGAAAGATTCATTATCAAGTGTAATTGTTTATGACCTTTTAATTATTTCATTGGATGTCATCAATTTAGTTGTATAGCTTCATAGTCAAAGATTTTTGTGGACATAAAATACAGTTGCCACATTTAATTAAATTTACAACATGTGTGGCCATATACATATATATATTTTTTTACAATACTTTTAGCTTTTAATTCAATACAACATAAATAATTTAATTACCGCATGAATATGCTATAATTTTATTTACTAACCAATTGCAATCTCTACCCCTTGCCAGGGCATTTCTACGCGATGTTGTGGAAACTGCAAATGTTTTTATAAAAATGATGGAGCGATTCTGTCAGGATGCAGTCGTTGTCCAAAACAAGCGACGGGTCGGCGCTGGCAAGAAGAAGCATCCGGCCAGCAAGTCCAAGCAGTCAAAGGCTGCCACAGAGCCAACGGAGGTGAGTTCATAGTCTAAAGTCTAAAGTCCAGAGTACAGAGTCCAGAAGTTGAAATTGAAATTTGCAATGCTTATAAATAAATTGCTGCATTAAATGACATTATTTGGCTTGCGGGTGTTGGGCCACCCGCTGTGTGTGCCATAAAATACTCTCTAAATTGCCAATAAAATTTAAAACAAATAGCCAAAAGCGCCAGCGACCGGGTCAAAAAACAATTGTCGTCTATACTGGTGCCAGCCCGGGTAAGATTTATAGTTTTGATCATGAAATTTAATTGACTGAAAATATGGTTAAAAATAAAATAAAGTTTGCCGCCGACACCGCGATATCGCAGCTGGTGGTTGCATTTAATTGCTGGCTGCTTTATTTATTTATGTTCTAGTCAGTTGTACTATTTATTATAGCAAGTGCTCTATATAAATTGACATCTATCCCTATGCGTGTTATTCTAAATTTATGTCACTCCATTCAAGAGTATTAATGTCTCTATTATGAACTTTATATTGGGTACTATAAATATATAACAAATGGAGCACTAAATTTTATTAAAAGCACTTAAAAAGAATTTTTTATAAAATACTATAGATCCGCCTATGCCAATGTTACCAATCGTAAGAATCGATTGTTATCGACAGTTCAAATATCTAACAGTGTTTTTATGGGCAAGAGCAAGTTTAGTTAAAGCGAAATCGTTTTCGATTTTCAAAAATATTTGATAATAACTTATAATAATACTGAAAAGGCAAGTATATATCTAAGATGTCAGTAAATAGGCCAGTAAATTTGTTTTTAACCGAGCAATTCATATTTTAGCACTATCGATATCGATTGTGCAACATATCGACTGTCAAAATGAACGAATATTTTCAAAAGATTTAAACACTTGTATATATCTAAGATATCAAAAAACAGAATTTATTGTTGAGCGTAAAATTCGAACCAAAGCGATATCGCTTAATATAATCGAGTGCAGCTGGAGCTACGAGCTAACGAAGTTATGTTGTACAATTAACTGCATTTACAGTTTTGTATACTATAGGGTATTTGCATTCCGTTTTTCTTGCATGCATAATAAACTCTTCAACCACCTCGCCAATGGTTTTTAGCTGCTATTTTTTACACACTTTGTTTTATTTTTTGTTGTTTTTAAACACTTTGGCGCGTTTCTAGCGCTGTCAAGCGTGATTTCCGGCCAATGCCAACACTTGGCTGTTTTCTCTACAACACCCCGCCTCACCTCACCTTAATTCCCACGTCGTTTGGGCGTGGATGCACTGTGGAGTTCTGTGGTCGCCATTTTGTGTGGTCCAGACTCCGGACGGACTTGGGCACTGTGTGTTTTTTATGAAAACCTTCAACTGAGCTAATTTTTGACATATTTATTTGCACAGCCGTTGCAAGGTTTTTCCTGTGCTTTGTTACAGTTCTTACACAGACGCACAATCATAGTTGGTACGTCAATTAAATTGTTAAATTCGAGTGCGCGGCAACAACATTTTAAAAGCACGAATTTACAAGTATTTAAAAGCTTTTGTCAGCACTGCTTTCTATACATGTTGTTAAAAGAACAGAACAAAAAACAAAATGGAAAATTAATGGAAAAGAATATTTTTAAAACAATAGCAATTACGTACGCACAATACATTTACATATGCACACACAACATGAAAAAAAAGTGTTCGCAGTTATTTGTGGATTTACATATTAATACTACGATATATACTATATACAATTATTATATGAAAATGTGCCAATGGCCTTAATATCGATAGATATAGCATACATTGTTAACACGGCTGATACAAGGACACAAGGACAGCGAGAGCTGCATGTTTTACCCGAAAAAAACACATAAATGAAAAGAGAAATGAACAATTAAATGAACAATAATTTTTTTGTTTTTGTGAAAATAATAAAACCGTTCTATAGTTATGCATTTTGGTTGAATCATCATTTTTATATAATACCCTGCTGCCACGGGTAAAACGATATTTTTAGTACAATTGTAAAGCTTAAATATACCAATTTTCTTATTAAATTTTTATGAAATTGTCTTTGATTTCCAACCAACGAGCGTATACTCGATTTGTGCAACGTCTGTTTCCGTCCGTTCTTCAACCGTACGATCTCAAACTGAAGCTTTGAATTTACAGTAAACTATACACGCGCCAGATAAAAAATGATAGCTATATCCAGTAGATTCTTGGCAATTCGGGAACGTCTATATTTATCTATGTTTTGAGCATTCAAAGGAACTCAAAAAACTTTGTCCAATATGCATTTTGCCTAAAAAACAAAACATTTGTATATAATTATCCAAAATGTAAAGCTCGCGTAGCCGTAGCTCCCATATTTAAAACTCCAAAACTATGTTTTGATAAAAGGTAATACTGTTCGGTCAAGATTTGTTCTCCAGATTGAAACTTCATGTTGTAGAGTACGTCTCTGGGTTGCACTAGCCCAATTAAAAGGTGTTTTTTTTCTTACTCCTTTCTAGGGTTAAAAAACTATTGGTTACACCTGACTGCAACGTTGTTGTTTAGTACTTTTCCATCCTTTTTGTACAAAAACAACATGTTGTGTGTTTTGGATTTCACAATTCTACCGACGAGTAAATTTGCGTCAATAAGGCCTAAAATTATAAATTTGATGTGAAAAAGAGACTATTAAATACAACACAAACAATCTTTCTTATACTCATTTCATTAACAATTACAGGAAGAACTCTCTAGCAAATGGGCCGAAATGGCATCGGAAGTTAGCCTGCTCCTGGCCACAGATCTGCAATTGACGGAGGCGCAGCAGCCCCTGCCATTTGATGCTACCTTGGAAAAATCCATCGAAGATCAACGGTGAGTTAGTTTGTTCCATAATATAAGTTTGTTTCGTTTTCCTTTTAGCGTTTCTGTTAATTTATTTCCAATTTTTGCTTGCAGCGAGGACTGTATGGTGCGCATAAATAAGTTGCTGCGAAACGGTAAATTGGAGCTGGCGATTGCCTTGCTGCGTGCTGCCAGGTGAGTGTGGTCACCGTACAACAGCCAAATGGTACGGAGCACTTGTTCTTTTCCTTTTGCTTGCTTTAAATTGAGCAACAACTTGCCCGTAATCCTTTTGAAAAGTCTTTCTTTAATAACTCGACATTGGCTGTTGGTCATTGTTCGTCATCGCTTTCAGCGCACAAAAGAAGTTCGCATATTAAATTAGTTCAGGTAAAAAAATGGCTGGTGGTAAGGGGAGGAAAAGTATATTTTGACTCATTGTTGTTGCTATTTTGGTTGTGCTTTTTCTCTTTCTTTTCATTTTCTGTTTATACGCGAATTTCATATTTCGCACTGCGATTTTGTGGCACAAACTGTCCTTGGAAAAGCAGAGCTTGCTCTTCCTGTGCTGTCCTTAAATTAAATAGTTTTTATTTATTGTTAAGGCAGCGCACGCCCGCAACACGGCAGGAGTCGCAACTGGCCAGGTGCCGTGGTAACGACAGATAATGGCAGCGCACGAAATGCGGTGTCCTTCTGATGTTGCCTCTGCGGCTCCTGCTTCTCTTTATGTGGCTGGTTTGGCTGCGCCATCAACTGTGTCACTGGCTTTAACGGCCGGCTGCTGAGTTCAAAGTGCCAGCATTTCAATTTAATTGCCAGCTCAATTATGTAAAGCTTCCAATGTTTATTGTTTGTGCTGGAAAATTACGTGAAAATAAATAATTTACCTTCTTGTGCGTCCACAATTTAACTGTGCAGACAAGAAAACGGCCCCAACAGATGCTTGCTGTCGTCGCTGTCAAAGGCTGTGGCTGCCAGCAGCAATCGAAATTTGGACTTAAATATTTCCAAGTCATTTATTTATCAACATCATTAAAATTTTCTGGCTGCTGCACGTTGAATCACCGAGTATTTTGTTGAGAAAATCATGCTGTGCCAAAGTACGCAATGTTGCGCCCGTCCAATTAGATAGCTTAAGTGCGGTGAATTTTGTCTCAATACCCTGTATCCATGAAATTGGTGAAATGGGGACATACAAATTGACAATAAATAACTCTAGTAGAATTTGGTAAGCTGAAGTTCATATTATATAGTTTATAAATCTATAAAAATTCATTTTTAAAATCGGATTTCTACTGATATCGATAAATATCGATTATCAGTTATTTTTGAGAGTAAACTGCTTTAATTTGTGGGTTATAGTAGTAATATAAAACATAAACAATCGTATTAGGAGTAGTCCAAACTGACTAGAAGGTATCTTCTAGTCAATCATTCGAACTTATTAGCAGTCACCCACAGCAGCGTTGACAATCTTTAAGTATCGAATGGAACAATAGAATTTAAGTTACTTTTAAATGTGAATTGTGTTGTCTTGTGCTTTTACATGGCGTATACGCAATGTTTCTACTGTAATTCTTCATTTAAATTTATGTGCATTTTAATTGTTGCCAACGAAATTGTTGCATTAAAATGTATGAAGGGGCAATTGTTGCTGCTCTTGCTGTTGCTGCTGCAGCAGCTTAAAAAGGTCTAGACGCTTTTTGTGCTAATAAATTAAAATGCGATATGCATAGACCCTGAGAGCGTACCCGCTGCACCCACTCGCACCATTCGCACCCACTCAGCTGCCTTTTGTCTGCGACTTTTTGTAGTCCCGCTTGCACTCCAGATCGTGGAACGGGGTAGTTTTGTTGTAAATGTTTTTTGCTGCCACTGCCTTGGAGAAGAATTTTTGGGTAAACAAAATATTGAAAATAAACTAGAGTCTGCAACTCGACACACAAACACACACACGCACAGCCTAACGAATGCTTTGCATACATATGTGTCTGGCCTAGCATGTAAGTGCCTGCTAACCCTTGCCCCAAAGTCCCCCTCTCTTTATTACTGTCTGTGCCTGCCCAGCATTTTCAGATACTTGCCAAGTCATACTATTATGTATATATACCTTTTTTTGTGTTTTTTTCGCTTTCGTTTTAATAACAAAATAAAAGGGAGTAGTGAGCAAAAAAAGATGAAACTGAAAACGTTTTGGTTTTTGCTCCTCTTTGCTCCGGACAGAAATGTCAGCTTGAAAAACTTTTAAGTGAAGTAAATGCGCAAAATGTTTATTCAAACTTCATTTAAGCTGCAACTTTCAGTCGGCTATTCCGTACCCAATGCCAACCCCAATGCGCAAGCAACCCAATATTTGCCCAGTTGCCTCTTAACTAAGCTTATGTTCAGCAGCGTCTGTTGCTGCTGCTGCTGTTGTTGCTGCAGCTGCTTCGCTTATTTAGCTATGTTGCAATGTTGACAGTCACTAGTTTGCATTCAAAGCTTTTAAGCTGGCTTGTAGAGCATGTTTAACCAATTTATCAAGCTGGGCTATAAGTAATTCGAGAAATAGTCTGAAGACGACGCAAGATTATATAAAAACTTTTCAGTTTATTTCCAATTGTGTTTTTCATACAAAAGCTAATTAATTGCATTAACTATCTTAACAATCCCATAATGTGGTTACAGGGTATATGGAGTTGTGAAAATAAATGAAGGCAAGAGGTAACGCCAGAAAAAACATCTCTGTCTCCATAAATTATTTATATTTATACTCGTTCACGAAGTGAATCTAGTATATTGGGTTTGCGCAATGTCCATCATGCTGTCCGTCTGTACGTCCGGATGAACGCAACTTTTTTCGGCGCTATTGAAGATAGAGACTTGAAACTTTGGATATATACTTGTAGTTATCCTCTTCAGACAAAGTGTTAAGATTTTTGTGCCACGCCCACTGGGAGGTTGGCAATACGATAACATGTCGATACACCTCAAATCGCTAATCGATAAAAAGTGAATATTTCCCATAGTTTTAAAGATAGACTCACCAAATTGTATATGTGATGCCACGTCCACTCTAGTGGACACTTTCTAACGCCCCCTAGCGCCCCCACCCCAAAAAATTGGAAATGCCTATATCTCCCACAGCTATGAGCTAGAGTCACCAAATTTGGGATATATATTACTGGGAAGCTCCCCCAGAATTCACAGAAAAAAATCGGTTCACTTTTGATAAAGTTATGGGGTTTTGATATATGGGAGCTATGGAATCTGACAACCTTACATGTCAAAATTTTTGTCGATTTTGGGATGATTTTTGACCAAAATTTTGACCCCCCCAAAATCACTTTCAATGTTGTTTTTTATGCTAATTGTGACAAATAAAAACGATTAAAACTATAAATTCGCAATTCTAAATTTTGAAAAAATATTTTTTTCCAAAATTCACAAGGGGAGTACATGCTTTTTTGACCAAAAAATTCAAAAAAATTTTCTTTTCGAAAATTAATAGATTTTGAATGTAGAATCAATATATAGGACAAATCATGATCAAAAAGCCTTCAAACGTGAAAATCGGTTCACTTTTGACAAAGCTATGGGGGTTTGATATATGGACACTATGGAATCTGAGAACTTTACATGTCAAAATTTTTGTCGATTTTGGGATGATATTTGACCAAAAATTTGACCCCCCCAAAATCACTTTCAATGTTGTTTTTTATGCTAATTGTGACAAATAAAAACGATTAAAACTATAAATTCGCAATTCTAAATTTTGAAAAAATATTTTTTTCCAAAATTCACAAGGGGGGAGTACATGCTTTTTTTACCAAAAAATTCAAAAAAAAACTTTATTATCAAAAATTAATAGATTTTGAATGTAGAATCAATATATAGGACAAATCATGATCAAAAAGCCTTCAAACGTGAAAATCGGTTCTCTTTTGACAAAGTTATGGGGGTTTGATATATGGACACTATGGAATCTGACAACTTTACATGTCAAAATTTTTGTCGATTTTGGGATGATATTTGACCAAAAATTTGACCCCCCCAAAATCACTTTCAATGTTGTTTTTTATGCTAATTGTGACAAATAAAAACGATTAAAACTATAAATTCGCAATTCTAAATTTTGAAAAAATATTTTTTCCAAAATTCACAAGGGGGAGTACATGCTTTTTTGACCAAAAAATTCAAAAAAATTTTCTTTTCGAAAATTAATAGATTTTGAATGTAGAATCAATATATAGGACAAATCATGATCAAAAAGCCTTCAAACGTGAAAATCGGTTCACTTTTGACAAAGTTATGGGGGTTTGATATATGGACACTATGGAATCTGACATCTTTACATGTCAAAATTTTTGTCGATTTTGGGATGATATTTGACCAAAAATTTGACCCCCCAAAATCACTTTCAATGTTGTTTTTTATGCTAAGTGTGACAAATAAAAACGATTAAAACTATAAATTCGCAATTCTAAATTTTGAAAAAATATTTTTTTCCAAAATTCACAAGGGGAGTACATGCTTTTTTGACCAAAAAATTCAAAAAAATTTTCTTTTCGAAAATTAATAGATTTTGAATGTAGAATCAATATATAGGACAAATCATGATCAAAAAGCCTTCAAACGTGAAAATCGGTTCACTTTTGACAAAGTTATGGGGGTTTGATATATGGACACTATGGAATCTGACATCTTTACATGTCAAAATTTTTGTCGATTTTGGGATGATATTTGACCAAAAATTTGACCCCCCCAAAATCACTTTCAATGTTGTTTTTTATGCTAAGTGTGACAAATAAAAACGATTAAAACTATAAATTCGCAATTCTAAATTTTGAAAAAATATTTTTTTCCAAAATTCACAAGGGGGAGTACATGCTTTTTTGACCAAAAAATTCAAAAAAATTTTCTTTTCGAAAATTAATAGATTTTGAATGTAGAATCAATATATAGGACAAATCATGATCAAAAAGCCTTCAAACGTGAAAATCGGTTCACTTTTGACAAAATTATGGGGGTTTGATAAATGGACACTATGGAATCTGACATCTTTACATGTCAAAATTTTTGTCGATTTTGGGATGATATTTGACCAAAAATTTGACCCCCCCAAAATCACTTTCAATGTTGTTTTTTATGCTAAGTGTGACAAATAAAAACGATAGTTGTCAAAATAGTTGTCAATAGTTGTCAAAATATATACGTATTTAAAATCGGATTTTTCTGTTTTAGTATTGGACTTTTTGCTATTCGTTTCCATGGTCATCTATTTTTGCAGTTATACTCACAATCTGTTCGCCATAATTCATGTATTTACACATATATACAATGTATATGTAATTAAACCGTTTGATAAAACCAGATATTAGCTGCTCTTTGTGCCAGTATTAGCCCACATTAGATTTATCTGGTTTTATAATTAACCATATTTTGGCCGGGTCTGTCACAGAAGGCCACTAATTAGCCGAGTTGTAAAGTCGTTGGAACCAGCGGGTGAACATTCCGAAAAAAAAACACAAGCTTCGAATGAGCCCGCGCATGCCAACCTGCATCCTTGCAGCGGCAATTAGCAGTTGGCTATTATCCTGGCATCCAAAAACAATTTGTTATGCAAAAATTTGGAAAATAGTTTGTATGTGTTGCCCCAAAACTGCAGAGAGCTCGTGTGGTATGCGGCATGCGGCATGTCTGTCAATTTATTGGCGCTTGACGGTGGCAAACATAAGTTGCGCTATCGCCAGCAAACACAACTGCAACCGAAATGGCTGAAATTGGAGCGGCAACGGGAACGGCAACGGCCACTCGCTGCCTGTTTGCTACTGATATAGCCAGAGACGCGGCAACTGATGCCAAGCATGTTGCCAGTCGATAAATGTGCATTTGCCTCCTTCTATTCTCTCCCTCTTTCTCTGCTTTGTGCTTCTTTGCTATTTTACTGTCCTTCTGTCTGTGGCTGAGTTGGATATTAAGCTGCTTCCAAATATTAAATTAACAGCAGTAGCAAGGACAACGACAACGCAAAGCCTGCATCTGGTGCATGCAGCGGGCACACACACACACACACACACACACCTAACAGCGCCAGCCGCACGCAAGGATTATTTGTGAGCTGCAGCAAAAATGTAGCTAGTTGTGCAACACGGTGCGCACAAAACACGTGACGCAAAGAACGTCTATTGTGGGTGAGCTTTCCATTTGTATGTGTGTGTGAGTCTGTATGTATGCGTGTGGGAGAATGCGTGTGTGTGCAACACGAGAAATTTTAACGCAATTTTAAGCGCATCAATTTCATTTTGTGAAAGCTAAAAGCTTTGCTTGTTGCATGTCCTGCGCAAGAATCGTGCAACATGACGTGAACTGGTTATTCTCGTTATTAAGGTGCAATTGTTGTTGCTTTTGTTGTCGTGAATACTCGTGGATACTACGACAGTTCCGCAGCCTTTGCACTGGACTGTAGGCCATGGCTAAATGTAAACTGTTATCTTTGTGTTTGTGGAGATTTAATTTGATTGTATTATTTTTTTTTTTAGAATTGAAAAATTATAGATATATATATATCTAGATATATATCAGATTTTATTATTTTTTTTTAAATTTAAAATTTTCTCTTCGTTAACTCGCAGGGAGGTTTGGCCGGAGGAGGATGTATTTGGTTCATATACCGCTGCACCGGAGGATGAATTGTTGCTGCTGCGTGAAATTTTCATGCACAACATTACAACAGGTGAGTCGTGTACTGAGAGCTGCTTGTTAATTATGGTTTATTGTTATACATTATGAAGCGACATGCTGGCCGCACTTTTAATTAAAAATGAAAATCTGCCACTTGGCATTCCCGTGTCATTTATCTTGCAGTGTTTTCCCCAACACTCTTTTTCCCTCCATCTGCCTCATTTCTTTGGCTAATTTTAGCGCTCTATTTTGCATTTCTACTCTATAAATTCGTTGGCTGAAATAAGCCAAATTATAGCGCAAACTTTCAGCAATGGCGTTTTATTTTCTGGTCTTCTGTTCGCTTCGCCTCCTCTTATCTTTGTTTTCTCTCTCTTTTTATCCTTGTTGCATTTCGCCTGCTGCTCTCTAAGCTTTTTTTTCTCCGCTGGCTCCTTTTGGCTTTTTGCCTTTTGGCTGTCCTGCGCTTAACAAATTATCCAGCAGAAATTCTTGCGCTTCATTAAAAGTAAAAAATGGCAGCACAGGACGACTGCCCAATCCACAGTTGTATCCCTCCCCTCTCTCTTCTGGTTTCCACTTGCCCCTTGTCTTAGCTGAGTAATTCAGTAGTCAAAAACGACTCTGCTCTGCCAAATGAAAATATATTAAACGCGTAATTGTTTTTTTCTGCTTGCTTGTTTTTTTTGTTTTTATTATTTTGTATTTCATTTTCAACAATGCCAAGTGCATTGGGTCGTAAAATTTGTTGTTTGCGTTGTCGCTTCATTCGATTCGAAAAGTCTAGGCAACATTCACAATTTACTGTCCGTTGCTTTAGCCCTTGGCAATATTTTGCTTGGCTTACGCAACACACACGCTGACATTACTTTTCAATTTTCAGGCGATTTTCGCCCTTTTTATCTGCATCTCAAAAAGCGCACATGCCATTCGCAGCTCCTATATACAAATTTATGCATACACTATATGGTTATACATATATGGTTATATTTCATATGACTTATCGCTGTCAATGCAGTCGACGCTGCTGCTGCACACCTTGCAGCGTGGCATAAAGTTTTTGACAAGCATTTTAAAAGTCATCCATGGCTGACAGTTTTTTTTTTTTTTTATGAAATATGAGCATATATGCAGATAATACCTTTGGTGATTCTGGGGAATTGTGCATTTAAAAACGTTGACAACGGCAAAGTTTTTACCTCTGCTGCACCTTGCAGATTATCTGTGTTCTTTGGTTTTGTTGTTAAAGTAATTTATGATTTTCTTTGTTAAAGAAAAGTTATTTGGATAATTTAAAAGTAGCGTCCTTAATAAAAGTTATTTTTGTTGTTGTGGCTATATGTGCTTTAATTATACTTTATTGTCAACGCTTGCAAACTTCTGAAGATATTTTATTACTTTGTTACAATTACCCAAGTTTTGTACTTGAATTTTGTGCTTTTAGTTCAGTTAGCAGAAACTTTTAACTTTTTAATTATTGTACATTTTAATTATTTTATTTTATTTTAATGTTTTAAGATGACCAATTAAATGTATCTTAACTTAAAATCAATAAAAATTTAATTAACATTCTTTGCTTAATTTAAGTGAAGCACCTGTGAGTATGTATATAGGTGGGTATAGGTATTTTAAAAATTGTTTAGACCGCTGCTGTCTGTGCCTCGAAGCGTCTCTGTCCCTACTTCGTCCAACGTCCAGATGAAAGGGAATACGATTTGCTGGAAGCACTGTGAACCCTTTTTGTGTCTGCCCCATTGTTTGCAGCTTTGAACTCGTTAAGCGCCCAGACAAAAACCGCGTCTCATTCAAACTGTTACTGTGGGGATTTGCTGGGCAGCTTAACGCCCTCGGGCAGCCAATAGATTGATGGTCGGTGGACAGTTGCCCGACTCTAAACATTCGCAATCTACATGTGTGTGCCGTCAAAAAAAAAAACAAAAGAAACAATAAACAGAGGAAGAGTTATGCTCGACCAAAAGGTGTGCCTAGTATTGAATATGCTCTATTCTAAACATTTTCTTTTATTGAATTAACTTTTTTATCAGAATAATTTAATTTTAATTATATTTGGGGGTGACAATCAAATAAAAAGAACAGCAAGAAAAAACACGTTTTTTTATATAAATGTATAACATTATAAGTATTTATAAGTAAAAAAAAATAAATTGTATACATTAATGAATGAATGCACATTAAAATTTTATGGTTGATGCACAATTTGTGTTATGTTCGATTCATTAAACACAGACATAAATTTATAAAACGTTAACTCGCGATACTCCATTTTATTTTTTATGTGATCGAGGGTATATTAATAATACAAATATTAAATAATGCTGCTAATGTTGACCCATGGGACGGCGACGCGTCACCGGTCCCTGAAGTGTCCTTTGATCGGTCTGCACTCGTTATTCTCGGATTTTTATTAATTACCAGCGACCGCAAACTGCATGTTGCATGTGGCCTGTGGTTTTCGTTTAATTAACATTTTTTTTTGTTGCTTTTTCGTGTGCGTGTTTATTCGCAGTTCGGCAGTGTTTTATTTATTATGTAGGGAAATAAAAGCTGAATCGGCATTTAAAATTATTTATGGCGTGTGCCCATTGTTTCGGGTCGTGTGTGTGTGTGTGTGTGTGTTATTGTGCGTTGTATCACTTTTAATTTCCATTTCAATTGAATTGAATATTGCCTTTGTGTGTGTGTGTGTGTGCGTGTGCTTTGAACCAAGACAGGCTAAATGTGGCGAGGTATACGCTTAGTTAAATCTTAATCAAGTCGCTTTGCTGATTTCGATTTGTGGCGCGCATAATAAATGATGATAATCCTCCGCCCGCAACTCCCGAGTCAAATCAGCAGCGGAGACGCGCTCGAAAAAATAACACAAAAATCCACTCAAGTGGTAAAACAAAAAGTGCAGAGTGTTAACGGTAGACAGCAGTGTGTAGCGTATATATGTATATATACTATATGTATTTCAAGGCAAGTTCTTAACTGATTTCCCAGCGCAAACAAGTTGGTCGCCTTATTGTCCTGCCAGCGCGGCAGCGTCCTTTTCCTCGCTCGTTTGTCTCGCATAAAAATACAAAGTTTATGTTATGAACACAAATAAAAACAAAAGCACACAGCAAAACTCACCAAGAACAACAGAAAGTGCGCGTGTTGTTAAAAAAAAAGCGAATAAAATACAATAAAAACAAATAAAATATACACAGAACACACTCGTACAACACACACACTCGCACACACTCGGTACATTTGCAACTTGCCACAACTTCAACTGCGAAGGTCCACAGCCTTATCCACATCCACATTCAGATTCAGAGCCAGAGCCACTTACTCGCTTGAGAGTATGTTCACGTGTGTGTGTGGGTGCGTGTGTGTGGCTTTGTGTAGCGTGGTAGACAAGAAGCCCATTTGCCGGGTCCGGCAAGGACACTTACTCAATTAGGTGACACGAACTGGCGCTGGCTTGTCACTGATTTGCCTTGCAGTTGGCTTCTGCCGTCTCCAAGTTTATATCGCTCCTTTGCCTTTTAATAGCTACAATTTGTTTATGATCATTGAGTTAGCGTTATGCTCGTCTCTTGTCGGCGGATTAACTTGTGTTGGCTTGAACAAAGCGTTAATTATTTTAGTAGATGCGATGTCAACAATACGATAAAATATTTTATTTTGATATCATAATAGTTTTCATCCACTTTATTATATGCTGCTTTACTATATTAAAAACTAATCAATTAAAGTAAACAGAATGCATTTTGAATTCTATTTTATTTAAATCTGTTCGCTCAATTTAATTTTTTGGTTTTATTTACACTTTGTTTTACCAGGTCTGCTTTAAATTATGATTTTCCTTATCACAAAAGAAATTTAAATATATATTTTTTTCTTGTTTTCTTTTCCATTTATTTTTCAATAACCTCACACCTTCTCATTTAAATTGCTTTAAATAATATTCACAACCTATCTTATGCTTTTTATTAATTCATGCATTGTTCCATTGGCAATGTTGCTTAAAATGTTTACTTCAACTTTCTGGTTCACAAAAAACTTGAAAATGAATGCTCCAGCCTCACCTGCCCAAAAGGTGGAAAAAAAAGGAAGCAAAAGGAGAGAAAATACCTTGCTGCATTTCTCCAGAGAGCTGGCCACAGCTGGCGGCGATGACATTTCAAATAATGTTGGGGCAAAATAACAAAAAAGGAAAGGGAAAAACATGTGAAGTTTAAAGTTTAAATTGAAAAACAAAACTTGCAGTCCCAATGTCCTGTTTCGTATGGGTGGTGTTTAAATAAAATTTGTCCAAGTAGTTGCGCCGGTGGGCGTCGGCATGGATCGGGTGGTGTCGGGGCGTTAGGACTGGAGTTGAATTTCACCTCTAGTAAACATAAAACGATGCACACTTTGGGGACGCAGCGACGCAACTGGGCGACAATAAAAAGCATGCAAAACGCGTGTTGCCAGGGGGATGGGGTGTTGGTGTTCATGGGGCAAAAGTCATAACGAGTGCAAAACCATGAAATGAAATCGTTACCGCCCCCAAACGCATGGGTGTGCGCGTTGCGTTTGCTTTTTTTCTGTTTGTACCAAAAAAAAAAAGTCAAATAAAAAGTAAAGCTGGCGTATACGTAATGCGAATTCTCTTTTCGCTTATATTTTGTGGTATGCGCTCTTCACATTTGACATTTGCTTATATGTATATATGCATCTCTTCATGTGTGTGTGTGTGTGTGTGTCACACATGGCTGCCTGACCCCCTCCCTCCTTGCATTTGGGCTGCACAGAAATTAAGCAATGTGTCCCAATGGAGCACTACGTTGCGTATACGTAATGCGTCGTCGCTCTTGGCCGCGCTGCCGGCGCTGCATTAAATATGAATGCAATTTAAAGTTGAGGGTGTATTGGTCTGTGTGTGTCTGTGCGCGCGTTTTTTTCCACATCAGTATTTGCCCAGGCTCAAACAGCCACAAAAATTGTTTGCATATTTTTTTAAAAAAGGAAGAAAATTACATAAGCCTGACTTTTGCTTTTTTTAAGATACATACATATATATATATTTTTTTTGTTTTTGCCATTCGCTTGGCTTTCACTAATGGAGCGCCATTTGCCTGCGCCGCTGCGCCGCTTCGTAATCAATTAGACAAAGTTTTTGCACAACTGCGCACATACAAAATCACACACACAGACATATGCATACATACATGCATATGTATTTGTTGCATACGCTATACCCATTAAAAATGCTCCCTTGAAATGTTATGGTAGTAAATTGAATTAAAATTAACAGTTCAATGGCTGCTCAGGCAATTATCCTTCTGCCGAAACTGCCTCCCAAAAGGCAGCTTAATTTCGTTTCCATTGCCTGAACCATTCTTTGACTTCTTTGCTTTTCCTTTGTGTGGCCTTTCCTAGTCGTTTTGTTTTTTGCAATTAAACTTATCGTTGCGTATTATTTGTTTGGAGTATTATTTATACCATTAATTAAATGTACAATTTTTGTTTTCTGTTGGTATTGTTTATAAATATTTAACAAACAGGTTGATGTGCGGATTTGCTTTATGTTGATGTTAAATTCAAATTAAATTTAAGATAATTTTATTTTGCACTTAAGACAACAGCTAATTTTGTACTAAAAGCGTGTAACAAGTTGTCTGCTTAATGAGGTTGATCTATCATTGTGAAAAATGGGTAAAGTTTGTTGATTTCTTGCTCATTTATTCTATTTATTTGTGCTTTTTGTTTCGTTTAAAAACATCTTCAATAATATATAATTTGTACTTCTATATTTTTTTAATATTCAATTTAATAAAGTCATTTTAATGTCTCCCAGCTCCAATTTGCTTCTTTACCCAATATCTTTACTGAATCGCGTCCCACAAGGAAGCTAACATAACATAACAATGGCGTCCTCTGAACCCTTAGCTGTCATATGCTCAATGACAACAAATTTCCTTATGTTCACTTGTATTATATTTTGTTTTGCTTATCGTTATTTTTTGTGGTTTTTCTCATTAACCTTTTTATGGGCAACAGTTGCGCATATTTCGATTGACATTTGCTGTCCTCCATCGGGACGTAAATGGATGTGAATTTTAATATTATTGAATGTTGCGTTCGTTTTGTTGCAATATGGAATGCTTCAGGTCTGACCTGACGCACATATACTACAACACAAATGAACCCATACAAATATCTTGATGTGTTGAGGGCCCCTTCCACCCTCTCCATGCGGCAGTGATCCAAGCAATACAAAAAAGCCGGCATAGAGGCCGGCAAAGAGGGGCGAAAAAATCCAATTGACTTTCATTTTGTCGGCAATTTTCACAGCGTCGTTTGTCGAGCGCAGCAATTTACACACACGCACACATGCATACACACACTTATACATACTCCCACATCTACACACACATCCTGTTGCTGGACGCAATCATCTGATTGCAGTTCGATCTGAAATAATTGGATTTGAAATAAAAATGTTGGCTGTTTGGTTTTGGCCTGGCTAGTTGGCCATATCCAATGAGTGTTCCATTAGTGTGTGTGTGTATGTGTGCTTGCGCTCTTATTGGCATAATTCAGCTGTGCTTTTATGCACATTTTCTTGTTTAACTGTCACATGCCTCACTAACTTAACGTTTATTTTTATGGCCCAAATGTATTTGGTCTAATCTTAATTTGTGTCAATTGTTTTGTCTTTTCTTGAATTCTTCAATTTAAAGAATACCTAAAACTGCAGTTGCTTATGATTAAGAAATTTTCTGTACTCATTTAAATACTTACTCATGGGTTTTAGGTATATATGCAGATTTATATTAATTGTTAAAGTATTAAGTAATTGCTAAAGTTTAAGTATTTCCCTCATTCCCTCAATTTTTTAGTTTTGTGTTTAAGGTGTGCTGACACAAAGTTCTAAAAGTGTATAGTATTGTAATTGGTTTTTAAAGCACTCATTAATAAAAATCGTGTTTATTTTGTAATTAAATAATTTTCAATTTTTATTTGGCATTTCTCTGTGACCTGACTTTTAAATGTTCGCTGCGAGAAGTTGGCATAAAATGTATCCTTTTGCTTTCTCGACATTCGCTCATCCGTTGCTTTGCCTTGTTTTACTTACAAGCTAGTTTCATAATACATTTAATATTTAATTTTTTAATTATTTAAATAATTTAATTTTGTTAATAATGTTATTGATTTGATTTGATCTAACAACACCTGGTGCCACATTTTGGCCGCACTAGTGTTGGCAAACGTTGCAATTTCGAAGAGCTAGTACTACACAATATTGTTTATATTTAGTTTTCGGTAAACTACTTATTTACAAATACACACATAAATAAATATTAGTTGTATTTTTCATATTTTCTTTTACTTTATTTAATTTATTTCATTTGTTTTTTTGCAATTCTGTGGTAACTACTCCAATGAACTGTGTCAATTGCGTTGTGTGTGTGTGTGTGTGTGTTTGTGTGTGCCTTTAACAGTAAACGGTCGTCTATGTTGTGGGCGTGGCGTTTGTCTAAACTGAATAAATATTGAAACTGTAAATAGAATCATTTAATAAATATTTTATTTTCACTGCTTTATGCTAGAACTCGTTTATGTTTTCTTTTCACTCTATATATATGTATGTATATATATCCGTATATATATTTTATGGCTACAAACTATGCATCGAATATTTGGCAATTAATTGTTGTTTTGTTTTGTGTGTTTGTTGTTGTTCTTGTGGTTTGTAAAATGCGCAAAATTAAATGCAAATATCTGCGCTGTTATTTATTTATTTTTATTTTATCTCTCGTTCTTAGTATTTATTAAACGCAGAATATATATTTATATATTTATTTCAAATTGAAATTTTAAATGTTTTTATGTACAGCACAATTAAGTTTAATTATTGTTGTGTTAGTTTGTTAGCTCGAATGAAGATTGTTTCACATTTTTCTGGCCATGTATAATTATGTGTCGTTATTTACGAGCCAGCAACTTGTTTTCCCATATCATCGGCCAAAACGCCCCCAAAATGTCCTGTAAAAGCTATTTAGCAGGCAAATAATTACGACGAACTGAACATAAACTCTATTAACTGTCCGGTGAGTGACTTAAATTTCAAAAACTGGGCCCACTTGCTCCCAAGTCCACTTGGAATGTGACCCAAAAGTGTCAAATATCGAATTAACTCATTGGAGCTCTCAGCCTAGAGGAATTTGGTACCGTACTGAAACTGAAAAGTTAGTAAATCTTTGCCAGCTGCGCATGTCATAAGCAGAGAAAACCTTCATTAAATTTGACAATGCCTTCCCATCCCTCCCTTCCTTCCTGGTGCTCCCATTGTGTATATGTATGGCCCATTGTAGTCCAGTTTTTCTGCAATGCTGGCAGAAATGCCACCCAACTCCAACTGTTCAATCCTGCTAGAAATGGCAGCCTGACACTTGCCCACTTGGAACTTCCTTAATTAAGATTTTGTGCGTCCATCGACTCACCCCCCTCCGCTCCCCTGCAACGTCTCCCCTTACAGAATCCTAATCCCGCCCAGTTCGGGCCGCAGTTTGTTGGTCAGCATTACTTTAATTGTTGTTAGCCCGCTTTGCTCGGCATTTCGCTTTTGTGGCAAAAAATAAATCCTTCTGAATTGCTTAAGAAGAAACGCTTGAACGCCTGTTGTTAGTGGCTCCTCACCCCTCGTCCCGCTCGTTCCTAGCTTCATTTGTATCCGCATCTTTATCTATCTTCCTGTTGCTGTCCTGTGTGCACGCGCCTTGTTCTTCTTGTTGTATTCCAATTACAAAGCCACAAAAAGTTGAAAAACTGTGCAATGACTGTGGCTTTGGGTCCCTTCTTGGCCCGGTTACTGTGGCTCGCAAGATTGTTGCACAACTTTTTATCGTGTCTTAATGTAATTGTTGTGTTGTGCCCCCCCTTTCGTTTTCCGCTCGCTCTTTGCTTTGCCCCACATTGCTCTACCCTCATGAAGTCGTTGCCGCGTTTCTTCATGTAATTTGATTTGCTGGCACATTATTTTGATGTTGGCCTTTGCAGCTGGCCGTCTCGGGCCGTATCCGGTGCAGACATTGGCATTTTTCACATATCTCTCAAATAGTTTTACAACATTTCACATTTGCCGTGGCGGATTAGTTGTCTGCCCATTTGGCTGGATTTACAACCATATGCTCTCTTGGTCAATTTATAAAATGAGGTTAAGTGGGGGAGGGGGTGGGAAATGTTCGACAAGTGCCAAATAACAGCAAATGGGGTGCAGAATGGGGCGTGTTTGCAGCAATTGCTAAGATAGCTCTAAGGGCTGTCGATACGTACAGCAGAAAATATAAATAAAACAAAATAAATAACTTGAAGGGTTCTCGGCTCAAAGTGCTTCTTGCTGTGGCACTCTTCTAGCCAAAGTCGAAATTTTAATTAGATTCTGCAAAGTGGTTTAAAACCTACTAAAGCTGTTGACTTTTAAAGTCTATTAGCAACGAGTGCAGAAGGAAAATCTATCAAGAGTTTTATTTCAAGTGAAAGCTAAATGCATTTCGTTGTTCTGTTCTGCTTCGGACATTTACTGGGGTAAACGGTCTAATTATCAGCTCAACAAGTTGGTGGTTTCATTGAGATTTCTATAGAGCACAAAGGATAGAAGTATCTTGATGTATTACAGTATCTTTAAGCACATGTGCAATTAACTATCTTTCAGGTGACATCTATTGAAGGCTTAAGCAACATATGAACTTTTAAGTCACTTGTTGAAGCTGACCAGTCTCGGATGTTCACATAAACTAAAGAATATATATTCATTTAGCTATAGTATATTTATTCAGTACTTTGCAATAATATTCGGTCTATGTTGTAGAATAAGTATTTCACCAATATAAATAAAAAGTCATTATAAATCAATAAAAAGAACAATACATTTTTCAAGTATTTTCTGAAAAATTGATTCTTTAGAAGAATTCACTAATCAATACATATTTTTGAAGTGTATCCAAGTTGAAATGTATCTCAAGGTATGCAAAAAGTATCTAAAGTTTACACAGATGTCTCCAAGCTAACATATTGTTGAATTATGCAAATTTAAGCTTGATCTAGACATATGTGCACAATTAACGGTCATATTTAAAAGCAATAACAAATTGAGCCTTCCTTTTCTGCTTCTATTTATTTTATTTGGTGAGCTTGTGAAGGCTTGATCCTATGCTGACTTTTGGCCATAAACAAAATTGTTATTTAATACTTTATCGATATATTTCATTTTTATATGCACGACTATCAAAGCACTTAATCTTGGCCAACGGACAGGCACTTATACACACATATATAAAGTTAACTGGCCAACACACACGCAGACACACGCACACAGACAACGCTAGACGTTTGAGGCACGGCTTTGGCTCTGGTGTAAACTGACCCAAATACGACCACAAGATGGACATCAAATTTCGGTTTTGGGGGCGGGACGTTTGCCTGATGGCCCATAAAAAGTTGCTGGCGGTGGCTATTTGGCTGCTTTTGGCTGCTTTTGGCTGCTCTCTTGGCTATTTGGCTGCTGGCCGCTACACGCCGCGTATACGTTACGAAACTTTATGACAAATTGTTGCTGCTAACCTAGACACTAAGAGGCCTGCCACGTGTGCGGCCACGATGAGCCATAAATCAAACTAGACATATATATATATATATATATATTTATATATAACATGTATATATAAATTTATATGTGCTCCTGTTGCCCTTTTGTTTTATGACTCATTTTGGCCGCAGACAGCTGAGCTTGTGGCTTAAAACTATGCAGATATATATATCTATTTATATATATATATATATCTATATATAGCTGCCCATTCACTGGATTCACTGGAAGGTTGCGTATTGTCGCTGTCCAAAAACGGTTTGTCACCAGATGCCCAAGCGACGCGTGCCTGGCGCCATCAGCTTGCTGCTCACCGATCGCAGCGTCGGTGCGGACGGCGTCGCAGCGACACCTGGGCTGGTCGTGCGTCTCGTGCTGGCGCTGGTGCTGCTTAGCAGCTCCATGGGCAGACTGGGCATGACGCTCGTTGCAGCGAGTGGACTGCTGGGGGCCATCTCTATATAGTAGCTATCCTCGTTGCCCGGCGAGTGCAAACTGCTGTGGCTGCTGCCTGAGGAGCAGCCACTTCCGCTGCCGTTGCCACTCCCACTGCCAATAGAGCTGTCCGCCAGCGAGGCGTTGTAGAACTGCAGTTTCTGTTGCTCGCGCTGCAATTCACGCGCCTGCAGATTGTGCAGCGGGGAACTGTAGGGCGCCTCGCGGCGCGTGCTGTGGTGCCAGGCGCCCAGCCGGGGTGGATTCGCGCCGCCCGCGCCCTGATAGTGCAGAAAGCTGTTCGCATCGTCGCTGTCGTTCGGCTGGCGCTGATGGTGCTGCTGGTGCGGCCGATGGTGTCCGGCACGTGCGCTGCGCCGGGGCCAGGGCAGCTCGCAGCGATAAACGTGCGCGAGGCCGGCGAGCAGCACAATCACCAGGATGCAGGCGAGCAGCAGCATCAGGCCGGGATGGCTGGCATTGAGGGTCTGTTGGGTGGCCACCCGCTCGGCCAGCAGCTGGGCGGACTTGGAGGCTTCCGTCTTCAGCTCGACGAAGGTCTTCAACTGGGCGAATGTGTTGAGCTCCTGCTTAAATGAGTTCGGTGTGTTCACGCTGTTGTGTTGGTGTTGTGCGTGTGTGCCAGCTGCTGTTGTTGTTGTTAATGTTGCTGCTGTTGCTGTTGCATGCTTGGTGCTGTAGGTCATCTTCTTAATGCTCAGCGAGGGTTTTTTCTTATGCAGCTTTGTTGTCAGCTTTAACTCCTGTGGCAGCTCCGTTGAAGTTCCCAACGTTGTCGCCTTTGTGTCGCCCTTTATTACATCCGTTTGTCGCTTATCAGTCGCTTCCTGTCGCTGCTGCTGTTGCTGATTCTGCTGGCTGCCAGCCAATGTTTCCGCATCCGCCACGGTGGCCGTGCCGGGCAGCAGCAACTGCTCAGCATCCACCAGCAGGTTGTCGCCGTTGTGCATCAGCAGCGGCGTTCCAATTAGATGCCGATCCTTAATATGCAGTTGCAGTGTGGCATGTTTATGTTGCGACTTTGATGCACCCAACTTCGCCTCTTGACCGGATGTGTCAACTGTTGTTGTTGCTGTGATTTCTCCTGCTGCTGCTGCTGTCTGTTTTAATGCACTCTTGGCTGCTGTATCAACATGTTTTTGTTTGCCTTTTTGTTTTGGAACGTCCGAAATTGTTGGTGGCACATCGACATTTTTTGTTGTTGCCGTGGCGACCGCAGCAACATCGCTAATGTTTGTTGTCTCGGCTAGTCTGGTCGGCGCTGTGTTTGTTGTTGCTGGCGGCGTTGAGCTGCTTGCCAAAATGTTTGTGCGCTGCAAACTTGGCACGCCAGCGGCTGTTGCTGTTGCACTAAAAATTGTTGCTATTGTTGTTGTTGTTGTTGTTGTTGTTGTTGCAGTTGGCATGCTCGGCATTTGTTGGCGCTGCAGTTGCACTAACGAAGTTGTTTCAGCTGGCCCTAAAGTTTTTGCGGTTAGCAGCGCAATGTTGCTGCCGCTTGATTGCATTGCTGCTGTTGTGTGTGTTGCTGCTGTTGCTATTGTATTTAGTGCCTTTGACTTTTGCACTTTTGGCATTGTTGGTTGCGTTGTTGTTGTCGCCGCCGCCAAGCCGCAAGCGGGCGGCATTGATTTGGCCAGCTCAGCTTCCACTTCTGCCTCATTTGCGGCACGCTGGCAACGTCTGTTGAAGTTCTCGTAAAAGTTCGGCATCTGCACGTAACGGCCCTTCAAATCAATGCGACCCGTCGCAGTACCCAAATCGACACTGCGACAGGGACTTGCCCACTCGGCGATGCCGAGCAAGTCGCTGCACCTGACCGGATTATCCTCCAGCAGAAGATCGCGCAGCTGGGGCAGCGTGTGCACAATCGACTGGCTCACCGACTCAATGCCCGCCGACTGCAGATTCAGCGTAAGCAGCTTGGGCAACGGCAGAGCCGGCAAGTACAGCAAACGATTCCCCGATAGATCCAAGGTCTTCAGATTCCTTAGCCCGACAAAGGCTTGCGGCTGCAGCTCCATGATGCGATTATGCTGCAGAAATAGATGCTCCAGCGAGGTGGGCAAACTGTTTGGCACACGCATCAGCCTGTTGTGGTCAAGGAACAGCACCTCGAGTAGCTCCAGGCGGCCCAGAGCATCGTCCTCCAATTGGGCAATGTGCGAGTGGGACAGATCGAGATACTGCAGTAGCGGATAACTGTCCAGATCACCACAGTTAATTGACTGTAATTAAAAAATTAAATTATTGAAAATTAAATCATTTTCAATTGATAGTATAAAAACTGTCACCCTAAGGATTCTATGCAAACAAAAATAAAAAAATATAGAAAATATTCTTTCTGAACTTCCAACTTTTATAAGTTTGCCCAAATTCAAGACATGTTCAAATTATATGGCACCATGTTCATTGTTTCTAATATTTTTTGGATTGATTTCCAATTTGAAATTAATTTAATATAAAAAAAAACAATGAGTTTTTTATTTTCATAGACTTTTTTTTTCTAGACTACAAACTTTGCCTTTTGAATATTTTTGGAATTTCGGGCATCTTGGTTCTACTTGATCAAACTTTGTTTAACAACAAAATATGATTTTAAAGGCTTCCCCGGCAGTGTTGCATGTGAAGTACTTAAACAAACTTTGGGTCTGTAATAGGATTACGATGGCAATCAATGCAATGAATTTAAACGTGCCGCTTTTTTGCTCAAGCATTTCTTTTTATACTTTTTGTTTTTAATAAGTATGCAGTGGTTAGGTATAAATCTGTCTGGCGTTAAGTTTTAACGAACTTTCAGTTGAGACTTGGAAATTTGATTAGTAGGAGAAGTGAGTGACTTGCTGACATTGTTTAAAAATTAACTTGAATCAGCCGTTATAATTACTTCAAAGGCTGGTCGGACGCCGTTGCCCCTTTTGGTAGTTGGTTGCCGTTGCCGTTGCCTTCGCCGTTGCCCCGAGCTGTGCTTGTCTGGGGCCAAAAAGTAAACATAGACGCAACTCATTAAATGAAACAAGCGCCAGGCACGGAGCCAGCCAGTCAACCAAACAGCCGCTGCTGTCGATGCCCTCGGGCGCAGTTGCCAGAGACGGACGGAAGCGTTGGCTGTGGAAGACGTCGACTCTAAACGCCATAATTTGCCATGAAAAGGCTGCGTGTTGACTGGCGATAAAAGGCAGCAGTAGCAGGAGCAGCATCTCGAATGGGGTAGGCAATGGCGGACAAATTAAAATGCCTGCTGCTTGGCAACAGAGGAGCGCAAAGCAATTGCAACTAGTTGGGCTGACGCAGTCTTAGCCTGTCTCAGCTGCTCGCTGTCTGTTGGCTTAAACGCGATTATGCTTATGCCAATTATCCTTATTTTATTAATGCCCAGCGTCAAGTGTGCGCCTTTGTCTCTTCGCCTGCCCAGCTTTTTTCACCTTTTATGGCATTTGCCATAATCGACAACGACAGCATCAACAGCAACAGCAGCAGCAGCAGCAACAACAACAGCAATTTATAAGCCGTATTTGTTTTTCTATATATACTTGAGGCTGTGAAAAGTTAGTTAATACCCGAACGAAGCCCCTAAACGGCTGGGACCGTGCTTCAAGCTTATATTGCAGCCAGTATACATCTGTATATATGCACACATAAATAAATAAATCTGTTTATCGTTACATTTGTAAGTTTATGCCTTTAATATTTAATATATTACTTTAATATTTATTTGGTTTTTTCGGATTTTGTGCTTTCTGTGATATAAATACTATCTATATGTATATAAATTGTTGTTAACAATGTTTAAAGCGTTTAACAAAAAAGAAAAGTACTAAAACTAACTGGTGTTAACATATGTAATAAAATCACATTTTGACGTTTGCGTTCCTTTTGTGTATCTGTGTCTAATCAGACTCTCTGCTTCTCAAAGGAAATACTCAGAATAAAAAATATTGAGTCGAGATAGTATAAAAATAATATAGAAATCTTAAAATCCTGTTATATGTATGCTGTTACTAGATCTAATTTCACTAAGCTTAACCTCGAATGCTACAAAAATTATCTTCGTCGTTGTCGTTTTCGGTTTTCACAAAACCCACAACAATTTTTTTGGTTTGTCAACTTTTAACGATAGCTAAAGTAACGTTTGAAAACCCGATTGCAGACACTGATCAGGGCATCGCCGATCTGTTTGCATCATATTTTCAAACTACTTATTCCACATCCACTAGGAATAATCAACCAAAAAAGAAATATATACACAGTTGAATACCTTTAGTACGTTTATATAGTTGCGTTTATATAATTTTTACACATGGTTTAAGTTGTTTCTAGATATTTCATATATATAACATACCATATATTCATATATTTGCATAATTGAGAGATAGGGTACGGTATCAGGTGTATTTTAAGGCCATTGTATGGCTCGTGTGGGATTTGATTTTCGATAATTTTTTTATTTTTTTATGTGGATCTGTGTTTTGAACTACATCACGCACTTGGGGTGTAGCTATGTAAACATGTGTACCAATAAAATTTCGTCTCTATATATGTAAGTGCGTGGGCGTGTGTGTATTTGAGGCGTGGCCAATGCTAGTGTTACAACACTGTTAGACAAATATAATCGAGGCAATCGATGCAACTGGTTTCTGTTGGTTGCTAATGGCTCCTAGCTTTGTTGCTCCTTTTGCTGCTGCTGCTGTTGTTGCTGCTGCTGTTCTTGACGGTTGGGCCTCAATTAGTGCCTAAGAAAGTATGGGTTGTAATGACTGCCAATACCATCAAAGTTGTTATCAAGGGGCTCCAGCTTGAAGTCCACGCGCATCGCCTCCGCATTGTTGTTGGTCACCTGCAGCTGCTGTGGATTGCTCGATTGGTAGCCAAAGGCCGCCGCGTACACGCTGTAGACGCCGGGCGTCAGCAGGCGCCAATATTCGCCGCGCTTCGAGGTGCGTATGGGCTTGTCCTCCAGGCCGGAGACAATGATGATGGCATCCGCAATCGGAAAGCCGCTGTGATCGAGCACCAGTCCCTTGATGCCGATGTGCGCTTGCTTTAGCAGCTGCAGCAGCGCCCGCTTGTTTTGGGCCCATTCGCTGGGAAGACTGCTCGCCGGGGGATACTTGCAGCAGGACAGCTCGATGGTCAGCTCGAAGCAATTAGTGAACGCATAATTGAAGTCCTGCATGCCGCCGGACAGCTCATACCAGTTGGCGCCATTGGTGATGCCGCCGGCGAAGCTATCGTTGCAGCTGCGCCCGCGCCGCATTATCGGATGGTTGTCCGCATAGGTGTGCGCCAGCTGCTTGAAGACCCGATCGTCCGGCGTGGGGCTCTCCTTGCAGCAATCGTTGTGCGCTAGCGAGTTGTCGAAAGGATAGCTGGCAACAACGGCGCCGCCATGAAAATTGGCCGAGAGCACAAACGGTTTGCTCACAATCCATTCGGTCAAAGCCGCCGTTTCCGGTTGTCGCGATTGGGCGCGCAGTTGATTATTAATCTGCTGTTGGTCCAGGCGATCCGGAAAATCGCGATTCAAGTCAACACCAACAGAATTGCCGCGTCCGACGTAATTTGGCAGCGATTCGCAGTTGCCCTCCTGGGAGAGGGCATAGCCATCGGGATTCATGGTGGGCATGATGTAGATATCGGTGCTGTTCACCAGCTGGCCCACCTCGAGGCTGCGCTGGTAATTGCCCAACAGATACTGCGCCAAATAAACGAGCAGCTGCCGTCCGACGGTCTCGTCGCCGTGCATGTTCGCAATGTATTTGACAGGAGGCGTCAATAGGGTTCGTTCACGTGTATTGCGGCTTATTTGCAGTGCCAGCAAATTGCGGCCCGCCAGAGACCGGCCGAGGCTGTGGACGCGCGCCTGTTTCGGATAGGCTTTTACGAGGCGTGCAAACAGATCCTCCAACTGATCCTGGCTGGTGTAGTGCGGCAGCTGCAGGAAGCTTTCGTCCTCTTTGATAATATAGCCCTGGGCAATCAGCGACATCAGCGCCAGCGACAGACAAACCGTTAAAAACCACTGCATCATCGCAACAGTTGGTTTTTTCTGCTGCTGTTGCTGTTATTGTTGTTGTTGTTGCTGGCTGCTATGTTGTGCTAGTTATGTTGTGCAGCAGCTCCGGTCGTTTTGGCTCAGCTTCAAAATATGTACTGTTTGAAAATTTTCTACGTTGATTGGCCTTAAGTCGCTGCCAGCGACTGCTGCTACTGAGAGCGAGGACGTGCGATAATTCTAGGGAAATTACATGGCAGAGAGAGCGCCAAAGTTGGCGGTTGTCAGTCATGAGTATTGTTGTTGCCTCTGCCGCTACTTTTTATACCGTGAAGCCATTGAAGATGGGTAAAAAGGGTATAACGGTTTTGTTAAAATGTATGTAACAGGCAGAAGGACATATCTGCGACCCCATAAAGTATATACTTTATATATATATTCTAGATCAAGACGACGAGCTGAGTTGATTTAGCCATGTCTGTCTGTCTGTCCGTCTGTATGAACGAAGCGATCTCGGAAACTACAAAAGCTAGAAAGCTGATCTTGGTCTCATTCAGTTCGTACATATTTTACGCAGAACAAGTTTATCATATTTTTTCTCGATAACTTGCCCCGTTTTATAAATATCGATAAAAATCGAAAACAACCATTTGTTTTTGTACAATATCTCGGTAACTAACAGAGCTGGAGGCAACAAGCTTAGTGCGTTATGTGCGCTTTGACTAGACGCAGATTTTGATACCTTCGAATCGCAAATCAAATACTACAGAGCCAAAAATTGGTTTGTACATGTAATTCAATGTTGCTAATAAATCCTGAAAGTTTCATAACGATCATACATTTAGTTTAGCAGAAAATAAAATAAAGGGGTACGCGCAGCAAGCGAGTAGAGTACGTGCGGCCTGCATTTGTGTGTGTGTGTAAGTGTGTAGTGTATGTATGTTGGGTTGAAATGCTTTTGAAGACAGATCGCAGGGCTCAGGGTATCTCCTAGTCGGGCGGCCCCGACTAGAGCCCTCTCACTTGTTATGCGTGCGGTCAGGCGCCTGCGCAAGTTAGAATGTGTGTGTGTGTGTGTGAGAGGAGAGCGGGCTGCATTGACGTCAGCAGTGCTGTCTACGCCAACGCATAAGGCACAAATGTCTACGGCGGCAAAACCATCCGGACTGCAGCTGGACAGAAAGTATTTTTCCTTGTGTTAAGCAGCATGTAGAGCACGATTTGGCGGCCGAGAGCCTCGGACGCCTTGCATAGAGTATTTCAATATTGTCAAGCTAAAGGTATAAAAATTCTACCTTGAGAATCAATCTTGTTGTCCTTACATGTTTAAAAGAAACTGATATGACACGATTAAAATAAATGAATAATATACTTCATATTTATATCTATATATTTAAAATCATGAGCCGAATCGGAACTCAATCTTGTTTTTTAAACCCTCAACCCATTGAAAATGCTTTTGTGGAAATATTATATCTGATTCCGTCCGTCTGTATGAACGCGTCGATTTCAGAGACTGTAAAAGCTAGAAAGCTGATCTTGGACTCATTCGGTTCGTATATACCATACGCAGATCAAGTTTATTTCAAAAGATCGATAAATCTTTCCGTTTTCTTATTACCAATATTTATCGCTTTTTTGACTCGGTTTTTTTTAAGCTTAGCACCTAAACTATAAGGGCTAGAGCGGCCAATATATTTGCGTAAAGCATTCGCACGTTTTGTAAACTTTGAGTTTTGCCACGAATCAAATACTACAGTCTTACAAATTGGATTGTACTTTGATGATCTTACTAAGCCCTGACAATTTCAGAACGATCATACCTTAAGTTTACGAGCAAATCAAGAATCTCTTTTCAGTAGTGGGAGCTAATTGGTGAAAGTGCAACCAATTTCTGTGTTAACACTTGTTTTTCAATAGCTTGGTATATTTTTACTACAACGTAAAAGCTTTATAAATTCGCAAGAAATTTTAACAATGTATATTTCCATGGTCTGCCCGCTTAGGAATTATTCAAACCCCCAACTAAAGTGAGTTTCCGGGAATCCTTATTCACTCGCTGTTTACGCTAATCGCCCGCTTAACTGGTCTGTCTTTCTATCCGTTTGTCTGTCACTCATGACCGCTGTCGGGATTTTACTTATTTTATTTTGCATTGTTTTCCCCTTGGCATTTGTGAAAGCTGCGAAGTGCACTTAATTCTTTCATTGTGTGGCCGCATTGTGCTATTAATTATATCATGGTGCTGACTAAGTGCCCGACTAAGAGCTGTCTAAATGCTCGTTAAATATAACATAATGCATAATAACGTTAACTATTATAAGCTGTTTACTTATGCGCTGAATAAAAGGCGTTTTGCATTTCTTTTATTATATTTCTTTTGCCTATTTATTCCTCTTGTTCCGCTTATTTCAAGTAAAAGGAATCAAGACAGAGCGATTAAAGTAGAAAATATAAAAAGCCTAATTAAGTTAAGCAGTATACATACGGATATTTTCAACTGAAAAAATAAGTGTAGACATATTAGAACGCTGTAGAGTCTCAGCTATAGGATGTTGAAAAGGTTTCCTTTAATTTACAATAAATTTATCGTTTGATTAGAGCTGATTCTCAAAAACAATATAAATACATATAATATCACACAGCACTCTATACCCATTGACATTCTAGCTGCTGGGTATGAGCAACAATTTCTTATCATTTCGTTTGTCTGTAAGATATGCCTGACATATCAATTACATCATAAAATATCGGCAAATGTTCTTTTTCCCTGCGTCAAAGCATTTTAATCAATAATATTTATGTAGAATATTGCATATTTACATTATGAATGCCCCTGCTGGAGAATGTTGCGGCACATAAAATTATTTAAAACGCGACAAAGTCGTCGACTCCCCAAGGGTGGGTTGCTCTCCCCCGTGCCGTAACAGGAAGTGCGAGTCGAGAGGCAACAAAATGGCGGCGTAAATTTAAAAATAACAAAGTGTAAATCATACGCCTGGGTGAGATTTCGGCGTGCGTAGTCGGGGACATTCAGCAGCGCACTCAAGCACGCAGAGCCGACCCGAACCGCAAAAACAGATGCTAATTAATGGCAACAACGGGGAACTGGTTACCCCTGCCCCTGCTACAGATCCTGCTGCACGGAAAAGTGCTTGGCACAGCGGCGGTTGCCGTCGCGAATGTACCGTTAATTGCCGACAGAAGCGTCAAAATTGCGGTTCATTGGCTGCACATAGATAGGGAGAGGCGTAGCCCAAAGGGGAGGCAAAGTTGCACAGACTGAAGCTAAATTTATTGATTACAAATAGATGAAGTGAGTAGCCCACTGCTTACCTTGAGCCAGTTATGCGACAGTTTAAGCGTGCGCACAGATTGCGCCAATGCGGCGGGCACCTGGCAGAGACCCGTGCCGCTGGCATCCAGCTCCTTCAGACTCCACGAGGCGACGAACTCCTGCATGGCGGCGCCCACATGCGGATTATGCGCAATCGACAGGCTGACCAGGTCGGGTATGCCCTGCAGGGCGCGTATCGCCGAGCCGCTTAGCCGATTGTGCGACAAGTCCAAGTGCTGCAAATTGGGCAGCGCCAGAAAGGTCTCGTAGTCACTGTCCGTTATGTTGTTCCAGCTGAGCAGCAGAGTCTGCAGCCCGATCAAATTGTAGAACGTCTGACGGCCAACGGTGCCCGCCAGCCGGTTGTGCGCCAGATTGAGATGCCGCAGTTGCGGCATGCGCTGTGCAAAGAAACTGGGAGCGCTTAGCTGACTCAGCCGATTGCAGGAAACATCCAGTGTGATCAGCGTGGTGCTCAAAGCCGGCAGCTGGGTCAGCGTATTGTTGCACGCATCCAGCTGCTGCAGCTGCGTAAAGTTCTGCAGCTGCAGGCTGCTCAGCCGATTGTGGCTCAGATCCAGGCGATGGACCAGCTCAAACTGTCCCTGGTAGTTCTGCTGGCTGTCGTAGGCGCTCAGCCCTTGTCTGGTGAGATTGAGCAGGCTGGCTCCAGCTGCGCCCGCCTCGCGTTTCTCGCGCGGCGCCTCGCGCTTGTGCTTGTACCGCAGCTCGGCCTTGTAGTGGGCCGGCGCGTGCTCATCGCGTAGCATGCGCCGCACGCTCTGGTAGCTGAGGTGTTGGTGCAGCGACAGCTGTCGCTCCTCCAGCTCGGCAGCGGCGTTCGTCAGGGACAAAGCCTGCGCGCCGCAGAGCAGCAGCAGTGCGCCCAACAGGCTCCAAACAGGCAGCACCCACTGTGCGGGCTTCATTTTTGGCCTCGTTTATTTTCGACTTTTTCTTTCTTTTGGGTTTTTCTCTTTTTTTTATTTTAAGGGATATGGCCTTTAATTTCACTTGAAATTTATGTGCTGTACGTGCAAACGTTTAACGCTGCGCCTCAATTTCGGAATATGGCCAACGGTTTGGACGTTTCGTTCATTTGCCTGCCATTTATTCATTCATTCATGCACTCACGTACAGAAGGCTCTGTCCGTCCGTTTGTTGGCCTGCCCTTTTACTTTACTTTGAGTGGGGGGTGTGGCGACCATGTGACAACTGTCAACAGTTTGACAGCTTTGGCGTACGCGTTGGCGTCCTTTGCCGCATGGCGGCCATTGTTGGAGCGAAAAAAACGTTGCCTACTTTTTAGCGCCGGCTACTAAATATGCCGAATTTTTAATTAAATATCTGCTCGGCCCATCACCTTTTCAATTGTATGCTGCTGCTTTGTTGCTTTTCACAATTATTTAGCGTTTTTATATTTTTGCTCTCTCTTTCTCTTGTTCTTTTTTTTTTGCTAATTGCCGCACAAAACGCTGTTAAACTTCAGCAAATGTCAATTAAAAAGCGCGCATCGCTTCACCTGCCACGCTGCTGATTGTTGTTGCCTGTTGTTGCTGCTTGTTAATTGTTGTTGTTGTTGTTGTTGCAGTTGACTGTTGTCGCATTACAACGTCAATTGTTCCCTTGGCGTCGTCGCGTGCTTGAAATCTGTAATGAAACGTACAACAAAAAAAAAAATGTAATTACGCTTGTTATTGCTATTGTTGTTGCTGCTGCAAAGTGCAGAAAGGCAACGGTAAAAAAGGTAAACTTCTTTATAATTTGCTGAGCATTCGCTTTGTGTCTGCACTTGGCTTTGTTTTTTGCATACCCTAGCAGAAGGTATTGTGAATATATCGCAAAATGAGTCACAAATAGGGTATATATGTATATTCTTGACAGTCGTGTGAATATATGTAGAACAACGCCCATCTCAAGATCAATAGCTTTCAAACATGATATAATTTAATTTACACTCCAAACACGATACAGTTCTAGCAAGGGTATTTAATTATCAACATACCAAATTAACTGTTTTTTTTGCTCAGTTTTTTTTTGCCTGTGTTTCTTTTTAATTTGAGCTTGAGCTTTACGACTTGAAAGCGCTTTGGCACTTTGCCTTAAGTGTTATTTTTATGTTGATTGCAGCTAATGAAATTATAATTTCAACACGCTTAACAGTCAGCCATAATTTTGCCTCGGCACGGGCACAATACCGTTATAAGGAGGGTATGGGGAGCTAAGCTGGTTGGGAGATCGGTTGTTGTAGTCAGGTCATAACCATGTCACATGAGACACCTTTTCTGACCGCGTGTCAGCCGCATGCCACTAAACCTTGGCTATAAAACCAGCATATGTGCTTTGTATTCGTGTCTATGTATGTGTGTGTGCGTGTGTGTGTGTGCTTGTTTGTACTATAAATCATTTAACTGGGTCATTTCATTTCCGCTGTAGACAAGCGACAGGAAAGCCACTGCATAACCAACAACAACTGTCAGCAGTGAACCCTCAGGGGCGACCGAAAACGACGCAAATTTGATTTACTCCTTGTCGCCGTAATGATTCTCAAATATACGCCTAGGTCCTTTTTTTGTTCATTTTTGACGCACCACTCTTCTGAAAATTAATTTGTCAATGTCTACTTAAAGTCAAAATTGCCAAATTCACTTGCCTAAAGCGCGTGCATGGACTCTGTCATAAGGTTTGTCAGTGAAGTGTAACTATGTACCCTGTGCGCCATAAAAAGCAATAAACGGGTATATAAGGTTGATTTCTTCAAGTACATTAAACTTCGTATATTTATTCTTTTCCTACAAGGCTTATTCTATTTTATTTTTATGATTTTTTTTAGCCTTTTTCCAACATTATCCTAATTACAGGGTAGTAGATGGTGAAGCACCCTCGACTATAAATTATTGTTTCCCAGCATTCGCATTTTGATGCTGTATGTCATATACATGTGTTGTGTATGTAGAATTGTTAACCCCATAAATGTTGTTGTTTCTTCAATTACATGCACACACACACACACACATATGCGTTAACAATTTTATAGGCATCGCTGTTTCACATGAAACATTTATTGACAAATGTTATCAGAAGTTGGCATTTCATTTCAGTTGTCGTTTGCTTACGCAACAGTAAAATGTAGGCCATAAGTTTAGCGACAGACCCCCGCAACGTCAATGAACGCCCCTTCTGTTCGCCAGACAGACAGACAGACAGACAGATGATGTACACAAGTCAGTTGACATGAAAGTCGATTTAAAAAACCAACAACAAATATGTAACAGCAATATTAAGAGCAGCAAAAACAATATGGCCAAGGACAGCTGTCTGTTAGAGCAGCTCCCCGTACGCAACTCCTGCCATGGCCAACCCCTCGAATTAACAGTCAGGGGACGCTTCTGGTTTTTTTGGCACTTTTTTTTGTTTTTCGGAGGGTTTCTGCGATTGTCAGTTTATTTAATGCCAGCTTGAAAACAATTTGTGAATTGCCATGCCATTCATTTATTTTTCTCTTTCCGTGTCTGCATTTTATGATTGAACATTAGCGAGGGTAGCCGGCGACTCCCCTGACAAGAATACGAATATTTGTGAAAAGTTTGTAGAAATTTCCATCTTGCTTTCTCTCTCTCATTCACTTAGTTAATCAAATGCACAGGACAAAGAGCAAACAGTTCGCTGATGCAGCACATTTAAAGTGCATCCTTTTGTGCCATGCAAATAGACCGAAACGTACCGAAATGCCGAAGCGCCATTGGATTAGATAAGATGCTGCTCTATAAAGTATTGCTTGAATAAAATTCAGGAGATTGTGCACAGCACTGAAATTGGATTTTCAAGCATGCAACATGCAGCATGTAGCATGCAGCTGCCATACGTCAACGATTTATTTCATAGAAATTTAGCCGGCCCGAAACCAATCTGAAGACCAACCCGACCCAAGCCGACTAGAGCGACGCTGCGGCATGGCTTTATCAGTGCGCTGCTTGTGGAACAAAATGCAAATGGCATTTGACGGCAAGGACAACGCTGTCGCCCAATGCATTCCTCATTGAGTGCCTCCTGGCACTTCCTTGAGATACTTTTCCACACAGTTTCTTGCTTCAGTTGCGCGCTCAATTGCGCAACAAAATACCAAATTGTATCTGTGCCCCTTTCTTTACATTTCCCTTCCTTCTAGGTCCATCATGCAGCATTCTGATCGGCTTTGAGAAAACGCTAGTGTGTGTGTGTGTGTGTGCGTGTTTGTATCTCACGTATAAATGCAGTGACTGCTGGCTTTTTACTCAGTTAGTTTACTCAGTGTGACCGGCATGTTTTGTTTTTATTGCGCTGCATGCATATCTTTTTTGCCTATACCCTATACAATTTGTTGCAAATGGGTAGCATCAGCTTCAGCTTGAGTATCATTATCGTTGAGATATTTCAGAATCGAACTCAATCAATATTTGATATATAATATAAAATAGCATATTAGCTATCAAACTATATTAAAATATTTGTTATAGTAATTCTTTGAGCAGAGAATATCTCTATTACTGGGTATAGCTCAGTTCATCATGCTACTCGCCAGTCTTTCTATTTATCATGCATGTGCTTGTGCCTGTGTCTTTTCTTTTACTTTTCTGTTTTGCTCTGAGCTGCTGTTTTAATAAACTTCCGCTTTGTGGAAGTTTTATTCAGTCTGCCGCCTGCTGCGTCTGACATGCATTCAATGGCGGCAACTGCATTGGATATCCTGGCTCTCGTTGCCTGCAGCCTTAAGCCCTTTGCCTGTTGTCTGCTGCATCTGTGTCAATGTCAACATTGGCTGAACGTGCGAGTTTGTCACTTTCGGTTGAGCTCGTGGCTCTTTAGTTCGGGCTCAAATTTTTAAGCAAAATGTCAACACATTGCAAAAAAATTTGCCTGCATTACTTCCTGAGATTTCTGTAGTCATCAATGGGCAGTTTTCTTTTTTATTTTGTATGTTCTTTTTATTTTTGTGTTCTTTGCAAAAAGTTTTCAAATCAAACTTTTTCCGATTGTCAAGCGAATGGGCGGGCGGGCAATTGAACGATATCGAAAAAGCCTTTGCAGTGTTTGTGAATATTATCCTTGAGTTTTCAATTTGTAAATGATAAGTTATACATCAGGTTAAAAAATATTTTTTTATACCTTATCTACTGAACTCTTCATTTTGTATCAGAAGTAAACATACAAATTTTCGTAGAAATAACAGATAAACCTATTTATATATTTCTCGCAAATGCCATTACTGCCATTACATGATAATAATGAGATATATCTGCTTTTGCCACGCAAAGTTACTTTGGTTATTTCCCATATTTCACCGGCTAAGGCAATTTGCCAAAAAAAAACTAGGGAGAAAACGTTTTTGGGAACTTTTGCTCATGACTTGTGCTCCCAACTTGAGGTCGCCATTGCCACCGCCCTGTTATTGTCTTTATTAATGCCCTGTGGCTAAAGGCGCTGCTGCCCCAGCCAACCCCTGCCCATCCCGCCTGCCTTCAGTCCGAAAAACAGGCAACCGAAAAACACATAAGTAAAATTCGTAATAAACTTGTGCTGCCTCTGGTTGTGTGTGTGTGTGTGTTTGTGTGTGTGGCTTTTATTGTTTTATTTGTGTGTAGATTTTCATGTTTGATTTTTTGTTTGTTTTTTGTGTTTTTGCTTTTATTTGTTAAATTGTGTAGTGAAAAATCGCTCAAGGCCCTGGAATAGAGCCGCAAAGGCGCTTGTGTGCTGCTATTTTGTTTTCGTTAGCCTGTTTTTTGTGTGTGTTTTCTTGGCTTCATTTTGTATGCCAAATTTTGGTTGCCCGCAGCACTCTTGGGCTCTTGACACACAAACAGATATTTTTTAATAAAAGCGCGCACTGTCTGTCTCTGTCTATGTCGCCTTTTCTCTTTCTTCACAAACGGGGTAAGCATCATTTTTATTGCCATACTCTCGGCTTAACCCCTTGCTTAGTTGGAAAGCTTTTTATGAAATTGAAAAAGTTTTTCAATAATGTTGCACCATTTGTTGTTGTTGGTCAGCAAGAAATCAGCTAGTTTATGCATTAGGCTTTTATTAATTTCTGCACTGATTTATGGCCACATTCCTCAGCAACTTCACAAGTGGCCTAGCCCTCGGATTTCGCTCTGATATTTTGTGTCGGATCTCTCTACACAAATTGCATTTTGCCAAATGATTTTGACAGCTCGACCCCATCGGTTGCTGTGGTTGGGGGCGGTGCTCAACTGGTGCCACTCACTCATATTTTCTTGTCCGCCACATAAAGTGGCACAATGATTTTCTAATAATTTGCCAAATTGCCTTTGCCTGGCCATTAAATCTGAGATACGTGTCCGCTTCAGATATTGCGTCTGATGGACTTCGGCAGTCTGGTCAAGCTGATTGCCAGATTACGTTCACGCACACACGCACCACACACACAGAAACGTTTGACAAACGGCTGGACAACTAGCATTATGTGCTTCAAATTGTCAGTCTCAGATATATGAATGTAAGTTGACACCCCAGCCAGGCTGTGTTCTGCCTCCGGGCTCCTGAAACTGAGTCCAGCTGTAAGTCTGTGCGTGGGTTGCCACGCAGTTAAAGTTTGTCGCATCTCGCTTTAAGTGAACGCTTCGCTGCTCACTCGCTAAGCTTTGGCCAGAAAATCTGTGACTACTGCAAAATCAATAATATCTCTGGCTTTTCGAGTGGTTTCGCATTGCAAGTGCTTTATAAAAAAAAAAAACTAAAAACAAGAAAAAATATTTTGCAAAAATAACATACTAAAAGTGCTCTTGTGTGTGTGTGTGTGTGTGTGCAGTGTGTGCTTTTGTGCCGCCGACTTGGCTGCTCTTGTTGCTTTGCGCCATTGTTCTTTGTTCCCAGAAAACATTCAAAACGCTTAACTAAAATAAATGTAACATACTGTGATCTAGAATACCCTATAAACGGTGATGTAAAGGTGGGCCATGTATAATTTGTAAAATAGTGTTCTATGATTTAATTCAGACTAATTCACAAGTTGAGTCTTCTCTTTAACTACTTTATAAAATGAGTTGTTAAGAAATAAAACCCTGAGGCTATTTGTTTGGTTGTACAATTTTAAGTTTCAGCTGTTCGCCTTGCATATATACCCGCTCGCCACTTATCCTAGAGTATAACTGAATTTTTTGTGTTGCTTTTTACCTGCAGTCGCACATCAGAAAAAGCTAAAAACGACAAGCATCGAACCACCCCACCACCCCTGCTGCACATTTTGATGCTGGTTGTCAACGTGTTTTGCGCATTGTTTTCATTTTTCACCGCTCTTTGTTCTTTTTTTTTGCACTGTTCTACCGTTGCCCCTGGGGCGGCTCCTTTCCCCAACTTTTGGCAGTTGGTGTCTCTTAATTTTCATAGCTGGCGGTCGCTTGCTGATCCCCGCAGACAGTTGTCAGGCGACTTTTGTTCTAACAAGTTTTTTTTATCGATATGAGGACAAAGTTTTGGCTGCACTCCCATCTCATTCCAACCCACCCCATCTATTCTTACCCGTACCCCCATCTGACAATTAGCGCATCTGTTTCAGCTTTCAATTGCCCTCTGAACATTTATCAGACAGGCACTTGTCAGTAATACGCGCCATTAACATTAACGCACATTATGCTCCATTTTTCAAGTATCAAATTATTGCAAAAGCAACGACCAAGGAGAGATACAAGAGCAGGCAGCTTTCCTTCCGGCAGACAACAAACTTTAAATATTTACGACATCATTTCATGGCCCACAAGCGACTCCGCTGAACCCTTAAAATTGCCTGCTGGCTGCGAGGCTGACTCTCAGCGCGTCTCTGTCTGCCAGCCCCAGTTTCAATGATAATTTCCCAACCCCCCTCCTTATAAAAAAAAAAATATTACACGCATAACTGTCGTTTGTTTTTTTCTTCTTTTTTTTCTTGTGCTGCCTTCGTCTGCTACTGGCTTTGTGTTTGAGCATGAAAACAAAAATTAGGCCGTTAAGGCATTTACCAAATGCGCCGTGTCCTCAACTGGCCCTCACTCGAACCTGGGGCTTTGGTGGGGTTTTTGGTGGTTCGCTTTTTGGGCGTCTTTTTGTTGAAATTGAAATTAATGTGGCGGAAATCACAAGTTCAACACGCAAACTTAGCGGCAAGGGTTCGCTTTAAGCATTAGCCCTATGATATATGTCGGTAATTTCTGGCATTGTGCGCTGCTTACCGATGATTGCCTCGGCAATTAGCCCCAAACAGAACTGTAGCCCATTGCGAGTGCTTCTCTGCAGAACCCCAAAGACCATTGTGAAGACCATCTTATGATTTAAGTTATATTTCAAGTGGGTTTGGCATGGCTTTCTAAACTTTAAATAAAGGGAAAGTAGAACACTTAGAGTCAACTTTAATTAGAGGTTCAATCATGTTTTGGAAATATGTTTGATAATGTAAAGCATTTAAAGAAGTCGAAGTTTTTGTCAATTCTGGCATCATTTTAATTACAAAAAAAAAAAAATAAATATTATGATATTTTGTTTAACGGGTTTCAAGTTTATTATATATTATTTTTTTTATTATATAAATAAATCCACTTGGGAAAAAATCCAAAAAAAAATTTCATTTTTAAGGCATAATAAAACTTAATAAAAATGAACTTTAAAATATGTTTATATCCATCTTAAATTCGTTTCTGTACTTATTATCTTAATGCTTTCATAAATGCTTGAAAATAAGAAACATAAATATATCATAATTTTGCTTTTACCAAGAATAGTTCGTTGGCTGTTTTGCATATTTTTAAATGCTTTGGGCCAAGCAAACTTATTGCGCAATTTTTCATATTTTAATGGGAAAACATTTTGCCTTGTGTCCAAGTTTTTAATTTGTTGTGCCGCTCGCCCACACAGCTGCCAGTCCTATATATCCCCTCCCCGCGCTACCTCCCGCCATTTCCATTGCATGGTTTTCTTTATTTTCAGCGCTTATATAAATTTTTGTGCCGTTCTTTAGCTCGGCTTTCATTATAAGCCATAACCATTTGGCCGTGAGGCGCAAAAGTGTCGAAAGTGCAGGCAGCCGTGCGCCACTTGTGTGGGCGTGGCATATAACTTTTATGCTGTTCCAACGCAAAGGAACAAAAGAAAAAGCGACTTTACTGCTTGGAAAATATGTTGAGAACTTCAAGCTGTGCATTTTGATATATATATATATTAAATTCGTTTTGCTTCAAGAGCTCTGGCATTTAATTTCGATGTATAAATAATAAGTGCTTGTCTAAGCAGCTGCCGGCTATGATGTGCCAAAGTGCAAAACGCTGCCCGCCAACCCGCCCCGTCGCCGCCGAGCAAACGCTTTTTGACCTGCATAAATAAGCAGCAAAAGGATGTGAAAGCGAAAACTGCTGACAAAACTTATAAATCCCAGATATCCTGACCTTAATGCCGCGTTGAATACCAAATGATGATGCCGCTGCGTACTACGTCAAGTGCATGTGTGTATGTGTGTCCTAGGTGTGCACGTGTGTGTGTGTGTGTGTGTTTGTGTGCAAAGTACTGAAAGCCAATGCTCTAGCGTGAACATAAACATAAACAGCATCAAGGCAGCTGCAAGTTGGCTGGCAGCATGGAAAAAAAATCGATGTCAAAGTGCTGGCTGGTTAGTTGTAAACTTACATATATATATATAAAATATATATAAATATATAGATGTCGCCCTGTAGATGTCGCCCTCATGATGGCAGGTTAACTATGCGTATACGTAACGCTGAGCTGAGTGCCTGCTAAATATTTTCAAGGATAGCGCAACGAACAAACAAATAGTAGTTCAATGTGTGTGTGTGTTTGTGCGTACGTATGTGTGGGTAAGTGTGCGGGCAACCAAAAACTTTGTTTAGTGCTATGCCCCGCTTCAGCGCTTATTGTTTGCCACTTTCAAGGATATTGGCATTTGGTTAGCTATTTTCCATTTTTTTTTTGTGTTTTTTTTGTTGTGATATTCTTTTGCGTTTGAACCTTGAAATGGTATACGTCAGAGACGCCCACGCAGCGCTTTTCACTGCTTTGCATATTTTCACTATTTCTCTTCAGAGGTCGTCGTCGAGCTACGTGACTTTCCGTTTGGGTGGCGACCATTCTACAGTCAGAACCACAGTCGCAACCACAGCCACCGTTTCTATATAAATAAATTATCAATTTATGTTCTATCATAGAAAATTTGAACAACATTTTAACCTCGAGGCGTGTTATTCCAGACACTTTGTAAAACTAGCGGAAAAGAAAAATCAAGTAGCTTTTCATTTTTGTTGTTAATTTTGAAAGCTTTGCAAGGCAAAAGTTAAAGCATAGATATATCGAATTTCTACTCTACTTTAAAATTTCAATATTTGCATTTAAAGTTAAATTCATATTGAAATGTGAGCTGGACGAAATATATTTTAAATATTTCAATAATATTTTATTATACTCTTTTTACATTATTAAAGACAGTAAGTTAATGTGTTAAATAAACAGGAGTAGAAGATGTAACTGTTACAGCAGTCAAATTATGTGTCCTTGTCTATCTACATTGCCAATTAAAGCTGACGTTTTTAGTTTTCTATAACTTTTCTTATGTGTATATATGTGCGTGAAATGATACTTGGAAACATCGGATCATGCCAGTTTTACTTTAATAGGATGTCCAACAAAAAAAGATATATATATATATATCAAACACTTAAGTATTATGTCAATTCTGTGATATATATTAAAATTACCGTAATTATTGCTTTTAATTTTTAAAAACTATTATCATACACTCCTTCAGGTCAGGTTTTCTAATAAAAATTGTTAGCTGGTGTGTTCTCAATTAACTGAGTTTTTTTTTTTTGTGTAGCATAGTGCAGCAGCTGCATTGCAGCTGACTTTTCCGCTCCATTTAATTGTACATGTTGTGCACATGTGCGCTGACATTTATACTAATACATATGCATTTATGCACCATATGTGCAATTGTGTGTGTGTGTGTGTGTGTGACTGTCTGCTTTGCCGCCGGCAACACAAATTCGCATCGCGGCTGTTTCTACACGCCGTCATTTTTATGACATTTCCGATGAATACAAAATGCTTAATTAAATGTCGTTGCATATTGTTGCTGTTGTTGTTGTATGTTGTTGTTGTATGTTGTTGTTGTTGTTGCCGCTTGCTGCTTTGCAGAGGCGCGCACAAATTGCCGAGCTATGCGGAGCTGAGCCAAGGACTTGCTTGCCATATCCGCAACGCGCGGCCTGCCCAAGTCTTCCACCCTATCCGTTAGCGGCATGTGATGACACGCATAATTTATTCAATTTTCATATCAATGTGTGAGTGCGAATGTGTGGTGTGTGTGTGTGTGCGTCGGCATGTGTCGGTTTCGGTTTTCTGCTGTTTCTGCGTCTATAAGTTCAGGTTTTTCGCAGCTCTAATGCTTAAATTACACATTCAAATACACGCCGACACGCGCACACACACACGCACACACTCACACACACACACACACACACACACACACGTGCTCTTTCGTCGCAGTCATGTGCGACATTTGGTTGGGGGAGCTTTTTGCCTACGTTTTGTTTCCCACTTGCGCAAATAATGATCCCCAGACACATTCTATGCCATTTCTTTATTCCCCCTCTGTTGCTGCCCTTTGTTGTTGCGTATTTACTGCAAAGATTATTTGCAATGCCTCGTTGCCATTGTGCCGCACAGCGTATTTGCGGCGCTCTGGTGTGGCATCTCCAACTGCGGCGGCCGCTTTGTCTACAACAAATCACTTTGTTGGCGCAACACTTTAATGTCAGGGATTAGGCATAAACGTGAGATTTGCCAGCGTGCGGCCTGCTTTCTTTTATTGTATGCCATTTGCATTATACCTGGGCAACAATACACACACAAACAATTATTTTAAGATTACGAGTGCTCGAGTGCGTCGGTTTTACCATTCCTAGTTTTTCTTTTTCGTGGGTTTTACTGTTTTCTCTTTTAAAGCACTTTCTACAGTTGCTCGAAAATAACTTTAATTTCAAATGTTCGCCCCAAAAAAAAAATCGATTTGAACGCGGTAAAAATGTTAATAAAATAAAATACAATAAAACAAGAAAAAAATGTTGGTACTAAAAAAGTTGTTAAAAAAAAACTGATTTTCTCATCTTAAAAAGAGTTGAAGTTTGATCATTTCTACTACTCTTAAAAGTTTTGAGTCACGTCTACAAATTATTTACTGCTGTCTTAGAAAACACAATTGACTCAGCAGCAAAGTAATTGGTTCTAAAAATAAATGTTGTTCTTGCCAATATTTTTCACTTGCAAATCGAACATCAGTTTTAGAGCGTTTTTCTCTTCTGTAGGAGGAAAATTTCGACTTTAATTAGATGCCTGGGAAGATACGCTGGCAAGTCCATTGCAATTTAGTCGATATTTAGATGGTTGCAAATCAATTTTGGTTCCGCTTCCGTTATTGGAAATCGGCTTATGAAAATTTGCAATTGCAATCAGGGTTTCCCTGCTTCATTTGTGCTTTATGGGCTCATGGAAATGTGGCATATTTGTGCTAGCTGTGCATATTTCATGGAAAAGAAAACATTGTTTTGCAACGACAGCAACCAAAACGAGAAGCGATTACCGCTTTTCCCTTCCCTTTACCCTCCATCCAACCTCTGTTTGCTATTTGCAATGCGAAAATGTTCTCAAAAACCAGCGATCAAAATCTGTGTAATATTTCTTTTTTCATTGAATTTTTTGTTGTTGCTCGTTGTTCGTTTTGCTTTTTTGCAAATGTTTTCGATGGAGGCGGGTGGCTGTATGGCTGTGGGGGGCGTGCGCCGCCCATGAACTGCAAATTGCGTACGCAAATTGTCTGCTTAAAAGTTGCGTACTTCAGTTGCCCCATTCTCTGTGTCTATTTCGCGCCTGTAAATCGTAAATCAGCGCAGATTATTGTTGCTCTCGCTGAGATTCCCCACACCAGCGACCCCTCTCGATGCCTAAACTTGGCTCCATTTGCATTTGTATCTTTTCTTCGCTGAGCGCGCTTTTCAATTTGAGGCAGCTTAAAGCGATGTCGCTTGTCTTGCAGCCCGAGCTTCTTCATAAATATGCAAATTGCAGCCACCAACCGACTCGCCCCCCTCTCCCTGCTGTTTGTCCGTCTGGCAGTAGCTGTGGTTGCTGTCTGGTCTTTCATTTGCCAGCGCTCCCCTGTTCATTGAGTGTTTGAACACAAAAAAAATATATAATGTAGTGAGGTTGCCTGACTGTGAGGTACCCTGTAGACATTTGAATTGCGGTAACTTTGTAATTTCTTGTAATTTCTCTACTCCAAAGTGAATATACCCTTCGGTAACCCATTTGATTGCAGAGTATAAAAATATTTGATTAGATGCTACCTAACGTCTTGCTGTACTTTTGCTCAACTAGCTGCCGCACCACCCCCTCGACTCGCTCGCTCGCTTATCAAAGTGGGTAGCAGCTAACGATTTTGATTGTTATGTACATATAACTCGATGGTCTCGGATTGCAGGAGCCACAGCTCGAACCGTAAACAATGCCACTTGAGTGGGGCGACCCCGGCCGGAGACTGTTGCTTGGCTTTCTGTTTACGCTTGCTCCCGGCTGTGGTTGTGTGTGTGTGTATAAGGACGCGGGGTTGTGTCTACTGCCACCGCATTACTCATACGCCGTGTTGTGGTCGCTTTAGTTGCTGCTTGAGAGGCACTTGCCAAACGCCCGGGCATGTTTAATTGAGCTCAGCTACAAGACGCGCAATCCTAAACAGCAGGCTCTGTGTGTGTGTGTGTGTGTGTGTTTTTATGGGGGTGTGTGCGAGTGTGCGTTATCTGCTCATCTGGCGGCACTTTAGCCGTCGTCTAATTAGACATTGTGACTGCCTTAATTGGCCCGAAACGCTCGGACTTTATAACTTTTCGAGTGCTACCTGCGAGTTTGAACGGCGCCCTCCCATAAACCGCACAGATAGAACTCAAATTAGCATTGCTTAATCTCCATCTGTATTATGTTCTATATGTACGTATGTTTCTATTGTTTTTGCTTTATGGCTTAAAATAAATAATATGTCCACAGTTATTTTAAACATTTCATTTTCATATATTTTTTTCTTTTGCTTTTTTTGCTTTGCATTTTTTATTTGTTTGTGGTCGCCGGGTTTTTGTATGGCAACCAACCACGAACAATGCAAAAATCGATAGAATTAAATTGGAATTCATAAACTGCCGGACAAGCAAACCGCATCACAATAACAACTACGAACACTAATGCGCTTCGCTTGTTGCTGTTCAATAGCTGCACAAAAGATTTTTAAGATTCAGTGAGAGTTCAAACAATGCATGATGATCCCTAGGTCAATTGAGAGATTCCGACGAGTAAATACCCTCGCATACTCTACTAAAATGCTGTAGCTTTTATATATACTTTATAAAGAGAAATGACTGGATTATAATATTTATCAAGCATAGAGTAATAGCCACAACATATATTTGTAATATGGAATCCACCACATCAATGGCGACAATAATTATTGATAATATATGCATAGTGTTTGAACAGTTATCGATTGTTACAAATATTACAAGCATTTTACGAACCGCAACAATGAATTCTGAACACAGAGATAAAATATATTTTAGCCAGATGTCTTGTCTTGGATTGAGCCTGGCTCTTCCCGAGCATTTAATATGATTATTAGCAACCTGAGGCTGACCAAAATTTTCATTGGTCAACTAAGAACGATTTCATTCAGTTGTTTCTCTCCAAACACTTTCTCAGAGCTTGTGCATCTGTGTTTGCGAATTTTGCTTGTGTGTGTTTGGCTTTTGATTTGATTAATTAATCTTATTTCAGAGTTGATTCCTTGCGGCATTTTAATTGTTTTAAACAAACTTTGTATTGTTTTTGTATATTATTGTACTTTAGTTATTTTCTTTTGAATTATTTGATATTGTTATAATTTTTTGTGTGAAAAATCACATTGATTGATTTCAATAATTGTTTCAACAATATTTGTTTTTCATTTAAGCTGCTTATTTTTGGTTTGCCCACAGTTGCTTTTTATTTGTATTGTTCAATCTATAAATCTTGCTGTCGAATACAGAGTTTTAACTTCTCTGTAATTAATTCGATTAAGTATATTTGAATTAAAGTTTAAATTAAATAATGATCTGGTGCTGGTAAAAAAGTACAAAATCAGAAAATGAAAAAAAGAATAGGCTAACAATGAATTACCGGCTGTGGAACACTCTGTTTACCGTGCAGAGATACTTAATTGCAAATGAGGATTCTTTTTATTGGTTTTAAATCTTTTACCCATAAACAATGGTTAAATCAGCACATATCGTGTCGAATATAGAGTTGATATACAATTGTTTGTGCCAACGTTAAACCAATTTTCGTTCGTTTGCTAAGTATTCACTGTGAGGAGAATATTGAACCTCACCAATACACTCATGTTCCCTCGGGAAGCAGACAAACGACAAAATTAATGTATTATTCAAAAAGGTGAAAAACAAAAACATTGCAAAAGACAAATATGAAAAACATAATTTTAAATAAATATCACTTGACAACTTTTCTAATTTACGCATAAACTTTTCAGCGTATTTTAATTATAATTTTTTTGTTGTTGTTTCTCCTTTTTTCTGTGAAAATCATTTGCCGCCGCAATGCAAACTCAAAAAAGGAAAAATTATGTTGCAATTAAGGCAGCAGAAAAAAAAACGGCCAAATGGAAAAAAGCGACAGGACTCTCAGCAGAAGCACCGGCAGCGAAATGTGCATGATTTAGCACGATTTACATGAAAATTTCATAAATATGTAAGCGACGTGGACAGCTCCATAGCGCAAGGGGGGAATTTGGAAAGGGGGGGGAACTCACTTGTGTCGCGTTGCAAACACAAAAATGTTGAAGGTACGAGTAATCAAAGCAAAAATTACCTAATTAACATAATCCGCAGTGGCCAAATGAGACTGTGTGCTTGTATCTGCCGTAGCTGTTGCTGCTGAGGGTAGGGGGCGTGGCCAGTGGCAGCAGCGCAGTTGTGCGTCAGTTCCTGCGGCCGTTGATTAGCGTTTGCCTTGGGGCATGCCACGTCCCGGACGTCTAAGCGGCTTTGCGCGCGGCGCCTGCAAATCCTTAGTGATAAGTTGTCCTGTCCGGCTCCAAGCGGGCAGAGCCAAGCTACAAGCTCGAATCGGACGCTGTCTTCGGGCTGGCGCGTCGCGCGGGCAGCTCCTGATTAATATGCGGACGTTTAAATTTCGTTTTTTCGTTTTTCGTTTGCTCGTTTTTCGCTTTTGTTTTGCTTTGGTTTGTTTATTTTGGTTTACCTTGAGTTTGTTTTGTTTATGTCGTTTTCACAGTTTGCTTTAAATTTGTAGCATTGAAATTTAATGCGTTTATGTATTTATGTTTTTATTTTGTTAATGCAGAGATATCTTTAAAATTAAAATAATAAATAAATTAATATAAAATATATATATAACTCCACCAGCACTATCGAAAAGGCGACTTAAATATATATGATTAAAGTTTTGTTATGCTTGTTTGAGTGTGTGTGTGCGTGTTTTTGACTGACATACAGCGGAAATGAGCACGTTTGGCAGCCACAGTGCCTGTCGCTCGTAGGCACACAGAAAACATGGCTAACTACATAAATGTGAAATGTTTTGCCTGTAGATAAAAAAAAGAACCAGGCTGGGAATAAAAACTAGCTGCGCACAAAAGTGTGCTACATAAATATGAATGACTAAACGAAAATAGCGGCAGTTGGTTCCGCAGCAGCTGGCAGCTGAAGCTGATGCTGATGCTGAAACACATCCTGCGCTGCCAGGCAATAACAACAAAAGTCACAGCTTGCCTGACGCCTTTATGTCTGCCAAAAAGTTTGACGTTTTCAGCTTGCCACACGCAACATCAACAACAAGAACAACAACAACAAGCGACAGGCAGCTAGCAACAAAGCACAACAATGCACGCACACAAACACACAGCATTTAACACGTTGTTCACCCTTTTGACTAATATTTGCTTCAAGTTACATTTGCTTTGTTTTTTCCCCTTTCTGGCAGTTATGCTCGTAATTGGCTTTAGGCCATCTAATTGTTTGGCATCACTTTTGTTAGTCACTTTTTTAGTTGGCACTACGCGTGTCCTGGCGCTTATAAATATAGCACTAGACTGAGCTTAGCATGCTGCCAGGACATCCTTTTTAAGGCAGCCAAGTTGTGCGAGTCTCGATTTCGAATTTCGAATTTAAAGAGGCGCCTGCGCAACATGAACTCTCTGCTGCGCTCGCATTCTCAAACTTTTCGCTCTCGCTCTCTCGCTGGTTTTCGCTCTTTTTGCTTGTGCTTCACTCTGCTTGCGCTTTGTTATTATTTTGCTTATCGCTGCTGCTGTCGCCGTTGTCATCACCTGTTTGCATTTGCGTAGTCCTTAAAGCTGACTGTTTGCTCGCACACGCATGTGGTGCGCCAGGATTATGTCTTGGCCATACAGTTGCTTAAGTGGCGGCTCAGCTAGCTTCGTGTGCCTTGCGTAGACAATCACTCGCCCCCTTCCCGACACCTGCCCGGTTCATACATAGTGCAACCACCTGGCGTTGACTTTGTGCCAGTTGTTGCCGCCTCTGGCTGTGGCAGACAAACCACATTATGTAATAATGTTTCGCTTGTGTCTCCAGTTGTTTGTCCTTCATGAGAGGGTCGGAGTGGGCGGGGTGGAGTGTGCGAAGTCACAATGCTGCGTGTTAAACTTCAAATTAATTGCTGCCGAAAAATAGTTATAACTAACGGTGTGGGTGGATGACTGTCTGCTGCAGACCACAAACCCAACAAGCAGCACGTTTACCACAGCATCCAGCATCCAGCAGCCAGGAGCAGCAGCAGCGAGGGGCATTCATATACACTCCGAGCAAAATTTTAGAATTTACCACTCCTATCACGTTGCAATACATCTGGTCACGGTCAAAGTTTCTTGAACTACGCGAAAACACTCTTTTTTAAAACGTTAAAACGATCTTAAAAATTCCTAAATACAAAGCTTAAAAACAGTATTTGTTTATGCACATTTTTCATTTGTATTTTGCACTTCTTATTTAAGTTGTATAATTTTGTTTTATTCAAAAAGCAACATTTGATGAAATAGATGTAATGCATTTTTCCGAGTCCTTACAAGAAAACACAAATAGTTTTGATTCCAATTTATTAATCTCCAACATTCCTTAGTAAAGATAAGAAATTAAATGGATCAGAAGACATTTTTATCAGTTGTGCAAATAATTTAATACCAATTTGTTCTGAATTTTGTTTTTATTCTTAAATAAAATAATGTTGATGAATTTAATTTAATTGTAAATGAGTGTACACTTAAAGAAATAAACCAAACCTAATATTTAAATAGATTATTATAGTCAATATTGGCACAAAAATAGAACTAAAATATAATGCTCCATATCAAAAAAAGTTTTAAGCTTATTAAAATTTGTTAACACTTGGATTTAGAAAAGCGTTTTTTTTTGAGTGTAAATACGACAGACAAGGTCAGGAAAGTGTGTGTTTGTGTGTGGGTATAAAAGTCATTAAGCGTGGCCGGCAAGTGCAGGGTGCATACAAAAGCTGAACAAGAGCAGCAACAACAACATCATCAAAATTGACGCCGTAACGAGGTTCATGTTTAATGGCCGTGTTGTTCGCCCGGTTCCTGTTGCCTGGTGCTTGGTGCCTGGTGTCCGGGTTTGGCTGGCCAGCAACAAAAGCTGCACCCAAAAAGGACATGCACTAATATCGGTGTAGTCATGTCGTCCTTTAGTCCTGTAGTCCTTTAGACATGCACGTTGTCACCATCTCTCTCACTGTCTGTGTCAGGGCTGCAGCTTGAACCTGACACAGAAAATTGTATTTTAATGATAGGGCACGGCTATGCAGCAACCGTGGCACATCCCCACATCCACACCGCCCCACCCCAGCCCCCTGCACATTCAAGATGTTAATAAAGCGACACACGTTGCAGATTGCGTTAGCGTTTGGCTGTTGCTGCCACACAATGCAACTGCATAATGAAGTTGTAACTTGTACTTGCAACAGCGGGCCATTTTTTGGGGCTCGTTGCCATTTTGCAGCACAGCTTCTGCTGCAGCTAGCAGCAAGCAGCAGCCAGTGACAGTGGCAGTGGCCATGGCACCTGAGCCAAGGTGCCCGACTGCTGCATGCTTTCAGGTGGCATTCGCGTCAGTTGGCATGCAAATTGTTATGTTGCATTGTTGCAGTGTTTACCTCTCTCCCTCACTCTGTTTGCGTCTGTCTCACTCACTCCCCACTTTTCTCTCTATTTCCCATTGTGCATTCTTTGACCTAACCGTGCCTCTCTTTCAGTTCTGTGCAGTGTGCTCTTGACTAGCTTTGCTTTGTATACCCTACTTCATAGGGCAAAATGAGTATTTTGCCTGATGACTATATACACTCAGCGAAAAAAAGAAATTGTTTACTTGTATTTAACACTTCAAATTAAAAACTTTGTTTATTTAAAGAATTTCCTTAAACAAAATACTTTTGACAGCAAAATTAACTATATTGGTTTTATTTACTTTTTATTTAATAGTTTTATTTTTCATTTGATTGTTAATAGTCAAAATAACTCCTACTGGCTATCTTTCGTTGTTTGGCACAGGGTATCCTACCGTCAGCCTTACCTAAGTACTTACCAGCTTACAAATGTAACTTTGTGTATGTGTTTGTGTGTGTGTGTGTGTGTGAAGTGTACTTGAAGTACACTTGTTTGTGCATTGCTGCAGTCGTAATTATTGTTAATGGCCATTTGCCAAGCGCTTGTTGTTCTGGCTTAAATCAGTACAAATTCATTTGAGGTGGTCCCGAGCCACTCAAATGATTCACAATTGAAGTGATTCATTCACCCTGTGTAAGTGGCAATACTCACAATTAACGCAGAGTTTCTTAAACGCTGTAAAATGTTGTTGGCCGGGCTTGTTGCTCAGTTCGGTGTTTAAAGAAAAGAGTCAACCTAGGGAACTCTTAGTTTTTCAATTACTTAGCAAATGGCAACGGTTGACTGCATAGCAATCAGATACCCAGTAGTTGCATACCAGCATAGTGCACATGTCTGAAAATATATTTCAGTTGCATTTTTTTTTTAATATAGTATCGACTCCTGATGAAAATACTAATTGGAAATTGAATATCGCAATTCATTTATAGCTATATATTATTGATTTGTGTATTTCTCTCTTGAATCTTGATTCCAAAAAGCTTATCAATAATTTTCGATAAGTCGCATATTTTAATAGAACTTTATAGCTGTATATTTTCTGGATATGTTTAGTTCAGTGTGTTTGCCACAAACATTGTGAAACAAAATTAATTTGATTCTGTTTTCTTTTTCAGTTGAAACCGCAGGCGAGACGAATGAGAATGAAAATGAAAATGTGGACGAGGCTAGCGACGAGGATGTGGCAAATGAGGAATTTGGCGAACCAGGCAAGTACCGTTGGTACCGTTTTGAACATAGAGAAATCAAATGGAAAAATGTTTGCTTGTTGTTTTTTCTTGCAACTAATGGCATTTGCCTGTTTCATTTCATGCCACAAATGCCCCTTTCGAATACAGATAATGGACTAACAGAGACAACGTTCAAATTTGAGGACTTTGCTCGCAGGTAAATTACCCCCAACCCCGTCATCAATCAACAACCGTTACTTCCTCTCATCCTCAAACGTGCCTATATCAAATGCTCAGCCATCGGGCATTTGGACCATAAAGTTTTTGGCATTTTTCTGGCCACATTTTATTGCTGTTATTTGAAAAGTTGCGCTGGCCGTTTGCAGCATTGACGTTCGTGTTGAAAATTGTAATTGTAATTTTAATTGAAAGGCAAACCAAGTGCCAACGCAGCTCGTGGCTACTAATTAAGGATTAGCGTCAGAAATTACTTGTGCCAAAAGTTTTATGGACGCCAAAAAACTTGATGCCGCACAGCACACAGATGTCGTAGGGGGTTGGGATAGGGGGGTATAAAGCTGCGAGCAGTTTTAAATGGCCGCAAAATCAACAACAACAACAACAACAAGAACAATTATATTATTAAATGGCATCAAGTTTGCGTTGCGGCTTGTATTTAAATTGTGCTTCTATTTTGTTGGCTGTTTCCAAAAATGTTTCTCAAACTTTTTGGTTCGGATAAACGCTTAAATCATAATTAGCTAAATTTTGCATAATTTAATTGGAGTTGAAACCAGTGCTGTCACGCTCTAAACATTCCATTAAACTGCCTATTTTGAAATTACCACACAGACTGCTGCATCCAAAAATCGTGCGGGCCTGCACCTTGGTCCTGGCCGACTGGACCCAGATACCGACGAAGGCGCTTAAAGCGGCCGTTACCATACTGCATCGCATCGCTTATGGCTGCTCCTGTCCGGGCATGCTCTATCAGGTGAGTGTTGTTGCCCTCTTAATGCGACAGCCAAATGATTTTGGCCAACTGTTTAGACCGGCTGCCTGCTGTTTTTAATTCTGTTTGCGCCGGGACCTGTGTCCGGGTGCGCATAAATCAAAGTCAACTCCAAAAGAGCGCGTTCTGCGGCTCAACAGCCACTACTCCTACTTCGGGCTGCAGACTCCTCTCTACTCAGACTCTTCTGTCTCCACAGTTGCCAATCCTTCGGCTTGCAGGCGCCCATTTTTTCGCTGGTTTCATTTTTATGGTAATTTGTACAAATTAAGCGAACCTTTTTTCTATTTGTGCCAACCGCAAACGATATTTACTGCGCATTCTTTATATATTCTTTTTTTTTTTTTTTTTCTTCAACGAGTTGCCCCAACAGACCCTCTACCGCCCTCTCTACGTCGTTTTACTAACTTGTTTGTCCCATTTTGAGCCATTCTGCTGTCAGCTGGAATTTGAACTTTTTAAGCCTTTTACGCGCTGCCTTGAGCCGCAGCATTGCTTGGGCCTTACTCTTTAGAGCAGCGGGAAATCAACCATTCAAATATTCATTTCATTCAAATTTAGGGTATCGAGCATCTCGACTTTTCTTAGCAGTTTGACCTGCTGTCAGATGTGGGAATATATATGTAAATATATATTTGTCAGGGCAGTGCAAATCATTTACGTGAAATATATTTTAATTTTGTATATTTATATTTTTTTACCAAACAAATCTTTACATAAATTGTTTGTTTTTATATTTGGGGTTTTAGCATATTTTTCACTATAAAAGAAAATAATATTTAATTCTATTGAAACTCAAATTGATTACAATTTGTAAAATATACTTTAGATAATTTTTATAAATTGCTTAATATGACTGCTAAGAACTTAGCACAGAGTATTATTTAATTCGTTTCACATATATAAATATGTATTTTTGTTTTTTGTTGCTCTTTTGTGCGCGTTTTCTGTTGCCGCTTTTCACGGCTGGCAATTAAACTTTTCTTTGAGCAGAGTTCATAAATCACATTCAACGCCAGGCGACGTCGCGTCCGACCGAGCATTGTATAACTGAGGCAGCTTAAGCTGTATTTTGTAAGCCATCTGACATGTACACGCCCCAATACAATGGCTGATCACTAAAGTAAGCAGCAAACGGCGCATTATCTAGACCAAATAGCGCCAGACACATGAGTGGAGCCCTGCTCCTCCTCCGGTCAGCCGGTTCGGGCCAGACAGCTGCATATCGTTTGCCATCTAAGCCGGCTCAGTGTCTGCTGCACAGGGAGACAGGCGTCCGTCGCAGCTCATGTCCAGCTTCCATCACGGTGGAGGCGGTGGAGGTGGGGTAGCAAAACAAAAGTAGCATCATATGCAAAGTCAAAACCACTAATGGGTCTGCGCAATCATAGGATAAATTAAATTCCAAATACGGACGACAGCCACAAGGGCGAACGATGATACACAAAACAGAGGCAGCGCCGCATTCGAGGAAAGGGCCGTGTTTGGGGGGAGGGGGAGGGGGAGAGGGTTGCGGGAATGAAGGAAGCATTTATAAAGTTTTGGCCCACTGCAAATGATATCTTGCTTTGGCAGGCAGCCGCAGGCACCGAACCGCAGGCGGCAGCCACAGGACGCCGGCCGAGGAAGCAACACCACCACTCGACTTGTGGCTAGCTTTGTCTTTGTCGGCACTTTTCATTTGAATATGAAGTGGCTTTGTCCTCTACTGCTACTTCCACATCTTCTGCTTCCACTGTCCATTCGCAGGCCAAGCTGTTTCGCATCTTTCAACAAGTTCTCGCCGTGGAACGTGACGCCCATCAGGAGGAACTGCGCCGGCTGGGGATCTATGTGCTGCGCAAATTTGTCGAAGTGGCACCAACTAATCCAAAAATCTATGCAGAGTTATTATTTTACAAAGGCATACGGGAGGCCAACGAGCTGGAGACGGGCTATTGTGATGCCTATGAAGCGTGAGTACCAGACAAACACGAGGGGGCATGTGGAGTGCGCCGCCAAGGGAGGTGGTGGTCACTTGTGCCGCTGTCACTTTGGGGTTAAAGGCCCATCAGCACAATAGGCACATGATTGACTGAGCCTGGCTGCTGTAACTGCTGCTGCTGTCTGCGCCTGTCGTTTTGGGTGGGCGCAGTGGGAGGAGGCCGCTGATAAATGATGCTGGGCGTCTAGTTTGAAGAGCTTGTATTCATTTCATTTCGCCTTGCAGCGGCACCAAGGGCGCCTGGACTGAGGAGCAGGAGACGGAGCTGCGTTTCCTATTCGAGGAGAACCAACGGAATCCCGAAACCGATAAGGGTAACTATGACAAATACTCGACAGCGGACTCTGCCAACTGCCACTGCCTGTAAATTAAATCCCAATTTACGCTAAATGAACGAAAGCAATCACAGAGGCAAAACAAAACACAAAAAAAAAGAGGCAAAAACTACAAAAAAGACAATAGAAAACAAGAAGGCAGAGTTAAATTCGTACTACCGAATGCCTAATACCCTTGCAGACAGTTAACAGGCTGATTGTTCTTTAAGAAACTTCTATTTGGCGATTGATTAAAGTATCTTGGAAAATTCAATAAGATTTTTTTTTGTATAAAGAGTGTTGTATGCAATTATTCAATTTTATTTCTATGTCCGACATATTTCTTCCGGATATCTTATAAGACAAAAAAAGTTCCTTATTCATCTCAATTTTTGTCGAAAATTTACCAAAGCAGCCATATCAAGTATAATCTTCAAGTGACTTTTCTTTATCAGATCACGATTTATATATTCATTTTATTTCTGATTCCTTTCTTCCTTCCTTAATTCGTCAGAAAAGTTTCGACAAAATAAAAGTACCCTCTGCAAGGGTGTAAGAATAGAAAAGTAAAAAAAAACAGCTGTAATCAAATCGAGTGTGTCTGTGCTTGTTGTGTGTGTGTGTGTGTGCTCTTTCAGATGTGATTGATTGGATTCTGGACAATTTGGTCGACAAAACACGCACACGACGCGCCCTCCTAAAGAAACTAAAGGAAATGGAGCTGCTCTTCAAGGCACCCACAAAGCGCTCCACCAAAGCGGCGCTGGCTGGCAAGCATCTATGGCAACCAGAAGAGGATGAGGAGCTAAGCAGCTTGTACGATGAGCACCGCTTTCAGCCAGGTACATTGGGTGCATCCCTGGGTACATCGTTAACTGGAATTAATTGTCCTGGCTGGTGCCTTTACAGATTGCCTGCAGCGCATTGTGGAGGCCTTCGGGGAACGCCGCAACAAGCAGCAGATCCTCAAGCGGATGGTTCAGCTGCATCTCATTGCGGACAAGTCGGAGGTGCTGCCCGCCAAAGCGAGCAAGGGCAAGCGCAAACAGAACAAACCGGATCAGGACGAGGCTGAAGAGGATTATATGGAGGAGCCGACATTCGACGAGCCGTTGCCCAGGCAAAAGCTGGCCAAGTCCAAGCCAAGGCAACGTGTGCGCACGCCCCTCGACGTGGGCACTGTGCGCGCCCTCATCGCTCAGGTGAGTGCCGAAAAGGAGTCGCTGGACTGGCTGAAGGAGTGCCTCGAGGACGCCAGCGAGGATACGGAAGACGCGGCTGAGGATGAAGACGATGGAGTGCCGCTGTTGCCGCTGCTCGAGGCACAAAAGGATGCCATGGAGCTGGCCGATTTCCAGAAGGTGCTGGTCGCACTGGGCATGCAGCCGCCCATTGTGGGCATGGAGAGCTATTGGCGCATACCAAGCTATCTCAACGCGGCGGACCTAAAGCTGCGTGCCAAGATCGTGGCCGGCGAGGAGGTGGAACCGGACAATGACAGCGGCGAGGACAACGACGAAGCTGAGGAGGAGGAGGAGGAGGAAGAGGAGGATTATCTGGACAAGCGCAACCGGCAGCGTCAGCAGGCCACAGCACTGAACATAACCGTTGAGCAGCAGCGCAAACTGGACAGTCTCATGTACAGCAAAAGCGACGAAGACGATGAAGCGGAGCTGCCCGCCAAGGTGAAGGCGAAGGCAAAGGCAAAGGCAAATGCCAAGGCAAAGCGTCCAAGCAAGGCCACGGCCAAGCGGCAGCAAAAGGACTCTTTGGATGAGCAGGAAGTCAACGAAATAGAGCGCAAATTGGCACGCAGAAAGCGTCAGCCCGATGGGTCCAGCGCGGATTCTGAAGGAGAGCGGAATCAGGAGACGGAGCAGCCTGGCAAGCCCAACACGGATGATTTATTTGAACAATTGAAAGCTAAACGCGCCACTAAAATCAAATTGAAGGATATGCTTTTGGATGAGTCAGACCAGGAGCCAAGTAATGGCCAGCAGCAGGACGACGATGATGCACTCAATTTCAACTCGGAAGGCTTTAAGGCACGCCTTCTAGAGCTGGAGGAAGAGGTGGAAGAGCACGACAAAGAGAATGCTACATTGCAGGCAAATAACACAATCCAGGCTTCTACTTCTACTTCCACCTCCCCCTCCGCCTCCGCCGCCACAGCACCCTCCGCTGCGTCCTTGCAGCGCACACGTCGTGCTAATGTAATTGACTCGGATAGCGACAGCGACGACGCTGGCGCCAAGCCTGCTTACAAGGCAAACAAACGCCCACGCAGCGACAATGAGCAGGATGCCCGACGCGATGAGCCCGACACCGACGATGAGGATATCAATTTTCTGGCTCGCAAAAAGCCAGCCAGCACAGAGCCGGCCAAGCGACGACGTCTGGCCATCATCGATGACGATGATGATGATGATAATGATTTCTAGTATTTAATTTAAGCAGAAAATTGTATGTTCTCCCATTTGAATAAATGTCACCCTGTAAGTTGCATAACGCTGATAACTAATTGAAATTGTTTTCCAATTATCGACGAACGCAATATTAAGTGAAATTGAACTCGATTGAGCCGTTTTCTTATGAAATAACTGATAGCTGGTTGCATAATTAAGGTTGGGAATCCGCTTGGAATTCTGTTGTATTTGATACAATGCGAGGATGCATTCAAATTAAATTAAATTGTGCCGGGGAGATAATAGAACCATCATCGCTTGCTTAAATACGGTTATGATTCAAACGGCTTAAATCTGTTCGAGATATGTATTTTGTATCGTTTAATGAGCTGCAGAAGGATATTATTATTATGTATTTGAATTTAAAGAACACTTTGTGTAAATCTTCTTGTGTTAATAGATTTGGATTTTGTCCATGACTATTTTGTAAAGTGAGCTTTGACTGAATAGCAATATTAAGCCCAAAGATAGATCGGATACTTTTGCGATACTACAGCATACCTGACCAGGCCACACAAACAGGTTACAAAAGTCGGCGGTTCAAGCTGTCTGTCAGCTTAAGTCTGACATTTTCGCCCCTTTTGCACGTTTCGTTTCATTCGCACTTGCTTTTTGGTCTGTTGTATTGTTAGCCAGCCTGCAATTTGTAGTTCTCCATTGTGTTGGAGCCCACGCAGAAACCATAGGCAGGCTATTCTGCCGAACTCCTTTATGGGAGTGTGCATGTGTGTCGGCTAATTTGGTGGCTATTGTTGGTGCAGCTGGCATTGTTGCTATTGTTGTGCTGCAGTTGCATTTGCTGTTGCAGTTGCCATTGCGAGGCATCCATTACTGGTCCTGTCCAAGTTGCTGTTGCCTGGCCTCCGAACAGCATTCAAAATTTAGTGTCCATCGTAGTCGGGGCATAGTCCTGCGACAACACATTGTCGGCCATTGTAAATCGCACTTAGTCTCATGGAATTTCAGCCACTGTAGTCAGTTGTTGTTGGGGTTACGCACTGTAAATGGGTTGCATTCTCGTCAAGTGTTTTTATTGCATTTCTTGACAGCACAACAACAACAACCAATTTTTGCTGTTGGCTGAAGGAAAAATCTGTGTGGCATTTGCTTTTTGAGCTGATGTGTGCACAAATTGGAATATCATGTTAATCTATTTAGAGATCTAGTTCTGATGCAATATCGAACAATTGAAGATGACTAACAAATAGTTAAACATTTTCGATTTTCAATTGTATTCTCGATTAATGTATGTATGAGTCTAAATTCCGCTTAACCTTTAACTTTTATTATTGTTAATAATAAATTATAGGTTTAATTCTAATTAATTCAATAAAAAATTTTACTCTCGCTTTACTTATTTTGGAAAATATATTTTTTTAAATTTTATTTGTAATCGGTTGCGGGTACCAAAATTGGTATTTGAAGCATATTTGAAAGTGCTTAATTTTTAAAAATTTTGACAGGTTTCAAATATACATTTCAAAATCAACTTATACTCGTCTTTTGCACTCTTCTTGCTAGACCGAAGCTTTTGAACTACGTGGCGTATTCGTAATGAAATGCATATAATTCTAAAGCAGGTGCATAAATTGTAGCATACATAATGGCGTCACAAAGTCATCTATGGCCCTGCATAAATCAGGGGCCAGACAACCTCGTCTGTCACCCGCCTCTTGTCGCCTGTCAGCTAGAATATCGCCGTCGTCCTAGTCCTCGTCCTCGTCCTCGTCCCCTCCCACGCCGTTGTTTGCTTAAACGCTTTATTTATTTTGAGGCGAAATTAAAAAAAAAGAGAAACAGTGTGCACACGTGTATGTTAGGTTGTTTGAGCGCCACGCCCACCGCCCCCAGGCACTTTATTAATTTCAAGATGGCGCGCACTCAATTTAAAAAAGGAGCGCGCGACGCGACGCAACTCATAATTTATTTCATTAATTTAATCAACATCAACGCACATGTCAACTGCATGCGTACTCAAAGGTAGATTGTGTGTGTGTGTGCGAATGTGTGTGTGTGCGAATGTGTGCCACACCTTTTTATCTGGCAACCCATCTAAGACGCTCGTTGCAAAAAAGTAGCAACAACAAGTTTATGTTTAAAATCGCTTAATACATCGTAAATTATGTTGAACTTTGCTGCTGCTGCTGCGAAGGGGAAACCAGGAATGGGGGGGCGTTTTGTACAAAAGGCAGTTGCCACAAAAAGCGGCGCTGAAGCCAAAGTTGACAACAGGCAGAGCGGCGGCTGGTTCAGTCAATGTGATTATCAAGTCTTGAGTTGATTTTATTTTCTTCTCTTCTTCTTTTGTGTGCCAACGAGTTCATTAAGCACACCAATGTTATGCCTGAGAGAGTGTGTGCGTGTGTGTGTGTTCGTGCATGTGTGTGAAGTATAAACTGTTACTGCTTTCATTAGGCAAACAAGCGGCGTGGGCAGTGGGATGGTGGCAAAAGAGTTATAGCCAGGCTTTTGACACGCGCTGAGCGCATTTCCATCATTAGAACAAAAGGCCGACAGATCGCAATGGCAAACAGCGAAAGGATTAACCTAATCTCAGGACTATAAAAGCGAGCTTATTCACAACACACACACGCACAAGAATTGTGCTGAAAAAATATGCGATTTTTCATCATGAAGCACATTGAGTATGACGAAAATCTGGACGGGGGCGGGTGGGGGGTACAATCGCATATGCAGACAACGGCGTTATTTGATGAGTTTGTCTTTGTCTCCATTTCGTGTGTGCGTGTGTGTGTTTCGAGTGTGTGAATGTTTTTGTATGCCAGCGGCACATGTTTTTCTAACAATCACACAATGTTTATACAACAGAACTTTTTACACGCTCCCCGACTCCACGGGCACGGCTCAAATTGAAGCAGATTTTTGGCAAAGACAAAAAGCGCCTTTGACGTGTGATAAGCACTAGGACAGAGAAGGACAGACAGTGCAAAAGGAATGTGGGGATGTGTGAAGAAAAGAAAACACTTGTGCACAAAACAAAAAAAAACCAAAAAAAATAAATAAAGAACAAAAACTTTGCTGACTTTGTGCCGTGACGCAAACAGTCTCTTTTTCCTCGCTGTTTCAATGGCTTTTCGGCGCAAATCAGAACAGAAACCAACTAAAAGTAGAAAAACGGTCTTTGAAGTGCTGAAAACTGAAATCCGCGCACAGTCGACCAGACAGAAGTACTTCAAAGCGTGCGCTCTATATATGTAAATCGTGGCTGGCATATAACTTAATTAAAACTTTGCATAGATTGTCATCTGTTGGTTTGTTTAGCATTTTTAACTAACTGTAATGCTCGGATAGTTTTTGTGTGTTGGAAGTACTCTCTACTTGTTGCTGTGAAGTGCTTTAAAAGTTAATTTAAAATGGGAAATGAAATGGGACAAACATAAATAATTGTTTTTTGGAAGTTAAAAAATTAAATGATCAAAAGTTAAATTATATAAACATTACATTAAACAGCTTCCGTTTTCAACAATTTATCGCACAAAATTTTCTAAATATTAAAATTAATTGAGTTATGAAAATTTGAACCAAGTTTTATTCATTTGAATAATGCAGCAATAGGAATTATCTTTAAGAAGTTTTATCACAACATGAAACCGAATTTGCATGGAAACCAAAGGGAAAATACGATTATTCATACGTTCACTGCTGGGAATGGATATATGTATGTAAGGGAACCAAATGGCTGTTCTGCAATTAAGTCCTTTTCGCTCCCTTGGCAACGGGACTAAATATCAACGGTTTTTTTTGTAACGCCCAATAGACCTAACTCCACTTCTTTGAAGCGGCTTACGCAACTTTTTGTGGACATTTTTCGTTTAAGTCCTGATGAGGGTTGGCTGGGCATTCAGAAGCCGACTAATTGGTATTGCTGTCGTAGTTGTTGCTTTAATGCCAAGGGCAGAGTATCTTTAGCTGACAGCGGTGAAAGTAGAGCTCATTGTTACCAGGGCTTAAACGTACACTACGCCCAAAGCCAGCTAGTGTTTCTCCAGGCATTTGCAGCAACTCAGCCATGGCCAGTAATAATTAGCCAAATGGTTTGCCCAGTCATGTTGTTGCAACTTCGTAGGCGTTGTTGCATGCGCCACATAAATTACTTATATGATTTAGCATTGGAGTATCTTTAGATTTAGCGCCAAATATTTAACATTCAAGGCGCCATAAATAAATGCGCCGCTTTCGACCCGCTCAGCGCCCACTGACTTAACCAATTAAAGCGTGAATTATAAGCCAAAACAAATCGCCAAGTTGGCGGGGCCAGCGGCGGCTAAGCCATAAATTTGTGCTTGGCAAAAGGCTGCTTTTGTCTGGATTTATTAGAGCCAAAATGTGGTTTCTAAAACTGAATGTGGCCAAAAGCGAGCTGCGAACAATTTGGATGATATGCGTCATGCGGCGCAAAAGAAAGTTTTGTCGCTTTGTGCGGCTTTTGGCACTGGCAACAAAATAGCTGCCACTTTCTGTGGCAATTTGACGTCGTGCCGTAAATATGGAAAGTAAAACAATGCCAAGAATAGGATCTCAGTTTATAAACAGTTTGTACAGTTGCCATAAATACTTAACGTCTTTGGCTTTTTCACTTGCCACTTAATCGATTGAAACCTTTAAATTTGGGATCAGGCTTTATCAGAAGCTGAAAATCATAGGGTATCGAATACATAATACCCTAGAAAACATTTTGTTTTAAGTAAGCAAAAAAGTAAGGAAGGAAATTAAATAAAACAAGATAGATGTATAGATACAGATAGAGTTTTAGAAAGAGAAAAAATATGGTGTGAAAGAGAAAGAGAAAAATAGAGATCAGGAAAGAAAGAAAAAAATAAATGATATAGAGGAATAAAGTAGGCACAGAGCTAAAATTTGGCAATGAAAGTGTGTAATTTATGTTAAAACTTAGATTAATGATCTTAAATTATTCTTGTCAATAGACACCAATATATAAATAAATCAATGTAACTAAAGCATATATAGTTGGGTCAGTCCCTTCTTTGAAAGCGTATAAAAAACTTGATAGCTCTGCCAACAAATTGTTAACACAGATCCACTGATGAGTTGGCGAACACGCGCTCATAAATAACTGCAGCAAATTGCAACGGTAAACAGTATAATGCAACAGCAGCCAGAGCATGTGCAGGTGAAGCAGGTGGGATTGGTCCTGGCGGTACCGGGCATGGCCATGCCCATTTACGCCCATTATTTATACAGAGGCAATTTTCACGCGCTTTTTCTCGCTGGATGCAGAAAACTGCGTGCAAAATTCAAGCCCCGGTGATTTTTATTTATGAGCATCGTTGGTGGTTGTATTGGTGGCTGCAGGGGCGGTAACCAGAGGCGTGGCGACTGACAGTCAGCGCATTAACAGATCCGCGAATATAAACAAAAAATTACTGCGGCGCCATCAGCGTCTGTTTTTATTTGCATGTTTGCAGGCTTATTTATTAAACTGATGGCAAAAATTGCAATTGCAGTTCGGAATTTTTTCTGCTATTGGCAGAGAGGAAGGCTCTACCTGACTCACCCAATACTCCTTGTCAGATTGCGTTACTTAAAAATGTTAAGCAAAAACAAAGCATGTGAAGAGTGTACGACTACGAGATACTCTTCATAGTTTAAGCGTGGCCTCCGCATCTTAAAAGTAATAATAATATTTATGCAGACATACAACAAGAAAATGTTTTTGGCCTAACTTCCAAATTCATTGAAAGCAACATGTGTACCACAAAAATATTTGCATTTTAACTGCCAAGTTCATCTTTATATGCCTTATAAATGTGTTTAATACATTTTAACTGGTTACAGGGTATAAAAGAAATACGACAAACGTCGCTTGGGCATTTTTCAATGGCGTTTTCAGTATATAAATCAGTTTCATTTCGGCTGCTCTGCGGGGCCAATCGGATAAGTTACGTGGAACCTGTTTGGCATGCAAAGCGACGGGCATTAAGTTCTAAACAAATGTGGAAATTTGGCAAAGCTCTCTCCGGTTTGCGCCCAGAAGTGTGCACCGTTTGTTCTCGCATTCACCTTTTGGGCTGGCTGCAAAAAATATGTCCGCCATTTTGTTTGCCATTTTTAATGTGTTTTATTTTGGGTGCGTGTGATTTTTGGGCGGCCACGTACCGCTGTCGGCGTTTCAGTTCTCTCTGCTCTTCTCTCATGTTTTCGTTTTTGATTTGTTTCTGTTTTATTTTTTTTTTGTTTTTGTTTTGTTATTTTATTGTTCGCAATGTGTGCGTGAGTTTACGCTTTATATCCCTTCGCTACGTGGCCGTCGGTTTACTTTTATAATCTACAGCAAAGCCCGAGTTGGAACTGGCGCTGAAGCTGTTGCCGGGTCGCTTTGTGGTAAATTTGCAAAATGCGTGCACAGACTAACGGTACACACACGCAGACTCTCACACACACACACACACGAGCATTTTTTATGTTACCAAAAAAAATGTTCTGCTGCGAAATTTTTGTATCAGCTATGCGCTTTACTTTCACTCTTTTTGTTTTTTTTGTTTCCTTCCATGTTTTTGTTGTTGGTCGCAACGCGAAAAATGCGAAAATGCATTGGTATGCCGCTGGGCACAGCCGGCTGTCATGCCAATCGTCACAAGTTTGTGCCACTGTTCAAAAATCAATTAAAAATCCAAAAAGCGCACAATACTATATACTACAAATCTGGCCATTGGCCATTCTAATCCTCTTACGGCAAACGTGATGAAAGTTGACAACAAAAAAAAAATTCAATTTAACCGCTTGAATGCTTGGAAAAATGATAAAAATCACAACAAATTTATAATTGGAACTCGTGAAATTTTGTATTCAAATAATTCTCCTTACCGGTGTTTTAAATTTTATTAAATAAATGGAAACGTTATATATATAGATTTTTTTTTGAGCGGCTTTGTGTAAAATATTTTCTAATATTTTATGCCAGTTTAGTTTTATATATACAGGCATTAAATCTGGCATTATTTAAATAACAAAACTGTCAGTCACAAGGCACAGCGTAATGCACAAAGAATGGTTAAGCTAATCAACTGGCTAAAATATAACGAGGGTTGCTTTAAGCCAACAACAACAACAACAATAACGATGGCTCAAATTGAAGGTGTTGGCGGTTGGGGCTAGCAGAGGAGTCGCCAGAAACAAGATTAAAAACCTTTCAGCGTCAGAAATTGAATTCAAATTCAACACACAAAAGTATGCAAAGAATTGAAGGCTTCTTTATACTTCTTTTCCTTCGGCTGTCCGCCTGTCGCGTTGTCGTGGCAGCAAAATGACAAATCGAAACGAACTGACTGCAACACAACACTCTGAGCACACACATATGTATGTATGTTCATACATGTCTGACGTTAGTGCGGGACTAGTAGGCCTAGGGTGTGGCGGGAGTCGGGGTGGTCTGCCACATGAGTAAATACCACTTAGAAGTCAAGAAAGCAGCAGCCACTAACAGCCAAAGACGTGCCCACCAGACGGAGGCGGTGGCAGCGATCGTTGAAACGGCTTACAGCTTACAACTTTGAATATAACTCATACGCCTCGTGGTGCCCACCACCCATTCCCGAATCGAGCTACACGCTTGTTGTTGTTGTTGTTGTCTGATGTGCCTTTGCCAGAGTCGAATTTCAAGTTTTTAAGTATTATTACATTCCTTAACCCTTCTCAAACGAATTTGTCTGCGTAGTTTGCCCGTGTGTGCGTTTTTTTTTTCGCCTTTCCGTTTGCCGACTATTATTATTGACTTTTTGGCGACGCGTCGTTGGCATTTCATGTAGCTGTCGCCGCGCTCTGGCCGAGTGCACGTGCCAGCGTCTAGTCACAGCCAGCAATTGTTGGCGGCCTGCCTAAGTCGCCGCCTGGCGCAAACCAAAAAAGCTCGTTGCATGCGACGACAAGATGAAGCTATTGAGGCAATAAAACCAACTGGCAAAACTTCATCTAGCACTTGGAAATCTGTTGCCTTTTGGTCTTTTTGTGCCCACTTTTAGTGGCATGTAACATATTGTGTGCGCCACGCCCCCATTTACAATTCATATTTACACATTAGATTATTGCACGCCCCAGCACATTGCCTCAAATGCAGTTCGCATTTGACTGTGGACTGCACTTGGGTTGCTTTTTGCGCTTGTCGTGTTGTCTGTGTGTCCTTTGGCTTTGCTTTGCCACTCGAGACTCGTCGTTGTTGTTGTTGTTGTTGAATGATAACGGAAACATCAAATAAATATTATTTTCTATGCTCACATAGTTCTCGTTGCATAGCTCCAGCAGACATATTTGGCATTCCAATATCAATTCCTTGGCTTAATACTGTCTGCTGCTTGGTTTGTTTTCATTTTTCTGTCAGAGTATTAACCTCTTGACTTGTTGTGCGATTGTGTGTGTCGCAGGCCAAGCGCTTAGCTAGAAAATAATCACAGTTATATAATAATTTCAATGCGCCATTATCCCTGCAAATCGAACTAGTTATTTGTATTCTAAGATATGTAAGTACCTGCTTGTGTGACCCTTATAGTTGGGGCAGACTGTAGGCCGGCTTTGTACGTGGCCTGAGCCAAAGCACACCTGCTATTAGTTTCAAAATGAGCTTAATTGGGATTACGGCTTTATGCTGCATATGCCCACATATTTAAATAATACACAAACAGCAAAACAACAACAACAAACAATACCATATTTTAATAAAATACACCAAGCTTATATTATTAGTTATATTTGTTATTGTGTGCATGCGAAATAAGCTGCTTAGCTCCCGACTGATGTAATTAAGAGAAAATAATATGTTATTCTATGTTCAGTTTATACATACAGGGGGTACATGCTTTTTTGACAAAAAAATTCAACAAAATTTTATTTTCGAAAATGAATATATTTTGAATGTGGAGTTAATATATGGGACAAATCAAGATCAAAATGCCGTCAAACGTGAAAATCGGTTCACTTTTGACAAAGTTATGGGGGTTTGACATATGGGAGCCATGGAATCTGGCAACCTTACATGTCAAAATTTTTGTCGATTTTGGGATGATTTTTGACCAAAAATTTGACCCCCCCAAAATCACTTTCAATGTTGTTTTTTATGCTAATTGTGACAAATAAAATCGATTAAAACTATAAATTCGCAATTCTAAATTTAAAAAAAAATTTTTTTCCAACATTCACAAGGGGGAGTACATGCTTTTTTGACCAAAAAATTCAAAAAAATTTTCGTTTCGAAAATGAATATATTTTGAATGTGGAGTCAATATATAGGACAAATCATGATCAAAATGTCGTCAAACGTGAAAATCGGTTCACTTTTGACAAAGTTATGGGGGTTTGATATATGGGAGCTATGGAATCTGACAACTTTACATGTCAAAATTTTTGTCGATTTTGGGATGATTTTGATCAAGAATTGGACCCTCTTAAAATCACTTTTAATGTTGTTTTTCATATATTCAAATTTGGTAATCACTTTTTATGTTGGAAACAATACGTAAAAAAAAACCAATCAAATTATATATAATATTATAGCTTTAAATTCCTTTTGAGCATCTCCATCTATTGCTTGCCTAAGTGAGTCATGGACTCTGAAAAACTGGTAAAATTATTATTGCCACAACCTTTTAAAAGGAATGCTTTTATATGTTGGTAAAATTATGCCATAAACAATTTTAAGCGAAGGAAGCTCTGGAAATTGTTGTCATACGTACAATACAAAAATATTTCAAGGGAAGAATGGCTGTTGTTAGACCATAATATGAACAGCTTGAAAAGAGCAAAAGTCAACAGATTTACCAAAAATAAATAAATATGATGTGACTGAGACTAGGCAAACAAGAAATGCTCGAATAACACATACCTTAAGTTATATATAAAATACAAAATATATATGCTGGCATCAATACAATAAATACGAAAGAAATGCAGCTCAAATTAAATTAGCAGTAAATATAAATATCAAATTACCACAAAAAAGAACGCAAAAATATATAAATACGGAAATGCGGAAAAGTCAAAAATTGTTAAGTTTATAAAATTTGCAGCATGAAATAAAAAAAAATTGTGTAACTAAGCAGAAAAGTTATTTTTGGTAAATGTCAATATTGCCTATTGAAAAGTTGGAAATTTAAATGCCTAACATTTTTTTTTTGGTTAGGCTTCTAAATGCTTTGTATGGTAAATTGAAAATACCTAAAATAAGGAATATTTGAAAATTGTAAATTTCTATACATGTATGTTTGAGTGTATTTGTGCGTGTTTTCGTTAGTTTTTATGTTGGCTTAGCTGATGAAAAACGCATTTTGTGGGCAAACACATTTAATGGCACATTGTCTGCGTCAATGTGTGTGTGTGTGTGTGTGTGTACCTGACTGTATAATATTGCAAGTACAAGTACGCAGTTGAACTGCTGCCAAAAAAATGTATGCATGTGGTTGTGTTGTTTTGTTGTTGATGTGATAAACGCGTCTAGAATTATAATTAAAGCAAATCTATGAATGCCTGCCAGCATATGTGTGTGCGTGCGAGTGTGTGTGTGTGTGTGTGTATGTGTCTTCGAGACTTTTTCGCATTTTACGTGCTTTCATTAAAAATGAAAACATTGCGACTTGAAGTCTCTCCCCAGACTGTGCTCCGGCTCCTGCAAAGCGTCGCCAATTCTAAGCGGGCTATAAATGTTGCCACACACACAAATGCGCATATATATATATATATACACATATATATATATAGGTGTGGCGGAATGTGAGTCAAGATTTCTGTGTGTGACATGTTTCAGCTTTCGTATCTGTGTGTATTCGTGTGTGTTTGTTGCTATTACCATTGCCTCTGCTTCTGCTGTTGCCTGTTGTAATCTTGGTAATAACCACAAAAATTATTACGGTTCTCGTTGTTGTTGTTGCTAGCCAGCTCCAGCTTGGGCGTCCCGTTACCGCCATGTTCATAGCTGCCGTTGTGGCTGCTGTTGTTATTGTTGTAAGTGCCAATATTGTCATTAGAGTGGCTTGTTAGGCAAAAAGCCGCAGCAACGCGTTGCCAGCAACAAAGTGCGGCAACATCTTGCGGCATTTTTCGCTTTTGCCGTCTTTTGTTTTCCGTGTAAGCGACACGTTTACTTGGCCACCCACCCAGCCCCACTCCGCCGCTTGCCACTCCGAGCGCCACCCCCAGTCTCTCCCCCAACCGGAGGCTAACTAACTGCATCATTATTTTCGTCTTTGCTTTGTTCATTAAACGAACATGAAACATTAACTTAATAAAGTCAAATTCGGTTGGCTGTTGCTCTCGGCATTTTTCGCTCGACTCTCGATTCTCGACTCGGCTCGGCTCAGCTTGGCTGCGCTTTGCGGCGCCAGCGGCCAGTTTAATTGAGCCAAGTTGAAAGCAGAGCGAGCCGCAGACTTTGATGTTGCCGTGTCGCAAATGCCAGTGCAAATGTTGCTGTGTAATTTAGATGGGACATCTTATCGGGAGTCCGAATTAATCAAGATTTGGAAAGATAGTTTTTGATAAATATGAAAAAAAAAATTCAAATGGCACCAAGAGATTTTGTGTGGCGAACTAGATATAAACGATGTTAGGATATAGAATTAATAAACGTGGCAGTCGAGGGTAACCGAAAACAAGTGAAGAACACATACTCCATGAACAAAATGGCATCAAACGTGATTCAATTTTGACAAATTCATTGGAGTTTCAGACATGAGAGCTGTTTGTTTTTAACAAAAAATTTAACCGCCTGAGAATTACTTTAGATGTGGTTTTTTAAACTAATTATGACCACTAAAAATGATTTCAAATATAAATTCGCAATTCTAATATTTTTTTTCATTGAAAAATTTCAAAAAAAAATATGTAATTTTCAATAATGCATATATTTGTAATCAATGTTTAAATACTGTAAAAAATTGCGACGGATAGAAATTAATATATTCACTTCATTAACTAATTTAACTCATTATGCATAAAAATGTTTTATATATGGATTTATGGAAAAATCGGATTGGTCGTGTTACATATATACAAATTGTAATCAAATAGAAAGACATTGAGATTATCTTCAGTTAAGATACTTAATTTGGAAAGTGATGGAAAGAGATGCAAAAGAAAAATGAAATAAAATGTAAATTATTTGTTATATTTTGTTAAAACTAAAACTAGGTAAAGAGACAAAAGGATGAAAAGATGAGTGCTCAGTTTGAGAAAACTCGTAAGAATTTCATTAATTGCAAAAAGAGCTTAAACCAAATAAATTCTTAGACATGATACAGATTACAAACGTTAGTCTAAACCAAATTTAAAACTATATAACGGGATTACACGTCGGAGCCACATGCATACATATGTTTGAAGCCATTGAAAACTAAGCCAAAAGTGCATAATCACGCACCACAGGACTGTGGTGTTCCAAGTGGTCGTTAAGCTCTCAACGATAGTTGAACCGCCCTCTGCCCCCCATCAGCAACAAACATGTAAAGTTTCTGCCACACACGTGGCCCAACTACAGCAACAGCAACAACAGCAGCAAAGTTCGACTGTTGCCAAGCCAAACTGTTGGCACTTTTATTAGCATAAATATTTGTCAAATCCAACAACAAAGCAGCCGCAACAGCAACAGCAACAGCAGCAACAGCAACAATAACATTCATGGGAAAAGTTTTAAGCGTTTTCATTGGAAATGATTTAATAAAAATTCACATGCTGTATACTATAAGGCAACATCCATTCCACCACACACACACACACACCCTCACAGAGAGACATTCAACCCCCAAAACGCTCACGCAATGTGTTTTATTAAATCGAACTCAAGCCCCGCACCCCTCTCCTTCGTCTGGTGCTGCTCCTTTGTCAGCACAGGTTTCTCCTTGCCGCTGCCGAGGTTAAATTGAAGAAATGTGTTCTAATTAGCCACACACGGGCTTCTCCAGCACAGTCTACGCAACAGGGCCGTGCAACCGGCCCCCAACCCTTTCCTTTAACAAGCAGCAGGCAAAGTTTGCCTTGCCGAAAACTTGTTGTTAAAGTCGCATTAGCTGGTTAAAGGTACCCGAGTACACGGCTAATGAGCTTCGAGCGAAAGCCAAAGCGAAGTTAAATTTATTGTTTGCTTGGCCAAAATAAGTCAGCAAAAGGTTACCGGGGCTAATTTGAAAGCGCTGACGACTGCCCCAAAAAGGGGTTTGGCCAAAGAGAAAATAAAGAATGCCGAAAAAATGTAGAATGAAAATAGAAACTATGTTAATGCCAAAGTTGAGAGCACTTGTTGTAGCTGTCAGTCTCTACGTCTGTCTAGCTTGCTATGGAGGTGCTAAAAGCCACCCCCAAATTGGGGCCACTTCCTCTTCTCCTCCGTCCTCGCTTCCTTATTGCTCGGTGTTTTTTTTTTAATGCCCGCAGCGAAACAGAGCGAAAAGTGAGCAACAAAATGTTGGTAGTTAAATTTGCTGCGGACTATTTGGCTTGACTATTGATGTGCGCGCATTAAAAAACAATTTTTATGCACAGCAGCAGCAACAACAACAACAACAGCAACAGTGGACAACTTGTAGCCATTGCTTCTTTGGATCTGCTGAGTTCCGGCAGCGGACAACAATGAAGCCTTAAGTGGACTTTTATTGACTTTTAGTCAAAACGAATTTCGACAATTTATCGAACACAGTTCGTCGCGTGTTCATTATGCAAAGACGATGATGATGATGATGATGATGATGATGATGATGACAATGATGTTTCTGTTGCCGTTGTTGTTGCTGTTGATGAGGCTAGCACGTTCGGCCTGTGCAGGAATTGGTAAGGTGGGCGTGTCCCGGCCTGTCATTTGCCTAGCTCATCAATTTCGCATTTGTTTTGAATGGTCGCCGCTGCTCACTCAACTGTTGATGCATTTATTTTCTCTACATTTAATTGCCTCCGAGAAAATAAAAGTGTATTTAAGCGAACATTAAGTAAGAGTTATATATAGAGTGTACCATTACATGCGCTTGTTATCCTATCAGGCTACGATAAACGTTTTAATAGTATTTTTCATTTATTTATTCTATTTTAAGCTGATCCGATCTCCTGTTAGCCTCTTACCTGCGAGATTTTATTCCAGGTTCACATAAGTGTTCTGTAAAGGTATTTTCCTAGCTTTATCGTTTGCCAGATCTGTGCACAATTGCAGCAATTAAGCGCCATAAAATGTTTGCCAAGTGAGTGACAGACAGACAGACAAACAGGCAGACGGCCAGAGAGGCTGACAGACAGACATCAGGGAGGGGAGGTTGGCTTTTCATTCAACATTCGTAAACAATAACAAATCAAACTGGCGACAGACAGGAACAGCCGAGGCGGATGTTAAGTGTGAAGTAGACAAGTGCAGCATAACAAGCAGCAATAGTAACAGCATCAGCAGTTGCAACAGCTGCAGCCACAACGACAACAACAACGGCCGAAAGACTTCACCTCCATTAGAGCATACAAATTTAATGGCACTGGGTGTATCTCTAGTCTATGTGGTGAGATGGAAATCAATATTTAAATACCTAAGAATTCCAGAGTATGCTACACTAGAGTTGCGACTAGAAGTATCTGCTTTCAATTGAATTGATGATTAGACAAAAAAAATATTTGTTTTTAAATTTTTGTTTGCTTTTTTACTTATTTAACACAATCTGCTATTTATTTACATATTAAAGGATTACAAGAAATAATTTAATTAGGGAAATATTTATTTTTTGCATCATTTTATATACTTAAATCATAGCAGCATATCCTTTATCAAGGATTGTTAGAATAACACTTTGAGTTAGGGTAGATGGAATATTATATTTCATAAGTTAATTGCGTCATATAAATTATATACCGTGGATTATTCGTATCTATATTGAAAAGTTTTACAGTTGATTAACTTGGTTATCTTGCCGTATTTGTGTTCTCTTACTCACCTAAAATAAAGTTATAAAAATGTTTATTATGCTATATTTTGGCTTCATAAAGTGATGCTGCAGTAGATTTCCTTCTTTGCAATGACATGAAGAGGATTCTGTGTTGTTGGATTCTGAGTGTTGTTGTTGTTGCTTGTGTTGTTGTAAATATGATATACTGTTTGCACGGAATGCATGACAACACTTTATTACAGCTGGCAGAGAAAGGGCGGCAAGTCAAAGAATCTGACAAGCAGCCAACTCCCCTTTTTGGAGCTGCTACAGCCACGCAAACAACTCGCAACTTGGCAGCTTGGCAACCCTGGCCAACTTTTGCCTTTGCCCTTTCGCTGACTGGATGCTGGAATGCATAAGATTTATGCAGTGCCACGCCCTGGATCGGAATTTCCAATGTCTGCATAAAATTCTCAATGAATGCTAAGGTTATTAATTTCTGATGCTCGTTGGCCTTATGATGTATTTGTGTTTTATTGCCGTATCGAACTGAGTGCACAGTTTAAGTGCAGTTTTTATGAGTCTGTGTTAAAGCCAATCGCTGTTGCTCCCAAGCCTCCCCCTTGGCCACCCACTTTGCATTCACATGAGCTGCACACCTTTTTGTGTTGGCAGTTGTTTATACCTGTCTCAATGTTTGTGCTTATTTGACCTTTGGCATTGAGTTGTTATTCGACTAAAAGAAGCATTCGCAATGCCTTTCAACGGAATTTGTTTGCCCGCCTTTCAGTGTTTCAGCCTTTAGCTTTGCTATTGCCTTAGTCAGCTGCCAGTTTGAAGGTTCAGAGCGGTTGTCCCTGAACTGTAGCCGGTTAAATGTCAGGGCTGCTGTCAAGAGCAGCGCTTCAGGGTTGTTTAAATTTAGCGAGTGAATGATTAAAGCCCCCTTTCGGGGTGGGCGGGGAAAATGTTGCCTTGCATTGAACTATTTATAGCTGAGCTGGCGCCAAAGTCGATGCCTCGAGCAACTGAGCTCCTTTCAGAGATGTCTGTGAAAATAATTGAATAATAAAGTGCGTCGCTCGCTGGCCCAAAATGCACGCCTTTCCCCTTTTCGTCCTCCCGGCTAGTGCGTTTGTGGCCTGCTAATAATCAAAATGGACGCTGGAACGGTTATAAATGCTGGCGTCACAAAACTTTGCGCAATGGACATAATGTGACTTTGTCATCATCATCGTCATCATTGTTGTTGTTGTTGCCACATGCAGACGCGCAAAAGAAAAGAAACTTAACAACAGCGACAACGAAAAAAGTAAAGAAACCAACAAGAAAAACTTGTGGAAAGTCCATTAAATACATAAACCTGCCACGAAATGTTCATGGAAAGCGCATAAAGAAACTTTGTAGATGCCCCGACTGCCGCTTGGCCGGCGCGACAAAGTCAATGGAAAATAGGAAAATGCCGAAACTATTTATGCGCGCCATATGTGACCCACACACACACGCACACACACAGCTACAGACATGTGTTGCCTTGAGCGTAATAACTTGATTTGCGCACAATGCGGGTGAATTGGCTGGGGCAATGGGTTGAAGGGCAGGGGTTAAATTGCCGCAGATGCAGCAGAAAAGGGCGCGCCCCGCTTGAAGTCAGCAAAAACTGCGCAACAACAACAACAATGAACAACTGGACAATGAAGACGTGGGCTTGATTGTCCAGTCAGCGTCAGTTGCTGGCTTATTTATGACTTCCGTTGCCAAAAAATGAACGTTCAAAAACAATTTCTTATTTTGCCAATATAGCAGAAATAGATGTACATGAAAAATATTGTCAATGCATAACATTTGCCAGTCGCTAGCCACGCCCATTACAATGAATTAGATGGTATAAAAAAAAATAAAGAAAAATACTAATGCATTTGATGAATACTCCACTACGGTTTAGTTAGTTATTTAAAACAGAATAAGGGTCTTCTTTTTGGTTAACAGACAATTTACAAATTGTATGCATTCATGAGTCTAACTTAACGTTTACCAACTTTGGAAAATTTTAATTAAAAGAATTTATTTCAACGTTGCTCCGGACTTTTGACTTTTGACTTTGAAATGTGTTTATTCATTTCTTTCCGTAAATCTTTTGATATGCAAGAAATTAAATATAAAAATCCAAATAAACATTGAAACAGAACAAGCACGCAATCTCGAGAGCTTTTGTTTGAGCTTTGATTTAATTTAGAATTAATTGCTTAAATCATTAAAAAGTATATACATGACAAACATGTGGACAAGCACTTGTTTTTGTGCCCCTTATAAAAGTATGCATAAATGATTTTTGTATTATAGCCCGAGCTCATAAATTGCCATGCTAAAGCAATTAAAATTTGCATAAATATCAAATATATTTTTTTCTCTGCTGACTCTTCTAAAAACTAAACATCCACTTGAAATTGTACACACAACATGTGAAACATGACAGGCGAACAGACGAGCAAGACAAATGCGCAGTTTGGATTTCAGACTTGTTATTCGCATGAAATATGGAAAATTACGCATGTGGTTGACACTGGAAGCAGGCTGTTCTAAGTGCTCTCTGGCATAAAAATGACAAAGTTTCTTTGGCAAATAATTACTAGAAATACAAGTGCCTGGTGCATGTATCCCAATATATAAATAGAGGGTACTCTTTGATTAAATATTCAAATTACTTATTGAACTTATTGTGGAAATCGCTACTTAACCAAATATGTTTAGGAAACAAATCTTCGGTATAAACTATTTGTCTGCATTTAAAAAGTGCTCACCTTTCACTGATAGCTTTTTAGCATTTTCTTTTGGACTCCATATCGACATATGCAAATAGAACAGATTTTATGCATATCAATTTATATATATCTGTGTATATATACAGACATGAACTGTTTGTTTTTGAGTGTAGCTCGGAATCTGGCTTGTGTTTTGGGCACTGCGTCTAGTTTGCGCCCTTATTTGTTTAGGATCAGACGCTGGGCTCCACATTTGAGCTCTTATCCTTTTTCACATAATTTACGAGCTAATCTGCTGTGATTTATTCATAGACTCTGTTTTTGCGCCATTAGTTTTGAGTTTATTTGGTGAGCCTGTCAGGGATTAGCTCCCACTTGCAGGTCTGACAGGGGCTTACACTGCAATTAATATTCATAATTAGAATACGAGTCGCGACTATTTCGCATTTAAACGAGTTGTCAGGCATTATTTACTCAAGCCATCTAGTTGGCCCGCTAAGTGGTTGCCATGGTTAAATGCAATGCATTTTATATTCATAATGGACATTTTTTATACGGCTACGTATGTGCATATGAAGGAGCTGCAACATAATGCACAACAATAAATTTATTCAACGCATGCCAAGGCAGCAAAAGGACACTTGAAGGCTTTTGCCACACAGTGTGTGTGTGTGTGTGTGTGTGTCTGCCACATGATTTATGTTGTGGTTCCAAATTGCACTTGGCGCACACTTGCTGATATTGCGCTTTTGATGACTGGTTATTCATACCATATACATATATGTATGAATATATAGTGTATCTATGGGTTGCATAAATAGCCATTAGCGAAACGTTTTGACTCCAAAAGCCAACTGCGTAAATCTTTAATGCCTGTTTTCTGTTACAGCCGTATGATATTAGCCCGCTGAGGCATAAACAACAGCGCATCCACCCAAGCCAATGTCAATAAAGCGCTTTGTATTGATAATGCGGCTAATTAGCATGCGAGTTAATTATTTTCAATTCAAATGTTTAGCACGCGTCGTCCATTTTGTTATTGTTACGACATCTGTTTATTGCATTGTGTATGCGTTTGTGGTTGTGTTTGTGTGCGTATTGTGTTGCTTGCGTTTATTAGATATGCTGTGCAAATAATGAAAATTGCATAAATTAAAAGTCCTTTTTAGTCACGTGCATATATTAAGTGCAACCTGACAGAAAATCATATTAACTAAAACATTATTATGGGTGCGAATAAATAATTGCTCAAAACAATACGTGAAAATAGATTCAAATTTTAATTATTAATTTAATTTGGATAAATTAATTTAAAATAAGTAAAGTCAAAAGACAACAGTTTTGTGTTTAAAATTAATATAAATTCAAATGCGAAATAAATTTTCATTATTAGCTATGACCAAAGCACTAACAAAGCATAGTTATGAGAGTAAAAACGTTATAAATAGCATTTGCAATGTATCTAACAATCTTTACAAGCTTTAACCTTTTCTCACTTTAATAATCGAATGCATTTTTTTAAATGCTTTTGGAAGATACTTTAACGATTTGTGCAGTTGTTATTCGATATATTGCTTGTCACAAGTTGTTAATTCTGATAGATATTAGATTGTTCGAGTTTTGTAATGCTTGAGCTGCCAAATGGCACTTAAGCTGTCAACACTCTGGTGGATACCCTGCACTGCCCTGAATACACAGCCTTTACGCACGCTCGCACGCACACCCACACACATTAGTGTCTATCCGCACCTTAAATACCTAAATCAAAAATAAATGGTAAACACTGAACTGTCCACCGAAGTCAACCCCAAAAGCCGCATGCTGACCTCTCCCCAACCCAACGAACAAATGAGGACTCTATCGAAAAATGCTGATGATATGATATTTAGAATATTTTCTTTTTTGTTGATATACGGCTGTGTGTGTGTGTGTGTGTGTGTGTGTGTATATAATATTGGTATTGGTATATCCATGGTATGCTCGGCATTGTTGTGCTTTATGCGTTTAGTGGCGACGTGTTGAAAAATTCCTGCAGAGGCTAGCAAATATTTATTTAATGCTTTTGAGCAGGCAGGCGGTATAGATGGTCACCGATAGCGCCGATAGCACGACATGCTCCTGACATGCAAAGGACCATCCGCAGTGCTTTGGCTATTTGCCCAGTGGGTGGACTGGGCGAGTGTTCGTTTAGCTCTAGTTCGTGGTGGGGTATTTCGAGCAACACTGTTGCTTAGTTAATTTTTGGGTGGGCTGTCTTTTGTTTGCCCGGACGTCTGCTGACTAAGCCCTCGAACAGCTCCAGAAACAGCTTCGTTCAATTTACAGACTGTCTAACACCAGCGTTGTGGGCGTGGCGTCTATTGTATGTGTGTCTAGTTTTAAGTGCTGCACACAAATAAATCACATTGTCAAGCAGGTTTTTTGTTTTCGCCACGCCAGGTAACGTCTGCGCCTAAGAGTATGCTATAAAATATATCCAGCAGACATTTTAAGTGGATGCTGCTGCAGCTCGCGCCGAGTTTTGGCCAAGTTTGTCTGGCATTAATATCTGGTTGTCCGGCGTGCCTCATTAGCATTAACAAGCGCCACGTTTGTCTCAAAGCAGCCGCATGTGTGTTCAAGTAGTGGCAATATTAATGTGCAGGTTAAGGCAACAACATCATCAGTGTGTGTGTGTGTTTGTGTTTGTGGGGAATGTGTGTGCACATGTGTGTGGCTTTGTTTGATTACAAAACTCATAAAGTCGCCATGAAATTCAAACAATGCGCTACGTGCATCGAATACCAACGTCCAACAGCAAGGACAACGCCAAAATGTAGACCCAGCCACGCCCACGAACACACACATGACACCCCGTGCATAAACAACATTTTCATTTGACCCCAACCAACTACTCTCGAGCCCCGTTCTGGCTAAACCTGTGAAGGTGTCGCCCCTTAATATATTTTCATTATTACAATCCCATTTGCCTTTGTCCTATGAAAATCAAGTCGGCTTTTCCAAACTCAAAGCTGGCATCTTTAAAAGTGTTTGTTAGCTGCTGCTTCTTTCCCAAATAAATATGCGATAAATACGTTGGGCAAAAAGACGCACAAAACGATTTGTCAAAAGTGGTTTTTCACTTGTGGATTATGAATACTTTGCTTAAATTTAGCTGACAGCAGAAAATTATTACACAATGATTAATATTTATTTGCGCTGGCCACTAAGCAAGCCCCACGACAACTGGGTGTGGCTGTGGGAGTGCAAGTCCCAAGCCGAGTCCAAGTCCAAGTCCTTTTTCACACAGTCACAACGAGTGACAGCGTGCTGAATGTTTTTACTTCCATTTGCTGCCCTGGAAATCGCTTAAGACGGGTATATTTTATATAAAAAGCGCATACATCAGACCAGAATTTGTTCTGTTTATGATTGCTTATAGCTTTTGTATGTATCCCCATGTTAGTCGTGAACCAAAAAGAAGATTATATTTACTTAAGATATTTCTCAATATCTAATATTTAAATAGAAGTTTTCGATAAATTCTTTATATTTATATGTTTAGGATAACTTCGAGTCGAGCCCTTACAATTGGAGACGTCTTACTTTTTTCTGCTCAAAAGGCATTTAATTTAGATTTATGCGCCGCTCGGCATTGTGACAGGCTGGCAGCCCGTACGAAACATAAACACAGCTTCTTCCCGAGCGAGCCAAGTTATGATATCGCTAGCTTCAGAGACAGAGACTGGGCCATGTCCAATCCATTGCGCAGACCGAGCATGATGTCTTCAGTTTGCTTTGCTCGGCTGGTTGTTTGCTCGACCGCTGATAACTTATCGAACAATAAAATAGCCTTAGGCAGTCGCTAGTAGCTGACAGTTCAGCCCGGGACGGGGCATAAGTCGACACAAGGCAAATAAGGATATGCGCAAATAAAATAGCAATAAATCAAAACCACTGACGATCTGACGATGTGGATTTGGGAGGGGATGTGGAAGTGGAAATGGAGGTGGAAGTAGAAGTAGAAGTGGCCGGCCCCAGCGATTAAGGCCTCATAGTTGTGATTTCTGATGCTGCTTCGCTGCTGCTTCTAATGGTGTTTTATTCCGTATAAATAAATCGTCCTGGGGTCGAAAGTGATTTTGATTGTTATTTGCTTGACTCAAAGTCGCCGCCAATACTCCTCGGCTGCTAGGTAATTTTCAATTTATGCGTTGTTTTTGTTGTTTGCTGTTGTTGCTGTCCATAATTTATGCCGCTTGTCAGCCAAGCTGCATGCATGACGGCAAAAAATCAATGCAACGGAAGTGCCAACCACTTTCAGCGTGGGGGTGGCTCCCCCATCCGCATCCGCCTGGCTCTGTCAATAAGGAAACTTCATTATAAATTATCCGACTGACAGTTGCAGCGGGCGGGGACAGGCGCCGAACACATAAGAAGCAGCTGAGGCAGCAGATTTAAAGAAAAAAGCATCTTTCCTTAGGTTTTGCGATTACCGGAGCTTTCACACACACACACCACACCGGAGATTGTTTCAATCTGCTTATGCTGCTGGCCAGCCGAAGTCAAAGACGTAGTCAAAGATGCCCTGCCACAAGGCAATCGGGCATGCAACCAGCTAGTTTATATGCTGCAGTCCCCACTAAAAAGCCTCCCAACCAGACCCCATATATATATATATTCTCGCATCCTGATAACTGCTGATGGCACTTAAAAATGATTGTTGCATAAAAAATTTTATATAATTGAGCGGAAGTTGATGTTGACCCCCGCAGGGGCCGTGGCATTGACAGCATTGACAACGACTGCCACACAATGTCGATAGTTTAAGAGCTTTATGAATATTTAATTAATGCAGTTCTTTGCTTGTAAATAGTTACGTATGGTTGGATTCATCGATGTTTAAATTTATTTTAACATCAGTAATTAAAAGTAATTAGTTTGTCATTGCAGCAGCCTATATATGGGAATCCAAAAGAATACCACTTGGTTTTTCTTACATAAGTATTCGACTATAACATATCGATTACCATTTGCAACACTGCAGTCGGTGGATCAACTCTGCCAACTATGGCGAAAAGAGGAGAAGAAGAGAGTCGACCGCCAACTGTTGTTCCTTGCTTAAAACATTGTCTGAAATATTTTAAGAATATACATATGTAAATAAGAATATACTAATAGACAGTTAACGCTGTAAGTAATCGTTATTCGTGATTCGAGGAATATCGTCAACTTATATATATATAATCCCTTATCGCGATTAGTGTCCATATGTTCCAATATTAGGCAAATTTATCGCGCTGTGTAAACGGACAGATCGTCAATTAGAGCCGCCCTCGCTCACGTTTTATGGCGCCACTTGAAAATATATTAAAAAAAAAACTGGAAAAAAACGAAATTTAAAAATGCGTAACAGCCGTCGCACTCGGCTGCTTTATTGGCACCAGCCAGCAGCTCGGGCTGCTTGGGTTCACTGGACATTAGGTTTTTGGGCTCTGGTTCGGCCCAGGACCAGGCCATTGACGACAGCGGACGCGTCGTTGGGAGCATTATGTTGCAGCTTGTACATGATATGGCGTCATTAAATACACATTACCATGCGGAAGAAACGCGGGGGGGGTGAGGGGGCAACGATAGAGGCAATGGGCAGCAGCGATACAATAACAGCAATAATAAGCAGCAACAGTCAGGCGAAAGAGTGGCTATTAAAAAGCGCCAGGGAAGATACACACCAGCACACGCAAACACACACACATACACACACACACACATACACACACACACACACACACACACACACACACACACAACAGTCACAGACATAACAAATTACAGCATTTCGACAGGCAACAAATCGAGGAGTGGCTTGTTCCGTTCTTCAGCTCAACGGTCTTCGGTCTGGTTGCCGATTCCTGATGCCGTTCGATGGCCTCGAATGTGGGCAACGGTGTTGAGTTTCAATTGTGCTCGTAAACGTGGCTCCAAATTGGCTCCCAGCGAATAATTCATATAAAACACTTTCGCACCGCGCCGCCTTCCCATTAGCATCACGCTGTTACAGCCGCAGCTCCTCTCCGCCCACTACAGTGGCACCTGTCCCACACTTCTGGTTTGGTTACGCCCCATGTAACCCCACGATTGCATTTACAGCAAATTATTTATGGCTGCGGCAGACACGAACAGGAAGCGAATATGCGCTGCCAACTTCACGTCTATCAATATTTTATAAAACTCTGTCTGCAGGACGACCAACGACGCGTCTCTCGCAGCCGCAACACGGGACAAGGGTATCGGTATCGGTATCGTCATCTGCTTACTTGGCGCCCCGCTGCTCCGCTGTCTGTCTCCATCTAGTTGCCTGACTGCCTGTCGATATCCGGTTAGATGAGTATCTAAATTGCCTTTACTGTTGATGAATTAGCGCCGGCTGCCGGCTGCCGGCTCGCTCTCTGCCCGATGCGGATGAGGCTGTGCGCTGTGAGTGCCTGCGCCCGTAAGATAAGTGCCATCAATGCCCAATCGTATGCCGGCAGGCTTCCAAAAGAAATTTCAATTTGCTTTGAATGATTATATGAAATAGAGAACAGGGCAAATGTGGACTTGGGCTGCTGTCAGGTTCTTTTTAGTAAAATTGTTTTCTTTTTAATAATAGTTGAGAATATAGCAAGAGTATGAATAGAAGTCATTTGTGCAACCCGATAAGGATACAAGATACGAATATCAACAGAGCTACAGTAAATTGAAAGAACGAAAGCTTTAGTTTGTTTAGTTTGTTAACTAGGATCGATCGAGAGCACGAACAGAAAACAGACATTGTATTTCATATAAGGCATAGGCTAGTTTAAGAAACTATTGCTTGATAGTTAATATACTATTCGAGTGTATATATATAATATACCTGACAATAAGCGGAGTTAGCTAGGCAAAGCATAATATTATCTGAAATTTATTTTATATATTTGGTAATAATGAATAAATGTGAGCTTAAGCCGCACAGGTGCTTCTCATCACCGCTTCTCTCAGCATTTCTCTACATTTAATAACTTTTATATTTTTAAGCCGATTGCAACAATCGAATTACGAAAATTGAAATATGAAACAACCGAAATAAATTCAAAATAATATCATAGCCGCGTCTGACAAAATACAAATCTGTGTATCCCTCTCAGTTTTTAAGCTAGTTCGTCTCTAAATTTTAAAACAGTCACTAAATTTCGAAGATTGTTTTCTAATGACCTGAACCAGAATACTCGTCCAGGTCATTAGAAAACGTCGATTATACGCGATTGCAACGTTATTATTTCCTTTTTTTTTTCAAAAATTTTGTTATTTAAACACGTACATTTACCATGAAGTCCATGCTCCTCAAAATGTCAAGGGACGTGCTTCTTGCGAAGTATATTATACGCAAAATTGTGATTTTCTTATGAACTGTTTGAACTGTTTTGCTTAGATTTTACAATCTGTTCGATTTTGTTGCAAAGTAATAACAAAATTTTCAATGACAAACACATTGGTCCTTCAATATGGTAAACAAAAAGTGCGTCCTGTCTGTTTTACTCCTAATAACAGCGGTACGTAGAACAGTCGAGAGTCGAGTGTCTGTTAACTGGAACATGATCCCATGCAGGTGATCTGCATTCTGAACGCGGCCGTGTTTGGCAACATTATGCCGATCGCCTCGAGCTATGAGCAATTGGCTCAACAATCGATTAGCTTCAGCACTGCCTACATTTGCATCCTGTACGGGCTGAGCTCATGGCTGTACCACTCGCACTACTCGGAGCCCAGCCAGCATATGCGCTATGTGGTGGGTCTTCAGGAAAGCCCATTTCGAATCCAGACCAATTAACTCTTTTGAACTGTCCCAGCTTATTTCCATGCTGATCATTATGATATTTGCCAACTTGGTAGCGCTCGTAACGGTTATCAAAACGTATTTTTTTGGCGACCTGAGGGATGCTATCGAATTTTCCGATCTGTTTACCGCTTTTGGGTATAGCTGTCGGATTCTGACCGTTCTTTTATTCGTCATAACGTTGCTGCTGCTGATTATTATATTGGTAGGTGAGATATTGACCACAATTAGAAAGAGGCGATATTCCAATCCACTGCAAAGCCGTCGAGATACGAATGAAGGTCTGTCATGACAAAGATATACAGCCGGTTATTCAGTTGCCCAAATTTCATGTGAAATTTGACTTTCAAGAATATATTTTGTGTCGCCGTCGCTGCAATAATATATTTATTATACTTATGGCCCAGACAGTGGCGTACAGACTCCTTCATAACCTTTTGCAGGTGATAAAAGCATAAAAAGAATGGAATATAAATACGTATAAAGTCAACTCTGAAGTCTGACAGCACCCTCAGGTGGACGGTGCGAAAAGATTCTCTTCAAAAGATACTTGGCGCATATGTGAGACAGTCTAGCTGTGTGTGTGTGTGTGTGTGTGTATGCGTGTGTGCATTTTCTGTTTTGCATAATTAAGCACGCAGACAGTGCAATTCTGCGAGCGAGACAAACAAGGTTAAGAAGAAACAAAAAGAACAGATCAAGTTAAAGGCGGCCCAAACTTACCAGGCAGAAAAGTTAGGCACTAATAAAGCCTTGGGCAGTGGGCGGGCAGAGGGCAGGGACAATGGAGTAGCGCCAGTTGGCCCATCAAATGTGACATTTGGTAGCAGCGGGGCTTACAGTAAAATTTCCAGTTAACTTATTGCCGCGCGCCGTTGGCAGAAACAATGCGCTGGAAAACTCACTCGAAAGTAATTACCAAATTTAATTGCGTATAATTTAGAACGGCGAAATGTTTGCGTGCGTTTAATTAACTGAAAAATAAAAATACAAAATGCTAACAAACAAAATAAATAAAATGCCCAAAAGCAGCAACTGGCAAATGGATGGGAAATAAGCAGCAAAAACAACAATACTAACAACAACAAAGAAGGCAACAATAAAACATCAGCTGCAAAATGTTTAATGTTAAATGCCAACTAATTAAATTTTGGACATTCCATGACAGTCGATGCCGGATGTCGAATCGCAGCAACGCGGAATCACAGACCCGGACCCGGACCCGGACCCGAACTGACTCATGAAGCGAATTTATTGTTGCATTTAATGGCCAGTCCATGCGGTAGTCCTTGCTCTGTTGTTGTGGTTGTTGCTTTAGCGCTTAACACTTTTATTGCGTATACGCAGTGTATTACGAGTCAACTGCCATTTGTATGCAAATAACGAGCTTCAGTCTAGCGGCGTCTCCAACAATCAAATGACACAAGACCACAAAACCTAACCATCGAACCGACTGCGCGGCATGCGTGTTGTGGGTGTGTGTGTGTGTGTGTGTGTGTGTGCAGCCGTCAAATGTCAAATGAAGCCAATAAAAACCAGCACCAATTGCCACTAGCCACCACAGCCAACGCCGTATAAAGGCCATGTCATAGCAACTGATAATATTTTTAATTATGCTTAATATATTAACATGATTTTATCATAATTTTTTTGCCTGAATGTCTTTAATTTAAAATAAATTCAATTAAATATGAACATATTTAATAAAGTCTATAAATATGTGTTTTCGTATCGTCTGATTGATAACGAAATAGTTTAATATGAAATTTAATATTATTTGCAGCCTACTCAACTGCAATGGCTGTTTTTTCACTTATCATTGTTTTCTATAAAATTTCTCATTTAAGCGCTATAATTGGATACGATTAATTATAATTTTTGATATAATATAATTAAACTGGTAATCGTATGCAAAACGTTTAATATAAAAGAATATAATTATGTCATAGCATTTGAGCCATATACATATATGAATAACAAGCTTTAATGAGTCTCAGAATTTTGGTTATATAATATAATCTTCGGATATACTATTTCAAATAGAATCAGACTTACTTTTAAAATTATATGTATTATATTCTTGACAGAATGATTGGCAATAGAAATAACGTAAAACAACCTTTGCATGCTACAAAAAGCTGGACATCCTTTATTATCCTTTCGTTTTGCACATCAATTTTAAATTTGATGTAATTAAACATAAAATTTATTGGACTAGTGCACATATACATTTCTGTACCTAAGTTGCCAGAATTACATTTAACATAAGCAAATAAGTTAAATTATGCAAAAATAGTTGTAAGCTTTGCATTGAAAGTTATAGTTGAATGCACACACGATATCGGGGAATCGCATTTAATTGTAAAGTTGCTGTTTATTTATTTAAATGTTGTAAAACGAGCACGAGAAATGGGTCAATTATGTAAGTGTCCGTGTGTGTTTGAGTGTGTGGCATGGATGGTTGAGGCCATCGATGCGACAATGCTGCAACCAGGCCATTCAATTCCGACAAGGACAATGCACACACACACGCACACACACGCACACGCACACGGACATCCGATTGACAGCCACCGCGCGTAAATTTGAATTCTGCTACGAAAGGTCAACTGGCACACGACAGATGGGAATGCAAAATGAATCTGTGGCAACATTTGCCGCAGCCAGCACGTTGCACTGGTTCAATGTACGCATCAATTACGCTGCCATATGTCAGCCAGTGTCCGTGTTCAGATTTTTCTTTCGCTTTCAGACGGACTTGGGTGACTGTCAAGTCGCCCCGCGTAGGTTGCAATTTATGAGCCGACGGCGGGCAGTAACCGCTCCCATCTAATTGCCGCTGGCGAACTGCCAAAAATCGGGTATAAATAAAAAAAGGCCACTGCTAAAAGCCAAATACATGTTCTGCATGACTCTATTTGGTGCAACATGTTACAAGCATCAATCAAAGCAAAAGCTGTGCCTGTGTCTAAGTCGGCAGTCTTCAATCTACCATCTTCACTGTCAGAGTTGCCCTATCAATATTTTTATTTGGTAGAGAGAGAGAGAGACAATAAATCAATCATAGTAGCTTATCGATTATTTATCTCTTTATCTATTTACAAATTTTACAACTAGCTTCGAATAGTTGCAGTAGTTGACACAAATTTGTAGCATAATGGACCCGAATGCTCTTGGCGGGAACAACTTGGAGGATGTAGCACAGCACATTGCGGAATTTCTGTATGATACCTTCGACGCCCTGGACCGAGAGGACCTAGACTCGGCGGCTGGCGACAGAGGTGACTTGGCATAATTAGAAAAGATAACATAATATACCAACTGAATGCATTTGTCCCCAAGTTGCGCATCGCGCGGAACTAGATAATCGCAATATGTATAATCCCGATATGGAGCAACAGCACGCAGTCAACGTGCATTATCCGTTAAATCGGATGCTGCGCCTCCGGCTGGGCAACCGTTTGCTGGCGCCGTATATTTGCAACTTGTGCCTCGACTATATTCGAGGCGGGGTGATCACGATCTGTGGCCATTTGTTCTGCTGGACGTGTCTGTGGGCCGATCTTCACAGTCTGGTGATACCCCGTTGTCCGTGCTGCATGCGTCGTCTGATCCTGCACGAGGACATCATACCGTTCCTGAGCGAAGGACCCAACGCCGGCCCGGACGATGCGAACATTGTCGCCCAACCGGGCGACGTGCCACGCCCCTCGGGCCTGTATCTGGAGCACCAACAATATCCCATCTGGTTCGCGGTTCACGCCTTCGAGGAGCTGCCATTTGTCGGAAACAATGGTGCCGAACGCAACTTCTCGCTGATCGTGCAACGCATGCAAATGGAATACCAGCGGCCCATGCTGTGGATCAAGTATTTGCAGTGGTTCCAATCGGGCTGCATACTAGTCTTGTTATACGTGTGGATGTACACAATGTCCTTTTCAGATTAACTCTCTATTGGTTGGATTTAACCTAAGCTTCATGAATATATGAACGAAATATGTATTCTTTATTAAAGGTTAGACATCTTCGATGTTCCTGCAAGCCAAATTAAATTTGCACACCTTAACAATTTTCTTTAATTGAATATAACTTATTGTTAATCTTGTTATGGGCTAAGGAATTTGCCCAGCTGAAGCCTCTTTCCAGGGCCTGCTCCTTATGGGCTAATACTGAACTATTTTGTGGAGCAACTGGCGAGGGCAAAATCAAAGTTCTTTAAGAAACAACAAGAAAGTTTTGGGCAACGCAGTTGATGCGCGAAAGGGACAATGGGGACGAAGGAAAGAAAGGAAGCAGCTGGCGAAGCAGCTAAAACAAAACATGCAATAGACATTCGGGTAAATCAAAACTGTTTTTTTTGTGAAACTTTGCCAAAATGTGCCGTCTTGGGTTTAAAGGTAAACAATTTTATTAAACTTAAAACTTAATTTTAACATCATTATGAATGTATATTAATTGATTATAACATTTAAAGGGGTTTTCAGTTGTAAGTGCAAAACAAGCTAATGCTTATTTTATCTTTTCGATATCTCTCTCCGTTTCATTAAAATCGATAAGAATCGTTTTTAAGTCTGCTTTTTCTTTGCATGTCTTTAAGTTTGGAGGAGCTAGAGCTAGAGCACCAAATTTATTGTGTCATTTGTATCAAATTTGAACAAAAGTCTAAGGATATATATAATTTCTTCTTGCTTGCAACTGCACATAACAGACAGAACATCTTCAGGCGAGTCGTCATTTTACATCAATTCTTTTTAACTCTTTTCCGAATCAGCTTAAAAAGCAGACCGAGGTTTCTCCAGTTGCAGATGAGGTGCCTAATTAGTCGTTTATCCTTTCGATCGGCTTTTGCATTTAAGTAATTAATATGCGGCTGTGCGTCCATCATTTGTCATTTCGATTTGAATGCCCCTCCCACGGTGGCAGCAACTCAATCAGCTTGCTGCATGCGGCTGGCTTCCCCATGTTGACGGCAATTTCCTGTGCTCCCAGTGCGATATTTATCATTAATTAAAAGAATGCCATAAAATCCCTTTTGTGGCCTGCGCAAAGTCAGTCGATAGAGCTGCGCCCAGGCTCAAGGCTGCATCCTGTAAGGCTGTTGGTAAACTTTTTCACGCAGTGAAACGAGTATATTAGGCTTGCGCAAGTAATCGTGGCACCTATTATTCAAACTCCAATAACACCTTCAAACTAAACGCACTTTCAATATTGATATATATAAACCATTTTTTTTTTAATTTTTTGGTCAAAAAATGATGCCCTCCCCCTTACTCATTTTCGAAAAATTTTTTTTTGTTTTAGAACTGTGAATTTATGTTTTTAGTCGTTTTTGTTGGACACATTTTGAATAAAAAAACCACATTAAAAGCGATTTTGAGGAGGTAAAATTTTTTGTCAAAAATCATGTCAAGATTTACGAAAGTATTGACATGTAAAGCTCTGAGATCCATAGCTCCCCATATTCCAAACCACCATAACTTTGTCAAAAATGAACCGATTTTCATGTTTAACATCATTTTGTCATCTATATTGAATCGAAATTACAAATGCATGGCTTATTAAATAAAAATGTTTTTTAAATTTTTTGGTCAAAAAATCATGTACCCCCCTTACTCATTTTCAAAATTTAGAATAGCGAATTTATGTTTTTAATCAAGCATTAGAAAAGTAATTTTTTTCTCAAAATTCATGTCAAAATTTACAAAAATGTTGACATGTGGAGCTTATGGATCCCTAGCTCCCAATTTTCAAATTCTCTGAATTTTCATGTTTTGTCCACCACATTGAATCTAAATTTAGAATTTATGCGTTAGTATTTTTATGTGTAAACATAATTCTGGGGTACATGTCTTGTAAATGCACTGTGTCAAAGTATCTCGCAGACGGTTACACCCGACTACAACGTTCTTACTTGTTATTATTGCAGCTTAAGCGCCAAGCGTATGTGCGTGCGTGTGTTTATATGTAAAATGCATTTAAAAAGTGCACTTTCCGGGGCTTTGACTTTTCTGCATCGCAGCGGATTGACGACTTTTAAATTCCATTAAATTTATTGGAAGTTAAACCTCGACACCAAATCGCTCGACTGTAGGGAAATCTTTTGCTCTACGAAATTGGTATTCCTTTAGAAAGTGGATTTAAAAATTATAAAAGAATTGGATAGAACAATTAACTGAACCAGAGACAACGTAATCTTTTATTTTATTTAGTATTAATTATATAACTAAGAGCAATATATAAATTTGTTATATAATTTATTATATAAATTATAATCACTTTTATAATATTTTTGTCAAGCGTTTTCTTCCAAAGTTGACTGGTAGCAAATTTTCGAATTAAACAGTTTTTTGAACAATTTATCAGTTTTGAACGTAATTTTGATTTATGATTTCAGACTCTAATTGGCCAAAACTTCACACATAAACAGGCCTTGTAAGTTTAAAGCATAAATTAGGAGCCCTGCTGTTATCAGCAGCTCATCAAAAGCAGCAGCAGCTGCAACGTCATTAAAATCTTCCACTGGCTGCACGATAAAGCGCGGGAAAATTGCTTGCCAGGCGTGGAGCAGTGGGCCTGGCAAGGACTCAAGGTATGTGAGTTTGTGCCGAAAATGCAATTTTTATTTTTTTTTTTGGAAATTTTTAAGTACAAAATTACATGAGCTTTGACAGACGTTCACCTAACTTATGCGGTTTGGCAACGTGACGTATAAGTAATTACAGTCAACTTTATGTGTGCGCAGTTGCTCCGATCGGGTATTTGGAAACCGGGGACTGCAATTCACTACACGAGTATCATGACACATCGTGCCACATTCTAAAGTCCATGCCACACCCCCTTTCACTCCCACCCAGAAGCGGTCGCTGCAACATTTTGTCTTTGCAACTGCAGTAATTTTCATTTCAATTATAGCATCTGTCGACATTTGTAAATGGCGGACAGACGGATGAACGGACGGATGGCAGCTGGGTGCCACGGTGCAACGGTAAATGTGCCATTTATGCATTACATAATTACAGTTGTGTTTGCATTGCGGCGAACAACCACCAGAGATGGTTTCCTATGGTAACTACTTCTAATGATGAGCCATTGTCTCGGTTAACTATACCCCACCGGGGTGGGACGAAGGCTCGGGGGCTAGTGCGAAGTGTAATTAGATCACTCAAGTCTGATAGAAAACGCATAGTTTGTGTATGCGAGTGTTACACAATTGATTTGCAATCGTACGACATTCGAATTTAATTAATGTATATACACTTGAGAGCGTAAATTGTTGCAAAAGATAAATATCACCTTGATCTATAAATGCGAATTTGCCACATTAGATGTTGCAAGAATTAATAATGTTTTAATTGACTGCGCTTTTTTTTTAGTTGATGCAAACTTCCAATCAGAAAAAAAAACAAACAAATGTAGCTGCCAAAAAAACTAGTAAAGCTAAAAGGCAGCCATTGTGAATATATTTTATAGACAAAATATATATGTGGAAATTCGCAGACAGACAGAGTTTCAGCTGCTGCTGCCTGTATCCGTGTCCTGCCGGCACCGTCGCATTTGTGCAAATGGCATGCACTATGCACATTTCCGTTTCCGGTTTTTGGGCATTTGCAGGCGTTGCAATTGTCGCTTGTTGCTGCTGCTGCTGCTGTGCTGTGTGGGTGTCATAGTCTGCCGCACATTGCGTATATGTTATGCATAACTAATGGCTGCTTCAGTATATTGTTTAATTTATCAAGCATGAATTATTTATGTATATTGTGTCAATATATACATGTGTGTTTGTGTGTGTGTGTGTATCTGAATGAAACAAAGTGCCCAATGAAACTTACAACTTGAGCTTCCCTGCAATTTATGCTCGAAATCAAATTTATTGTCGAGCAACTTGTTGTTGTTGGCATTCGGCAATAATAAATGGTATCGAGTTATAACGGCTCGCTGCAGGTTGGTGCTGTGCAATTTCAATTAAATTGCGTTCTGCAGGTGTTAAGTGCTTTAATTTCGATTTTCTTGGCCCGATGAATTTTTATATGGAAATGTGCTTGGGCATAAAACAAATGTGGCTAACGAGCAGCCGCAAGAGTCTATAAACTTGCTGCTTGATAATTGCTATGGCAAAAGGCGAGCGAGCAAAAGTTGTTAGTTGAAATGGCAAAAACGAGGCAGCAGCAGCAGCAGCAGCAGCAGCCTGCAGCCAAAGGAGCTGCGGAGTGCAATAGATTGTGTCGACACAATGCACGTCTGAGCAAGAAAATACAAAAGAACTGTGCCACAATGCATGCCACACACACACACAGAAACACACACATGGCTAACGAGCTGCGGCTGAGTGTATCACACAAAACACGCAAACCTGAAACACACACACACACACGCACACCCAGTCACAACTCTCAGTTCTCAAGTCTCACCTCTCAGCTCTCTGGTTACAGGCAACTTTTCTGGGCACAGAGCTGACACCTTGGTGCGGCCAACAGGCTCACTTAAAGCCATATTGTGTATAGATAACGTGTCTATTCAGACGAAAACTGATATGACGACAAAAACAGATGCAAAATAGAGCCCCAACTGGGAGGGGTAACCGAGCGGGCCATAACCAGGCATAACCATGACGTTGACAATGACGTCGAGTCAGATCCTTGTAAGTACTAGTTGAGTAACAAGTTGGCTCAAATGCGGAAGCTAAAATAAAACAAAAAAGTGCAACAGCACCTGTTAGAATTCTCTAGTCACGACTTGGAGATACCCTGTACATAGTTTTCTACATTTATTCATATTATTTAGGGGCGTACTCAATTTTGATCAAGTTATTTTAAAGAATCCGAAAAATATAATCGGTAAAATTGTAAAATAATTATAATGATGAATGGCAATCTAATCTTATACTGTAGAAAATACCTTCTTTTGTCTGTAACTTACATCTGCGCAATTGCATTATACCCTTCTCTACCAACTTACAAAGGGTATACGGTATGAAAAAATAATATTGCATACTTTCAAGCAGGACAGACATTGTCAGTGCAGTAGCGAATAGCAGTCCGGACTCTCTCTGTATGTCTATCTCTGTCTCTCGAATGGACGGAGTGACAGTCAGGGCAACTTGACGCTTATCACCGCAAAAGTTTTTGCCACTTTGCAGACTTTGGGCTGCGTTGACAGCGCTTAAACTTTGGAGTCGGCAGCTGGCATTTCTTTGGGGCTTTAAAGAAGGCCATTCAATTTATGAATTGCAAGGCGAACCGTTGGCTAAGCCAAATCATTGTTGCTGCAATTGCCTAATTACATGGCCAAAAGTCATGCAGGCCAACCAACTGCTGCCGGGCTCGCTCCTGCAACTGTCCTGATGCGCCGCAGTTAGCTGCCACTCAACACTCCGCATTATCCAATTAAAACTGGGGAGCAACCCGCAGACGCAGGCATCCGAAGACAATGTAAACGTCAAGCTCAACATGCCCGCTGCCCATGGCCAAAAGTCATTGCTGCCATTCACAGCATGCATGGCCATTAGCCATGGCCAATGACCCCCGCCATCAACCTTGCCGGCCAGTCGGACAGACACACATCCTCGGGCCATCCGCTGAGGCAGTTGAGAATAGGCAAATCCAACAACAAAGACAAATTGTGCTTACTTAAGACCACAATATACAAACTGAACACATACATAGCTTATGCAGTATTCAATTCCCTACATTAAACTTAACTATTTTTTAAAGTTTCACTTGTTTTTATCCCATCTGTGGATTTAGCAGTTTTTGAAGCTTTAACTGTATTTAAACACCTCACTAGACCATCATATTTTTCCATGTCCAATTTCTTTTTTAGCGTTAACTTGACCTTTGATGGCCAACGAGTTGATTTGACCAAATTTGTTGGGTCAACTTTTTTGTTGGCATTTAAATCATGCTGCGCTTGTCTGGCGCAAATTCTCGCTCCACGAATTCCCCATGGCGTCTACGAGAGCTATTTAACATTTAATCCATCAAAATGGGCGTCGTTGTTGTTGCTCAGTGTCGCAGGCAATGAGTAAAAATGTTTTTAACGCTAGAAATCACAGAATGAAACAAGTGAAAGCGAACGACACTAGAATGCTGGCCGAGCAGATACCCTGTAGCCAGTTTTCAATTTGTATATATTTCGAGTAGCAGCAGCCAGAATTGACTAAACATAAATAATAATTGATATTAAACACTAATAAATTGATATGTTTAAGAATGCGTTCCCTTTTTCTTTTAATTGTAAGTTTTTTGGCATCGAAAATAAATCCTGCCTTTTATATACATTTTCAAATTTTATTCTACCTCTTTTTACACACTTTGTTTGCGTACAGGGTATAAAGATATGAAAAAAAAACACTCTGAAAGCTAAATGCAATGCACCTCGCAACTGGCAGACAGCACAAGGACAGACAATCGTCTGTCTGTCAGGTCCCATCGATTCTTGAAAGCATTTCATTATAATTTACATTTCGCATTTTGCCTCCCCAAAATGAACGCAACAGGGGAATTCGTGGCTGGCTCCGTGGAAAATTCTTTTGCATTCGTGGCTGTTGATGCCGTTGTCTAAAAACATTATAAATCTGCGCGTAATTGTGTAAAGTTCCTGACAGGCGACGCCAGAGTTTTCTGAGTAAATTGTACAATAATTTATTTTAATTGGCAAAAGCCAAATTCAGCCATAAAACAAACAAACGGCCCAAAACGAGCTTATACTCTGGCAAGGGCTCTTGCCTCTCCTGTGCCTTCGCAGACGTGGTCCAAATGCGAATTAGACATCAAATTACACAGCTCTGATGCGGTTTTCATTAGTCTAATTGCAACTATTGAAGGATGTGCGGGGCAAGGACGCACACTATGTGTCGTTAGCCTGAACCCTCAGTGATTAGCCTTACCTTTTGGCCAAAAGGTTCAAACACAAAAGCCCACACGAAACGATGCGTGACAGTGTTAAATTGTACGTCAGCGGGAGGACGCGTGTTTGTGTGTGTGTTTGTGTGAGTGTGTGTGTGCGTGTACGGGGCTTTTAATTAGAGACAACTAAAGGAGCTCCACCTTTCTAGCCTAATGCACGTACATTAACATATGAACGACATCCGAAATGGCCGTCAGCAGACAGACCGTTAAGCGCAGAGGCCATGATACCCATGTTTGTTTAAGCCAACTAGCTAACCTGGCCAAATTAGCCAAATGCCTTGCCTGGATCTCTGAACGAAGGCAGTTCCAGGCGCCTAAGCAAGCCAACTGAACATCTCAACATGGCCGAGAACTTGGGTTGAGGTGCACATGTGACCCTTGAGTCCGGTTCACAGATCAACTCTAAACAAAGTACATTAACCAAGTTCCAAGTTGTACAACGAACTCCTGGCCCAGATTGAAAGCAAACATTGTTTATGGCTTGCATAAGATGCTCTAAAGGGTTTATTATTATACAAACATATATAATGTATGTTCATGCACGATATATGAACCCATGAACTTTTGTTTATTTTGTTTTGTACATTGATGAGAAAGTTCGCTCTTGAAGTGTTGCGGCAACAGCACAGGACAAACATGTTGCATGGAAATTACCCAAGTTCTTCAAGATGGAAACTAAAAACAAAGTTTTTCGATCTTTTGCCAAGTGACAGTTAAGTCCCTATAAGTATATTCCTTATATGTTTGCCTCTGGAAGAAAAACCTCTTTGAAATAAAAAGTTGGCTTCGTTCCGTTTTGATACACTTGTATTATTTCTTCTTTTTCATATTTCGCATACGCCCTGTGGCTTGTGCCAATTGCAGCGTCCCTTCAGGCCCTTCGCATTAATGTCCAATAAAATCAATTAAACTGTCAACAGGCATCTGCTAGCAATACTACTTACTATACATAACATATGCAGCCCCTCCGCATTGCCAGGTCCTCGCTTTCACATTATTTCTTTTTCATTTCCATAATTTTATGCACCCCATCAGACTAATTTCAAACAATTTTACAGTCAGGCCAAGGGGAAATATTTTACAGATGTCCAATGCGCTCTGTCTCCCTCTCTCACAGTCCCTTATATACAGGGTTTTATGGCTTTATTAAAAATTCTTTTTGGGTTTGTACGAGCGACTCTTGATATTGAAAAATTGTCGTCCTGAAAAGTTGAGTGATACTGTGATTTTATTAGTAACTGAACTATTATTACTTATTGGTAATATTAACGAATGTTTATAATTATTATCTATATTTTATTGTATCTTTCACATCTGAGTAGTTTGTCTACCTTGTTTAAAACGTGAATTGTGTCCAAAGTTGTTGCCATAATTTATTGAAGTTGCCATTAAAAATTGCAAACGTTGACAGCAGCACGTTTCGTGTGTGTGTGTGTGTGTGTGTGTGTGTGCTGTATTATTTATTTACTCGTATAATGGCAATATGTCGGATTCGTATTTATTTAGTCATACGTGCACATCAACAAATATTTACAATTATTTATCATATTTATAAAAAGCATTTGAACACTGCCTCAAAAATGTTGTTTGCACTCGTTTTTCGCACGCGCTACTTTGTTGAGAATCAGAAGTCGCAAAATGTAAAAATGTAAATAATTTTATTAAAACCTCTGTCTGTCTGTCTGTCTGTCAGTCTTTAACTGTGCCTGTACCTGTCTGCCATTTTGATATATCCCGATTATTTGCTGCTGTATAAATACATTTGCATTTTCGAGTACGTTTGCCAGGCTGAATCGAGATGAAAACACATGGCAAATTGATTGCTTTATGGCTCATTTTGTTCGCAGCTCGTTAACAATTTTATTTCACTTCACCTTATTTCCATAAAAATGAATGTGTGCGAGTACATTTCGACTAGAGAGGAGAATAAGTATGTGTTAAAGCTTCGCTTGTCGTATTTACGGTCTACCTACGGATGGCATCCTTGGAAGGAGCTGTACTGTTTGATGTGACAGTATTTTAATGTGACTGTGCCGTTTGGTTTATTTGAGTGTAAATCTGGCTCGATTTATTAATTGAAAGCGTAAACAATTATTATTAAAAAATTATTTTGTTGGAAATATTTTAATATTAAAATTATATTTAAGTGAATATGTTAATGTTAGTTATGTTAATATTATTATAATCTAATTCACACACTCTCAGTGAGTACTTTTGTTGACTTGGCTGCCACAAAGGTGTGTTGCATGCCACATAATTTAATTTCGCCCGCGTTTGATATCAAATCAGCTTTTTCACGCCTTTTTTTTTTGTCGGGCTGTTTAAGCTTATGCATCAAATGTTGTGTGGCGCCACGCCTATGCGAACTGTTTGTTAAGGGGGCCTTGGGGAGGGTGTATTGCGTGCACTGCGGCATTAATTGCAATGCTGTAAACACTTTTTTCTCTGGCCCCGCAACACACCCTGCAAATACACAAAACACACATTGTAGTTGAATTTCAATTGCAAAACACACGCACACCAAGCGAGTGTGGGGGCTAGTTAGGCGCTAGGAATTAGTTCACAAGTTCCTTTTTGTGCGGTTGCGCCCCAAAAGTAAACGCGTGTTTTGTACGCACACAGCACGCCCCCAAAAAGGGGACCGACCGGGGTTGCTTGCGTTTCGGCCGAGCCCGTCGCATGCGGTGCTTGCAAAAATGATTTAATGGCCATAATGTTAGTTGAATGGTTAATTCACTTACGTTTATGGCCAGCCGCTGCCTCAGCCGGAGCTTGCGACGGACTCAAACTCCCGGCTGGCAGCTCTCCGGGGAGCTATCGTCGGAACATATGTCTGACAAGGGCAATGCTGCACTGAGGTTGCCCTGCCCGATGCGGTTCGCATGTGTAATTATTGTTTAGATTTTATTCATGCTCATGCACGCGGGCGTGTGGGCAACCCTGAAAGCTGTAATGTGCTTATAACGTATAACGTATGAGTAATGGGCGTCATTTGCGATACTTCGGTGTCTGCAATGCGTCGTCGCTCGGTGCTGCTTGATTTGAGGCTCTGGTGTTTTTTAATTAGATGTGAGAGCCTTGGGCGACTCCTGCTCCAGACGAGTGTCATCAATCTCCAGAGGCAGCTGCTGCTTGGCCACGCCTCTTAGCAGTTCATTTATTATGCGTCCAGGACCAGTCCTTCACAAGCCAGTGCGTACTAGTTGCTATCTAATGCGGAGCATCCTGGACTCGAAAGTTCACGCATGTATGCGGCGGCACTAAAAACTTTTTCATTAGTGTGCAGCTTAAGGGCTAAAAGCCATCAGCCAAATGGCGTCCCGCTCGCGCAAGGTTAGCAGCTGCTGGCAGAGACCCTTCTCATCCTGTAGGAGCCAAGATCTTATATAAAAAAAAACACATTTTAAAGTCGACGCACAACGGTGACAATTGACAAGCCCAACAACAAACAGTGTGCGGTTGTCGGTGTGTGTGCGTGTGTGTCTTTTGTCTTATTTGAGCTGTAAATGTTGATGTACTAAACGCGAACTGAATGACAAATCATATATACATAAATACTTTATGGAACGCTACGTGAGTCGAAGAAAGCTTCACTTCTGGGAACTCCAACAATGTACGATTTGACTTTTTATTGCCTATAAAGGAATAAGTCTTAATATATTAGATGTGTACATTTTATATTAATTTTGATACTCCTTCTCGAAGTGAAAAGAGTATATTGGTTTGTGCAATGTCCATCTTACTGTCCGTCCGTCGCAATTATTTTCGCCTCTATTGAAGCTATAGACTTGAAATTATGGATATATACTCATGTATACCCGCGTCAAATAAAGTGTCAAGGATTTTGGGCTGCACCCACTGGGGGCGTGGCAAACCAATAACACCTAAAATTGAATATCGATGAAGTCCACAATTTTAAAGCTAAGGTCACCAAACTTGGTATGACCTCACAAAAAGATTGCACACTTGACATTCAGGCCACGCCCACTATGACGCCCCAAATGCCCCCGGCCCGCCCTAAATGCCTATATCTCCTACAATTTTTAAGCTAAAGTTGCTACATTTGGTGGTTAGATAGCTGGTCACCTCCTTTAAAAAGCGGTACAAAATTATTATTATTATATTATTATTACTTTTTATTTTTTTTGCTTACCATAGATACAAATAAATACATATGTAAGCTTTACTTATGTAAAAAATTGCCATTACATGTTTTATTTTGTACATTTTCAGAATGGAAAGCAGTCGTTGGCAGAAGTGCGAGCGACAACTTTGAAGTGCCGAATTTAAGTCATTTGTAAATATATTAACGAATTTATAATACAGTATAAGACAATATACTTAAGCATTGCAATGAAAATAATATAATAAAAATATGGTGTATGATGTAAAGAGAAATGTAATAAATATATTTTAAAAAATACACAAATTCTTTTTTATTGCTGTTAGGAGAATCTTTTTGGGCAATTTTTGTGTAGTTGGTTGGCAAATTCTCTTGAAAATCGAGCTAAAACAGCAGGCGAACATAATCATCAGATGGTGGACAGATAATTTAAAAATGTGCAAAATATTATTGCATACTTCTAAGGTAACATTTTTGGGCCGCCGATGTGCAAGATTTCAAGTGAAAATTCAGACTCAGACCATACAGACTCAACCCTTAATACTAAATTCGACGCAACAGCAGCAGCAGTTGCTGGAAGAAAGGTGAGAAAGGGATGGGGCAGCTGAAAAAGAAGCATACATACTTCTTGAGCGTATTCTTGCGCATTTTGCAAGGATGCAGCTCTTTAGGTTCACCAGGACTATACCTTTGGTATGATTACCAGAGATATGGATGTCATCTAGGAACCAATTTGGTTTGAAAATTTGTTGTTCAAGGATCTGCGGACTCAGCCATATCCTTGCAGATTTAAATTGCGTAGAGCGTAAGGAAACTGGCCAAAATAACAAAATCCTTGTGGATCTGTGGATCCAGGATCTGCACGGATACGACTGAGAAATGGCCAGTTTTTTGTTTACAAAATTGTCATTTTATGTTTACTCCCGAAAGGATTTTCATCCTTTTAATAGCATTGTGATGTTACCCCTTATGATTTTTGTCGAATTTGGTCAATATTTGGACTCAGAATTTTGTAATGTCATTTGATAGTCCTTATCCGTGCGAATCTAAATACGTTTTATATTCGAAGATATGACCTTATTTATCCGAGGCATGCACATTTTAGTTCTTGTATAAGCTTTAAATGCCTGTGTCTTGGCCAATTGTATTCCGTTTCGAGAAAAATATACATCGTTCTTAAAAGTCTATAGAATCGAATTTTTGAATGCTATTGGTTAGTTCTGATCCGTACGAGTCCAAAGTGGTATAGCATTCGAAGATAAGACCTCTAGGAAGAAGAGTAAAAATCATCCAACACCAAGCAAAGAGAACAGAAAGAACCTAAGATAAAAGAAAGCGTTCCCCATTTAAATATCGATTTGTTGTTAGTAGTTGGCGTTTTTTTGTAGTATCTGTTTGTGTATTTGCTTATACGATAAGTCAGCATTTATGACCACTTTGGGCGTATACATAGGGGTTTAGTAAATCAAAATTTATACAATTAGCAGTAAGTATTTTTTTAGTTTTATATTCGTTCACTATTGAATCCAACTTAGCTTGAAACATTGGTAACTTGCTTAATTCTATATATATATACCTTCTTCAGTTTTAAGGCTAGTTGTAGATTTTTTTTCAGACAGTTCACTAATGATTAATCAAAAAAAATGAACCTCAATTTTAGAGCTAGCGTTACCAAATTTGGCAGACAGTTTTAAATAATCCAAAAAATAAGATCATGTTTTTCTTTAGCTGTTATTCTACTGTGAACGAGTATTGTACAGTCGGATTCATCCGACTGCAACATTCGCACTTGTTTTATATTGTTTTTGGCATTTTATTGATTAACGTAATTGAAATACAATTTAAAAACTGCAAAAAATTCGAAGATAAGCTTATTAAAATAAGATTTGTCAGATTTCTGGGCTGAAATGAATATGCTGCATACATCTCTAAATGTGTGTTTAGTCGTGTTTGTATATGTATGTATGTATGCATAAATAATATTGTCAACATATTGTGTATCTAAATAAGGCTTTTATTGGGCGCAATTTACATGCGCCACTCGGTTTTCTTTTATTGAATTTTAAGCAGCTGCCGTTTGAAAGTGACAACAATTGCTGTAGGGGTGTGCGTGTGTGTGTGTATGTGTGTGTGGTACTTGTGTGTGCGGCAGCTGCACGAAATGATTGCAATATAAAAAATTTGCACAGTAAATTGAGAAATAATGCAAATATTAAAAGCAATAAAGTTTCCCTCAGCATAAAAATAAACATTTTGACTGCACAAAATATAATAAATATGTAATACACTCACATCTAATATACATTTACATATATATAGCAAATCCATAAATATATATTTTCTATGAATTATACACTTTTTATTAAGCTTTTCTGACAAGTCCGTCAATGGCGCAGCAAACGAAAATATCGGCATTAACCGGAAACGAATGCGGATGAACACAATTAGCTTATGAACAAAGTGTATAGAAAGGGGGCGGGGCATCCGTTTTGGCGCCGTTTCAAATTAATTACGCCAATGCACATGCAGCAACCACAACAGCAACAATAAGAACAAGAAGAATGGCAGTCGCACTTGCGTGTCTATAACAATTGTGCACACACACACACATACACACACATACCAATATACACACAGAGTAATGAGAGCCACAAAAGTTTTGGTTTGACTGGGGCTGAATTGTTGCCTGTTGTTGCTGCAATGCCAACTTCCGGCGCAGACTTGCGGCTAGAAAATCACAGCAAGAGCAACACTAAAACTTTAAAAGGGATTTAGTTTCTCAATGGGAATTCTATTGTTTACAGTTTAACAAGTTTAGAAATATACTAAATAGGTTTCAACTGCTGCCTGCAGCAGAGCATCAAATGCATTAAATTAATAATAATTAGGAAATAAATTTCAGAGTAAGTATGTGCGGTACAATAAGTGCATTTTCTTGAGCGAAAACAATTGCTTTCTTAATTATTTAATTAAAATCTTTAACCAAAATGTTAATTTGATTGAAATTTAACCGATAAATTGGTTGATTAAAGCTCCAAACTAGTAAAATAATTGAGTCTGGGAAATTCAAAAATACATATTTTATATACTTAAACAACCGATTATAATAAAACTCAATAAATTGAGTGCAAACTATTTGACATAAACCTTCCGAATTGTTGTTTTTTGTTTTTTATTTTATTTTATTGGTTTATTCTGTAAAAGTCAAAAATTAATATTTGGCAAAAACAGATTATTGTTGTTTTCGAATATAAATATATTATAACAATAAATTATTAAACTTCAACTTAAAACTCCATCCGACATTCAGGTAAGGCTTTAAGCCTTCGAAATCCTTGATGAACGCACGAAAATTTGATTACGTGTTGGGCGTTTTGATGCTGGTTTCGTAATCGAGATACGGTTACCCTAGAGGGGTGGAGGGTCAACTAGTCGGGTCTAATCTACAGTTACAATTCCTGTGGCTGAGCTCTGATTAGATATAATAATAGTGTTGATTGCTGTGTTGATTGGCCAACACTTCCTGGCGCCCAAATGATGTAAATTTGACGCATTTCGAATACATGTATGTGGTACATAAATTTGACACAATCGAGTCAAACGAAACTAGCAATAGGTCAGGTGGTGGTTCAACCCCGCTGCCCCCTTGCTCGGCCATTGTCAAGGGTCGCTTTTGGCTTATCGTGCAATTTTCTGGTTCATGTAGCTGACTTTTAAATTTACTGTTGGCTTTTATATGTTGAAATTTATAGCAAGATCGAAGCTAAAATGCCTGCTACACATTTGCATTTTTATATGATTTGTGTTGGGTCTAGGCATAACAGGTCACACATACTAAATTACATATGTTTGTGTTTGGACCGTTTTTCAAAGCCAGCAGACCACTTAAAGATTTATGTGAAAATTCAAGGAGCCAAATTTTCACTGCACCAAGTGATTTTATCACTTAACTTGAATTTCCTTTTTTCCTGTAATGCGGCGTCAAACTACAATCTTTCTCTTCTAAGAACAATTTCTATTTAATATGTATTATATATATGACTTGCAACCATTTAAAATATTTATCAGTCCTTTCCGCTGAAAAATATTTTTATTATAATTATTTTTCTTTATAATAATAATAATAATAATAACAATAAAGTCGGAATATACTGGGGCATATCCGACGCTTTTAAGTAAATTAAAATTTTAATTCGAGTTTATTAAATTTGCATTTATTTATAAGAGGCGAATTACTAAAGCACTTTAGTCGTTCACTTTTTAGAAAATCTCATATATTAATGATTTTTTAATTTCTTCTTATTTATTTATATAAGATGTTCGCTAAGATGTTCTTCAAAAGAAAATAAATTAAAAAAAAGATAAACACTGAGCTTAAAAGGAGTTATATCTTTTATAAGCAACAACATTCTTGAGTTTGCTTTTTTATTTACAAGCTCACAAAAAGATGGTTAAAGGCTAGAAGCTGTTTTATTTTCTCTGATTTTATTACATGCATTGCAATTGCTTTTATGAAAACACAAGTTGAAACTAATCGGTAAAATGCATGTGGGATTATTTAAAATAAGTAAAAAGCTAAACTGCATTCAAACACCGCTTGATCGCATAAATAAATAAATAAATAAATAAATAAATAAATAAATAAATAAATAAAAGAGTTCACTTTAACATTCGCATATTACGCTTCGTCTGCACAACTCCTGATATTCTGATTTTTATCTCGAATTGGCAGTGGCCATGGGTTGATTGTGGCTGGTGGTGCAGGAAGGGGTGGCTGGGGCATTCATTCTATGGGGCCTCCTCTTGGTTTTGGTAATTTGCAGCTTACGCTGCCCTTCGCTTTCCATTTCACGGCCAACCGCGCTGGGCATGCAAAACTCCGGCTTTAGCTGCATGCGGCGCCCAAACTAACAATAATACTCGCAAATGTTTTTTCGGTTTGATTTCGCTAAAGCCAAGCACCAGAGCTGCTCCTTTATCCACACAGTCAGCACCACACTCTGGCCCCTGTTGGCCATTCATTTCATTTTCGCTTATTGCTTCAGCTTTCGTTTTGTTGCCGGGTTTCCTATTTCTAATTTGGTGTGTGGGGATTTCTCTTTCACAACAATATACATAGTTTTGCATTTGCTGCAAGCGCGTGGATGGTGTGTGGGGTGTGTGATGGTGTGGGGGTGTGGGGGGTTGAGGGGATATGTGAGGCATTGTGAACGTGTGTGTGTGTGTGTGTGTGTGAATGGTCGGTTTGCCTGAGTGTGTGATATCTTGGATGTAAAATAAAAGCTTTACCGAAATTGAAAAACTTTTTCAATATATACTTTGCATCAATTGCTGCTCAGGGTATATATATATATATTCATAAATATATACCTATATTTTTGAATATATCTATATTCTTTCATTAAAATGATTTTTATTTGTTTTCAATGCTCTTGCTTTCTATGATTTCCCACGGTAGAGCTGATTTATTGACCTCAAATCACATTCAAAGAAATATTTTCAGATTACCTATTTATGATTGTTTTAAAGGGAATAATGTGTTTAGAGCTCTGTTGAAATTCTGCAAAAGTGATAAAAATTGCTTGCAGCTAAGAAGAAGAATATTCATAGCTATTATTTTATATAATCATTTTTTTACATATTCGTTGAATTTAGACAGTTAGTGATACAAATGGAACATATTAAAGAATTTAAAAAATTTCGAAAGTTTCTTGAAATATTTTTATATAATATAGGGATTAGTGCAGCATTTCGCGCAATATCAAAGAATGTCTCAGTTCAACTCGTCTTACAAACAGCATATCTCAATAAAAATCTCTAGAGACGGATTTGAGATTTTTGCGTGAAAGCTCGGCGTAGATGGTGCCATGTGGCTTGTCGACCAGAATGAACACCTCGTTATTATCCCCGTGAACCAGCTGGGTTGGCAGTTTCAGGCTACTAACCTGGCGTATCGGAGTATTCAACGGACTGTATTCAACGAATTTTTTAATCGATTTTATTTGTCACAATTAGCATAAAAAACAACATTGAAAGTGATTTTGGGGGGGTCAAATTTTTGGTCAAAAATCATCCCAAAATCAACAAAAATTTTGACATGTAAAGTTGTCAGATTCCATAGGTCCCATATATCAAACCCCCATAACTTTGTCAAAAGTGAACCGATTTTCACGTTTGAGGGCATTTTGATCATGATTTGTCATATATATTGACTGCACATTCAAAATATATTCATTTTAGAACATACACTTTTTTTGAATTTTTTGGTCAAAAAAGCATGTACTCCCCCCCTTGTGAATTTTGGAAAAAAATTTTTTTCAAAATTTAGAATTGCGAATTTATAGTTTTAATCGATTTTATTTGTCACAATTAGCATAAAAAACAACATTGAAAGTGATTTTGGGGGGGTCAAATTTTTGGTCAAAAATCATCCCAAAATCGACAAAAATTTTGACATGTAAAGTTGTCAGATTCCATAGCTCCCATATATCAAACCCCCATAACTTTGTCAAAAGTGAACCGATTTTCACGTTTGATGGCATTTTGATCATGATTTGTCCTATATATTGACTCCACATTCAAAATATATTCGTTTTCGAAAATAAAATGTTTTTGAATATTTTGGTTAAAAAAGCATGTACTCCCCCTTGTGAATTTTGGAAAAAATATTTTTCAAAATTTAGAATTGCGAATTTATAGTTTTAATCGATTTTATTTGTCACAATTAGCATAAAAAACAACATTGAAAGTGATTTTGGGGGGGTCAATTTTTTGGTCAAAAATCATCCCAAAATCGACAAAAATTTTGACATGTAAAGTTGTCAGATTCCATAGCTCCCATATATCAAACCCCCATAACTTTGTCAAAAGTGAACCGATTTTCACGTTTGATGGCATTTTGATCATGATTTGTCCTATATATTGACTCCACATTCAAAATATATTCATTTTAGAACATACACTTTTTTTGAATTTTTTGGTCAAAAAAGCATGTACTCCCCCTTGTGAATTTTGGAAAAAAATTTTTTTCAAAATTTAGAATTGCGAATTTATAGTTTTAATCGATTTTATTTGTCACAATTAGCATAAAAAACAACATTGAAAGTGATTTTGGGGGGGTCAAATTTTTGGTCAAAAATCATCCCAAAATCGACAAAAATTTTGACATGTAAAGTTGTCAGATTCCATAGCTCCCATATATCAAACCCCCATAACTTTGTCAAAAGTGAACCGATTTTCACGTTTGATGGCATTTTGATCATGATTTGTCCTATATATTGACTCCACAATCAAAATATATTATTTTGAAATCACTTTTTTTGATTTTTTGGTCAAAAAAGCATGTACTCCCCCTTGTGTAAATTTTTCAGAATTTAGAAGGAATTTTAGTTTTATGATTATTTGTCCATTATGATAAAAAGCATTGGTGATTTTGGTCAGGTTATATCCAGTTTTGCGCGAAATACCCCTTTTATGTGCCATTCAACGGGGTACAAAACAAAAATCCCCAAAGAGAAAGAAATAAAATTAATGCGTTGATATTCAGAAGCCCCGTTAATGCGGGCCACCGGTTTTACAACGCTTTTGTCTGCTGAAAATTGCGCGAGTTGGCAGCTCGCGCAGCGTTTGAGGCCGCTTAATTACACTATTTAATTTTATTCTTCTTGGAGAAAATCCGCTCACGCATAAGCTCAAATATTGCATTTTCGCGCGGCGACAGCTGCAGCAAATTGACATTTGTATTTAAAGAAAAGTTGGCCATTTCCAGCCACAGCCACTGCACATTGGAGACGCAGATAGCGTGGTGGGAATGTGAATGGATATATCCATTCCCATCTTCATCTTGGTGTGACTGTAAACGACACTTTGTCCGGCACAGTGCGCGTTATAATTTAATGTATGTCGCTGGCCGTATATAAATATAAAAGTTGTCCTGCCAAGAAGGACTCTGGCAGTTAATTTCACGCTGCCAGCCTCTGTCACTGCTCAAGATGATGAAGTGCATTCGTAGTCGGGTAGCGGAATGAATAAAATGAAAGAGCGGGGGGCTTGTGTGTGAATTAACAAATTGAACAACATATATATATATATATATATATATAGAGAGAGAGAGAGAGAGAGAGAGAGATATAGAGAGAATTGTCATTTCCATACCGCAGGCCGTAATGCCGAACCCTTTGTGTGTTTTATAGCTGTCATAAGTCGTTTGATACCGATAGAACAGTTGACAGCAATACTCGCCTATCTTAATTTCATGTCACATATGAAATTGACACCCATTGTGTGTGTGTGCGTGTGTTGTTGTTGTGTGTGCACGCTTGAAATTTATAGCCATTTATGAACATGTTCGAGTGTAATAGGTCTGCCACATTGGGGACAGCTAACAGACAGATAAACTGCACAATTACAATAAAAGTAACAACAACCTCAATAGCAACAGCAACAACAAAAGCAAAACAAGAATATAAAACTTGGCCAAAAAGTGGTATAACAACGTGCGGGTCTAATCGCAGCTTTGATTGGTCTTCTGTGTGTGCTTCGTAAACAGCAGAAGCCCAGCCCCTCATCATCCCCCCCTCCGCACTGCAGACCCCGTTAAAAACGCTGCCAGCGATTCGCGTTGTTTGCCTGCCTCTGGTGCACGCATCTGAAATTGCAGAGCTGCTGTGACCTTGAGCTGTTGCAAGGTGTTGTGGGTTGTATTTGGGCAGGGATATGCGTGCATATCATTGATTCAGTCGTCGCTCAGGATACACAGCCCATTAGCTGCAGCCACTTGAACGGTCGCCATGCTGTGCCCAAGTACGAGGACCATTATCGTTATCCTTATCGGGTATCGTGTGCACATCGGCATTAATTGTTCCTGGACCACAGCTTCATGATGAAGTTTGCAAGTGCTTTCGGTCCCGGCTTATCAATTTCGCTCTTACAAATATTCTCTTTATTAGCAAAGTATTCAGCAAGCATTCAGCAGACGCCCTACTAGCTCTCTCTCTATTTTTCTCTCGCTCTCTGGGCTCTCTCGCTCTCTGTCGCTTGCGCATGCGCGATGTTTTGGCATGAGTTTTTGTGTTCTTAATTCTTGAACATTTATGTTTATGCGATGCAATTTGTGAAACTTATAAGTAGAACGAAATGAAAGAAAAAGTATAAATATAAATATCTTGTGCTCATATATATTTATAAGCTCTTGAGCTGATTGTATAATTATATAAAAAAATAAAATTTTTAAACGTTGATTAAAAACTAAAAACTTTCGTTTACACGATGAACACGAATAAACATTAAAGTCGTTACAACTTTTTCCCAAAAAATCCAAAAGTAAATATAAGATTTTTGTTCTATATTTTAAATAATCATCTTGCTGTTTTTATTTGCTTGAACACAATTACTAACTAGTTTGAAGTTAGGCGCCGTTTGAAAGAGAATTTAGATTTAGATTTTTGTTTTTTGGTACAAACATTTGATACAAACATTCGGTAGTTGCTTGACTGAATGATGGATGTTCTGATGATTCATTTGGGAATCTTACAGAAGGTCTTTTTGTTGTTATCCATAATACAATATAAATAATTTAAAAAATATGTAAGTATATAATTCCAAATTGGGTAAACTACAAGGCTAACGTTTATGTTACATCATATGGCAATTTGTTTATGGGAATGTTTAAATAAGAAAGAGCCTATTATTTGCTAGATAAAACGAGTACAAGTACTTTAAAGAGTGCTAGATAGACAGAGTCTGCTTATAGGTGGTATACGATTGTGGAAACTCAGAATCGAAGATGGTTCTAATGACACTACATAGTAGTTATTACTGGGCGGTGAGCTAATACATTCTGCGGCATTTGGGCGATGGCAGTGGTGGCTGGTGGTGGGTGGTGGGTGGCGGGTGAATGGTGCCGTCTTTTAACCACGCCAAGTCAAAATGCTCCAGCCACGACTTGGTTTCGCTGTGCTGGCATCCGTATTCGGCACATCCTCTCCGGGCTGCTCAGCTACGACTGTCGCCTCCGGCTGCTGCCGCTGGTTCTGCTCGCTGGGATTCTGCTCTATATAGGTGCGTAGTATGGTATGCTTCTGTACGGACTTCTCAAATTCCGTCGCAGTGGGCCGATATGCCTCGAGCTTGTGCCTGTAGCGGCCGGAATGCTGTTGATTGTTCTCCGTGGTAAAGGCCTGGCTGCCGCCACGAGATTTAGTGCCAAAGGAGCTGCCGCTGGACGTCGACGCTGTGGCTGTCGCTGCCGCTGCCTGTGAGGGGAATTGGGGGGAGGAGGAGTAGGCAAATTGGTTTTTGGGATTATTTTGAATTCTGCTGTTGCTGCTCTTGTTTGGTAATAGGCTCTTGTTAATGTTGTTAGTCGGCTTATTGCTGTTGTTGTTGTTATTATTGTTCTGGTTGCTGTTGCTAGCTGAGCTGTAGCTGTACTCATACGTTTCAATTGTATTGCCGCCGTAGACGCTATTCGCGACCGCCGGAGAGGCGCCCGGTGCGGCGCATAGGCCCTGATAACGCGCCGAGGGCTTCATGCCGTAGGTGGAGCACGAGGGTTTGCCAACCTCATAGGGATTGTAGCCGACGACGTTGCCACTGTTCGAAGAGGTTTCAGTTAGCAGATCGTTCAGCTAGTTGGCTTAGGCAGCATGTGCACTTACCCGGGTCCATAGTTGCAGACGTAGAGCTTGTTGTACTTGATGTTGTCCTTGTACTCGGCAAAGCCGCAGCCCACCAGGCTCGTCTCGCCCCACACCAGCTGGGAGTAGTGGCCAGTCTTGGGTGACCAGGCATCGCCGAACGAATACTTTTGCACCTCATTGAACCAGTTCTGGATGCGCGAGGGAAAGTCTCCGTCGTCTGCCTCCAGCGGTGCTGTGCTCCAAATAACAGCCAGATTCTGGCCCATCGTAAAGCGATCTATAAGGAAGAGTGCAAGTTTGTAATTACGCCAGATCTTGGGAGCACCTCAAGTTGTACTATCGACTAGGTGGGATGTGTGATATGTGCCAGGCGAGCGAGTTAGTGTTAGTGTTTTATAGCGTTGTCCAGACGTGCCCAGATGAATACAGATGAATTCAGATGATACTTTACCATCGGCGTTAACTGTTAACATGCAAACCACAATAACCAGGTGCCTGCTGTCTCATTTGCGGCATTTTATTGAGCTTGATTTTTTATTATTATTAATTGTTTTCTTTTTTTTTTTGGGTGGGAAGGAATACCGTGCAAAGCATCACCGCATGCGGGGCTTGGGTTGTGGGGGGAATACTTCTGGGCAACTTACTTATTGTGCGATGCGGATCGTGTCGGAACTGACAATTGTCGGCCCATTGTTGGGCGCGAGCGGCCAGCTCATCGTCCCAGACGATTTCACGCATATTCTCGGCACCCGGCTGGCCCGGATAGCGTCCGGTGGCCACCAGTTGCCGGAGGCGATTGTGTTCCTGCAAGATGATTGATCTCTCCTCGGTGCTGATGCCCGTTGCTGAAATGATTAGGTCGAGATTAGCATAAAATATATTAGAATAAAACATATATGCGATTGGGGACACATGCTATCATTTCTATTTTTGGGCCCTGTGTCCAAAAATCAAAATGCTTAAGATATTAGGTTTTTATTATGCGTGTGTCTCTTAGTTTTTTGTTTCGACTTCGCCTAATGATGCTTTCTGCTGGGGCTCACAACTCCCATGACAGCCGGTTTATTCATTTTTTTTTTCGAAATTTCATTCACGTCTCTTTAAAATTTTATATCACTAACTTTTAACGATCTCTTAAAATTTACATTGCTTTAACAGCTTATATAAGTGCGTTTTTTTTAGGCATATAATCTGTTACGGTCTTTCGATTTATATAATGTTTTGCCCATATTAGGTGTTTGCCAAATATTAAGTAATACGTTTTTAAATTTTTATTTCTCTGTTTTATTTTGCTCAAATGGCAACCGGTTTGAAATAGAACACGAATTAGGGTAAAAGCCAAAAATTAAGGAAAGAATAATATATATTTAATCGTATAAAAAGTCAATAAACATTTAAAATCAATGCGGCGCGTGCTGCTCAAAGGCGACAATTAAAAATCCAAGATTTGTCCATTAGCCAATGTTTAGTTGTTGTTGTGTTTTTGTCGAGATCTGTGTGTTTTATTTTTAGTCAGCGCCTGGTACTGACTCATGATATATTGGTGTGAAGTGTGTCAGCTGCGTGAAACAAGCAGACAAATTGGTTTTGTGCAATTTCAAGTATATCATGTTTATTCACTTTAATTTTAAATCCAATCGCAGGATATTTATATACTTATATATGAAATTGCCGCAGGGTGTTAATTAGTCTTAGCAGCGGCCAGTGTACGTGAGTCTCATATATTTAATGGAGAGTTGGGAAAACCAAACTGAAACTAAAACTGCCAACTGCTGACGTTGGTCCTTGCACAGCTCTGGCTGTGGGCGTGGCCGTTTTATGCTGCCGCATTTCATTTAAATAATTACGCGCGCTTAATAATTTTTAATAATTATAATAATGGCAGAAACCGATGGGCCCTGATTGCGCTGCGCGACGTGAGGGCATTTTAGCCAGCACTCGACGGCTTGTTCCTTGCCTACTCCTGGCCACGGCCATGGCATCGCAGCTGCCGGTCAAGTGCAGCAACGTGCCCGAGCAACACTCAGACAACTTGACGCGACCAATAAACAACAAAATGCAAAAAAAATAAAATAAAACGAAAACAAAAAATTGCTCGTAAGAAGAGTAAATAAATTTACAGCTACGCTTAGCTGGCGTTCGCTCAAATATGGGTCTAGATGTCAATAGAGCTGGAGCCCAATTTGCGCGGTCGCGTTTGCTCGAGCTGCGGGCCGAGCAGCTGCCTCGGCATCAGCTTAAAGTTTAGTGAGTGTTTTAGGTTTTTTTTGTCAAGGTTAGTGCGGCGACTAAAAATAGCTGGTGAGCGAGCGGCTCTTGTAGAACCCGTCGAGCTTCAAACTTAACCGCAGCTGTCAAATTAAAGACGTGTTAGTGTTATGCTATACACATATAGACGAGTACATTTACATAAATATCGGTTTGCAGCATTAAGGCGAACCGGTAGGCGAATCAACGCACAGACTGATAGTCTGCCTGTGTGTGTACGTGTGTGTGTGTTTAAGTCAATACACATCAATCACACTGGCTGCGCTGCTTGAGTGCATCGGGGCGCTATGCAAATTTCGTGAACTACCTTCTCTGACTAATTGCACATAAAGCTGTCGATCGTTTTCCGCAGGCAGCAAATAGCGTCCATTTACATATTCTTAGCTGAGCAATAAAAAATAAAATGATCAAGTGCGGGACTGCCAGCGACGTTCGAGATAATGTTGACAACGAAACGTCAACAGCTTCCAATAATTTTTGCCAGTTTGCGGCGCACAAAACGAAAGACTTAAGCGACGAACTTGCTACGACTCAACAAGACAACAAGTGGCAGGCTCTGCGGCTCTGGCCCAGACAGAGTGCGGCCAACAAATGCCAACAATATGTTAACAAGTGCTTAAACTGCAGCTCAGGCCAGGCGTTGACTTCACCTTGAACAATGCGAGAGCAGCAACAACAACGGGAAGTGGCAAGCAACAAGAGGAGACGAACGAAACGAAACGAAACGAAACACAACGCAACAAAAACGAAACCCTCTGACGCATTTAGCTCGAGTTAATACTGATAGTTATATTTTATGTTGGCCGCAACATGTTTTGTTTCATTTATCATTTACTGATTATCACCCAGCTACCCTTGTTCGTTGTTCGTTCGTTGCTTGTTGAAGTAGTTGTCGTAGTTGTTGCTCTTGCCCGCGCATCTACATATTTAATTACATTATTAGTGCGGCTGCCTTTTGATTGATGCCGCAGCAAAACGTTTCGGCCGCAGATCTCGTTTTGCCCATTTGTCAAAGTCAGGCTGCGACAGACAACTGTAAATTCACCCATTATGATTGAAATCGATTTCGATATTCGATTCAATATCGCCTCGAATCGTATATACGTGTTCATGTTGTTCCATTGTTGAGAATTGCGTTAAAATTGTGTGGAATTCTTTGTGGAGGAGCCAGGCGTAAAAAGCAATAATTAATCAAAATAAAAAAAAAAAGCACACGCGCACTATAAAAACCTCCAATTTTGTTATTATCAAATGCGTCAACAAAACTGAAAACAACAAACAAACAACTGGCATTCGTTTTGGTTGAACAACAAAAGGCGGCGCCTGCGTGTGCAGAACACAAAAAGCGTTAAGAGAATTGCTTGGCAAGCGTTTTGGACATTTCATTGATCCACTTAACGAAGCACACGCCCCATTAAAATTAAATGTTGTTGCTCTTTATTTATTTTATTTTTTTCGCTTTATAATTTTTCAAGCGTTTTTTCAATCGTGTTTTTTTTCAAGCAGGTGTCTGTCTCTAATTTGGGTGACTTTCAATTATCGGGCTCTAGAACAAATTACCTTCACAGTTCGGTCGGTTCAACGAGCTCTTATAAGCCACTTTTAAACAGTTTCATAATTAATATATTTTATGATAGCTAAATTAAAATAAATTAAAAGTTGATTGGCCTCTGATTAGTGTTATATACTAATATATATAGAGAGGTATATTTATGGATTAATGTAGTTTGTTGTTATATTTTAAACTTTATATAAACTGGAAATTTGAACCGGTTTATTAGGTTTCGTTGCTTTTTAAACAATAAACTATACTATACATTTAAGCCGCTAAGCTTGCGAGCATAAATTATAATCGTTCGAAATTTAATAAACTTCTCGAGCACATCTCGCAGCACTGAATGTGTGTGGAACTTATGAGCATTTGCTATAGCTTTCGCTAAATGCAAACTAAACAATACATTGTGTTGGCAAATATTTGCAAAAATTCGACGAACTGTTCATAAACACTTTTTTCCTATTCATTCATAAAACAAATGACAAAAACGTGCCCAAGATGTACTTAAATAAAAAAAAATAAATAAAAAAACATAAAAAATAATAAAAAACTAAAGGTATAAGACAATATACGAAATGCAAAATACAAATTGCTTAAGAGGCATTTTGTTTGAAAAATTAAAATAAAATAAAATCGGAGACTATTTATGCATGCGAGACAGGCAATTTCTATTTCTATTTATATTTGTATTTTATTTGAATTTTTTAATGCCCCAAATCAGGCAGGCTGCATACAAATTGGACATAAGTCTGGGAATTAAGGCTGGTAAGTGTTTTATGGACAAAAACTTACCGATTAACTTGCCATGACAGGCAAATGCCGATCCACAGAAGATCAGCATAAGGGCCAGTGGAAGAAGCGCTCTGTGCTGCATCATTTTGAGTTTTGATTAGTTAAATATTTACTTGGTAAATTTTCTTAAACAAATCACTTTTGTGTTGAATTGCACTTAATTAAACACTTTTTCTATAAAATTTGATTTAAATATAAGCTCTTCATTGACGACAGCTTTATATTTAATGCTTGCACTTTGAATATAATTTTAAATTTGTTTTAAATTTTGTTTGCCGCGTTTGAAGCGAATCACAAGCTTTTGGGCGGTCAGGTGTGAGGGGTAGGCTTTCAAAATATTTGTCCAAAACCGAGAAAAAAGCGCCACGAAATTTGCCGACGACTCCAACTCCACTCTCGAGTGTGCAGCTAGACTTGAAGGCGTCGTCTGTTTGATGGGACGCTGGCCGACGCTGACGTTTATATACCAGCAGCAACAGCAACAGCAGTAGCAGCAGCAGCGGCGGCGGCGGCGTTGTCGGCAGCGGCAGCGGCAGCGGCAGCAGCAGCGACAGCGGCAGATAACAGTGGCCGCAAAGAAGCTGCCGATCAGCCTGTCGCTGTCGCTCAGGTGAGAGCGAGCAGATGCGCAGACTGCGCAGCCGGGTATCAGCTGCTCTGAAATACTTTTTAAATGTTAAACTAACGCTGTTAAAATGAAAGCTTTTCGAAGCTATTTATATAAACTACATAAATTAAAATTAAAGTTCAATATAAAAATGTTGACATACATTTGTATTTACTTTTTATCTTATGAGTTTTCTTTAAATTAAGCTGTCCCGCTATTAACAGAATGAACATAAACATAATGTTAAGCGCTGCAACATGCTGTTAACTAAAATGTTGCTAACGCTTGGATGTCGACTGCCAGGTTTTGGCTACTTATTGTGTTGAACAATAATATATTTTAAATTAATTTTAAAGTTAAAAAAAAAAACATGTAAATAAATAAATAAAAATAAAATAAATTTTAAACTTAAACACAAATTTAAATAAATATATTATGTCTTTAAAAAATATCTTGGCTGCTTAGCAGTTGAATAGAGAACTATTTTTTTAAATGTTGAACATATTATATTTTGGTAAATAATAAAATGCATAACAAAATAAATATTTCTACCAAAATAAAAAATAAAAAATAAGGAAAACAAGAACGATGGTAATTTATTACAGTAAATAAAAGCAGAAAAATGTAAAAGTAAATTACACTGACATTAAGAGTATATTGAATTTATTTAACTTAATTAAAATATGGCTTAAATATTACAAGTGCTGTTGCCGTTTTTACATGTTGCTGGTAGCTCCCGCAGCGAAAATTATTGTGTTCTTTAATAATTGCCGGCAAAGACATTGATTGAACTTTATGTTGATCAGGCTATATACAGGCTGCAGCTGGCTGGTTTGGGCAACAATCACTTGACATGGGTGCTGCTGCACATGGGGCGTGGAACTTGGGCTGCGTTCAGTTAACTTAAAGGGGCAGCGCATGGCCTGCGGCCAGGAGCTTCGATCATTTCGCGTATCATTAAAAGTCAATAAAAACACCCAATTAAATATCAAAAAACAAAAAAACAAAATAAAACAAAAAAATAAGAAAAAAATAAAAGTAAACGTGAACGCGCCCCAGAACAAATCCCAATTGAGCCTTTCACCAGCGAGCAAGCCGAGCATGGGCCACAAATATATGGGGAGTTGTAGTAAGCCATGGTTAGCTACAAGCAAATACTCGTAAAATTGGGCCAGGTTCGCGTTTCCGCTTTGCTGATTTTCGCACCGAACTGGCGGTCGGGTGATCGGGCAATCGGGCGACACGGCTTCTTGCCAAAATAATTACGCGTACAAAGCCATTAACAAGTACAAACGATTGCGCCGGCTACCACGGGCAGATCTTGGCCAACTGGGCAACTGGTTTCTGCTGACTGAGCCACTGACTGAGTCCTTACACCGCGAATGCCACACATGACGTTTGGATTGCGTTCACGCGGACTACCTCAGAGGGACAAAGGGACGGAGACGGAAACGGGTGACGTCTCAGCCTGCACTTCTGATTTATTTTATTTCACAAAAACTACATAAATATTAAAAAATTATGCTTTACAAAAATATGAAATAAACATGTGTACGGATGGGTGTATATATCTGGGCTCTTGCTTCTGCTGCTGTTGCTTTTTCTTCTTTGTTTTTATGTACGGTAATATTTTACTTCTTCTGTGTGTGTGTGTGTGTGTGTGTGTGTGCTTTCATGTTTCTCGATTTTTTGCAACTTGTTGTGCTCGTTGTTTTCGAATGCTAGTTTACATTTCCTACTTAGCCATCCTCTTCATTACGTTTTATTTGCGCTTAAATAATATGTGTACAATACACACACACACATGCACACTCGCACGCACACATGCAGCTAAAATTTAAACAAACATTATTGACCTTCGTTGCCGGCGCCTGTCCGTTGTCTCCGCACCCAGCTCAGACTATTCGATGCTGAGTGTTTGCATTTGTATCTGTATCTCAAGCAAAATGTATATGTATCTTTGCAGCTGTAGCTGTGTGTGCCTCAGTGCGTACATTTAAACGCATGTTCGGCGAACAAAAAAAAAAAGGTGAAAAACACACACAAAAACAAAAATAAATTGATTAAAAAAAATAACAAGAAGATTGCCAGCAGCTCATTTAACTCAGCATCTGCCTGTTATCGCTGTTGTTGTTGTATTTACTGCTGTTTTATGACTCAATTTAATGTCTTTGTTGGTGCTAAGCGTGCTGTTCGTTTTTTTGTTTTTTTTTTTATTCAGTTGCCACCCACAGCACTCAACACTCTACACTCGGCACTCATTCATTTATTTGTTCGTTTGTACATCTTAGCAGCAACATGTGTCTTAAATAACGGAAGCAAAAAAACTTGTTTACACCAGAATCCTGTCAATAGCCATTTATAATCGGGAACTTTTCAGCATTTCTAGGAAATTGTCTGCACTATATCCAAAATTATGACTCATTCGATTTCTGATTTTTCTGTAAAAAGCACTCAAGGAAACATATTTTTGACAGACATTTCCCTTTCAAACGGATTCAGTTACAGTGTTGGCCCAGTTAAGTGCCGTTCAGTTCATTGCCTTCGAATTATTGACAACTTTTTATCTGTAAGGCCAGCCGTGTCAAACGGGCTACACAACATTTACATTACCTTTTTTTCCATTTGATGTTACAATAACTGTACCACGAGGTCGTTTGCTGATAATTTTCTCTAATCGGACAATTTGCTAGTGCAAAATATTTGCACACTTTTGTTTATCTCTGACATCGGTTTGCGGAACTATATCGGTAGATGTGTGTGTGCTTGTGTACATATATTATTGTCATTTATCAACAATTGCATTGCGGGTGCGGGTGCGGGTGCGGGGGCGGATACAAGTGGTCACATCAGTGTCACTCAAAACGACTTCGCATCCTTGTTGCCTGCTGCGCTTCCGGCGCCCCATCAATCTTGCAACAAATGTGCAATCGCCCCACCCACTTAGGCTGCCTGTTACATCCCAGAGAGATGTTAATAAATAATAATTCGTTTAATATTTGTCACAGCTTGTGCCATAAGTGAGAATTAATGCACGTTGCAATATATTGATGATACTATACATAACAAAAAGAGAATATAAACAAATTGAATATTGGGTAAAAAATTTGTTGTTTTTTTTCAAATTGTTCCGTAATTAACACACAAATTCTATTTGCTCGTATTCTCGTTCATAGCCGAGTTTCACCTTAAAGCTCGCAGCTAAAAAATACAAATATTGTTTTCAATCGATTTGAAATATTCTAATTATAACCTTTCAAGCATGTATATAAAAATAAATACTTTAATTGATTTAACACTCAATTCGCTCATAAGGAAATAAATTTAATAAAATGTGAGCACAATTGTGTAGGCAAACGCGCGTATGCACAACTTTATAACGAATAATCACTGTAATATTCACAATTGACTATAAGTCACGGTTAACAATGTGAATGCAATGTAAATGCGGCTCATCTCCATTTCATGCCATGACAAAACACTTCCATAACATTTCAATCTTTGCACTTGACGGCTGCGATGCCAACGTCTGTTATTAAATATTATTAATTACAATTGAAACTCGTCGCAGTTGCAGTCGCCGTCGCCGTCGCAACAACAATTTGACAGCAACATAATTAAAATGTCATCTGCAGTTGTTGTTGTTGGTGTTGGTGTTGGAGTTGTTCTTGTTGTTGCCTTACAGAGAACATGCGCGTGAGACTGGCCCATTAACCAATTGTTGCATCTTGATTCGTTACCGAATCCCAATTTTGAATTCAATTCAAAAAACTCTCCACGTATGTATTTTGAATATATCGAACATCAATGTGACTGTTATAAATAGCCAAACCAGCGCAATAAAATTCGAAACAAACTGGGCCTGGGGCTAGGCCTGCGGCGCCCTCACAGTTGGTCAAGAGTTGGTTCAAAGATCGGAACACAAAAACATAATCAAATATTGGCAAATCGAACACGTTTGGCTAAACGAATGAATGAAACGGTCATAAACAAATATAATTTTCATTAGAGAAACGTTTTGATTCTTATGCTAAATTGATTCATATGCTGATCAATCTGCGCATGAAATATGCACACACACACACACGAACACACGCGCTCATAAGTAGTTAGCATATTGATCTTTACTGATATGGATGCTGTCTGCCTGGGATTTGTTGCTTTCTATACCCTGGACCTGTTGAATACGGGAATACAAGAGCTTAGTACAGTTGTGCGGAAAGAGCAAAGCTCTTCGATTAATAATTTAAATATTTTTTATTTTTAATTGAAGTAAAACATTTCTCACGTATGTATTGGTTTGATGCACAATCGGAAATCAAAAAGGGTTTAATTTGGCTAATAGAGGGTATCGCCTAGGTGGAAGGCTCTGACTAGAGTACTCCTGATTGTTTGAACTTGCGCCGGCACAGAAACCCAAAGTGAAACACGGGGACAGAAATCGAAACTCAACAATCGAACCGGGCAGAGAAACATCGCACATCGGACACATGCGCAAACACACACCTTCATTAATTCGCTTTTTGGTAGCCGGTGATTTTCATTAAAAAGCCGTCAGCGTACGATAAATTTTAAGCTGTTTTTGTTATTTTTTTTTTTTCTGTATATTTTGTTGTAGCTTTTTCATTTTTTTTCACCTTGCTGTGCGCTGATTTTGGTTGGCTTTTTATACAATACATGTAGTTGGCTTCATTATGGCCGAGATCGCTGTATGTATTTATTTAGCGCGGCGACAGGCAACAGAACATAATTCGAACGCTCTTTATCGCGCCGCGCCGCTGTGCATGCGCCATGGGATCGATTGAATATATTTATATTATAGGTAAACACATATATCGTATGTATGTATGTGTGTATCTGTTGATCTGCTGACTTCGATATAGGAATATTGATTTATGTGGCATTTGGGATTGGTATCAACGAGCATTTGAACCGCCCGACAGGTATTCAGGTAGATGTGCAAGTGTCAGGCCACAGCCAACAAGAAGCAACAGACAACTGGACAGCTTAATCAAAGCAGAAGATTCCACGCATAATTTATCAACCGCTGTCAACCGGAAAAGAGCAACCACCAGCAAAATATTATGCTTGTGTATAATCCCAAAATGTTGTATACAATACACAAATTAACAAGCGATTATTACCGCCTGACTAACGGTTCCGAACACTCGTGGTGGTCCGTGGATCTGTGCCTGCTCCATTGAGAGGCGACACGCTTGACAGTTGTTCGCCTTGAGAACTTGGAGCTCGGCAAGCACTGTGTGTTCCATTTAATAACATAATAACATTATTAAGCCACATATTTTAGCAAAAATATATTTGTCTATTTGTTATCTGCGTGTATTATCTAGCCGATTGTTTGTCAGATTGTCAGATTCAACAGATACGCACTGACTATAACATATAGGAAAGGTCACGCTTGGCCTAAGCTCTGCGGAAGTTTAAGCCGAAAGCAGTCCAATCGCATTTAATTGATATGAAATCATAAGCTAGAAAAGCGAAATAAGCTCTGAAAGACCGAAACGCACATACGCTTCTTACCACTAAAAAAAACAAACAAACAAGCAAAATAATTTATTGTTATTTGTTTTCAAACTAGATCTCTTTAGTAGCTTGGGTTGAAATATTATATATCAGAGCATTTATTCATACATTGGACAAAAGATGCTACAGTAACAACTTAATGTTGTTATTTGATATTTATTGCCATAATATATAAAGCCATCAATTATTGAAACTATAATTTAATTTATGGATTACTAGATCAACTTTATATATTGAAAATAACAAAACAAATTCCACAAAATATAACATTTTTATTTTTTATTTTTATATTGGGGAAGATTTATGTTGTTGCATTGTGACATTCTTGTATATACATTTTTTTTCGTAAGGAAGAAGAAATCCAACTTTAATCTGGGATACAATCATAAACATAATTTATTTATTATTGTTTTTAACATTTGTCTGTGATACCAATTGATCTATTGTTCTTTTTTCTAGAAAACTAGCAGACAATATGACAATCATAGTTTATTCATTGCGCCCAGGTAAAATAATAAAATACAATATTTTACAGGTAAATGTGTTAAAATTTGCTTTTTTTATAATTCGATCGAATATATTAACAAGACTACATAACTTTCAAATTAGATGGGCGTAGGCCCTTCAACATTCATCCCAAATCGAAAGACTCAGTCAGGACTCACTTGATCCACGAAATCGTTTTCTCGTTTTAATGGTTTCAACCATAACAAGAGCCCAAATTAAGCCAAAGGCCATCATATAGGCCTTACTTTTCCAGCGATCGTGCGAACGTCCACGAACGTCATCTAAAGTTGAAACAGATAGATTCCCGGCCGGTAAAAGGCACACCCCTCCAGGCATAACTACCAGCGGGTTCTCTTGCATGATCGTAGACCGGGCAAAATTGGGCACTTTGTGGCTGAACTGCTTGCTCCGCATCGATGTCTGGTACTTGACCCAGGCCCTATGCACATTCTTGTTCGTATAGCTGTTATCCATGAAGCGTGTGTAGAGCGTTCGTTGTGTGTGTTGATTGCGTGAGGCCCGTCTAGAGAGTACCTTGTAGGCCTCGCACACCCTCACAAACTCATCGGAGTCACGCGTATGGCTATTTCCATCGGGATGATACTTCTTTGACAGCTCGATGAAGGCGCGTTTGATCTCCGGTCTGCTGGAGTTGATGGGCACGTTGAGCACATCGTAATAGCTGCGGGGACAGGCGGACTTCAGGATCCCCGAATGAAAAGAAGCCAGTCGGCGAACGGGAATGCAGTAGTTTCTGTGCATATTTCTAATTAATTTTGAATAAGAGACCCGAAAAAAACTTACACAAACAATTTACAATCCTAGTAAAAAAATTTGTGCTACTCTTGATTGAATAAACATAAAACAAACTGACAAGTTTAACTGATACTTTACAAAATACAAGCTACTAAAATTTGTACAACAAACTTGAATTGAAGTTGACATATCAACAAACAAATGAAACAACACAAAACAACACTCTGACAGCCCACGTTAATTAATTATTTGGGAGACAAAATAATAATAATAAAAAACATTACGGGCAGGTTAAAAAAGCGTTTCCTTAAACCATTTTAAATTAACATTAAGTAAGGTACAAGAAAAATTTTTAATAATGTTTAGAAATTTATTATTTTTGTATATATGTACATATATATATACTATGATTCAACGGAAATTTCGCCATAGATTTAAGCCATGTCTCGCTTACTTATCCACAGGGTCAAAAGTATAAAATGCGACTTGGGGCAACAAACGATTTTTGTCAACGGCGTTATAGCCTCGACCCTGGCCCGATAATCTGTAACAATATGGCCAAGATTGAGTGGTTGGCCCAATATTTATCGGCTGCATTTAACCTTAGAAAAAGTGCCAACGAACTTGGCATTGAATCGAAATCAAAATTGTCTCAATCTGAGCTTGTGCCGCGCTCTATTTGGACAAACCCATATAGTTGCCTTTAGATACCAATATTGACCCAGAAATTGAAGGCGTGGGCGGGCGAGTGGGGCGCGACGTCATTTCGCACACGCCGAGCCGCCGCGTCAGATATAAAATAAACAATAAACAATTCCATTGAACTTGGTTTTCACAGACATCATCCAATGAGCAATTGCTTTCGTAGTAGGTGGCAAATAATATTTACGAAAAACATTATCGAAACCTTTATTGCGCCCCCAAAATCCGTTGACAATTTCATGCGAATTTCAAAGCGAACAAAATATTTACACAGCCCGCGCGCATTGGATTGACGTTTAAATGATAAATATATCAAATTAGTCATTAGATTTACATTTTAGCAATAATCGATGGAACTGACGCTCATTCATGAAAATTAAATGCCAAAGAGAGAAGCCGCATTAGTAAGAACATAAATGAAATCTCAAATAAAGATATTTTATTGTTCATTAGAAAAAATACGTAACTTTGGCATCAGATTGCCTTGAATCTTGGCTTAGAATGACGCCTGCTAATTGGTAAAAGCAACGCGCTATTTCTCTGTAGCGTGGCACATTTGACACCTTCGAAAAGCTCTGGTTTGGCACCACTGTGCGGCTGTGTTGCCACTAAACATCAGCTGGTCATATACCATCTGTTAATTGATACTAAAAACTTCAAAAAACCAGTGAACAAAAAGTTGGCATTTAAAAATTGAACAGTCTCCATACTGGGCTTGGCCTAAACCCCATCCAGACCCAGTTTTTAGTCAAAGTCAAACGACAGTCAACTCTTAGCGAAAGCCCTGGCCAAAAAGCGAAATAAATAAAAGTAAACTAATAAACAAAATAAAAGCAAAGAAGCAACAATAATTGGAAACAGGTTCTATTGTAAAACTAGCTGCCAAGCTTTTAATATAAAGCCAATCCAAAGATATATACGATAAACGACAACTGGTGACTGGTTGTCTCTGCCGAACGCTGGCTCATTTGTCTAAGCAAACATTAAATGATATTCAGCAGGTTTTTATTTTTCGTACTTTTCGCTGTCTTATCCTCAGTTTTTATTATTTTTATTTTCGATTTGTGTAAAGGTTTTCTGCATCTGCTGACGATCTGTCTGGTCTGCCATTCGATTTTAATGTTGGGTCAATGGACACAGCTCTCTCGTTGTGACTGTGGCTGGACAGCGATAGGGGCATGGTATATCGATTCGATTTGCATGGTCTTTAAGCAATTTAAATTATTCATGTGTCAAGTTGAAGGCTGCTTTTATGGAGCCTTTCGCATCCAGTCAGCTTCTTTGATCGCTAGATAATCTTTCGATTGTCTGCGGTCGTTTCAATTAAAGTTTAAACCTTAAACTGGCTAGAAACGGAAATACACACTTCTCGAGAATGGGGAATCGTTTTCTTGATTTTCAATTATAATTTATAAATACACACCATTTAATGTTGAACATTAGAAGAGTGTTTGCTTTAATAAGGAAAATAACATTTGCGTTCTATAAGGAATACATAACTTAACTTAATCTATATAGTTCAAGCTTTTTTTAGTTTATATAGTTATGTGTTGATTTGTGAGGGTGTCCAGCACGCTGCTCTCAATTCAATCAGCCTTCAGCCCCAGCCTAATCATACTTAAATTCTTTTTATATCTATCCACATATTACGTATATATATACCCAGTTCAATAGCTGCTTATTGTCGTTGGCCAGATTTTTACGCTTCCTTTTTGACCCTGTCTTATCAAGGTACCAAGTTGTGTAGCTCGGTTTCCAACCGCGGACATTAGGTATGCCCAAATTCAGACTTTGTGTTGCTTAGTTTGGAAGTGTTTTTGTTGTTGTTCTTGTTGGTTTGTTTATGTTTTCACTTAATGTGCATTTACTTTAGTTGAAAGTGAGTTTGGGTACAGTTGAGGTTCGACCGCATTTTAGCCGCCGATTAGCCTGTTTTTCAGATAGACAAACACCGAGGTGGCCACGTGCGTCAACTGCTGCGCAAATGCTGCAAGAGAAGATGGAAGATAGAACATAAACTTTATTAGATATGCCAGGGATTAAGCTCTTTTATATGCGGAAATAAAACGCTCAGTAACAACGACGACTGCAATGCCAAGTAATTTACATTTTAATGCTGAGGCAGCCCCCTAATGAAAATGCATCCATTTAAACCAAGTTGAGAACTTGCCGCAAAGCTGGGCCAGATTTTACGACGGACTGTAAAACCGTGGACACGGAGTCCGCACAAATTGACAAATGTCCACGTTGGCTTACAAAACATACCTTGAACAGGTAGATGTTGCAAAGGGGGGGGACGAGGGTATTTTAATTTAAAACTTGAGTTGATTAATTGGGGCTTATGTCGCTGCATACGGAAGCTAATTGCGGATGAATTTATGTACATATTAAATGATATATTCAACGCTCGCCAAATGCGCATAAGTCGGCCATAAATATACGATTTTATTTGGTGTTTATTATTTCAGATTTTATTGATTCCATGTAAAGTCGCAATGCCTCGTAATTAGCAGCCCATTAAACTGCTGTCTCGGAGCTTCCTGAAATGCATTGCAATATTGTGAGTAATAAATGGATACTACAAATAGTATTTCTGAAAAATTAAATTAGCCATCTGTTGTTTGTTTAATACATGATACATAAGTTTTATTTGACTTATATTCATCTTGTTTCGATATACAATATATTCGTATAATATAATTTCACTTAAATTTTGTTCATTTCTTCTTTTGTTTCATTAATTTACTTTTAATTGTTTACAGTTTTTGGTAGATTTTTTTCTCGTTTTTGTTTTTGTTTCCTTGAATTATAGCAAATCGAATTTATTTAGCAATTGTTCTTGATTGATTTTTTTTCGATTTTTTTACTATTTGTATTTGTTTTGTTTGCAGAATTTATTTTTTGTTAGATTACATATAGTATAATTTATATATATATAAATATTCAGTAAAATGATCCCTACTTTTTGTATGCTCATGACATAATTTTCTATATGTATTTATGTATCTTGTGTATACAGTATTTAATTTTTCCCTTTTCACTTCTTTATATCTTAAAGCATTAATTATATGCTTGTTCATGTGTGTGTTTCTCTGTGTGTGCTTGTATATATAAGTATGTCTTTTCTATTCCCATTAAATTTAAAGTAATTTCTGCGACAATAATAATTATAATTTCATCGTTTGACTATAGACACATACATAAACAAATGCATTTTCATAACGTTCTTAATATACAAATACAATTTTGCTGAACACTAAAGCGCCTTAAAAGGATACTCAATTACAATCAACTAAATTGGAGCTGCCATATTATATCTGTGCTGCAGACGTTTACATACAGGCATATATACATATATATGCATGTTCTGTCTTTTTCTAAAATTTTATTTGATTTCATTTCATTTAATGGGGTTTCTTGCTTGTTAGTGTAGTTCTGGTTAGGTATTATAATATTTATTATGGTGAGCTGCTGACTTTAATAAGAGATTTTTTTGTTTGTTTTGTGTTTGGGTAGTATTATTTATAGAAATAAATCTATTATTATCATTCAAGTGGCAACTACTGGCAAAATGAGAAAAATAAACATATTTAAATTTTTATTAATGTGCATCATTTGTTAGACAAATCGGAACTTAAGAGCAAACTCGAAAATGGGTTTTAGCATAATAACAAATCATATTGAAATGCTTGGCATGATTAAAAGCTACAGTTGGTTTTAATCGTGAATGTTGACACAACATTGTTTTTACTATTATTTTTATATTTAAATTAATTTTTATATTTTCATTTTCAATTTCATTTTTTTTTGTTTTTCTGTTTGGCTTTTATTACCACTAACAAGTAAGAACACATATTTAACCACAATTTGTTTTTGTTTTGTTTTTTTTTTTTGTTTTGTTTTTGTTTTTATCATTTGACTCAACACTTTTACACAATTACAGTTACAGTTATATACTTTGAGTTCATGTGTCTCTACTCAGCTGCTTAATTATTACAAATTGTCTACTTAAAAAGTCATAAATCAGAGCCTTAAACTTGCAGCTAAATATTATAATAATTAATTCATTTCATTAGTTAATTTGCTTTTTTTCACTTTTGTTTTTTTATATTTTTGTCTTGTTGAATTCGGCAATTCACAAATTCATAATTATAATTATAATTATATAATTAAACTAAATAAACAATAGGCCATATATTGATATGTATTTGATTTTTACACTTTTAAAAAAACGGTGCTCAAACTGTATCAAACATGCTTTTACATTCGTTAAGTAATTGTTGTAATTATTTTTTCTTTTTAATTTTAATTTTCTTTTCATGTTTCTTTATATTTTATCTTATTGATCTTAGTATTTTTCTGGTATATTCTGGTTTTATGCTCTATGCAGTATTGTTCTGTTATAAGTTATTTTATTATTTTTAATTTTCAAATGCATTTCTGTGCTTGGCTTTTAACATTGTGTGTATTTGTGTATATTTTTTTTTTGTTTTGTTTTTGCTTTGAGTAATTTGTTTTTTTTCAGTGTTGTTTTGAGTATTTTACTGCATTGATCGCAATCAACGTTTAACATTCATTGTACACTTGTCGTCTACCAACTAGAACTGTGTTTTTGTTTTTATTATCAGATGTCGTAGCTGATATAATTAGTAACGTTCCCTTAATACAACAAACTGAAAACTGAAAATTGTATTTGTATTTGTAATTGTATTTGAGAGAACCTAAAATCATTAAGAACCTAAACACATCGATTATATTTTCATTTAGGCTAACTTTTTTTATCCTATAGGCGCTTACTAATACAAGTCGGATTTGGTTTTAGTTGCTGGGGGGAGAGTTGGCAGAGAGGGGGTGTAAGCGAGTGTTGTCTATGCAGAATATGTGTGTGTTTGTGTGTGTGAGTGGAGAGTGTGTGTGGGAAATATAAATATATCCATTATTTACGTTATTATCATAAGTATGTTTAGTATATCTATTAGCACTATAATGTATACTATATATAAATTCTTTTACAAATAGCAGACTACAATATCAAAAGCACACTGTGGATATATTTTGAGTGCTCTTCACTATAAACTTTATATATTCATTAGACGCTTGGAAGAACGGCAACAGAATATCAAAAATCGAACATAATTTTGTTTATTATTTTTAATTCGTTTACCAAATTATTGTAGATGCGAGATGTGTGTGCGTGTGTATGTGTTTGTGTATGTGTGTGTGCGTGTGTATATAAAAATTTAGATCTATAAGCATAACACTTGGAATTTGTCTCTCCTTCGTTATCTCCTTGCTTCTAAGGCGAAATATTATATTGTCAATTCTTTGGCTTGAGCCGAAAACCATGCAAAATGACAAAATATATATTTCTCAGAGGAATGGAAAATGGGAATGCTGGGGAAAATAGGAGGGTCCAACAAAATAGAAGAAATGCCTACATACATACAAATGCAAGACAACATTTAAATAGTAAACTACTATGCATTAACAATCTTTACATAATTGTTTTGTTTTCGGTTGAAAAGGCAAAAGGCATAATACACAGTAAATTCCTTAATTTTACAATTATTCCTAAGTTCCTTATGCGCCTACAAACGAATAACGGGCCAAGCGAATGTCACAATTCACGCCGAATATTTGGCATTGGAGGATCACCACTATCTCGGATATATGATTGCAACATTCGCCGACACGGCGCACGGCGTACGGTGTACACATACAGATACATATATGCCTAATTGGAATAGGCTTATTTCGAATACAGAAAAATACTGATTACTCAGATGGAATACAGTTTGATTAATAAATTCTCGAAAGTTCAGCAAAGATTGTGCATTTATGTTAAAAATAGAGGGGATGAAATGGTAAGGGGGAAGGGGATCTTCTTTTACTCGTTTTAAAGCTAATTTATTTGGAGTTAACAAGTTTTGTTTTGTATTTATTCAACTCTTGCCTTACGTTGTTTTCAAATCGCAGTAAAAAAATGTTTATATTTTATATTTTAGTTCTTAATTATCGTTTCGTTTTTTTTTTATTATTATTTATTATTATATTTTGATAGATTTTAATGCATTTGTTTTCAATACGACTTGCCTTGCATGGTATAAAAATATAAATGTTCACATATACTTAAAAATCGTTAAGTTTTAACACTTTCATTAAAACGTTTTTAAAAAGTAATTGAATCGATTTGTAATTTATAAATTAGGAATGAGTTCATATTACTGTTAATTAATTAGTTATGTTAAATACCAGTACGAGTGGTTTTGCTTGCTTATGAATTCTTATAATCATTGAATTTAATTGTAGGGCAATGTTGAATTACTTAACTAACCTTTCTGTGATTTTTTTTTTTTGTTTTTCCAATCTTTTTCATGAAGTTAGTTCATAAGTGAGCTTTACTATCGTTGCTTGTTTTGGTGTTTTAGTAGTTTTAGTAGTAATAGTAGTTGTTTTTGTTGTTATTGTTGTGACAGAAGTTAACAGAAAAGTTTTGTATGCTTAAACTAAATGTGTGAGTCCAGCATTTGGCAGGTTGGTTCGACAAGAGCCCTAGCACCTACATAAATACATACACATATATATTTGTATGTGTGTATGTTTATGCAACTGTCTATGAGTGGCCTTCTCTTTCATGAAGCTGCTCTGTTGCGTTTAGCCAACCCTATAAACGTAGTAATGTATAGTGTCCGAAGTAATTGGTTATAATTCTTGGTAAACTTCACATTGAATTGTCCCTAGTTTCTACAGTTGAAAGCGAACATCGCTCAAATAGGCTTGACCACATGACATACATATCTACTTTTTGTTTATTATTGATTTCATTTACTTATAGCTAAAAACAATATATAATATTCCATTACAATTTTGTTTATTTGTTTATTAGATTTCTTTTAAAAGATACAATTATGTACTCGTAAATGTAAGAAACAGTTACTTGTTTTTGGGTTTTTCTATCTTCGTTTTTCATCTATTCTATTAATTGTTTGTCTTTTCTTTTTAAGTCCAATACTTTTTATTTTATAGCTGTATGCGTATGTTGTGTATGTGTGTTTTATAATAATGAGTGTTTTATTATAAGTTTTTTTGTTAATAATAAAAATAACTTAGTTTATATCAGTGTTGCTTACGTTAATTAATTTCGAAAATGTTCGCTTCCAATAGTTGGTAATACATATACGAGTACTGATATGCCCTTAAGAGTTATGATTCATTCTAATTTCGCTCAATTGGCGCGATTCATACGTACACTGAGCTATGAAAGTATATTTATGTATTGTAGTTGTTTTATTTACTCTGCTTTGACAATTATTTGATTATTATTTTGTTTTTATTTTATATTTATTTGGAATATTTATTTATAGATATAGGCATACCAAACTTCAATATACAGCACATTTGTGTTTTATTTTCGCTATTCAGTTTCGAAATTCGCTATGTGTATAAAACTTTTAGTTATTTATTTCCATTTATATTTAGTTTTTGTTGTCACTAAGCCAATTTGTAAAACGTTTAGTACAAATGCAATAGTACATGTACATACATATATGTATACTATATATATATATATATATAGATGTATTACATTTATTGTATATATACGTTTATATAATATATACTGATATGTTTTGCCATTTAAATGTTTCAATACGTTTCCTAAAAACTTCAATATTTTCTTTTTGTTCGTGTTTTTCTCTTTTTTCCTGTGGCCAATTTTACAGGCAACCCAAATTTTGGGCTGCTTTTTACAAAAAAATTTCAATTTCCCAATAAAACTCTCACATCGTTTGAACAATACAAATTTTCTAATTGTTTTTCGAATTTTTTTCTTTCAAATTTTGCTTCATATGTTTTTTATGTTGTTTCCTCATAAGAACATTTTTGGTGTGCCCAAAGTAAAAACAAGAAAATACCAAAAGAAAACAAAAATCCCAATGTAAAGCTGAAACCAATGCAATCTGGCCAAGTTTCATTAGGGCTATCAAATAAAAACTATATACCCGACATTCAACATTTTTGGGTGCTACGGCCTAGGCATAGACTTGGACCCATGCCAGCTGGCAAAATACGTGTTGTCCTAGCGGGTTTTTAAAATTTTTTCGAATGCCCTGCTGGCATGACAAACATTTCATTTATCAAAATCGTTTTTGGTTGATTGATTTCGTTATTTCATTATTCTTTTTATTGGGCCTAAATTTGTGGCCAATTTGCTAATTAATGTTTTTTATTTTTGTTTTCATTTTTGTATACAAATTAAGCATTTGCGGCGTGCTACAAAAGTGTCCTTGTGTTTGTGGGTGTGTGTAACTATGTAAATAAAACAAGTACTCTCTGCTGGTACTCTCGGTTTTTGGAGTGTGAGCTGCCGCCTAAATTGGCAATACTCGAGATACTCTCTCCGCCTTTTTGGTTGATATGTGTTTGGGCAAGCCGCGTGCTAATGTGTCGTCCTGCTTGCTTCTGGCAAGTGGTTAACCTAACAACTACAATAATGCCACTTGCTGCCTCACGGTGCAGGTGCATGCAACACTAAATTCATTTACAAATGTTCAGCTGTGGCCAAGATACAAAAGCATGGCTCAAATTCTAAAACTCCAATTGCCTGGCACAAATTTTTGCTACGTTCGCTCTCTCTAATTTTCGCTCTTTTAATCTCTTTACATATGACAATTTCTCTTTTTCTAAATATTTTAATTTACGATTTCTGCTTTACTTATATGGTGTGTGTCCGTGTGCTGTCCTCACACTGCCAGAGAGATTTTCTTTTAGAAAACCCCCTGGATCCGCAGCACGGCACAGATGCAGAGCACCAGTCCCATTCCCAGCAGCTGCACTCGGGGCGATATGGAAGCACTGCCGGAATCCCCTTTGCAGCCCGAACCTGAAAATGAAGCGAGAGAAGTTCTCGATTAGTACACGTTGTCATTGGGTACGCGATAGGTGTTTAATAGGGTAATGATTTGTTTTGTATGAACTTATGGAGCGGTTCTCGGAAAGGGTATTTGCCATATTTTGTGGAGCCAACGCGGCTCGCTTTTGCATGCTACTCCTCGAGGCCTGCGACTACTTCAAAGCAAAATCATAATTATTATCATCATCATTGTGTTGCCTGAGCTATAACATATTTTGAAAAACTATTATCAAGTATATATGATCAAACAAATCAAAAGAGAAGGCCAATTGTAGATAAAAACAAGACAAAATAAGAAAACAAATGCAAGCATTTGGCTTTTGGTGCGGTTTTTGGTGCATTGAAATTAAAATCGAGAAACTTAAACGGATTTCACGCGAACTTACCTTAACTAAAAATCCTAGCAATTTGTCTGCGCTTAGCGTTATGATACTTGATCATTTTATTTTCTGACGCTTTATTATACAAAAAACATATAAATTTATGAAACAACCGATTTGCGTACTAATTCGTTTCAAACTTGTTCATCAACGCTGGCCGAGAGACCTGCCAACCGATCAAACTTCAGTTTTGCACAAAAGAACCCAATATTGCCCATGTACATACATATATACAAGCAGCGATAACTCGTTGTTTGTCAACCTTTCATATATATATATATATATTTAACTTGTTTTTCACTTTATGCAAAGCCGAATCCAAATCTTAAAGCCGGCCGGCATCGTTCAGATACAAACGCCTTCATATGTACACTTGTAGATACATTTAACGAATGTTTATTAAAAGTGCAAGTGCAGGTTTTATAGAAACTAAAAATATGTACTAATATATACTTGAATTTTTCTATTTAAAAGCAAAATAAAAAAGAAATTTCAAAATCAGTTTGCAACAATAAATTTCAAATATATATATATATATTTTACATATGTGTATGTATTTGTATCTTGTGTCCCCGGGGCAAGCGTATCGCGTGCATTTAATGTCCGCTAATTTGAATTTAAAAGGCTGACCAATCGTAGATTTTATGCACAGATAATCAAGAAATAAATTGGCACAAGCGAGCGCGACAAATGCGAAAATAACTAAATAAATAAAAGATACAAACAATGTGAACATTGGAAACACGTGTCGCTAAAAGCAGCGCAAACATAACAAAACGTAACCGCAACGCAGCGCAGCTAATCAAAGAGAAAAGGCCAAGCCATAATCGCTAATGCCATACAAATGCAAAAGATACAAAGATACACGCTGCGATTCGTATGGCAACAGCTCGTTTTTAATTTTTATTTATATATATATATATATATGTATACATATATATTTTTTTCGGGGTATCAAGTATCGAGTATTGGGCATCGGGCATTCACGCGTGCGCATGAGTTATGAGTATCTGTATTTGTGTGTGTATCTGTGGCCATGTTTGTCGCGCATCTGTGTATCTGTGGCCGGTCGTATGCCTCGGCCTGACAATTAAATCACCTGTCGATAATGATAAACTGATTGTGTGCGGTGCCAGCCAGTCTGGTGCGCTCAGGACGAGGCGCGGTACCAGTTCGGCAGAAATGGATTAGCACAAATAGCGCTGACATTTTTGGTGAAATTTTAAATGGTCATTACGAGGCAAATGAGGCGCGTGTTGGCAAGCGGTGCGGCCATAAAATATCAACCGCTACATATCGAAATGCAAATTAATTAATTAGCCAAAAGAACCGGTAAGCACATGACCAAAAGCCGAGAGAGCGTCGCACCAACACTCGCTAAACAACTGTGGATGTTGGCTTTTACAAAGCATGAACAATTCCTGGCCAGCTTCAGGCTCGAAAGCCCCAAAAGCCCAACCCATTTTCGAAGAGGGGAGCCCGTTGGACTAAAAAACATTTGCATACTCGATCGCTGTGTCGATCGCTTGCTTTTATGTAAAGTCGTATACAAAAAAAAAACGTAATTAGCATAAATTAAATTTTATTAATTTGTGAAACACTAATTCGCTTTTGTATCACAGCGCACAGTCGCAACAAACAGACTAGACCTAACCAGACCAGACATCTTGGCGCGGCCGGGCCAAGCTGCCTCGATCATAACTACAACTGTGGTTTTAACTGCCACTTTAACAGCAGCTTTAACAGCGAGTGCGACTCATCTTTCACCTGAGACCATAAAACTTGTCCACGCATTGTAACGAAATCTCTCTCTCTCAAAACAAAAACACTTTTACAATTCGCTGACGCCCACCTTTACTAATGCACATTACTTTAAGTTTTAAATATTTATATGTGTATATATGTATATATGCATATGTCTGGTCTGTTGATTTATCATTGTCAGCTGCCATATGCATATGCATGCTGTGGCCGTATTGCTTATTTAAATTCCATTTCTCGGTCAGTCGTCCGCGCATTGCCAGTTGGTCAGTTAGTCAGTTAGTCGGTTAGTCAAAGCTGAACATTCACGTCTCAGACTGAGAAACTCGGAGACTCGAAACTGAAACTCATTTCACTGATTGATGAGCACATTTTAAGATACTGACTTGGCCATAAATAAAATTGCGAACGCTGCTACGCATAAATGTAATAAATTAAAAGAGCAAAACTATAAAAATCTTTCACCGGAATAAAACATACGGACAGAGACAGCTCTGACTCATGATTGGCACCAACTCCCCAAAAAAAAAACACAAGCATATATCGGAGGTATATATGAATGAGCATGAGTAACATAACTGTAATTCCGTCCGATACTCAATCAATCTGTCGCTCAAATGGAACACGCTTAGCGTTAATGTTCTGCATTTAACTGGCAAATTGTCATGCTAATTGACACGCGTTGCCAGACCCAACAAAAAAATAAAGAAAAATTAATAAATAAGCATAATTACAACATAACCGATTCTTAAATACCCTCGTACACAAATTTAAATTACATACTGAAAAAAGAAACTTTAATTTCGAATAATGTATCACTTATTTTGTGGCTTTTTCGAAAAACGATATTTTCAAAAACACACGCTTTTTACAGCGAACATAATGCTGCAAAAGTTAGATCTATACTCTTTGTCATTGTATATGTTCTTTCCCTAATACCCTAGGTGCAACAAAAGTTGAAGCCACTCACTCAAAAGAGATAAATAAGTTAGATAAGATATTCAACTAAAGATACTCTGTTGTCATATATTTATAGATATAGAGAGAAGCAGGCATCATTTGGGTACTACTGGAAATTTGAGCTACTGAGGTGCGGCATTGCCGGACAGACAGACAGACAGACAGCAGCTGGAGGCGTGTGTCGTACATAAAAAATATTTATAAAATATATGTTAATTGTATTCCGAGAATTATATTCAAAAGGAAGCAAAACTAAAATGTCAGCAATCTGTACTCGGTATCTAACAAAAAAAACAACAAAAACAAATGCAAAAGAATATAAAGTTTTTGTAGCAGCTGTTGTCACACATAAAATACAGCAATTTATAAAGAACTTTCTTGTACTTCTATATATACGTCAATAACTCACCTGCCCAACTTTTGACTTTTGGCAAATAATCGTTCCAGAAGGAGCAACGGGCGGCCAATGGACCGCGAGCCAGTTTCTCAATTTTGTCGTCCGTACTGAAAATGTAATACACGGGATCCTCCTTGGAAAAGTTGGGCCATTCTTCGCCATCTTGTGCTGGATTTCTGTAACGCAGAAAGCTTATTTTAGTTTCATTTCGATTCTCTCCCGTTTTATTCGTTTATAGCAAAATGGTTGCGGCACTCGCTTCAAAAGCTCGACGACGAAAGCTCTGTGCAAGCACTTACCCCGTCTTGGCAAACTCAATAACGGAATTGAGCATACGCTTGCCCAGCTCACGCTCCACAGGTCGATATTGCAGAGATGTGTTCAACGGCTGGCCAAAGAAGTACTCAATCTCGTCGCCGTGCAGCACGCCCATCCACTCGCCCCACAGCGAGGTGCTGGTGCGCTAAAAAATGCCAAAAAAAATAAGGGAGAGAGAGAGAGAGTGAATGTGAGGCAGTTACCAGTCCGCCAGGACGATATTGTCGTAAACTTAGCCAGAAAAATTATGCAGATAAACAGCCACCCTTTTTATTTATTTATTTGATTTCGCTCGCTCGCGCGCGCTTTGCAAATTGTAAATATTGTCGCAGCACGTCGCGCAATGTGGAGCCAAAAAAAAAAAAAAACAAAAAAAAAAGAAAATGAATAAATAACAAATTGTTGGCTGGTTGAAACACTTGACAACTTGCTGATGCTAGTTGCCGGAAAGAAGCCTAAACGAATATAAACGAGTAGATGAGCTCTTTACTATGCGTATAAATTAGTGTTTGTGTATTTGTCTGATTAAATTGCACATATATTTGTCGCTTGAATTGATAACTGGCATTATTAGGTTTGCCTTTGAGCTAGTCAGGCAACTGTCGGACAATGTCAGCTCAGGTAATTGCTTAATTAACCACAACAGCCACCTGCAATAGCAACAACAAACAACAAGAACAACTTCAACAACGACAGGCTACAAAACCACAGCAATTTGGTGAATGTCTATGGCATAGACAGGCAGCTCAAGCGCACAGTGGTTCCACTTGGCAATTAAGTAAACAGTTACATTGACGAAGCTTTTGCTGGGGAAAATGAAGCTCATATCGAAGTGAATATGTTAAAATTGCAGGAATAAGGGTGAAAGAGTGTGATTCTACTCCCCATATTTGTCAGCTTTTCAATTATTTTCAAAGATATAGCACTACTTCTGCACATTTTCAATTACTTTTTATCTAAACACCAAAGTAAATTTAATTTATATCAATCAATTAAAAGTTTACATCTCATTTAACTAAAGGACGGCAAGCAGAATTATCAAAATATGTGAAGAGTTTATTATACGCTTATGAGCCCACTGTGGCAATTTTCAAGTGTTGCCCACTTAAGTAATTTGGCTCCTGGAAGCAACTGCAGACTGGCAGCAATTGGCCAAGGCATTTTAATGAATTGCAGCCAGGATATGGCAGGGATAATGTTGTTGTTCTCGTGCTGCCAAGTTGTTGAAAATTTATGTGCCTTCACGTACACAGGCACACTCTCGCACACAAATAATGAAGAATTGTGCAGAAAAGTAAAGTTATTTTGTTGTTTTTGGTTTTGTTTTATTTTTTTATTTATTAAGGCACAAGACTCGACGGCAACATTGGCAATTGGCGCGCTGGAGTGGAGTATAAGAACTTATTTAAGTGCCAGGCACGTTGCACGCTGCTGCTGCTGCTGCTGCAATGGCCGCCAACAGAGGCTGTCAAGTGTTGGCCGTTGCCACCGGCAGCCGTGGAAATAGACAATCTGGCAGGCAGTTTAGCAGCTACCTGACCCCATTTGCCGTCGTCGCAGCGATGGCTCGTTTATGGCCAAGATGAGTTACGAGTTTTGTTGCAGCAACTTGAGGGCTGTAATTAAAACTAATTTCATTTGCTTTTCATTTCCCCCACAGTTGCCAGCTGCTGTTAGATTATTAACAGGCGTTTTAATAGGCACAATGCAACCGGTGTACGTTTACTTTTCACACGCACTGTTAGCCATGCCGTGTGCTCTATCAAATGGAAAACAAGTCACAGCAACAACAACTGGCGACTGCACGTTCTTGATTAACATTGGCCTCAAGATGTATGCGTAATATTGATTTTTTTCTTCCAAATACTAATTTATGTTGGCCACGCGTTTACACTCCACACACACATACATATATATATATATATATATAGATGTGTGTGTGTGCACATTGTGATATATCAATGGAACGACAAAGACTTAATATCGTCTGTCAGTTGTAATTACCTATTAACTTTTACGCATTGTCGCTGAGAGAAAATCAATAGGGGCCACGCGGGCGTATACTTAATGCACGGCAATGCCGCGTACCGTGTGTACTCCCTATTTGTTAATCATTAGGTCTGCAGCAGCCGCAGTCCTTAAAGCAAATAACTGACTCAAATTATGCCCCACACGTTCGGGCCGTACAGGCCGTGACCTCGTAAATTGAAGTTTCATTAGGCAATGCCCCCACATCACCACACAAGCACACACACACACACACACACACACACACACGCCGGTTCGTGGCCCGTGTTACGACTGCTTGAGCTGTGTCTGTGTGTCCCGGGCACAGGCCCAGGCCCAGACCCAGGCCCAGAGCAAAGTCCAGGTCCAGGCGCAGGACAGTAGGCATTGCGTGTAGTTTAATTGGCGATGTCCTTGTGCCCGTGTGCGAGTGTGTGTGTGTGTGTGTTGTGCGTTTATGGGTGTGTATTGAGCGCAACTTTTTGTTACCATAATTATGGCGGCCAAGGCTGCCAGGCCATAGCCAGAACTTTATTTGTTTGTCAAGTCAAAGACAAAGCCAACAACTTTGTAGGTGTCAAATTCTGAACGTGTTTTTATATTGTTTCCTACTTTTTATGTATTTAAAGAAATAAGGACTTTATTTAAGTATTAAAGAAAATTATAAATTGGATGCAACAAAGAAAAATTTTATATATAAATCAAACATAATCTTTAAAACATTTTCAATTAATGAAAGCATATTAAATAATACGTATTAAGTCCAATGTATGTTTAAAATTTGGTAGGGTATAAAGATTAACTCCCAGTGAAAAAAACTCAGCGGTCGGCTGCGTTCTTTTATATAGTCTATGAGATTTCAACCATCCGTCCGACATAAATAATGCAGACAGTCATCAGCACATTTTACGTTGCTGTTGCTGTTGCTTCTGTTGCTGTTGCTGTTGCTGTTGCAGGTAACCCCTTAGGCTCGGCTCGCCATTAGCCTTGTGTGCAATTTTAATGACAAACAAATTGGACGTAGCTGCGTTTACTTTTAGTTTTTTTCACCCCTTTTTATGATACTCGTTCAGCAAGTGAAATGGGGATATTGGGTTTGTACAAAAGTCCTTTTTTCAAATCGTCTGTATTGGACTGTATCCCAATTATGAAACAATATATTTTTTTCATTGAAAATCATACGAGCAAGCATTGCGCAGTCGGTTACACCCGGCTGCAACGTTTATACTTGCGTTTCCGCTTTGTATGTATGTGTGTGTGTGTGTGTGTGTTTGTGCATTCGTTATGCGCGAGTGGCGCCCCATTTGACCGCATTTCGATTGGACACACGCGCTCTGACGCCGTCTTACGTGTCAAAGGTTGTGAAATATTTAATGATTTGTGGCCACCGGCAATGTCGCAGTGCCCCCACCCCAACAGCAATATACCGGCCAATGGGCCACCCGTTACTCACGTGTGTAAAATAATAGTAATGCACGGAGGCGCCTCGCTCGGCCAGCGCCTGTGCGTACTCGTTGGTGGGGCAGGTAAAGAAGTGATCGCCCACAGCGCGTCCAATTTGCTGCTGATTTTGATAGCCCGGATTGCCCTCCCAGCTGGTATACTGTAAAATACAATGCAAAGCAGACAAATATACAAATTATTAAGTTTATGAGCAACGGCGCTTTTGATAGGTAAACATAGGTAAACGTAAACATTTACAATAAATAAGGTTTCGTCTAGTTTCCATTAAACAAATAAATGGACAAAAGACAAAAACAATTAAATGCATGTATTTTATTATTATTAAAGAGAAACATAAGAATTGATATTAAAAAATATTCAAATCAAAATTATTGGCTTGTATAAAGTCGAAAAACTTTGGATTTGAAAACTTAACAGTCAACTTTTTTTTACATTTTTTTGGCTTGAGTTTTGACAGAAAAATCTGCATGCTAAATTTTACGTCAACTATAGATTAAAAGCAAAAATTCCGGTATCTAATATTAATATTAATATATTTCTCAAAAAAATCAAAAAAAACCATTTATTATTTATTATTTTTAAATATGAAAGGCTTTTACATACAGAATCAATAAATAGGCTTAAGTATATTCAAATTCTCAACTATAAAAATCGGTTCAGTTCTGATAAAGTCAATAATTTTGTGGCGTGTGTTAATAAACAAAAATTATGCCTTAACGTACACAATAAGGCTTTAAGTGTATTAAAATTGCTTCATTTCAGACGGACAATTTGACTATTGACTGAACGCGAAGCGTGGCTTTAATTTAATTTCCCTGGCGCAGTGCAAATAAATGGAATAAATTTGCGAAATGCAATTTTATCAAATTGACGTCAGTTTAACTTGTTTATGCTACTGCGGGTGGTAGATAACTGTGTGTGAGGGTAGAAAACCGAGGGGGTCTTGCCGCCACTGCTAGCAACTGCAACGTCAGAGAGTTGTGTGTGGTTTCATGGTGCAGAAGTGGCAGCAGACGTTTTGGGTGCAGTTGACAGTTTGCAACGAAAAAAACAAACAAGTTTTGGTTTTCTTTCACAGCGTCGGTTGTATTTTGGCCAGATTGGCTTACGCAGATGTCAGTCGCAGTTGCTAGTGCGGCCTTTAGAGCTTACCTGGAATATGATGGCCTCGCGTTCCGCTTGCGTTGTCTTGCCAAATATGTTGTTCATAATCTCAAGATACTTGTCACGTGGCAGCGCGGTGGCATCGTCCTTATCAAAGTAATCGATGAAATCGTAGAGCAGGAAATAGGTGCCTGCAGGAGAGAGAGAGAGAGAGATAGTGAGAGAGTGAGTTAGCTTGTTTTAAACTAGGCTGGGCTAGATATTAAGTACGTATGCAAGTCAAAAAACAATTACCACTAGAAGAGGCCCGGGGGCGCAATCAACGAGCCGTGCCAAGGACACGAAAGGCTGCATTAACGAAAACAACAACAGCTGGAAAGCTGCACAAAGGGTAAAATAGAATAAACAAAATCAACCACAACTAAAACAACAACAAGAACAACAAGAGCCACAACAAGGGCGAGAACAAAGCGTCTCGTTGCCTTTTATTAACTTAATTTTTATGGCACTTGTTGTTGTCGTCGCTTGTTTTGTATGTGTTGCTGCTGGCATTGTCTCTTGCACACTTCAAATACGAACACTCTAACGAGCCATAATTGCTGCCTATAAGCCAGCGACAACAGCAAAAACAACAATGGCACAGCTACCAATAGCTGAGAGTGTGTGTGAGCGTTTCACTACGTATATGCGACTGTCTCTGTGTGTGTGTGTGTGTGTGTGTGTTTGAACAGGGTACATGGCAGTAAAATGTGTGTCATGCCCACGCACACCCCACACTGCCCCCCCAAAAATAACGTTTGACTAAAACCAATTTGTTGATGTTTGATTTAATTTTGGCTCAAGCCCCAAAAATTATGCAAAAACATGCGCAGATCGAGCTTGGCTTACTCATTAAACTCAAATAGCCCACATACTATATTTATTTACACTTTATCGTAGCATCGAGCAAAGTTTTTCCTAGCTAGACATTAAAGACTCTAATTCATCACAATAAATTTCACAGAGCTCTTATCAAAAGTTGACGTTCCTTTTTTGAATATTTATAAAATTGCATTAATGATACTTATATACTTAATAGCAAGTATTATATATATATATATATATATATATATATATTTGTGTATTGTAAGCAACGTTTTTAACTAGATATTTAACTTTTAAACAACTTTAATTGAATTCATAAAGCTATTATCCTATTCCTATCTATAATTAGCTTTACTTTTTTATATTTATGTTGGTGTAAAAAGGAAATAATTTAAAAAGTTCTTCTATTTTTATACAGTAAACTAATTTCAATGTGAAAAATGAAATTGGGGGATTTCAAGGCATAAAAATCTTATATATTTTAATGGGTCCTTTAAATTCTGTTCTTTATACAAAAAAACTGATATCTCAATGAATCTACCAATAATTATTTTAATTTAATTATAAGTTCAATTATTATTATGTAAGTTTCTTTTCAGAATGTGCATTACACTATATTATAGACTCACTATCTACTGTTCAAAGTTAATTACTAATATTCGAGCCGCAGTATTGCAGTTCGAAATCATGTGACTAAAAATAAAAGTATGCAATATGCAATACCCAATCAACGTAAATGCCTGGGAAAAAGAACAAATTGCGTTACGCCAATTACGCAAAGTTTGTATAATGATAGCTTTCACATTCAAGTGCAGTTAGATTGCCAAGTGTAAGTAAACAAGTTGAAGTCTCCGAAAGTTTCAACATTTTTTTTATTTTTGTTTATATATTCTACGATAGACAAGCTGTTAAAAGTAGTTGTAACTTTTCAACATTTAAGAGATATTTGATATGCGTAATGTAGCATAATTTCTTGTATGGCAGAAACAGTTGTGGCTTAATTGAGTTGTATGTTTCGACCAAGTTAATAAGCTAACAAGTTAACAGACAGCAGCTTTTGAATTTTAAGCCGTCAGCAAATCAACAAGAAAATTAAGATGTTTTCCTGTGCGCAGCGCATTCGAATCAATTGTGTTGTTTCAAATGCTAGATGACCTTGAACTCACAAACACAAGCACACTCGCACACTTATACAGAAACAGTTATATGCGGGCCGTAGCCATAGTTGTGGTCGTCTTGTGCCCACAGCGCACGCACACCTTGGCTAGGAGCATGAGGAACAGCAGCGCCACTGGCAGTAATGTGCAGTAAAAACAAAAACAATAACATGACAAAACAAACGAGAGCAAACGAGTGTGTGTGTGTGTGTGTGTGTGTGTGTGTGTGTGTGTGTGTTTTGTGTAAGTCTGCGTGTGTGTGTGTCAGAGAGAAAGAGAACGGCGAGCAGCAGCTGCAAGCAATGAGTGAAAGTGAGCAGAAAAGCGCACGTGTCTGTAGCGCCAGAGCCCCAAGTCGTGTGTCAGTGCCAGCCCTATGTGTTTGTTTGTGTGTGTTTGTGTGTGTGAGTGAGTGTGTGTGTGTTTGTGTGTTTCGGTGCCTGCCGCCTGGAAATGACGAAGCAGCAATGGCAATGGCAACAAGAAAAAAAAATGAAAGCCGAAGGAAAAGCGCACAAAGCGCACAAGAATCTGTTATACGAAAACAAAACCAACATCTACACACACAATCACACACACACAGACACACACTCGCACGCACAGTTCGCGAAAGATGAGAAAGAGAAAGCAAAACGAACGGAAATTTTTTAAGTAGCGCGCGGCATGGCACGAATAATGCGAACAATGCACACAAAGCGTTAGCATTACCGTTAGGTCGACGACAGCACACAAACGTAAACGCAAACGCGATAAATGATGGGAAACGCAGCAGCCGCCGCAGGCAACAGCGGCAGCGGCAGCAGCAGCAAACGGGCATTGAAACATTAACAAATGTGTTGCATAGTTTGCGGCGCGTGCGAAAATGTTGGGTTGAATTAATTTAATTTTGTGAGAACAAAACGATAATTAATGAAATATGCACAAAGCGGCGGTCTAGAGTTAAATGGACACATCAAAAAATACAAGATGCTAACAGAGACATGAAACTTGCAATACATTTTCGTGATACCCATACAAATTGACAAAAATTTTAACAAAGTTACGAAAGTTTGAATAATGGAGCCTTATACATTAGACTCAACCTTTCAAACTCCTTTAACTCTTATTAAAACTGGACCGACTTTTACATTAGAGAGTATTTATGCCATGATTTGTTCCCATAACGATTCTACACTTAAATTATATTTATTTTTAAAATAAAAATTTTTTTTGATTTATTTTTGTTTTGGAAAAAATCACATTCTTACTCATTATGCAAAACTAAAAATTCCTTTAAAAATTTAGAATTGCGAGTATATGTTTTTAATCGTTTAATCGTAATTAGTACAAAAAAAAAACCAACATTAAAAGTGATTCTAAGCGGGTCAAATTTTTGGTCAAAAAAAGCGCTCGGATCCATAAGTCCGTCAGTTCAATATTTTTTATTGGCTTATAAATACTTTTTAGCTATTAAGATAGCATGATTTAAATATTTATAACTTAAAATAATACTTCAACTTATTTCAGTTTAATTTTATTTATATGTTGCGCATTTTTATAAAGTTTTAATTAATTAAACGCCACCGTCGCTTACCATAAGTGCCATTCGAATACTTGAAGTTTTATTAAATATGGCTCTTTTATGAGCAAAATTATTTTAATTTAAATAAAAAGTGGTGCACAAATATTCGCGTGAAGTGTTCTTAACTTCTCTACTTATAGTTTTTAGGTACACAAAAATGGCTTTTTTTTAATTTTTGCATATCTTAACAAATATGCGTAACACTGACTTTAACTTTCTTAAGAATTTTTAAGATGATTTATGTGATCCACAAGTGAATAAAACGCTTTACTGGCATTTTTCTGGCAGCTTTCTTTGCTCTCACTCTAGCCTGACATCCTAAGCCGCCAACCCCTTACTTCTGGCCAGCCCCTAGAGCTAGATCAGCACGTATGCTGGCCATCATTTAGTGGGTGCAACATGCTGAACAGCTATTTTCAGCTGCTTCCCGACGCCAGCTAGCTAGCGGTATATATTTAAATAATTTATGATGCCGCTCTGCACAGCTGAGCGGCTTGGCGCCGCATGACATTGCCCCGAATTTGAGTGGCATGCCCCTTGGGCTTGCTGCGTGCACGAGTCTGGCAAGTTTCGCACAGTCCACCAATCCCCGCAGTCCCCACCACCCAGCACACTTTAACAGCAGCTGGAGCTTCCTTTTTTCTGCTGCTTGCAGCTGCGTTGACAAATTTCGCTTTGGGTCGAGTTTTTAAAGCTTGCGTGATTTGTGGCACGTTTCGAGTGAGCTGGCAAAAGCCGCAGCCATTACACAAAGTGCATTTTTGTGAGGCAGCCAGCGATGGCAACAAAGCCACGCGAAGTTCTCCATAAGCCACAAATGTACAGGGGCTCATAAAGCATTCGAACAGGCGGTCCAGCTGAAGCAAAGCTCCCGTTGGACGGCAGTTGCATGGCCACGCCCACATCGTAAGCCAACGTAAAATGACAACAAAGAAAGGCTTTTGCGGTGGCGGCAAATAGTGAAGAAGAGGAAAAAGAGACAAGTCGCACAGCAAAAAGTAATAAAATCACAAATGGATGCAGCGCAAGCTGCAACAAACGAGACGGCACTAAGGACTGAGGGTGGCCTAAGGACAAGGGAGCGGGGACGAGGGGCAGCGCTAACATAGCAAACAACATGAACATAATGGCGAATGGCTGCAGCTACATTTTGGCCAGGCTCAGATGCCGCTGCAATATTTGGCACACTGCTGACGTCAGCGTCAGCGGCGATGCCAAAAATAAAATTGCAACAATGGCAACGCCTTCAAAGGGGGGCGTGCTGCAGAAGGGGGCACGCTATTGTTAGACAAAAAGTGACAAGGCAGGGGGAAGGCAGGGCTGAAATACACTGGACAGCAGCTCGAGCTAAGTTTGATAAAGTTGATGTCCACACCATGAATACAATGAACAGAATATGAAAAAGCAAAATATGAAAAAGTAAGCAACAATTCAACTAACCCAAGGATTTGCGCCTCAGCTTTTTTTTAAACAGAAAAAGCATTTTCACAAAGCATATTTTAATGAGAAAAATACAATTTTTTTTGTTGGTAGGTAGAATATTAATTTAACGGCTAAAAAGCAATTTAATATACAAAGAGAATGAAAGAAATCAAGCGAAGAGTGATAAGGAAATTTTGTAGAGCAAATTGAAACGTAGACATTTTTTGCAGTAGAATATTTTTCTCTTACTTATTTGCTGTTAAAATTATTGCTAAATTGAAGACTTGAAAAGTGCTCAAATAAAGAAAATAGTACTTTATTTAATTTACATTTAATGTATATTCATGATGCAGATGCAAAACTAAATAAAACTTCGTATTTCGTTTTATTGTGTGTTTCTAAAGTAAAAGCAGTATAAAATTAATTAAAACTTATTTGGCTTTGTTTTATAGTTTGCTTCTTTTTAACATCGCTTACAGCTTTTGCAATCAATGAATAAATATATTAACCCTTACGTAAAAAAATTTACGAATGAAAATTTCGATTTTATTTTTGAGAAGAGTTTCTAATGAAACCAGGAGTAATACGAGAAAAACATTAAGTCCTATGAATTGTTTGAAACCTCAAAAATCTATTATCTTGTTTTTTAATTGCTTTACGCATACCACTAACATAATAACCCATAACTTTTTACATATAAACTAAAGAAAATAATACAATTTGTGTAAATATATATAGTTATAGAAAAACTCACCCTCATCTCGAACATTTCCCATGAGTATATCGTAATCCTTGAGATCCGCCGTTTTCATCAGCGTCATAGGATCTGCTGGCAAGAAGGCGCCGTCGATTGTAGGCGCCGAAGGGAAGCTGAGTATGCCCGAGTAGGAGTTCCACTGCTGCACTGATATGGTCTTGGCGTCCACGGCACGCATGCAGCTCATCACATACGCAGGATTGGTCTGTGCCAAGCAAAGGAAATGGCTGATAGATCGAGAGAAATAGTTTAGTAATCGATTTAAAGTCACCTTCAGCAGAGTCGCATTGCAGTTGCAGTCGTTGATCAGGCTTCTGCCAATCTCCACGGCCTTCTCTGACGTCATGTGGCTCCAGGGCGCGTTCATGGTGCCCGACTGCATCATGCCGCGCTTGACCACGCCCCTTGTCACCGGCGACATGAGCTGTGCGTTCACCGAACTCGAGCCCGCCGACTCGCCAAAGAGCGTCATCCACTCGGGATTGCCGCCAAAGGCGTGCGCATTATCCTTCAGCCAGCGTATGGCCAAGGCCTGATCCCACAGTCCCACATTGCCCGGCGCCTCCTCCGCGAACTCGGCTGGCATATCCGGCGCCAAGTGCAGGAACCCAAACGCGCCCACGCGATACTGAAAGGAGGCAACGATCACATTGCCCACCGCGGCCATGATGTCCGCATTGTAAATCTCCAGCGTGGCCGAGCCCGTCATGAAGCCCCCACCATAGATCCATATCAGAATGGGCAGCCCGTTGGTCGTGTTCTGCGGATTGCCATTGTGAATGAGATGATCCGTGTCCGCCTGCTTGTTGCCCGAGTGCTGACAGTTGCACCGAAAGAGAAAGAGTAAGAGCGAGAGAAAGAGAAAGAGAAAGAGAGGGGGTTTGTTAGTTAATAAGTTAACAAAAATCGCTTTAAGACTGTCGATATTACCTCGGCTCCATTGGCGCCACGTCCATGCCGCAGACGCGCCTTTGCCGGCGCCCAGACATTTATATACAGGCAGTCCTCCGATACATTGGTATTGGGATTCCAAATCTCCTCGCCGGAGAAGCCTGGGAAGTATTCATAGCTGGGAAATGCAAACGGAAAAAGGGTTCAGTTGAATCAATTGCACATCAATCAATCGCCCAGAGCCTACTCCACGCTACACTCTGAGAAAAAATCAATTACAAGCGAGAATCCATTACCGAGAAGCCCTTTCATATTTTCAATATTATTTTCAGAACATTTTTATATTAATTTTGAATGTCGTATTTAAATAAAACATGAACAATTTTCTCTCTTTTTTTTTAATATTCATCACATTTTGTGTTGTGTGCCAATCAAACCTGATTTGGGTAGCACGTTGTTCCCTTTGAGTGTAGCTTTGAGGCTCGTGCCAATTACGACAAAGTAACCAGCTGTGTTATTTATTTTTATTTACGCTTTTCTGATTTGCCTATTTTACTTTCGCTGTGCCATTTTTCGAGGGCACACACAGGCACACATGCACACACACAAATATACACTAGACCTCGCCCCCCTTCTTTGGGCTACATAGTTCGTTTGCCCTATAAATGTTGAATCCCTCGAATCGATATATACAACAAACACATCAGAAACTGGCCACAGCGCGTTGCTCTCGCTGGTTGCGAGTGTGCTTGAGTGTGATTCAATATATTCATATCCGTTTGGCTCGCTTTCAGTAGGTGTGTTTGGTTTCGTGTCAATTGAAATTAACTTTGCCACTTCGCATAAAAAGTAATTTATAGCAAACCGGAAAAGGCGATTCTGCTTTGTCTCCGTGTCTCTCTATCTCGCTGTCCTATCTCTATTTGTATCTCTATATTTGTCTAATTTCCCGTAAGCCACACACACACACAAACACACACACTCTTTGTACGCTTGCGGCAAATGCGAACTGCTTTTGAAATTCTTTGGACTGATTTATACTAAAAAAAGAACTGAGTTTTAGTTAAAGCTAATTGATTTATGCTAACTGAAAGACAACATACGAGTACTTCGTTGGCTTCTTGTATACTTAAAACTGACAAAGTGAAGGTAAACTGGTGAAGCATTTCGGAAATGCTTTTTGTTTTCTTTTGTTTCCTTATTTATCGACCAAACTGAATGCCATTTTTGGGAACGGGCTCTAAAGTGTTGATGTAATTGTGCGAACAGTCTACTTAAAGAGCTACTAAATTCTGTTGTCTGCATATATAGTAGTATATAGTATGTCTAATTCTGTTTTTCTGTTAAGAAATTCTATCAAACAAGTAAATGCATTATTTACTACCCTCTAAAAGGTTCCTTAATTAACTAATATTTCAAATCTTCCTTAAAAATAATATTTATCTATATAAGTTAGATAAATTGTGCCTCTGAAGGTAGCAGAAAACTTATTTACAAAAAAAAAAATGCAATTTTTTTTACAAAAAAAAAATACTTCAAAAAATTATGCTATACATTTTTGTACATTTTTGAAGCAATTAGATTAAAATACTTTTCCATTGCTTACAAAGTAAAGTTAGAACAATGGCCGCATTGTTTTTTGCCAGATTACAAACAAATAGAGTCTGCGTTGAAGATACTAATATTTAAGCTTTGAATATGTAAAATAAATTTTAAAAACGTTCGTTAAAATAAAATCCTATTTCTTGGCCAAACAGTTTTGCACAGAAAAATATTTGGTTTATTTAATAATGCATATATTTTTAAAAGTCACTAGAATTGACAATTAGCTGACAACAAGGGAACAAAGAAAATGAATTTCCTTTTATTTATTTTAAGTCCTGCCTATTGTTTATGCATATCTTCTGTTCGAAAATTGTGCATAGAAGTTTCAATTTAAATTGACACTGCACTAAATATATATGCTCCCTGAGTAAACTATGTCAGTCAACTCTCAGGCTTAAACTGTGCATATATATGATATTCACATACTATATGTATGTATATATGTATATATGTGTATTTTCCAATTTGGCCGGCTTAAATGCTTTGCACGGCTCTCGCAATGACGTCACTAGCAACAGTTAGGTCAACAGCAAATGGCATCCGGGGGCCGGTACCGAATTCTAGGTCAACTACATCTGCAGAACTGCAGCTTGCAGGCAGGACCGCCGCCCCACCGATAGCCCAGGCAACCAACTTACCGCTCCTGAACGCAGGTGGCCGAGAGCCGGGTGGCGTCCAAAACGCCGTGCCAGGGCTCCGCCGGCACCGGCTTGCGAAAGCGTAAATCGTCGACGGGCGGCTTGGCGTAGGGTATGCCCGTGTAGACGTGCACCTCGCGCCCCTGCACCGTCACCGAACGGCCGCGCACCGGGCCGGAGCTAGTCTGCACCACCAGGCGATCGATGACGCCGCAGACGCAGCACAGTCGCAGCGACAGCACGAACAGCGCGGCGGCCACCGAATGAAGACTCAGTCGAGAGACCATTTCGCGGATGCGGATGCGAGTGCGGATGCGGATGCGGAGGTTGCGGAAACTGCTAACACGAAAATTGCGTTTGCGAACCGCGTGTCCTACTTAGCGGCGTGTGACGTCACCTCGTTGCAACTGCCACTTGCCACGGCTTTGGTTTCTGTGCTTTTTTTTCCTGTTTGTTTTTTTTCAGCGTTTTCCGTGCAGATTTGGATTGGATTTTGGGTTTTGGTGCTTGTTGCTGTCGTTGCTTGGCGGCTTTACAAATTCTGTGCCCGGTCTGCGCTCCGCCTGCGCTGCCCCCGCTGCAGCCAAGCGCAAATACTTGTCGCACTCGTTGCAGTTGCTGTTTGTTGTTGCCCCTTATCCTTATTATCCGGTCGTGTTTGTGTTTGCCACCGCCGCTGTTGTTGTTGCTGTTGTTGTTGTCGTTGCCACTTGAAGCTGCCGTGTGGACTCTGCACTACACATGCTTCCAACACTCCACGCTAGCTGTCTCTTCGTCTGTCGCCTCTCACTCTCTCTCTCTCTTTCTCTTTCTCCCTCTCTTTCTCGTTTTGCCTTCCTCTCTCTCTCTCGCTCGCTGGCTTCCTCTTTGTGTGTCTGTCTGGGTTTACTTTGACTTTTTGGCTTTTGTTTCAGCTTTTAGTTTCCAGTTCTATTTTTTTTTTTTTGTGCAGCTGTTGCACTTTTGTGGCGCCTCCCCGTGCCAGGCTCTATTGTTTGAACTGCAAATAGAAAAGGCATTAAGTTATTTGTCTTAGTTTCCCCAGTTGCCACAGTTGCCACAGTTGCCGCAGCTGCTACAGCTGCCTCGCTTGCCTTAATTCGTAGTTGCTGCCACAAGTGCATGTTGACTTGCTTCTGTTGCCCCCATTTGTGTGCTACAATATTTAGGTGTGTTTGCCTAGCGTGTGCGTGTGTGTGTGTGTGTGTGTGTGTGTGTGTGTGTGTGTGTGTGTGTGTGTATTGCATGTTTACCACTCAAGCAAAGATGCAATGGCGAAAAGCAACGAAAATTGGAGGCTGCCACAAGCTCTGGTCTCGGCTCGCATTCAAAGTTCTTTGAGTACCAGCTTTGCCACACACACCCCCCCACCCCCTCACTTGCTCATACACCTGCATATGTATACATTTATTTACTTATGTATATATTCACATGCTGTTACATATATTTTATATCGGGGCCACTCACAGCCACACTCAAGTGACGAGTATCGCTTTCTAAGGCAGCTGTTTCTGCATCCTTTGCAACATGCAACAAAATCATCAACTGTATATATGAATATATATATGCATATTTATTTTCTTATATTTTAACTGGAGAGTCACTTAACTTGTTAATTACAGCAACATTAAACTGCCTCCAAATTGAGCCCAGCTTTTGCTACTTGAACGAATTCCGGAAAGGATTCAACTCTACATATTAAAAACATAAATGGTGAGAAAACTCCCTCTCAAAAATAGAGTGAGACAGGTGCAAATATTTAAAGTATAAGCTTATCAAAAAAAAAAGAATTTCCCCAAAAAGCTATAATTAAAATATCTCGAATATAAAGAGAAATCATCGAAATGTGTTTTTCTAATGTTTAAAAAATTCAGGCTCTATAGACCAACAGATTAATAGTTAACCCACTACGCACTTCTTCATGCATTAGGCATCAACAAGCATACCTATCAGCATTATCATATATCGCTTTATTTTATATGATCGGTTGAAAATTCAGTTATATGAGCACCCTAAGCTCTGTAGTTGGAATCCTATTCTAATTATTATTTTGTAGATTGCCATAAAAACCATACAAATTGCTAGTCCCCGAATGCTGCACTGCATTCTATGAGTCTAATTGTCTCAGAAGCTGCAATTGTAGTTGGGGTTCGTGGCAAGGCGCATTAAGTATACGATTTGTTGCTGCTGCTGCCACGACATTAGCTGCCTCGTATTGGCTGCCACTGCCTTGTCCTTGAGGGCAGCAACTGCCTTGCATGATGACAGCCCATTAGGGGCTGTATGAGCTGCACCACATACATATAAACAAACACACATACATACATATATCCATATAGAAGGCTCCACTTGCTTCAACGGTCGCCATGCGACTGTCTGCCACTTCCTGGCGCCGCTCTAATTTAAATATTATTTTGCAGCGCAATTAAAGTGTGATTAAGACGAGTCCGCATTTTTCTTAAATTAAGTCAATCGGAATTCGTAAAACAAGCTGTTCGTGAATACCAGCTTAAAATTGCACTTGCTGAGGCTTTTTGTCACGAATACCCCAAAAGAGTCGAAATTCAACGCATTAAAACCTATAAAGCATATATATCCATGATCAGCAGCAAAAGCAAATACAGATGTTTGTACCTAATGAAATTAGTTTTTCACATTTCAATTGTCCGACCAAATCAGTAAATTGCACCACTATATCAGATAGCTCCCATAGGAACAATTAACCGTTTTTAAGGATATCGTAATCAAACTCAAACATATTCACAAAACACACAAAGCTACTATATAAAATATAATTTAATTAGTACATGTTCTATGTGCCTGTCAGCAAGGATTTTTTAAACTTTAGCAGAGCAACCCTCATTTTTCTTAGTCACATTAGCAACTTTGCTGAAGGAGGGGACAGTTTTGACTCAGCTTCAGCTGCAGGAAAATTCATTTCACGACGTTCTTTCTACTCCATATACCCTACATATACACTCCATTGAAGTGGGTATAATAGGCAGAGAAACCATCTTCGACCCCATAAAGTATATATATTCATGAGCTTGATCTCGGCAACCGCAAAAGCTATAGATCTGAAATTGGACTGTAGCTGTAGAACAGTTAAATATATTAGTTAAATATATTTTGCGGAAAGCATACGCAAATTTTGAAGATTTGCGGATTTTGAATACCGCCCCCACTCACTCCAACTGAAATGCTTCAGATTCTTAAAAAGCTATTCGAGAATTTGGATTTTATAGTGGGATTCATTAGTGTGTGTATGCGTTAATTTGTACGTAAGAATTAACAGATCCAAGGTTTCCGGGTATCTGCTAGTCGAGCGTTCCCGACTAGAGCCTTCTCACTTGTTTGTACTTGTTTGTGGCGGATTTTAGCCAAGTGTTGGCCAGTCGTCTGCTGCGGCTGTTGGCCTACAGATAAGGAGGCGCAAAGTGTCTAAGTGAATATATTCTTAATTTCTTGCGGTTGCAGCAGTTTTTCTGCGTCGTTTGCCGTTTCCACTTGGCAGTTTCACTAAAAACTTTTTCTTTGTAAAAATGCGCATTTTTTAATGGAAACTCAGCGACCGTTGGCCCAGAGGGGGGACGGTGGTGGGGAATTTAGTGAACAGCGTCAGTTTTGAAATTAAGTTTCATTTATTTTCTTTCATTTTTATGGCAGACAGAAGTTATGCCTTCAACTTTGGCTGTTTCAGCAAAATGTTGATTAAATTCCATAAAATAGAAAAAAATAAAAGCAAAGAGAATGAAAATTATAGAAGTATATACGAAAGACCATGTGACTTATATGCGACTAGTTTATGTGCTTTGTACTAGTACATTTTCATGGCAATGTTTAGCCAGAAAGGGAGAGTGAGGAGCACAGGCCGAGGGTTGGAGGGGGGTTTAACTCACGCCGCACAAATTTTAATGACATTCAAATTAAATTATAATTTTCAAAGTTTGCGGCGCAAAGCATGAGTATGGGGGTGTGGCGGGTTGGGGGTAAGGGTTAGGTAACCATAACGATACGATGATGATGACAAGGACGCTGGTGCCCAGGACCAGGTGAGCGGGTGAGGGGGTTGAGCAGGTGTGCGGCGCTGAATGGGTGGCAGTCGCACAGTCAGTTTGACTGTGCAAAGGTCAACTGTATAAGGGTTGGGCAGTCCCGCATACCCCCCACACACCTCCCCATTCACTTCGTCTATTTGTTTGTTTTGTTTGCGTTCGCTTTCAGAATTTTTGCGAATTTCGCCTGCTTAAAAGATACACAACGGCCAAAACGAACTCTGAAAGTCAAAGGGTAAACGAGGCAACGAAAACAATTCGGTTAGCATTCTGTACAGAGAGTTACAGATCCGCGAGGGGGGTGTGGGAGCACGATTCGGGGAACGGCCTGTTTGTGTTTTCGTTACTGAAAGTTGACGTTGCGCTTGTTTTCCCAGCTGGTGTATATAAGACCATAGTTTTAATTGATGAGTTGAAGAGGGTTGCCGCGACTGGCGTCACTTTATTGATAAATTGGCTCAGGTGAAAGGGAGACAGCTGCCTGTTATATATACCTACATATATACTCGGCCAGAGCCAGAGTCAGTTACATAGCTGACTTTCCGCAATTAGCCAATATTATGCCAAAGAAATCGTGTTGGAGCCCCCAACTTTCAATGTTGAATATTAAAGTAATTCTTGGAATTAATTTCGGCACAAGTTCCGCAGACATTCCTCAGCTTCTCTCTCACTCTATTTTAAGTGCTTTATTGTGTAACCGCAGTTCCTTTCTGAATTGGGCAACTGTAACTTTTGCCGCCAGTGTTGTTGGCTTTTGAAAAAATTACCATCGACTCGTCTCCGAGCAAGCGGTTATGCAGTTGACCTTTTGTGGCAACGTCGGATTGCAGCCATTAGCCAAATGTCTGGCGCCAGGTGAACTATAAAATAAATGCTCAGGCGTGGCTCAAATCGAAACGAGCAACACGAAACAAATATTTGGACTCGTTTTGAGCGCCTCATAAAATGAAAACAATGCCACAAGAAAGGAAACAACATTTTGATTTGGCATTTCGAAGAAATAATACCCTGTGGTAAGAAAAACAACAAAATTGACGAGTGACACAAATTACAAATTCATATTCACTTTTCGCACTTTAAAGTTATTCAAGCTCACTTTTGAAAACTTTATTTTGGGTATATATTCAAAAACATCACAGTTGATATTTACAAAAACTGAAATATATGTTAATAATGGATATTTTATATATATTTTCGGGATATATACATTTCAAAGCTCTGAATTATATGTTATTTATGTTGATAAAAATAATTATGATATATATGTTTCTTCTTGTTAATAAACTAATATATTTAAATATTTATGATATATTTATTTAAAGGGTGTCATTCTCCAGATATGCCAACATTTCGAATATCTAGCCAGAGCTGGTTAATTAGTTAGACTATTCGACTCTTTCCGACCATTCGATTAGTTCTTTTAAGCAATCGAAAGATTGTGTGTGAATTTTTATTAATATTGAATCCATTTGTAGCTCAATTATTTCTTTTCATAAAACAACAAAATTAAGTATACGTCAGCCTGACCAATGCTAAATTTAACATACGCAAAAGCTAACAAAAAGATTTTAAAAGATTTATATTTTTTGAATAAATGTTCCCGAGCTTAAGAAAAACTTGGTACTTCTCCTGGAATCCTCAATAAATCGATAAATATTAAATATAATTTTCATTAAAAATATATTTAAAAATCTTTAATAAATAATATCGATATAATAAGCATGATAGATCACAGCTATGTTATATTTTCCCATGTTTGTTTTATATATTTTTTCAAACAATAAAGCTTTAAATGAACTCATTGAAAAAGTTTTATGTAAAGTTCTCAACTGAAGTGAGATCCAACTGGGTAACGAGCGTTCCATATGGTTTTATTTTGCAGGATGCGGAATATGCAAACACAGCCATATGCACAACATAGCAGAAGTGGCCACGTGCGGGCTGTGCGGAGTGGGAGTAGAGGGAACTGTAGGAATTTACTGGCGCTTCGTTTTTATTGCTCGACACCGCATGTGGCGGCTGTGGACGCGGTCACAGCGGAGGCGCGGGAGATGTGACCCATCATTAAACAAGTGCCGCGTGGCTACGTCCGGCCACGACTTTAGTGGCACGGCGTCGCCACTGCCACAGCCGACACCACCGTCATCGTCACCGACACCGACACCGGCGCCGCTGGCGCTCGTTAACGCTGAGACGCTCAATTTAGTGCGACCTACGAGTGCTACGAGTATTCAGCTTTATGTACACCGCTTGCTTTCGGCTCATTTGAGCTGGGAGCTGACCTTGATGATATCACCAGCCAGCCACGCCAAGTCCAAGACACATGCGAATCTTGAGAGGTGTGTGTGAGTGTGTGAGTGTGTGTGTGTGTATTTGTCTTTGTGTATAAACCTAACTCGGGTCTCGAGTTACTCAGAGGTGTCCTGGTGACGCCGCCGCCGACGTTGCCGGTGCTGCACTTAAAGGCAGCATCGAGAGCGCTGACATTGAAAATCAATAATCAAACAAATGTGAACAAGCACCATTTTTGTTTGTTTTTTTTTTACATTTCTAGTTTACTTTTTCACAATGAGCGAGTTTCTATAAACTGGGCCAACTCAAGCTCCCCCGAGCACGTGCGTAAGCGGCACACGACCTAAAAACGTGCGACAAACTCTCAAATTTTGTATTAATGATATTATTTCATTTCCTTATTTATTTACCTACAATATCTGATTACATTATATGGCAATGGAATGAAATGATCATGATTCCTCAATGTGAAGGCAGTTGACAAATAAAATAATACTTTTGACATTTAAAGAAAAATATAAAAAAATGTGCGCTTTAATCAATTGGCAAGCACTGTCAAAATCTGGCCAAAATGAGAACAAAATTCATAGAAACGCGCTTTTAAGTGTCCCAAAATTAAGTTCTCAAATAATGACACAAAATTGCCTTTTTTATGATATTAAAATCAAGAATAGGTTTTAACTTGTTTAACATTTAATTATCTTTTCGGGCAAGTTCAAAGAGAGTCAACTGTCGTTAATATAACGGAGCATTTTCTAATTATTTGAAGCTCTAAAAAAATTTAAACACAGGCTAAAAATTTGTTTGATAAAAATTTGATATCAGATTTATAAATATTGAAAGACAGCTTAAAGATTTTGTAGGTACAAATTAGATATCAGATAGGTATCCCGCCGTTATAATATTTTTACAAGGAAATAAAACAACAAAATTAAGTATACGCCAAGCTGACCAATGCGAATTGTATTTATAAATACATATATATATATATTTATTATTTTCCCCGCACATCGTAATGATTATTAAGTGCCTTCTTTTGCTTGTCTTTCGCGCTGATTCTGTCAAATGTCAAATGTGAACTGCTGCTTTCATATGAAATGACGCAAGAAATGAAAGCTGCTGCTGCTAGCCAAAGGGCAGACGTACAATGTCAAAGCGTGACCCAAGCTGTGACGTCACAGATACAGTCGAGAGCATTATCGAAAACAAAAGAGCGCCGAAAGACGCCAAATCAGCAATGTGCATGGATGCTGGGTCCTTTCCAGCCCATAAAACGCCACAGAACCACAATGACACAATATCGGCACGGGTTGGGTGACTAATTAAATCATTCAGTTACCGTTACAGTTAAATTATATCAGTTACAGTATCATGGATATCATGTATACGCCACGTGCGACCAGCTGAATGCTCATTGACTAGCTTAATGTACAATGATGCATAATGATGCACTGCCTATATTACGCATCACTTGCTTTTCAGCTGCAATAACAACAGCAAATATTTATAATGATGCTGATGCTGATGCTGTTATGATGATTTAATTAGGTTTATAACATCACAAGAGTTTTAATTGGGTTGCTTATTATGATAATCAGTGCGTTAAGGGCAGCCCTTAGGGTGAAGAAGAGGGAGCGAGGGAGGGAGGGAGGGAGTCACCTCCAGCTCGAAGTTGGCTCGCTGATTTGTGTGCATTGGCCTCAGTTATTCAATTGAATTCACTCTGCACTGGACAGACAGATTATGGCCACAAATTTGTAGCTGTCGGGCATTTAAAAGGAAATTTAATTGGCATATGCTGTAATTATATATTTGTTTTGCAGCAATAATTACAATTATGCCTCTATTATTTACATATTTGTTCGGCGCGCTTGTCAATTAGTCAAATTCATATAATTGCCGCAAGTAAATCAACAGGGAATGAGCGAAAAACAAACCGTTCTTAATTTGTACACATTGCGGGGCTTAATTAAAAAGTTAATTAACTTATGTACACTCGATATAGCCAACAATATTAAATGTCTGGCATATTCGATACGCATTTAATTTCAATATTTAAGAACAACCTGATTTTAAAGCGAAACCCATACAAAAAATCGCACATACGCCACGTATTCATACAGACGCAATTGAACTTCGGCTTACTCCTTTCGCCTAGGCCTTACATTGGGTACTCTGGGTACTTGCTTTTATTTTACCCTTTTTATACACAAGCAGACATTTTAATCCCAGCACACACACACCCGAATACACACACGTGTGTGTATGTGATTATCGGTATGTAAAACAGCCGCCAGCTGTGGAATACATACGCCTTCCAACAGTGCCGAACACTGTATTACACTATTATTATATTAAATAAAGTTTTCTTTGGTTTTGCAAATATATACCGATGTATAGATAAATCAATATCGCTTTAATACTTGTGGACTATTTTCAAGCTAATCTGGGAAACATGCACTAGTTTTTTATTTACCAATTAAATACAAATTAAACTTGGATCAAAAAATCAACTTCATGTAAATAAAAGTAAGAAATTGTTTTCTTGAACAAATTCAACTTACACTTACACCAAGAAACACGTTCTGTGAAGCGTGGAAGAGAATGCAACTGAGTTTCAATAGAAAGAAACGAATAAAATCTAATGAGCCTGCAGTAGACAACAAATCGTGTTATTATCGCCAGGCAACGGCCGCAGGGATAGCTGAAACAGGGCCGAGAAATGTATAATAAAAGTAGTCAGCACAGAGACATATAGGAAGAAGAAAAGCATAAAACTAATGTGCTCTCTTTCTTTCATTGTCCCAAGCTCTCTGTCTTTTGGTCTCCCTCTTGTGTTTGTTTTGTCCGGCATTTTTTAGTTCTGCGTCGATGATTCCCCATTGTTGTTGTTGTTGTTGTTGTTGTTGTAATTGTTGTTGTTATTGTTGAGCTGTCGCCGCCTGCCGTCATTGTTGTCCTTAAGACAATGATGGCAACGCCATTCCAATGCCCCCCAAGGACATGCAATAAAATTGCGTTTTAATGCTATGCCAACTGCCGACGAATCCGCTTTTCTTCTTCTTTGTTATGCCCCTTCGAAAGATATTACAGAGAATTTCCAATCTAGCTAAGATAAATCTTAGGGTTACTAAAGCAACGCAAACTTTCATTAATATACATCGAGTGTGCACTTCTGTTTAAATACTTTATGCATACTCTAAATATTATAGTACACACAAACTGGTAACGCTAGAATATATACATAAATATATGTATATATATATATATATATATTTTTGTTTTTTGTTTTAATATTTTTCGTTTTGTTTTGTTGCTTTGCTGTTCGTGTGTCCTTCTCATTGTTTAATGACATTTTATTTGCATATTTTTATGGCAAATATGAATTTTATGTGTTGCTCGATTTCAGAACACGGCAGCTAAAAGGACAAATCCGCCAGCACACACTCAAATCTAAAGTGCGCCGTGCCCCAAAGGAGACGCTTGGCAAAAAATAAAAATAATAATAATAATAATATATATATATTTGAGCCAACGAAATCCCGTTGAGTAAAGCAAGCGTAAAATATTTTTGCTACAAAAAGGAAAAATAAAATTAAAAAAAAAAAAGAAAACCCTGAAAGAAAAGGAAAAGCAGGCAAACAAACATAAAAGTGCAAAACAATTCTCAAGTGTTTCACGCTTTAAGCTTTGTGCCTTTGTGCTCTTTATTTTTGTGTGATTTGTGCTTTGCTTTTTGTGGCATTGAGCAAAATAATGATATGCAAAAAGGCATAGAACGAGCGAAAGTAAGAGGAGGGGGCGAGAGAGAGAGAGAGAGAGAGAGGAGTGCATTCTCTGGCAATTGCTTATTCGATTTGAAAGCGCATTCAGAGCTCCCACGCTTCAGTTTACCATTGTTGGTTAATATTTGAAAATTGATTCAATTAAATAAAAGTTGAATAGTTTTTTCGAATGTAGTAGGGTGACAAGAAGTGCATGATATAAACAGATATATACAGATATACATATAGCTGCAACATCAACCCGGACACGGACCCGGGACAAATCTCCGCTTAATTTGTGCACTTTTGAACGAGCAAATGATTTGTCTCCATCCGCACGCATTTCTATGGACGGCAACTCGAATTGATGACGTTTGGATTGGATGAATGCGAAAATAGCTGTGAATGTGAATGTGAATGTGAATGTGCAACAAATGGTTATTGTGTGCGCAAATGAACGCTGCATTGTGACGGGCGTATTGTGGTCGTGGAGTTCTCTGACACGATGATGAGCATCAGCTTGCCACCACAAACGGAAGTCGACTGCAGTCCAATTCCAGAAGTGAATGACAATGAATCAAGAGTTTATTGCTTGGTTAGCCGCTTAACTCTCATATCAAGAGGAAATCCACATTATTGTCAAACACATTTGTTTAACGTATTACATTTACTGGCTCGGCGACAACTATAAGACCCTGATTAACTTTTGATATGTGACAAAAAATGTTTAAACACGATTTTCTCCAATCGAATTTTTAAAGTTCTTTGTGAGCAGATCGGGATTACGCAAATCCATGAACAATGAATTTTTAGATCTGGGAACAACCTATACTATTTATATAAACCTTTTTAGATTCGGAATAAAAGACTTTCTCAACACGAAGTTTGTTCTAGATTCATAATTTCAGTTTAGTATAATATTCGTATACGTAGGGAGAAGAGCATATTACTGAAATATATATTTTTCGTACTCATAATCTAGTTATAAAGTATCAAACAAAACTCGAACCCGAAACCTACCTAATAATATATTTTTTTATCAAATGCCTGAATGAAAATTTTCCACAAACAAACAATGTCCTTTAAATAAAGCAAGCAATTAAATTGTTATTGTATTTCTCTTTCTGTTATTGTATTTTCTTTTTCATAAAACAAATCCCAAATTTGAATAGATTGTATATATATATTTGAATATATTTGTGTATAAGCTATTTAGCCCCAAGGCATGTGAGCGGGAGAGGCGGCGATAGAAAGAGAGCGAACGAGAGAGAGACAGAGAAAGAGCAAATACAATTAAAAAGTATTTTTTGCTACTCGCTCAATTTCTATGCTCTGATTTATAATGAAAAATAAAACAAATAAGAAATAAACGAACGAACTAAAACTGTGGAAATGTAGCAAAATGATATTATTATTTTCTGTGTGTACGTACACATACATAAAGCCATATAAATCTCAATCTAAAATGCAGGCAGTCTCCGCACAACTCGTAAAACCCACAAAATAGATGACTACATGACATGGGCATTGCGTTTTTGGGCAGATTTTTGCAGTTTTGCCTGCGGGCTGTCCATGGAATATAAATGGGCCCCTGATTGCAGCCGGAACCGCAGAGCAGAATGGGATAGAATAGAATTGAGTAGAGTAGAGCTGAGCTGAGTAGAATGGAACCCGAATTAGACACGCAATCGCATGAGAGTGGGCAACTAATCAGCGTTTACTAAACAGCGAGATCATCATCATCATCGCCAACAACAGCATCATCATCGTTAGCATCGTTATGATATGCTGTGATATGACTATGACCCGTTGTAGTTGTTCTTGTTGTTGTTGAGGGGCTAAGTGTGATAAATCGACAGTTGAATTAAGCGAAATTTGTGTGTGCACAAACATTTTTTTTATATTTATTTTTACCATCTATCCTCCTGCAAACAATTATTACATTTTATAGTGAGTTAATATTGTATACAAACTGATCAATTTTATTACGCAGAAACATGACAAAAAAGAAAGTAAAAATATATTAAAAATGAAGAATTTTTTGTAATTTCGTTGTCAGCGTAAATGAAATAAAAGTTAAAGATAAGCAGCAAGGAACAATCAGGCACAAAAAAAATTTACTTAAGCCGAATAAAAAATGTGTCTTTTCATCAGAATTTCAAATGTGGTGTGCTGCTGTGTGTGTGTATGTGGGTACAGGTGTGCGCGAGAGCCGAACGAACGGAAGTTATGGAACCTACGTGCAAAAAAAAAAACACAAAAAACAGAGAATCACATATACAAGTACATACATATATTTGTGTATGTGTATATAAAATTTCACTTTCGCTGTTGCTGCTGCGGATGTTTTGACTCGCTTTTCTCGCGTTTTCGACAGGTAGCCCAAGCGGGCAGACATTGAGGCAGCCACCGCGACTCGATAAACCACCAATTCCTGCAGACTGTGTGTGTGTGTGTCTGTGTGTGTGTGTGCTTCTTCATATACACACGTATTGCCAATGTGTATATAAACATCTAAATTATGAATTTGTAGGACACTTTCGCCAGAGCTAGGCTCACATGTTTGTGTGTGTATGCGTGTGTGTTTGTTTGTGTGTGCGTGCGTGCTGAAAATTGCTAAAGACTTTACGGATCAAGGAACTCATCAAAAATCGTTAAATGCAAAAAAAACGGCATCACAATATTGCTCTCACCGTGGCAGCAGCCCACTTGTTAGGCAGCGCAACAGCAGCTTTAACTGGGATAACAATGGGCCATATAAAGGATTGCCTTACCTTGAGCCTTGTTTGCTTTCCGTACGAACTTAGAACTGAAGATATTTTTTTTTCAACTCTGCTGCGAACTACATCTCACTGTTTCAGCATTTTTTATTATATATGATTTTTTTTATTATTTTTATGCGTTTCTATTACTGTAAAAATGTGGAATAATTTTTTTTATAATTTTTTACTTATGCACTGCAGTTATTTTTTAAATTGATCTGCCACCAAAAATTTGATTTCCAACAGGACTCACACCAATCACTAACTTCTAGTCTTTATATATGGTTGTGCGTGTGTGTATATGTATTTCTGTGTGTGTATTTGTGTGTAAGGTAGAAATACACTTTTTGAACAGTTAATAGTTTTTAGTATTATTTATTGTGCTTTTTATTTGTCCCTTTTGCGCACTGAAATCAGCCGTCGATTCGCCGCTGGTATGCAGTTGCTCGCAGAGCTTCTGTTCATTACACGACGATGTCTCTAGCTAAACTGAAGTGAAAAACCATCGCAATGCGTACTTTAAACTGTCCTACAAAACACACGAACTACGACCTGCGCTTGGCATTTCTCTCTTGCCTCGGTTTCTCGAGCTCTCTCGCGCGGCTCTTTTAGATTAAGCTTCAATAGCGAGCCCTGCACAGTGTCTCACAAACGTTGTGCTTCACCTACCTAAACAAATATTTTTATGAAAATAACAATTTGTAGGAGTTTTGATTTAAATATCAACCTTATCATAAGGTAAACTAAATTCAACCTAAAAAAAACGTATCTAAAAAATCGAATTCTGGAACTTGACATTTGCATTAAATAATAACCTATTTTTTAACTTATGTTAACTAACGATAAACAGTTAAATTACATAGTTATTTTAGTTGTATTTTAAGACTTTAAATATATATATAAATAGAAATTAATGTAGAATAATTGGATAATTATAATCCATTTATTAATGAAACTCTACACTCCAGTTTAAGAAATTTCCAATTAATGCGCTTTGGCTGTGACTGACTGACTAAAATCATCGTTCACGCTTGTTAAGGGCGTCTGTGTCGTTTCTATCGCACTTGGACTTGGTTTACGGCGTTGTGCTCGTAACTGTTATACGGCAAGTCGTTTCGCTGTTTCTGTCTCCGGCTCTACGCCTTTCTGTATTATGGGCAGGAAGCTTTTTTTCGCATGCTCTCTTTGTGTTTGTTGTTTGTTTTTGTTGCCAACTTTTGGCAGTCGTCGACGCCGCTCTGTTCTTTGCCCCTCAAATTTTGCGGCTTTTGTTGCTTTTGTTGTTATTACATTTATCTCTCTCGCTCGCTCTCTTTGTCTCTGTCTGAACTTGTGCCTAACAAAATTTCATTATCTCTAGTGGCCGTTTGTTTATTTATTTCTCGAGCATTTTACTTTCGGTGGGGGAAGATGAACGGACTAAGAGGCTAAATTGTTCAAGCCAGTATATACATTACTATATATATTATTTTTTGCTGCTGCTTGAGCAAATGATGTCAGAGATATATCGCCAAAACATATCATTATATATATATATATATATATATATATGATATTCATATCTGCCTTACCTAACGATAAAACTAGCTTGCGCTTATTTTTACTGTTTTATTACCACTGTAAGGCCCCCAAAAATCGATCGCACGTTGTCCGGTTTTATTACAAACACACGCAGAGCTAAGTAACTGCAAACACACAAACACACACACACACACACTAACACAGGGCATTGGAATGATTTTTGTTTTTGGCAAACACAAACAGCAACGCTTTCAGCTGTTTTTTTGCGGCTGATTTATGCCAAACAAAATTTGTAATTTCGATTATCAGCTGTTGATTTGCGAGGCGCTGGGAAAACGCATCTATTCGATAACAGTTGGGGCTTGTGCAGTTATGCGACATTTACTGGGGATTGGGCCCAGTTCCATCTAGTATCGAATCAACAAACCGTTAGCCAGCAGACTCCTAACACAAATGCCGCACAAAACAAGAGACGAGGACGACGACTCACGACAGAATGACGAACGCTTCAATCGCAGCACTCGACGGCAGCGGCTGCGGCGCTAGTAACGGTCCAAAATAACAGCTGCAAAGCGGCGCCGACATCCGCGGAATACGAGTACAACAACAACAGCAACAACATTTCACATACTGCTCAAGGGTTTCTTAAAACAACAAAAAAATATTATGAAAACATTGGGCAGACGCGCCGAACTTTTGCTGTTCAGCTGTGCGTAAAAGCTCACACTACTTCTGCTTCTGTTATTATAACGTATAACAGTTTTAAAGCTTGCAGCTGTAGCGAGCTTTCGGCTCACCTTAAAGCTCAAGCCAGCTGCGATGAAACTTGCTATTCGAAATATTATTTTTTAATGGAAATATGAGTTTCTGCATTATGTATAAAAAGCTATAAATCAAGCTAAAAATCAAGAAGCTATGGCTTAGGAATAGTTATCGCCTAAGATAACTAGATCTCTTACTAAAGTAATCAAAAGTATCAAAAAAATTTGGCAGATCTTACGCTGTATATCTTCTTATATTTAACTGTCTAAAAAAAGTGTATATATATTTGATTAAATTATCTAATTCTCAAGGACATTACGAATATGAAATTCTCCCAATTTTTAACTTTATCGCACAATTTCGGCTTACGACATTTCACTGAGTTGTTGGGTTAGTCCCCAAGCTTATGCTTTGCATACTCTTAGGCGGCGAAAAGCTTTCTCGGCTTTACAGCTGGCAACGCTGTTCGGCGCTCGCTTATAACTTGTTGCGCCAGTTTTGTTTAGTTGTCGCTTACATCTCGTCCCAGTCGAACGTCGCCCCGCCCGCAACCGGCCCTCTCTAAGGTGGGTCTTCAGCGTTTTTTATTTACGTTGTTGCTTTTGTTTTCGCTTGCATTATTTGGCGTAGGTGCACATAAAACAATTTATTTATAAATTTGCCTATACGCATAAATTTTCTCGCACTCTTATTGCTGTAGTTAAACTCGAGTAAAATAATTCTGTATTTAACGCACACGCTGTTTATGAATTCAAATCTTTGATAACAATAAACTTCAAAAAAAAAAAAAAAAAGGCAGGGCCCGCATTTGCATAATCTAAAATGGAAAGCGTGAACTGATAAAAAAAACAAGTGCTTTTTTATTATTTTATTAGTTTTTAAAGTGTATTTTATAAAAAGTATATTTATATTTTTTCGAGTGTGAAATAAACAAAAAATATAGTTTGTGTTCTGTCTATTTTGTAATTTAAAAACCAATTTAAATCTTTAAATTTTTATATCGAACAGACTTTGACTTTAACTTTATTTTTGACTTTTGCACTTTATTTCGCGTATCATACGAACATTAAAAAAAGTAATTTTTAAACAAATTTTATTTTATTTATTTTTTATTTATCAAAAATAATATGAAACCAACAATATTTTAATGTTGTCTGGATTTTTGTATGTAAAACCCTCTAAATCTAAAATATCATTCAAAATTAGTTTAAAACAAATTATTTAAATTATTAAATTGATATTTATAAAGTAGTTTTATATTCGTGTGCGTCGCAAAGTTGTTAAGATAATAAGATGTGCATATTACTCAGACTGTTTTTACCTTGGTTTACATACAAAGATATAGCGTCATATCTACTTACGTCAGCGTTCACGAAAACAACGCCAAATTGGACGTTTCCATGTTTGTCGCGCATTTTCAAAACCAAATTCTGTTGCAAAAGTGAAAATCGAATTAAACACATTTTTAAAGCGCAGTTCAAGTCAATTTCTTTTTTATTTACTTATTCTATGACATATATAAACGTCATAGAATGCAACTTATAGAATGAGTTAACCCAATTAAAACTTGTTTTTGCCAGTGTCTGAATGAAACGCTTTCATTAGTTATCTTCCAGCTAGAATCGCATAAAGCAAACAACTCTACAGATTAAAATGGGTAATCCAGTGTGGTTCATTTTCTGGCTGCTTGTCTTCTGGTTCATCTCCCTGTTCGTGGCGTTCTTCTGCGCGTTCTTCTACATCATCATCTACACACTTGTCGTGTGCATACCGGGCCTGTCGGTAAGTGGGTGGGGGTGGGATATATACTACGATGACATCATCATTATTACTTAGTTGCCGACTGCGAGCCGCTTATCACGACATGAAGATTTCTATTCAATTACTCATGCGTATTTGCACACCAATGAACGGAACTAAGTCAACTAGTCTTATGATAAAACAACACAAAAAAAAAACACTAAAAGAAAACAAATACAAAAAGTACCAAACCTTTTCGCATAAAACCATAAATAACGAGTTTTTATATTCTACCATACAGGGCATATCGGATGTTTTGCTGCAGGGCCTGCAATTCCCGCATTATTGCGCCAAGGCCATGATGGACTGCAAGTCGCCATTCTAATAACTTAAATGTCGTTCATTATATAATCTTACGTGTAAAAAATCATAATTTTTCATTGCTTTTTTTATCATAAATATTAACTATTTAATATTTGTAAGTGGTCTTTTTCTTTATCTATCAAACTCGATGCGATTACGCCGAGATAAGAGCCAAACATGGTCACAATTACAACCGCGCCGGCTTTTGAATGGTCATGAATGGAGCCTAATACTAATAGAGTGAATAATAGTAATGCAATTTGCTACACAGTCTCACACTAATGATAATTGTATGATTTGAACTGATTCCATCGACTTTGTGTGCGCCGCAATTATTTGGTGGTCGAGGCAACTGTTGCGTTTTGCTGACTGCTGCCGGGCGCATCCGAAGCCGCTGCTGTTGCTGCTGTGCCAGGATCTTCAGGATTAGTGGACGCCGTCGTTGCGGGCAGCGTGTCTCGCTCGTTGATGGCGCGCAGCTCCAGTTCACCAATCAACTGCATGACCCGTATTTTACCTTCGGTAGCCAGTTTGGGTGGCAGCGCTTTGACCGTAGCGCAGATGCTGTCAAAGAAGAGATCTAGAGAGTCGCGTGGTGCCGACTCTATTGAGGTGAGGTGCTGCAGTTGATACGACTGTAATTGCCTGCCTGTCGCATACGACTGCATCTGCGGCTGACGCACTGGCGTATAACAGCCGGTGGCAATAGGCGTTATGGTCGCCTTCGAGGTGATCTCATGTGTTGGGGCGGAGCCGTTGGGTGCGCTCGTATTGGGAACTGATGCCAGCTTGGTCAGCGGTGCTGTCACCTTTTTAATTGTGATGCGGCAAGGCTGAGGCGCAACTGTCGCGGGCTGGCAGTGAGTTGATAATTGGGCAGCTGGTGTCAGCTGCGCATGAGGCATTTCATTGATAGTCACTTGCAAAGGCAGAAAATCCAGCATGCCCGAATGCTGGGAATCTGTTTGTGAAATACGACGTTTCATATCTGGCTCATATTCGGCGTCAGCATCAGGATCTGCTTCTGGGTCTGCCTCGTCATCATCTGGCTCGGCCTCGACCTCTGCCTCCGGTTCCTCTTCGGCATCGGCATCGTCATCTTCATCCTCATCCTCAGCCTCTGTCTTGCACAAAGCCGTGCCGAACTGCAGCGGCAACATGCTGTCGTCATCGTCGTTGTACTCCCACTTCACAGTCCCAGCCTGGGGCTGCGCATTGGACAGCATCGATTTGCGCTGTGCATTTTCAGAGTGCTTTATGCTGCCCTCGTGCTTCCCCAGATCGGAGCGCTTAGCGCTTAGCCGGCACTCACAAACGGCGCAGAACACAAAATGGGGATCCGTCTCATCTAATATGATCCACGGATATAAAGATTGGTATTCTGGCTTTGTTTTCGGTCGCGGATACTTTAACAACGCGCACGGCCTGCGCGGTCTGTACTCCGATCGCAGCGCATCGCTGTGGATTAGTCAAGAGTAGCTAAACTCTTCGTATGTGAAAAGATTATTAAATACTTACAGTTTTTCTTGGGTTAATTGTAAATTTGACATTGATTCCTGTTTAGCACAAATATAAACAACTCGTCTTTGGTGTGACCAAATGGGTAGAGCAAAAAATAACCACAAAAATAAAATACCAATATTATCAAATAATACCAAGTGACCAGTGACGTACGCTGCGAAGTAAAATGAAAATGATACACGCAACTATTTTTTTATTAACTTTCAATTTAATTTTCCTTCAATCAATCTCCATGTTACGCGGAATATCCACAACATATGGGAACTCTTCGCAGGAACTGATTTCCAATTTTTGATTTTTTGCACCACTGGACGAACTTTTGTCCGGTGCGACGCCGACGTTCGTTGCTTTCAATTGACTAGGGCTTTTTGTCGAATTACCTTTACCCGATTTTGTATCGGCCATACGCTCAGTGCTGCTGTCATTAACAATTTCAATAACATAGGGATAACTGTTCGATTTGATAGCCGGCATTTCCTCTTCACTCCGAGAGTTGTAAGGCGTGGCATTTTGATTTTCGTCGGGGTTTTTCCTATCCTCTGTATCACATAAACACCTGCTCGCATTGGAATCCGGTACTTCCGAACCTACAGGATCAGTTTGTCCATACTAAAGAAACCAACTATTTATTCTAAACCTATTCGACTTGTAGTTTTCTAAAACGATTTAAAATGCTTTGGATATAGCTCTCATGTTTTGAATTTTGCTCTTACCTAATCGTTTCCTAGTTTCCCTATTGTCCGGGGCATGAGAACCGCTGGGACCTGATCGGTTTTGGACCCCGCCAGAACGGTTTGAGGCCATCGGGTAATTGCGCAATTTACGTAGGAAATTTTCACGGGATTCAGCCCGCAAGCGATCAAACTGCTCGGTATGATTGTTCTTCCTGGTGGATTTGCTATCCATTATCCGGCGACTTCTGTATTTGCTATCATCGGTCAAGTTTGGGGGGACAGCACGTCTCATTCTTTGGTCTTCGAAGGGACTGTACCGATGATTCTGATATGGTTCAGTTGCAGCACCCGTTCGATAAGCCCTATACTCGTTGGCGATCATTCGACGGAACGCTTGCGGATCACGCTCCGCGGAGCGCCGCGAGTATTTAAAGTCATCGAAATGGTTGTTATACGATCGTCGATGCGGTCGAAAATCGGTGGCCGAAATCCCGTGGCCAACTGGCGTCGCGGTTCCAGAATGGCTAGTTCGCCTTGATTGATTCACATGGGAGGCAATCGTGTCTTCCCGCTTCTCCTCCTGCACGCCTGCATGATCGCCTTAGGCAAACATGGGCAATCAAACAGCACAAAAACATTATATTCTTACATACCTGGCAGCGTGCTGTCCTCGTTGTCGTTGTTCGAAAATGGTGGAAAATTGGCGGAGGTGAGCGCATCTTGGTACGTGTTGGGGCTAGTCGGGTAAGTGAAGGCAACAGGTCTGACACTCGTATCAGGCCCATATCTCGGGCCGTAGCCTGCGCCATAGCTATCATAATATTGAGTGGAAGACCCCAATCTATCCTTGTTCAGTTCCGGGAACCAAGCCTCCCACTGTTTGGAGAGTACACAAGGAATTTTTATATATATATATAGCCATGTCGGGCCACTATATCATATAGTTAATGACAAGAGATCGAAAATAAGATGTTATTAGATAACATCTTTTTTTATTTTTAAAGTACCCTAATCAAACTTGGCAATAATAAGAACAATTATGCTACTAGCATTTTTGCGAATTATTATCAACATCGGACATAGCCGGTCGCTCGTTTCTTATAATATCAAACATTTGCTTACCATATAAAAGATAGAGAACGCTATCAAGCAGGCCAGCATAAGTATTGCACTGAATTTAGTAAACTGTATGATCGTGAAAATGAATATCGCTGCCACAAACTCGACATGATGCACGCCCAGAACCTCCAGGGTTTGCCGTATTTCCGCAATTTTTATTGTTTGTAACCAGCTGATGACAGTCTGGACTGTATCAGAGACCCAAGAGGAAGGCTCGGCCATTCTGGTTATTGATTGAGGAAACTGTTTTAGGTATTAATGGAATGAAAACATTATCAATTCTTCGGATAACAATTTTAAAAATGCGCTCCTTTGAAAGTTTTTCAAAAGAACAGTTTTTAAAATAAATAAAATACTAAATAACGCAAGTGTGAAGTATACTAACTCGAATACTGCTGCGCACATTTTTTCTATCGAACACAATCGAATTATCGATAAATTCTCAAACAGCTGCTACATTAAAAATTGCAATAATTAGCAAGCTAAATATATACTAAATTTGGGATAGCAGTTAAATGTTACGTCGCACAATGGCCGAGTTTGATATTACTGCCGGCCTGCAGCACGTATTGAAGCGCATCGAGTCAGCATTGCAAAGTCGCCCCAAGGTAGAGATCACAATTGTACATCTTATCTACAAATGTAAAAAGTCTCACTTATCAGGAAATCAGCGCACCCAAGCCACTGCTGGTGGCCGTAAGCAAAACAAAGCCAGTGGAATGTGTAATAGAAGCTTACAACGCTGGTCAGAGGCACTTTGGTGAGAACTATGTGCAGGAGCTGGTGGAGAAGAGTCAGCACCCGGACATTGTAGCACAATGCCCCGAAATCAAATGGCATTTAATAGGTCACCTGCAAAGCAACAAAATCAACAAGGTGATTTAAGTGGCTACGTTAACTAGCTCTTACTATCTAAAATGGCTTTATTTCAGGTGATTCAACTGCCCAATCTATACATGATTCAAACCGTGGATAGTGAGAAACTGGCCAATAGCATAGATGCCGCCTGGGCGAAGCTGCAACCAGCTCCCACTGAGCCGCTGCGTGTACTCGTTCAAATCAACACAAGTGGAGAAGATGGTAAATGTCTTAAGCCAGCATACATCCATTCGCATTTATATCCACATGTGTTTATTCTCTTTAGTAAAGAGCGGCATTGAGGCCAGCGCTGCGCCCACTCTCTATCAATATATCAGAACTAATCTGAAGCATCTGCAGCCCGTGGGCATAATGACAATTGGCGCTTATGGGTTCGATTATAGCAACGGTCCCAATCCGGATTTCGTTTCCCTCATGCAGGTGCATCGAACCATTTGTGAGGTCAACGCTTTGCCAGCCGAATCGGTGCAGGTCTCAATGGGAATGTCCAACGACTACGACAGAGCGGTACGTAGTACGCTAGTGTTTTTGGCTGGCACGCTATATTCATGATGTTTTGCTTACAGATCGAAATGGGCAGCACTATAGTGCGCGTTGGCACGGCTATTTTTGGACATCGGACCGCAAAAGCATAAGCCCAAGGCAAACGAATGAATTGCTAGAGGAATGTGCACGAATCGCTCTCGCCGTGGGATGTTTCTCTATGTAGAATTCTAGCACAAAATGTTGTGGCAACGATTAATACAGTTGCTTCCCAATGACGTTCGTGTCGACCATATAGCCTAGCCAGATAGATAGCTAAGAATTGTTATTGGAAAAGCGCCCGTGTGCACAATAACAAATGAAAATCTTCCAAATTCGTATGTGTACCAAATATTGATATACATGCCCATACATTTAAGCACATACACATAGTCCTATGTATATACGCATATGTTGTGAAAATGTATGCATTGAAAATGATTTGGCTTATATATTTAGAAAATATTTAGATAAGCAAATGCTAGGCGTAGGCTTTTGTGGCTTTCTTGCCACATACATTTATATTGTTATTGTCATATTCCAAAAAATAAAATTTAATTTGTTTTGCTGTAAAATATTTTCTATTTGATGACTTTAATTTTTCGTCTGTCGCCAATTTTCTTTAAGAAATAGAATACTTTGGATTTAATTTTTTTTCTTTTGGCATCTTTTAAATTTGTTGCACTATTCTGCATTATTTTTAATTTGGCATACACTTAAAGCATCCATCTTGCAGTTGTAGGCTTTTTGTTTTTTGCTTGGCTAGAGGCCAATGCGTCTTCTGGTTACATGCCAAAATTTCAACGCTTTGAAATTGCATTGAAAATCACATTCAGAGCGGCAAAAGGTTCAATTTCAATTATGTCTGCGCGATGATTTATCAACGAATTTTTGGACTTGCAACGTAAGGGAAAAGTTTTGAAATTTTTAATTGTTTTTTCTTTTGTGTGAATTCCATTTTTATAATATAAAATTGACAAAATTAAAACCTGTAGAATATTTTTCAATAACAAAATGATAATTATGTTTTTATACATAGATTTAACAAATTTCAAAATTCGTCAATGTTTTTAAGATGAGAAATGATAGATAGCATAAATGCAATATATATGAACGCTTACAACGGACTTGAATTCGAGAACCAAAAACTCGACATATGTTATTTATTATTATTTTTTTTTAAATGGCTTACAAAATATTTTTACCCCAAATAAAAAGCTGTATTTTCTTATATGTAAAATAAATATAATTTGAAAGAATGTCAAGTTTATTAAAAACCAGTTTCACGAACCGAATATAGGCATATATAATAATAATTAAAATATTATCAAATAAGTTGCATTTTTAAATATTGTAATATTGTGCTCCGAATGTTTACCAAACTTTCTTTTTTGTATATTAAACAAAACTATTGTCCTAATTCCGGTTTTAACCAAGAAAATGCTCCACAAGTAAATCGAATGATAGACATATTGTATTGCATTGTCATTTAGATTCAAGCATATTTTTCAAATTCACTCGATACCATTATCAAGCATATATTTTAGAGGGAGAACATCAAATATATATGCTCAGTTCATTTAACTTTCGGATAAGTTAAACAATTAAATTTTCGTATAGTTATGCAATGTGCATGGAAAACGCAAACACTCATATAAAATAAAGTCGGATTTCTTTTCTTATGTATGCGATACAATATCTGTAAATACAGTATTTAGCTTTGAAATTCCATGCTCTCTCTCTCTCTCTCTCTCTTTATGTTGCACAATATGCAAACATTTTTAAAACAGAAAATGCCAGTCGTTGAAAATAGGCAAGGTAAAAGACGAATATGTACGTCGTCGTGTATATGGTCTATCTATATCTACAAAATGTCTATAGCGAACACATGTATTGGTAGGTGATATCAGAGCAAGAGGACACCTTTTCAAAGGCCTCAAGAGCAAAGATGAAAAAAAAACATAAAACAAGTTTGTGAATACTATAGCTGTAAATATGTATTTAGTAGAATAACAAGAGCTCGCATAAAGCGCAAGAATCTGTTCATATCACACCGAAATAAATTTACCAAACTGATGTGTATATACGCATGTATACAAAAATGTATATATACTTATGCATATACGCATTTCCCAAGACGTGAGAAACACAGAACTCATTTTCTCTGGCCGTTAAATTTAGATTTTGATTAGAGGGGCCCACGATGAGTAAACATTTTAACCAATCAAGCCGACTGGCCAATGGTTCACCACCCCCAGACCACTGTGCGCGCCCGGGCGAACCTCGCCTTGCAGATACTAAAAAAGGCAGCACGAATATGGCAGACACAGATACAGCGAAAGCGAAACGAACAGCTGCCGACCCGAAGGCGGCCGAATGACGAACACCCGAGCGCCCGACTGCCGAATTTTTGTGCTTTCGGGTGAAAAGCGCAAGAAGAAGAGACGTCGAAAAAGATCTTAAAACATCATTGTCTTGGCGATAAAATCAGCCATTGATTCAGTGTGCTCTGACCGCTCGACTCGATTAGACAACACATCAAAGTTCAGCACCATGGTAAGGACGCCCGGGATATTCTAGTATGGGCAGTACTAAAATATCACATAAATAATAAATGCATGGATCGATCGCTAAAAAGGACTCGCGTTTGATGTGCAGTGAATTTGTTGCATTCTAAAAGTTATTTAATCGAAACTGAAACTCGAATAATTGACATTAAAGTAAAATATTTAAAGATCAAGTGAATAACGTTATAAATAGTATCCATAAAGATTCGTTACTGTGCTGACCTCAATGACTCACCTGTATGTGGATTATTGTGCCAGTTGTATTTGGATATATCTGCATCAAATATGTAGTTCAATGATGAAACTCAAGAGAAACTATTTATGAACTTTGAATGTGTAAAGTTTTTCTCATTTCTAAAATATTCGATATAGACACGCGTGAAATTCTAAAAATGGATCGGTCGGAACGCAATGCTAGCGTAATATGATAGCTAGAGCGGGACGGATATAGATATAGTCGCTTACGTAATGCGTGTCGCGTATTTTTAGACAGTCAATGAATTGGAGAAAATTCCTTTAAAAAAATAACTTTGAAAATAATTTAGAAAACCAATTCACAGCACAATGGTACAAAATAAAAAATATCGAACTTTTATTGAAATCAATAATTGTCAATGAACAAACTTAAATATTTAATTAATTTAATTATTTGACTTTTTCGTAATTCTCCATCAATCTAGGCGGATGAGAAGAAGAAGGTTAAGAAGAAGAAGACCAAGGAAGAGGGTGGTACTTCCGAAACCGCTTCCGAGGCAGTGTCTGAGGCAGCAACCCCCGCACCAGTTGCCACTCCTGCCCCAGCTTCTGCTACTGGTTCGAAGAGAGCGTCGGGCGGCTCTCGTGGCTCGAAGAAGTCGAAGCGCGCTGGCTCCTCGGTGTTCTCTGTCTTCTCCCAGAAGCAGATTGCCGAGTTCAAGGAAGTAAGTTCACCAGATACGACCCGAACCAAATTTCCTGTGCCCGTGCCCGTGCCCGTGCCTGAGCCTGTGCCCGTGTCCATGCCTCTGCCTCTGGCTCTGCCTTTGGCAATTGCTTTGCCTATGCCAAGTCATGGCGCATTCATGACCATGCCCGTAACGCCAGCTTTATCGCACAAAGTCGAGCAACAACAACAAGACCAAATCACCAACCACCTCTCTGTCTCTCTTTCTCTCTCTCTCTCTTTCTAAATCTGCGCGCGTGCGTGAATCAGGCCTTCCAACTCATGGATGCCGACAAGGACGGTATTATTGGCAAGAACGATTTGCGCGCTGCCTTCGACTCCGTCGGCAAGATCGCCAACGACAAGGAGTTGGACGCCATGCTGGGCGAAGCCTCCGGTCCAATTAACTTCACCCAATTGCTGACCCTGTTCGCCAACCGTATGGCCACCTCTGGTGCCAACGATGAAGACGAAGTTGTTATTGCTGCCTTCAAAACATTCGATAACGATGGTCTCATCGATGGTGATAAATTCCGCGAAATGCTCATGGGCTTCGGTGAGAAATTCACCATGAAGGAGGTCGATGATGCCTTCGATCAGATGGTCATTGATGACAAGAACCAAATCGATACCGCATCCCTGATTGAAATGCTCACCGGCAAGGGTGATGAGGAGGAAGAGGAAGCCGCCTAAGCAGCAGCAGCCCCGTACACATCCTAACTCTTAACTCAGCATCCATTATTACAACCAAAAAAAAAAAACTTAAAAAAATCTTTTAAGATCGTCAAAAAAATAATAAACGTAATTAAAAGAAATGCTCGTTTTACATATGTAAATTTTAAATATTTATATAATCTCTTTTTGTTAACCAACACCACCACCAACAACAACAACAACAACAACACCAAATAACACTCTTAACTTCTTCAACAACAATTTGGTATCAAGAACAACAACAACAACAACATTTACCACGTATCATTTTAGGGATACTTTAAATCCAATTGTCAAAGCGCCATCTTGACAGCTAGTTTTCTAGTTTTAAATTTTACACGTAAAATTTATAAATAACTGAAATCTATTTTATTTAACAATACTTTTAAAATAGAATGAAAAAACCAACAAACAAAGAAAAAATTTCATGTTTATTTTAATTGCTGTTCGTTGAAGAACCACAGAGAAAAGAACGAAAAAAATATAAAGATGAGCAAGCGCTGTGGTTGCACCACAGTCCAGTGTCCAGTGGGTAGCTAAAAATATATATGTTGTTATATATATATATATATATATATATATATATATATTTGAAACAATAGGTGGACAGACCTTGGCCCACATTTTGTTATAGTTAATTATTTTGCAGGTTAAGGAGAGAGAATCAATTATTTCGTTTACTCTAGGTTACTTTCATCTGAGAGTCAAATATTTATCTATCTAAACACAAAATATACTACTACATTATATTATTATGCATATCTCTATCGTTCGTTAAACAATTTCAATATTAATATTATCAAATATATCAAAATACAAAGTTATTTGCAAGTTAGCTTAATCGAAAGAAGAACAAACAACATTTTAAAGTTCATTCACTCAAATTGTTTTTATGCAAATTTACATAACTTAACCAATGAAAAATAGAAAAATTAATTCACATACTTTCTACTTACGAACTACCTTAAAGAAAAAAGTGTTTCAAGTTTATGCGTTCAAAAAAGTATCGAAAAGTTATTAAAAATACAAAAGTTGATTTATTTTTGAAGAGTTCACGTTTATGTTTTCTAACAACGGAATCGGCTCTACGCCGATCCATTTAGTTCTTAAAATGTATACCCATACTATACATATTATACAACATCAGGGTTTACCTCGAGTTTAAATTCGATTCGATGCCCTGGTATTAGGCATATGGCGAGTGTCGTTTATATGTAGATCAATTTAGATTTCGAGGCCAAAGTAACCTTCATCCCCGCACCAACACCCACCCGCTCGGACAGAGGTAACTACAATGAGTCCTCATAATTGCCGGGTGCATCAGTACCAGAGAAGTGGAAAAGATAAACAAATAAAGTAAAAGCAAAGAAATATGCAAAAGATATAGTTGAAGCAAACATATCTAGTAGTTTTGACATAAACAATACACAATCATTAGTACTAAGGCTTCATTCGGGAAGCATTAGCATCACTTTACACTACTTATGTACTAAAACATAAAAAAAAAACATAAACAATCTATAACAACACCGATTCAATTCAATATGCAATAAGTTGTTAAGTGCGAAAATCTTTACTTCAGTATAAAATTAAGTTATATGGCAATGAAAAAATATCTAAAAAAAAAAACAAAACAAAGAATAAGAAGTTTTTTAACCCGGTCAGAAATATTAAAAAAGAGAACTGTTTTTATATAACAATGATGATGATGATGATGATGTCGAAGACTTTCATAGAATAAAGAAAAAGTGAGTCGTCTAAAACAAGGAAAGAAATTCAATGTTGTTTCATTATACTCGTTCAGGAAGTGAAACTATCGTATACCACGAATATCTACATATATCTCAAACAGTTTTAAAGCTATAGTCACCAAATTTCAAAGGTAGATAATGCCCAGCCACGTCCCGTTCCACCACCGCATATAGCATGTGACAAATAAAATCGATTGAGTACATGAGTGAATGCAAAAAATCAAAAAAATTTTATTTTCGAAAATTTTATTTTCGTAAATATTTTGAATGTGGAGTCATATATAGAACAAATCATGATCAAAATGCCATCAAAGGTTAAAATCGGATCACTTTTGACAATTTTATGGGGGCTTGATATATGGGAGCTATGGAATCTGACAACTTTACATGTCAAAATTTTTGTCGATTTTGGTTTGATTTTTGACCAAAAATATGACCCCCCCAAAATCACTTCCAATGTTGTTTTTTATGCTAATTGTGACAAATAAAATCGATTAAAACTATAAATTCGCAATTCTAAATTTAAAAAAAAAATTTTTTCCAACATTCACAAGGGGGAGTACATGCTTTTTTGACCAAAAAATTCAAAAAAATTGTATATCCGAAAATTAATATATTTTGAATTTGGAGACAATATAGAGGACAAATCATGATCAAAATGCCATCAAACGTGAAAATCGGTTCACTTTTGACAAAGTTATGGGGGTTTGATATATGGGAGCTATGGAATCTGACAACTTTACATGTCAAATTTTTTGTCGATTTTGGGATGATTTTTGACCAAAAATTTGACCCCCCCAAAATAACGTTCAATGTTGTTTTTTATGCTAATTGTGACAAATAAAATCGATTAAAACTATAAATTCGCAATTCTAAATTTAAAAAAAAAATTTTTTCCAACATTCACAAGGGGGAGTACATGCTTTTTTGACCAAAAAATTCAAAAAAATTGTATATCCGAAAATTAATATATTTTGAATTTGGAGACAATATAGAGGACAAATCATGATCAAAATGCCATCAAACGTGAAAATCGGTTCACTTTTGACAAAGTTATGGGGGTTTGATATTTGGAAGCTATGGAATCTGACAACTTTACATGTCAAAATTTTTGTCGATTTTGGGATGATTTTTGACCAAAAATTTGACCCCCCCAAAATCACTTTCAATGTTGTTTTTTATGCTAATTGTGACAAATAAAATCGATTAAAACTATAAATTCGCAATTCTAAATTGAAAAAAAAAATTTTTTCCAACATTCACAAGGGGGGAGTACATGCTTTTTTGACCAAAAAATTCAAAAAAATTGTATATCCGAAAATTAATATATTTTGAATTTGGAGACAATATAGAGGACAAATCATGATCAAAATGCCATCAAACGTGAAAATCGGTTCACTTTTGACAAAGTTATGGGGGTTTGATATTTGGAAGCTATGGAATCTGACAACTTTACATGTCAAAATTTTTGTCGATTTTGGGATGATTTTTGACCAAAAATTTGACCCCCCCAAAATCACTTTCAATGTTGTTTTTTATGCTAATTGTGACAAATAAAATCGATTAAAACTATAAACTCGCAATTCTAAATTTAAAAAAAAAATTTTTTTCCAACATTCACAAGGGGGGAGTACATGCTTTTTTGACCAAAAAATTCAAAAAAATTGTATATCCGAAAATTAATATATTTTGAATTTGGAGACAATATAGAGGACAAATCATGATCAAAATGCCATCAAACGTGAAAATCGGTTCACTTTTGACAAAGTTATGGGGGTTTGATATATGGGAGCTATGGAATCTGACAACTTTACATGTCAAAATTTTTGTCGATTTTGGGATGATTTTTGACCAAAAATTTGACCCCCCCAAAATCACTTTCAATGTTGTTTTTTATGCTAATTGTGACAAATAAAATCGATTAAAACTATAAATTCGCAATTCTAAATTTAAAAAAAAATTTTTTTTCCAACATTCACAAGGGGGGGTACATGCTTTTTTGACCAAAAAATTCAAAAAAATTGCATATCCGAAAATTAATATATTTTGAATTTGGAGACAATATAGAGGACAAATCATGATCAAAATGCCATCAAACGTGAAAATCGGTTCACTTTTGACAAAGTTATGGGGGTTTGATATTTGGAAGCTATGGAATCTGACAACTTTACATGTCAAAATTTTTGTCGATTTTGGGATGATTTTTGACCAAAAATTTGACCCCCCCAAAATCACTTTCAATGTTGTTTTTTATGCTAATTGTGACAAATAAAATCGATTAAAACTATAAATTCGCAATTCTAAATTGAAAAAAAAATTTTTTTCCAATATTCACAAGGGGGAGTACATGCTTTTTTGACCAAAAAATGCAATAAAATTTTATTTTCGAAAATGAATATATTTTGAATGTGGAGTCAATATATGGGACAAATCATGATCAGAATGCCTTCAAACGTGAAAATCGGATCACTTTTGACAAAGTTATGGGGGTTGATATATGGAATCTTTTGCTTAAGAACGTGAACGAGTATAACGCACTCGGTATCGCCCGACTGCAATGTTATTGTTTATATACGATGATGCAAACAGCTTTTAGGCAAAATTAACGATTAATTTTTAATTCAAATAGTGTTCATTTTTATATTATTGTTATGTATGCAGTAATTTTAAATATTAACGGTCACTCGCACAATCTAACAAATATCGATACATAGCTTAATCCTCGTGTATACCATCTCTAATTAAGACAGTACATGTGCAGTCCATAGCCGAATAAACCCACATTAGTGGTCAGCTCTAAAATACGCGCTCAGAACAGAACAGTTATGGATTCCGTCATAGTCAAATTTGATTGTGTAAGTTCTTATATATTATAAATCTAAGATCGATTTGTCTGTTTATTTATTTATAAGCATATGTATAATTTTGTATTAGGTTTTCACTTGCCATCCAATTGGATCTAAACTAAAAACAATTTTTTTCATCACTTGGTGGAGTATAAGAGTAGTATGAGTATAAGTGCTGTATAAGAGCGACTACAGGTGGCCACAGTCGCACAGTCGTTGTGATGAGCGAAGCAAAACAAAATCTCGTCTAAAGACAGACACAAGTCGAACTCAACACAGTTGGCCAAAAAGTGTTTAAGCCAACAATCGTGTTGTTTTCGACCAGTTTTCAATTGAGTTGCGACGTGTACGGTTTTTGCCCAGTGCGCACGCATGCGCTTTAAACTATGAAAGTGCCGAGTGCAACTGTGAAAACAACTATTTGGTAATTTCGTTTAGGCTTAAATAATCTAAAAACAAGTCTTAAGAAAGCAGCGGAAAAAGCATGCCGCATGGCACCCATCCGAGTAGGGCTACAACGCAGATGCTATGCGTCATCGTGGCCCTTGGGATTGCAACACAAAGCAGCGGCGGTATGTAAAAGTATATACATACATATATACTTACAAACAGAAACACATACATAGATACATGTGAATATAGTGCTGTTGCAAACGCGGAAAAGCCTTGTCGAATCACCTTCTATTCCCACGCATTGTATGCATATCCATCGAAAGCAAACCCACTTTACCAACGTTGCCTGCTGCACTTAAGCGAAAATGAAAGTACCTAGTAAAAGTGCTCTGGTTAAGTGTGCCCGACTTGGGGATACCCTCTAGACAGTTTCGCAGTTACTTATTTGCATACATACTGTGATTTAAACGTAGATCGATCCTAATAGAATCGATATTTCATGATTTTGAGAAACAGAAATACTGAAATATTGAAATAAATATTTATTTAAAAAAAAATTGCTATTGATCGTTTTATAAGATGGAACAGTATCCATAATACGATAATTTACTTCATTATGGTACAGATAATTCAGTGTGTGTTTATACGATCATGTCTACATCAGCTCTACTGGTCATGCTGATCATTGTAGCCAATGAGTACAGGGTATAAATACTACAAACGCGTTTGCCACATTGTAGGTTGTTATTTTTGTATTTTTTCTTCTGAGTCATCATCAATTTTGCCTTGTTCGCCTTCGTAAACAGCCGCGGCACAGCATCTGATCGCGTACATCTCGCAGCATGGGCTGCATGGCGAGATCACCTTTCGGCAGAGCAGCGCCGAGCTGGTGGAAATCCAGGCCAGCTTGGAGGCCACACTGCAGTATCCGGAGCAGGTGTGGAGCTGGGCGGTGCGACGCTTCCCGGTGGACTACAGCAACATAGAGCCGGATGAGCGCTGCCAGCTGGAGCATCTGGGCGCTCAGGTGCTGAGCTTCGACGAGGAACTGGACTACTTGGTGCTGCCGGGCAACGAGACGGCCACCTGGCAGCACAAGATGCAGCTGATCGGGGATCGTGGCATCTGGGGCAAGTCCCTCGTGCTGACGGAGATCAATTCGAACGCGCGCATCTGCGCCACGATCACCACGGTGCAGAGCTCCGTGGAGCACATGGCCGAGGCGCGCTTCAACACGCCCATTGCGGGCTCCGTTTACTTTCGCTGGTTGGCGCCGGCGGACGGCGCCAGCGGCGATACGCTGATCTACTCGGATCTGTATCACATCCAGGCACAGGCATCCAGTGCGCAGGAGGAGAGCCAGCAGTTCACGCAGCACCACTGGAAGATCTTCGTGACGGACATCTTCAAGCACGACCATCATCGCAGCGAGGACAACTGCAATTTTCTGCAGCTGGTCTTCGATCCGCAGGGCAGCGGGCCGGGCAAGGGCATCGGAGACTTGGACGCGCGCCTGGGCAGGATTCGGGTGGCTAAGAATGCACTCAGGACGTCGCAGCGCAGCGTCTTTCGAGATGCTCAGCTGGCGCTGCTACCCTCCGATCTGACCATACCGCATCGCACGCTCTACCTGATGCTCTATGACAATCAGCATCCGGACAACTATCTGGCCTGCACCAAGATCCGTCACGTTCAAACCCTGACCTACAAGTGAGTGCGATTCATCACACATATGTCAAGTGGGATTCAATATTCTGAACTCTTTGCAGAACGTTCATCAATTCGGGCGGCGTTAAGGGCGAGGTGACCTTCACACAGCGCTCCAAGTTTGATCCCACCTTCCTCAACTTCACGCTGTCCACGCCGCATGCGCCGCACGTGAGTCGCAAGTTCGCCGAGGATGTGGCCGCCTTTCGCATCCACAGTCTGCCGCCGACACCACAGCGGATCGGGCGGCCGGACTACTGCGAGACCACGGGCGCTCTGCTGAATCCCCGCGAGCTGCAGCAGGATTCTGTGCCGCCGCCGGGCTACGGCACTCAGGAGCAGTACGCTCTGGGTGATCTTAGCGGAAAGCTGCTGGGCCGCAACAAGCAGTACTGGCATCAGTACGTTCTGCCCGGCACCAGCTCCGAGCTGAGCGGCCTCTACTGGGATTTGTACCTGCCGCTGCAGGGCCGCCACAGCATCGCCCACCGCAGCCTGGTCGTCTACACCTTCAACCGCACTAATGTCCAGCACATTACCAAAAGCATTTGGGGCTGTTCCACGTTGAACCAGTACCAGCGCAACGGAGTGTCCCAGCAGCCCATGTTTACGGCGCAGGTGAGATATATATACCTATTTAAGTTATACTAACTAAAGCTATCTATATAGCTATAACGATTGTCAAGCAAGTTCGTGCAGATTTTCAATTTCTTCAATTCTGTAAAAGAACATTTGAAAAGAGTTTACAAAAACTCGAATTCCTTAAATATCTCACATTTAATATATGCAGTTTTATTATTTTTACATTCGTTCACGAAGTGAAAAAAGAATTTTGGCGAAAATAGGTAAGCTAGGTACTTGATCATTGAAATAAATATTCCTGTATGCCGATGTCAGATATATATTTTGGAGGAGGCTAGCCGGAGAAAATTCATGTATTTCACAATTCTGAGCTAGTCTCACAAAATTTGTCAGTTTTCTGATGAATACCTTTATGTATGGAGCAGAAAAATTTAAAAAATATCATCTTAATAAGGTAATACGCTTTAAAATGTAGGTTGATCAGTTCGAATGGGTATAAATAAAAACAAAAATCTTATTTTAAAATTTCTCAAATTTGTACAAAATCAATTGATAACAAATTCTTGTATGGCTTATATACATTTTTGCCCAGATCTTGCCTTTTTTTTTGACTTGTATCATTCCAATTTTATGCTCCCGACATAGGTGCTCTTCCGCTACCCGATAGTCGGACGCGTCATCTTTCGCCAGGCCGCCGAGCAGCCGTGGCAGGATACGACGGTGCTGTTCGAGTACCTAATCCAAGCGGATGGCTCCACGCAAAACAGCACCTTCGAGCACCGCTGGGCCATTCACAGCAATGCGCCGGGCAAGGATTTCTATGACTGGCAGCAGCGCTGCCTCTCGGCGGGCGGTGTCTACAATCCGTTCAAGGTCGAGTGGGGCAATCGCAGCGTCGACGACTTTTGCCAGCCGCAGCTGCCGGCCATGTGCCGTCTGGGCGCGCTGGACGCGCGTCTGGGCAGGCTGACGATAGCCGGGGGCAGGCGCAACGCTCGACAGCTGAGCCGGCGCATGTTCATCGATGGGAATCTGCCGCTGTCCGGCAGCCACAGCATACTGGGCAAGTCGCTGGTCATTTACGACGACAACGGACCCAAGGCCAGGGGCGAGCGATTGGCGTGCTCCAGCCTGATCGGTCACTACCGCCGCAAGGTGGTGGCCAAGGATTGGTATGCCAATGGGGATGCGCTGACGGTCGCCGGCAAGCTGGAGATAACGCAGCAATCGGAGTACGACATCAGCAACGTGGAGGTGCAGCTGAAGGGGCTGCAGGACAACGGCGGCTATCACATACACATGGTGAGTCCAGGCCAGGATCGGTTCGATTCGGATTCAGTCATCGAATTAATATTGTTCTTCAGACGCCCGTTGAGGCGAATCTGGCGTTTCCCTGCGAGGCTTCCACACTGTACGGCCACTGGAATCCCTTCGAGGTCAATCCGAAGTCCTCGCCACCGCCGAAGCAGGGCACCAGCGATCAGTATGAGATGGGCGACTTGAGCGGCAAGTTTGGTCGCCTCGACGGACTCACCCAGTACGAAGATGCCTACAATGACACCAACCTGCCGCTCTTCGGCTACAGCAGCATCATTGGACGCTCCGTGGTCATCCACAAGCAGCAGAAGAACGCGCGCTGGGCCTGCAGGTGGGTTCACTTGCTGATTGATCGATTGACTGACTGATGATCTAAGCACAGGTTTAACCGTAAGAGCTATCAAATTAAATTTTTGTATAGAGACGGTTTTTTATTTGTGTACTAACTAACTGGAGTATATTAGGTATTTTCTAACAACACATTGATCCATCTTTTAAATTTTTCTTCCAGCACACTGGAGCGCGGCTACAGTCCGAATGAGGCGCGCGAGTTGCGTGGAATCGCCTCGTTTCATCACCCCACGGGCTATGCGTATGGTTACATTAAGATGACGCAGCTCATTCACAAGGACGGCAGTCAGTCCGAGACGGTGATTGAGGTCAAGTTGCGGCACCCGGGCAAGAACGATCGCAACTCCACGAGGAACCACAACTGGCAGATCTTTGTCAATCCGGTGGGCGTGGACGCAGCCGTCAAGCCCACCATCACCCGCTGCGTGGCGGGCGGCTACGTCTGGAATCCCTACTACACACAACTGGCAGATCCCTTAAATGTGGGTGCGCCACCCAAATCTCTATGATCATACCCGATAATTCAGCTTATGTTCTTGCTTTCAGCTCGATCTCTATGAGCAGGAGTGCGGACCGGACAATCCGCTGCGCTGCTATGTGGGCGATGTGGGTGCTCGCTTGGGCACCATCGGTGAGTACCCAAATCGAAAGCAGTTTCCTCACATTGGTAACCCGACATGTTCACACTTTAGATCTCGGCGGGGAGCGCGTGGTGCTCACGGACTCCAATTTCCCGCTGGAGGCGCCCGTTGGCGCCATTGGCCGCTCGATTGTCATCTTTGGACCGGAGCACTCGCACGAGCGTTTCGCCTGTGCCAACATCGAGCCGGATCACAACGTCATCAAATACATCAATCTGCAAAAGCCGCCACGTTTCGTTGTGTAGGTTTCTTTCAGTCTTCCAGCAGTTCAAACCTAATCCTTAACTGTTCGCAGCGCACAATTTCTGGAGGAGCTGCGTTCGGTGATGGGCATACCGGAGTGGATGCTGGACGTGGATGCGCGCCGAACCAAGGAACTGCATGGCGGCGCCTGCATACAGATGATCATACACTTCAAGGGTCCGCTGGCGCATCGCCTGGAGCTGGACATGTCCCGTCTGCTAGCCGCCGGGCGTCTGGACAATCCCAGTCTCTTCATACCGGGCTACGTGAATACCAAGCGCAAAACGACCATCTCGTATCGCACCTGCGGCGTCAGGGATCCCAACGAGAAGCGTGAGTGGACACTGGTCCGGGCCTGAAGGTGGCATCTACAATAAAAGAAAGCTCTCTTTGCAGGCACCAAAATCTTCAAGGGCAGCTTCTCATCTAGCCTAGCGTCAACCCAGCCAAAGTTTTACCCGTTAGCTGTGACAGTCCTCAGTTTAGTTTGTAACCGACTTCTGTAAATATTGTATATAGATGTTACTGGATATATATAGCAATAAGATATAAAATAAAAGGTACATACAAGATAATAAGCTTAATAATAAATATATATTATATATTTTGAAAGTCAAGAAAGATACTGCAACTTTTGGAATGTTCAAATTTTAGTTTATAATATTTTCTATATTTATTATAGGTGAATACACATTTTATAAGGTTTTTGAATAATCTTCATTTATGGAGTTTCAAAAATATATCAGGCAACGAAAATGATTGTCTAGGATCTTACATTCTACTAAAATTTAAACCATTTAGAATGAGTATGAGTAAGAGATCAACTAAATTTTTGGATACTAAAAAAAATATTTCATCTATTTCATTATCTAAGTATTTTTTAACACATAGATGATAATTAAAGTCGATATAGAACTCTTTCAATATATAAACTTAGATTATAGTAACAACCATTTTTTCAGAGAAAAAAAAATCCCGCCTCAACCCAGTTTTGCAAGAGAAAACCCACCCCGATATCATGAATTGAGTTCCGCGCATGCTCCGTGCACGCCTCAAGGCGATTGATTTTTCGGTTCAAGATTTTTCAATCAGTTTCGGACGAAGCGCAGCCAGTTTCCAGTGAATTTAGAGTTGAATAATGCGGCTTATTGCAGTTGGGGTTTTGATAAGTCTGGTGCTCGGCTGCAGCGCAGCGATAAGTGGGCCGTATCTGTTTTGGGGTCACGACAAGGTGTTCAACTTGCAACCCCAAGCATTAGTCGACGCCAGTAGCAGGGAGCAGCCGCTGACGCAACTGTTCAAGGATGCCAAGGCTATAGTAATTTTCGTGCGTAATGCGACTAGCCGCTTGGAGGGCATCAGGTATCCCAAGTTCCAGAATCTGGTGAAGAACAGCGCGTGGACGTACTTGCCGCAGCGCAGTCTGGCCGTGGAGCCCTTCAGCTATAACGCCAACATTGAGGTGTGTATCTATATCTATTCTAGCTGCTATGGGTTGCACCACCCACCCATTCTCTTGCGCAGGTCATCAACCTAACGGGGCAGAGCGAGGAGGACGACGCTGAACTTTTGTCGGGCTTCAACGATGCTCTGACCATCTATGGCCACGGTGAAGTGCTGGGCATATTAGCCAGTCGGGAGGAAGAGGCACACTACCTGGCCAAACGTGAGGCCAAGGATAGGGAGGAGGGCAAGGAGGAGGACGCGAATCGAGCAACCACGACGCCGTCAACGCCCGCCGACACCGAAGCGACCCACGTCTATGTGGCCGAGGGCAACAAGGCGGTGCTTTCGTTAAACGGACCGCCTGAGCTGCGCCTGGGCAACGAGACGCTGCTGCTGGAAGAGCACAACAAGCATATCACCTTCGACGATCAGCACCTGAAAGGTTACGGTCGTCTGAGCATCACCTTCATGTACAACAGCGAGAAGTGCACGCTCCGCTTCAAGTTCTCGCTGGTGCGCGGCACGTGGTATCTGCGCAACGTGGAGGTGGAGTACCGGGACTACAAGGCTGTGCTGCCGGCGCTTGGTAATGAATATACGCTGCCATCGGCGCCGCTAGGCTTCTCCTACCGCTGCTCCTCCGAGAGGCTGCTGTTCACCAACAACCACAAGAACGAGACGCAGATGAATCTGCTGCTGACCGATTACCAAGTGCAGCCCTGGCTGAATGGCCGCAACAAGTTCGGTGACGTCTACGACTGCGTCGGGTTCATCTCGGCACCCATTTTGGCTGGCCTGCTAGTGGGGGCCTTCCTGTTGGGCATACTCTCGCTGGGAATTTCTGCCATGCTGAGCATTCACGGCCCGAACCGCTTCGAGAGCTCCCGCAACAAGCAGCTGACCTTCACCGTGCAGGAGTAGAGCTCCAACCGAGTGGCAGCGTATTCCTCGGCTTGTGGCATAGCTTACCCCTTTGCGGCAACATGTTTGATTTGATATCCTTTACGCCTGTTAATCCGCTGGCTTTATTTACGTTGGCCATCGAACTGTTTCTTATACATTTGCTCTTTGTGCTGATTGTACTCTATATTTATGTGCTCTGGTATTACTAAGATGATGCTGGGGTGTTCAAAATAAATACAAACATATATAGCTAACCATGTTGAGTACAGCTTTTATAGTAAATTGCAAGCTGTAGGTAGACAGGATCTGATTTTTGCATCGCCAGGTTTTTGTTTGTCGAAAACATACCAACATTCGGCATTTTATTTGTTAAGAAAAATACTAAAAGCACACATCGATATATCGATAGTTTGTGCCTGCTCTGCTTGGCGCGTTCTATGAATTCAGCATACGAATTTAAAAGTTCTCAAAGTGTTCATTTTTTAAAGTTTGTTTATAATTTTAATTTTTTCAACACACATTTTCTTTGCATTCAATTGAATTTTGACCATTTAATTTTGTTTTTACTTAAATTTAGTGAATATAATTTAACTCTACATTTCTTTTACATTTTGATCAATGCCAAAGCCATTTGAATAATAAATAAATCAATGAAAAACATGCTGTGCGACTAATTGTAGTTCTCACTATAGTCAAACTTTTGCTGGATGCCGTGCAGGTTTTCGTTGATGGGCATACGACGAAAAAAACAATTGGGCTTGGAATGGCCATGTTGATGATGGCTATGGCAGTGGCCGTGATGGCGACTGTGTTCCCGCTCTGGCAACCACAGGAAAGTATGAATGTGGTGGTTGTGGTGATCGTGGCAGTTGTGGTGATGATGGTGGCGATGATTGTGATGTGCCCACCAGTGTGCAGAAGGCCTTTCCACGGGACACTGATGCCACATCACACCGTGGGGTGGTTTATTTTCCTTGGAGCAAAACATTTTACGCTATGTTTTTATTTCGTTGATAGTTATATGAAGAAACTAATTATTTGCGCTTCGTTAACCTTTTAATAAACGATTCAACGTTAGAACTGCGGCACGAACAAGCGAAACGGGTCTTAAATACGAATTTGTTGTCTGATAACACTCGACGGACTCTGGCGAAATATGTGATAGGTGTTTTACTTTATGGGGAGGTTTATTTGAGGAGCGCAAACTGTTTGGAGAGTTAATAATCTGAGACTCGTACTCAGTATATGTGAGATATAATGTGTGCTGTATTTAAACGAACACTAGTTTATTTTACATTAATTATATTTATTATTAATAACCAATTGGGTATTTAATCTTTTAATATTTATTTTGTATACATTTTGTTTTTGTGTTTTGCTTTTGTTTTGATACCTGTTAATCACTCGCTTTTGGCTTTTATTTAGGTAGTACGCCGCCTTCTCCGATATTGTGAAATTGGCAAATGTTTGCTAATGAAAAAGTGAAATGCGCTCAAAACAAAAACAATAGTAAAAAAAAGAATTTGCGATCTGGTTGCCAAAAAAGGATGGTCGTTGCGTTGCGGCCAGCCGTCTGGCTGGAAATTCTGGTTATCTGCTTATCGGTTTTCTTCGGCTCTTATTTTACTTTTCCTGGCTCTTAGCAACTTACTTTCATTGGCGGCAGCTCAATGGCACGCAATTAAAGCCGCATAAAACTGTTGTCCACATACCGCGCGCCAGTTGCAGATGCCCCAACTGCGTACAGCGTGCGGCACATGCTCGTGTGCTCAGCTGCGGTGGGTTGGGGCACGGTGGGCTGGGAGGCAGCACTGGCCCCGCTTTGATTTATGCATCATTAAGTCACGCCAATTGCTCGTTTGAGGCGCGACTTTGTTTGAAAAAACTGTTTACTTTTTTGCTAACTCTGTTCAAAGCGTGAACAAATTGGGTATATTGGCTTAACCCAATGTCCCGCTCTCTTTATGCTAGTTTTTTTTTTTTTGCAATTGAAGCTGTTTACTTAAAACTATATATATATATATAGCTCCACATCACCTCAATTCAGTAGATATCTCCTTTGATATTCCACTAATCAACAGAATCTCGACTGTTTCAAGTTGTTGAACAGAGCATCGCTCAGTCGTTTGTGCCGGCTATAGTTGCTTTTGGCCGGTTGTTCAGTTTAATTTCTACGACTGACATACGACACAAGCCGCTGGCTTTGGGCCACCCGATTTTTGTATTATTATTTTTATTTATTTTCTTTTATAAACCAACCATTCAAGATTTTCCAAAAAATGTTCGCCTCCAGCTGCGACCGCGATGCGTTTCCAAAAAGCACAATATGATTGGTTGGTTTTTAAAACAGCATCCGCTGCGGCTGCTCTCAGGTGAGAATGTTTTTAGTCGCGCGTATGTCAAAGTGGGTCAACTTCGATTGCGTTCACTTTTCTCGCTTACTTTTACTGTCAACCGAACGTGCGGCACAGTTGCGGCAGTTCAGTGACATAAACAACAACAACAACAACAATAAAGAGTAGTTGCCAGAAGCAAAAGGCAACAGCAAAAGCAAAAGTTGCACCTGATTCTGTAATAAGAATTGCAAACTAAAGATAAACTGGTCCAAGAGGAGGCGGAGGCTGGCACATCTGCAGCGATCTAAAAAGCCACTTGGCGAGTGGGCCAAAGTTTTGTGAAAGTTGTTGTTGCCTCCCAAGGAGACGCCACAGCAGCAGCCACTTTGGCTACATATCAACCAGATGATGTGCCCGTCGAGCTGCGATTGGGAATAGGATAGCAATGCATTTTCTCCATCAATCGAAATAGCGCGAAATGATGTGAAATGCGCTTGTCTTTCGGCCATTTGTGTTCATATTTTGCCAGCCTAATTTTCACCTCAGTCGAAGTTGTCTTTCGCTTTGCACCCTTTGTCGCTTATTATATAAGCATCTAATCTGTAAATCTCTTGGTGAGCAACAACAAACAAGTGCCACAGCTTCCAGTCGGTCATAATGCAGCATGAAATTGCATTATTATTACGCATCATCCAACAACATAAGCTCTGTGTTTGTATCTGTATCTGTGTCTCTTCTCCTGCGGAAGCGCATCGTGAGATGCGAGCCACAATAAAGTACGATCGTATGCTCTAGATAATAATTAACGGGCAACCTTAATCAATGCAAAGGGCATGCAACAAGGCAGCTTGCAACAGCGGAAATGTGTTTTGTATACACCTCGACTCGTTGATGTTTATCTGTAGGCTTCGAGCTCTTGACAGCTCACGAAAAACATGGCAAAGTGGGTAAGAAAAATAAGATGTGCATTGGACTTAACCCACTTTGCAGCTTAGACATGTACATATTTATATATATTAATCTCTTATATGTGCTTGCCATGAGAAAATTGAATTATTTATGTATTTTTAATCATTTTAATTGTCACTCGTTCTTAAGGCTTGTTCGGAGTATTCTGAATCTTAAATATACTGCAGCAACAATATTTAATCAATGCAGAATTATAAACCAATATTCATTTTTATATTATGTTAATTGGGTTACATTGGGTTCTGTTTGAATTCACCGGATGATCGCACTTAAATAATTTTGTTGATCGATTTTCAATATCAAACAAATATTGATAAGCACAGAAACTAATCTTTTTCTGTTTAATCTTTAAGATAAATAGCATTACAAAAATAATTTTAAAAAAATACAAAATTTGTTCAAATTATTTTTAAACATAAAAATTAAATACTTTAACTAACAAAATAACTATGCAAATAAAAAATAATCAACAAATATAGTTTGTCGAATATGTGTTTTACTGTTTATAAACTGATTAAAAGTAAGCTATGTTAAATTGTAGGTGTCTTAAATCCTTACTTTTTATTTGTGTTCTCAAGTTACAGAAATATACCCGATATGATTTTAATATGCCGACGCATGTGAAACCAGTTTATTGACGAGTTTTTAAATATAGTAGATAACGATCAGCTGTGTGATATCTGTAAAGTTTATATTGTTTAGTCATAAATTAAAACGCTCAGACTGTTGATATTGCGAAATCTGATGTGCTAATTGTTAAACGTGTTTCATTCATAGATATCAGATTAGCTTTAAATTTGTGCTGCGATAGGTTCAAATGTAAATATATAAATACTAATTAAATATTGAAATTTAATAGTAAATATATATATATCACAATAATTATTAATATAATGAGTATGCACACATACATATATTCTCATTTATTTAATTGGGTTTCTGTGCCTTTTGTCTTGTGTATTTATTGTTTATAGGTAATTGTTAATTCAGTATTTATTCTAAAAGCTATTGTAATCTTTTTATGTTATTGTTGTTTCTTTTTTTGCACTTTGGTCAACATATTGTTGCACTATCATTCCCCATGCGAGAGATCTGTTAACTAATACACTTACACTTTGTAATTATTTTTAATAATTACTTTGCTCAATATTTGTGTTAAAATTTTATGATTATTGCAAAACTTTTCCGAGAAAGAGAAATCGCCAATTGGCGATGTCCCACCGAGGGGAAAATGCAACCAAGTTAAACCAAGCCACAAAAACAACAGCAGCAACAACAACAAATGGCACGCGTATGGGCCGAGTGCGGCTTATAGAAATGTCGATGTCGAAGTCGAAGTCGATGTTGATGCCACAAACTAACTGAGTCAAGTGGCTGCATGTGTGCGTTTGTGTGGTTGCAGTTGCCGCTTTGACGCGCTGGTGAAATGTGCGCAAGCCCAGCTGAAATACAATTTGAAGAGGCTGCAAATAAAAACACGCAAGTTGACAATTTGACGCGTTTAGTAAATCAAATCGCTAATTACTCGATTTGGTAAGCGGTTTCGAAATGCGAAAGACAAGCACTAAAACATAACGAAAAGAAAAAAAAAATAAATAAATATAGTAAATTTAAACAAGCGAGAGTGCTCTAATCTGAGAGTGATTTGCTGACGGATACCCTGTAGCAAACCTCGCTTTTGTAATAGGCAACAATTTATTTTTAAATAATTACTGTTTTTATTGTCTGATTGTAAATCGAGTTAAAAGGCAATAAATTTCAGCTCTTAAAACTTTTTTTACGCAAAATCAATTTTTTAAACATTTAAATTTTTTGTATGCTTTAAAAGAACCTACATATAAAATTTAGTGAACATCGATATTTATCGATTTTGAATAAATTCCTGATTCAGGTGTCAATAATTAATTTTTCTAACTGATACTTTTATTTGCGTCAACATCATTATACCCTTTATTAACTAATGTTAATGCGTACAGGGTACCAAAAACCAAACACGAAAACAAACAAAAACTAAAATAAATATTGAATGCACATAGCTGCTCCGCTTTAGCGTTGTTTAACAATTTCACATAAATATTTGCACTTGTTGCAGTTGTGAGTGAAATGCGTTGGCGAAAAAGTGAAATGCGCTTTAGAAAGGAAAAGGAAGCGTTGTGGGAAATCGCTCAGATGCTGCTTGGGGGCTGCTGTTCGCGCAATTAACGCGCAACCTTGACTCGGTAATGGCTATATTATGTGGCTCCCAACTGATCCGCTGCTCTACTGACTCCAGCCCTAGGCTGTTTACCAAGATGTGTTTATTTATTTTTATGGCCGTATCTATGGCGAAACTTAACGCCCTGTTAAGCCGACTAAGTGTAAATGGTGCTGCGGCAACCCTGGCGCAAATAAATACCTTTCAGCTCACTCCCCAGCCCTTTGCCGAAGTCGACGAGTTTGCTTAATTGTTTTGGAGCTGCGTCTTTCAATTGCGTACGATTAACGCGTAAATAACACGTGAAAATTTTGCAATTTTCCGGCAAGGTTGCCGCACTTGATGGAGTTTTCCAGCGCTGCCACGAATATCTGAAGCTTTCCGAGGCTGAGGCCAACTCGCTGGCAGTCAGCGTTAATCAGTTGATGCAAATCTCTCCGTTGATGGGAGTTTACCACTTACTTTTGTTTCAGCATTTTTATGCAAAACGCCTGCCATTTTTACCAGCCCCTCCCCACAGCCCGCTCCATAGATGTTAACCGTTTGCTACACTAACTCCTAACAAATCTGTCTGGGCTTTTTGGCTAAAGTCAAGTTGGCTGGCAACGGCAATTAAGACTAATTGGGTGGCTGTTGTTCGACTCGGTCTCGTGGTCGGAACTGGAAGTGCAGCCCACCGGAGTTTGCCGCTGCTTTGCATAAGAAAAACCTTAATGAAAGGTTTCTCAAAGTTGCATCATAACTAGAAAATTGTCTACTTCAAAGACCTTTAGCTCATATGGCTGGTTTCTCTTAAGTCCCGGCTGTGTTTAATAAATTTATAATTTATATACGCTCATAATTGCTTTTGATTATGGCCAACTGCAGTAGCCGAAACAGCGCACACTAACCCAAATACCTGAGGCAACAGCACTTTGACTTTAGCTTCGGCTTCGGCTTTGGCAAATGGCAAAATCAAGCAGCTGTAAATAGCTTGCACCTTGTCCGCAAATCTGGCAGAGAAAAAGCGCAAAAAAGTGGCGAGAAAATTTTAAATTATACTGCAAATATACCCTGTGCAGAATTATTTTTATGTTATGTTTTTAGAATTACACTTTTTAATATTACAATTTTATTTTCAGAATGTTAATGTTAATGAATTTGTTAAAATATATTTGCGGACTTTGAGTGTAGGGACTTTCAGATCATGATCAGTTAAGAATCTGTTTTAAAAAGTATATTATAAGCCACTTTTAAGTAAGATTGTAATTATTCAATGTGTTGGGACATTTACATTTAATGTAATTATTAATTGTTAATTACGAAAATGTTGTATCTATACTTTATAATATTGCAAAAGCTCTCATTTTGTAAGTATAACAAAAATTGATTTATTTATAAAGTCATTTTAAAACCTATATGCATTTAACATTTTATTGGTGTTTCCATTTTAGACTACATGTAAATATTAATTTTAATTAAATTTAAAATTAAAATTTAAATAGAATTAAATTTGAAGTGGAATCTGCGCTTATCGATAATTTATGTTTTTGCTTATTCACAATATCCCCTTTGATTCTTTTCCATGAGGTATTAAAACAAACAAACAACGGCCATTAAGTAGTTGCCTGTATTTTGGGCGCGCTCAATTCAAATTGGTCGCCAACCGCAGCAACATCTGCGCGATGCCAGCAACAGCAATGAGAACAGCTACATGGCTGCGCGGCTGCGCAGTCGACGCTCTCTCTTTGCATCGCTCTCCTTGAATGTTACCTGTTGGCACTTTTTCGGTCATGACATTCGTTCAGTCTGCATTTGACTTTCGGTTCGTTCGGTTGGGTTCGCCGCGCTCTTCTTTTATTCGCTGTGCGCCTGCGCAAATCGTTAAGTGAAAGATTCGTTTGTTGTTGTTGTTTTTCATTCATTGAGAGAGTGCGGGTGCATGTGAACGGTAAATCGTGGCTGGCGAATGGGAGAAGCGAGCGCCCGTGCGGCCGTGACAAGAATTCTGCTGTGGCATTTGCCGCAAATACTCGAAGAGTTAATGAAGTGCAAAAATGTTTGTTGTTGTTAGTGTCGCCAAATTGCTTTTGCTGTTGCTGTTGGCCTAAACAAGCTGCTGCCGCAGCAGGCGTAGTGAACACTTTGATTTGCGGGCTTGCACCGCTTGACCCTGGCCCTGGTAATCAACTCGCGGCTGTCAAGTGAAAATTGTGAAGAAAACTTCAGATCAAGTTCCTGCGCAAAGTTTCCCCCTCCTCCGAATCGAAACGCGAAATAAAGCTGAGTAAGTTTTGCTATTTATCTCAATTCCAATGTGAACGAAATTTTTGTAAAAGAAATTTCACTTTATGTTTAAAATTTTGTTGACGAGCGAATTGACAACGGTCTGCGTTAATTTATGCGTCTAGAGCTGCTTTGCCAAAGCCAACTTGATTAGCTCTAAGGGCGCGCCCAATTAGCGGGCCAACTTGAGCAGGCAGTAAAAAAAAAACTTAGTAACAAAAAGAAAAGCTAAAAAAAAGCAGATGAGCTGGGCTCTGTCTATTCTAATTGAATGAAATTAACCCACTTTTGGACATTGTAAAAACTTTGTATCAAATTGTAGCGCTCTTTGTCTTATTTTTATAATAATTGCCGGGAGCCAAAATAAAACAAAAAACAACTAAAGAAATAAAAACAAAAAAATATGTAAAAGCCGCAAGCTAACACGCCAGCTGTCAAATTATAATGAGCTGTAACCCAGTCTGGGTTGTAAATAGGTAGAACATTGCCCGAAGCTGCTAGCTGACCTGTCTTTCAGTCTGCCTGTTTCTATTGCGGGCAACACCTCCAGCTGGAAGAAGAGGAATTGACCAATTCTAAACGCTACAATCAATCAATATTGTTTGTTAAATATGTTTACAATGCACCTGTTGTGGGCTTCGTTTTTATATGGCTTAAATGGCTGGAATCGAAAAGTTACTTTGGCTTTTGTGCCCGAATTTGGAGCGTGGCATTGTTGGCTAAAAATCATGCTAAATTTGTGCTTTTTAACAATAAATATGCGTTGATTTTTTGCATTGTTTTATACCGATTTTTTTTTGGGTCAGGTTAATGTTAAAGTTGACTCTGCGTAAAAATTGATTTACAACATAGCGGTAGTTCCCCTTTTTGGGGTGTTATAATTATGTGATGCTTCATATAGAAGAATAACTATGCGGCAGCATAAGTGGCTTATATATTTATTTATTTAAGGGTTGCTTCAAATCCAAACCCAACAGTTGATTTATATTAAAATAGCTCAGAAGAAAATTGACTATTAATATTATGAGACTTCTTATTCTTCTTAAAAAAATATTATTTTTAGACATATTTGAATCAAATCCACCTATTAATTACTATAATTATTATTATCAATTGACTACTGTTAATGTAAAAGCAAAGATTTATCATAGATTTATATATCCAATAAATAAAATTGACTTCAAATAAGCATATTTCTCAAATTTGTTTAACAGATTCGCAGAGTGTTTAAGTCTTTCGTATTATCAAAAATAATTGTTTTTTTATGAATAATATATAAATATAATAATAATTTTTTTTAGCCACCTTTTCATTGGTGCAGATGCTGTGCGAAGTTTACAATTTCCATCTGCCTAAGCCAGCTTCTGAATATGAATAAAAAAAATGTAATAGTCAGCGCACGTTAGCGCCAATTGCCATTCGAGCTTGGCTTTCAGCTCGTTATAGCCAACAAAAAGTCGTTCAATTGCATGCAAGCGCCTCTTAGCCGGGGCAATTAGAAGTTTGTTGGCCTGCGAATATTATAAAGAAAAACAGCAGCAACAACGACAACAAACAATAAAAGCAAACATAACGAATTGTTGTAATAATACTCGTAAAAAAAGTTATGTTTGTCTTTTGCTTGAACAACAAATCATTTCACATTTCCACTCTGCTGTGGCTCTGGTTTTGGCTCTGTCTCTTGGCCGGGTTCATTAAACCGTCGCCAGCTAAGACGCATAGTGTGGCCAACAGCTATGGTAAAATGGACCGCAAACTTCTACAACTTGGCTTCCGTTCTCAGCTTTGACGCTGTCACTGGCAGCTGCATGTGAGCTTACATAACACGTCCCCCTCCCACCTCTCCCTTAACCACAGCCTGGCCCAGACCCTGCTTAGCCAAGCGTATCGCCATCTCAGGTGACATAGACTGTGGACTTTATTTATATTTTTTGTGGCCTTTTCTCGCGCATCTTTCAATTTGTCGCCCATTGTGGCATAATTGTATTGTAATCACAGCGCACCCTTTCTCCGGGCCCATCCATCTTGGCCCCCTTGCGTGCGTGCTCTTCTAGCTATCTGTTTGCTTAGCCGCACTTTGTGCCGGCTCATGTTGGCCATTTGCTGTTCTGGCCCGCGTGGGGAAGTCATCTGCATGAGTTGGGCAAAAATCACATACGGTTTGTGGTTTATCTACGGGATTTGCGGCAAAACATGTAGCGGAAAGGCAAGAAAAACAAAGAGCAGAAAGACAGCGGGACAGCGAGAGTGACAGAAGTAAAGAAAAATCCTGGCCTATGTTTTTGCAAAACGTTGTCAATTGGTTCCCACATTACACAATCTGCAGCTGTCAGTAAAAATTAATAAAAATAGCATATTTTTTATTATTTATTAATAAACAGATCTTAAGCAGATCTTAACTAGCCCATAAAATTCCTTTCTCACCGAGACACACCCACTTTAGGCACTAGTCGGAATCAGAATCGGAGCCGGAGTCGAGGTAACGGCAAAGCGCATTTAGAACGAGACCAACGCTAACAAAAACAACAAGATCTTAAAACAAGGGGCCCACTGCCCAGGGGGGTGCCTCCAATTAAGGCGTCTACCTGTCCGTTAAGCCGGCCGAGTAATGCACGAGTCTTGAACTCTTCTGGGTGGGTCACTGCCAGCTTTGCCAGCGCTGCGCTTGGCTGCTCTGCGGAGAGCCACAACAATTGTTGCTAAACATAAAATGTTTAATTCTTGGGAACACAAACATATTACCAGCTCGCTTGGCGGAGGGAAACCCCTCCCCTGAACGTCTGTGGTTCGGCTTCAGCGCTCATTGGCGCTCGAATTCCATGTAAATATGCTCGTTGCATTTACATTCAACCACACAGGTGGAATATGTTGAAAAATGTGGAAGCGATTTAACAAGAACTTGTAAAAATATGAAACTTTCTTCTTCATAGAGTAGAGTTTGCAGCGGGAAAAACTAAAAAGAGGTTCGGAACATGTTTTGTTTTTTTTTAAGTCATGCAACTTGTTTCTTGCTGCATACATATGTATATTATATATTTATGTATTTGATTATGATGAAATTTTGGGATTATGCATTTTTTATGATGTGCTAAAAGTCTTCTTTTTAGCTTTAAATATATATAAAGCAAAATTATCAGACATGAAAGAGGCAGTCGGGTGGAACTCACATTCACGGTATGAACTAGAATATTATAATCATATTTTGGACAAATATTATCTGACACGAGGAAAAATATATATTAATATGTTATAAGTTTTAAGTCTTTACTTTCAGACAAATAATAAAAGTAGTTACAAATAATATATAAAATTTGTTAAATTACCCACATTCAAATAAGGAAACTTTTATACACACCAAATATGTTAAATGGGTTAAGTGCATTATTTATCATCATTTATTTGCATTATTCGAAAATTGTGAAAAATTTTCATACAAAGGAAAGTTTTTCAGCTCCTTTTGTAACTGAGTACGTTTTTTTTATGATTTATTGTCTACGCCTTGTTTTCCTAGTTGTCATTTGTGCAATGGAAAAACTCCCACAACTAAAACACTATCGTTGATGTTGTAGTTGTTGTTGTTGTTTTCGCAATCACATTCACAGGTAGATATGATATGCCATATGGGGTGTAAACTTCCTGAACAATCGCGGAGACTCGCTAGTTCGTTTGTGATTACGCGTGAGGAGGCCTTAAATTATGATAAATTATGTGGCCCGCCTCGGCGGTGAAAGTGGCAATTGTTGCACTGTGTTGGCCAAGCGAATTCTTACCCAGACAGATTTCCTATTTATTAACAATTGCCAACTGGCATTTTCTTTTTGCAGCACCAGCTACGCACAAAGACAATCAATCTGAGTCTGTTTCTGAGTCGGAGATTGGGATTGTGACCGGGATTAAGTTGGAGAGATCGCCCACGCATCGCCCATTGTCGTCATGGAGCCAAAGTTGTTGTAAGCGCTCTCGCTCTCGTTCTCGTTCTCGCTCTCTCTGTCATCGCATCCACATTCAACATTTGTATAAAGAAGCATTCGACCATTCCACATCATTAAACCATTGTTGCGCCAGTAATCAGACCCGTAATCGTTATCGACATTGCCGACAGGAAGCAGCTGCTGCTGAAGAATCACCAGGACGCCATTAACCAGAACCAGGGCCAGTGCCAATCCCTGTGCCTGTCCATGGCGGACAGTCGGGAGCGCATACGCGGACCGTCGCGCGATGGACGCGAATTCCTGACCAGCCCGCGGCAGGTGCTGCGTCGCCTGATGCTGCTGTCAGAGGGGCGGCAGTATCGGGAGGCGGCGGGCGTGGTGGGTCGCCTGGGCCCCTCGGTGTTGCACTCGGTGATTGCGGAGCTGCCCATTGATCTGCTGCTGGAGCATCTGCCGCACAGCGCCTATCTGCTGGAGTCCTTCTACACGAGGTAAGTGACGCCCGTCTCACTCTGTGTCCGACTGTCCTCTACTCTGTTTCCCACTCAGGCTGACCACACTGAACAGCACACCCAAGCCGGAGGTGCCCAGCGAGACGGTCGTCTGGCAGCTGGTGCGTCTCTTTGCCAATCCGCACGAGTCCGGCCTGCGCCAGCGCTGCTCCAAGCTGCTCCAATCCCTGGCCCAGTACGAGCCCGGCCTGCGGCAGGCGCTGCGCGAGCGGCGACGCGGCTTCGACAATGCCGTCCAGGGATTGGGCGTCCATGGACTGACGACGGACGCGTCCGGTCAGCTGATATCGCTGCATGTGGCGCTGAAGACGGAGTTGCAGCGGCACGTGGATACCTACAAGATGGCCATACACAAGCTGGAGGAGCTGAGCATGGTGACGGTCAATCAGGATCCGGCGCACTCCTCCCATCAGCGCCTGCTGGCCATCAACTACGGCGACATCCAGCAGCGACTGATCGACAACAAGACCCTGCTGACCATGCTCGACAAGCCGGCCCTGAAGCAGCTGCACACTCTGGTGGAGAACCTCAGCACGCGCGTGGAGAACGACAAGGAGGTGCTCTCCTGCGTCGGTCAGGTGAAGCGCCTGGACGCACAGGCGCACATCGAGAAGCGCCCCGCCGCCGGCCTCCTCATGAACTTCTCGCGCGGCTGCGAGGTGGTGCTCCACCTGATGGGACCCGAGAGCCTGCCGCCCAGTCCACTGGCCGCCAACAAGGCCACGGCCGCGGGCAGCCCCAACGGCAGCAGCTGCAGCGATGGCTACCACTCGGATGACTCCGCCAGCGAGGATGGCAGGTAAGCTGAGCCCACTTTTGGTTCTGCCACTTGACATGGTTCGCGCATGTCAAGTTCGTCCCACCCACGCACCCTTGCCCCACAAATCTCTACTCTCACTCTACTTATATCTATGGACATCTCTCTGCCCACGTTGTTGTCTCTGCTTTACAGCGAATTGGTGTCACACTATCGAAATCTCTACATCGAGAACCGAGCGGACGCCCTGGAGGCGTTGGACAGCTTGCCACAGCTCAAGCACGTGCACAGTCTGAAGGCCAAGATACTCTTCTCCATGATTGTGGTGAGTACTTTATTGTTAAAAAAACAAAAAGATCGGATAATTGTGGACCATTAGCAAAGAGGGTCTCAGGTAGAGATGATATTATTTGTGCTCATTTATAATTCAAAGAGAAATTGTTTGAGAATAGGCAATATATGTCGAATTATTATTGGAGCTCAGATGCATTATTTCATCAATATCAATATAGGATAGATATAAGGGTGAATGACATAAAAAGTTAATTTCTACTATGTCAAGATGATTATAACAGGAATTTTTGCATTTATTATATAAGATAGTTGGTGAAGATTACTGAATACAAGAAGAAATGCTTTAAAATATGCAAATATTATATTGTTTATCATATGTGCATATTAAATTACTTCTTCCCACTGCTGACGAAAGTTTAGCATGGTTTTTTATATTGATGACAAGAAATTATATTAACATTCATATTATTTCCATTTAAATATTTGTGATTTTAATGTCATATATATAATATATAAAACGTATAAAATAATAAAAATTATAATAAAGTATAATTGTTAGAAAATGTGTCTTTTATCCAAGTAACAAACAGTAACAAATTAGTAATATATAAATATAATAATTTTATTTAATAGAAGAATGAATTTAATTGTCGTGCTATAATTTTGTGAAGTGTTTTTAAATTGATTGATAATTGTTGAATTGAATTGCATGCTATTCATATTGATGGTGACCCAAGGCGTTGGCAGTTAGGTAGTAGTTAGAGGCAGGCAGCAAATGGTTATTGCAAAATATCAATTTGCAACGCATGGCCGCAAAGCTGGTGTGGCAGCTGATCGAGTTTCTGCCACTGATTAAATGTTTTAGAAGAAAGTAAAACGCCCCGGGGCGCATCGGGCCACGCAAATGCTGAGAAATTACGTTGGCGATCGAGCTGTTGTTGGAGGTAGTTAAGGTAGTTTTTCTGAGACAGCTATCTAAAGGCGTCGATAAATAACTTTCGATCTTTCGATGCGATGAGTAGAGACAAGTGGTTAGATGAATGACACCGGCAATTGGCCGGATCAGCTGGTCTGGCTTTGGCCGTGGGCAGTTGTTGAACCATTGGTAATGATTGGCATATTTTATACCTTCTTTTACTTCTCGTTTCTTCTCTTACTTACTATGCGCAGCTTTCTTTTCGCCTGTGCCACGGCATGCGGGAACGCAAGGTGCTGGAGGTGCGCCGCGTGCTCAACTGCCCGCTGGACAGCAGCAGCGAGACGACCCTGGCCCTCGATCGCTCAGTGCGCCATCACCTGCACGAGACAACCGACACCTTTCCGCTGGGCGAGATCGAGCGCACTGTGTTCAATCAGGTGCTGTCCACGCTACACGAGTACCCCTGCCTGGAATCCTGTCCGCCATTGACGCACTTCGTCAGCGCCTGCGTGCGACTCGCCTGGCGCATGATCAACCAAAAGGCGCCCTACTATCTGGACACCGATTTCAATCTGGGTAAGTTTCCTTTTTATCTCCTTTCAATTGATGGCTGATGTCATATTTAGCATAAAAACTAAACTGATTTTGACGCTTGATTTAATCATTTTATGGCATGCAGATTGATAAAGTTTTTAGCTTATGTTTCTTGTTCAATTATATATATTCTTTTATTAATTAAATTTAAGTTTAAGGTATTCATACTTCAATGTGTAGTTATTAGTTAAGAAAGCTCATCAAGTTAAATTTAATAATATTTAATATAATTTTTGACTTATTCTGTAGGTTTTCTGCGTCCCGAGAAACACGAGCGTCATCCGCAGTCGGATCGCCGCTCGGACCTTATCAAGGCCTTCCTCTGGCCCGCCCTGATGCAGAACAACCAGTGCGCTTTTAAGGCCGTCGTTGCCACCTAGGATTCTAGAAACCCCGATCGCCTGCTTAAATTACACATAAATTAATTTACGCAATTTGTACATAATTTATCTTACTCGTAAACCCAATAAACGATAACCTAAACGCTAAGCATACATATATTATATTATATATATTATGTTATACATAGTATAAATCAGCCTAGGCACAGCTGATTGGCTTCAGGAGAACGCTTTGGCTGCGCTGCTTGTTGGTGCAGAGCAGCGAGTGCTGCGCGTAAAACTCGATGATCTCGCCGGGCGAGCCGAAGTGCCGCTCGTGCGGCTTCAACTGGCCAATTGCGAATCGCTGTCGCCTGTCGATTTGCCGCACAAACAGGTGATAAAACTCCCGCTGCGCGTAGATGCTCACAATGTACTTGATGTGCATATCCGTCGCCTTGAACGGACGCACCAAACAGGCGCCGTCCTCACGGTGCGACAACATTCGCTCCGCCGTGGCCCGATCCACCGTAAAGTAGTACGGCTCCGTCTCGATCTGGCGCTGCTCGATCTCCACATAGTTGGCATCAGCGTCGTCTGTGTTTGTGTGCGAGGGTATTCGAATTCGATCACATAGAAGGAGAACCTCATTTAGTAAATTTGTTCTTGATATGTATTAAGATCTGATCCACTTTGTCATATAGTCTTGCAGATTATAGCTAGTTAGTCACTACAACATAATAGGAATGCCTAATTTTTGACAAAATTTTTTGTTTCTCTTGTTTGAAGTCAGCTATTGAGAGCATCGCTATTTCTCTTGATATATTAGCTTATATCGGACAACGGTAGTATATGAGATTAACGATCAAATTTTCTAATATTAAATGGGTATTTAATCTTGCATATATGATAGGGTATTAATTCTTCGGCAGCCCCTGATCTTTCTTCCTCAGCACTCACCCACAATGACATAATCGTGTGTTGCCCGCTGCTGATCATCGTCATCAACGATCGATTCTAGAACCAGTTCGCCGGCGTTGCTCTCAACGTTAACGTCACCGTCACCGTCGACGTCGCCGTCATCGCCACCGACCTGGCGCTTATAGCCGCCGCAGCAGCAGCGCTGTCGACAGCAGCCGAAGCAGTTGCGCTCCGCGAGGCTGCCGTAGAGGCGCGCAAACAGATTCTGCAGAACCGTCCAATAGACACGTGCGCACCAGCACATGGCGGCCGCCGGGTCTCGCCCAAGATCCGGACGCTGCTTAGCCCTGACAAACTGAGTTGGCTACTGGTGCTAATCCGCTAATTTGGCCGTTGCCGTTGCCGTTGCGCCACATCTTTCACGAGCGCGCGCGACGTCTGAGCGAAGACTGAGCGACAGTGCCTGCGCCCAAAGTCGGCTCGTCTGTGGCCGACTGCCACAGTGCCTATTAATTAAAATGTGCTTAATGCGCAGCTCTGTTGTCGTTTAAGTCTGTCTGGTTGCCTGTATGTGTGTGTATAAAAATGACCATATGTAAATATCATATCATATCATATAGATTTGATACACAAACAAACATATTTATTATACCCTAGGTTAATATCATATACATTTAATGTACAAACAACCATATTTATTATTTGAAAATAGGTAAGAATATATGTTTATGAATTATTTAAATGATTATTTCAGATATATTTCAAGTATTCAGTATGGGTAAGAATATTTTTGATAAAACGAAAAATATTTTTCGTTTTAATCAATATTCATACGGGGTATCTTTTAGTCTTTAAAGCGCTTATTCTCACTCGTTTTCTGTGGGGAAGCATTCAAGTAGTATTTGTGCTATATGTTTTTTTGCCCCTGCTGTTGGTAACCCGATATCAAAGTTGTCACAGTCTTTGCCAGCGCAGCCAAGTGCAGATCATGTCACTGGGTTCGACTCGGTAGCAACTCGTTCCCACAAGCGGCAACAATTTGTAAACAATTTCCACGCTGAAAAGTGTGTGTGTGTGTGTTAAAATCAGCTACCCAAATGACACATGTATGCTCCCCAGCCCCAAAACCAAGCAGCGAACCCCACCCCAACCATTTGCCACGCCGAGTTACTCATTACTTTTTTGAGTTTGCATCTCCGACTTTATAGACAACCATTAAATTATGCGATCTGAAGATCTCGCATTACTTTAGGAATCGGGTACCACGACAGTGTAGACAAGCTGGAGCCAAGTGGCTGCCATGTGGTGCAGTCAAGCAATTAGGAACTATATAAGTCACTGCAATGCAGCTGATCATTTTGTGTGTTTGGCATCTGCTGTATATTCATCAAAATTAAAAGTAATTTAACATAATTAAAAGAATGAAAACATTTGTATCTATAGAATATACAGAATGTAAAAAGTATGATATTTATAGAATTAATGTTTTCAGTTTTATGTATACAAGATTCTAGTTTCTGATTTTTTATTAGTTAACAAAGTGCTTGCAGCTGTAATTAATAATTAGTCCCAGTCGTATATGAATTTATTAATAATATGTTCTTCCTAAGCAAAGCAACAAACTTGACGAAACGAACTTAACTGCTACTCATAAGCAAAGACAACAACCATGTCGAAAGCGCATTTAGCTTTGACGAAGAAATACTAACGAAAAGTATAAGTGCTACTTAGTAAATATATCAGAATCATTAGCATGAACACACACCATGCAGCGCGTGGTAAGCTTTGCTAAGTAACAAGGGTGATTTTTATCAATAGGTTTTAGTTTTAGAAAGTTTTAATATATTTAAAAAAAATTCGGTTTCTAATGGCAAATTGTTAGATTAAAATGGCAAATTGTTGCTCAAAATGTTTCAATATTTCTTTGTAATTGCTACGTAGAAGTACAAGTTTATAAGACATGCGTATAAGTAAGCTCCACAAGAACAACAACACTCTGCAAGCGCGTCACGTGCGTCAAATGTCAATAAAATGATATTTCCATATATATAAAGCATTAATAACAATGCGATATAATACGATCGCGGACAGTAGCAACTGCCGCGCTGACAATTAATATGCGGCCAACAATTTTGATTGAACTGCTAACAAGCTGGGGCCAGCGACTGCCGCAGTCGGCGTCTCCGTCGCTGTCTCCGTTGGCAGCGATCATAAAGCAACAAAATCGCACAAATTGATTTTGGCCATATGCTGAGGCGTTTGATTGAGCAGCGAGCCGAACGCTGCGTGGCCCGCCCAGGGTCTACCCAGCGCAGGGCAATGTCAGTCAAGGTGGCGCCGCAGTTCAAATCGATCTGCGGCAGCAGCGGTCGGTTTCCCGTTTCCCGTTGGACCCGAATGGGTTGGCCATTAATAACAATTGGCTGCCGTCTGTCGAATGCTGATTGAATATGCCGACAGACTTATTTATTCACGCATAGATGTCAAAGAACTGTGATGAAATATACGCGCTTATATTTCAATTATGCGGTATTTTCGTGCTGGCCATGGATGTCCCTGGGCGTGTAAAGGCAGATTAATAGCCGACCCAAAAAAATAAACGAAGAATACATTTAAGTAAATGATTCGCGAACATTTTATGCGCCACTTAAAAGCCAATATAATAAGCACTCACATTCCTATTTACAGATTTTTGCTTCTGCCTGTTTTTTTATGCCTGAGGCGACCCCAACTTCAATGGCAGCCATAGAAATTGCAGTCCAAAACTCACCACACACAAACACACACACGTACATAGTGCAATATTCAACATGCGACAGCAGCGAAGGGGGTCTGTGGAAATGGTTTTGTGTTTGGGAGTAAAACTGGGACTGGGACTGGGACTGTGGCTTCTGCTCGCCTGCCGAATCCAGTCGAATCCGCGTCGGGTCGCCGCTCAGCGCCGCCGCGCAGCAGTCGCCGCCGCAGCCGGAGCACTATCGCATTCGTATACGCATTCGGTATCCGGCATCGGCATCGGCGACAGCGTCGTATCCCAGCGAATTGTTTGCGCATTTTGCCATCGAGCGTTGGGCAGCGCGGATGAATTTCGCAGCAGGCGCGAGTGTGTCAGTAAAGTGCTGAAGCGAAAGAAGCAAAAACACAAATCAAATATAATATTCGTAGCCATAAAACTTCATAAATAAAAGCAAAACCAAATGCGAATAATACGAATCCGCAAACGAAATACACAAATAATTGTCAATGAAACGCTGGCCAAAAAAGTTTTCCATCAATTTTACAGCCGGGCCAATCGGAAAGTGTCAATTAAATTAGCGCGCCAATATCGAGCGGGATTTTAAGCTCAAGCTAGGCGCAACAAGTGCCACCAACTGTGGCGCTCCGAAACGCCATTTTATCGCGTTTTTTAAAGTGAAACTGAAAACCAGTTGAAACAGCAACAGCTGATAAATCATTTGGAATTGTGAATATTCAGCCAAAGGTGCTGTGAATGTGTGTGTAGGTGGTGCATACAGGCTTCTGTTATAAGTCAAAAATCCAAAGGAAACTTTTCGGCAAACTTCATAATTTCGACAGGTAAAACCTTGAATTTAGTGAATCCAATGTTTGAATAAATAATTTGTGTTGCGTGCTAAGTATTTCTGAGTATATGAAATATTTTGAGTATTTACCAAGAAATACGCTTTGAGAGTGCTTTGTAGAAGTAAAAGTGCCCAGCTGCCAATTGTAATGATAATCATTATTTTATATACATTGAGGAAGTTTAAACATAGAATGCTTGTAAATCGGTGCCCAAATTAGTTTGGTCAAATCAAACAATAAATTTCAATGGCTGACAAAATTTTGCATGCTGAACAGCGTGTTAATATTTGAATACAGAGAACATATGCGTTGCCCAAAAACAGTGTGAAAATCAATAAAAATACCTCTATGTGGGCCACAGAAATTATAGTTTATGCTCCGCTTATAGTTTGTATATATATTTTCTAATATGAATATTTATATGCGTATCACTTTTGGCTGACCTGTTGATAAGTTAATTATGTTGCCTGCTAATTGCTGCTTCCTTCCGGTTCAGCGGACACTCAACTCAGTTCAACTCATTTGTGTATATATTTTGTTTAATATTAAACAATTTACATGCGCGCATCTTATATAATGAACTCAAATCAGCAAAGTAGATGGAGCAAATCAATGCAAAGGCCAATCGAAATTCACCTGTTGCTGCCAAGGCCAAGTGGACTCAACTGGGCGCGGCACGTTGCTCATACGCCGCATGTGCAGCAGTCGCTAGCCAAAAAGAAATGTCGGAAAATTAAAAAAAAAGTAATGTAAATTAAAAGTCTGGAAGGGAAGGGGGGGATACAGGTCGCCCGCTGTTCATGAATTATGGGAAACTGTTCGCATTTCTCAAAACAAATCGGGCACATCGTCTTGAGTGCGGCTGCCATTCGGTTTATCTGTCCATATATCTGCGTGCAACCAGCAGATCAACAGATGCATTCGCCCTCTAACCGCAATTCACATGCATTCGCAGATAGTTGGTTGGAGGGGACAGTTGCAATCGCCTTTTGTTGATTGCGCCTTTGTGTATAAATTAATTAAATTAAAAGTTTCCGGTTAAGCCTCCAAATGCCGAACACGAGTTGCGCGTTGAGGCATAACTGCAATTGCACCAAAGACACACACACACACACACACACTCCCATTGAAAAAGTTAAGTAGCAAAGCTACTTTGCACAGCTACAGTCGTAAAATTCAGATGCAAATACAATTCCACATGGAATTTGCGGAAGGGCGAAGCAACCCCATTTCTATATAGCCACGCAAAGGAATGGCTTAATTTTGATATAAGATAGATTTTGATATAAGATAAATAGATGTAAGATATTTATATATAGATATATGCAACCACACGGTTATATAGCATTTCAAAGTCCATTTTATTACTCCAAATCAGATTAGCAGTATCTACTAATACTTTATAGCAATCATAGAATTCGAAATAACAATATCAAAACTGACAAAAATGGTTATATTTGTTAAAAAAATTTTTTTTTGATTTCTAATTATTATTATCAACGTTATGATTACTATCAAAAACAGTTCGACCCGAGAATAAACACAAAACGCTGAAAATAGCTGCTTTTCTCCACTTGACTAAAGTAATTAAGCAAATATTTTTTCTGATCGAATAAGTATGCTAAAAATACATGAAGTTCTGGTCAGCTTTAAAATGCATATGTATTTTTATTTTGTGTCTAACATTACCGGTTCAGTGAGTATTATACTCACTTTAAATGTTATTTCTTATTAATTGGTTGGATGGCTCACATTTGCTTGAATTTGATTAAAACCTGTAGCAAAGCGGAAACTTTAAATGCGACTAAAAACCAATTCAGAACTTTTCGAGCCTTGTATTCCATTTGATTGCCAATGCAAAGTAAATCATAAGTTTACAATTTGTTAAAAAAAACTTTTAAATGTCAAAGGCACAGATTTTTCTCGAAAAACGTGTGCAACGGTGCGAATGCGCAACGTCAAAGATGTTACACATTCGCCGTGTATCCGACAGATACATAAGTTTCGTTTCGTTCGTAGTTACTATTGCAAATTGTAAATCGATTGCAAGAGAGAAATTTGCATTTGCGATTTGTTTACACCTTGTGAGTTGCTGCCAAAACCAAAATAAGCGAAAAGCAGACACCCAAGTGGACAAATCTGATTTGTGGGCGATTATTTGAATTAAAAGTAAGTCACGAATGCGTAAACAGTTGTCGATTTTAGCATGTTCGCCCTCGGCAAACATCAGGAAGACCAAAAACCCAAAAAATCAAAACATGGTAAAATTGAGAAAAAAAGTCCAGCGCAAAGTTTTGGCCGCTTCAATTAACATTCAATTAGAAAATAAACACGACGCTAATTACAACTGCAAATTGGCACGCGGCTATAAATCATCGCGGGCTTGAAATTGTCGCAGATTTATCTCTGCGCGGGACACGCCCCCTACTGCCCATAACTCAAAGTGCTCCATCTCTTTTTCGCACACACGCAATTAATATGCAGTTGACCTTCACGTTAACTAAAGACCCAATGTCAATATTTTGACAGGCCGACCGAGCCGACCCCTGGGACGGGGGGTGGGCGGTAGCGGTGGATTCATGTTATGATGGATATGCTGGCGACGCGTCACAAATCCCCATGGATGATATTTTACTGTCCATCTTTCGCTCCATTGTTATTGTTGCTGTTGCTGTGGCTGGCAACACGTTGCGTGGGCGTGGCGCACCTAATGTTGACATCACTTGTTCATTTAATGGCACCCTTTATGGGCGCTTTAACACTGCCTGCAACACAGCTCATATGTGGCCTGTGTGCCACACATCAGTTCGCATTGCCACTCCGTATGACCTTTGCACTGGCCTTAAAGACAACAACAATTCAACATATAAAAACTAAATTGAGCAGAGTTTTATGTAAGAACTGTTTAAATGTGCGCAACCTTTAAGTGCACTTTAAGGTGTTAGTTAAATATTTATTTATTGTGTTTATTGGCCTATTATGTGCTTCTGCGAATGATTATTTAATAATCAAATTGGATGCTAATGTTAATTGAATTCGGAAAACATTTACCAAGCTGTGCCTGAAATATTTATTTTCGAAAAGGGTGCCAGTTTTTTGGCACGAAATGAATAATGCAATTTCATTTGAATTTTATACTGTTTATTTACTTTTTTGTTAGCAGTAAGAGATATATTTAATGACATAATTGTTGATTAATAATTGTTCCATTAATATTGTAGTGAAATATACTTTGTAAAGTATTTTCACGATGTCTCATTCTCAGCTAAAACTGAAGCCAATTACATTTGTCGGGCGTATTTATGGTAACAGCTGCTGTTCCTAGGGGCCCTCTTGGCACGCGCATTGCATTAAATTTGCATCGATCACAAGTGGAATAGGAGCGGGCAGGCACACATCAACCCCATCGCAAACACACGCACACTCGCACATATACACAACGACGTCATAACTTTCCATTTGTCTGAGCCTGTTATAAACTCTCATAATATGCAATAGTCGCATTGCAGCAATACAAACGGGATTATTGTCTCGACAATGCAAGTGTGTGTGTGTGTGTGAAACAGAGTGTGGGTGTGCTTGTGTGTGTCTGTTAGCTAAAGTGGATTAGTTTATGTGGCAATTGCGTCTGCAGTTCTCATGCTAAGTTCTTATAAAAATATCACAAAAATAAACGAGGCGCACAGCAAGGGGTATTGGGGGGGACGAGGGAGCAGGCAGACCTTGGCCATGGCCATGTCAACGGCTCATCATCAACCACCCAAGTTTTTGGCCGCTGCCCCACCGCTGCACGTGGTGCTGCTGCTGCGGAATTCAATGTGCTGTGGAAAATGTGACATTAAGCGAGCTCAGTGCACACGATTCACATTAATTTTTATCAGAGATAATTGCTGCCACACGGTCAATCGCTCAATCAGTCAATCCGTCCATCGGACACATGATCAACTAGTTCATTTAGCCTGCTGGCATAATTAACGAGCTGGCTCAGCACCTTTACAAAACAAATGAGTGTGTGAATAAATTAACAAAGGCTAGCCACAAGGCAGCTACAGTGGGCATTCTATACAACAGACACACACACATACACACAAGTATGTAGAATACATACAGTTCTTCAAAATCGAAGCACCCGAGTCTTTAAAGTAAGCCAGCTGAGAACAACTGACGAACTGTTTCGAGCCCAATTGGCCGCCATTGCGTACCTGAACAGCTGCACGTCGTCGCTCGGGGCAATCCTTGGCTCGAACGTCACTGCTGCCAAAATGAACGAAAATAAAACGAGAAAAAAAACGAAAAGAAATCAAATATAATTTAATGATAAATATTTTTATGGACTATGGGCATAGCAATGTGATTGTTGTTGTTGTCACCGCCGCTGCCATTTTTGATTGTGTGCTGCTATAGAAATAAATAAAAATAAAAAAAAAATATTAAACCTTTGGAAATGAGAATCGTTTAAATGCAAATGTCGCAAAATTTGCAAATTCGCAAACTGCAGACAATAAAATGTATTTAATGACGCTTTGTGACCGAGCGCAGCGTCCGAGCAGAACACGAGCCTGAGATTAGCAGCTCGCGGAATGATGGGTGTCCAGATATATGTATACGACTAGCCCCAACAACCACACACACGCCACACGCAGCTTGCATTAATTTTTTATTTTATTTCATTTTATTATGTTTTCTTTTTTTTTCAACTTTGTTAAACTTGCGGCTGCTGCCATTTCTCTGCGAATCACATCCGCCGGAAATGAGGAACTTCTTCTACCAGCGAGCGATGTGGCAGCTTATTAAGTTTCAACTAAGTGCGCCACTTGTTGAAACGGTAGTTTTTAAGTACGTCCCATAAGCCAAACGCCAAAGGATGTCACTGTCTTCACACTCTGGCTGACAATTGCCGTAAGGTCACGTAGTTTTAACGCTGTTAATGAACAATACCGAAAAAAACGCACACACACACACATTATTAGCTGTCACTGGGTCCCTAACCATGACATAGGGCTCTCATCTCACGTCTCCGTCTCCGTCTCCACCTCCGGCTGCGGCTTGTGCTCCTTCTCCAGTTACAGCATTTGTCGAAAGCTGCTTTTGGGCATTGTAATTAAATTTAACTGCCGATTGCGAAGGCTTTGACTTATGTCGTTGCTCGGTTGACAGCGACCAGTGTTGACAAACGTTTCAATTGGGCAACAACTTACAATCTGTTTAAATATAGCAAAGATATTTGGTATTTCTTATAACAAAATAATAAAAAAATATTTAAAACTAGCTTTATAGTTGAAATCTATTTTATTTGAATTTATTTGGATCTGTATTAAAATGCATAAAAATAGCAACAATTTTAACAATGAGAAAATCTACTATAATATTTAACTACTTGTAATAAAATAAAAAACACTTTTTTTTTTTTTGCTGTTCGTTTGGCCTCAACTTTGCATGCATAAGAAATGAGTTTATCTAATTTTAGCAAGGTACGCAGTTGGAAAACGTTGTAAAAAATAGAAGATGCTAAAATAGCCATGCTTAGCATTAGCTGTCAGGACATTTGCGTTAGCTAACTTGTCAGCACTAGGATAACAAGAGCTTTGACTGCGGCTTTGGCATCCGCATACGCATTTTCCCGTATGTGGGCACGGCGAGGACAAACTGCTGCGCAAATGGCCAAGCTCTTGGGCTGTTGGGTCGGTAGGAGGTCAGGGGGATGGTAGGGGAGGGGGCAGCCAACTGGCAGATGTAACGAGATGCGTGTCATTGCGCCAAAATCAACAAAAATGCAAACGATGTGTGCGCTGTCAACGAAGTGTGCGTGTCTGAGTTTTAAACATGGGTGTGTGCGGGTGGCAATGTGTGTGGGTGTGTGGGTGTGTGGCTGGTGCCTAGAGCCCAGTCCCTGGGGCACCTTGCCACTTGCCAGTTGCCATTTTGACCAGTCGGTGTCAATGCGCGGCCAATACGCTCAGATACAAAAGCAAATGGGCAGAGAAGGGGGGAAACGAGGCCTTGCGACTGGCGGCTGTTGTAAAACAAGCAAATATCAATAGAATCCTTATTGGTTTCGCAAATATTTGTTTAGATGGTTTTTTTTACTATTTTTTTTTATTTATTTTTTGTGTGGCGCTTCATTTTGCCTTTTGGTCCCTTTAAATTAAGCCGGACACCGCAAAGTTAAAGCCCCAGAAAAAAGCACTTAAGCAGCGCTGCTTATGCAAAGTTACGATTTGTTTGTGGGCCATTGTCCTTGACAGCGGACGTTTTAAGCGGCTTTAAAGCCAATTGGGTGTGAGGATGAGGGGACTGCTATGATGGATTTACATTTACCCGATGACTTTTGGATTCTTTTCAAGCGTAAGCCAAATTCAATCACAGATCCTTTTAATATGCCGCTAACTTGTGCTTTGACAGTTGTTCAACAACAACAACAACAACAATAACCAACAGTATACGCCGCCTTTGAGCTTTGAAAGTGGTTGAAGCATAGAATATTACTCATACGCAACCCTGCACCGAGAGTAAAGGCCCTTGGGTTAAGGAGACACGCAATTTGCCAAATATTGCGAAATATGCACAGCCTAGTTGTGAGAAATGGGGCATGGGGCATGGCCGTGCGGCACAAAGTTTGATTGATTTGAGTCCCCAGTCAGGCCTGGCTGCACTAAGAACTAATCAATTTCTTGGACAGCCAGAAGACATCACTTTTTCATGGATGTGGCATGTATCTGAATTGCAAATAAAGCAGCCTCCCATGTCAATCAAAAGGGGGGATAGACGCAAAGGGGCAGCGGTTGGCAGCCAAAATGGAAAATAGCAGACAAAATAACTTGCGGTAGATAACAAATTCATAACATTTAATTACGTGCAATTTACTCATATGTTTACACCGCAGTCGATAAGAACTTTGTTGCTGTTGTCGCTCTATTAAACGGCCGGATACATCTGAGCGGGTGATCAGCGTTAGCTGATAGTGGCAAAAAAGCCAAACGAATGCGGCTGACAGCTGGCACCTATATTGGGCAGTTGCCAAATTCGTAATGGCAAAATGTTGGCTTTCGTTGTCCGCCAGTTACTCACCGGTCCTTAATACTGTTGCGCATATTTATCTAATGCCAGCAGACGCCTCGTTTATTTGCCTACCTGCCCGCCGCTGGCCTATGTGACATGGGAAGCGCGTCACATGTGCCCAGCACACGCTGCCTCACTTGTGGGTGGGTGGGGGTTAGGTGGCTACTTGAATGATGGGATTGTCCGCCACAAAATAAAACAGAGCTATGATGTCAGTGGTTAAGCCCGAGCTAAAGTTCTCGTACCTATTCCAGTTCAAGTTTGCAGTTGCATTTGCATTTGCTGCTGCAACTCCTCACGTGTTGCACACATGCAACACTAGTCAGAGAGCTGTAAATACGTACTATACGATATTGCTAATATGCGGCTCTGATTCAGCGATAACAGCGAGTCACAACCATGCTCGGACTACCGAATATTTCATACACTCGCTATCAATAGCCATGAAAATGCTTCTGTTCTGTGTATGTAGAGAGAGAGAGAGAGAGAAACCTGAGTAGAAAAAATAACAATAATATTTTAACTGACTTGCAGCAACATATATTGCGTGACAAATTTCGAATACCCTTACCTAGAGTATGAAAGCTAACAACCCACTCCCAAAAATGTCTTTTGGCTCTTTGCATGCGCCGTGGATTATTTAGTCTCTTTATAGCTTACTGGCACAGAATATAAGTGCATATGTTTGTATTACTACAGCAATTCCATTCATGATAATAATCTACACATGTACAAATATGTTTTCGTATTGCGTAAATGTGCCTATATGCATACATATGTTCGCACAAGCCTCTTAATAACAAATAAAGAGCGCAACACTTGATAAACATTGTGGATAGCCAGTTCGATAGATACTTAATTTATTTCAAAATACAACAAAGAACAATTCGATTAAGTGTAACCGGAGATAAATGCGAATTTACGCTCAATGAAATATAGCAGAATAATTTGTTAGCTTTTTTACCCCATTTTTCTAGCCAATGCGTTGCGAATATCCTTGTGAGGCCTGATAAAAAAAAATCAAACAGACAAACAATTGTGCAGTTGCACAGCTGGAATTTCAATTTTCTTGTAATTAAACAGGAATAAACGACGTCGCTTGATGACTGCGCACAAAGGGTGCACTGCCTGGCTACCAAATACCCAGTAGGAGAAAGCTTAAAAAAGTGTCACTTAAATAACAGTTTTCTATAAATGCAACACTTTTTTACATCTCTCTGTAAACTACACGATGTTTTACACTCTACTAAATGCATTATAATGTACTCGATTATGCACATTTTTTTATTATAGTCTAATCTACATTCTGCTGAACATGCTACTCTCAGCTAACACTCTACCCTACATTTTAATCTCTGTTTTATTATCCGCGACCCTTTACACACTGTTTTCTACACACAGTCTACCTTAAGTGCGTTTTTCAAAGACAGTCACAAATAACGCCTAGATAAATGGCCAACTAATCACAGTGTGGACAGTACGGGTGGTAAATGAAAATGGACAGCGAATCGGGGCAAACTTAAAGTGTTTTTAAAGGAAAAGTAGCGTTGATATCGCAATCCATTTTATTATGCATAATTAGCTTGAATCTGTTTACACTTGCAGCATTGCCACTTAAGTATTAATATATATATAGAGCTATTGCCGATATCCAGCGATTATCGCGTGACCTTTCAGTTTATTTATAACCGACTCAGTTATCGCAAAAACTGAGTCACGAGCAGCAAAATAGGGTCTCTCGCTATCGCCGCTGCCGAGTCTGATTCACAACTGCAGCGGAGGTCACCGGGGCGTAGGGTGACTGCAGTCCGTGTAGCCATGCAGAAGGCATTAAGATAAATGCAACGGGTTGGATGCAATTTTCGGAACGTTTGCCAAAAAGATGGTGATAACAAGGCAAGGCCGAAATGGAGGGTGGCCAATCGAGCGTCCTTGAGCGGGCTGACAAGTGCTAAGCGACATTTTGTGCTGAATTTTACAGGGTCTGCACTTGAAATTCCCCTTGAAAATCATGTTCCAGTTAAAGCATGCTTCGACCCCTTTCCCTTTTATGACTGGCAAATAGTTTCTTGTTGTTTGCGTTGCTGCAAGGGGGCGTATGATTTATGCGAGTTACACATACGCACGGTGTGCCGCGTGCAGCCATAAAAGATACTTGAAGCATCAGCTACAGCCGCTGCCTTGAGATGGGCCAACACAATGTCCACTGGGACAAGAAATTGATTTGCCGCTCACGTATGGCAATCACATGTTGCTATTGCGCTCTTGTGTCCTAGGCGACTATTTTAATTATGCTCGTCATTGCGGGCTTCCTCTATGGCATATCAAACAACTTTAAACAAATCATAGGCCACTGAACTGGCAACCCTCTGAAAACTCTTTGAAATGTCTGGCACGCATTTGATTAACGTGTAAATAAAGCCGCAAGGCGCTAATTATATTAGCCAAGTTAATTAAATCAATACCAGACGCCCAGGCAAAAGTTAAACAATAGTCAATTTGCTGATTGTTTCGCACAGTGCAAATACGCGCTCGGATGCCTAAAATGCCATTTTACAATTGGACTTAATCGACTTCCTATGCCCGACTATTCCCTATTCCCTGCCAGCCGCCCATTCAAAATGAATTAATTAGGCGAAAGCCAATTACGCAAAACGTCGACTTACGCAAAAAGTTGGCCAACGACACGCAACCAAACGCCCCATGGGGACCACCTCTGCTGGAGGACATGGCACGATTTGGCCAGGACCAAAAATAAATGCGAGTAACCTTTGTCCGCCCAGACGTTTATGACATGTCCGATGTCCGCTGTCCCTCGCCCTAAGAGCCGCGTTAATTTGACAAGCCTTTCGATTAACCCGGAGCAGTTGCACCCGCCTAAAGTGTCGGCCCAGCTGATGTTGATAAAGTGCCGGGCGAGGCAGCTACCACAATTTGCACTTAGCTGCAAGTGCCACACGTGTGCGGCAAGCATAACGGGTCTCTGCCGTGTTGCAGGGCAGCCAATTAAATGGAAAACGTTTTCATGCTGCGCGCAAATTGTTGTCATAGCTTGATTGATGCCACAGAAGTTGCCATGCGGCAAGTGGAAAGTGGCAAGTGGTAAGTTGCAAGTTGCAAGCTGCTGGCCACTTGCTTGGGCCAGTGTCAGGCTCAGCTTGCGGTAAACAAGCACTATCCTGCTGGGTTGGGGCAGCAGACGCTGCACGCGAAACAGATACACAAAACAGATACGAAACCTACAACAATAACGGTAAACATATCGCAAAAACACTCGAAAAAAAGTTGTCTCAAAAAAAACATTTCTTTACACAAATGTTGTTATTAATAAATAAATAAAAAATGTATCTGGTCTATAGGGAGTATATATTTTTTCAGTTAATTTCTAGTACATTAATTCGTATTACCATTTTTTTTTTTATTTAATTTATGAAAGCCATTTCGTTTGTATTTTGCTAACAAATTCATAAATACAATTCATTTTTACATTTGAAGAGCTTGTTTAGTTTGGGAATAACAATTTTCTCTGAGTGTAGCTAAATTGTTGTACTATATATAATTTTAGTTGCTGGCGCTGCGACCTTATCGACTTTGAGCCAAATACGAAGCGTATTTTTGGCAAATATTTATCAATTTATTGCACTAAAAAATTGCTACAATTACTCACAAATATGCGTGCGGGTGTGTGTAGTGTGCATGTGTGTGTGTGTAGTGTGTGTAAACGTGCCGAACTATGATTAATTTTCTCTCTCTTGTTGTTTTTCCCTTTTATTTTTCACAGCTACATAAAATGGCTCGAGTGTAAGCGTTCGCAAGGGAAGCACAGAAAGGACGCACACAGACACACACACATATAAACGCACACACACACGACACACACACGCACGGCGAACATGGCGCAACGTGCAACTGCAACATGTGTTTTATCAGTTTGTGTGCTGACCAATTCGCGTCAATTAGGCCATTCGCGCTCGAAAGCACAACATAATTGAAATTGTGTGCGATTTCCATATACAAGTAATTAGTAAATTTCCCACTGGAATCATTTTTGGCCGAGCAACATGTCCGAGTTTCGGTTCTTCTCGTACACGGACTTTGCTTTCAACACAAACCCATCGCAGAATCTGATTAATCTGCCGATAGCACCGTACACCGCCGCCGCAACCCAAGAGCAGGAGGAGTCCGACACCGAGCTGAACATTCCATATACCGTCTTCGAGGTGCTCGTGGCCATTGTCAGCATCATCGGCAACCTGATGGTCATCATTGTGTTCCGGCGCGAACGCAAGCTGCGCCGTCGCACCAACTACTACATCGTCTCCCTGGCGATGGCGGACTTCCTGGTCGGCTCGCTGGGCGTGCCCTTCGCCATACTGGCCTCGGTGGGTCTGCCCAAAAACCTGCACGCCTGCCTCTTCACCGTGTCGCTGCTGGTGGTGCTCTGCACCATATCCATCTTCTGCCTGGTCGCCGTCTCCGTGGATCGCTACTGGGCCATACTTTACCCCATGGCCTACTCCCGCAATGTGCGCACCCGCACCGCAATTGGTAAGTGAAATGAGGGGGAGTGGCATAAAGGAGGGGGCGAATGTTTCCGTATTGACAAACTTTCTTGTTGCATTGTGTGTGCTTTGTTCCATCCAGTGAAAAACTTGGAACAAAGCCAGAGATAATGACCAACAAATCAGCATATTGCATATTGTTCCCACTGCTTGTTGGCCATGTTTGAGTTGCAGCTTTATGCAAAGGCAGGAATTTAATAACCAAAGGAAACAAAATGGGTGTACAAAGTGCGGCAGATGAAGACAGCAAAAAAGGGTGGCAAAAACTAGCTGGACTGCAATTAAAATGACCACGGAGGACAAATCAGTGAAGTTTAAAGTGGAATGAAAAGTTAAAGCAATGTGACTCAATTGACAGAGAAAGAGAGAGAATCAGAAAGAAACAACCATTAACAACCCATTTAACAAGAATCTCTAAATGATTAAACAGACCTTGGAGGCTGACTTTCACTCAAAATAATCAGTATTAAAACAAGAACATTGCAGTCGGGCGATACCGACTGCGTTATACTCGTTCATGTTCTCAAATAAAAGATTCCATAGCTCCCATACATGAAACCCCCATAACTTTGTCAAAAGTGAACCGATTTTCACGTTTTATGGCATTTTGATCATGATTTATCCTATATATTGACTCCACATTCAAAAAAATTCATTTTCAAAAATAAAATTTTTTTGAATATTTTGGTTAAAAAAGCATGTACTGCCCCCTTGTAAATTTTGGAAAAAAATATTTTTTCAAAATTTAGATTTTTGAATTTATAGTTTTAATCGATTTTATTTGTCACAATTAGCATAAAAAACAACATTGAACGTGATTTTGGGGGGGTCAAATTTTTGGTCAAATATCATCCCAAAATCGACAAAAATTTTGACATGTAAAGTTGTCAGATTCCATAGCTCCCATATATCAAACCCCCATAACTTTGTCAAAAGTGAACCGATTTTCACGTTTGATGGCATTTTGATCATGATTTATCCTATATATTGACTCCACATTCAAAATATATTCATTTTCGAAAATACATTTTTTTTGAATTTTTTGGTCAAAAAAGCATGTACTCCCCTCTTGTGAATTTTGGAAAAAAATATTTTTTCAAAATTTAGATTTTTGAATTTATAGTTTTAATCGATTTTATTTGTCACAATTAGCATAAAAAACAACATTGAACGTGATTTTGGGGGGGTCAAATTTTTGGTCAAATATCATCCCAAAATCGACAAAAATTTTGACATGTAAAGTTGTCAGATTCTATAGCTCCCATATATCAAACCCCCATAACTTTGTCAAAAGTGAACCGATTTTCACGTTTGACGGCATTTTGATCATGATTTATCCTATATATTGACTTCACATTCAAAATATATTCATTTTCGAAAATACATTTTTTTGAATTTTTTGGTCAAAAAAGCATGTACTCCCCCTTGTGAATTTTGGAAAAAAATATTTTTTCAAAATTTAGAATTTCGAATTTATAGTTTTAATCGATTTTATTTGTCACAATTAGCATAAAAAACAACATTGAACGTGATTTTGGGGGGGTGAAATTTTTGGTCAAAAATCATCCCAAAATCGACAAAAATTTTGACATGTAAAGTTGTCAGATTCCATAGCTCCCATATATCAAACCCCCATAACTTTGTCAAAAGTGAACCGATTTTCACGTTTGATGGCATTTTGATCATGATTTATCCTATATATTGAATCCACATTCAAAATATATTCGTTTTCGAAAATAAAATGTTTTTGAATATTTTGGTTAAAAAAGCATGTACTCCCCCCTTGTGAATTTTGGAAAAAAATATTTTTTCAAAATTTAGATTTTTGAATTTATAGTTTTAATCGATTTTATTTGTCACAATTAGCATAAAAAACAACATTGAACGTGATTTTGGGGGGTCAAATTTTTGGTCAAATATCATCCCAAAATCGACAAAAATTTTGACATGTAAAGTTGTCAGATTCCATAGCTCCCATATATCAAACCCCCATAACTTTGTCAAAAGTGAACCGATTTTCACGTTTGACGGCATTTTGATCATGATTTATCCTATATATTGACTCCACATTCAAAATATATTCATTTTTGAAAAATTATTTTGGTCAAAAAAGCATGTACTCATGTACTCAATCGATTTTATTTGTCACATGATATATGCGGAGGCGGAAGGCTGTGTAAGTCTAGGTAAATGCAGTAAAAAAATTAAATAATTATTGTTGCTGAACGGAGGTCCTGCGTGCATTATTTACTCCGATATATGTAGAGGAGTAAGCTAATTAAGCATCACAAAAATTAGTCACAACAGAGCACATGAATGAAGAATTGAATGTGTATTAAAAGGAATCCAAAAACATGTTGAGTTAATGAGTAATCGATTGAAATGAACACAAAGAAGAAGTGAATTTGGATAAATGAATGTGACACATCGCAGGGAACAGAGAATAAATTGGCATAAAAGCAATCTTCTTCTGTCAGAGGTCAATACTCGCTGCTAGCCAAACAAAATATAACAGAAGAATATAAACATATTTTTTGACATATTGGAAAAAGTATTAATTGCTGGTACCTATATAGTATGTGATATAGCGTATCACCAGCATTTGGGTCAACTATTAAAACTTAGATGATAATTTCACATAATTAATATCTTGATCGAGCCGAGTCAATGTAGCTAGTCAACATTTCTATCGTCAGATATTCGAGCTAGAGATTTTAAACTTGGAACATCAATTTTATACTATACAAAGAACAAACAAATTTTTTTTAGATATCTCTTCCCAAATTATTAATACCGATTTGAAGTCAGGGTATGTTTAGCTTATTTCGAGGCTTTAAAAATCTGAGAAACCAACGTGCATTTTCTTATATTGTAAAAATAAAGCACAACTGGACTGAATTATATATTTATTCATAAAAATGTTGAATTGATCTAAGAAGCTATTCGAGTTTTATGTTACGTGAAGTAAACAAAAGCATGGATCGAGTGTGCAAATCCATAGTGGGCGTGACTGGGATATCAAAAAAGAGATCTTTGGGGAGGTCAGCAGCTATCTGCATATTGAAATTTTGGCTCTATCTCTAAAATTGTGATTTGGGGTGTATCAATATGCCTGCTAGTGGGCGTGGCACAAAAATCTAAACAATTTGTCTGAATAAGATAACTACTAGTATATAATCAAAGTTTTAAGTCTCTATCTTCAATAGCGCCACAAATATCAATAGCTCTTATCCGGACGGTAAGACGGACACTTCGTGAAAGAGTATAGAAATCGATATTTTGCTAAAATAAAAGTAAGAGTAATTTGGTCCATTTCCGACTATTTTGAGTATTGCACAGTCGGCTACACCCAACTGCAAGCTGTTTACATTTTGGGTTAGATGCCTTGTGCGTCATTAGAAAAATTGCATGTGGTTCAATGTACTGTCGGAAGCTTGGGCAATTGTGGAATGACCGCCACAAAGCCACACAATATCCCAGTCAGGAAGAGACGAAGACGGAGGCGGAGTTGGAGTGTTGCTCGCTCCGAGTGCAGAGCATTTGTAATTTCTCATTAGCATTTCGCCAGTGGCAGCTGAGTCATATTTGGGGCGGTGACGTCAGCGTTTCTGTGGGGCTTCTGGTGTTGTTGTTGCTTGATATGCTAATCCAGTGCATCCTTTTGCAGGCATCATCTCCGTGTGCTGGGCGGCCGGCGCCATTGTTGGCTTCCTGCCGCTCTTTGGCTGGCATGCGGACGTGCCGCACGATCAGGCGTGCCTCTTCGTGCAGGTGATGGACTACAACTATCTGGTGTTCCTGTACTTTGCCACCATCATCACGCCGGCGCTGCTCATGCTGGCCTTCTACACGCACATCTATCGCGTGATTATCAAGCAGGTGAGCAGGCTCGAGACTCTGGCAAGGTGAAGCCGACTTAATCTAATGCTTACTTGCAACACGCAGGTGCGCCAGATTGTTACCATGAATCCCGCCTCGGATCTGAGCCGGCGCTCCTCCACCGCCCAGATGCAGGTGACGACGCCCGGACGTGGAGGACACTCGGGCACCATGCTCCGTGTCCTGGGCGCAGCGCGCAAGCGGGACGTGAAGGCCACGCAGAATCTGTCGATCATTGTGCTATTTTTCATGATCTGCTGGATACCGCTGTACACGATCAACTGCATCAAGTTCTTCTGCCCGGAGTGCTATGTGCACCCCAAGCTGACGCTTTTCTGCATCATCCTCTCGCACCTGAACTCGGCGGTCAATCCGGTGCTCTACGCCTACCATCTGAAGGACTTCCGGCTAGCGCTAAAGAATCTCATGCTGAAGCTGATGGGCATCGACATCGATCAGCAGGCGGACGCCATACACCGCTTCTCGCTGGCCAGCCAGCACCGCCTCCAGTCCATGGACTCCACCATGCGCACCACGCAGCCGCGCATGTATGTGGGTGAGTGTGAGTGCGCGTCGTCCCTTTTAATCCCCTTCCAGTGGCTCGCTAATGAACCCCCTGTCCTGTCCACAGACTCGCCCATTTGGCTGCGCCAGCAGCAGGAGGCGCTCAAGAACTCGCAGCTGCTGCCCAAATGCGGCGTCCTCAGTCCCTGCGTGAACAGCATCAATCAGACGGTGGCCGCCGCCGTCACCGTCAGCACGAGCCTCGAGCGGGACATGTGGAACATTATGGAGGCGTCCAGCGGTGCCGAGCTGGGCGAGATTAGCTATGAGTTTCCCAATGCCAAGCAGGAGAGCGATCACGAGAGCAGTGTCTCCGTCTCGGCGCCGGCAACGGCGCAGCAGGCAGCGCAGCAGCAGCGCTGCGACAGCGCCTACTCCTATGACAACCACAACTACTCGACCGGGCCCGAGGACGGCATCAGTCTGCCGGACGACCTGGACGAGTACGAGGATGTGTTCGTGCCGCCCAGCGGCAACCATAACTACCAGGGCGTGGATGCCGCCGAGCTGCGCCGCTCGCTAGCCTGCGTCATGCGCGAGAAGCTGCGCTCCGACGACACCGACTACTACAGCCAGCAGCGGGTGCCGCAGGATCCCGAACACGAATTGCCGTCGACGCTGGACCGAAGTAGACCCTGCTCCACACGCGACTCGCCCAGCAACGGGACGTTGCCGCAGCAGCTGTGCACCAAGCTGCTCAACGCGGGCAATTCGAACAGCGACCACTGCCTGCCCCTGCCCAGCACCGTGTACGTGATTGATGGCGCCATTAATCCCCTGTCGCCGGGTCACAAGCCCAAGTATCGCAAGTCCACGGCGCTGACGCGCAACTCGCGCAAGAAGAGTCGCTCCTGCACCTGCGCCAACGAACAGAAGCAGGCGATTCCCGGCGAGGCAACCACCTCGAGCAGCGGCCATCATAGCAATAATCTCAGCATGCGCCACTCGGAGCAGCAGCTGTCGCAGCAGTCGTCAACAGCAACGCCAGCGCCAACGCCAACGCTCCAGAGCCACGAGCACTTCTTCAGTCCGCTTAAGTCGGTGGGCAGCTTTATGCAGCATTCCAATCTCTTTAATCTCTTCCAGCCGCACAACACAACAACGGCCATTGCGCCCGTGGTCGGACCGGGGTCTGCTGGAGTGGCCGTGCCTGCTCCTCCACCAGCGCCCGTTTCCAGACTTACTGTCGGCCCTTTGACCTCAACGTCGGCCTCCTCGTCCTCGTCCCTAGTCGCGGCCAGCGGCGAGAGTTGACCAACGGCCACAGCTACCCCAGCGGCTGGCAAACTCTAGGCAAATACTCGCAAGTCAAAGTTTTTAGTTTAGACCGTTAGCTTTCGAGTTCAAACAAGTACATTGATCAAATGCTGGGAACAACTCTGAACGAAAGAACTAGTTCCCGTTGCGATCACACAGTTTTAGTAAATTATGCGCATTTATTTTTGATGTAATTATCTTTATTAATTTAGCTAATTGTTAAAGGTAATGATTAGGATCTGATCTTAAAGTCAATTTAAGTGAAATACCATATTGTGCATACTCGTATTTTTTGTCCATATATAAGTATTAGAAACATATGTGGCATTGCTTAGACATTTTTTGGTGTTATCTGAACCATATGCATGTGTGTTTGTTTAACTAACTATACTTGGAACGTCTGTGAAAATCAAAATTTATGTGTATATTAAATGTATAGTTGATCAAATAAAATATAAAACGTAAAATACCAAAATACCCAAATAAAAGCATGCTAAATTCAAATGGCTTTTTTTTGGCATTTTTTAAGACATAAACTATGGAAAGCTTAGTAGTGTTACTTGAAACAGCTGATGGCTTTCCAATAAGCCCACGAAAGCTCATGATGTTGAGTGTGTGCGTGTCTTTGCTTATTGAAATGTATTTTACCTATCAAAATTCAAATAGAGGCAATATTACAACTCTTTTACTTTGGTTTACTTAGGAAGTTTTATTTAAAGCTTCAAAAGCTTTCAACTATTACTCCTCTAGATTAATATATGACTTTCTTTATAAATCTATGTATTACCCCTAACACTGGTTGCTTATCCAATAAGAAAAGCTTTCCAGCGATGCGTGTCTCTGCTAAATAAAATAACATTATATAAGAGCCGGCACAAAGCAAGCGTAGCACTGAATGTATTTGATATCTTAGGTAGAAACAATAAGTCTCGAAATTTAAAGTTGACACCATGTTTTTGTTAAATACAAAAGTAAACGCCTCTTTCTGCAGAATTCAGGCCAACTCCAACACAAGCATTCAACCTCAGCAAACAGATCGAAAAACCGCCAGTGGCGACAAATTAGCGAATAACACAACCAGCATGGACATGAACCAGACGCCGACTAACTTAACGCTCGACGCGTTGAAGAGCGTTGTCTCGCAAGCTCTTTTGGGTAAATTCACAGATGTTTTTCCAAAGCTTTTTAAGTGCCAATGGAAGACCTATGAAGGTCAGAGGAAGGTTAGTTAGTTCATCATTTGATAACATTCGAGGTGGGTGTGTTTGCGTCTGCCGCTGAAGCAAAAGCAAAAGTTAAACACACAATTTGATATTTTTCGGCGTTTTATCAATCAAACTTTCGCATTCACTTAACAAAATTATCAAGTACAAAAAAGCTAAAAAAAAATACCCGTCTTTTACAGCTATACGCGGATTTCAGCACAGACTCTATTTGCAACATGGGTTCTCGTAAGTTTTGCGTGGGTGGCAACTGGAAGATGAACGGCGACCAGAAGTCCATTGCCGAGATCTGCAAGGTACTCAGCAGTGCTTCCCTCGATGCCAACACGGAGGTGGTCATCGGCTGCCCGGCCATTTACCTGATGTACGCCCGCAATCTGCTGCCCTGCAGCATCGGCGTGGCCGGCCAGAATGCCTACAAGGTGGCCAAGGGCGCCTTCACTGGCGAAATTTCGCCAGCCATGCTGAAGGATATTGGCGCCGATTGGGTGATCTTGGGTCACTCGGAGCGCCGCGCCATTTTTAAGGAGTCGGACGAGCTCATTGCCGAGAAGGCCGAGCACGCTTTGGCCGAAGGCCTCAAGGTGATTGCCTGCATTGGCGAGACCCTCGAGGAGCGCGAGGCGGGCAAGACCAACGATGTGGTTGCCCGCCAGATGTGCGCCTATGCCAAGAAGATCAGAGACTGGACCAACGTGGTGGTCGCCTACGAGCCCGTCTGGGCCATTGGCACTGGCAAGACAGCCACGCCCGAACAGGTGAGTAGCAGCTGATACGCCCACTGGAAGAGGATCACATTATGCTCTCATTTAACAGGCCCAAGAGGTGCACGCCTTCCTCAGGAAGTGGCTGGTAGAAAACGTTTCCAAGGAGGTGTCCGACAGTCTGCGCATTCAGTACGGCGGCTCGGTGACCGCTGCCAATGCCAAGGAGCTAGCCAAGAAGCCCGACATCGATGGCTTCCTCGTCGGCGGCGCCTCGCTCAAGCCCGAATTCGTGGATATCATCAATGCCCGCAAGTAAACCGGCTCGGACCGGAACCGTAGCAGCCAATCTACTGCCACACAAAACGGAAAACCACATGTTAACCAAATAGGAAACCTGTTGCATTATGCACAATTATAAAACCGCACAGTCGGCGCTTTATGGTAGTAGTTGAATGTAATTCAAAATTCACAATTCTCAAAATCCTCTGTTTTTATCGATGAGTCATAATTTATTCACATTTAATTTAGAATTATTTGAATTACACTCATATTTTATAATTTGGACGTTAAGACATCAAAATAAAAAATTAAAAAAAAAATGTATATATATTTATGTATATATACGAATTGGATTACCTCAATAGTGTAAGATAAGACGAATTCTGCCCTGATATAACATGTATACATATATTTAAGTACGCTGTACAACAGTCTCCGAATTCTGATAAAGAAAGTTGGAATTTGTACTGCCCTGACGAATGGTAATACACTGTTGTCATCCAATACAGAACGCATAGCGAACGCCGACTCCCCTAAATTCTATATCATTTTGATAGCCATCAATATTAGATGTGATTCACTCTAAAATACAATTCTCAGATTAAAATCTAATCTCATGTAACTTGGCAAAAAGTAAAAACTTTCGATCTACTAAACAAGTAAACTGCCGCTGGTTTATCTTGGGAATCTTACACATCGGCATCTTAAAATTGTTACCTTAAAAATATGCAATAGAATTTGTCACATTTTTTTTATTATTTTGTGGACCTTCTGACGATGCTGTTCGCCTGGTAGTTCAACTGAAATTTTAATAAGAATCTTTCACATAGGCGGCCCAAGTTGTTTACCTTGTAAGTATGCAATCGAAATTTTTAAATTTTTAATATTTTTTGTGTTTGTCGACAAGCTGACAATTCTGATCGCCTGGTAGGTCGGCTAAGAAATTTAAATATGCCGCTAGCTGAATTCGCATACAATTACCAAGAAAGTTATTTAATTTAATTTAACACTCTTTTATTTGATGATAATATTAACTAGTATATGTAATTTAATTTTTTGCAAGCCTTTTTTATATTTCAATATAATATTGCCATAGACATCATTATCAGTAGACATTTAAAATATTTTGCAAATTGAAAAAGTGCATATCTTAGGGTCAGAATTAGAAAACATTTACTTTCGCTACCTTGCATGAGTCTGATCTATCGATTTAAATTTAATAATCTCTAAATAATATTCAGAAAAATATATAAATACACAAAAAAAAAAGTATAAATTTATACGACTTGAAAGAGTTATATTAGCAAGATCGGATTTATTTATTTCAAAATCAGATATAATTCTTGTGTATATGGGACAGCTATATTATAAGTTGTGTTTTCGGTATGGTCAGCTATATAAGTACTTCGCAACATTTCTGACATTTATAACGCCTCAAACCGATTTTGTCGTTTTGATAAACTTAGCAAGTACTCTGCCCCTTGACATAAAATATGCATTATAATTTCAGTTTCAGTTAGTTTACGTTTCAAAACAGATCGTTTTATTCTCGTTTAAAATTTTACATGAATGAAAATTTTTCAAATATTTCGCTGTAAACAGAAATTGCCAAATTGCGGGAAAACGAGTGCGCAAAAATTAAAATTGGAAATTGATTAATATTTGTTGTATATATATATATATATATATATATTGTATACATATTTTACCCAAAGCCAGACAAATTTTAGACACAGTTGACAAGCATCATTATGGAACCCCTGAAGCAGTCATATTCGTTTGATGTCATCCTGGTCAAATCCAGCCTGGTCCCGCGCGCTGAGCAGGACACCGGTTACACGTACAGCGTTCGGCTGTTCGATGAGTTTGTGGAGCTGCCCGAGAGCCGTTTGTTTGCCACCAGATTTTCGAGCAGGCCGCTCGGCGAGTTCGTTGCCAGTCCCTGCGATCTGGTGGGCTCACTGTGCTCCAAAGGCATCTGTGTGTCCGTTCATGTTGGCGATAATCTGCTCGGCAGTGGCAGCAGCAGGCCGGAGGCGACACTCCTGCGCCGCCTCGCAGATCCAACCTTTTCCGTGAGCGAGGTGCTGCGAGTCGAGCTGCTGAAGAAAAATAAGCCTTTTGCTAAGTTAGAAATAAACGTCAAGTTCAGCTCGGTCGATCCGGATCTGGAGTAAGTAGCTGCACGTAGCTCACACTCTCTCCCTCTTTATATATATTGGTTTCTTTGGGCAGCACCCGCATGCTGCCCTTTGGCTGCTACGATGTATGCCGGCCGCTGGACAAATCCGTCAATCCGCGTGACGTCATCTTAACGCTGGGCCGGTCGCGCACATGCGCGGGCAGCACCTGCATCACCGACGAACGCCTCATGTCGCATGCGGGCGCACCGTTCAGCTGCCTCCACAGGAAGCCCGAACCGTCGGGCGGCGATTGTGGATGCGTAGTGCGTGGCGTGAAGCCACCGCCGGAGCTGGATCCAAGCAAGGATCGTGAGCGTCAGCTGCTCAAGAAACTACTTGTCGATCTGGAAGTCGACAAGGTGCACGTGCCGACGCCGCCGTCCGGCCACGAGCGATCCAGGAAGTGCCGTTGCCGTAGATCCATTTCGAGCAGCAACAGCTGTTTCGGCAGCGGTAGCGGCAGCGATAGCTTTGCGAACAGCGACTGCTGGCAGGAACTGAAAGGTGACCAGAAGCCGATCACGATGTTCGATGGCGACCTGTCGCCTGAGCAGCTGGAGGAGATACAGACGGCGCGCAAGAACCTGCTGGGCGTGAGCCCAATAATGAAGCCGCCGGTATTGGTCAGCAACAAGTACACTCCCCCGGTGCTCTGTCCCATGTGCAAGGCGAACATCACCTGGCTGCCAAAGGTGGCCGCCTGCCCGTACTGCGGATACAAGCGCTTCGAAATGGACAAGCCCAGCGAGGAGCCCTTCGACGAGACGGCCACCGCAGCGCAGGTGCTGCGCAAACACATGCTCAACACCAAAATAGAAATCGAGGAAATCAGCAACCAGCGCAAGCACAGCGCCTGCGCCGCACATCTCAAGAAGTCGTCCGAGTCTGCGATTAGCAAGAGCTCCAAGGAGTGCACCTGCGACTCGGGCCGTGTCTGCATTCGCTGTCGCATCCAGGAGCTGTGCGATCGCATGCTCCAAGCGAGCAGCACCACAAAGGTCAAGACGACGCCGCAGCCACCGCCGATGCCGCCGCAGCCAACAGTGCAGAAGACACCATCGACGCCGTCGCAGCAACGGAAGGAGCTGCTGGATATCTTCACCGATAAGAACTATCCCAAGGCGCTCAATGAGCAGCTTATGAAGGATTGCGATGCAATCACTTGCCAGTCCTCGAGGAAGCATCGCCGCCGCATGAAGGCAGCCTTTAAGAAAAAGGCAAAGGTTTCGGTCAGGAAAACGAAAACAAAAAGTGTGAAGCCAAGGAACAAGCGGCGCAAATCCAAGCGGTAAGTGAAGTTCCTTCAGTCGATTCGCCGCTTAAACTGCCCGCCGCCTTTAGCTACACATTCCTGGAGCGCAGGGACACGATCCGGCCGATCACAACGCATCAGGCGTGCGCACGGGGCAGCGGACGGGTGCCCTGCCACATGGGCTGGATGTGGACCGAGAGCGAGCTGGCACGGCACAAGTGCTGGCGGCCGGGCGCCATCAAGAAGTCCATACGCCAGCTGATGGCCTATTTCCTGGCCGACTATCCCGTGGATAGGGTGGTTAATTCGCGGTTCCATTATCGCCACCGCAAAGCAGCGGTGAAGCCGGTTCAGGAGGAACCGCTGATACAGCACCCGACGCTGCACATAACCAAGCGGCACGAAGAGTACACCATCACTTTGCGGCCCCTCAAGGAACCAAAGAGCCTGGCTGTGGCCGCCAATCCATACGCAGACATGAAGCCGGTTGTCTTCCGCATCAGCAAGGATCCCATCGCGACGCGCAGGCGCAACATCAAGTTGAGCCTTATCGACAAAGGCTACACGCCTTGCTCTTGCCACCAGCCAGTGGCCAAGTGCTTTTGTCGCACCTTTGTCGACCGCAAGTTGGTCGAGCATGAGGTCAAGGTGCTGGGCGAGGAGCGCGGCTGGAAAGACATCAGCGATAGCTTCGTGTTCTCCGATCTCAGTGACAGCGATAGCGACAACGAGCTGGATTTTGGAGTCACGCCCCCGGCGGGTGTCATCAAGCCCGAACGCCGCTGCCAGCCGGATCGCGTCAACTGCGAGACGCAGTACAATGAGAACGACTGGGCCATGCCCACCATGTACCCCACCCGCCCAGCGCACTCGTCCAATACGGCGGCTGTGTGATGGGCGAGCGTATGGGCAGATTCCCGTGGATCTTGGGCAAGGGCCTTGTGCACCGCCAGCCCCGACCAGCCAAGAAGATCAACAAGCCCAAGAAAAAGGGCAGACTCGCAGGTGGATACGATGCCGCACTCTTCGATGAGTACGCGCCCCATCGGCAACGTGCCTGGCACAAATCGAACTACGTGGAACCCAAAAATAAATATTGATTAACTTATTTATGTGAGATAAAATAGAGGAATAGAGTAAATAAAGGGTATGGTAATTTTATACAAACTATTCGCGAGCTCTCATTTCAAAAACTAGCTGCAATTTTTTTCAGTTAAGATTTCACAAGAAATTTATATAAATATTTAGAGAATTTTTTGATGTAGAAGAATTTTTTCTTTTGATAAATGGGCGTAGAAATCTTTAGAAACATTATTATGAGTGTTTTTGCGAGTTCGTGAAGAATTCATTAACTATTAAAGTCTTCAAATAACTGTGTAAATATAAAATTATTTTTCTTCAATTTAAAAAAAAATAATATACTTTCCATTTTTTTTTTTTTTAACCAGGTTACAAATTTGCCAAATGACATTCTTAATAATCTAAAACAATACTATTTAATTTGAAAACAACAAAAATAATATAGTCTTCACTTATAAAAGTTTCTTTCATATATTATCATTTTTTAAATTAAAAAAAAGATGTTTTGAAATTTCAGTGTTGGTAAAAATAAAAAAATGTATTAAATAGCAAACTCGCACTCTTCATGCAATTCAGTAAACACACATTTTTAATTTAGATAGTGATATTTTGAGAAAATAAAAAAAACTATTTCTGTTGGGTCTCTAAGTTTTCAACTATTCCTTATAAAATTATGTTTATATAAAATTTAAAAAAAAGTGTATCAGAGTGTGCGTTGATATTTATTATTCATTTTAGAATATATTTTGTATTTTTATTCACACTCTATTGAAATTTCAACGCGTTGGCTTCCAGGCTCGAGCGAGTAAAAATTTATAGCTCTGAAATTATTTTTGTGTACTCTAGCTAGAAATTAACTATTCAGATAGCCAAATTGTAAATTTCGTTTTGAAAGTCAAGTTCCACGTAGTTAACGATCGCAAGGCTTGCCATGGCTAAGACGCCGTGTTGTTGGGCGTCGAATGAATTGTCCAGGGACAAGGAGAACTATATTCGATGCTCGACCAGGCCGAAACCGAAAACAGACACAGACGATAATGATAAGGCGAAAAATGGTAAAATTGACAAAAAAATGTGTTGCGGCCCAGCGTTTCGATTGCAAATGGCCAAGCAGGCGGAAATCGATGTGAACGACGAAATCGACTTGCAGTGCGACCCAGCCGCACGTAAGGGCAAAAAGGTGAAGCCCAGGAAGGAGAACTTTCGCTGCTTCACCGCGAACATGATCTGCATGAAGCTCTACATGCCCGGACGGGACTTTGAGGACCCCAGCCAGCTGATGATAACCGCCAGCATCTGCAAGGGCTGCAAGCCGTTGATGTGCGCCAATCGCATCAATGTCAACTGCCTGCCTCGTGAGCCGAGTGCTCGATTCTCCATGCTGGCCGAGTGTCTGGACAAGGCGCTGTCTGAAGGCATCACTCTTTCCGTCAGATACATGAGGAAAGAGATAGGTGAGTGGAGAAAAGCTAGTCTATTCAAATGTAGAATATATTTGAACACTCAAATTTCAAAAAGCGATAAATATCGTTTTCATATCATAACATTCAAAATATGCCTAGTTTGAATAATCAATAAAAATCGATTTTTTTGGTATAATCGACAAATGCATAGCGCAGTACAGAGTATCTGCTAGTCGGGCATTTGCGGCTTGCACTTGATCATCGCTAACCACTTGAATTTTGTGATCCTGCAGGTCGTGGCTGCTATGTGCTACCCGATTCCGTCATACAGCGGATGACTAACCAGTTTCAGGAGGTAATCCACACGGCCGAGGTGGAGCTGACCTGCAATGGGTGCACGGTGGGCTTAGCCACAGTACGGCTCTCGATGCTCATGCAGTGCCAGAACATCGAGTAAGTAAGCGCCACAGCTGGAGCCTGGGGCCAACAAATGGCAACAGCGGCTGAAATTCAATAGAGTAATGGACACGGACATGGACCTTTGCAGCAACGACAACGACGGGGATGACGATGACGATGACGATGACGATGATGATTGTGATGATGACAATGATTGTTGTCGTATTACGGCGGGACACAACTCGCAGAGCTTTTCGACCTCCTCTGATCCTTGCCGGGGCTTCGTTAGCATTGAGGATTCAGCGACTGAGGACGACGGCGACTGCTTTTGTCCATCCACCAGCAACAACCGGCCGAGAAGTCAAGGCGGCAGCGAGGTGAGTAGCTACATTCCCGCCAGGTCACTGGCTGATTGCTCTGCTCCGATTGCAGCCAGCTAAACTGGTCGACGTCGCCGGGCCCTACAACATCTACAGTTGCCCGACCAAAGATGACAGCTGCTTGAATGTGGATGATGCGCCAGCACCTGGCGGCCAGTTTGCGTTTGGCGCCCGCTCCCATTTGGGTGACGGCAACACGAATCGCGTATGCCCGCAGACCTCGGCACCCCAGCTAAAACAGATGACCATCCAAAAGCAGCGCGAGTGTCCCATGTGCAATGAGGATGTGTCCTGGCTGCCACAGATCGCCGCTTGTCCGCATTGCGGCTATAAGCAGCTGCCCATCTACGAGGAGAAGGAGTACAATGAGAAGGCCACCGCGAAGGAAATTCTCGATGAAGTATTCCAGCACAGAGGCAGCGAACTGAAGAACTTCGAGTCGAGCTCCAAATCGTGCCTGAATTCAGAGATGAAGACGGAAGAGGCCTTCGAAACGATTGTCAATGATTACAAATCCCTGCAGAGGAGCATCAAGAAGTGCAAAAGTCAGGCGTGTTCCAGCGCGACGAAGCAGAAGAAGGGCCAAACAGATATGCTTACCGTCTTCACGGAGCTGAAGAAGCTCTTTGAAACCGGTGCCGATGACAACGTGAAAGAGAAAAAGATCAAGGAGATCTGCGATGAGGCCTGCAAGCTGGCCAAGGCCAAGACCAAGAGTCTCAAGGCCTTGCACAAAAAGGGCGATCCCTGCGCCGTGGCCAAGAAGCGAAGGCGCTCCAAAAAAAGCAAGCTGCTGGTCAAGTCCAGGGTCTATGAGCCACTAAGTCCGCTGGCGCACCCTCGGCAGGGTCATGTCCATTGTCGCAGTGGCGAGCACAAGGTGCCCGCCCACATGGGCTGGCTGTGGACGCACAATCCGTTGGCCCAACACCCAGGCTGGCGACCCGGTGCCATACGCCGTTCCATACGCCAGCTTATGGGCTACTTCCTGAAGGACTTCCCCGTCGATAGCATACCCATATCGAAGTATATGTCGTACCACAAACAGAAGCCGCAGCCGACCCATGATGACTGCGAGAAGGCTGAGGATTTGGTGCAGCTGCAGACGCTGCACATCGAGAAGAAGAACGACGAGCTGCTGATCACCCTGCGCCCGCTTAAGGATCCGGAAACACTGAAGCGTGCCGCCAATCCCTATGCGAACATGAAGCCGATACAGTTCCGCATCGTCAAGGATCCGCTGCTGAAGCAGGTGCGGGACATGAAGCGGTGCCTTAAGAACATGGGCTTCAGCAAGTGCCGGTGCCACCGGCCCGTGATGCAGTGCTACTGCCGCAGCTTCATCGACAAGAAGCAGCTGGTCGAGGAGGTGCAGCGCCAGTGCCACAGGCGGAACTTGCCCCACTGCGAGAACCAGCTGGTCCTCTCGGACACCACCGACAGCGAGGCGGAGTTCGAGTTTGGGGTGACGCCGCCGGCGGGCCTGATAAAGCCGGAGCGGCTAAAGGTCACCCACATGACCAACACGGAGACGCAGTACAATGAGAACGACTGGGCCATGCCCACCATGTACCCGCATCCGCCCAATGCCCAGGTGCAGTACGGTGGCTGCGTTGTGGGCGAGCGCAAGGGGAGATTCCCTTGGATCTTTGGCAAGGGCTTCGTGCATCGGGAGCCAAAGCCTCCAAAGATGCGCAACCCGACAAAGCCGAAGCCAAAGCGCGCATTTCCCGGTGCGCCCCTGCCCCGCGAGACTGGCGGCACCAATAGCGACGTTCACCGAAACAATTCTGATAAAAAAAGCCGCAAGGATAATCAACTATACACGGGCCGCCTACAGCGCCTGAACCAGGCTGCCAATCCGCCGACGGCCAATCAGTTCCAACAGCTCCAGCCGCGAGCTTCGCTCAGCCTGAAAAAGGTGCGATTCGCCTCCAGAGAGCACGCGAGGTTCACTACGTAGTCTACCAAAATTCATCACGTTATTTTGATCATTTTATTTTTCATAAAAATATTCAGAAAATAATCGATTTCGACTCTTACTCAAAATAAATATCTCACGTTCTTTTAACAGTATTGTTTTTGAATCAATATTTAGGGGAATAAATGAGATATTTAGATGGGTAAAATAGGTTTAACTGAGGTTGGGACTCCTTGAGGAGGATAATAAAACATTTTTTCAGTATTTTATGAAAAATCATTTCATTGACAATTTAAGGCAAGAACTAATGTGAGTAAAAGTAAAGCAATAATAATAAAAATATTTTATTAGGCTGGCTCCATCAGTTCTTAATCAAAAACGTGTATTTTAAATAAACTATAAAATAAAAATACCATGCATCCTTTAAGAAAATGTCAACATAGATGCCGTGATAAATTAAATTTAATATAGATAAATTCGTATTTCAACGCACTCCAACTGGGTCTAATATTTTATAAACTAGTATAAATCATAACTTTTAACTTTATAACAATATTTCGTGGACAAATTGATTTCAGTCAAAAATACTTAATATTTGAAGTACATACAACAATATATCTGCATACATTATCCTGACTATTTTGTTTGTCCAAATCAATGAATTTTCAACCTTGCCCAAATGGCATACAAGCGATTCTCTCTTATTGCCCAACCGATTGCATGTTGGTTTTTTGTTGATTTATTGAAGATTGTTGTTTATCTAACCTTTGTGGCGCGATGATATAACGGGTGCGATGTGCGGTAACTGTTAAGTGCGTACACAAATTGGTAGCACTTGCCGTGCCACACATGCCACACGCGCATAACGTTTTTCCAAGTAATAAATTATTAATTTTTTGCATTTTGTTTGTTTGTCTTTCGTTGCGGTCTGTTGATGCCACCAATTGTTGCCGCTGATCTGGCAGGCGTTTCCACGTTTTGTTAACCTTAGACCATCAACTGAGCTGAATTTGCATGCCATAATCCAGCTGATGTTCCCCCTCTAACCTGCCCCCCCCCCAATCCGGCGTCCTGCTTTTAAGTTCCGCATAAATTCTGCGCTCTTCATTTAATGAATTTGCCGCATCGTATCTTGATGACAAGAGCCAACAGGCATGAAATTCGAATGGCACTTACATGCATTACATGGCATTGCGCGCTACATGGATGGGATTGGCAAGCGGGAGACACTACAAAGAGCTTAGCGGCTGGCAGCGCTGCGCTCAGTGGCAAACGGAACGAGCAGCGAGCAGCACGTGCTCCCCAACGAGTTGGATAGAAAATGCGCCACAATTTGGCCTGTAATCTCGGCCTGCTGAGTGCTTTCTTGTTGCTGGGCAACGATGATAGCGCCGCGGGCAGTACCAGTCCCAGTCCCAGTTCCAGTTCGAGTTACGGCGATTATTACTACAACAATGGGAGCGTTCACGTGCTGCGCTTTCACGACTTTGAGCCGCGGATCAAAGTTGACAGCACGGAGGACGAGGGTGGACGTGAGGGGCGCGGCTTTCATTTCAATGCCAGTGGCGACGATGTCAGCGTCGAAATGGAGTTCATAGTGCCGTTTGTCCGGGTGCCCGTCAAGCGTAGCATGAAACTGGCCCGCGATGCCCTGCAGGGCCTGCTCAATCTGCGCACCGGAGCCCTGCTCAACACGGCGGTCATCGTTGCCGCCGGGGCCATTATAGCGGCCATTGTGCGATTGGTGCTGGCGCCAATGGTGTTCACATCCGTGGGCAATGCCAACGGCTATGGCTACAGTGGCAAGGAGTACGAGCCGCAATCGTTAACCGGCAACACCATCAGTCGTGGCAGTGAGTAGCCGCCGGACTTTGTCCTTGTTTCCAGCTCTCATCCTTTCCCGTTGCCCATTCGGCATTTGCAGTGCGCAGTCTGACGCAGGTGCTGGAATCGCACCTTGACGAGAACAGCATCGATGTGTCCGTCTGTGCACAGCGCGCCATCTGCCACTACTTGCAACGCAATGCGGCGCAGTTGCAGCGTCAGGTGCCCCATTCGAGCGCGCAAAGTCCCGCCCGGCTCATCGATGTGCTGGCCAAGTAAGTTGATGTTAACGATTATTTTATCAGCTAATCCCGCCTTATATCACAGCTCCCGCTGGCTGGACTCCTATCTGAACGGCACAGCCGTGTTCGGCGCCATTGATGTGGCACGCAGCAGCCGCAACTGCGGTCACATTTACCGAAGCTGCAGCTGGCCGAAGAGATCTTGGCCAAAAGTCGTGAACTATTTTACAGGATATTTTTATGCGTAGCTATTTAGTTGTTATCCTTCTATTTATTGCTCCAACAGAGCGCCAATAAACTAAATTTATCATCCAAAATTGTATACCCTGCACCCATTAAAAATGGCTAAAAGGGTATAATGTAATAATATATATAAACGTGATCAAGATAATCAGCTGAATTCACTTATCGATCTCGGAAATAATAAGAGCAAAAGACTTTGACATAGCACGCGCAAATCAAGTTTGTTTCAAATGATCGATAGCTTTCACTGTTTGCCTAAAATCGATAAAGCTTTCAACAAGCCCAAATTTCGTCAGCTCAATTGTTAATTTTTGAGAGCAAGAGACACCGAACTGGCCCCACATGTTTATTTCTATACTACTGGACTATAGCAATAAAGCAATAAAAAAAATCACTTCATTGTTATTATTATTTTTATCATCATTATTTATTATTATTTTTATTATTATTATTATTATCGACATTTATCGATTTTTTAATATATCTCCAAAAATATTGAAAATCAAATGCCCCAAACTTGCGTTTTGGTTTCTTATTGTGTACTGAAAATTTCAGAAGATTCATACTTTGCGTTTAGGAGTAAATTATTAATTTACTTTCTATAGTGTTTCTGTGTTAATATGTGCATGTAAGTATGTATGTATGTATGTATAAATTTACTAATGCGGTCGAAATATTTGTAAAGACAGATCACAGTGTTCTGGTTATCTTATAGTCAAAAGGAAGCCCTCGGCATGAAGTGCGTCCACGCTGTGGCCTATGCGGACTATAAGGACGCTGATGTTCAATCCACCTTCTCCACACAACATTTCCGGGTTATGGTGATCAAACTATACGCAGTTAAATTAAAAATTAAATTAAATTAAATGCTAAGAATATGCATGATAATACCTAATGATTAACAAAATGATCACTTTGATTTAACTTTGTATATAATGTGTACGGCAAAGCTGTTTTCCGGTGTTCCAATAAAGAATTTTAAAGTTTACTCTAGAATGCATTTTTCTGTATGTATAAGATCGGATGGTAAAATTGTAAAAGCGACAGTGGGGCAATCCCGACTACAGCATTCTCACTTTTCCTTTATGATCTAATCGATAAGTTTTATTGTTTGTTATTACACAATCAAATTCAAATACATACCATGATCAAAATTAGTGTTGGTTTAATTTGATCAAATTCTTGCATAAGATTATGGGAAAGTAATAGGTAAAAGACAGAGCTACGCAATAATCAGATATCGTATTCCTTACTTGCCGTCCAACATTACCTTCATAAACTAATTATGATTATCAGATGCATGCTTTTTGCTTAGGTCGAGATATAACAATGCAGTAGATTGTTTACAATCTGAACGTGGGGTTATCTTAATATTTAACATTTTTGGTGAAATATGTTTATAAACATGTTTGTATGCCTAAACAGACCTCTTTAGCGCCTTACTCATTGTTTCCACTTATAAATTAATTCAGTTTTAGATATCAAATATATTTATCTTTATATATTATTTTACGGAAATTCTGTGGGCACTTATAATTATGGGAATTTCCGTCAACGTAAATTTAAATGTAGTGTGGTGCACAATTTGTGTGCTTCTTCCTCAATTTGTTGGCCAAACAAAACGCTTTCGCACCTCAGCCCCGTTGCGGGTTATGTCACACAGAGAGACAAAAATTGGAGCAGTCGCGCAGCAAATTATCACAGCCAAAACGCAACGAAGCGGCGAGCAGCAAATTCAGTGGCGGCACAAATTTAGCCAAAACGCATCACCACGAAACGGTTTTTAAATCTGTGGCAGCCACACAACGCAGCAGACCTCGAGGCGGAAACATGCAGCTCCAATTTCTGGCTATAGCCGGCCTCGTCCTGGCGAGTGTCGTGTGCGGCGAGAAGGAGGAGGAAGAGAAGAGCCACGACTCGAACACTTCGACTAGGCCCAAACAGCATAGGCACAATCCGCCTGCACGTCTGATATCCTTTGATGCCGTGGACAAGGACATTGCCATGGGTCTGAACTACCTGATGCCATTTGTCGAGGTGCCCGTCAGACGGAAACGGCACGGTCCGCCCAGAGTAAGTAAATATGGACACAAGTGCACTCGAAGAAAGAATTAAGAGTTAGTTGAATCTAGTGAAACAATATTTTTATTTAACGATTTTTTTCTGACACGGCAATACTTGTATCAAAATTTAAGTAGATTAGAGTATGTTTTAAAATAATTCAAATCTGTATGAACAACTTCATTTTTTTTCTGAGTGTACCTCTGACAACTTTCAATCCCTCGTTGCAGCCGCTGCTCGTTGTGAACTCGGCCGCCATCCTCAGCTGTGGCCTTGTGGCTGCCGGCGGTGTAGTTGCGGGCCAGCTGATTCGCAGCTTGGGTCTGCAGACCATTGTGCCGGATGGCAGGCCGAAGGACTCCGGCGAGCACTCAGAGCGCAGTCTGCCCGATGACGAGCAAAGTTTCCTGAGGCTATTTGATAACTTTAAGCTAATTTATCGCAACGCCAGCGGCCATCGCGTGGGTGAGTCCAACAACAGCTGCTTTGTCCAAGCGACTTGCATTGACTCCGAATTCCCTGCAGAGACCGGACTGCCCAGCATTATGAGCACCGTTGAACGCACTTTCCTAGAAAACGACATCAATCTGCCCGTTTGCCTGCTCAAATCCATCTGTGCGCTGACCCATAAAGCTGGCGCAAATGTGCGCAACGGCCTGGCCACGGATTGGGAGCTGATGCTCGACGGCGCCACCAGTTGGTCCTGGCTGCTCTCCTGGCTGGAACAATCAGCGCTGCGCGACGCCATCGAAGCGGGACGCGTGGATGCCGCGCAACACTGCAACATCAAGTATCCACGCTGCAAGTGGACAGCGCCAGAGGAGGAATTGCTGCATCTGCTGCACAACAATGTGCAGTTTAAGTGAGGCTAGGTTGGATAATGTCAGATTGACCAAAGGGAAAAATCTTGCTTATATTCCTTGAATCTTTAAATGATCGATTATGCAGCTGATTTTGATTTATATAAAACATCTTCGAGTTGTTTGAGACTTTTCAAACCATTCAAACAGTGGCATTTTTATCCGTATTATTGCCCCACAGTTTTTAAGTAATATTTAAGAAAATCCTGCACCCAAATGAGAACCGAATTTAAAATACATTATTATTAAACGGAGTCCAAATTTATTAATCAATAGTATTAGCAAAACATAATTGTGAAAGAACATAGAACAAAATCGAGTTTAGATAGGTCATTCTAACTAAACGGACGATATTTTGTGAATGAGACGTCCTCGAGAATTAAAAACTAAAGCACATTAAGAGAACATAGCAGTTGAATAAAAGCAAATTAAAGGACGTAAAAGTATTGACAAATTGTTACAAGTTTTCTTTTCTTTTTTGCATCATGTTGTTTTTGTTTCTTTTTAACTACATTTGTAAACAGAAATGCACATTGAAATTTGAAAATCAACATTAACTGAACTGACGAAAAGTTGAGGGGCTTAATTAAAATTTTTTAACGTTAAAGTACAATTTATTTTTTGAAAACATTAAACATTAAAACTAAGCTTTTGTAAAAAGATTTTTCGTTGTTTTTTTTTTTTTTTTGTATTAAACATTTTGAATATTTTATTGTTTTTTTTTACAGTTTTTGCGTTTAGATGTTGTTTGGATAACAACTGTTACCAACAATAATTTTAGTTGAGCCTTCAAGCAAAAACTACGAAGTAGGTTTTGTTTGTTTTTTTTTCTCTTTGTGTTGCATACAAATTTACTTAATTCAATAAATTTTATTATTCTTGTATTTATGATTTTTTTTTGTCAACTCTTTTGTTGCATGTAGAAACATTAGGACTAAATTACGTACGTGTATATTCATCTGTTCTAGGCAGTTAAAGTTGTTACAAAACTATTCAAAATATGTTTAAGCATTCCTGTTTTTGTGTGTGTGTGTGTGTGTGTGTGTCGAGTGGGTGTTTTGTGGGTGGCTTTACTTATAATTTCCGCAATGCTCAAAAATGAATCGTTCACTTAATTTTTCTCAATCAAATGCCAAACCCGATAGAAATAGAAAATGCCCACATAAATAAAAAAAATAGATAAAATGCAATGCCCAGCGGCGTTTAGGGCATATCCAGGCAGCTGAGCACCGCCTCCAGCTGGTTGTCGCTGCTGTAGAAGCCGCCCTCGCACATGGCGTAGTCATCGTCGCACAGGTCCATCATGTATGGCTCCCGGAGCAGGGGATTGCTGCTGTCTATGTAGGAGAGTGAGGACTTGCGATTGCTGCCAATTGGCGCGGTCTGCTCCTCGGCATCTTCCTCGGTGAGCTGCAATAGCGGCGGCGGTGCCGGCGGCACCGAGGCCACATCCTTTGGCGCAATCGACGGCTCGCGATGCATTTGCTTCTGCGGCGATCGGACGCCCGAGGACGCCACCAGGCTGTTGTCATCGATGCCGCTGTCACTGGACGAGTCCGTGTCGCAGGCGGTCAGCGCCGGCGGCATCGAATCATCTAACGAGGCCACCGAACTGGCGTCGCCGCCATCGCCGCCAACGCTGCCCGCGTCGCTGCTCTGAAAGGGCGGCGACAGCTGCAAGTTGCTGCCGCTGATCAGCGGATTGTGGCGATAGTTGCGCAACAACGAAGCCGTCGCCGTGTGGCAGTGCAGCGGCATCGCGTACTTGGAGGCGTGGCCGGGAAACACCGCGTGGTCCAGAGAGTTTTCGTCAATGATCATCGGCTCAGCGGTGTCTTCGGTGATAATCGTCTATTTTATGGGGGGAGGGAGATGGAGAAAAGCAAAAGAAAAGAAAATCAATTAGTTAATGTTACTCAAAAATGTATTTAAAAGTGCTACCCTTAATAATGTTCACAAACTTATCGAATACGTTTAAAACTTTCAAAACGTTTTAAAAATTTGTAAACACAATTTAAGGGCTCAAATATCAGTTATAAGAGCTGGACAACTAGCCGTTCGATAATAATACGTTATCGATAACCATCTATTAATTTTAATTAAACAACATTTTAATCTGAAAAGGAGTAAAATCAGCTGTTTTTTCAGTTTACTTTAACTGCAAAGGCATTAACAAAAGAAAAACAGTACAATTTGATTATTTCACATTTCGTATTTTTTTAGTGTTGTAAATGGAACGATTTTGGTTTGTTTCTAATGATACTTAGGTGTACTTAGTGAACTACCTTAAGTAAGAGTACAATAATTGCAACTTAAATTAGTCAATTCATAGCTTGATTAGTCTAAGGAAATAACAAGTTAGCTGGCCAACAATTAGGCCATTAAAATCCGGGCTTAAATACCTCATTTATATTCAGTGCGAAAAGCGTGCGATTAGCGGCGCAGACTGTGTTCAAAAATCTAGCCAAAAATCTAGTCAAAAGTTAAGAGTGCTTCACTTGCGGCCTAAAACACAGTCACCGCACACACACACGCACAGAAATATTTAAAGTCAAGAGAAAGCCAAACAAGGGATGTCCCCTCCTCCACAGGGAGTACAAAGGGAACGGGGGAAGTCAGCACTTGAGTCCATCAACAATTCGAGGGAAAAAGGAGGTCGCCACAGCAGCTACTCGCTATAAATCATATTTTAATGATGGCCCAGCCGGAATTCGTTACAGTAATAGAATGCCGCCAAGAAGGAAGGCGGAGAGGGACAACAACGGAATATGATTATGCTATATTATGGTTACACACACACACACAAACACACACACAAATACAAAGGCAAAGCCAAACGCCGCAGGAAATCAAGCACATATCAATCTCGAAGCGAAAATGGGGCCACGTTTGCAGCATTGAGCGCCAATGAAGAAGATGATAAAGTTGCCAAAAATAAGCCAAAAGAAAAATACTAAAGTGGTTGCTTCTGTTGCAACCAAAGCGTCAAGCGTCTGTGGTCAAAGTTCAAGTGCAGTTTATTGAACTGAGCGCTATTTGCAATGCTTTCACGGCGCTAATTGCAGCGGGCAGTTGGCCATCAATAAGCGGCAACAAAAGCGAAAGTGCTGTAAATTGATCGATGGTCAAATATGGCCCAGACAAAGGCCAACAGATTTGCCGGGGAATGGCAGCTGTCAGCCAAAAGGAGCAGAAGAATTATGTGCCACAAAAATCAAGCAAAGCAAAAATCTGCGCCTTTTGGCGACACATTAACAGCTGCCCGGCCAAAACAATGCTTAGATACATGGATACATAGATATAGATACAGATACAGATATAGCTGTAGGTACCTCAGCACAGATACACACGCATCGTGTATGCGGAACGAATTTGTTATAAAAAAACACAACAAACGAAATATAAAAAAAGTTGCCTGGCACGCGCGAAACGCCCATGGGGCGTGACAGCTGCCTCGGGACGAACTTTCGATACTCAATGCCAATGCCATAATAAATGCCAAGCGTATTGTAATAGGTTTATTGTATGATATATTGTTTGGCGTGCGTCTCAACATTGGGCTCACAGTCAGGAGCATCCACATCGACGGAATATGCCACAATAATAAATTATTGAAGCTCGTGCAGGGCGCCGGTTTAGGCCAAACAAGAGCATTACAATAATTGTTTAGTTATCCTTTGGGTGCTGCAGAGCCAGGCAAGAAAATATGCACTCGATAAAGGTGCGCGACTAGTGAATACCCTACATTCTTAAGTGTGGAAGGAAATCTAAAATTGATAAAACTGATTTTATAAAACTATATAAACAAAAAGCAACAATGATTTTAAAAAATTCATAACTGAATCGTTGCAAGAGCTTTTTAAGCTGATCTATTAAATTTGATCAATTTGATCTTCCTAACTAACAACTAACCAGCTTTCCGTCAAATAATTTTTTTAGGTTATCGTGGTTAATCGATATTAATCGACATGCATATGAAAATCTCGCAATATTAAATTATAAAATTCTTTTTTTTCTTCTGTCGCAATTTTACGAACTACTGTTTTTATGCATAAAGACGGGCACACCTTTTTAGATTGGCTCACCGGAGGCAATCATTTGCCTAATAGGCTCCTTCTATGATTCACACGATGTAACGTTTATTTTCGTTAGCATTTTTAATGGCTGCAGGGTATATAAAAATGTTTCTGCTGAGCGTGGCAGCTCTTTAAAGCTAAATTTAATTGGTTTCCATTTTAATTTTGGCTTTTTATTATCAGCGCCCCCAGTTCATTGACATTACGTGCCCAAATGAAATGAGTCACTTGGGCGCCTCTTTAAATGCACAGCAGAGCGCAAAGTAATTAAAGCCCATACTTTTTCGCTAGAACCTCGGCTCCCACTCACTTCAATAAATGCTGGCCCACATCTTGGCGCAGCGGGCAGAGGCGGACTAGGCAAAAGTTATATCTTGCCTGCTGTTGGGCGCCGGCTGAAGGGCATTGGGTTGGGTTTCACTTGCTGTTTAAATTTTGCACAGTGGCCGCTTAACTTTTGCCACTCACGTTGCACGTTGCGTAATTTGTGTGGCAGGCTCCAGGGAATACGCACTTGTCGGTGCCGTTGAGCCACGTGCCACAACTTGAAATTGATTTTATGCAGTGACATTTGCGCTATTTTCGTGTCACGCAAGAGTTGTGACCCTTCGCAAACGCTTATAACTATGAAGAGGCAGGCAGCCAGAGCAACCGATAAGCCACCAAGGCGCAAAACAATGCGGCGTATACGTAACGACAATTGCCACAGCATTGAAATAGAATTCTGCAAAAATTCCTCAAATTTAATTTGTGTCGCACATCACAATTTATAAAGATTTAAATATGATTCTCTGATACCTGTTTGGGAGTGTGTGCTTAGCATACGTAAGTGCGCAGCTTGTGGCTGAAAGCTGACGCCCGACGAGCTGAAACAGTTATTGGCGAAACCGTTACTCAAATACACTTGCAATAATGTGGCACTTTAATAAAAATATCTTTCGTTTATTGATAGAAATATATAAAAAGCGTAAATTTGGAAAGATTGTGTAAACATCTTTAAGAACTCGAAAGGGCTTCAATGCCAATAATAATTATTCGTCAATTGCTTCTACGGCCGCAATATGATACAGTTAATTAAATATTGGCTGCATTTGCTGATGAAAATAAACACAACCCTTCAATTTAGCAACATGTGCTCATTAAAGTACAGTACAAAGCACGAAAACCTCCTATTTTATTCATTCACAATAGTACGCTTACATTTTTAATTCAATTACCAAGCTGGGTTAACATATTCACAAAAACATCCCTACTTTCTTTAAAGTGATATGCCAAATTCGAGCGATCTACAATATAAAAACCACCTGCAGCTAAAAAAAATTAAACGAAGAAGTTGTGCTAAAATTTACAAACAGAAATTTGAATTCAATGCACACTTGCTGACAGCCAGCGAATACCCTCTTTAAGCATAGAAGAAAGAAAAAAACGGCCAGCAACAGCTAATAAATGGCCAGGACAAGTTGTGCGATTGGCTCTGATAAGCCAAAGCTGAAGTTGGGCAACTTGATTAGACACAAAATGGAGGGCAGCATCATTTATACTAATCAAAGATTTCTATACAAATGGCCGAGTTCAGGAACCAGTTCGAGTGGGCGGGCCGCACAGATAGGCGATGGTAGATTAATCAAGTTTTGGCTCTCAATAAATATATATGTATGTATGTATGTGCTGGCAGGCAAATACAATAATATTTATGCACATAAATCTAAAAAGGAAGTCGAAGCCAACAAAGCGAAACACTTGCCCGCAAACCCGCACAACAACTGAAAAAGAAAACACAATAAGTTTTTTATTTTTTATGGCTTTTTTTTTTGTTTGTTTTTAGTTTTTCTTAGCTGATTTCGAGTGTTTTGCTCATTTGCTGGCGCTTTTGTTGTTGTAGTTTTATTTTTGCTAAAATATTTATTAAAAGTTTATTAAAATACTTTTTCGTTATTCGTATCCATATCGATATCCATATATCATATATATCATAAACATATCTCGTATTTCTTGTTGACGTTTTAATTACTAAGGATTTTCGGCTTGACGTCACACATACTTATGCATATGTGCGTGTATACGCTTACATAATATAATATTGCATACTTTGCGGCATTTTACATACTAGTTTCTTCTTTTTTTTGCATTTATATGAAATATATTCCATTTATTGGAGTCAAATTCAAGGCTAGTTAAATTTATACTACTTTTTTAATTTTATTTTCGTGTAAAATTTGACTTAGTTGGAGGTATTTTCCGGTTAGGTTTTTTTTTGATAAATGGAACCAACAAAAAGTTAAAACATAAAATTGTTGTTGGTGTTTTTTTATGGATTAGTCTTTTTGGGCGGTTTATAAGCTACTTATCAGGCAGACAAGGACCACAGAAAACAAAAAAAAAAAACAAATTGCTGCCCTTTTTATTTTTGTAGCACAACATTTTGTTGTCTTGGCAAATAAAAACTAATGCCGCATAAAAATTGCTGCTCATTTGCTTATGCGACGCGTCGACACTTTGACAAATGAGCTGCACTTAGGCAGCGAGTGGGGGAAACGGGGTCTGCCAAAAAAAAAAGTGTATAAAAGTTTTGTTGTTGCAGCTTATTTTTCTGTTAATTTTAACATAATTTGCAGCTAATTAATCAGGTCGAAGCCAAGAAGGGCAACAGGGCGTCTGAGCAACGCATACTGAAAAACTACTCAATTGAACTGAATTGAAAAATAAGTATGTTGGTATTTATATTGTACGTATGTATATGCTGCAGAACTGACTTTCATGCTGGGGGCCATTAATCAAAAAACTGAGCAAACGTGGCCCAAAATCAATTGCAGCGACGTTCGCCAAAGCAAAAGAAAAAATTGAGAAAATGTGCTTTGTCAGCCTGTCGCGACTTGAGTTATGATGAGTCAACAAATTGGCCAACACGGATATGTAGCGAGCATGTTGTAACATGTCTCTTATTAGTTTGTATATTGTATATATGCGTGTGTATATATGTTGTATATATATTTATATGTGTGTTCTTATCAATTTGCTAGCCATAAAAAATTTTCAGCTAATTTTGTTCGGATTTTTATTGTTAGGGTATTTTCGAAAAATTTTGCTAAAATGTACTTTTAAATTTGACTTGGATTTGATTCGAGTTTTATATTCGCTATATTTATATATATATATATATGTATATGTATGACTGAAGCATTCTGAGGTATTTCTGCTTGTTATAAGCAACGGCTGGACATACATATATATAAATAAATATATGTATACGGGCATGTGTATGAGTTCATAATATAGCTATAAAAATTACACAACATTTAGTTTAATTTACTTGCGCTAGTTTTTTTTTTAAGTTAGTTATAGTTAGTTAAGAATGCTATGCTTGTGTTTTACCTTTGTATTTTATTTTTAGTTTTTATTTTTTGCTATATAAATGCGAGTCACATACAACAAGATTGGGAGAGGTAGTAAAAAACATTTCACAATTATTTCAATTATTTGCGGTTATTATTTTTAATGGTCTCACAACATTTACTAAAGTGTATTCAACTATATCCAAAGATCGTATGAATGCATTTGAGGGTGATTTTTTTTTTGTAGATTTTAGTTAAATGATTCATAGAATTGTTTATATTGAAATAGCATATGTACTTTTGTCTTGTTATTCTTTTTAATTTATGTATGTATATGTATGTATGTATTTGTTATACACGAGGTATATAATTGCAGTATGAGCGTTGAGTGTTCGCTCACACACACATGTACTTATGTATGTACTGAGGTATATGTGGTATATTTGTTGTAATTGTATGTACTTTCTGTTCGATTCTCGATCCCGTCGCTCACTCGCTACAAGTTGGACTCGCTCGAGTTTGCAACTCGCTACAAATATCACTCGTTACAAATTATACTGTCACGAGCTGCACTCGTTACAAGTTATGCTCGTTGCTAGTTACACTCGCTATAAGTTCTACTCGCTGGAGCTGCAATCGTCGCTCGAAGTAAACTCGTTACAAATTGCACTCGTTACAAGTTCTACTCGCTAGAGCTGCACTCGTTACAAATGTCATTCGCTCCAGTTCCACTCTTGACAAGTTCTACTCGTTCGAGTTGCACTCCGTTTCGATAAAGCTATATAGGTGCTTCACGTACTATATCGTTCCGTTTCCATTTCCGTTCATTCTCTCATACGTAACGCGAAAAAATTTCAACTAAATCTTACATGTTTAGATTTGTATATATATGCATGTATGTAAGTATGTATGAATGTATATGCAGCATATGTTTACAAATAGTCGCTAAATTAATTCTAAACAAATTTGACTTGATTTTAAAGAGTTACTTATTTGAGGTTTAGTCGTATTTATAGTACTTTTGTTTTAAGTATAGTTTAGTTAAAGCCACATCGATTAATATTTAAGAGTTTTCCTTTTCTAGTCGATTTCTGCACACGCAAACATTAAGCCTGGTTTTTGCTTCGCAATTCACTTCTACTTCACTCGTTCTTTCTATGTACAAACAACACTTTATGTTAATATTGTATGTGTATTGTAGGTTTCCTATTGTTATTATTATTTTTGTTTTTTTTGTGTATACATATATATATATAATAATTTTGAGAGTTTTTGGCTCGCAGTCTTTTCGGGCTATAATTATTTAATTTTTCAACTTGCACCATTTTGCAATCAGTTGGGATCTCTGACATTTTAAATGATTATCAAGGAAATACTCTTTAATTGTCCTGGTATTTGTCTAGTTACGAATAATAATTTTACTTAAATATTTACGTCTAAACTAACATCGAGGATTCTCCATTTTTGTTTTTTCTATTTGGGATTGCTTATCAATTTTCAATGATGTCTAACGAAACAAATCGATTTTTAGGATATTAATTAATTAGTTATTAAATTTCCTATGCAGCACTTGTTAAGCTGAGAACACGCTTTGGTTTCTAGTAGAGTTGTCTTTTATGCGTTGTCTGTTTCGCTTTTTTTTTTTGTTCAGGAGGTAGTTACGGTTCTATAACTGCCGTAGACGCGAGGTAGTTTCGGTTCAGCTTTTGGCAATAGACAACATTTTCCGTATTTTTTTGTTTATTAAAATCTGTGCGATGCTCTCTCATGGAAAAAGAAAGACAAAAGCACCAATAAAATAAACTTAAAAGACAAATAAAAATTATTTGCGCACAAAAGTAGGCAGCACTTTATACACAAGGGGCAAAATGTTCTCCATACACACATACACACACACCCACACACCCACACACAAGTAATGCAAATTTCGTAACAGCCGGGGCGAAATATGTTGCAGCAGTCGTTGACATTAACAGGAAGAGGAAAAGTAAAACATAAGGACAACAAGGACTCGCTGCCCGCTTTGGAAGTGGTGTGTGGGCCTATGAAATGAGCGTAGCTCGTGTTAGCCATAAAAACAGGCCATGAAAAAACATAACAGAAGCATGAGACCTAAAGTAGAGAGACACTCAGAGAAGGGCAGAGAGATAGAGAGAGAGTGAGAGAGAGAGAGAGAGAAATCGAGAGCGTATCAGCTGTGCTGAACAGCTCTGCCTGAACAGTGAAAGTGAAAAAGCGGAATGGATAGGAAACCAGGCAAAGGCAAAGCATAAACTGCCATTAAAGGATAGACACATTTAGCTGTTAGAAAAACGGATTGCCTTTAGTAGGAGGTGCAAAATCAATACGCAATGCCACGAGGCAACTGTCTTAAAGCCCCCTTAAGTAGGCAATAAAATATGTTAATTTTATGCATGTGAAATCGAAACTGGCACCAGGCAGTGTCAATAGATAGCCACGCCTTCACAGCCAGAGGCGTCAGTAAACGTGCAAACGTAGTCCGCCAATCATTTTTAAAACTCAGCGCAAGTTTAATTTATATTATTTATTTATACATATATTTTTTGGGTATCTTTTGGTGAAGCGCGTCGAATTGAAATATAACTTTTACGGGGCGCCGGTCGGGTGGGTTGGCATTATAGACTTTGCGTGTAAATTTATGTCGTCTAGATATTTATGATTACGATTTGAAGGCTGCCAACGATTTGGTTTGTGTATTTATCAATACAAACACACAGTTGCGCCAATGGGCGAGAGACACGCACGCACACGCACACACACACACACACAAACGCACACGCACAGAAGAAACAAATTTTAATTAAAGACACAATGAATAATATGTTGGGCACGCACCACACAAAAAGCCACCGGCACTCACGCAAAGTGGGTCAGTGTGTGGTCCGTATTTATGAGAAATCAATAAAGCTTTTTAAATAAACACTTTAAAAAGCCAAAAACCAAATACGCAATTGATGCCAAGTAAAATAAACAAATTAATTAACTTTTTGTTTTTTTCTTTTTTACTTTGCTAAAAGTGCTTAAAATTTAAAAAAAAATAATAATAATAATCATCATATTAAAATTAAATTAAGACTGCCACAGAGTGTGTTTTGATTAAGTTCTAGAATTAGGCCATGTTGTTGTTGTATTCAATATTTAGAATACATAAAAATAATTTTCTCAAAACTCTCAACTGATTTAAATTTAAGCTTTAATACTATTGCCTAGTTATCGCTGTCAGAAGCGTAACAACAACATGGCCTAGTCTCAACACGTCGTGGCCAAAACCACACAGTTAATGTTCTGACTTTCATTTTCGCACAAAAAACAAAACTTGAAGTTTTGGGTACTTCAAGTACTATAAAAGCTATAGCACTACTAGAAATTGGTTAGGCAATTTCGAGCCGCACCAAAAAGTGTGCTATAATTTTTACTGACAAATTGCGATGAAAGTGAAATGCAGAACATGACTCAAAATCGCATTTACGTTTACTCTTTGTCACTGAGCTAAGCTGCCCTAGGAAATGCCTTAAAATTCTATTTAACTATATATTTTTTTATCATTTAATTGCTATAGGTTTTTTTTTACTAGATGCTTCTTAAGTATATTTACTTTAGTTTTATATATAGCTTGTCGAACTGTAACTATGCAACGCTGCCTACAGCCTGATTTATTGACTACAATTAATTTTAGCTAGTTAATAGTTTTATTTTAGTTGGTTGGTTTATTTGATATATTTTTTTCTTTGCTTATTTATTTATTTATTTTTTTGTTTTTGTACCATCAGCGCTCGAATTTCAATTTTTACTACATCATTTCCACAATGTTTACAATTTACAGGGTATATTCACTCCTTCCACTTCACTTTCTTTTCGTTTTTTAACTCAAAAAAGTGAATTTGAATAAAGACAAACTGAATTCGAATTAAAACGCTGTCGACATATTTTCAAATTTTCCTTGATTTCTTTAACAATTATTTTTCGCTCTCGCAAAAAACTGGCTTTCAGTCAAAAAATGCTTACACATTTAATAAATTTCAAGAAAATCAAAAAATTATTTAATAATAATAATAATAATAAAAACGCAGTATGGCTATCACAGTAAACAAAAGAACAGAAAACAAAATCAATTTTATCTTTGCCATATTTAATTTTTTTTATAATTTTATCTTGCATTTAATTTACGATTTATTTTTATTTTTTAATTTAGGTTGTTTTTGTTTTTCAAATTGTTTTAATTTGCTTTGCTAGTTGTTGCTGTTGTGATGCTGCTGGTAGTCAGTGTAGCCCAAAACGCTCGACTTATGTGAAACTATGCGCTAACTTTATTAAATGTATATGTGTGTATGCGGTAATTATATTTACAATCAAAAAAATATATAGCGGCATGTATATATATATATGCTCAACAAAATATAACAACATTGGCTTAAAATGAAATCAACAAATAAAGCAAATTAAGGGGTGGGCTAAATAAAAGTGGGAAAGTTTTGTTGTTTTGTTTTTCCTTATTTTTTTTTTTTTTGGAAGGGGCTAAAATTCAAAGGCTCTACAACTGAGACTTAACACTTAGTTCAATGATGCATTAAAAATGACGACGTCGCACTATTTTAAATAGTCTACAAAATTTATAATTTTAAAGTCCACTCGGCTGCTGCTGCTGCTGCTGCTGCTGCTTCTCGCTTAAACAACTAGACTAAACATTAAGCAATAACTCTACAAGGTAGACACTATATGACTATAGCTAGACTATATACATATATAAAGATATATACATACATATATATAAATATCGATATATATATATATATGTATACTTTATACCGACTATAACTTAAGCCCTGACTAGCCGCTGACGCACGCAAATAAACCTTAGCCATAAGTCGCATGCAACTTTTGCGCTGCCAGCGGCTGTCGTTTAAGGTTACGTTTTTAATTTTGTTTTTGTGGATTGGGGTATGTTGGGAGGGTTTACTGTGCTTTTTTTCTTCATTTCTATAAAATCGTTCCATTTACAAAGTACAAATTGTAGAAATGGCCTTGTCCGTTCAATTGTACGACTTTTGTGGCAAACGTGTCCAACTCTAGACCTTGGCCAACTGCTTCTTGGGCCGCATTGGCACGATGCAATAACCGGCACTTACATCACGTCCGCTGACCAACAGATTCTTTAGCACCGAATTTGACTGCTGTTGCTGCAGCTGCTGTTGCTGTTGTTGTTGTTGCTGTTGCTGTTGCTGTGGCTGCTGCTGCTGCTGTTTTTGCTGCTTGGCCTCAACTGCTGTGGACCAGCGTTCGTTTGCCTGACGCTTGGTTGCCTGCTGCTGCTGTTGCTGCTGCTCCTTGCCAATTAGCTGCTGCAGCAGCTGCGGCGACTGCACCTCTAGGGTCAATGTGCCGCTCTTTAGACGCTTTGATTCGACAGCGCTGCCTGCTGCCGATTGGCTGCTTAAATGACGCTTGTTGCCATGTTGTTGCTGTGCTGTTTGTTGTTGCTGCTGCTGCTGCTGTTGTTGTTGCTGTGGCAACAGTGTTTGCAGCAGCGTTGCCTTTGTGGCTGGCGTCGACTTGCTTTCCACCAATCGTATGGTTGCCTTCGTGCCATTAAGAAGCCTCATCGCGGGCAGCTTGCCGGGCAGCAACAGCTCCTGCAGCTCCTCCTCCGTTTGCTCCTGCTGCTGTTGTTGCTGGTGCTGCTGTTGCAACATTGTCTTGTTGTTTTGTATAGTTATCAATGGCACGGCATTCAATATAATATTTTGCTGTTGCTGCAACTGTTGCTGCTGCTGTTGCAGCATCTGCATTGTTGTCGCTCTGCTGGGCGCTGGCGAAACCGCTGGACTGCTGCTGGCCTCCGCCACATTCATTTGCAGCAAGTCGCTCCAGCAATCCAAATTGGTGGCTAAATAAAATATTATTACAAAATTATTAACAAACAAACAAAAAAATTGGTTTGGAAATAGATTCACGAAATATGCAGCAAGTTTTTTCTGTGCTGTAGTTAGACGAATATATTTTTATCGGGAATATATATTCTAAATCGAGACCATTAAGAACTTATTGTTAAGCTCCAATAACATAAAATATGTTAAATTGTGCATTAAATTCAAATAAGTTTAAGAAGAAGACGAAAGTCGCTCAACAATTTTGTATACAAATAAATGTATATATATATTGCTTAACTAACTATATAGGGTATCTACGGGCATGACACTCTCGACTAGTTCACACCAAATTGTTTCTTTAATTCTTTCTTTAATTTTATTATTCGCCCCGAATTTATTGCCTGATTGTGCGTGTTGCTGGCAAACAGACGAGCAATTAATTCCCCTTGCCCATGACATTGATGCTAATTTAAAACAATAATAATCTTCTATATCTTTTTCTATCGTGAACATTTTTGCCTGTGCCAAAAAGTGAAAAATATCTGTTTATAAGCAAGAGAGAAAAAATAGCTAGGATATATATGTCTATGTTTGTCTATGATATGCGTATAGCTACTTATGTTGGACGTAAAATAAAATAACAAAAATAAAAACACTCCGCAGACATCTGTCCATATGCCATTAGAATAGAAGGCAAAACAAACGACAGAAAGCGTCAGCCCTGACATGGCCCGACCCAAACCCCAGTCACAGTCGCAGTCGCAGTCACAGTCACAAGCATAGTCACAGCCATCAATCACAGCTGTGACATGTGTCAAAGGTAAGAGGCGTGTAAAAATTACACAAGTGGCAACACTAGCAACAACTACTATTGGTAATTGTGGCACCAATTTGGACTTGAAGACCCGCATCAATTAGCTCTCATCCCCGCCCGCAGCAGCTAGGTTTGTCAGCTTTTCAAAAAGAAGAGCAGTCGAAAATAGCTATTGACAGATTGAATACCCTTGCGGAAATATTGGACATGCTCTGGAAATTCGTGATATTAATAGCTATTGTAATATTGTTTAAGATTTGCTGTTAAAAAAAAAAAAACATAAGAAAATCTACTTTTAAGGCATTCTTATTGTCGAGTTTAACTAATACGGTAACTATAGAGAACTATGATATTGTTTTTGTAGTTTTTAAAAACTGGCTGGGGTGATGACCTTTCAGAAACTATGGAAATAACTGCTAATTGATTATTTGAAGGTCTTGCCACTAGCGCCACTTATACCCACTTCAAGTGTATTCAACGAACACAAAAAATGTCAAATAATGTGGAAATTTGTGGCAATGTTTTCATCTATTTTTACAAACACGCATATATGCACAAACATATATATATGCATATATGTATATGGACAGAATATATATATAATTATATATGATTCTCAAGCATAGCACTGCTTTAATGCTATTAATAAACGCGCATAGCTATCTAAAATTTAGGCCTCTCCAAATGCAGTAAATGTTGGAAGGCATTATTGTCAAGAGTGTGGAAAATGTGTGCGTGGAAAAATGTGAGGGAACATTCTACATAATTAACTGGCAGCAGACTGTCCTGCTGTAGGCGTTGTAGGTGTTGCTGCCGAAACATCTATTAACGAAATTTCAGGCATGTTTATGAACATTTCCGAGAGAATTCGTTCACCCTTTTCGGTTTGATTTGGAACTTGCTGCATATTTCTGCTGCTGCTTTTGATACTTACAATCTTTGCTGTAATCGTTTTCAAATGCATCCTCAATGGAGGAACATAAACTGTTGGCCAAAGAAACATCATATTTCTCCTTTTTGCACTCTATGCTGAGGCTCAACAACTGTTGTTGCTGCTGCTGCTGCTGCTGTTGCTGCTGCTGTGTGTTGTTGCTGGCGTTGCTGCTGCTGTTGTTCCTCCTCTTGCAGCTGCAACTCCTGCTGCAACTGCTGAAAGCTGCGAAAGTCCTGCGGCTGCAAGCGATCCTCGACAGCGGCACTGCCCAAAATTGAAAGTGTTCCATTTCCGCTACCACAAAGCAGCGCTGCCAACTCGCTGGAGCCGGTGGTGAAAACATTTGATTGCTGCTGTTGCGGTTGCTGTTGATGTTGCTGCTGCTGCTGCTGGTGTTGATGCTGCTGCACGGGTGACGGAGACAGCGAGGACACTGTGGAGGCAGGCGATGAGCACAGCGAGCTGGAAAAGTGTTGTTGCTGCGATTGCTGTTGCAATGGTTGCTGATAGCTGTTATATTGTTGCTGCTGCTGCTGCTGTTGTTGCTGCTGCTGCTGCAATTGCTGTAGGTGCTGCTGAATGCTGTCAATCTCCTTGGGACCCACATTCTGCAAATCATCGGCAGGACACCACATGAGATCGCTCTCGGTGAGCAGCGGCATATCATCGCCCATGGGTATATAAGGAGCCCGCATGTCAAAATCGACATAGGAATAATCATCCTCCTGGGTCAGCGAGTTCGGGCTGCAAAGCGAGGGCAAACTGCTGTCCTCGGAGCTCTGTGGGAGAGACGGGGAGAGGGTGGGAGGAGAGAGTTAGATGTGCATTGCATAATTAGTGGTTTATCTAATCTACCTTGGCTGTTACGCTGGGCGAGTGCAGATGCTGCGAGCAGTTGGTGTCGTTGGATTCATCGCGGTAGTTGAACAGCGGATCAATGTTGCTGCTGCTGCTGTTGCTGTTATCCTGATGCGAATTGCTGCTGCTGTTGCTGCTGCTGGTGTTGATGCTGCTCCCGCTGTTGTTGCTCTTATTATTGTTGCTGTTAGTTCTGCTGCTGCTGTTGGTGCCAGCTGCCGTTGGCGTGTTTAACCGATTGCTGTTGTAGCTACTGTTGCTACTGTTGCTGCTGCTACTGCTGTTGTTGTTATTATTGTTGTTATAGTGCGGCGCACTGGCTGTTGTCGAGCAGGTTGTCGAGTCCAGGGAATTAATGTCATCGGGCAGCAAACAGGAGCTCATCAGGCTCACAATCATATCGCCGAACGGCGTCATCTCGTCCAACTGAATGCAGTTGCTGCTGGCCAAATGATGTGACAAATCATCTGGTTCCTCTTTCAGCACTGAAAAAAATATAAATATTTTTATATTTTTTATATTTTCTTTTAGTTTTTAATATATGTTTTTGTTCAGTTGTCAAAAAGGTGTCAAAACTTGGTGCTAAGTGCAAACATCGCCGACAAAAGAGAAAAATAAGAAACAAAATTAAACTAATAAAATATAGAAACAAAAGTCTTTGTTAATTAAAGACACAAGTCAGCAGACACCATACCAGACTGTACTGGCGCCACTCACTAAAACTGCTGCTGCTGACACCCCAAAAAATGAGAGAAACAACAAAATTTCATTTTTTTCAATTGACAGCTTCCAATTGAGTCTAATAAAAGTTTTCTTTTTCTCCATTTTTTTTTTGGCTGTTTGGCTGCTGAATTAGTTGATTTATGTACAACAATTGCTAGGCTTGGGCCATGATTTGAATGGCCTCTCGACAGCCAGTTTTTTTATTCTTATTTCTATAATTGTTTCATTAATCAGCATCGGAAAAGTTTTGCAGCTGATAAAGTTAATAAAAATAATACAATAAAATAAAAAAAACCAAACCTCAAGCATTGACGCACACCTTATATAGAAATGCAACTATGGCAAACAGTTTTTATAAAAATGCACTTGGGCTAAAGGCCTAGCCCTAACTAAAAGTCAAGGCCCCAGAACCGCAAGATCCGAGATGCTTATCGGCGTTTGCAATCGCCCAGAGATTTGGACGCGCGTCACGAGCAACTTCAGTGAACAATCATACCTATATATACTATATGCTATATACTATAGTGATATAGGCAGCAATCCGGTATAAACAGCTCGCACGACTAAATTATAATATACGGAATAATAGAGAATTAAACATACATAACTATATTGTATTTATATACACATATATTGTTTATCAGGCTACGAAACGTGTGAGATATTAACAGCATTACTCAATTGACTTTTCTATGAGTGTATATTTCTATATATGTGCATATATCTTCACCGTTAGTTGTTTATGCACTTCTTTCCGCATATATCTATTTAACGTATCTAATCTTGAAGTTGAAGTTCTACGCATACAATAATTTTGCAATTTTTTCTAATATTTTTATTTTTTTATTTTTCTGGTGATCAACGACAACAATGTTAACAACAAAAGCCCTAAAAATTACTGTGCTAACAAAACTTTTATTTATCTAAAAATAATTATGAATTTGTTGTTTGGTTTTATATAAAACGATAAGATATTCTCTAGTTTGTTGAAATCTGTTTTATAAAACACTGAAAAATATTATCTGCATATCAAATGGATCAAAAGTTCTTAGATCAATTAAAAGATCAATTATTTTATCTATTATAAAATTAAACAACCTGTTGTTCCTCATTGTAAACATAGAAATCATACGCATATTGCAGCTATTGCAAACTGTTATTCTAAGCAATTGATAAACTTATATTACCCTTTGCAGTGTTATTAGCACAAAAACATCTAAAGGCTTAACAGAGCTTTGGCAAACGATTCACTGCAATGCACATATATATATATATATATATAGTTTTATTTTATATGTACATATATGGCATATGCACTCGGATAGCCATATACATCGGCTCTCTCGCTTGCACACATTCTTGACAGTCACCGCACAAACAAATTAATTAACAATGCAAACACACATAGAGTGCGAGGCAGAGGCAGGTAGTTGCGGGGCGGGGCCCACACCTGACCCCCCGTAGGGCGACTTATAATTATGGCACACAAGTGCTACTCGACAACGTTATGTGGCACAGAAAAAATAAAAGAGTTAAAATAAAAAAAAATAACATTAATAGATAATATATATATATGTATATAACAAAAGCAAATTAACAACTGAAATTATGGCACACGATAAGGTTCTATAGTCAGGCCTATTCAAGTGGCTATTCGTAAACATTTGCCAAGTTTTTGTTTTTTACAACATTTTTGTAGTTGTGTAAAGTGCAAGGCCAAAGACCTACAAAAGTAAAACAAAAAATCACAAAAAAAAACACAAAAACAAAAACAAAAACTGCATTCAATGTTAACATTAAAACGGGGATGTGGGGTGCCCAAGGTAATTAGTTGATCTATGGAATAAATAAAGTGACTGTCGCCCCATCTCGTGACGCGCCTCTTTAAGGCGGCAGCTGCAGCTGCACTTGAGCCACATTCGATGCACTTGAAATATGAATTCGAAAGTTTTCTAGAATAGCCATTCAGTGAATAACGAGTACTCGTTATATTAACACACACACACACACACACACACTTGCGAGTGTTGCCTAACGCGTGACTTGGCGCAGGCAACACTCAGCACTCGACACAGTTTCAATTTAAATAAATCATCATTATGATGTTGACAACGATGCTGCTGATGATCAACATAATCATGACGTAGTTTTTTAGTGGCTTCCCAAATCAAAATTCGGCTTTATTTAAATAGAAATGAAAACGAAAATCGGACACAAGCACTTGAGCTGACCGAAAAACAAAAAAAAACAAGCTAGAAACATTTTTGATAGCATCTTTATGTAAGGGCCGTTTTATTTGTTCGATCCCCCCTCCAATCTATATAAGAACTTAAGGTCGCGATTAGGCTCCCACTTGATGGCGGGGTTGTGCGTGAGTGTTTATAGCATATCAGCGCGTGTTTTGGACGCGGAATTGGGATGCTACGCATGCAGCCGAAGATAGGAAAGCGAGCACACAAATATTTTATATTGGCGAAAACAGAAACTTATTTCACAAACAATGTGAACAACAGTATAAAGTATAAATATTTGATTAGACAATTTATCAGAATCAGGCATTAAGATTCCATAACTCTTGCTCTTGTCTGGAAAATTGAAACAATTAAGTAAATAGCTGTTTAAATTGGTAATAAAAACCTGGAAAACTACCAGCTACAAAGATGATTATACAATATTTACGCGACTCATCAAATGATCGAGCTGAATCAAATGCCTTAGCTAGCAATACTTTGGGTTATCTACAACGAAAATAAATATATTAAGTGCTTCCCTGTTTATTTACGTTCCACCAAAACCAAAATAAATATAGACACTTTGAAAAAAAAACAAGAAAAAAAAGAAAGAGCGAGAATGCGAGAGAGAGAGAAAGAGCAATAAAAAAGTGAAGTATGTGTGGCGTCGGCAGCCAGCATAAAATGTCAACAGAAAACGAGAGAAGAAGAAAACACCAGACAGCAGAATGAAAATCATCTGATCGGCTAAAGGAGGCTGTGCACGCGAGTCAATGGTGTTCTCATATCTCACATAGTACTTGGTTTGAAAATCGATAATTATCGTTGAGATAAAACGCTGTGTTTGCACAAAGCAAACTACTAGAAATCTAGCTTTGAGTCTTTTCAACTGCCCAAATCAGAATAGCAAAGTTCAATAATACAACCATACATGTCCAAAAATGTGTTATACCCCATTTTCCTTGAATACAGGGTATATGCGTATGTGGAAAAGAACCAATTGTCGCTTAGAGACAGTTTTCAAGCGAAATGCAGAAAAAATAAATACACGCGTCAGCTAAAAAAAAATAAAATGAAGCGAAAAAACCAAAAGAAAATAAATCTAGTGGGATACCGAAAAGGTAGCTGTGATACTTGGGGTGGGGGGGGGAACATAATGCTCAAAGTGTGGGCGGTCGGTGGCATCGTTCCATCGGTGTGACACATGTCACCGGCGGCTGTGCTTGATCCATGGCCGAACCTTGGCACACGCGCCAACCAACTGGACGACAGCCACATATCACTTAACATATTAATTGGCTCGGGCTAATTCGCAGCGAGAGATAATCATGTAATGTCCAGAGAGAGAGAGAGAGAGAGAGAAAGAAAATCACAAAAGTTACTGCGGCTTTTGTGGGTTACATACGGAACGTATGCGTAATATTTAAAGCATGTGCGATGCGATTATGACAGCAAACTATACTATATAAATATATAATAACAAAAACAAAGGGAACAAATGCACGTAGCTCGAAAAAAAAATAAAATAAATAAAAATGCCAACCGGCAAATGTTGTTGATGCATCTACTATATGAACACTTATTTACTTGCATATATAAACATATATATATATATATATATGTATGCATTTATTTATATACTAGAATGCATGGCGATACTTTGTTTACAAAATGCAAGCTGGTTTTTGTTGTTTTAGTGCATTTGTTGTTGTTGTTGTCTTTACAAATACATCGTTTGATTTGCGCAAATTGCGAACACAAACGGCGATAAGCAACTGATCGACTGATCGACTGATCGACTGACTGACTGATAATCTGCACGACTGACTTACTGATAGTTTGACTGTTTGACGAAACGACAGCTTGGCCAATTCAAATTGGCGTCGAGCGTCAAATCAAATAGCGCACGTCATGCGCTTTTCCTATTTATTGTTCTTATTGTTGCTGTTGTTGTTTTTTGATTTTTACATAGAATTCATTTATAAACGGGCGCGACCAGCAACTAGTATGAATATGCATAATATATATTCACTATATACACATATTCACATTGCGGCGTCGACAAACGCCTGACTTTAGCCTTGGCCAATGGCTAATGCACTTTTTGGATTTGTGTTTTTGTTTTGTTTTTGCTCCGGGAAATTGCACCAAGGGGTTATCAACTTGCATAACGCACAAAACAAAAAACAACAAAAAAAAAACAAACTAAACTATCTATGTAATTCATTATATTTATAGTAAATCATTAAATCAGCTTATATTAAATACAGTTTTTGTTGCCAGCTAGTGCAATCAAACTATAGAATGTTGACATAGGTAATAAGAATCAGAAAAATGTGCTGGTCACACTGGAACGAATTTTGAAACACTTTAGGTAGTGGCAAACAATTTTTTCGAACATTCATTCACAACGTGATTTATAAAATCTAAAACTACATTTTAATAATACTCTCAATTCAGTTATCTAAATTTTAAAATCTATAACTTTAAAATAGTTATTCCAAGTTTCGAAGTAATTATATGTTTATGTAACAAGTGTAAAATACTTTAAAGTTTTCATAATAAAAAAAATTCGGGCTCAAAAGTATTGAAAATTATTGATTCTTGTATTAAAAAAATGGAAAAAATATGTTTTTTTTCTATGCATTTTTTCGTTATTCATTCATTTCGTATTTTGATCTTTAATGATTTACATAGACAGTTTATTGAAATCGTTGGATAATCTATAGATCATATATTGAAGAAAACCCTGGAATAGCACTGACCTACTGCTGCTCCTTGCCGGCCTGATTGTAACTAGAACCTAGCCCTATACTTGATGACATTTAGTTGCTCTCAACTGTGGCGCTTATCAGTTTGCACTCAAAGCAAGGGAGTTATCTATTTTCAATTTTTTTTAACACCTTTTTAGCCTTTAATTTTGGGGTTATCAACTTGCGTAATACAAGTTATAATCGTGTAATATTTGTGGGGAGAGGGGGAAGTTGTGCTACTTACTTGTCAATCCTCGGCCTTCGTCAGCGAATGATAAGAATCCTTTATTCATATCTTGTGCTTGTTGTTCTGGTTGCTGTTGTTGTTGGTTGCTTAACGACAGAACTGCCGCTGTTGTTGTTGTTGTCGGCGGCAGCGTTTGCAGCGTTGCAGCGGCAACTGAGGTTTTCTTGCCAGCCGCTGCGACGGGCGTGGTGCGTATGAGGGAAGCGGTCACCGATTTGGGACGTTTCTCTTCGAGACGCAGCAAGCTGTTATTGTTTTTATTATTGCTGTTACTGTTGTTGTTGTTGTTGTTATTGTTGTTGTTGACACATATATTGCCAAAGAGCTGGGCTGTTATGGTGCGCGGTCCGGGCGAATTAATTTCACGTTTGATGAGCAGCTCGGTTTGCAATTGTTGTTTAGCTGTGTTATCTAAAAGTGGGGTTGTTGAGTGGTTTGCTGTTGTTGTTGTGGTGGTTGTTGTTGCTGTTGTGGTTGCTGTTGGTTTTTCTGGTGGGTTAGTTGCAGCAGCAGCTGTTGCAGTTGTTGCTTTGGACGCAGTTGCTGTTGCTGTGTTTGTTGTTGTTATTGTTGTTGTTTCGTTTGCAGTCTCAATAACTTTGGGCTTGTCCACTAGCTCTAAAGTTGTTTCGCTAGTTGTTGCAGTTGTTGTTGCAGTTGTTGTTGTTGTCTCGGCAACTTGCTTGGCTCTTGTGGCTGTTTCAATGTTGCTTTCGTTGTTGTTGTTGTTGTTAGTTTCAGGTAGTTGTTGCTGTTTCTGATTTTCCTGTTCCTCACTTGCCGCCGTTTGTTGAGCAAGTGAATAAATCTCATGTTTGTTCTCAAGATTACTGCAAAAAGGCGATGCACAAAACGCGATTCGTAATGATAATCATATAAAAGGGAATTTCTTTATTTTTTTTCAAGTTCTTATCTTTTGATTAATTTTTTTATTTTTTTTAATTGCACTCGTTTGTTACACCACAGACCGAACACAAAAACGCGCGATTTTCATTATGTTTCGAAATGTTTGGATTTTTTCATATAATATATTATTGAATTTTTTAAATGTAAAAAATTCTCAAGTTTTGGTTAGTAATTTTAATTAAAACTAAAAAAAATATAATTTTTTTTATTAATGAGCCTGATAATTGAGCTTTGCATGTTTTGTATTGGAAAATTTTTTATAGAGGAATTTTTTTCCCGGTGCTAAGTTAATCGAGCTGCGGCAATTAGCAAAATGGTCAAGTGAAAAAGTCTGACTAACGTATTTCCCTTATCACTTATTAAGGGCAAGGCAAGACAAGACGGCAACAAGCGATAAGAAGGCATTTGGTGGGTGTGTCTGGCAGGCCAATTAAAGCGTTACAGTTCTATAGCATGACCAGTGATAAGCACAGCTCTGATCATGGCAACTAATTTATAGAAATTTATATAAAACATATACATATATGAATAATATTCCATAAGCTAACATGATCAGACAGCATACGCTGCGCCCGTGACTAAAGCCTGCCCGTTGGCATGAAAGCTCGGCTGCTCTCGAGTGTTTCTGGCATTCGACTTTCGGCGTCATAGTCTTCGCAACGCTCATTGATAAGATTGATAAGAAGCCTACAATCGGCCTTAATTCAGCTGTTGTGCATGCACGCACCGGCCGAGTGATCTGCGGACTAGCACGTGAAGCCAACGTGAACGTAAATTATTGTTGTTTTTATTGTTGTTGTCGCTGTTCTTGTTGTTGATATTGTTGTTGTAGAACACCCCGTTAGGTTGAGATAAAAGCAAAACATGATGTGGCAAAAATAATTCCAGAAATATAATTATACATTTCTCAAGTCAAAGTCAACAAGTCAACATTTTTGGGGGCTCGTCCCTCTGGTGAAATAGGTAATACGCAGTTGTGGGCTGTGTTGGCCTTCTGAAGGCACTCGACTCAGTGGGGCCTGTCTGACAGTCAGCGATAGTTAAGAACAAGATTCAATGTCAAATTGGGGCTGTAGAGAATGGAAAAATTTTAAGAGAAACACCAAAAAATGCAGCAACAGCAGGCCACACACCCACCTGGATGTGCAAACATACATATGGGCACACTCACCCAGACAGAGAGAGAGAGAGAGAAAACTGTATGCCGGAAGGCAATTAATGAGACAAAAGCAGTTGCGACAATAGGCCACAAAAAGCCAACCAGCAACGCGAAAAAACAGCACTTAAATAATTGCTTCATCTACAAAAATTCGCCGGTTGCAGCCGGTTCGAACCGCAACGCAGCGTCTAAAACCTAAATTAAGCTTACATCATTTTCATTAAGTTGCCAAAAAAAGAAAAAAATAAATGAATTTCAGTGAGAGAATTTTTTCTAGCAGAAAAACTTGCACCGCAACAGCTTAAAATTAATTAAAAATAATCTTTCTGTTTTAAAGTTAAGATGTGAAGAAAGCAACACCTCTAGTAGCAATGAAAGAAGAGAGCACTTTAACGCTTAAACTATGTGTAAAGAACGCATGCAAGTCCAGTCAAAGTCGAGTCTGTATCAGAACTTGATCGCGTGATGTGAGTGCGTTTGTGAGCGCACGGCGCTCTTTCTTCCTCTCTTATGGGCAGACACATACATGCACGTGGGCAAACATATGCACTCGCAAGAGTGCACAAACACTCAGCGGCACACTTTTGTGCTTTTGTGCACAATTTAATTATGGGAGAGCGCAGTTAAGGAGGTGAGAGTGAGACTGAACGAGATGGGGGTAAAGTGTAAATAGACGCAACAACAATCAGCAAATTACTTAAAGTGCATTAGCAAAGCTGTAATGCCAATTGGATATTGCAAATCAAAAATACACAACAAAAAAAAATAGATACCTAAATGTATATGTATGTACACATATATAAAGAAGTTGACAGTTGAGTCAAGCTAAATTAAAGCAACAATTTTATTGTGTAACAAACTGCGTCGAATAAAGCAAAACACAGACGCAGTGTTCAGATACAAGGAGACACAACCGCAGAGAGAAAGAATAAAAAAAAACACAGGAAAAAAAAAGAATAAAACAAATGAACTCTGCCGGGCTAAAGCGGCTGCTGCTCTTATATGTATGTATTCGTATGTATGTGTGTATTGTTGTTGTCGCTGCTGCTGCCGTTGATTTCAATTGCAGAGCAATAACGGAGCAGCATCATGTGAAACTCAACTCAACGTAAAATAGCAGTAATTGCTTTTGACGAACATTCTTCTTTGTGTGAGTGTGCGCGCACATAAAAGGCAATGTGTATTAAATTGAATGAAAATAAAAAGCAGTAGGCAAAAGAGGCAGCAGCCTATGTAGGCATGTACATAATAGAAGCTGAATTAAGTAGACTATAAACAGCGGACAAACAGACAAGACACGCGCATTTTGGCCACAACACACGCACCGTTGTATAATCAACCTATGTGTGGGCGTGTATATTTTTATGTAAGTGTGTGTGTCGATGCTAAATGCTAATTAAAAGCTGCAATTCAATTAGTTTTCATCAACAAATTAACTCGCTCAGCAATTTTATGTAATGCGAATGCAAACGCAAATGCAGCAAACCACCCCTCACGCCACTCTAACGACAAAATTTAAAAAAAAATATATATATGTATATATATGTATATAAACGAAATGCCAAATAGCCAAAATAAATAAAACAAAAGTGAAACAAAAAAAATTAAACGAAACAGCGCCGCTTTGCAGTGGGCTTGCTCTGTATAAATGTGTGCGTGAGTGCCAAGAGAGAAGGCGACAGTGCACACAGAGAACAAGCTAAAGAAACAGTGTGAGAGTGAGAAGAGACTGAGCAGCAGACAGATCGTGCGTTTCGTTGTGGGGGTCGCGCGACGTCAACGTCAGCGCCAACGCCAACATTTGTGATGAACTAAAACGCAGATTGCAATAAAAACAATAGTGTTGTTGTTGTTGTTTTCTGCGCTTGCAACGGCGGCTGCAGCAGCGCAGCGGCATCAGCAGCGTTCGGTTTATAGGTTAGGTGCGAGTGTTGTGTAAATGGGTTTTTTTTTGGCTTGCTATTTTCAATTGTTTATTAATTAATATGCATTGCTTTATAATCAGACGTTCTTATTGTTGTTGTTTTCGCTTTCGCTGCCGCGTGTAACAAACGTGCGCACTTTTGTTCAATTTTTTAGATGTTTAATTTCTTGTTTTGAAAGTTTAACATTTTTTTTTTGATTTTTTTCTTTATATTTTTTGATAATCTTTTTGACACACACGTACACACACACACATATACAAATATGCTCATTTATATTTATATTTATATATGTGTGTGTTTTTTGTTCGTTGTCAAATTTACGCATAATAAAAGTTTATTTTTGTCAAAAATATATACTTTAATTTTTTAGCTTTTTAATGTATATGCAAAGTTATAAAACTTAATTGAATTTGTATTGCTTTTGCTTTTTATCTTACAGAACATAAAACTTTTATTTCACGTTAATGACACGAAATACTAAAAACAAATTTTTTGTATAGAATTTTTATATAATTTGTTGTTGTTATTTTTAACTGTTTCAACGCAAATTGGTATTTAGTATTTGAATCTATTATGAGAATAGTTGTTTGCTTGTCGCTACTTATTTATTTACTTATTATTTTTATTACCTTTTAACTCAAAACATTTGTATTATTTATTTATTTTATAATTTCTTTACTTTATAATTTATTTATTTATTTATTGATTAACAGCGGAAATGCAATCGTTTAGAGTTTTATTTACAGCGAAAGTTGAAAATATCTTTACTTTATTTACTTATTGCTTTTTGCTTTTGATATTTAAATTCGGTGTTGTATTTATTTGCACAAGTTGACGGAGTTAAACAAAAACGTTTTGCTTTTTCGACGACGATTAGAATAGTGAAATTGAAAAACAGCGTTTAGTTTAGTTAAAGACTTTTGTTTGGTTTGTTTTTGGCAAAGTGTTGCCGAGTCCAGTTTCAGTTTAAGTTGTCTTTTTTAAGATTTATAGTTAAGAAGTGCACACGGAAAATTTCGAGCGCCTGACAGCGCTGCTTGGCCTGCACAAACGACAACGTACCAGAGACGAATGAGTGGAATGTCAGCGCTATTGAAAGCTTGTAGCTGCTGGCTGTGAAACAGCGCTGCTTCACAGAAAGAGAAAGAGAGCACCGCAGCACAGCGCTGCCTGCTGAGTGCGGCGGCAGCACAAACGAAAGGCGCATAGCAAAAGCACTCCAATGTGAGAGAGCAGCGCCGGCGCAGTGCCAACTGAGCACCTTTGCTTACGCTATCAGTTCTTCACTCATTTACCGAATTGAGCAAAAATGTTTGCAATTCGCTTGTTCTTCGCCTCCCCCGTTTTGCCAAACACAAAATGTTAAACACTCGACGCTCTTTTATTATTGTTTTCGTGTCAAACAAATGCTGCTGCCGTTGTTGCTGTGGACGCTGCCTTTTACATTTGGCATGCGGCTGCTCAATTTGCATGCTTCAGCAATTGAGAGCTTTGCGCTAATTGTTCGCTGTTATTGGACAAACCTGGCGATAAAGTTGACCGACTGAATAAAACGCAAGCAAATATATGTACATATATGTACCTATATGCATGTGTGTGTGTGTGTGTGTGTCTGTGCTTGAACTGCCGGCCTAATCTAGCTGTTAACCTGAACTATGCAACGCGCTGATAACATGATAAGACGACCAAATGGCAATTAACATTTTCTTTTTAATTTTTCTAATTATTTTGCGCTTGCTTAGCCGCAACGCCAAAAATTATGCAACAGAAATGAATCATTCAAAATTGAAAAGTTCATAAATACAAATCATCTCTAAAAGACGATAAAAAAAAATTAAAAACAAAAAGAACAAATATTTACAAACAGCCCACTTATTGGCGTGCTAAATATTCTGTGAATATCGATATGGGAACGCGCGCGCGCGTGTGTGTGTGTGTGTGTGTGTGTGGAAGGAGCCTCTTTCGTTTATGCGTTATTTCGCAACTATTTCGCTGCCTTTGCTGAAGCTGCGCATTTTCCAAATAGACATTCGCTAATTTCGTCATAAAACTAAAGCCATTGCGTGTTTTGGCCCTAAATGGAAAACAAGCAGCAAGAAGCAGACACACACAACACAGATACATACACGCACGTACGAAGAGTGTCAACAGCCCAGTAGAACTTTTGTGCCTGCAAAATGCACTGAATCGAAACAAGCAACATATATCAACATATATAGTATATTTTGTTGTAAATTTTGGAATAAATTTAAAATTAATTAATTGGTTATCAATTGTAATCATTAATTAACACTCGATATTCTACAGAAATTCACCCACTGCAATTTTATTTATTTCGATCCAAAACTCAGACCAAAATTTTGTTCGACTGGGCCAACTACTAAACCAACACAGTCACGTGTGAGTCGCCTCGGGTAGTGGCATGAATGGCATTTAAAGCATTTGATGGGCTGCCTTGAAAATGTAATAAACTGTCAATGTGTGGGTGAGTATCTGTGTGCGTTTTATACACAGAATATGGACTATATACTGCATATATATAGTATATATGCGCACTTTTCACTTTCAAGAGCCGACAAATTTTCGTAACACTGATGAAATTTTCATAATCTTGTGCGAAAAAGGTTGCCAGGTCAGTAACAAAAAAAAAAAAAGGGGGGGTTGAAAGGACATTCAAATGAGCAATTCTGAGGCTAATAAAAGGGCGGAGCGCACAGTAAATGGCCAATGCCAAAAAAAAAAATAAACAAATTCAGTCATAAATTTCGCCAAATTGTTTCAAATTTCACACTGCAAGCAATGAAAGAGAATTGAACAAATAAACAGCACTCAAATAAATTTGAAATGTTTGTGCAGTTTCGCTTGACGGAGACAAAAATAAAAGCGATTTATATGAGACACAGAAGACACGCAAACATATTCTAATTAATTCACAAATTTATGGAAGATTAAAAAGTTAAAAAAAAGAAAGGAAATGAACAAAAGTTTTATTTCATCAAAGTTAGCAGGAAAAATGTGTTATAAATATTTCTGGTATATTTTATATTTGTTGAGTTTCCATATAAAATATATATATACACATATTTCAATTAAAAAAGCGTAGATTAAACACGTTTATCAGCTTGTCAGTCGCAGCAATTGAACAAACCTCGATGAATTGAAAATTTGTGATAAAAATAAATAAATAAACTGTGCCAAAAATGAACGCAGACAACATCTGCTGGAATTTTCAGACAGCGGACAGCAAAAAAATGTTTTTTTTTTCCTTTCACAAAAACAAAATGTTCACCCCTTGAAGAAAAATTCGTGTCTTTAGTTTATTTTTGGCAACTGCAGCCCCCAAGAAATACAAAATTCCATATAGTAGAAGACAACCTGGTGTTGACGGCTGCAATTCACTTAACACATTTGTTGAAAATACAAAAAATACAACAATAACAACAACAACTGCAACAAAAGACAATGCAAATGAACTGTCCGACTTCAATCAGCTTAAAAGCGTGCACATAAATCGGAAACAGAAACAGAAACAGAAACAGGGGCAGATCGACAGACAGTTTCACAGACATTCCACAAAATATGAGACAGAAAAAAAGCTAAAAAAATATATAATAATAAAAATCAACGCGTTGATAAACCAATCAATATACACACACACACATGCACATACCTATGTATGTGTGTGTATATTTGAAATTATCATGGCTGAGATTACCCGCCCTCGCCCCCCACAACAACAACAATGGCAAATTCGCCAAATCACGCGCCGACAGCGTCAGCGTCCCAGACGAGCCCCCAAAAATACAAACAGCAGTCACTCTGTCAGTCCGTCAGTCAGTCAGTCAGTCAAAAGTTAATGGTAACACAATTCAAAGTCAACAACAAGCAATGTTAAATAACAATAGCAACAACAACAAACACACGTTATCTATGACAAACTGTTAGTGTTATAAATATTCAAAGTAAATGCGAAATACGTGAACTCAACTATAAATTAAGCCAAATACTACTAACTACTTGAACGCCACTTATATAGTACAGTAGTCACTCGAAAAAAAGAACTTGGACACTACAATTTCAAAACAAAAATACGAATTCTTTTTTTATGAGTTTTTTTAATATACAAAAATTTTATATATATAATATTTAAAATCATGTTTTTAGTGTTTTTTCTTTATCTATTTTTTTCTTAAAAAAGCAAAAACAAACAAAAACTTATTATTTCAGCCAATTTGCTTCTTTTGATGACACAGTGGCAGACTTGCAAGATAAAATTTAAAAATAGAAAAGCGAACGTTTTAGCCAAAAGTAAGCATTATAAACTCGAAAAAGATAAAATGAGAAATTATCTTTTAGGCATTAAACTATTATATTGTTTCTGAGTAAAGCTGAAACTTGAAACATTAACCCGTTTTTATCGTAGTGTATTTTTTTTGATTAAAGTAGTTTTTAACTTGATTCGTAATAAATGAATTACTTAATCAATTGCTTTGTTGCATTAATGATTATTAAAAACAAAAAACTAACTTCAAGTATTCTTGTTATCGAGTTGAGGGGGGTATTCAATTGTCTCCCACTTGAGAGACAAGTGACTAAGTTGTTGCTATTGCTGGCTATGGCTGGGTTATAAAATCACAATATGGCCGCAACCTTTTTCAGATCTCACGTAAACTGCCATTTACGGTTTGTTTTTATAGAAATGCAAGCCATGCCGCCCACATGGCCAACAAGTTGAGACATTTAGCCACCAAGTGCAATATGCAAATTATTTGCGCAGTGGCAAAACGAGAAACTGGCACTATATACCCTTCCACTGTCCGTTTCCTGCCCCCGCCATCATGCCTGCGCATTGCATCCGATTTGCGGCTGGAGGAACATTTCGCAAGTTCCGCATAAAATTGCGTCGTTTTGTTTTTTTTTTTCAGTTGTAATTTACCAAATAATTTGCGAAATATTTGCGTCAACTCATCGGTGGCAAACGCCGTCTAAGTCACGTCATCAAACGCATATTGGTTAAAAACAAACAGACACCTAGCAACAGCCGAAAGCTAGCTGACCATTCATACAAGACAGTTGCCTTTTTGGACTACGTGCGTATTTGCCAGTAGCATGAAAAACTCCAAATTAAAGCTGCAGCTGCAACGGCAGCAACCGAGAGAGAGAGAGTGGGAGAGAGCGAACGCAAAAATAACTCAAGAGCACGCGCACAATGCGAAAAGAGCGCAACATGTTTTAAGCTCCGAACGAGGCAAACACGCGATCAGACGATCTGTGACGAAGCTGAATGTCTCAAAATGTGTGCCGGCCGGCATCTGCTGTTGTTGCTGTTGTTGCTGTTGCTGCTGGAACTGGTTTTCACTTTGCAAAAAAAAAAGCAGCAAAAGCAGAGGGAGAAAAGAGACAAGTAAAAAGCAGCGCCAGTGATTTGGCAACGCACAGCTGTACATATGCAAGTGTGTGTGTGTGTGAATGCGAGTAAGTTTGCGTGTATCTTTGGCAGTGCCAAATTCGCGAGGCTAAACAAAGGCGCAGACAGCAAGAATTACAGAACAAACGTAAATAAATAAGCTAACCGTTCCGACTGCAAAATACCCTGTTATAACGACTGTTTATCTAATATTTAGTTAATTTTTGTTTTAACAATATCAAAAAGTTGTATATTTTATTTTAAATGCAGAATCTTTTTGTGTGAAACATAACCAAAATAGTCTCTGTTCAGTTTTGACAAAGCAATGATAGAGAATTGTACAATTAACCCAATTTTTTTTTTGCACTCACCACAAATACCCCATTTCATATGTAATATAGGGTATACACAAAGCGACGCCCAAAAATCAAGTTTCTCAACCCAAACGGCAAACAAAAACAGAGACAGAAAAATAACAACAACAAGAACAGATGATGAGGCTCGTATAGCCGAGATTCGTGTTGTTGTTGCTCTTGTTTTTGTTTGGTCATTGTTGCTGTTGTTGTTAGTGATACATATGTCAATTTGGCTGGCCGGATAGGCTGTGCTTGGAGTCTGGCAAGAGGCAGAACGTGTACATATATAATGATACTTTTTCTTGTTCGCTTCCGCAGCTACTGTCTGTTTGCTTGTGTGCGTAATTTAAGAGACAGGACTGAGCCATGCACAAGATATTTGCGTTAAGATATTGTATCTCAACATAAGCACAACACTTAATTTGACGCCTGGCATGATAAATGATCGGCCAGAAGCCGCATATCAAATGGCTGAAAGTATTTTCCGCAAAGCAAAACAGGTGCCTTATGAAAGCTGAGTGAACGCTGCGGAAATGAAGGATAAGGGCTAAAAACCTGATTGATTGACTTCAAATTGCATTCAAGTCATGACTGGATTTTATTTGTTATTAAAATACCAAATAAGTCAATTGAGCTTTCATAATTTCAGCTTGTGACTTTATTTAATAAATTGATTTGATTTTAGATGGACGCGATGTAAAAGCAACAAAATCGTTTAAAATTCATATCCCAATAGGAATAATTACTTCAAATTTTAAAGTGTTAATTATTTAAAAATAGCAGTGTATAAAATTAATTTTATTATTACATTAAGCCCATTGAAAAGTGAGCATAATTATTTTATTGAAATTATTTTTAAAATTAATTAGGTAATAAAATTAATTGAATTGATTTAATTTACTTCAACAACAACTAATAATTACGGTTACTGTTTCATTGCATCTGACTATTCAAGGGCAAAACTGTAAAAGATCTGCAAATTTTCCATTTAGATTAAGCTAAATTACAGTGCAATCCCATAAATACTTAAAATGCGACTTAAAATTCGCTGACAGCCGGCACATAAAATAAGATACCACGAAAAGTAGGCACCCTGCTTAGGCAGTGTATTTGTATCTGTATCTAGTGGTTGGTTCTCTTTCAATGGTATCTCGGGCGCATCCTCAACTGTGTTGACACAAGCTCCGCCAATAAAAGCCCACAAAAGCCGAAAGCAAACAGAGTCGAATAACCGACCCGCTGCACCGTTTCACAGAGAAATCATGATGATAGCGATAATTTACGACTACTCTACACAAACGGTTTGAGATAGTTTGCAGTGTGGGTAACTGAAAATTTATTTGCACATTTATTGACATAAGTGACAACAATGCTAAACAAGTAGATATAACTTGAGGAGCCAAACATAAAAAATACCCTTTAAATAGATACAAAGTAGTCAAAGTTGTCAACAGAAGCTAATAACTGTCTCTACTTGGTTTATTACACCAGAGTAGAGTAAAATGGGTTGGAATAGATAGGAACAATAACAAAAACTTTTTTAGCAAGTGAGATCGCTCTAGTCGGGACGATACCCTGAACGCAGCATTAAACAAAATACACACAACATCTCTCACAAATTGAATTAATAATTATCAACGAAAAATGAAAGATACCACATGGACTCGAACCGACTGCGGCACACTTTCACGCAAACATATCTAGTAAAGGGCCTAGCTTTAAAAAAATTTATCAATCTTTTGAAATAAACTTGATGTGCGTATCGTATATAAGAACCGAGTGAGTCAAAAATCACCCTTCATGGATTTATAATCTCTGAAATCGACGCGTTCACACAGACAGACAAACATATCACAATCGACTCGGCTAGTGATACTGATCAAGAATAAATACACTTTATGGTGTCGGAGATGCTTTCTTCGGCCTGTTACAAACATTTGCACAAAACTAGTTTTTACCCATTTTGAATGGGTTAACAAATGGACCTAAATGTACTGGAATATAAGTGAATATTGAAATATTGAAATTGAAATGATATCAAATATATAAACAGTATAGAGTACAATAACAGAGAATTTTATGAATACTTTGCTCGAAAAATTGAAACTGAAATGCAGCTAACGCACTGTGGATACACTATATATTTATTTTATATATTATGCTAACCGGAAGATGAATATATCTCATATTAATTTTGATAATTTGAGTGAGAAAAAAAACAAAACAACCACAAATAATTTTGCAGCCGAATAATTGGCTTTATTTTTTTTCTAAAGCCAAAAAAATTCGACAAATTAGTAACATAATGAAACGCTTAATTAAAATAACAAGCTTGTCCACAGCAACAACGACAGTTGACGGCTGACACGCAACAATAACAACAACAACAATCAAGTCGCTTACATTTTAGAATAAAAAAATTGAGTTCGTGTCATGATTGATGATGTTGCTAATGCCACTGAAATACTCAAATATTAATAGTAAATAAATTGGAGATGAATAAAAGTACAAAAGTGAAAACGTAACAATCCAAAAGCAGCGCAGGAAATTAACGTCATCATTGCCAGGGCCAAGTTCGCAATTGAACAAAGTCATCAAAAGTAAATGTCAGACAGCCGGTCAGTTGGTTCGGTTACTTGGTTTGGTTTGTAGCATTTTCATTTTAGCCAGAACGTGAATTAATATTATATTTGTGTTATTTGCACAAGCGAACGAGAACAATATGGCTTCCCAACCAAGAGTCGCCTCAAATAATGACCCGGCGGCACGCAATGTCCAAAATTGTTTGGCTCATCAGTCGGAAATGGGGTGTGGCAGCCACGAATTGGCCTGCTACAATGACTTATCATTTAAGCCATCTATTGGGTAAGCGCCAGACAAGCAGACAGGCCAACAGCGCGGATTCGACGGCCCTGGCAACTTTGTAGCCTACTTATGGGCGTATTGACACGCAATTTAAGCATCTCGCGCACCGACATAAACATTTAATGCGCGCAAATAAATAACAAGTGAAGCCTAAATTTAAAACCAGATGCTCGACTTAGAGATACGCTGTAATGGTAAACAACGTTACTCGACTACAAAATATATTATATAAAAAATATAATATACAAAAAAAATATATAGAAAACAACAGTAAATTCAGTTTAAATACAAGAGTATTTTTTAATTCAAATTTTTCATCAGACAAGGAGCTTATATTGAAAGTTTCTGTATTAAGTAGTAATAATAATATGCATATAAATCATTTTAATCACAAATCAATTCTCGAAATAACAAAATCACATTAAAGCTTAAAGTAAGAACCTGTCTGAAAACAATTTAAAAAAATTCTACCTTAATATTTTTAAATGTATTTTTTAATTTTTAATCTAGATAAGTTGGTAAAGCTTCTTTATATTCATTCAACATACGCATTTCTTCAACTTTAGCTGCTAAAAACGCAAAACTTTTTGCTGGGTAGCAAATATATCTAAGCCCATCGGCAATTGGCCCGTTCTCTTAATGGCGCGTCATAAAAATGAGAACTAAACCGTGCGTGTTGTTGTACTTCGACCCGACGCACGTGTGTGAAAAAAGAAAATATGGCAAAGCCATTTTGATTTATGGCTCGAGTAGGGCCCTAAAAAACAAAATCAGAAACAAAGAAGGCATCTAGTGCGCCAAAATATTAATAAATTTGGCGTTCAAATTGAATTGATAACAAGGTCAAAGAGAACTATCTCCAAATGTGCATGTGTTAAACACAGATCAAGTGAAATGTCCAGTATCCAGTGCAAATGACAGACACATCTGTTGGCCTAAACTTGGGCCGGCCACTTATTGTCGGTCGATTTGATTTGGTGCTGGGGCGCGTCAGAAGTCAGTCAGGAACATGTGCCTCCATCAAGTTGTCCTTTGGGACATGCCTGTCCCCTGGACCTCTTGCTCATCAAATGCTGCAACGGCTGTGGTCGCTCATTTGTTCGAAATCAAAAAATCAAAAAACCGCCCACACAATACACAGCTCAATAACAAAAAAAAAATGTGGCCCACGTGCTTTGGTGTTTTTGGTTGCATGTGACTTCATGCTACAAATTATTAGTATTCCTCTTCTTTCTCGTTTAGTTTGTTTTTTCGGGTATTGCTGGAAAATTTTCATGACACGCGCGAGTGGCTCTTCCTATAGCTAGTTATATATCCCCATCTCACTTCTCAGTTGGTTTCATCATCAACAACGACGAACAGCAATAAAATCAATCTACATACTTATATACATTGACAAAATTCATGTGACTCAAATAGCAAACACTAAAGTGGGAGGGAGGGATACCCGGTACGATAAATACCCTATAAATCATTGGTAACATTTTTACGATAGGGATAAATATATAATGGTATACTTTTTAAATGGTTTCGGTTAGTAATAAAATTGCAAAAAGTAATAAAAAAAATATGTATTAAACACAAATGTGGAAATACATCGATTACCAACTATCGATTAAATTAACTTTAATACTCACAACTGACTAATAATTTCATGCAATTTCAACGTTTATAGGGTATGCGCAATAAATTAGAAATAAGCCCCAACCGAATTTTGCTTAATTTTTCAAGATTTTCGCCTCTGTGTAAACAAGTTTTATTGAATTGCGCGAAAAAACTAGAAAAAAAAGTGGTGGGGCCCCTATCAGAGGCAAGTGAGCTGTAAAATAGACAAACAATTATTAAAACTAAATATATGCCAATGAAAATTGCGTGGGCCCCCGTTGTCACATGTTCGATAGCCAAAACAAAAATTCATAAAAAAGAACAGCAAATGAAAATGAATATCAAGAAAAGAAAAGAAAGGAGGCGAGACGAGTCGAGATGGGAAGCAAAAAAGGCCAACTAAGATTTATGCGATGATTTCTGTTTTTTTATGCTCGCGGTTTACGGATGCGATTTTTTGTCGCCCGATGCTAAGTGCCAAATTATCATTAATAAAAATAGATTAATCGTACGGAATTTGTTTATATTTTTTTTTTGGGGTTTTCGTTTTGTAAATTTCTTGAGCAAAGCAGTTTTATTTTTATTTATTACTATTATTTCTCTTTTCTTTTCTTTTTGTTTTTATTTTTTCTTTTTGCTGCTCTTGAACAGTCGCCTTGGCATTGCTCCAGCGCACGTAGGCCGGACTGATCCGTACGGCTGTCCTTCGGTTGATGAGCCGAAAGCAATTTGTAAGTTTTTAATGACCAGCACGGTATTTATTTTTACAACGAAAATATTTTATAATTTTATAAAAGTCTCTAAAAAGAAAAACTTAGTGCTGTAGGTATTCTTTTATATAGTGAAAATAAATAAATAAAAGATAATCGCAACTTATGCTATTTTAAGCCTAGGAAAAAAAAAGTTGTTATATATTTTTACGGATAAAACTGCTGATTTGTCGGGCTATATCTTGAAATATTTAATATTCCAATTTTCGTACATATATTTTGTTAGTATGTGAACATATTTCAAAAACAAAAAAAAATATGAAAATATGAAAGAATTTTTTCGGAATTCGAAAAGATATTTAATATGAATTTGAATGTTTATTTATGACTGTTAGCAGTCGAAAAGCGCTGTTATATAAAGCCCGAGCAACATTTTTCAATTACTTAGGCACATATATAACTATATATGTCTCCACAACACAATTTAGCGTATTTATTATAGACATTTAGATATTTCTTTTGTGCCCTTTAGGCTTTTTATCAGCATTTGAAGACAATTCAAAGGGCTTAAATTTTATATATTTAGTTTGCGTGTTTTCTTCTTCTTCTACCTAAACAAGCATAGAACAGCGCCTCCCCCGCTCCCAGATACGACATTCGACTTCCTGTAGTCGCGCTGGAGCCACGCACATTTTCATTTTAATAACTTGATGTGAAGAGCGAGCAATGCGTATCCGGGTCCGGGTTTGGGTCTTCTCTTGTCTTGTCTTGTTTTGCTTTTGCCTGCTTTTTGTCTTGCGTAATTTGCAATTACGCCCGAAACTTTGCCCCGCCAGCAGCCTAGAAAACCAACAACAACAACAACAACCCAAATGTTTGTGTGCGATAAGACAACGCCGAGCAATTGGCAACTTGCGAAGACGACGGCAAAAAGGGATAATGCGCCAAAACTGTAAGCGAAATAAAAGAAATGGACGAGCAAATAAACATTCAACACAGCAAATCAGAACCTGGCGACACATTGAAAAGCCCAACAAAATAAGACACAAAAAAAAAACAACAGAAGTAAATGCGAAGAAATGGCCAAGAAATGGGCTGGAAAATTATCGTTCCGGCCAACTCCCCTAACAAAAATTGACGTAATTCTTCTGTAGCAGGCTGAGAAAAAATTATTAAAAAAAAAAAAAACAGGAAACGGACAGCAGAAAAGTTAACTGCAATCGCTCACATAAAATAACGGTAATGTGTACACGTGCCGAGCGTCCAATCGCTGCGCCTCTCCAAGTCCATCTCTCTATCCCTCTCCATCTCACCACCAACAGCTGCACAACCCACACACAGGTGGGCGGCTAGCGTCGGCGTCAGCTGTTCGGCTGCAGCGCAGCTACAAACAAATATTCAGTTACCCAGGCTCCAAAAACAGGCCCGGGCAGAGCGTCAATTTCACTCAACTGCACAAATGTCGCTCAAACGAGCCAGCGTGCAGCCTACTTTTAGGCTCGACGAGCAGCGAAAGAGAAGAGAGAGAGAGAGAGAGTAAGAATTGTTGTGCGAGAGTGCGCTGCTGCGCTGGCAGAGCGGCGGCAGAGCATGCGGCCTATGCAAGACCTTGAACTCGAATTTTTTCTTTTATTATTTTTCTTAACTTTTTGTCCGCTTTCGCTTTCGTTTTCGTTGTGTTTGTTCGCTCGCGCCTGTTGTGTGTGTTATGTAATACGCCGATGAGGGCCAACGTTCGAGCATTTAGGCTGTGCAAATGCCATGGAAAATGAGTGCAAAAAAAAACTTTCACTTTCAGTCAGCAGTCAACGACACAACACCGCACTCATGAAGAGAGCGAAAGAGAGAGAGAGAGAGTGAGTGGGAGAGCGGCCTACAGAGAGCGCGAGTGTGTTCTTGTGAGAGGCTTTTAGTGCTGCTGTAATACAGAAAAACTACAAAAATGTGCGACGCAATAATTTGGTAGGCAGCAAAAACATCTGATTCCGTGTTTGTTGCCGTTATTGCGGTTGTTGTTGCTGCTGCTCAAATGAAGACGTCATAAAAAAGCTGAGCGAACACAAACAAAATAATTTGCTTTGCAATTGTAGCGTAGAAGGAAGCTCAAAGGTAAAATTGATCTGTTTACTGAGCCCCGCTCTCTGAGAAACTAACCAGAAAAACAATAAAATTTCGTGTGTTTGAGCGCCAGGCAATTGTCACATTATCTGAAAATCGAAAATCTGCATCTACATATTCTAGGCCTAAGCTTTACTGTATATACTATTTATAGCCACAGTCGAGAGGGGAACGGCGCGAAGGCCAAACAGGCGCCTAAAAATATGCCAAAACAAAAAGTATTTCACCACAACGTATTGAGCGATAAAGTCATAAGTGTGGATGAGAGCGGGAGGGAGTTTATGGGCCGTAATAAAGCTGATGTTGTTGTTGTTGTTATCACATTTGTTGGCGCAGCAACTTTAAAAAATATTTATGCATAAAAGAAGCACAAATTTTTGGCTACAATTGCGTAAGAAAATGCCAAAACGCAGGCTGTGGCGCCCAACGTGGGCCAGCGGGTGCCGTTATAAAGCGATGATACCCAGCGTGTGTAAGTATATACATACAGTTATAAGGCCTTGGCGCCCAACGTGGGCAGGTACGCACTTACAGAGTGACTTCCGTAGGTACTTTAAACGTAGCTGTCGGGTGTAACCAGCTGCCCGTTGCGCTGTTTATAGTTCAAAACAAGTGAAAAAGGCACAACAAAATTGTCATACATTACACAAAACCAATATACTCATTTTCACCTTGTGTGCAAGGCAACGAAAATCCCCCGCCTCAACGAAAATTTGATTCTGCTTTCTTTCCGTATTTTTTTTTTTTTTTGTACCAGCATTTTCTTTTACCTTGCGTTGTATTCAGTTCGTTTTAGCTTTTAAGTGTCAATTACATTGACGTTCATTTAAATATGCGTGGCCAGGATATTTTGGCATTGCCAGGATATTTTGACATATATAGAATTCAAGTCGAGGCAGCTACCAGCTCGAGTTCCTGCTAAACACGTGCGTGTTGTGTTTCATTGTTGTTGTTGTGCCGTGTGGCTGCGTGTGAAAGAGCCCTCAAGTTGTGATTTTCTGTGGATTTATCGGGTTTTATTGTGCGTATCAGAAGGCCTTGACATTTTTGGGAACGCTGATATGTTAATGTGTGTGCCGCAAAACTTAACCATAAGCTGAAATCATAAACTTTTAAAGCCAACTCTTAAAGAGCCTATCCAATCGAAATTACGAATATGCTCAACTGGAGGATCCGTTGTAATTTTCGTTTAGCATTTATGCAATGTGCGTGCCTTTTAATATCCAAATTTTAGTATTTTAGAAATTGACATTGCTTAAACGTATTTATTTTACATTACAGCGCATAAATTGACAAAAGCATGCAAATTTTTGTGTTTTTCATTTTTTACAACACAGAGACAGCATAAAACTCTACGCTTTATGGCCAAAAGGGAGAAATAAAGGGAAAACCCATTTTGGGACACGATGCGCTATCAGCGCCAGCAACAGGCCAATCAAAATGCAATTTCCCTTCACACACACATGTGTGTGTGTGTGTGTGTGTGTGTGTTAAGGCGCATCATTGTCTGTCCACAGACAGGTGGGTTATATGCTGGTCACATTTGAAAAGATTTGACTGATTTCCTCTCTCTTTCCACCTTTGCCAGTTTGTTGTTATTCACATATAATCAAAATGCAAACAAGCTGAATTCGCTCAGCTGCTCCACACGGCGTCTATGAATTTGTCATTTACGTTTCACTGCTAAACGAATTACGCGCTCCGACCCGCCCACGTCTTACGTATTAGGTACTACGCATCACGCATACGCACCGTTGGCTGTCGAGCATCGCCTGACGTCGGCTGTCACAACGTTGTCGCTGCTGTTGTTGCTCAACTTCATCAAAATAGAATCAGCTGCACCGCTGATAAGCAAACATTTAAGTACACACATAAATACTCGTGCCACAGGCGAGATTGTCGCCTAAAAGGCTACTACATTATGAATGCGGCGAACTGCGTGGAACATTAAGCTGAACTCGTGACTCGTGCGTGCTAGAGCTCGTGATTACTGTTAAAAAGTTGTACAATAATATATGCCTTGACTTTGTTATATTTCTTATTTATAAATGCAAACTTAAAATATTTAATTAATATCAAGATTAATTTTGTTTGTGGTAGACGAAAAATGAGATAACAAATAAAATTTCTTTTTTAACATGATATATAGATATATACTATCGAAGGGGAATACTTTAAATAATTGTTATATTTCAAATTATATTAAAGAATATTTTTCTTGCTTATCTGTAAACATTGAATACATTTTCTTTTATTAATTATTGTCGAAATTATATATAATATTTGTACATATCTCTAAAACTTTCAATACAAAATTATTTTTAAATATCTTGATCTATAGATGAATATCACAGATTTCTTTAAATTAAACTTGAGATTCTTGTTCTAGTTTTCTGTTATAAAAGGGAACCCTGAAGGGCTATCTAATTTACCGAATCTAGCGAATTTTTGAGGCCTGAAATCACGCACATCCCTAACTCGATATACCTACAACCTCAATCAAACAATGGCGGGCACCAAAAGACGTGGCCCAAATAAAATTCCAGCAGAAGGCAAAAGTTTGAGGCACGCAGCGCTGAGGCAACTGCGTGCCGGCAACTTTTCCAGAGTGTGAAACGAGGAGAGAATCAGTGAAAAGAAAGTGAGAGAATTACATAAAAGAGAATGAAAGGCGTAGGCATACACGTGTGTAAAGTGTGTGTGTGTGTGTGCTCACTTTAGTAAATAAACCAAAATGGCAGCTGCGGGCGATATTTATATTATATAAAAAACAAACACACACACACGTACAACACAGTTAGTTAAAGAGTTCGCTGTGTATTTACTGTTAATTAACCTGACGTCAGGCGTCGATTTGTCGTGCTTTTTAGCCGCCCGCTCGAACGGAGTCTCACAAATACTTCCTGTATTCTGGTGGAGCTGGCCCAAATGAGGCTCAAGCACTTGGCTATTTGCATATGTACATAATAAATTGGACAACTAGCCGCAAGGCATATTGGTTAATATCTTATTCACTTAGCCGAATAAATAGCACAGTATTAAAAGGGTTTTTTTTCAATTGCTTACCCTAATATATTAAGTATACGCCACCGTGGCATTCATCATAAAATATATATAGAGAGAGTTGATTGAACTAAAGCTAAACTTGTTGCTTATCAGAAAATAATGCAATAATTTATTTTTCTGATTTTCTATTAAGCATTATCGTTATCTATATAAAGTATTTTTGTTGTGCTGTCAAACTTTCGATTTTCAATGTTACAAAATCGATATTTCCTGATAAGCTATTAGATATCGTTGTGCTATCACCAGACAAGCAAATTGCCAGCTGATTAGACAAAAGTTAAATTTTAGACTTTAACATAAACAACTACAACGAATTAGTGAAATAGTGTTAAACAACATTTTCGATCGATTTTCAGGCACAACTTGGTTGAATTTCTCAAAATATGCTTGGTTAGCTTAGTTATAAAGCAACCCTCGCATATTAACTGATACGTGATGCTGCGTTCACTACGTGACTAGATAAGACTATTAAGCAGAGTTTGTGCCTGCCTGCGAATAGTTGCCAAATCCAAAAAAACATGCAATTCGACAGCTCATCAGAGGGGCAAAGGGGGGTTAAAGGGCGGCCCCACTCTCAGTTTTTTTTTTTTTTGGGTAATTGTGTGGCTATAAATCTTAAGGCATCGCGTATATCGGCTTATTGCGCTGATCCCAAGCCTAAGCTATTTAGGCCCAGCCATCAAATTAAAGAAAGGGAGAGCAACCAGGAAATATAATGTGAAGCGCGTTAATTCTTGACCAAAAAGTCAGAGTGTGTTGTTGTTGTTGTTGTATAAAATATCGATTCAATTGTTACAATATCCAAAAAAAAAAGCAATTAAGGTCAATGTTGTGATGTCCTTTGATGGGTCGTAACTACCTCAACTTTTTCAATTTTCCTTTGTCCAGCCCACATCGAACAACTGACCGAAGTTATCGCTCGGAAGAAATCGAAATTAGTTCACGAACAGAGCGGGGGGATGGTGCGGGAGGTTGAGCATAGGAAACGTTCTCAATGCCACAAGCGATAAAAATTCAAATAGCGCAAACAAAAATCAACCCAAAAACGTAAATAAATAAAAATAAAAAAATAAAAAAGTAAAACAGCAAAAGGAAACAAACTTTTACATTTACCGACGACAACTGAGGGCATTGTGCAATGAAGGATAAGAAAACGGAAAAGGATAAAACACGCTGAGCAGCAGCAGCAACAACAAAGACGACATCACGAAAGCCCACAAGCTTGACCAACAAAACAGGAACCGGTGCTTGATTGAATTTTGGGTTCAGGTTGCGTATACGCCATGTTGTGCGCATGCATAAGCAATATTTGCCCTCATAAAATATATATGTTCTCTATAAGTATTCTACGTTATCCCGCAAAGGTTCGAAGGCTGCTTAATTAACAGAATTGATGTTCAACGGCAGAAGCAGTTCTTTAAATTAATTAAATGGCCAAAACTGCTTTCGAGCGGCTTTTATGGCATAGGCGACAATAAAAGGATACTTTTATTGCCTAAAATTATGCAATGTTTTTTTTTTCATTTCTGGAGGTTTTGTATGCTTGTTATTGCTCGTGCTAAGCCTTAATTTATTGCTTTAATTTTTAGTCTCGCAGCAGCCACAATATTGCCGCCTGCTGTCGTCGGCAACCCACGAAGGCTCGTTTCTGAGCTTAGCAAACTTTTGCCAAAGTGTTAAGAGCTCGTGTAAATTCCATTAATGCCTTTAAAGAAAAAAAAACTGGTTTACCCCGGCCTGCCACATTCGATAAATCAACAACAGCAACAACAACAATAACAGCAATTAAAAGCAACTCGCAAACCACCTAAAATTATGCACCACGCGCTATAAATATGCAAATTTCTGGAGCCTTACTAATCTAATCAATGTTAATTAGCGCGCCTGACAATTTTCGCTGGCTCTTATACCCTATAGCTGGTGAAAATGTCTTGGGTTTGGGTTCGCGGATCTACTTTTATGAATTATTTATTTCAGTTCAAACTATTTAACCTTGTCCACGCATATAGCTAATTAACTTTTAAATAAGTATTTAAATCTAAAAAAAAAGAGACTTTGGCCAAAACCTTTCTTGGAAAACATATTCATATTTATTTTGACTTTAAAACTACAATTTACGAATCGGATATTTTATTTTTGAAAGCAAAAAAGTTTAAAGTTTCGAATATTTATTAGTTTTGCTACACAAATTCTTTTTACAATTTTTTGCATAATTTGTTAAGTTTTTGAAAATAATTTCACAAAACAAAAAGAACTCTTTTGGGCCAAACTCGCGCCAATTACAACTGCGACATATCGGCCATAAATAGCTAAAAACAAGCCATGGCCATTACGCATGCTATGCGCTTTGCACTTCCCACGGCCTTGACGCAGTGCCAAAACTCATTAGCCAAGAGAATTTGCTCATTAGTGGCAGGTAAAAGTAATATGTGACTGAAGGCATTTTTGGCATATCACCGTATCAAACATTGATGAACTATGCTTAATTTGTATTACATCAAACAGGGGGGAAATAGTTTTTATAGATATTAAATACACAATAAAATGAATTAACCCTTGTGTGCTGGCATTTAACCCAGCCGCATGCCAAGCGTCCACGTAGAAGCCCAAAGCGCACCGAATTCAAATAGAAAATTGGTCTGTCAACGTTTTAGATTTTGGCAACGGCAACAGAGAATTGTTCTCTTGTCTCTTGCCCTTTCTCTTGCGTAGTTTTATTTTTCAATTAAGCAAACAAACAATTACAACAACAATAATAACAACAACTAGAACAGCAGTGCGATGACAAAAGCGAGCAGAACAAAAGCTCACAACAAAATTTATCATCATTGAAATGCACACGAGCGTAAATTATAATAAAGTTGCTTTGAATTTTGGCAAAAACGCTCAAGTTAAGCGAAGTTCTTAATGAACAAAAAGTGCAAGTTAAAGCAAAAAATTGTGAAAATGAGTGTTTCTATGGAAATCAAATATATTGAGCGTTTCCCAAATTAAATTACATAAAATTGGAAAGCTCAAGTGGGTGTTGCCGAAATTAGAGTTGTTTCAGTCTATTTCCCTCTCTTGGTTATTAATTATTCAAATATTAAATATAGAGGGTATGCCCGTGTTTATAGAATAGAATATTAGCTGTGAATATCGCTTTGTTAAACACATTTTTCGTCAAACAAAATACATCAAAATAATTGAGTTGATTCAATAATTAAATTAATAATTTGAATAAAACAGTCGAAACGCAAAAAAATGTACTTGACAAACGATGACGACACGTGGTCATCATGTTCCGTTTTTTAAACGTAATTTTCAAAAGGGGGAAGAGCAAACAAAACAAAAAAACAATAACCCGTACAAACTGAAATGGCAATTAAAAGCACATTTTCCAAAACATGGGTAGAAACACGAGAAACCGGAAATCGGGCAAACAAAACAATGCACAAATATTTGCTCATTAACGCTTAATTTAAGAGAAATTAAATACATTTTGATTGGATACTTACGCGCAAGCTGAAAGTAAGAAAAATGGGTGGAGGAGTTTTGTGGGGAGTTTGATGTAGATATATTTGGTTTATTCATTGCTATAGCTGACAAAGGCTCGATAGACATTTGCTTAAAATATCAAGCAGCAATCGATTATTTTTAATATTCTCTTTTTTATGCTAATCGATTTTCACAATTGTGTGAAAAACAGGGTGGTTTCTTTTATAGTTAATTTATTTATTAGCTGGTGTTTCGGGCTCATAAAAAGGACTCGACACGTACAGCACATAAACAATTTCCATAATACACGCACAAATTAACAGATACAAAAAAAGTGTCGAAAGGGTAAATGTAAATAAGAATTTAAGTAAGGGTAGTTCATAAATATATTTATATAAGGCGCTGTTAGCAAAGTGTAGCAAAGACGGAAATCTGTAAATCGTAATTTTGTGTGCAGATGAAGTATACGCCATGTTGTCAGGCGCATATTCCATCAATTGACGGAAATTGCGGGCGACAATATTTGAAAAATATCAAATGAAAAGTAATAGACTAAGAGATACCCTGTGTTCAGCTGTGACAAGTGCAAACTTTGTTGCTATTTGAAACAACTTGATGATAAACTGGTCAAAAACAATATGTTAAGATGAACGCAGCCATTGTTTTGCAATCATTTAAAATATCAATTTATCTATACCCATTTTCTAATCAATTTACATTTACAGGGTAGCTAGAGAGACAGATTGGCAAATCAAATCAAATCAATGCTGCCGACAGCTGCCTGCTGCTGATTGACACAATTATTTTGAGAGTTTCACATGGAAAAATAAAAGAAGACGAAACGCAGGCGGAAAATTTGCTGTACTTCTTTATGGAAATCGATGTCTCCGAGCCGTTTGCAGTTCAATGAAGCGATTGCGAATGCTGTGTTGGGGTTTTTTTTTGATTGGGATGGGAAATGTAGGGGGTAATGGCATGGCATATTAAAAAGTATGTGCTTAAATATTTTGGCAACGGGAAATTAAATACGCTTGATTAATTATAAATTGCGGCAACGAAAATTACCGTCTTCAGGCAGCGTTTAATTAAAAGATAAAATTACGGCCCCAACCCGAATGTAATGTGCAAATATTTGGCATTGTTTACCGCCCCACTTCCGAGCAGCTCAATTCAGGCTCATTAATAGCGAAGTATATATATATAGACTATATCGGTTAGTAGGCAAATATTGTGAAACAAGTCGACTCACCTGATGACATAGTTGACGCAGACAACGCTCTGCGGCTTTAGCTTATCGTAGACAATCGTCGCCTGTGTCACGATCCAGCAGTATCCGCCGCATTTGCCCAGAAAACGATAGCGACACGTCTCGCCCTGTCCCTTGCTCAGCACTGCAAATATAGCGAATCGGTGGATAAGCGCATTAGTTTATTATATCCACAAATGTAAGTCAAGCTCTCGACTTGGCCAAACAAATCAAATCGAATTACAAAACAAACCCAATTGTGGTCAACAAAATGTTTTGAAATTGTTTTGCGGTTTAACGTTTCAATCTCTGAAGGTTTTTTTTTATTCTTTAATATATATATGTATAATAAATTCGCATTGCGTTTAGCGTAGTTAAAAGCCAGGGAGACGTGAAAAGAAAAAACATAAAGCTAGCTAAAACTAGTAAAATAAATTAAAGTTAAAATAAATTAATTTAATAACGATTATCCGACTAAAAAAAAGCTGCGTAACTAAACTTGATAAGTTGACCCTTATTCCTTTATATTCTAAGTAATATTTGAATAAATATTCTCATCCAGCCCTGGCTTTGCTTTTGTGCCTGGCTCTTTAACGAAAAGGCCAGTTTCAAATGACATTCGCTAAAAGCGCTCAACCATAGCAATTAAATAATAGCCGTGCCGCAAATACCACTCGAGGTGGCTTCATATTATTCAGTAAAACCAATTTGTGCTTTTGATTTTTAATGCCGCAGTTAAGTGCGGAACAGAGCTACTTACAGGGTATAAACTCAACAAGGTTGTGGCTGTTGCCAAGCGCCACAACATAAACCAGACTTTAATTAAAAACCGAGCGACAAAATTAAATCATATAAATATGTGCGAGGTAATAAGGCTTAGTACGTGAGTGTGTATAGGTGTATAGGTGTATAGGTGTGTGTATGTCACACAGACACTTTCTGCTGTTAGCTCAATAACATTATTTTAATGTGCCTGGCAAACAGCGCACAAGCAGGGCATTAAAATACACGTGGACCGATTCTTATGAAAATTCATAAGCTAAAGGCAGTGCCTGGCAGGGCTCAAGGCGGGGGGAAGAGTGGGTGGTTGTGTGTCATAGCAATTGAAATTCATTGGCCTTTAATGCGTTTTCGGGGGCCAGCACAAAGTTATGCGTTTTTATTAGCCAACTTTCAACGGAAAACGGGAAACGGAAAACGGCCAACGGACAATGGGCAGGTCAGGTAAGTGCCGTAGCCTAATTACGGGCACAGCTGCCCAACAGAATACAGACATGGCCCGTAAGTACATGCCTATGTTTGGCATATAACGGAAATAGCTACACTTAAATTGAATTCGTAAACATAAAGCGAAAGCCACATTTACTAAATCCAAATGAAACATGAGCGAAAATTGAGGCGTTTGTGCTGGCTTTTTGCCATCATTATGGCATTTAGATATATCTCAGATACTATATATACACACACACACACACACATATATATATGTGGGTGTATTTATCTCAATTTCGCATTCACTCAGTCATTCATTCAGTTAATTTGAAATCAGCAGCAGAAAATTAGTTTTTCTTTTGTGCCAACGCTTGCGGCTTAGTGGCCTCGTGTTAATTTCAGTTGAGGAAAGAGCCGCACAGTGGTACAAAATTAAAACTACGGCATAAAAAAATTATAGGTTTGTTAATAAAGTTTGATAATATTTGATACTTATTTACTTTATGTTGGTACTTCGCTTAATATAACCATATATTTCAATTGAAAAAAATACCAATAAAAACAGTTTTAAAAAATGTATATAGTAATTAAAAAAAAACATTCCTAGTTATGCGTACGGATATATATACTTTGAAATTAGATTGTGTTCAAAAATACCCGATATGTCATATATAAAATCTAATAATAATGTAATTTCTAAATAAATTGCTGGTCTCGATATTCACAGACATATTTCAGTAATCTTGGAAATGTTTAGAAAAAACAATTATTTAAGTTAGACATTTTTTTGGACAGTATTTATTTTTTTTTTTTTACTTTTAAATAGGTATTTGCTATTTGATTTATTTGTTGTAGACCAGTTGCTTTATCTTGCTGGCAACACTGTGCATTGCTTTTTGCCACAAACTTCATGTTATTATGCCAAATCATTAATAAGGCAACATCGAAGAGGCTTGTTAGTGTAGTCACGCCATAGATGTGTGCCATATGTGTGTTTAGTGTGTGGCAGACGCCAGAGTAGCGGTGAATTGAGTTTTTCCTGCTGCTGCTGTTGTTGTTGTTGCTGCTGCTGCTGGATTAGGTTGCGAGCGACGCAGAAAAGTATGCAACAGCTTTGTGCAACGGCAACATGTGCAACATTCCAGGCACGCGATGTCTGCTTTGGACAGAGAGCTCAGACGATTTGGCAGTGTTTATGGAATTAGCAGAGTGCAGCTGTTGGCTGCTGTTGCTGTTGGCTGTTGGCTGCATTGCCATGAACTTGATTTGCCCTCAGCCAAGGACTTTTGCCGTGCAGAGACACACAGCTAGACGAGTTTCAAGGCAAAATATTAAAATATCTACGCGCACAAAAGATCATTTATCTAGAATTTTTAGCAACACATTCCAAAGACGGCTGCAGTCAGTGAATTTATGAACACGAACCGAGCGCTGGAGGGGGGGAGAACTGAATGCGGTAGCTGGCAGACAGACAACGAGCAGCCATTTGTACAAATAAGCAAACAGGAACAGCAGCAGCAGCAGAAGGAGCATCTGAAGTTCATTCCGCATTGAGATTGAGATGAATGCAAGGCAAACATTCAAACTGCATTCAAACCGCATTCAAGGTTATGTATCAAAGTTGAACAAATAGCAAGGAGCAAGAGCACAGGTTGCACGAACAGGATGCACAGGATGCGGCCACTGGGATGCGGTGATGCAGACATGCTCGAGTACACGACTAAATCCTCGAAGCAACATAATACTAAATCATCGTCAACACGCGCTGACCAAAAGCCGCAACAGCAGCAACAGAACAAGAGTGCTCTAATCGAGAATGAACGACTAGCAGCTACCCTGGGTAAAAGCAGCAAGCCTTGGTCAGATGAAAATTAATACTCATCTATTTTAGAGAAACTCATACAGCTGATATTTATTTTGCAATTGGTCGGAAATGGGGAAAATTATTGAATTGAATTGAAAATAAGTTTTATTTTGTAGGTTGTTATAAAATTAGTCCAAGATCAATATTTATCGATTTTGGTTTCATATTATCCATAAAATGAAGTATTCGGAATTTTTCTTAAAAGTTAAAAAGCCAAATTATTAATCTTTATAGCCTCTTAATAATCTGTATATCGATATAATCGATTACAGTTAGATAGAAAATGTTATCGAATTAAACTAATGAACTTATTTTACAAATTATATAACATTACACATTTGGCGTTCCTAATTTTTATAGTTCCAAATATAACATGTTTTTATATAATGTTGAGTTGAATTAACAGATAGATATAGCTTAATCAGCTCAACTATCATGATGATTAATATATACGCTTTATAGGGTTCTTCTGTCGGCCTTGCGCCCCTTTTTATCTATTTTCAATGAATACAGGGTATAACAACTGACAATGGCAGTTAGTCCAGGCGCTAGTTTGCTTTCATTTGATTGCCCAGCATGTGTGTGTGCAAGTGTGTGTGTGTTTACTGTGTGTGTGTAGTGTATTTGTGTCCATTTCAGTGTCTGCTGCAAGCAGCGACTTTTACTGCTGGCCAGGGCCAAGACGTTGCCTGGTCAAATCGCATTGGCACAAGTGGATAAGGAAATAAATGTTTGGCTTGTGCGCAAGGATGTGCGCATAAATCAAGGATTTGTTTGCGGATTGTTTGGCCAGGCCAATAGCCAAACAGGCAACACCTAAGCCCCTACCACCCACCTGCTACAAAGGTAGTTGACTTGGCATTCAGGACAGGCAAGAAATGTTGTAGCTACTTTTTGCTTAGCCATTGACCTTTGGGTATTATTTCACCCCCCAACCCCGTGACGTATACGTAATCTTTTTTAATTGAATTAAGACATGACATAAGCTCAGCACAATTGCTTTAAAGCGCTCAAGAACTTCAAGTTATGACTTTACGCTTATGCATATAGTATATACATATGTATACGCGATATATTATTATGTATTATAAATTTAAAGCAATTTATGCAAATTGCCGCACGCCGCACAGCAACTCAATTGCAGCTTATTGAAAAGCGTCTTCAGCGTTGACAATCTCGTGCTCCCACTTCTGCGTACCCTTCCAGTTGTCCGCCCGCTCGTTGAAGCGTTAAATTGCATTCGCTACATTTTCTGTTGTTGTTGTTGTTGTTGTTGTTGTTGTTGGCCCGGCCAAAGAGCAAGCCGTGCAAATCCGTGCAGCTCAGCGTGTGGAAAACGACATAAAAGAGTTTTCCTTTCCCAACTTATTTTTGCTTGGCCATAATGCCAACTTACGACTTCTCTGGCAGCAGCAGCAGCATCACACGGATTTGTGCCTGCCTTCGAAACGTTGGTGAAGCGCCAACGCCCGCAAAATGTGTCTTCTACTTTGAACAACAAAGACCGTTAAGCGGCCATAACTCAAAAATGTGGTCAATACACAAAAGATTCTTAATGCTCAGAGGGGTTTTCAACGTGTACTTCTCGGCTTCTCTTAATACTTTTCAGTACTCTTTGATACAAAAAAAAAAATACGCTTTCAACTGTTTGTTAAGAATTTATAAGCCATTCTCTGAACATTTGGATAATTCACACTCGAAGAAGTCGGTAAGAACATTGCATTCAAAACAGTTTTAGTATTCATTATTATTCTGAGGGAAATATATAGGTTACATGCAATTGCCACGCCTCCAAAGGCTCACTTTATTAAAAAAAAACAATTGAAGAAACTCAAAATTCACTTTTAACTTCGTTAACAAATTAAACTTCATATAAATTTCACTTTTTCAAAAAACATCAAAAAGCCTATGAAGTCTGATCCTGTTTAAATTAAAAAATATCTTATCCCATATTCTTATGCCAAACATCGTTTCTCGAATTACATATTGAATTTCATATGTTGAGCGTAATAAAAAACAACATGCGCATTTGATATTTTTGCGCGTTTTGCTATTTTTTTGTGTTTGTCACTTTAGAGTGGGCCATAAAATTGTTGCCCAGGCCACCCATCAAATCATTCCGACTAACCCGACTAACAACTTTTGCGGCTTGGGTTGGCATATTTTATGAGCCTTGGGCGGGAAATGCAAAGAGGCAAAGTTAATGGCAAACCGAGAACACCCAACGGCAGCGCAGCGGGTGGCAAATGTCTAGGACAACAACAACAACAACAAGCATTTGAAAAAGGAAGTGCGGTTTGCTCCACTGTGGTTTAGGCGGCTTATCCTGCCATTTGGCCACGCATGTTTGAGGCGCATTTGGCCTCGTTTATACGTGTGTGGCCGACAGACTGGACTTGGGGAAACTCATAAGCAAATGTCCTTGTGTGTCAAAGACCGCCTATTGGGCGGAGGCTCTAGCAAAGTCGCAAAGTTTTGTCCTGTGGTGAGGCCATTAAAAACTACTCAAAATTTGAGCCGGACAGTCGTAAAGCTGCATAAGTGGCGGCAAGTACAGGAACTTTAAGCTAGCCACAACACAAAATAAAACAAATTTGTTGAATTAACTTACAACAACAATCGGCTGAGAGACTTGCGAATTTCACACACATACACACACACACACACTGTAAATCACACAATCACTAAGCGGAAAATTGTCTATAACTCAGAGTTAAGCATTCTGCCATTGTCGTGCGCTCACTGAAAGAAAAAAATAAACGAATGAAGAACCCACAGAAAAAACAACTAGGAGATGAAAAAAAATACAAGGAAGAAAAGTTAATTGAAAACAAAAGTCAAAGAATTTGCATATTTATTTGAGTTTTTCCTCCAGTGCGACGACGTGCCAGAGTCAATATTTATTTATTCGCGAGGCAAAATTTAAATCATTTAAAGGAAGTCAAATAAATAAGAATGAACTAAGTGAACTATAGCTTAGCCGAACTGGAGTATACCCTGTCATAAGTATATATAAGCATAGGAAAATTCAGAAATTGTATAAACAAAAATTGTATTAGCTTTAGTTTTATATATTATCTACGCCCTGCTGCCTCTTTGGCTTTCGATAATTAAGAGCTGTAAGTGCAGCAAGTTTTTAGCCCAGCTTACATATTGATATAGTCCCACTCTACAGTTACATTTCGGACCCGTGCACAGTGCGCACTAATTAAAATTTAACAAAAATAAATGCGGGGTAATTGAAAACTTTTTGCCAGCGTCTGCTGAAATCGGCAACTTAATCATTTTGGCCGCTACCAACGTTTCCCCATCAGATACGCCAAAATGGCCGCAATGCTGGCAAACGAGTATTTAAATTTCATTACATTCATTCCATTGTCAGCCCCCACACCCGCCCCTCGGCGCAGCGCTCATTAATTCGGTTTCTCGGCGACACTCGGCGCATAGCACGCACCTGTCCAAAATTATAGGTGTCGGTTCCTTTCTTCTAACTCAGCTGCACCCACAATTTTAATTAACTCAATTTAAGCGTGAAAAGACATCATCAACGCGTCTATGCTAAAGATAGAGTGCTCAGCGAGAAAAAGAAAATGAGAGGAAAAAGCTGAAGCTTGAAGAAATTCCATCTCTATGGACACAAGTACAAGTACATTGAAGTATATCCTTGTAAAGATATATTAACTTGATTAACAAAAATTTTTTCTGTTAGATAAATAGAAACAATGTTAACTTTATAGCACCCTCAAATGTTAACATATGTAGTCATGATTTAATGTTTATACTTTTTAAAAAAGTAATTGTAAATGTTAATGTTAATGTTAATGTTAATGTTCATGTTAATGTTAATGTTAATGTTAATGTTAATGTTAATGTTAATGTTAATGTTAATGTTAATGTTAATGTTAATGTTAATGTTAATGTTAATGTTAATGTTACTTTTGTTAAGAAAATATTAATAGGGTTCTTTTTTTAAACTTGACTTTAAAGAAATTTGGATGATTTAACTGAAAATAAAATTGATCACTTAACATATATTTGCCAATACACGATTTTGCCATGTTCGATAAACCTGTGCGAGAGCGTGTTTACAGCAGCTGCGTTTTAAGTAGTCAGGCAATCGCTCTTGTTGTTGATTTCATCGGCCGTCAATCAGCGCGAAAATGTTAAGTTTTGGCACGTAGCGAACTCTGCGCTTTTCCAGTCACCGTTAGGCACGCTCGCAGTCACTGCCAGTCACTTTCTCCCTCTCTCTGTCGCTCGCTCTCCCAGGAAAACAATTAAGTGTTGATGTTTGGTCATTTTTTTCCCTGTTTTTTGTTTTGTTTTCTTTTTGTAGCTTCTGCCCAGCTGCAACTTTATTAAGCAAAATTTAATGGTGCCTCGCCCCGTCCTGCCAGCATCCGGTGCTGCCGTTTTTCATTAGCGCCACCAACTGACTTGCAACAATTGTTGCACAAGAAAAAAATATAAAAAAAATGCGCGCAAAGTTTTACTGCAATATTCTCTGGTGTTTCTTTCTGCTTCTTCTTTTTTCGCTGCTTCATGTTGTACAATTAGTTCGGTGCGGTTGTGTTCGTGTCCTGTTCTTAGTCCTCTTTTTTGCCAGGATGTTTATTTGTCCATTTGCCAAACGTCTAATTGGACTTGCTAAAGATTTCTACAGAGATTTGTTGCAAGCTTTCTGCTTTCTCATTTACTTGCCCCATCCGGCTTGTTGCCAATAATTCACTGGGGCACTTGCGCCTGATTTGATGACTCTGCCGCATTATTTCCAAAAAAAAAACCCTTCACTACTTGGCTTGATTTATTAATTTTCAATCGTCCTGCTAGCTGACACGCAAGGCCCAATGAAAGGCTGCTTCCTACGCATAACGTAAATCTATATTTTCCTACTTTATATATATATATATATTTACTTAATCATGTTCAGCTGCGACTTTGTACTCTAGCCCTATATTGATTTTTGGACATAAATAGTCTTTAATCACGTGTAAGAACGCATCGGGTAACCATTATATAAAAAAAAAATCATTTTATACATATATATAGTAATAAGTCATACATTTATTGCAATAATGATAATGTTAATGTATATATTTTTATCTGTAATCTAGCTATTTCTGTTATATTAAAGGACCAACAAATAGATTAAACTTAAATATGGTTGCTTGTGAACTAAGGGAATAATTCAAAAGGCCAACAAGAAATACGAAACAATTCAATAATTTATTCATTGGAAACTTTTTCAATTCTGTGAGTTGAATAAAGGAAATGCCTGTGCTATATAGCCACTTCAGTAACGCACATTCTAAATATATATACTATATATATGTATATGAACTGACGCTCTTGTGAATGAAAATAATGGGTAGCTGGAAAGCCAAAAAGTATGCAATACTTGTCGGCACTCGAGCCAAAGTGCTGAGGCACATAAAAAACGCAAAGCGAAGCGCACACAACAAAATTTTATGACGCGTCTAAATGTGTTCAATGCAAAAGTGTTGCTTAAATGTCAATCTATCTGTCTGTCTGTCAATTTCAGCAATTGAAGGCAGAAGAAGCAGTCTCAGCAGAAGCGGCGGTGACGACGACAGCGTCTAAATGCGTTGAAGGAAAATTTCATTTGCAGATATCGTGCTGTCATTTAATAAACGAAATGTGAGCGGTTTCCCACACACACTCATACAGAAAGAAAAAAAGAGACAGACAAATGCAGCGATGCAGTAACAGATACTGGCAACACTTTTCACACACACACACACACACCCACGCATACGAATTGAGGGCCCTGTCATGTTAAGGAAACGCGACAGACAAACCGCCAGAAGAAGAGGCAAAGCCAAAGCTGATGCCACAGTCGGTGGCATCCACAGCGGGGCATCGCGTAGGTGAATGCACCCATTGTGTAACAAAACCATAGCGAGACAGCCAAGCGCAGGCAGCTCAATCTAGATGGGTGTGTGTGCGTGTGTAAATCCCGCTCGTCGCACACTAAATGCCAATTTCAGAAAATGACGCTGACAAAAAAATGGAAGAAAACGCAACGCAACTGACACGCAACATGTGCAGCGGCAAAGGAGAGGCTATTGGGGGGGCTATTGCTGGGCTGCGCGAAGTCCAGGCACATAGACAGGCCAATACAGCTCCAGGCGGCTTTTGGCCAGCGAAATAACAAAAAGAAGAAAAATAATTGACAATGACAGAGCGCGGATAGCGCCAAAAACAACAATTTAAAACGATTTTCGTGTAAGCACATTAACGCCCAACAATACGAAAAAAGAACACAAAGCCAACACCAAAGTAAATAAACAAAACAAAAAAAAACTTAAACAAAAAAAACCGAAAAACTCGGCGAGTAGATACCCTAAACGCAGTTAATATGTGACAAATATATTGGGATTACAAAAACTACATTCAAATGCAAGGTAATTAAAAAAATATAAATTAAATATGACCTTCAAAAGTGAGGTTATCTTAAATAAACTTATCTCATGTCATTTGAGATCTATATTAAAAAACCAGATTAAAAATTTGTACTACTGTCTGCGTTTGCCAAATTTGTTGTTTCTAGCTAATTATCCTATAAAATTAGAGCTATACTTGGAAAAATTAAATTAGAAATTAATTTATTGGATTATATTATCAAATTTAGTGGTCTTACCTTATAATTGAAATTGCTTTACATAAAAAGTGAGGTTAGAAAATATATTTTGTATTGCCTGATACGATATATCCTGCTTTGCTAGTAGAAAAACCTATATTCCAAATAAAACCATGACTTGCTACAACTACAAAATGATGTACACATAACTAAAGACAAATTTTCTCAGCAGTTACGTACACTAAGAAAATTTTATTATGTCCACTGCCTTTAAAATTTTTCTGATACAGGGTATGTGAATTGGAATACCACAACAAAACAAGATAAGCAGCTAAAATGAGAAATTGATATTGATGGCAGCGCGCGCAGAGTATGAAAAATATAATATTTTGTCATAATTTGCCGGCACAACGCTGCGTATGCGCAATGCCCAACAGCTCAGCAGCTTATTAAAGCAATCAAAATTTTGACAATGAACGCCTACTGCTGGTTAAGAGGACTGGCGTGTGGAAGGCGAACTGGGCTGAGAGTTGGTGCAAATATTTCGACAGTTTACACGACTTGTTTGACGCCGCAGGATCAGAGACTGGGCCAAAGCCACAAGCAGTTTTTGATTGATTGAACAGCAGCCCTCCCACCTCCCAAGCGTCACACGGGACAAGGACCTGCCGCTTGGCAAAGTCAAAAGGCTTTTTGTTAAGCAAATTGTGGGCAAAAAGGTTCGCAGGGAGCTGCGACAAATGGGCTGTTGCTTTGGCTCAGCGGATTACCATTTTTGATGTGTATGTGTGTGGGTGTTTGATTGTAAGGGAATAGAGCGAGCAATGGCTTGTGGGAGTGTGTGTGTGTGTCAAGTCAATTAGGTGTTGATGGGTGTGGAATGAGAGGGTTATGCAAAAGAAAAAAACTGTTGCATAGTTTAAGGCTCATCGTTTTTGACAGCATTTCTCGCTTAGTTGTCGCACCCTTTTCGCTTGCCTAAGCACATTTATACGTTTTGTCTGGCAAAACCAATGCACACAGACCCAAACACACACACTCAGCGAAACCTCAACAGAACAAAATAAATGCACAAAAAAGAATATATAAAGAAAATCTCCGCCCGGCAGCCAAAATCATAAAACTTTGCACATTCATTGGGATTTTTTTGCATTCTCTCTCTCTTTAGATTTTTTCTTTTTTCTTTACGTTTGTTCTTTTAGTCGACAATTTTCGGTTTGTGTGTGTGTGTGTGTGTGTGTGTGTGAAAAGTGTGCGCTTTTTTAATTTAATGAAAATTTTCCACTTCGCCGATTGACGTTCAGTGTCTTTTGGCGCTATCTCTATACTGCTGCCAAGCCCCCCAACCACCCGTAACTGCTTTAGTTTTGGCGCTGCTTGCGGTGCAAAATGTGCAAAGTTGAGCCACGCAGCGATCCACACGCCGTGGGGTTTGCAAATAAACACACAAATTTACTTTGCTTGGCTGTCGACTTAAATGCCGCCCGCCAGCGACGGCAAAAAGTCATTCCATACGCTGCTGCGATTCTGGCGGGGGCGCACAGTGGGGCAAAAGTACAAAAAAAAAAGTTTTCAAAAAATAGTAAGCACTCGTCAATATACTCTTCGGTAGTTGAATAACATAATTTGATAGCTGTACTAAATTCGATTTTCTGAGCAGATATAAAAAATCTGTGTTTATTTTGGATTCCCATCATATTTCTATAGTTTTGTCAGCTATATCGGCTATCTAATATATACATATACATAATCCTACATGTCAATATAGCATACAATTACAAAAGTTGTTCAGAATACACGTCGAAGTTATTAATGAAACTGTTGTCTGTAGTCTTGCCCCTCTATGCGATTCTCAATAATTCAAGTAAGGTAATTATATTGAAAAGTTATTTTTTAATTATATTCTCTCTTTTTTTTAACTTTTAAATGGCTCGTAAAATGTTTACATTTTTTTATTACATTCTATTTAAACTATAGGTTATTTAAAATTTGTTTGATTTATTTTAAAGTTTTAGCATGTTCGTCCCAACGTGCGCAGCTATTGTCACAACTTTGGGCATTGCCTTTGTTTGGCTGCAAGTTTTTGGCGTGTAATCAAATACATATTTGCATGCAGCAATACACCCTACGACTCACACACCTACCCAGCACTATACCCACCACCCCCTCCATCCACCCCATAACACTTTGCCTTTTGTATAATTTTCTGCAAGACTTGCTAAAAACTTGCAAAACGGCAAAGTTTCAACTGGCAGCGCAGAAAAGTATGCAAAGACGCTGATAGCAAAGAAGGCAGCAACAAAAACAACAACGAGGGAGTGAGACAAATCTGACAGCGATGCGATCGTTTAGAGGTGCAACTATATCTAAACTATATCCAGGGTAAACCATCGTAGAGCGGCCATTGAACGCTGCCCAGCTATAAAGTCAATTAGCCAGCGTTGGAAACTGCCATAAAAGCGCACCAGAATCGAAATTAACTTAACCAAATGGCATTAGAGGTGGGTGGAGTGGGTGGGGTGGGGAGAGAGAGGGTAAGCAGTGGGAGGACGTTTGCACTAACATGCAATGCACGCACATTAAATGTTATTAACGCATTTAGTGAGCCGAATGAAATGAAGTCAACGCCTTTTGTCTTCGACTTCAATTGTATGGTTATTTAATTTTAAATGCTAAAAGGGGGATTCGAAAGGGGGGTTGCCTGAGGTTCGGGATGTTCCTGCCACATTTGTTAGCTGCACAAACGGCCAAGGAGAACGGACAGCAATGCAATTGTGACGTGACAATTGCAGCCAGCACGTACAAAGCCCCCGAGCCTGGCCTCAAAATGCAGTCAGCTTAAAGCATATAAAAATTGCCAAAGTGCGAAAGCCGACAGTTGTGCGCGAACGAAGAAAGGGTATTTAAGGGACTAGTCTGGGGTACTTGCCATTTACATTCATCATCATAAGTCACTGCCCGCACAAATAGATGCAACTAAACGAAACGAAACGAAATGAAATGAAATATTTGCCCAGCCAAGGATTAAGCAGCTACTGCAGCTGTAAATAGAGCTGTAAAGGTAAGCCAAAGGAAACAACTGCAAGTGGGACTCCACTAAGCGAGAGTGAACGACCAAGAGATGCCCTTCAATCAGCTTTGTACTTGAATGCATGCGCACTTCCACTCACTCTAGACATCCTCCATATTGAGGCATTTATTTAATATTAAAGAACACATATTGGCTTTAAATTCTCAATAGATAACAATTAACTCGCGTTTCGATTCTTATTCAGAATATATGTTTTATAGGCTTCGAGACAGTTAAGATATAAACAACCATATTATAACTTTTTTAAAAATACAGGGTATAAAAAGCACTAGGGATTCGTTGGTAAACAACAAGATTTTCCACTTGCCAAATGCAAACTGTTGCCCTCTGCCGCGGCAGCGCCTTGTTTTTGTGTTCCTCGTTTTTTATGAACTTAATGAAATAAACTGCACAACTGCTGCAACGCTGCTGCGCCACGTTTTCGAGGATGCAGCTGAAAAGTGCTGCATAAGTCAAGGCGCCACGACTGTGGCAAGCTACCATTAACATTTGCCCCACGTAGCGAAACGCAAATGCCAACAAATGCCAGGAAATCGCCGGCATATTTAATAAACACTGGCAAAATGAAGTGAATGCTGGCTGGCTGGCATTTTGACTCCGAGTGCCAAGGGACTCGCCCCCCATAAATCAACAGGTTAGCAGATAAGACGCTCCGCTTTGTGCTCCTTGTGCCTTGTGAACAGGCAGAAACGCGTGGCAGACGTAAATTCATTAACATTAGCCAAATTACTTTCGAGGCAGCTCAAATTGTAGCACTAGTTATAGCCCGCCATTTGCAAATAATATAAATAACTACAACAGGAAATGTTTGGTAATTTCACCATGGTGGTAATTTAAAGACTTGTGAAACTGCAACATCAGAAAAACCTCAACTTGAAATAGATGAGACTAATTCATTAAAGTTTAAAGAGGCGCAAAAGTGCTTAGATAGATGATAAAATGTAATCAATTTTTTTGTAAGATCACATCCAGAATTATAGATACCTTTTTTTAAAAATTGAATGCTAATATTTATGAATTTATTATTAAAATATATTATATACACTTATCTGTACACCAAGTTTAAAGCTTTCAGCTGACTAAATCATATGACACAACTATTTAAGTAACCAACTTTATTTACAGATAAATAGAATAAATAAATCTGAATATTAAATAAATCATAAGCTATAAAGAACTCAAGGAATCTGTGAAACTGAAAGAGTTTTGAACAGCTTTTTCTTTTATCGAATCCCAGCAGACGAATGTCTTATTTCTGGATTTACGACTGTCAAAACTGATTGACCGCATACGACGGACAACTATTTGATTTGGCTGAAATTGAAACTGACATTTGCTGGAACAAAACAGTGTTCATTGTTAGCAATGGGGCGGAATCTGCACGGCTGTCAACTTAAATCGGGCAGCTGCAGGGGAAAAGAGGGAATTGGGGGAGTTGCTACTTTTGACGAAATTAATGCGCATTTTTTTTAACGATTGGCTGGACAAATGGTGTCAAAGCAACTTAAAGGATTGCCACTGCAAAATGCGAAGCTCGTAAAAAAATCCCCTGGAATGGAACCAGTTGATGGTTTTCTATTAGCCTTGAACTTGCGGCTGATCCGAGGCTGCACTCAGCTGGAAAGTAATCTATTTGGCGTAGCTCTTTCTCAACGGAAATTCCGCACACTTGCACAGCACATCCGGCGAAACTTTAAGCCGCATTTCCGCTCATGCAATTTTAATTTGTCAAATGCGAGCGTCACAAACTTGGCTAAAATTAACTGGTAAATTTTACAATCCACACGAGCAAGGATTAGAAACGGCGACGTCATCATCATCAGCCAAGGCAAAGGACACCAGTGGCTGCCGCGTCGTCGAGCCACTCGAATTGGACCATTAGTTTTGACGGCATTAGTTGGCGCAGCAACCAGACAGCCAGCTAAAAATAAATAAAAGACGAGCAGCGAGCCAGGCGAGGCCAGAGCGCCAGCTCAGGCCCAGTCCCAGGCCCAGGCCCAGGCCCAGGACGCGGCAGTCTGGTTTGGTCTGGTCTGGTTGGGTCTGCAACTAGGATCCCACGGCGAAATTATGCATGTAATAAAATGTGGCGACGCATCAGCAACTGCAGTGCCGCCCACTGATGCAATGCCACGCCCACTCTTGTCGCGTTCGCCCCGAAATTTTAAGTGCATTAACATAAACTGGCGGCCAAGCGCAACTCCCACACGACCCAACCACAAACCCCAACCAAACAGAAAAGATAAATAAACTTTGTGGGCGGCTGAGAAGGCGTCAGCGGTGCATGCTATAAAACGAAGCAGGGGGGGCAGGCGAAAAGGGGGCGCCAGTGCTGATGAGTGCAACGACTTGACAGCGTCAGCAGCATCGACAACTCTACTAAAGAGGAGCGCTTGAAAACTCGTGAGTCGTGAGTGGGCAAGTAATATATATATATATATAAATATAAATATAAATATTGAAAAAATATTTTACAAAAAATATCCAAGGTTGTTGTCGCGTTCTCTTACGGAAAAGTGTATATCATATTTTTTGAAAAATATGCAGCATCAAATCGGTTATGAAATCGAATTGTTTAATTGAAAGACAATTATTAAATAAAAAATAATTTAAATTAACATCGCAGCTTACTGAAAATATAATCCTATAAAATATTGAAAATCATTCAATAATTTTGCCAAAATATGTTAGTCTTATTTAATTTTAAATTTGTTCCAAATCTTTTAAGAATTGAAAGACTACAGCATTGCTTGATATTAGATGATAAAAATGTGCTTAATATTTTAAATATTTTAAACATTTCATAACCTTTTTAATATTCATACACACTTATAGGTTATGAAATATATCAAAATATGATTTTCTTTTAATTTGAAGTGCATCAGGTTTTCATTCACGCTATCCTCTCCAATTGACACATTTTGACAGGAAGCGTTTAGCCCGCACAGACATGACGGCGTTTTAGACAGGAAGCGCGTCTAGGTGGGTGTCTGTGTGTGTGTGTGTGTGTGTGTGTTAGTCTGTGTACGTGAAAGGCATTAACAGACTCGTAAACTGCCAAGTTGCTTGTTATGTTGATTACACAACCAACCGCGCGCGCGAACTACCAAAAATAAAGTGAAGACTCAAAAGTTGCACTTGAAAATTGGAGTGGTTGCACTCGTTGTGGGTAGGGTAAATGGGAGGCATGGACAACATTTAAAGCTGCGGCTATTTGGCAATAGCTGCTGTTGCGTACGTGTCTGTCGCAAGTGCTAAAAATAAACACATACGTATATAAATGCCGGACAGAAGATGCGGCAACAGCAGCAGAAACAGCAACTGTCATTTGCGCCCTCAAAAGCTAAGCTGCAGGAACTTTTGCCGGCTTGCAAGAGTTGAAAGTTGAATGCCTGACAAACGCTGCGGCAATGCACCCGCAACTGCAGCATAAATGCACTCTGACCCCGCTGATCCTGCTGTTGTTATCCCTGCTGCCATTGCTGGCAAAAGTTATGCTCACGCAACAGTCGAACTGTTTGGCAAAATCTGCCAGCGCCACAATTTTTTGCAGCTATTGTTTTTCGCTGCAAATTTATTACAACATTTGCCACGCGCTCGCTGCTTTTATCTTTATCTGGGCGGGTCTCTATTTATCTGCCACGTTGAATTTACTTTTGCTTCACATTTTCTTGCTGCTGCTGCTGCTTTTCATAATTTTTCGCCTCGAGGCCAAATTGTCGTCTTTATTTGCAAGCATGGAAATGCTTGTGCACAAATTTCGCAGTTTTTCCGTTGAAACCATTTCGCATTTCCATTTCAATGCACATCAGCAGCAGCAGCAGTCGCATTCACATTCGCATTCGCAGTTACAGCTAAACGTGGAAAACGTTTTGAGATTTCCAAATGCTCGCCCTCGCTATGGCATTTGCGATTTTCCGCACATTTTGTATTTTATTGAACTGTTTGTCACCGGGTCGAAAGTGCTTCAAGCCAGAGCGGAATTCGAACCCTCCCATATGATATCATAAGCATGTAAACTTTATGAAAATCAAATGGAAATAAAAATGGACAGCGCCCATAAACAATAATATGTCGAGTGAGCTTTCAAGTAACATAACTAAAAACAAGTATAAAGTAAAAAGTTAAAACAGAAAGCGGGGGCGCTGTGTTGGGCTGATGGGCGTGTCAGCTGCTTAGCCACGAAGCTGACGGACTAACTGGGCGACTCTGCAGCTCTGGGCAACTTAATAAAAACAAAAATGTATGAAATACTTTTACGACTTTCGAAGACATTTTTACAGCTTGCTGGCAACTTTTGCTAACGATATGCGATATGCACGCCGAGCCGGATGCGGAGCAGCTGTAGCTGTAGCTGGAGCTGGAGTTGGAGTTGCATTCCTAAGCAACGGTCCAGTTGTGTCCAAGCTCGAATGCATGTCGCATCATAAAACCGAAAGTCATTTCGCCCAGAACGTGTCTGCTGCTGCGCGGCCAAGAAGCCAAAGTCATTGCAGCCAATAATAATTCCAATTGTAGTGCAGTGACAATTTCTTTCCTCTATCATTTTTTTTCCTTTTTTTTGACCAGGATGCGCCCGCTTTCTTGGGTACAATGTACCAACAATGGTCAGCAGCGGCGGCAGCAGTGCTTTTATTGCCCAGCGTTGGCATTTTAAGTGCAGCGGCAGCGGCAGCGACGTCCCAAAAACATTATTTGGTCAATGTAGACGACATGACGCGGCCATTAAACGCAACAAATAAGCAAACAATAGCAGAAACTTAACAAGCAGCAGGAGGAGAACTAGTGAGAAGAAGTGGGAGGAACTGGGAGGAAGCAAGACCAAAATTGGTAAAATGCTTAAACAACAAAAGCTAACCAAAATATTGAAATTCCAGTTTCTGGCACTTCAAATGTTCACATATTTTGACTTTTAAGATGAACCACATCTTCTTGCTGCCTGAAAGCAGATCAAGACACTATTTAGATATGTGAATATATAATTGATGTCTTTTAAATACTCTCTAAAAAACCTAACCTAACAATTAGACAGAATCACACAAAAATTTAATTTTTTCTACTTTTACGTTTTTGAACTAGTCATAAATAAGAAGAAAAAAAACAAAAGATAAATATTTGAATATATTGAAAACGTCTCAACAATCTTTTTTTTTTAATTTAATGAATGATTATATTTTTAACATATAGAAGCACATACTTTTATATTTAAATTTTACCATAGCCTAACCGATCTGTGACCTATAATTTGCATTTCAAAACTTCTAGTTTTTTTTTAAGTTTCTGAGATTGAGAAACAAGTTAGCTAAACGAGCACCTAATTGGTTATTATTAGAATTAAAAGGTGCAGTTTGTATAATTATTAAAAAGACAAGCAAATGCTGTACCTATAAATTAATATTAAATGTTTATGCAAACTATAGTATATCTATACGTAAAAGCTTTGTATATTACAGATCAAGTCAGAAGATTGTGTGTTAGTCACGTAATCAGTTCGTAGACCTTTGACAAGCAAATTTGCAAATTCATTTTTTGTATATTACTTATTTAAAGAGTAATATTATAGTTTGCTTACGATTAATTTAATTATTCCAGTATTAATATATGAAGCAAACGTAATAAAATTATATTTTCCTTTACGATATAAATAATATAAACACACATACTACCTAGAGACACTGCTTAACTAATTAGCTTCAATAATAATTGTAAACTAATAAACTAAATTTGATGAGAATCCGTAAAACGAAATATAAAATAAAAAAAAGTTAAGAGCAGCAAAACTTTTTTGGGCGCTCAAGCGAAAACCGCCTAGAGACAGCCAAGCTGTCCGAAACAATTTATTTATTTAGTTTTGCAAAAGCTAATTAGCAACTAAAGTGAAATTAAAGCAAAGCCAGGCAACGACGACAATGGACTTTATGCCAGGACACGCAGCAGCCGAGCTTGGAGGAGTTGGCCAACGGTGTGCTACAACTAATTAAATGCAATAAGCAAGCCGGCAACTGTCGGACGTGAAGCGTGCATGGACACGGCAGGAGACGGCGGAACTGGGCGTGACAAAAGGGATGTACGAAATTTAGTGACGAAGGTTAAATACCCTTGCCGATATATAACAGACATACCATATACTTCTATACTATGCTAGAAAACAATCATTTGCAATTACGTTCCCAACATAACAATGGCAGCTAATGCTTAATCTCTACATCTATGATAATATTGTTGTTCAAATCAATTGCTTTACAAAAGTTTTACCAATTTGTCAGCTATATATTGATCAAGAATACTTCTATATATATATATATATATACTTTACACAGAGAGAGGACAAAGCATTTCGTAAGAAAATCATAGTACCCGCAGCAAGTGAATATACGGCAAACGAGTGACAACTTTGTTTTGATGTGCAAGTACATTTACAGGACGCGGGGCGGATTCGGAGTTCGAGTTAGTGACGGTGTCCGGGTCCGCCCGTTCGCTTATGCTACGCGGCACAAACTAACGAGATGAGAACGCGTTTTAATTTGTACATTAAAGTAATTAGTTTAACATTAGTTAGCTGCTGTTAGTTTTAATGAACAAGCGACAAATATATCCCTAGTCGCGCACTTACCGCTCTTGAAGGTGGCCATTAGACGCTCCGAGTCGGCGCCATGCTGACAATCGAATAACGATGTCTCCATCAGATCGCTGGGCGAATAGCCGAGCAGCGCGAGCATTCTGGAAGAGCGAACGGAGAACATTAGCTAAGTAGAAGTATGTTGTACTAGGCAACTTCGTTGGCTCACTTGTCATCCACATAGGTGAACTTCATGTCCAGGCTGTGTTTGGTCAGAAATGTGCTGGTGCCCAGAGGCGCTTCAATGTTCGAGGGATGCGGTATGGGTCGCCCAATGGCAATGAGCACACGTTCGCCTTTGCTATTGACGCGCAAATGTCCAGTTATATGTATAACCTGGGAAGAGCGATAAATATAATATTATATTTGAATCAAATAGAGATTTGAACATAAGTCCTTACCTTGTAGGAGGCGCTCTTGATATTGATGCTGCGCCCGCGACTGGTCAGGGTGCATTTCATGCGCACAAATAGATCACGATGGTGTGTGCTAACGCCCGATTCGAGTAGCTGCTCATCTTTGATCTTATCGGCAATGCCATTGCGTTTGAGATTAAGCGCCTCTTTGATCTCGGCGTGATCGCACTGATGCGAGTACTCCCAGATCTGTTGACCCAGCGTATCAATCTACAGAGAAAAAGCATTCGTTACAAAAAACACACGTATTATTCAAATTTGAAACGCACCATTGTAATGCCCAGAATCTCAATTATGTTTTCGGAGACATAGGTAATATCGCCCTCATTGGATAGCACCAACAAAAAGCCATCCATCGACTGAATGAATAGTTCACTGGCCTCGGCGGACTTTAGCCAATCCTCGCTATCATTTTCCACCTTCGGCTTAACCAGCGTTGTGCTCGCATCGCCATCGTTCTGGTTCACGAGGTCACGAATACTGGGCACTGCAAAACAGACATGGTTACAAATGTATATATAATGTGCTTAATGAATAATGCGAATCGGTTTCCATATGCCCATCATATTTACCAAGCTCAAGCATCTGGCGAATTTTTAGAGAGGCAATTGTAATGCGCATCACTGATGCCTTGTCCAGCTGATTGACATCGTCGGTCTTCAGTGGCAATGCCTGAGACAGTTCCATAAAGATCTCCGTCTCCTTAGAGCGACGACAGCGCGCGGCATCTCGAGACTTTTCCTTGCGTTTTTCATTATTCCTGCAAAGAATCAATTAACATAGGTAAGTTAACGTAAACGTTATCGTAATCTTAATCGAATATGGAAAGTTAAATCTGAGCCGGATCACGTAGTCCACTTCTGACGTCGATACACTAGGTACGCAGCATTTACATGACATCAAAAAACAGTCAGGGGGTAGAATGTGGGGTAGTGTGAGTGGGGTTGTGGGGAACGCGCTTTCGCTGGAATGCGTACATTTCAATTGTTGCGATTTGTTGCGTTTTTATTTGATTTGATTCAATTGGCGCGGCCAGTGCACAATTTTTCAATTGAGCAAAATATTCGCAATATTTGCTGTGAAGGTGAAGGCGGCAAAGTTCACGGCAACTTCGCCAAACTCACGATACGAAAGCACGTTTCCAAAAATTTGTATCAATGTTATTTAAATTGAATGAACTTTTGCATCTTAATTTTAATCTTGACTAAAATTAAAAACGTTTAACATGATGCCAAGCTTATATAAAATTGCTTTGTGAATACCATTTTGATCATGTTTTTTTACTCGTTCACGAAGTAATATTCAATTTAGAGTTGATCTAAACGAAAAATCATGAGCAGAATGCCATCAATCAAGAAAATCGGTTTAGTTTTGACAAACTTATGAGTGTTTGAAATATGGGACCTATGGATCCAAGAGCTTTACATGTCAAAATTTTTCTCAATTTTGACATGGTTTTTGACAAAAAATTTGACCCCCTCAGAATCATGTTAAATGTTGTTTTTTATACTATTTGTGGGCCAGCAAAATCGATTAAAAATGCAAACTCGCAATTTTAAATTTTGAAAAAAAAATTTTTTGAAAATGAGTAAGGGGGAGTACATGCTTTTTCCAAAAATATCAACAAAAAAAAAATTATTTTCAAAAATTCATCGATTTTCAATTTATAGTTGATCTAAATGAAACATTACAATCCTATAATTTAGCCTAATCTTACCCAATTTTTGACATGAATGAGAAATTTTTTTAAATTTGATGCATTTTAAAAAGTTTTTTTTTTTTTTGTTGTTTTTAAAAGTTCAAGTGCATATAACTCTGCACAAACAATCATATCTTTATAAATGATTTCTTTATGATCTGTATTTTGTGTGAAAAGTTTGTTAGAAATCGCATTTCACAAAAGTGAAATTTAAACACAAAAGCTTTTAAGAACCTGAAATAGCTAGATGACAACCTCATAATGCGTTGACAGTTTCAAAATATTATCAGAAACTACAATGTACGATTACTGATCAGTTCTGATGTGTGGCAGGCACATTTTTACGTAATTAAGAACCTTTCACTTTTAGCCCACACACAAACATGTTTGTAGCTTTTGCATTCACCACGCAAGTGGCAGTGCTTAGGGACTTAAGATAGCCAAAGCCCGTCAGCGAGACTTAAGTAATTAGATAATAAGGAGACAAAGTCTTGGTACCATTTGAGTTAAAACATTGAAAAAAATGAAACAGCATTTGTTATGGAAAATTTTATTTAAATTCTTGCTCATCTTTCACCTAGTTGAATTCATTCCAATGTTATTGAACCACACAGGTTTAATAATGTAATAAGTCCAAATTAGTCAAACGAAATAAAAGATAGGAATATGTAAACATGTTCATGAGAATCAAAGTGCCACAATGGAAACTACACCCAATTTCTTATCAATTGGCCCAAAAATAGACACAAATTTTCACGTGACAAATCGCAAATGCGTGTGTGTGTTTGGCAAATATATATATATATATATTATATATGAATATAATATCTATGTGTATTTACACACTTATAGAGTGCACTGACCTCCCACAAGCGCACGTCGTGCTGCCAATTTTGATTATAGTCCATTTATCTAGCTAAAATAAATTTATATACAGAAACAGCAGCTGCCAAGAAAAACTCGTGAGTTGTCGCAAAACTAAAACACTAAAATCATTTTTCGGTAATGATCATTATGGTCTCCGATTTATTTATTGCACGAAATAAGGTCGCCAAAACAAAACTATTAAATGAGATTATATAAAGACGTTGCGGGAACCGCGTCACGTAGCAAAAATCGCACACGGCTATTTTGCAGAAATGTAAAAATGTGAAATTCAAATTTTGCCAAACAAATTAATACAAAAAGAAGAAACAAAAATTAATTATCAAGTTTGTAAAAAAGTCACTTGGCAACAAGCGGCAAAACGTCAGCAGATCGACAGATCGACCCCTGCCCCTTACTTTCTGTTAAGTGAGAGCTTTACATGTCAGGCAATGCCGCCATATCAGTAAGTCAGGCAAAGAGTCAAGCAGATAGACCGAAAAAAAACAACAACAAAAAAAACACAAAATAGCAACAAAGTAATATGGCCTCAACGTACTTTTTTCGATAAATTGACAGACTAACCTGTTTGTAATACTCTTCAATTATTTGTAATTCCCTGTTCCATATGGCAATTGGCAACAAATAAATGACTTTGAAAACGATATTCAGAAGATACCGGGCGGAAAAATACTAAATGCCAGTGTGTTTGCCTAGATAACAAATTCCGTTTACTTCTGTGTGGTGTTATTAAAAACATTAAAAGCCGCGACAAGAGTGCCCGAGTCAAAGATACCCTCTAGCTTGAGTGAAAGAAAACTGTTGTCACAAATTTGACACCAGATTTTTTTAGCATCCAAAAAAACAATACATTTTTTTATAATTTAAAAACTTCAGATAAGCATAGTAAATAAACGCAAAGAAGAAAAAATTTGCAAGTACATAAAAATAATTATCAACAGCAGTTCGAATATATCCATATATCGTAGCCACGTCCCAATAGTGGCCGACTTTGATTGCATGCTAATAGCCTGCTTAAACGAATCAAAAACAGAGGGGCGGGTGCTGGCGCGAAGGGGGTTGGACTATTCATTATAACAAAATTGAGTTGCTTTTAAATATTCACAAAGCGCTTGCAGTTTTGAATGCGTTGTTGTAGTCACTGTTGTTGTAGTTTTTATTGTTGACTTTTGTTGCTCGAGCGTTTCCGGCTGCGGCTGCCTTTAGGCGATGCTCAATGGCAACGGCAGCAGAGTGAGCTGTATGCCCTAATAGGGCACGTGCCCTATTAAAAACATTTTAATATAATTATGGAATAACTCTATTATAAACATTACGAGACAATTAAAATTGAACCAGTTCTAAGATAATAACTTAATAACTTTTAACACAGATTTAATTGGTAGAGTACCAGAAAAAACTCTTATTTATCAATGAAATAACAGACCCTTAACAAGAAAATCACTCACAAAAAAGTTTCCAATCTTAATTCAAAGCCAAGTTCTGAGTCAAATTTTCAGCCAAGTACTTAGCCAACTTCAAAGATCAGTTATAAGTTCGGCAGTAACTGTGACGATCATGCTAAGTAATCGCAAATATATGCATAATTTAAATTCGAATTATTAAGAGTTTCGGATATTGCAATAGATAAGCAAATATTATGGCACAACGTGCGGCTAATTTGCGGTTGGCCAAACGTAAACAAATTCTTTACGAAACACGCGCGTCTGAGGCACACCAACAAGCACACAAGTACACACGGACACTCTAACTGGCAATGTGTGTGAGCCATGAAGAAATCGCACGCCAACGGCATATAAAATAAGTAATCTTAGCATCTGCGTCAATCAGAAGGCACTAACAATTGATAATGCTTTCTTTTTTTAAAAGAATAAATAATTTATTATTAAAATGTTGTTTTCTGATATTTGGACATCACCTTATTAATTATAACATATTTATATATATTTAATATATTTCGCTACCCCAATGCTCTGCCTTTTTATTATAGATCATAATTCTTATCGATTAGCGATTATGAAGCTTTGATTTATACTTGTTCTTCGAAGTTAAATATTTATAATTTGCACATAATTTTCCACAGTACAAATATGTATGTGGATTCTTTGAGGCTTAGTTGAGGCATTTCAATAATATATCAGATCATTTTAATACTCGTTATAAGTAGTTTTCTTAGAAATAAATAAGACTTTACAACAGTGAAAATGATAAGGTTATAAAAATGATAACAAACATGAATATCTTTAGTTAATTTTATGCAAACCGAAGGGAAGACAAACGATAACTTTTTGTGTATTATCTTTTCAGATATCCAGAAGCGATGACTAAGTACAATATTGTATAATATATATGTTAACTAAACATTCAAGTACATTATTTTGCCCCTAGATATTTAACTATACAAAATTGTTTAACAATCAAAGCTTAAAATTGATAATAATCGAAAATGAATAAAATTATGAGTTATTTGATTCAAATTATTATAAAATATTATATCGGCACAGTTATCGAAATTTATGCAAAAAATTCAATTTCAAGAGAAAAGTAAAAGAAAGAAAAATCTTTTTAGTATAATAAAAGTACAATCTAACTGCTTGTATATATATAAATATATACATGTGTAAACATATGTATGTGCATATGCTTACACGCATACATAGGCCTAATATATAATTTGAGTACAGTGAACGCGATAAGATGTGCGCCCACTCTGGTTACTTAGTTGTTGTGTGCGATAAGCGTAAAGCATGACTGGCATTCACCGTATTTTGTTATGAAGTCCAGACCCGCTGACAGCCAGTCGAGGGAGAAGGGGAAGGGGAAGGGAATGGACGACATTTACCCAAAACAAGTGTGCAGCAACGCATTTAAATGCTTGAGTATAGTTCTACACTACACTTACATAAAATCCTCGATATCCACAAATTGGGTAAACTGGCAGGGTTCCGAATTACTCGGCGCGTAGCCGTAACATTGCTCGTAGCCCCAGGGCTGATTGCCGTGACACGGTGTGCCCAGGTTGACCAGCCTCAGACCCGGACGTGCATAGGGCAGAGGCGACTGTTGGCCATAGCAAGAAGGAAATTGACGAAAATCGGCTACCTGGCGCTGATAGGGATGATAGCGCGACGCCGAAGAATGCTCTCGACCGCTGGAGGAGCCACTGAACAAGGCACCACCAGGAACACCTGCGTAGGCAACTGACGGTGCTGGTGCTGGCATATTATAGAAGCCACCATTATTGAAATTCACGGCTGGCTCACTGATGGGCCGATAGCCGTAAAGCTGGCCATTCGCCGTAGTTTGTTGTTGTTGGGGTTTCACATCTGGCTCATAGAAGCAATTGGCATCATCGCCATAAAAAGTATTTTCAGCGCATGGAAAATCACAGTTTTCCCAGCCATTGCAAGAATTAAACATGATATTTGTATAAGTCAACGTCTAAGCCATTACACACACACTTTAGCACACACTTGTTTTGGCACTGATTTCTATATTAGCTTATTTCAAGTTGGCAAAAAAGAACCGTTTGTAATGAATATTTGAAATGAACAGAAAATTCTATTAGCATGAAATTCATATTTATAGGAGTTGGCAGCGAAATCGCAATATCAAACTGATAGCAAAAGCACCCACACCGACACACACAAGCACACACACTCGTATACAAATATACACTCAAAAAAACATATTTTAAATTGTTGACTTCAATCAAGTACAAACTTTATCAAACTCCAGACAAGGCCGAGCTTTTGAAGATAAGATAAAAATTGCCATTTGAAATATGTTTTACTATTACAGAAAAATATTTTTAAATATTTCATTTTAATTTAGTTAGTTTAGCAACGATTCATATTTACTTTTAAAATATGTAACAAATGTACATCAATTTTAAGAAGAAAAAGGAAGTTTTTAATTCAAAATAACTGCGAATTTCTCTAAGTGTACACTGTGAAAAACCCAAACAACAATGCTGCAATTTCAAACGCGAAAAGCTTTTAATGAAGTTTACGAAAGTTGAACACAGTGCTTAATGCCAGACAAGAGCTATCAGTCGCTATCAGTGCAAGAGATAGCCAGAGAAAAGGAGAGAAGAAAATAGAGAAAATGAGAGGCAATGAGCGTGAGCCACTGCTTCTGTTGATAAGATAAGCGAAAGCACGCTGCTGGCAGCCAGGCCAATTATTCATGTGCGAATTGACCAGATAAGACACCCAGAACGGGATAAAAAGCAATGCAAATAAACAAAAAAAAAATAAATTAACAAATTAAAAGTAGGTGCACATCAATTACATTTATTTTGGTAATTAACTTGGCACAAAAGCATTGCATACTCTCCAGCGCCACAAATGTTAAGCAGATAGCGCTATCTCACTCTCTACCTCTTTCTATCATTTAGAGATAAGTTTGACATATCTGAAAAGGAATATGTTTAGTTTTCAGTCTCAAAATATTTACATACGCAGCCCGCACAGACTGCAGAAGATTTCTTTAAGTTCTAACATAAATTAAATAGAGCGCTTTCAAATAAGTAAAAAAATGTACACCGTTAGCAGTTCTCCAACTAACCAAAAGAAACCCGCGTTGCAAATTGGCCGCGTTTTTATGCCAGCCAAAACACAACACACTCCGATAACATAATTAAACATAATAAACTCAAATATTTGCATTGTTTTTGGCAAACACGGACCGAAAGTAAAAACGAGATAAGCCACAAAAATACAGCGAGCAAGCGCTTGGCCTTGTTAAGTAACTGCCGCTGATCCGGCGAACAAGCTCTACCAGATTTACTGAATAGTCACTGCAAGCTGGCCACTGGTGAATGTCCGCCAAGTCTTACTAGAAACACAAAAACCATTGCGTTTTCAAATATTCGAAATTACCAAATTTCATATTCAAGTTAACTCTAGTTTGCGCTGAAATCAATGAGCAATGGCCGGAATCGTGTTGACTTACTTTCTTACTTAAGAAGAATTTTCTCGGTAAAAAAACAACGAAAAGTAGCGAGATTTTCGCTCTATTTAGAATATGTAAGCTTTTTATTTCAGAAAGGTTCTATGAATGAAATAAAAACCTAATAAATCAAATGAACGGAACGAGAAAAGCGAATAGATTTGTATAAGAGTGCGTGATTCTAATCAAATTTTTTTGGTTAGCACGCTCTAATCTTTCTGAAAAAACGTTATCAATAAATGGTACAAAATGTATGCAATAAATATGTATGTAGCTGGTGTTTATTTTTCCTTATTACCATTAAAGAAAAATTTTTATATTTTTTTATCAGTAATATATCTTTTAAACTTTTTTAAAAAGCACATTCTATTATGGATCCATCCATGGATGCATCCCAACAGTTTCCTGGAAACCGAACCCGATTCCTCGCTTTTCAGCTGCCAACTTTGCAATTTCTTGCTGTACCGTTATCGAAATGAGGTCACATATGCTTCATATAACATACAAAACATGCCATCATCACGCGTTCCAACTCGTATCGTATATATATATATATATATATATATAGGTATTACAACTACAACGAATTTACATATGGAAGCGAGTTGGACTTTTGCGCAACTCAAAAGAATTATGGCCAATTTTTCAGAGGCGACAATAAATATACTTTCCCCTGCTAAAAAGGAAAACAGAACATAATTATCACAACAAAATGAAATTATTACACATGATAAAAATAAATCGGAAGAAGGCAGAGTGCAGATCAAAAAAAAAAAATTAAGAAAAAAACCAAAACAGAGAGCGGACATCGACACCCAGATACAGATACAGCTACAAATGGCAGAGACACAGAAACACAGATACAAAAAAATAAATAAAAATAAAAAGAGAAGAAAAAAGAAAAACCAAGCGTGAGGCGGCTGCTGCAGTTGCTGGCTGCATGGCAACAGTTTTGTTGGAGCTTGTCTCAGGCCTTAAGACGACAACAACAACAACAACTGCCTACTTTTATATGAATATAACGCAAAACCAACTTACGCTTAGCGTATACGAAACCCAGACACGCTCACCATTTAAACACACACACACACACGCACCCCACCCCCGCTGTTGTCGTCACATTTTAGTTCGATTGCGCAAAAAGTAGGTCGTTGTGGCCAGACAGAGGCTGTTGGGGCCAGCAGCAACTGCAAACAAAAACAAAAAACAACAACAGCAGCAGTAAACAACACTAACCAACAACAACAACAACAACAATAAAGCATATCATTTAAATAATTTACATTGTGTTTGATTTTATGCGTTCGCCTTGCATTGGTATTGAAATACAAAGTTTCTATTTCTATTTTTTGTTTCCACAATTTTCTTATCGGCAGTCAAAGCAAAGAGTTTGGATGACTCGTGTGTGTGTTTGTGAAATACATAAAACAATATTGAACATAAATAATTGAGATATAATAAAGCAAAAATTAAAAAAAAATGCATTAAAAACAAAGTATTGGAGTTTAAAATTATTTACAATTAATTTTGTAAACAACATAAAAACAAATTGTTTACAGCAAAAACAATAATTTAGCATATAGAATGACTTTTATAATATATATTTTATAATATAACCATACGTCTAGAAATGAAATGCACTTGGCAACAATCAAATTAATATTTTTCAAATGTCTGCTATAAATATTTTTATGTAAACGAAATACTTTTATTCCATATGTATCTATTAAAATTGATAAGACACAAACATAATTTACCGCCAGGTATTGTATTCCAACGTGTTTTCGTATGACTTAGACTCAACAAATAAAGGGTATATCAAATTTGATCACCTGTTTATCTTGACGTCAAAGCAATTTAACAAAAAAAAAACGTTAATATAGTAATACCTCAATTAATCTTTTCAATTACAAATTAATCATTACAACTGTAAAAGTATTTAATATTCCGATAATTATAATTATTATTGTTAGAATTTATTTTTAAGTACTTGAATTTGACTATTCAAATTTGCACTGAAATTATTTTAAAAGCCGATATAAGAATTATTGTCCCTGTTAAATAAATCTATGTCAAATACGCTGAATTAATGTAATTTTTTTGAATCGAGGTTACGATGTCTCGCAAGTAAATCCAATTGAGCGGACAGGCAAGTGCGCGACGAGGTCGTGACTAGTGATGGCACCGTGAGCGGCACAAAAAATTAATTGCTTGAATAATTCTTCTTTACAGAAAACATAGAATAATCAAAAAATTAAAAAATTATCTATATTCTTAAGTAAATTATTTCGTAAAACTATTAAAATGGTCTTGTCAAAATTAAAAATATATCATTCGCGGCAGCCTTTGCGAAATATTAAAATTGTTTAGTAACAATAAAAATTGTAATTAATTTAATGTTTATTTATGTTCAAAAGTATTTTAAATAATAAAAAAAAATAAATAAAAACATACTAATAAAAATATGTCAACAAATAAACAATTTAGATTTAAGGAATCTATATGTATTTAAACAAGTTTTAGTTTGAATAGAGAACTAAACCCCTGTCTATATTTTACTATATTATAAATCTGTCAATGAAGCTTCAAGGGTGCTCTCAACAAATACTTTATAAACCAGTTTATATGTTCAAGAAAATAGCTTTTTGTTAATTCTATTAGTTGGTGTTTGTGTAGTAATAAAACAAAAAATTAACAAATTTTGTGAAATAAAATTTATTTATAACTAATGAAAAAGATAATAAACAATTTTTTTGTAAGTGTGGTTGAAACACATGATTTCCATATTTACATTTACACCCGATCTGCTCGTGACGAGAAACTTATCTCAGTTCATGATTCTTAGACATGAAACAGTTATCAAAAGCATCCATAGCTGTCATTTGCTATTTGGGATTAAGCAAATTAAACGCCAGTTAATCAATGCCAGAAACGAGTTTAACAAATGTTCGTTCAACTGGAAAACTTGCTGCCGTTTGGGCGCATGGTTTTCCTTAGCTTCGATGAGCAACAAATCGGCTTTTCAGCAGCGTTTTCGAGTCCAACTAAATCAAGTCACGTAGGCCGAATAAAATGTTTCAATTTAATGCAAATGTTGCATATCTTTTTAAGACACAAAAAAAAACAATTTCAAAAAAATTTCTCATAAACCTTAAACTTTATGTGCTTAATACAATGTAAATGATTTAAGTAAATGCGGGACCGTTACTTGAGGGGCGGGTTGAAAACGCGCCTAAAGAAAATGGCGATAAGGGCAGGCGGACAAAAATAAATAAATTAAAAACCCAAAACAACAGAGCATGTGAGAGAACTCTGGTCAAAAGTGATCGTATGGGAGATACTCTATACCTAAAACTGCAATACCACCAAAAAGGTGAAGATAAAACATTGGGCTTAAAAAAAATATACGGAAAAAGCCATTTATACTAAATATAAATTAAATTTTGAAACAATAATCAATATCTATTTCTACTCAGCTATTTATGTCCACAATATATACCCATGTAAAATTGAACGCTCACCCAAAGTGCAATTTTATTTAATTTTTTTATTTGCTTTAATTTTTTTGCAAAACAACACCTGTCTGTTTGCAGTGTCAACGAATCAACCTTATTTACCGTTTGTTTACGGTACGTCTTTAAATTGGTAGAATATATTTTTTAATTTTTTCTTTATATTTTAAAAATTTTTTATTATTATTCAGCTGTGTATATAAACACTTTTGTATCATTTTTAAAGAGGGTACAGGGTATAAAAACAAAAAACAACCAAACCAAAACAAACTGATAAAACAAAACTGACAAAAACAATAACAAAAACTGGTTACACGGCTGCTGGAAGCACAACAGGTTTTTCTTTGTGTTTCGTTTTGGATTTTTAAAAATAAACGCAACGCTTCAAAATGCGTAGCAGAGCGCAGAGAAGCGGCAAAAACAAAGATGCAAAGAATGCATTGGTCTAAATATAGAGAGAACACCCAACCCAGACCCAGGGGCAGATCCGTTCAAAGCACTCAAGGATGCTTCGATAAGCTTCCTGTTGTCGGACTATTCCAAACGAAAAGATTTATTTCAAAAATGCGCCAGTTGCATAGCTCGCGAAATAATTATGATTTGGCAATTTTACTCTTGGATTGGGTTTCTTTTTTATATTTCACGTTTCTGTTTTTGTTTTATTTCTTTTGACATTCAAGGCAAGGTCTCGGTCAACGCGTTCTCTTTTATTGTCTGCCTTTGCCAAAGCTGTATAATTATCGCAAATGCAAAAGCCAAGCGTGATTAATGATTACGTTAAGTTTGAAAACGCGCCCCTCCCCCACTTGCACCGCCGACCTTCTGTCGAGTATATTAGCTAATATACTGATTCATCAAACACGTGTCAAAAATTGTATTGCATAAATAAAAATCAAAATTTTGATACGAGAATAGATTTTCTTCCTACTTCTTCTTATCATGAAATTAGAAACAATTTGCTTCAAGACACATTAATTTATTTTATGTATTTTGACAATTTTTATTGTGACAATCGAAAAATGTTTTCAATATAATAATGAGAATTCTTTTTAACACAAATATATATTTGCGTTTCTAAATTTAATTGAATTTAAAATAAATTTCAATATCAAAAACAAAAATACAGATAAATATTTGAAATTCTAGGATCTTGGCGAAAATGATTAATACGTAACGGAAGTTTTCTAAATCACATCAAATTATATATAAAACAATTCTCTTAAGGAGCAAACATTTTTTCTTGGAAATCAACTTTAGCTGGCACACAAACAACACATACACAGAAACAAATATAAATGTGTGTGTCGGGAATATGAACTTGCAAAAATTGCAATCACTATTTTGTACATATTTTTAGAAATTTATATCATTTTGGAAAGTGAATTTTTCGAAACCCTTAACCTTAATAATTAATTTATTAGATTTTTTAAATTAATCTTCGGTTTAATATATATCTAAGGCTAATTGCGAACTCATTGGAAAAGTATATTAAATAGGAAAAATATATTAAAGTTTATCATACAAAATCTCACTTTTCGAACGATCGTTGCCATGGCAGCTATATCTGTTATAGTATAAAAGGCCTTGGCTTGGCTAAATCTGAGACATTCCTAGACAAATCAAGAATATACGTACATATACGTAAGTTTATAAAGTGGAAGATGCTGTCTTCAATGCATTACACACACTTGCCAAACACGGTTTGACCCGTTGTGCAAGTACGTACAGGGTATAACAAATGAAGATCAGGAGAATTATCAATATGGAAAAGTATTCAATTCAACATTACAATGTTCAATACAATAAAATTAAAAGAAAAAACAACAATGGCAATCGCGTTAGCCGTTATTCGAGCCAAAGACAAACCCTAATTTGATCATTGGATGTGCAAGAACTCTAAATAGGTAAGAACGAGAGAAAAAAAGCCCTCAACCCTATTAAAAATATGCGCAGCCAAGCTACTGCGGCGCCTGACGCTGACGCTACGCCATGACGACAACTCAGCAACAGCAGCAGCGGCAGCAGCAACTGAAGAAAAAAGAAAGCAACCGCTTATGCAATAGGCAAACGGCCCATACGAAAGATCACATGGCAGGAGCGTTGTTTTTTTTTTTGTTTTTGATTAGTCGTCTGTCCAATGCGATGGGGTGGGGTGGGTAGTGTGTTTGATTATTAGAGTGACCATAACTCACCTTCGTTTCTCCTTAGGCTTGCCGCTGGCGGTCAAGGCAACACCTGCAGCAGCAGCAGACGTTGCTTTGGCTCCAGCGCTCGACGTTGCAGCAGCGGCAGCATTGGCGGCGGCAGCGGCGCTCCGTTGCTTTTGAGCCTCCGCTGCCGCATCGATAGTATCAATTAACGAGACCATTTTCTATTAAATGATAAAGCCTCAGCAGCATTCAAATATATAAATGAAATGCTCGCTTTTAACCACTGTTATTGTTATTGTTTTATTTGTTTATTTGTTGTTGTGGTTCCTGTTATACGTGTTCCTGATAATGAGACTCTTCGTTGCTGCTTTTATTGTTGTTGCTTTTTTGTGGATTTAAACAAACGATTGAAATTGAATTTGTATTTTTCCAATTCTCTTCTGCACGTCTTTTGTATGCACACCAATACGTAACTGCGTATATACGTAGCACAATATAAGTGTGTGTGTGTATAAAATTTGTGTACGTATATTTTTGTCTGTGTGCAGCACAAAAACTGTTTAGTGCACAATGACTTTAAAAGAAATAACTATTGAGAAATTTGAACTGATGGCACTGCTGTTGACAATATATATACATGTGTATTGATTTGAAAAGCAATTCGCACAACACTCACTACACTGGCGGCTGTTGGTAATTGGACTTTCTATTTTGTTACTTGATTTCGTAGCGCGTTTGAACTGCAAGCGATTGCCACAAGGTTATTTGCTTTTGTTTTTATTTGTGTTGCTTGTTTCGATTGCACTGGTTCCAGGAAAAAACTATTGTTTTTGGAAGTATTGCACAGATTTATTGTAGAACTCACGTTTTAACGTTACATATGTGCGAATTATGGATACGTTTAGCATTTTACAATGCGTTTAACAACATTTTCGTCACGGTTTTACAAGTTTTCTTATTTTTGCTTGCGGTGGTCGGCCGATTAATAATCGACAGAATTCCACAGCAACATTGCCGCAGATGTCTTTGGCTAAAGTACTAAAAAATACTTTAAAAATATACTGCATGTAAAGCAACAGTTGCAACGCTATTAAAATTTATGTTTGAACAATTTTATTGGATATATTTGTTAACATATTTAACATTCAAGTAGTTATAGAGATTATTTAAGATCAAATTTTAGGCATCGATAAACAAACTTGTTTAAGATTTTTTAGTTGTGAAATGAAACAAAACATTTCTTACGCATAAAAAACAGCTGTAAACTGGAATGGAACAAAACATTAACAGCTGACATGTTATTTCTTTTTCAACCCACATAATTTCATAAGACAGAAAAAATTTATTATTTGTTACTATTTTATTGATTTGTTTTATTCAACCTTAGACATGGCACTGGTGGATATATGCGTATCAGCTTCAGCAGTAGTTCCACCTCCTCCCGAAAGTTCATCCACATCCTTGACGCTAGCTCCACTTTCAGAGTTCATAACATCGCCAAGGGCATCATCATCATCGCCACTATTCGCCTTATTGTAAACTGTCGGATACTGCTGGAAACAGTCCTGCATTTTACGGAAGGCATCGTAGCAATCGGAGCCCTTGGGTTCCGCCTCGCTATAGTGGAAGCAGGAGAAGGCTTCGCGGAAGTCAACACCACAAGGTCCCGTTGCCATGCCCCCCAAGCATGGACAGCTCCAGTTGATGTTGCCATCCTTAGTGATTAAACCCTGCGGCGGCTCTGGCGCCGGCAGCTCTATGGTACTAGGCGTTGAGTGATCCTCCTTGGTGGCAAATATCACTTTGTCCTTGCCAAATACCTTACAATACGAGAACGACATGCTTACGAACTACAATCTCTCTCTGTCTGCTTCTCTTCACAACAATCGTCCAAACCAGCGAAATATTTCTCAAAGTCCAGCGGAGTCTTAGACGTTGCCAGCACCTGAAAATGACAAGGCACCTCCTGGTAAAAGCCAATCAAAGAGATGGCCGTACGTATGCGCTCAGAGAACTCCTCGGGCACGCGGAAGACAACGCGCCGCTGTTCCACGCTAAATTTGACTATATCCAAACTGGTCTTGCCACCAATTTCGCCGAAGAAACTCTCCAAAGAGTTCAAAACGCAGCCCCGGAAAAAAATGGGCGTCAGCTCAACCTTGTTAAAATCACGAAATTTCCTACAATTGGAAAAAGGAAATTATTTATTTATAATACCCTGTACACATTTGTTATAACAGGCTGACATATATTAAGTCCGTTTCATAAAATCGATAAATATCAGTTTTTTTGACCCGGTTATTTTGACATATCTTACAAACTATAAGAGCTAGACAGCAACTTCTATCGAACATGAAGTTTACGTTTGCAGTGGATTCTAAGTTCAAGCCATCTATTCTTGATAATGATAGGGTACATGTTTTGGAGTATTGCACAGTCGGTTATGCCCGACTACAACGTTTTTTGTGTCAATTCTAAAGTCTGTCACAACAACAAGCACGTGTGCTCGATTTACCTTAATTTTAATTGTTTTCCTTTGACTCTCTTTAGCACTACTTACAATTGCACGTCAAAGTAACGATAATTAATCATACTTCTGTTAACGACTGTTCGATTGATGTGCAGCTCACTGACGGCCTATAAATATTAATAAACACAAATGCCAGAAATTTGTTGTAAATGCCGGTGCACACTATTTTATTTTATGTAATTGCTGACTGTTTCTCTCCCAATGTTTCGTTTGCTTCTTCTTGCTTCGGTGGCTGCTTGAACTATCAGCTGTGCGTGTGCGTGGGTTATGTGAATGGTACAAATTATATGTTTACATTTCAGAATAAAGCGCGCGTGCTTTTAATAAAATTAGCAGCAAATATTTTCGAATTTTGAAAGAAGTTTATTCAAACTGAAACAGTCTGCTTGACATACAGTCAAATGGAGCAAAACCAACGCACAGCTCAAAAGCAACCGGATTTAGCCACGGGCAGCACGGCCGATGTCTCCGAAGACGAGGAGGACGCGGGTCCGCTGGACGTGATCAAGCTCCAGGTACCGTTTCTAACAGAGTAGCAACACACTATATATGAAGTAAATAAATTTTTGTGCAGGGCAACAACATTAATCCCAGAGACATTAAGCTACTGCAGCAGGCCAGCTTGCACACGGTCGAGTCCGTTTCGTATGCGACGCGTCGCCAGCTGTTGAATATTAAGGGGTTAGGCGAATCCAAGGTGGATCACATTATGCGCGAGGCATCAAAACTGGTGCCGTTGAGCTTCACCAGCGCACGGACGTTTCATCAGATGCGCTCTGAAGTTGTTATGCTGACAACGGGCTCCAAGGAGCTGGACAAGCTACTCGGTGGCGGCATCGAGACGGGTTCGATTACCGAAATCTTTGGCGAGTTTCGCTGCGGTAAAACTCAAATTTGTCACACGCTGGCTGTGACCTGCCAGCTGCCCATTAGTCAGAACGGTGGCGAGGGCAAGGCGCTGTACATTGATACAGAGGGTACTTTTCGGCCGGAGCGTTTGTCGGCGATCGCGCAGCGGTACAACATGGAGGAGGCGGCTGTACTGGACAATGTGGCGTGTGCGCGTGCCCACAACACGGATCAGCAAACGAAACTGGTGCAAATGGCAGCGGGCATGATGTTCGAATCGAGGTAATCCCAATTCCAGCTTAATATTTACTTTTTATCAGGCCAATCTTGTTTTCTTCAGATACGCCCTCATCATTGTGGACAGCGCCATGGCTCTGTACCGCTCCGAGTACATAGGTCGCGGCGAGCTGGCGGCGCGTCAAAACCACTTGGGACTGTTCCTGCGTATGCTCCAACGTCTCGCCGATGAGTTTGGCGTGGCGGTCGTCATTACCAATCAGGTGACGGCCCAAGTCGATGGCGGTGGGTCCATGTTCGTGGCGGACGCCAAGAAACCGATTGGCGGCCACATCATGGCACACGCGTCCACAACACGTCTCTATCTGCGCAAGGGCAAGGGAGACGCGCGTATTTGCAAGATATACGACTCACCCTGCCTGCCCGAATCGGAGGCCATGTTTGCCATACTGCCCGAGGGCATTGGCGATGTGAAGGAAAACGATTGATATGGTTCAAGTGCAGGTGCCAATGCTTATACCTTCTTTTGGTTTGAATTTGAGAAATGTATACAAAAGCAAAGCTCGTATTTTATTGATTTATTTAGCCTTAAGGACCATTAATTAATAAAATTTTAAATATTTTTGATAATTATCACAAAATATAAATACCATACAAAAAAACCTTCCCTCCCAAAACTTTGGTCATGACTTTAATCTAAATTTAAAATATATGCATTGGCAAACAAAATTTTCAAAAAAAAAACTTGTTCAAAATTTAGAATTGCGAATTTATATTTTAAATTGTTTTTGATGTTCACAGTTAGTATAAAAAACAACATTAAAAACGATTCTGAGGGGGTCAAATCCAACCACTGTACGCAGAGCGACTAGCATAAACCGCCAGATGACCATTCCAAGGTATGTATGTGTGGAAAATGTAACCACTTTAAATACAAAGACCCAATTCCGTGCGTTTCACTTGCCTTGTTTTTTCCGCTCGTTTCGCTGGATGTAAACGACAATCAAATCATGGAAGAAAGGCAACTGGAAAAGAATTCCAATGGGCACAATGTGGATCCGTTAGCACTGGAGTCGGAAACAGACAACGATAGCATAGTATATAATGTGAATAGTAACATCAGGCCGGATATTATTCTTGACGACTTTGCGCAGCTGCGACGCAGCAAACGCTGCAACGCCCAGCAACAGAGTGCGCAGCATAACAACAACACGGTGAGCACAGAGCAGCTGCATCTGAGCGAAGCCGCCGCTGGAATCGTTCCACTGTTTCCCATCACCCCAAAAATGCAGCAGCGCATTAAGCGAATGAAGCAGCGCATGCTGGCCACCTTGCAGCTCTCCGACAATCTGATGACCGAACGGAGCAAGAAGCGTGCCAAACAGACTAAAGAAAGTCGCCAGAGGAAGGCCAGCAAAGAGAGCGATACGAAGTCCAGAAAGAAAATACAAACGGAATTGCAACGCGCTAAAAAGGGCGAAGAAGCCGCCGTTGTTCAGCCAAGAGCAAGCAGAATCAGCAGCCGACGCGCCGGGTTTATCAGCGGGCGTGCAGCGACAGCCGTAGACCTGTTAACTTTATCTAAATATGCCAATATGATAACACCCTTATTCATATTTATACCCTTCCAAAACAGAAATACAAGTTATTTTCCGCCCAATAGTTTTCCATTTTTCCAGCTTGTTGAGCAATAAAAATGAGAAGCAAAACTAAAAAAAAAACAATAGCAGAACCAATATGCAAAATTCAGCTTCCTAGCGTATCAATCGGTCAATCAGAATCTATATGTTTGTAAAGTAATAGAAATTTGAATTTCACATATATGTCGTCAAGAGTTTATTTTCTTTAATATATCATAATACACATATATTCATAATTGTGTACATATATAACCTATATAATCTATGCAATTGTATTTAAGTTGTGGGGATTGCTGATGCAGCTCTCAGACGTGGGTGAAGTAACATACGATGCGATTACAACTAATAGCAAGCAGCCAGTTTAATTGGCCAAAGTGTCCATTTTACCGGGTTTTTGTTTTATATTAAATGTGTGTTGGGGTTCGGGGCTACACATTAACCCCCCGCTTATGCGGGGATTTTTAAGCTTAAAATTAACTGAGAAAAAAAAAAGATAAATTAGTTGTCTCTGCTACTTAAAGGCATAAACAACACACCTTATGTAGAATTATGGAACAGTTAAAACGGCCATCGGCTCCCCTCTTTAGTTTTGGGCAACCTCCTTAGACTCGGCGACCTCTTTCTTGGTCTTGACCAGACTATCGTAACTGCGCTCGCTCATCGAGACGCGCAGATTATCGTTGATATTTTTTGTATAGTTCTTGTAGATCTTAACCTTCTCGCAGAACTCGACCCAAAAGTTTTCTTCCGGCTCGGGCTCTGGATTGAAGAGCGCCTTGAAGCCCTCATAGATGGCTGTCGAAACTTTACGTATTACTTGGGCCTTTTCCTTGAACTCCAGCTCATCGGATAAGTCCATTTTCCATAGCTCCAAGTTGCCAACATAGCGACGTAATCGTCGCATTATGTCCACACATTCCGGATTACGCAACAGCATCAATTTATTCAGCTCAATCTCCTTAAGCTGCTCGAGTATCTCCAGGCATCTGCCCACGTTGGCGCGACGCAGTCCGAGGCATTCGCGCAGCTGCTGCGACAATTGTATGAAGTCGCGCTCCATGAACAGCGCATCCTCCTGTTCGATGAGCTCCTCGATGAAACGCACCGCTTCCTGCTTGGGGATCTCGTCGCGCACCGGCTCAATGATAATACGTTCTGGCATGGATTCGGCATCAATCTGCCCGGACTCCAGCTTTAGCTTCAACTCGATAGCCTCTTTGCGTGCCTTCTCCTGCCAGGCCTGCTCCGCGGCGGCACTTTCGAAGCTGGTGGGCTTCTTGTAGTTAATGTTAATGCCCAAGCACTTGGCCGTGGGCATGTACACCATTAGCAAATTGTTCTGTATAATCTTATGGCATGCCAAATTGATTAAATTAAAATATTCTTTGTTTTTATGTTTTGTTTGTTTGTTACTTACGTTGATTTGACGCGAACGCTTTTGCATGGGCGTTACAGCTGCTGTGGGCTTCGATTTCTTCACGGACTTCTTGTTCGAACTTGTGGCGCCAATGCCTTCCGGTGGGACACGTTTCTTGGTCGGTGGTGGTGTGTCCACCGCATCCGTGCTAGCATCGTCCGTATCGCCATCGACGTGTCGGGGAGGTGCCCGGGTCTTGCGTCCGCCGAAAGTGGCGCTACGCGATTTTTGCTCGCCTGCCTCCACAGTTGACTTGGCAGCAGCTTCTGCTGCTCCAGATGTTGCTGGTGCTGCTTCAGCTGTCGCTTCTGACGCCGTTTCATGCGTGCTCTCGCTTGTCGCATCTTGCCCATCTGAAATGGGCAAATCGATGGGCGCCGAATCTTCACCACGCAATGCGCTCTCAATCTGGTCGATGGCCTCGCTGAACTTGGCCCGTTTCATGTTCTTGGAATTAGCGAACTTCTCCTTGTTCTCCACGTAGGTGAACAGATCTTCGATTTTGATGTTGGCTGTCTCTCCGGTGCCATAAAAGTAAACATTGTACTTTTTGTTGTTGTACTTGGTGATCTTCGCTGGCCACGCTGGGTAACCTTTTACCTTGGCGAACACTAAATCGCCAATATTGAACATTTTTCCACCCTTTTCCTTACCCATTTTGAGCGTTTAATAACTTTTGAAATGCGTACAAAGTTTTGCAAATTATGTTTGCGAGCCTGTTGGCGTCTGCTGCTATTTCTCTCATATACAAGAAACTCGCGCTTAGCTCTTCTTCTTTTGCGTTCAATATTCTCTCTATCTCATTCACAATTTTTGTGGCTGTACACTGGCATCGGTCAGCTGATTTTTTTTTGTTGGTTTTTAACAGAGATATTAACAGCAACGTTACTATATTGCTGAGCTGTTATTAACAGCGAGCTACAAACAATTGTTCAAAAATAGACGTTACACGTTTCCTTGACATTCCTTTCAATTCTGTTTAAGCAATTTAGGCTTTTCATTAACTTAATAACTGTGAAATAAAACAGGGTTTTTATTTGTTACAAATCATATTGCATTAAGGCAATCAATAGCTAAAAAATCTGGCAACGTTAATGAAAAAATGCGTTAAAATTCAAAATATCAAAATAATATTCTTATACAATTAAAATTATGAGTTAAACTCAGTTCAAACAGTTAAGATTGTTTATTGTGTGTCATAAAACGATTTCTGCAAATTATTGAAGACTTTTAAATTTTTGAAAATATTTAAAATACAAAAACCTAAAAAAATTCGTAGTGTTTATATAATAAAAAATCTAATTTTTCGCTGCAAGACATCACGGAACTGATTTTATGTGTACCGTGCAGTGCAAAAAATGTATTTATTTATATAGTATATATCTACAGGTAGAAATTCGTACACAATTCAACACGCCCACAGCCACACCACACACCCACCTTACGCACTGACGAACTCACCACGACGTCTGTTTACGCCAAACGGTACAACTGAAAATATTTCGAATTGTGTTTGGTGTTTAGCGCCTAATGAATCAGTCGACTTTTGCTCGTCGCCAGAGAAATTCAGTTGAGCGCTACATTAAAAAAAAAAGAAGGAAAATTGTTGTTTACGCTGCCACGAGAATAAATTCAAACGATACGAGATAGTTTTGTTTGAACGTTGTTTTGCATATATTCGTTCTGGAATTTGTGGAATTTTTATATCTTGTGGCGCGAATTGAGAAGCGCGAGATCGGGCAACGGACTCGTAAACATGCAAGAGTTAATTACCATTCCCAATTTGCCAGCTAGCCTGGCAGCAGCAGACGAAACACACAAGAAACTTAGAGGCATTTTCGAAGACATCAAAAACATATCAAAGGCAGTTTTAAACGAAAATCAACTCGCGGACAAGGACCACGAATGCCAAAAGTGAGTCATCCACACACCTTAAACATTAAGTATTTGCACACCTCTCGTTACCACCTTCTCCTATACTAATTTTAACCCAAGCAAATGCAATTTTTTTTTGTTTGATTACATTTAAACACTCGTTCAATACAAGTCAAGGTCGCGCTTATGTCACGGTTCACCCCAAGCTCACCGCTTTTAAATGGGTTGGCAGCACTCAGTTTTGTTTCGTTATTTGTTGTTGTTTTTTTATATTTTTTTGTAGGTGTGTTTTGACAGGCGTATAATTTATACATTTCATTTTATACGTACTATGTTTGGCTTTGCGTGACTAAATATCATTTTTTTGATTAAATACAAATTTCTTTTTTTTATGAAGTATACCTTAATATTTAAAAAAATATTGTTGCGCATTCTTGTAATGTGTTGTAATACACTCTCATACGCATTAATGGATTAATGTGTGTCTGTGTGTGCCTTGGGTCTTTAACAAAACATATGGCCATGTTTCAGCTGCATTGAGTTGTGCCAAATGCCCACATTTTTATTTTGTTGCTCTGTGCCAAATTCCATGGCAAATAACTTTACACATGTGCCCTATCTATTTGGGTGTTGGTGCCAGAAATGGGTTTTAATTCGAATAGAGATAAATTGCTACTAACTAACTAACTTTTTTAGTTACACACAAATTATAAACATATTCTTTTTACTTCTACTGTTGCCTTACTGTTACTTTTGCTGTTACTGTTATTGCCTCTGTTACTGTTGCCCATGATTTAGGGCTTTTACCATTTCCAGCCATATATATTCATTATATTTACAGACAAAGCTAAAAGTCTTTTAAAAATATTTCCTGAGGAGCAAGAAAAGATTTTTATGAAATTATTGTTTTTAAAAATGCCCAAGCTGCCCGTCTTTTAATATATAATTTTATTTGAGTAATGCTCGTTATTGGCAAATTTTTTGTAGAAGTCGCTTTGAATATAATATTAAATTATTTTTTGCATAGTTTTTGGCGTTTATTATTGACAGCCCTGACTCTGACAAATGAATTCAAGGACAATAATTGCTACAAAAAAAATAAATACATTATTCATTTTGAGGCAGACGAAATTCTGTCTGTTCTGTCGGACTGCCTGTCAAACTTGTAGAAATGAGAAAAAATGGCAAAAATATACAATATTTTTAACCTTGAAGTGCATATTTTGAATGCCTATAAAATTGTTTGTTTATCCGCATTGTAAGACAGTATATAGTACTTATCGCTCAGGTGTGGATAAAAATATATATATTGTGTATAAATTGAGCCCAGCTGTGAAGTCTGTCCCATTATTGCCACAAGGCTAAGCCGTTTTGATTAAACCATTAACCCATTTCCCTCTCTCATCACATGATTTTATGTGCCAAAATTATAGGGTGTCAACAGCACTGAGGGAATAAACAAGTTTTTTTATCCGCCATTAAATAACAAAAAATAAATTTTCATTTAATTATAGAAGAAAAAAATCAAAAATTTGTTATTGTTGTTTTCCTATAAACATATTGTGTCGCGATGCGCAAAATATACATTTGCACAAATTTCATACTCTTCACACGGCAAGAATTTATAAATACAGAATTTCTGCCAGATCTATATATATGCATATATAAATGTACAAATCTGCATATTTTTGACGACGGCATTTTGTGTGCGGTCAAAGTGAAAGTGTCCGATGATTAATTTTGGCAATGTTCCAGCGGAATTTGGGATTATTATTTAATGACGACGAAATGTCGCCAGGCAAAAATCCATTGAACTTAAAAATAAATTAGTTTGATGTTGTGCATTTACATTAACATTCCCCAGCTTAAGGTGTGAATGAATCTGTCAGGCGAATTGTCAACCAAATCGAATTGGCCACACTCAATAGCAAGTGGCCGATTGACAGAAACCGTTGCTTGGCCCCTTTGAGCCCCCCCCCCCTGCTTTTTTGACCAAAAAATTCCAAAAAATTTTATTTTCGAAAATAAATATATATTGAATGTGGAGTCAATAAATAGGACAAATCATGATCAAAATGCCATCAAACGTGAAAATCTGTTCACTCTTGACAAAGTTATAGGGGTTTGATATATGGGAGCTATGGAATCTGACAACTTTACATGTCAAAATTTTTGTCGATTTTGACATGATTTTTGACCAAAAATTTGACCCCCCAAAATCACTTTCAATGTTGTTTTTATGCAAATTGAGACAAATAAAATCGATTAAAAATATAAATTCGAAATTCTAAATTTTGAAAAATATTTTTTTCCAAAATTCACAAGGGGGAGTACATGCTTTTTTGACCAAAAAATTCAAAAAAATTTTATTTTCGAAAATGAATATATTTTTAATGTGGAGTCAATATATAGGACAAATCATGATCAAAATGCCATCAAACGTGAAAATCGGTTCACTTTTGACAAAGTTATGGGGGTTTGATATATGGGAGTTATGGAATCTGACAACTTTACATGTCAAAATTTTTGTCGATTTTGGGATGATTTTTGACCAAAAATTTGAACCCCCCAAAATCACTTTCAATGTTGTTTTTTATGCAAATTGAGACAAATAAAATCGATTAAAACTATAAATTCGCAATTCTAAATTTTGAAAAATATTTTTTTCCAAAATTCACAAGGGGGAGTACATGCTTTTTTGACCAAAAAATTCAAAACAATTTTATTTTCGAAAATGAATATATTTTGAATGTGGAGTCAATATATAGGACAAATCATGATCAAAATGCCATCAAACGTGAAAATCGGTTCAGTTTTGACAAAGTTATAGGGGTTTGATATATGGGAGCTATGGAATCTGACAACTTTACATGTCAAAATTTTTGTCGATTTTGGGATGATTTTTGACCAAAAATTTGAACCCCCCAAAATCACTTTCAATGTTGTTTTTTATGCAAATTGAGACAAATAAAATCGATTAAAACTATAAATTCGCAATTCTAAATTTTGAAAAATATTTTTTTCCAAAATTCACAAGGGGGAGTACATGCTTTTTTGACCAAAAAATTCAAAACAATTTTATTTTCGAAAATGAATATATTTTGAATGTGGAGTCAATATATAGGACAAATCATGATCAAAATGCCATCAAACGTGAAAATCGGTTCAGTTTTGACAAAGTTATAGGGGTTTGATATATGGGAGCTATGGAATCTGACAACTTTACATGTCAAAATTTTTGTCGATTTTGACATGATTTTTGACCAAAAATTTGACCCCCCCAAAGTCACTTTCAATGTTGTTTTTTATGCAAATTGAGACAAATAAAATCGATTAAAACTATAAATTCGAAATTCTAAATTTTGAAAAATATTTTTTTTCCAAAATTCACAAGGGGGAGTACATGCTTTTTTGACCAAAAAATTCAAAACAATTTTATTTTCGAAAATGAATATATTTTGAATGTGGAGTCAATATATAGGACAAATCATGATCAAAATGCCATCAAACGTGAAAATCGGTTCACTTTTGACAAAGTTATGGGGGTTTGATATATGGGAGCTATGGAATCTGACAACTTTACATGTCAAAATTTTTGTCGATTTTGACATGATTTTTGACCAAAAATTTGACCCCCCCAAAGTCACTTTCAATGTTGTTTTTTATGCTAATTGTGACAAATAAAATCGATTAAAACTATAAATTCGAAATTCTAAATTTTGAAAAAAAAATTTTTTCCAAAATTCACAAGGGGGAGTACATGCTTTTTTGACCAAAAAATTCAAAAAAAATTTAATTTCGAAAATGAATATATTTTGAATGTGGAGTCAATATATAGGACAAATCATGATAAAAATGCCATCAAACGTGAAAATCGGTTCAGTTTTGACAAAGTTATAGGGGTTTGATATATGGGAGCTATGGAATCTGACAACTTTACATGTCAAAATTTTTGTCGATTTTGACATGATTTTTGACCAAAAATTTGACCCCCCAAAGTCACTTTCAATGTTGTTTTTTATGCTAATTGTGACAAATCAAATCGATTAAAACTATAAATTCGAAATTCTAAATTTTGAAAAATATTTTTTTCCAAAATTCACAAGGGGGGAGTACATGCTTTTTTGACCAAAAAATTCAAAAAAATGTTATTTTCGAAAATGAATTTTTTGAATGTGGAGTCAATATATAGGACAAATCATGATCAAAATGCCATCAAACGTGAAAATCGGTTCACTTTTGACAAAGTTATGGGGGTTTGATATATGGGAGCTATGGAATCTTTTATTTAAGAAGGTGAACGAGTATAACGCAGTCGGTATCGCCCGACTAAAATGTTCATATTTGTTTTAATATGATTTTTACATATATTTACACTTTTATTAACTAAACAATATCTAACTAAAGCCAATTAAATTTCTATATTTTTTTATATATATTTACTTCAATTTAACTTTAACGTTGAAATAAATATAAATTATAAATTATTTGCCAAGCAAATGATCGCTTTTATTTACCTTTATAAATCAATTCTATTTTTATCAAAAATTTACTCAACCAACTAATTATAAACAAATTCATATACACATAAATCTATTCGCATATTTAGCTATATACATACATATATTTATGTGAATAGGGACATATGTTTTCTGTATCCGAATGTTTATTATTTTGTACGATCCTACGTAGGTGCTTAAAAAACAATGACGTACATACATAGAAAAATACGCTTTGTTTTATAAACAAATACATAAAAGAAATGTGAATGTCCCATTCATAAAAGCTTTTCGGGGCTAAAATTGCGATTTATAATTTATAATTTAACAAATAACTCAACCAATGCACAATACCATTTTTTATTTACGTCTTTGCCAAAAATATGTTTTTTGTTGTCGAAAAATTGCTTAAAGAAAATTTTCTTTTGACAGTTTATTTACCATGTTTAGGATTTAGGCATTAAATAGACACTACACAAAATAATATATAATACCTTTTGTCTATATTTAGTGCTGTGACTAATTGTTAAATAAGTTTTGGTATAGCCCAAATTAGAAAGAAACTGTTAAAAATATCAAAGCCAAAAAAAAAACATTTCTTTGTATTTAAAAAAAAATTTAAAAATATATAATTTTTAGTATATAATTTTGAATAAGTTTATTTTAATATATTTCATTATTTTGTATTCATTACAGACCAGCAACGCCGGAGAGCCACACACCGTATCCGGGCATCTCCCGCTTGACGCCATCTCTTTACCTGTGCGGCGCGGCGGCTGTGGTGCCCGCCCATTTGGACAAGCTGGGCGTCAGCTGTGTGGTGAATGTGGCGCCCGAGTTGCCGGACACGCCGCTGTCCAGCGCCAGTAATCCGCTGTATCTGCGCATTAATGCACAGGATCGAGCCGGGGTTAATTTGGCCGCCCATTTCGACGAGGTGGCCGATTTGATTGAGGAGGTGCGTCTCAGTGGAGGCAGCTCCCTGGTGCATTGCGTGGCCGGTGTGAGTCGGTCCGCCTCTCTGTGCTTGGCCTATCTCATGAAGTACGGCGGAATGAGTCTGCGTGCGGCGTATAAGCACGTGCAAGCGATACGGCCGCAAGTGCGACCAAATTCCGGTTTCTTTCAGCAGCTGCGGCAATACGAACAGGAATTGCGCGGCAGCTGCTCCGTGGAAATGATTTACTTTGCCTCCTTAGACAAGGAGATACCGGATATCCTGGAGCCGGAGTACAGAGCCATGGAGGACTTTTATCAGCGATATCGTAGCTCGCTAAAGAAACGTTAGATTTATTCGGCTTTTGAAGTTCCCCCCTTCCAGATTTAATATAGTTTTTGTGATATGTGTAGTAGTTTTTGTAAATAATTTATTTTTTAGAGAATTTAGTTGTAGAACCTAACTATTTCTATGTGCTGATAAATATACAAAAATATGCTGAAATATATGTTATAAATTTTAAGCTTTTGTTTGTTGATTCAATTGGGATTTTAAATTTAAAGATATAGGAAAGGTTACAACTTTTAAATTTAGAATTTCACTCGAATACAATAATATATAAAAAATATACAAATTGCTTTTAATTGATTTGTTTATATCTATCTTTTATAAATGTATAAGCGAATAGAAAAAAATAATTTTTCAATTTAATATATTTATTTTTGAATTAAATACTTTTAAATTCCACTTGCTATAAAAAACTAAACACATTTTCAATTACATTCAAATACATTTATTAAATTTCGTAAACATCACGCTAGTATATATACATTAAGAACATAATTAAGTCGATATTTAGACATACTTTCACATAACGAAATATATGTGTGTATGTTTATTTACAGATTTATTAATTAATTAATTGTGTTTCTTTTTTTTTTGGGTTCTTTAAATGCTCACAAGTATTGTACTCACGCCAAGCCATACATATTTTGGCATTGCATTGCGATTTCGTTGGTTTTTTAAAAACCGACTTCAATTCATTATATATATATATATATATATACAAATCAAAGTTCAGTCTCTATGCACTTACCAAATTACCAAAAAATATACAAATATTAATCTTTCTTTCAGCTATTTTCGTATTAGGTATGAGGACATGAATCGAAAACCAACTAAAATATGACTTATAATGTAAAATTTGCTAATTATAAAGGCAGAAGGAAACAAATGTGTTTACATTAAGCTTATAAAGTTATTTGTTTAGTTTTAGTTTACGCAAAACGTAATACATAGCACATGACAAACGCTAGCCAATAACGCCTTACTGACCCTTAACGTTCTGTTCTACTTGCCCTTCGAAAATTGCATCGGCACCGTCAACGTTGGCTGCAGCTCCCGTTGACTCATCAGTTTCTTAAGGTTCTCGTAGGCCGTGTTCATGATGCCCCAACTGATGAAGGAACGTCCCGTATTAAACATACAGCCGCGATAGAAGTTACCAATACGACTGTCACGTTCGCGATAGATTCGCTTACAGGCCTGCCAGCTGCCCTCTTTTACTTGACCCATATCGCTCTGCAGCGACACCTTAATCACATTCAGCGGGTAGAACAATGTGCTGATGCTGGCACCAATTACGGCACCAGCTATAAATTCTTGTGCTGTTCTGCTCGACACCGATTTCTGCAATCAAATGCGAGGATCGTTTAATAGAAGCTCTATTTTAATTATATCACTCCAAAATACTTGCCCTCTTTGGTAAGCGATCACTGGCCTCTTCGCGTAGCATGAAAAACAATGCATTCGACAAGCCATTGCGCCAAAATACTGGTTCAATGCCTCTGTACAACTCCCGAAAACCATAATTGGTGACTACATATCTGGAAAAGAGTATAGCTATTAGAAATCCATCTGCATGGAGAACTGAACAGCTGCTCACCTAAACGCATTCTGCGTATTGGAGAAATATTGATGGAACCTCGAGTCGGCCAATAGCGTCTGGACCCGCTCGAATGGCAGCAGAATGGACTCCGCGCTGCCCGCCACAACGCCGGCAATTACCTTGGCGCCATAATCATTCAGACGATAATCCTCAACCAAATAGCGACGCGTGCCATCAAACACACCAAACATTATGGACAGGGATATGGTCTTTTGTGCCAACGGCGGCAGCATGCCGCGATATAGAAATCCCAGACCCTCGTGCCGCAGCTGCAGCAGGGCCGAGCCGACTGGCACCCCGTGCAGCATTTGACGAAAGATAATCTTGTAAATGGGATACGTGACGCAGATGTTGACGAATGCCGAGCCACAGCCGCACGCAAACTCCTCCCATTGGAAAGCGCCAAAGAAACGCTCGAAAAATATGTTCGCATGGCGTGCGGTCGCTTTCTGTTTGCTTGTGTCGCCCTCAGTTTCCACAACGACATCGGCTTTCATCTTGCTGCTAGTTGAAGCCGTTTGTGGAGCATGTGCGTCGTGTGCGCGCATATGCTACCTCGTTACCATTGTTTATGGCGGGTTACCTCCGGAGTTCTTGTTCGCTTGTTTTCTGTTTTGGCCTAGCATTCACATTAGATTCGCTTAATTATATAATGAAGAGTGAGTTGTTTAACGGCGAGCATCCAGTGTGGTCAATTGTCTTGCATAGTTATTTTTGTGAGATCACCGGTAACATCCACTACTGACTACTGGTCGCTGGGAGTTTAGGATGTGTTTATATATTATGAAATATTTCCAATTTGCTCCGTTAACGTGTATATTTATAAATAGATCGCAGACACATCTGACCCAACAAGCAAGGCGACAACACTTGTTGTATTATATCGATACGTGTCAAAATATGTATATTATATCGATATTTAAGACCACAAGAAACTATACGATTTTAAAGTTTATGTTTTTTTTACACTTGTATATAATTTTATTATTGTCTGAACTTTACTACTACGCCTGTGGTAACAGCACTAACTACATATTTAAAACACAGTATTTTATAAATAATGAGCATAACAAGCATGTATGACATGTGTCGAATGCCAAACGGAAGCATAAGTTGCCAGCTCTGGTCGCACTTTCGCCGCTGACAATTGTCAAGCGCGCCCAACTTCACGTCTTTTTTCTCTCTTTTTGACGTGCTCTTAGCATATTAGCGGTTCGTATATTTTCCGAAATCTATATTTTTCTTAAACATCACCGTCAAAAGTTGGAATATTTTAAATAAAAACTGCTGTTGAATAATTCCAAAAGTGAAATACATTCGAATTACAATTAGCCAATTGGCTTTTATAGTGTTTACACGATTCAAACTTTGTTGACATTTCCACATAGTGCAAGAAACAACAAAAAAAATTAATTATTAATAAAAATCTCCTTTTCAAATTATAGCTCCAAAATGACCATTCGCCCAGCATACCGGCCCAAGATTGTTAAGAAGCGCACCAAGCACTTCATCCGTCACCAGTCGGATCGCTATGCCAAGTTGTCGGTGAGTTTTAGATGGAATATGAAATATATATAAATATATGTATTAACCGGTTCTTGTCTGCAATTTTTAGCACAAATGGCGCAAGCCCAAGGGTATTGACAACAGAGTACGTCGTCGCTTCAAGGGTCAGTACCTGATGCCCAACATCGGCTACGGTTCCAACAAGCGCACCCGCCACATGCTGCCCACGGGCTTCAAGAAATTCCTCGTTCACAACGTGCGGGAACTGGAGGTGCTGCTGATGCAAAACCGCGTCTACTGCGGCGAGATCGCCCACGGCGTCTCCTCGAAGAAGCGTAAGGAGATTGTTGAGCGCGCCAAGCAGCTGTCAGTGCGCCTGACGAATCCCAACGGTCGTCTGCGTTCCCAGGAGAACGAATAAGCTTAAGTTTGAAATTCGCTTAAACGAGTTTTTTATAAACGTAGTCGGAATACAATTTGAAACGTTAAAAGTGAGCATTTCGTAAATTTGTTTCTTATTTGTGTGTGTGTGTGTGTGTGCCTTATACTCAGGTCAAAGCTACATTGTTGAATATACTAATGGAATATGATACCTAAAGAAGATAATGAGGTTGTCTACGGAATGCCGAAGATTAAGTACCTTTGCAGATATGAGGAAGCTACATAACTATTGTTAACTATGCTTGCAGATATAGATCCAATATAAAATGGTTTGATGTGCTTAATATATTTGTGGGCATAGTTATACACTCAATTGTCAAATTGATCAGGGTATCTTGAGAAGAAAGCTCATATCAATCTAAAATAAACTAGCCGGTAACTTAAACCTGAATATTACTAGTTCAGTTGCTAAATTAAAAACATTTTTGGGATATACTGTGCCTTGCCTTCAATATCAGACTAGACGCATAGTATATATATACGTATATACATATTTATAAATTTGGTCAAGATTTATGCGTGTCGTGTCCTGATTTTAAAAAAAATCTTTCCAAAGGAGGATTTTTGGCTAAGGCCTAAATTTTCCAAACTCAAAACAAAACATTGCAAAACGAAATCGTTTTATTTAAGTTTATTTTAAATATGCAGTATTTATACAAATTGAAAGTTCATAAAAAAGCAGTGCTATGGTGGTATCAAGAATTGAGTTAGGCCTACGAAACAATACGAAAATATATACTATGTACTTTAGTAGTCACTAAGAAACCCATTGATAGGTTTATTAAATATAAAGAGGATAGGAGTGAGGGTAAGGGGTTTCATAATGTAATTTACTTTAAAACGACATCGTGATCAAATTGTAAATGATGTTCGAGCTCTTTTTTATTCTCGAAATTCTGGCTGCAGATAAGACAAAAGCCGGCAGAAGTATCATCGTTGTCGGACATAATAACCGTGACGGCCTGCTCGGACTCGTCCACATCGACTTGAAGTTCCTCGACCACCTGATCATCCGTTGGCACCTCCTCCCTAACGCCATAGACCACATCACCGTCATGCGTCTTCATATGCATTTTGAGTGTGTAACGTTCGGTGAAAGATTTGGGACAGACGGTGCAATAATGCCGTGGCCGGTTCTCCTTGTGTATTAGCGTATGATGATTGAAAGTTTTGCGCGATTTAAATGAGACATTGCAGATGCTGCATATAATGGGATTCTCCTCAGCCTCGTGGCGCAACCGATGATTGTAGAGGAGATTGTCCTGTGAGAAGCGCAATCCACACTTTTCGCACTGATACTTCTTCTTGTCCCAGTGCATGCGCATGTGCCGCAGCGTGTTGACCGGCCTTGAGAAGCTCTTGGGGCAGTAACGGCATTGCTTCTCAGTCTTACCTTCGTGCACATTCATGTGCAGTTCCAGGTACTCCTCGTCGCGGCGTATGATGCCGCAGATAGGACAAACGTGGGCCTGCGTCTTATTGTGTTCCTCGCTAATGTGCTTCTGTAATTGGTATCTGGCATTGAATATTTTACCACAAGTGTTGCACTCTTGTTTAACGCGTTTTGGAACAAATTTGCCCTGTTCTTCGGTCTCGTCCTCTAGTTTGACGGAGACTGCATCGGATTTGACTTCGCACAGAAAATCTTCATCATCATCATCGTCATCGTACTCTTCTTTAATATCCATCTCATTTTCGTCCTCTTTTACCAGCTCCTCAAACAGAGCCTCCGCCTCAGCATCCTCTTGCGCGGCCTTGTCCAGCTCCTCAACCAGCCCATCGTCCTCATATTCCGATTTTAGTGCTGCCTTCAGTTGCGTTGTGAGCTTCTTTTGCGTAACCATTAGATTGACCATTATGGAGTCGTACTCCGCCAGCTCGGTAAAGCATCTTGGACAAAGTTTCGTATTTGGACTGAGATTAATGTCCGCCTTCATGCAATTAGCTAGATGTGTTAGCACCAGTGACACCGCTTTGTGGGACGAGGGCACCTTGGACGTGAGTGTTTCATAGCTTGCAGTGCCGTTCAGGTCGACGGCACCGCAGAAGAAGCATGAATTCATGGTCTCCTAGTTGTTGTTGGCTTTCTTAAGAAATGTTTACAAAAAACGGCGTTTAGCTTTAGGGATGTAAGTTTTTTTTAGGGATGGACCGATATGATAATAATTACGCGAGTGCGTAACACTTTAGAGATTTCTTAACTTTAATAATCAACCTTTGCTAGATACCTAATTTACTTGTGCACAGGGTTGCAAAACAATCGATGCTATTTCGATAAATTGCTGCTATGCTTTCTATCGTTCTTAACCAACATTGACTTGAAAATGTGTAGGGTTACCTAGTCATTGAAAATGAACAAAATGTCGATTTTTGTTTGCTTTTTTAATTCTAAATTTAAGGCTGGATTTCGAATTTTTATGAATTTATGTAGATCAAAAGTAGAATCACTGACCATCTGTATCCGCCAGCGATCTCGGAGTTTATACAAGCTGGGACTACATTTGATTTTCCTAGATACCCCTTCGCCCACAAAAACACGAATTACAATATACAAATATTTTCCGTTTTTCGAAATTATAGAAAGAAAGCATCGAAATTTTGTCAAATATGCGTTTCAAAACTTTTATTAAATTAATATAAAGTCTGATTACTTTTTTAAAAGCTACAATTAGTTGGCTTACATATGTATATGTTTTATAAAAATTTGCCCAAATAGTATTTAATACAATAAATTGGTATTCTTATTTAAATTTAATTAAAACTAAGAATTTCAGTTAATTGAAAACTTATAAGATCACTTTCATGGTGCAATGAATTTGAGGACACTGTCTTATGGCTTTTAACAGTTGCATTTCCCTTTTGTGGCTTAACGAACGAATGTTGTCGCACAGAGACAGACTTTTTACCGTTACAAACAGATGCCTGGTTGAATATTTTACCTAAGACATCACGCAATTTAGCCAAAATCGAATAAAAAATTTTTAAACGTTTCACAACTCGTTTGAGATCTATCTGAACGGATAGTTCAAGTGCAGCCTGGCATTCACGTAAAATGGCGACAAAATCCTGATGCAAGCGCTGGCCTTCTGGATTACCCACTAATTCTTGATAATTAACCTTGAGCTGGAAATGTTGGAAAAGCACATTTCCCATTTGGGCGACCTGCAGTAAACGTCCCTTGGGATAGAATTTCTCTGCGCTGTCAATGTGTTCAGCTAATATATCCAGGTAGTTGTCAATCAAGGCACGACTGTCAATAATTTCGTGAATGACATTACGAAAAACTGATAGCTCCTCTCGAAAATGATGTTCCAAAATATCAGCATGACGTGCAGCCGAGGGCGTCGTCTGCAGTTGAAATGCTGGAACAATACACGAATCCAGGGATTCCAGCGAGGCCAGACAACTCCTTATAATCGTTTTAGTTTTCACATCCTGCGTAAAGGCAATGGCAAAGACGCCTATCTGTTGTATACGATCCGTGTTAATATCAAAATCGGAAATGAGTCTATCCACAACCTTAGAGGTTTCACACTTTTGCAGTACGCTCTTCAGCCTGCTCACAGATGTTTCCTCCAAGTCGCACAGGCTGGAAAAGATCAGGCGTAGAAGAGCCTCATTTAAGTACGTCTCCAAGGAGTAAAGAGCGCGTTGCAGCGACAGGGCTTCTAGTTTACGCTCTCCGGGATTATGCTGCGCAAAGTTCCGCTCAAAAATGGCACATTCCTCTAAAACCGTTTCGCAAATGGCAGTCAAAGCCTTTTTATCCGATTCCAGTGCCACATTGGCAAAGGCCAAGCCATGCCTTACGATGTGATTCACTTCACTGCTCAGCTGATGGTGCGCATCAACCGAGTTTTTCTCAAATTCCAAGCAAATATCATTGTCGACAATTTCGTTATAGGACTCCAGTTTATCCAGCGCCAAGTCCAACAGCTCCACAAATGAGAAATCCTCCAGCTTTACAGCTGTGCTTGCTATCGCCTCTTCGGCTAGCTGATATAGCGATGCCTGCAAGCGTCGCAGACACCAGTCTATGCGATCCAGGAAATGTGTTCTCGTTACCAACAGATGATCTCCAGCTCCTGCTCCCAGCGTGCTCTCAATATGAATAGTACGCTCCAGTTGTGTGATGCAGGTGAGCACTTGAGTAAAGCACAAAAAAATCGTCTCCACATGGATTTTAATGTTTCCGTCTAGATCTGCTTTGGGCGCCAAATACTTTTTGAATGTACTAGCAAACGTGTGAAATGTAGCACAAAATCGATTTAGCCAGGCTATATTTGCGGTTTGGCCTTTGGCAACTAATTCAGTGCAGACATTCAACTGCACAAATAATTTGTCCATTTCGGATGAACGTTGAATTCAGAACTAATGAACCAACTGAGCATTTCGAGCCTTATAAACGTTTGCTGTTCCCAAACAGGTACCTTCCGGACAGACAGATGTCACATAGTTGCCAGAACATCTGCTGTTTTATTGTGCGGACTTACATTGTATATGAAATCGTATCTATAATAACGCAGGTAAATATTTAAATCTGACTATTCGAAAATTTTTCAAGTGTGGATTATGACTGGCTTTAACTGGCAACTGTTTTAACTGTTTTTCTCTCTTTGAACGTATAATATATATATATATATATACGTATATATATTTCATAGATCTCTTATTCTAAGTGCTTCTTATGTTCGAATATATTATGCTAAAACAGGATCAAGCGAGCGTTTCAATCTAAACGCCAATGGCAAATTAAAATATGTTAGCATTTAAAATAATCTATGTATATATTCAGTTTTGTCTTTAAAGTATGCATTAAATGAATTAAACAAAACTATTATTGATTAATTAGGCTTGCTATTCGGTCATGGTCTGATTTTCTGCCGTGGCTATTGCAGCCTCAGGTGGCAAATGGACACGCTTGTGCACCTTTAAAGTGTATTTGTCCACAAAGGACTTGTCACAGTCTGGACATTGAAAGCGCGGTCGATTTGTCTGATGTGTGCGTAGATGGTGTTTGTAGGTGCGCTTCGTTTTGAACTGTTGATGGCACACCTCGCAAATGAGTGCGTGTTCCTCAGCATCGTGGCGCATCAGGTGATTGTACATTAGCCACGACAGCGAGAAACGTTCGCCACATTTTTCACATTGATATTTTTTTTTGTCCCAATGTACCTCCATGTGGCGCAAAACGTTGCGTTTGTGCGAAAACCTCTTCGAGCAATAGCGACATTCCAGCTCAGTTTTACCCTCGTGTAGGTTCATGTGCAGATCAAGGACCTCCTCGTCCTTTACCTTAATGCCGCAAATGTTGCAGGTGGCGGATTCGTTCTTTTGGCAATTGTCTGTTTTAATATGTCTTTCCAGGCACTCCTGATTTGAGAACAATTCGCCGCATATGTGACAAGGAATATCTAGATTATCGTCCCCATCCGAATCGTCCATGGGCGGCGGGCTATCGCTCAGTTCACAAAACTCTTGTTGTTGCTCCTCGGCATACTCGACTTCTTGTGGCTCGTGCTTAACCACTTTTTGGGCTGCCAACGGTTGCGATTCATCCTCCGTAGTTCTTAAACGGACTTCCTGCAGTTTTGGTTTTATGGCTTCTTTCTTGGGCTGCAAACAGACAGACTTCCTTTTGCGACAACTCAGAAGGGAGTTGGCAATTTGACGCTGAACCTGGCTTAAATTTCTGACAAGCCGGTCATAATTGAAAAGGTACTCCAAGCAATCCCGGCAAGCCGTTGAAGTTGGCGTTAGGTCCAGACGTTGATTGATAACCTTTTCAAAATACTTGAGTATGTCTTTGATGGGCTTGAATGTGCCAGGTACGATGCAGCCTAAAATAGTGTATGTTTATTTTTAGTATTGTTATTGTGCTCTTCAGTTTTGCACCTTTAACTTACCTTCTATGAGCTGAAAGACACCAACAGACTTTACTTTCCCACAAACGAAACAGAACGGACGCGTTGTGCTCATTTCGAATAATGGTAGTTGAATCCTATTTAGGGTTTCTCATATAATTATACATTTAAGGTGTATATTTTTCATACGTACAGTAGTTTTCCGTGTCGTTTTTAAAATTGATGCTATCGTCTTACTAAGAAAGCCAACTTTTCTCTCGTTCGCGATTTCTGTACACACAGAATTGCGGTCAGCTGTTTTATTAACAGCGACAAACAATTATGATAACATTAGAGCTGTGATGTTTAGTTCGCTATAAGATAAACTATTGAACTTGTTCAATTGTAATTAACGATGTATTCTGTTCATTTATTCAGCTACTATAAATTGAATAACTAAACTAACCAAAATGCTTTTAAAAAGACTGTTAACTGAACTTCTGAAAGTATTTAACTTAGACAGCGAATTGCACTAGAATTAAACACACTTCTTAACATTTGCTTAACATTGAGTAGATCATAAAAATGTTAAAGCCATCAATAGTCGCGTTACAGCACCGATTAACAAAGTAACCTGTTAGCATTTTAATAAAAATGTAAGATGATAGCCAAATCTTTGTTAAAATTACAAAAATAATCTACTGATTGGTAAAATATCGATTGTGTCGTGTCAGTGTAAATATTCAATTACTGAAAATTCGCAGTATCTAACATTTCGATGCTAAAACTATCGTAATATCTGTCTTCTCTACAGGCAATGAATTCTGTGTTCAACAATTTGCTTAAAGGAGTTGTCTTTCGTCGGAGCGGTAATGCACTTAAATGTTATGATTTAATATTGTATGTACTCACATTCGTTAATATAATTTTGTTAAGGACTACGATTTCTTAAAATGACCGAAAAAGTTCTGGAAGCAGTACCTTTGGTAGATATTGATGGCAAGGGTGTTTTCAAATACGTTCTGATCAAAGTAATTGGGAGCGAAGATTGCACCGAGACTGAAAAAAACGTAGTTCGTGGCTATGCCGATTGTGAATATCATTGTAAGTATATTTTTTTTTTGCATTAATATCCAGTTACTATTGAATGGCTTATTTAATATTTAAAGCTGATATATATGAACGTGTAATGGAGGTTTGCAAAAAGACCGGCTTGGACACTGAATGCCTCGGCGGCGGACGCATCGAGCACAACCCCGAAAAGAAGTATATTAAAGTCTATGGATTTTCGCAGGTATTTACAATTGCTCACATTTAATATATTTGAACATATAAATATTTTAAACAATTTTTATTCGGGGCAGGGCTTTGGTAAAGCTGATCACTTGGAATCGAAACGAATTTTGCAAACCAAATATGCGGACTATGAGATCGAAACCACCGATGAAGGTTATTAGTTTCATAGTTTAATTTATGAATAAAATATCTCGTATTTTTTTGTTGAACGCAAACCAAAATGTTTTAAAACGATTGGTACCCCATGTAACCATTGCAAATAGGTAAAAAACAGCTTTCTGCAAACGTATGCAACAAACAGAAGGATGCATCACCGACCACATAAATTATATATGTGTGTTTTTTGATAGCCGAGTTGATTTACAGGTCCGTCCGTCAATCCTACTTGGCCTTGCACTTTTATATATTTCGATCAAAGCAACATAGGCAAAGTTTGGAACCACTAAGCTTGTCTCAAAATAATAAATTAGTCAAGCTGTAGCCTCTCTAAAAGCAAGAGAGTGTTCGAAAAATATTCAAAATTTAAAATTAATTTATTTTTATTTAAAAGACATTTTATTAAAAATGAGGTTTCCAGTGCTCTCGCCTGTATTTCGATCAACTGCAAATGTGTTTCGTAAGTTGTGTAATTTCAAAGAAAACGTCAAGACTAATGTAAGCATTCAATATTTACATAAAAGTGAGGAACTTTGGGGAACAAAAAATTGCGCAAAACCTTAAAAAAGTACCAAAGATTCAGATATCAGATGGAAAGATCCTGTATCTAATGATCTCGGTCTATATGCACGGGGAAACGCTCTTCGCGCGGACTATTATTAGAGGCCAACCAGCAAAACGCCATCGTTAGTTTATTATGCTGTTTATTTAATTGATTCTAATCTATTTGATTTAACAGTCAATATGTATGACAAAATTCGTGCCCAAATGGAGAAAAAAGGTCTTTGTACCAAAGCGCTAGGCGGTGGTTTTATGAATGTAGATGAATCGGCAGGAAAAATAAAAATATATGGTAAATGTACGGTGCGTATACAAAAAATGTTGCATATAATTTTTTAAGCGAATCAGTAATCGGTTTAATTTTTTTTTTTAATTTTTAACATAGACCTTTGGAAGAGCAAATCACCACAGAACAAAAGAAATCCTAAGGGAATCTAGTAAATATAAAAATTACAAAATTTCTGTGAATAAGTAACACATTAAATTCTAAATAAATTCTAACTTAAATACGGCAATATATTAAGAAAATGTAACAAATGTAGTATATTTAGATCGCGAGAAGTCTAATAAAGGTGGTATTTGCCATAACATCAGATTCAGCATGTACTTATTTGTACGTTTCCACTAGATGCACATTTATTGACAGCAGTGGAAACACAAGATAACACATTTTGAGCGTTCACAACACTGCTGTACAAGTAGTATTGAACAATTATGTTTTTCGGCAAGCAGAATTTAATGTCTTAATATTTTATAAAAATATTCGATATTAAAATGAATTGTTGCATTTGCCAGTTTTCTGTGCGCAATCCAAAAAATATACACGAAGAAACGATCGGAAAGCCGCCCATATTAATTAGCGATTTGGTACTGCAATGTACCAAGGGCACAAACTATGTGCTCGGCGAGGTGGGCTCGACAATATGCAAGAAATGCTGCGAGAAATTGTCGCGCTATCACAAATCCCTTCAAATCGCTCGAAAGCTGCGTCAAGAAATCCTTGAATTAATACGCAGTCCATTCATAATCAAGGACTTTAAGCCAACAATCGCACGAAACGAACACAATATCGATGACGTCGAGAAATTCGATGAGAGTGTCAGCGTCGAGTTGGTGGAAACAGTGGACGCGGATGATTTCGATGAAGAGCAGACAGAGGAGACAATAGTTAAGGCAACAATTGTTGACCCAATGGCGGTGATAAAGGCAGACGGCGATGCGGAAGAGGAACATGAGTTCATAGAAAATAACTCCGATTGCGAGGAAGAATTCCAGGCGGTTAACTTAGAATTAGATATTGAAAATGAGATAATTATAAATGAAGAGGTAGCCGAAGCGGATATCGATGAAGCTGAGTGCAAGCAAACGACCGATGAGCTGGAAATGTTTCGGGAGGAGGACAAGGAGATGTTAAGTGAGTTTGAAGATCAAATGGACGGCACAATCGAATACCTTATCTCAGATGCTGAGGATCAAGACAGCTCCGGAGACTATACGGTTAACATACAGTGTCCCAGCTGTCCCGAGCAGTTCAGCAGTCGTCGTGCATATAACGCGCACACAAAACGCGAACATTTCCCCGGATATGTTTGCGATCAGTGCGGCAAAACTCTGCAGTCCTATTCCGGATTCATCGGTCACCTCCAGAATCACGAGCCCGTCAAACAGTTCGAGTGTCCTCACTGTGGCGAGCGCTTTAGCCGTAAATTTCGACTCAAACACCACATGGCTTGGCACACGGGCGAAACGCCGTATCAGTGTGAGATCTGCTCGAAACGCTTTGTCCATAAGGTGGCTCTCTACAAACACAAAATGATACATGACAGCGATTCCAAGCGCCTCGAGTGCCAAGTCTGTGGTTTCAAGACACGCACAAAAGCCCATCTTGAGCGCCACACACGATCGCACACCGGCGCCAAACCCTTTGCCTGCCCGGTGTGCAATAAACGTTTCTCCCAAATGTACAACATGAAGGCGCATCAGCGGGAGCACGAGAATCCGGGCAGCAATCGACACCGACGTTTTCACTGTCCCAAATGCACGCATACCTTTATTAACGAACAGAACTTCTTAAGTCATCGCCAGCGTGACGATTGTACGGCCGTCTAGTATATTCCTATATCCACAAATGACTACGGCCATTGTTGTATATAAACATTTGAGTACTTAAACGTGCTCGAAAATCACATTTTCTATAGATTATACTATATTGAATAAAACTCGGTTTTGAATGTCAATTTTATGTACTTTGTTTTTTATTAAATCTACATGCATTTTGCTCACAAATAAAATATGGTTTTGTTTTTTACTATGATAAATGTATGCATTACTTTTATATTTCTGCGGTTATGCTCAGTTTCTTAAAAAAATATTTGTATGGTTTATTTTTATTTCGTTTTTATATTATATTATTTTTTTGTGTAACTTATGAAAGTAAAACTAATCAATTAATGTGTTAAGCAATTATGCAACTATTGGAGCAATTAGCACTCATCGTTTATCAAAAGAAATTTGTCCAATGGTAAATATATAATATAGATTAAAGTGCAATACATATGTGTATTTATATATAAATACATAAATTCAAATGTACATACGTTCTATATGTAGCATAATAGATTATACAAAAATAAAACAGATTATATTTTGATTTTTTGTCGAGTTGAATAGAACTTTGTTAATATCATCATATCATAAAATGCACATTATAAAAATATTAACAAAATTTATTGCAGGCAGTCCATAGTTAGTAAAATGTAACAAACAAATCCGAATTCAGGAATACCCATAGAACAATTTTTTGTTTTTTATATTTTGTTGTTTCAATTAAATATTCTTTTTTGTGTGCTGTGCTCAATAATCTCTATTGTGTGTGTGTGTGTTTAGACCCACAAATATACGGTACGGGATATACATACAGTGTTTAAATAAATTTCGGATCTTTTCGGTTGTCCTTTCGTTGAGTTCATACGTTAAAACATAGAAAATACAATAATTACATATGATTCGCGTTGTTTCATTTATAACATATGCATACATACATCGTACATACTTTAAACTTGTTTACGGTGTTAATTCAAAATTGGTTTGTTTATCATCATATGTATTTGTATTTAAAAAAAAAACCTCCAGATGTTAAGGACGAAATTATGCAACACATTGCTCCCTATTCCCTTCCCTCCCCCTACCAGGACTCAAAAAACCCGCCCTTATCCCTCCCAAATGCCCCACCCACGTACAATAGTTTGTGATGCTTGCAAAAGCCTATTGAATGTACAGTTAGTTCTATTTAAGTTTTGATTTCTGGGAATAGCTTCTCGAGTTGAATCTCTAAGATGTATGAATGTACATACATACATCATTAATAAGCCCCGCCGATTCATAATTTAGCCTTATAAAAAATCTACACTTTATGCTTAAGATTAATCGGATGGTTTGACAAGACCCATCGCTTTGTCTCCAAACAACGGCAATATATCGGAGTCGTTAACAATCTCTTCCTGAATCACTGGACTGTCCGGATCTTCACAATGCGTCTTAAAAAAGAATCTATAAAATATATACAAAATTAAATTATTACAAATGGCTGATTATTACAAATGTTGCTGCTCACCTAAAGTGACCCTTTCTGGGCAGATAGTCCTTGAACTGGCGCAGGGTTGGCTGAGTGCCAGGTATTTTGATTCTGTAAGGAACTGGTTCTTCGCAGAATGAAAACACCACAACTGTTTCCGGCGGTTTAATGGGCAATGGCGGTGGACCCGCTAAGGCCTGATGATGATGCATTGTGCTGCTGCCGCTGCTGCTACTACTGAAGGAGGATAAAGGCTGCTGCTGCTGCTGATGCTGCATGGCCACCATATGGGGTTGGGCATATCGACGAGTGCGACGCGGCTCGTCTTCCAGTCTTCGTTTTGCTTCCTCCAATTTTGCGGCCGTGCTTGAACTAGAGCGGGAGCTGTACAATTATAATAAAATAATATTCATATATCCGATATATGTTGTCATTTGTGGTTGGCTAGTCTACCTAGTATCTTTGTATTTCATGACAGTATCAGCTGAGAACATGCTGATGCCGCTGTCTGTGTTCATTGAAGGCCATTTATTCGTTAGCTTCCTAGAGCAGGAACTGGGATCGGGCATTGATTTTGAGTGCTTCATTGAGTGTCCACCTGCAAGAGAAGGCAAATTTTAGTTAAATATGCACCATTTAAATTGCACAAAATAAAACTCACTCAAGCTCATGGCACCATCACTGACCATGCCCGAGTCATGTGTTGCAGTGCGTCTTCTCGATGGTATGGGCGGGCAGGGTGACATAGTGCCAGGTGAGCGATGTGGCGTTTGATCCTTCCACACACGCGACACATGCTGGTCCAAAATGTCTTGGTCATTGTCCTCATCGAGCGCAAACTTTTCCCGTATCGCCTCAGCGAATGCACGATCACTGGCACTCGATCTTTCGTTGTTCGACAGTGCAGCACCGGGCATGCGCTATTATGAAAGGATTATTATAATAATAAATAAAACGTTTGGTTTATGATATTACTAACATCTAAACGCGCACGTTCTTCTAAATCACGCTTGCGCTTCACCTCCTCCAGTTTGGGTATCAGCAGCGCCAACAGTTCGTCTTCCTTAAGCGGTCTATGCTCGTTTGAATGTAATCGTTGCGTGCGGGGTATAACCTAGGTAAACAAATAATATTCCAATTGAAGACCGTAAACATTAGGGTTGCCGCCGTTGTCATCGCTCACCTGAAAGCTGTTCGTTTCCTTATTCGCCATGGCGCTCTGGCGTATGGCTTTGCTCTCCGTCGAGCTGTGTCTACGTTCTATATAAGGGCGGCCATCCCTGAAAATAATATTGTAATGAAAAGGATGTCAGTGCTTGCTTGAAGTTAGAGAACAATTCTAATTGTATGGCTTATAGCGCTATTTCGTCGTCTCAAGCTGAGATCTCTGTGGACCAACTACTTACATTGAACAACTGGATAACGACATTGTATCGGAGTCGGTGCGGCCGCCGGAGCTAACGCTTGCCCTCTCCGAATCAACGCGCGAGTTTGGTACAAAGGATGTATTGGTGCTCGCAGTGTACACATAACCATGAGCTCTTTACGCATGCACATTCATAAAAATGAGGAGGGGGCAACATAATCGATGGATCCATGCAATGCGGCAATAAATTTGTATTATTTATGTACAGTGCCAATCGTGGAGTTCCATAAATTAAAATATGTATACAACAAATTAGAAATTGAAATAAAAAACGATGTTTATAAATCCGTGTTGTTGTTGTTGTGGATGTTGTTGTTGTTGTGTGTGCAGATGGGTTCGTTACGGTGAGTGTCGCATTTTATGGTTGTGTTGTTGTTGTTGTTTTTGTTGTTGTTGGACATGTGGGTGGGTTCGTGCGTTTGTGATCGTACAAATAAACATATGTAAATAAAAAGAAAGCAAATATTAAGAAATTAACACAATTATTAAATAAATAAATAAATATATATAATTAAAAGAAGTCAAAGAGTTCCTAACTAAACAAAAGTTTTTTAAAATAGTAAAGATAGTTTTAGTTGAGTATGTTTAAGTTGACAATAGATCATAAAATATTAATTTTAAGACCACTAAAATCACTTAAAAGGTCGATCTGTGCCTAAAAAAGTAAAAATAGCAGAGCAGAGCATGCCGCTTCTTAATAAGAAGACAGAAGAAGGCTTTAGAAGTTATTCATCATCTGGCGAAAGAATTATATGTATGCATATAATTTATGGGGTCGAAATTGCTTTCAACTGCCTACATACATACGTAGAAATGTACCACACCTCAAACGGAGTTTAAAAAAAGTAAAAAACTACCCTTAAATTTAAACCGATTGTGCATTCATATATGTACATAGTTAGATAACAGATTAATAGATAATATGTAATTAAATATTAATGTCTCTAAATTAATTTGCATGCTCTTAACTTTATTATTTACTTTAAATATTAAATAAAACTCAATGCAATAATTAAAAACATCCAAAAATTAAAAACGTTGTAGTCATATTTTACAAATTTTCACGACTATTTACTGCATTAATTCAAATGTATATATGAGTTAAACCTTACGATATAGATATATCTTTCGAAACAACGAAAACATAAAAATAACATTTTTTTTTAAATATCAACAAATCAGACAGACACATAAAACATTGAATTAATGATAGTTTAATTAAAGCTATTCTCATAACGAGGACTTTCTAATGTTTACATCTTTGAGAGATTAAAGATAAACCTAAATTGTGCTAGAACAAAATCGATGTATTCATATCAAATTACATACCCGGGAGGTCTAATTTCCAGTCTTCTTTTCTGAGTTGCTATCAATAGATCGCGCGTGAGTCGCATAGGCAAATCAATATGCGGACGAGCGCCGCCGTCGACATGCACCTTCTCGAAATCATCGCAAAGGGACAGCTCCGAGTCCTCGTGCAGTGTGGGTAGCGTGGAGCTGCGTGGCAGTGTGTCTGTGGCACTAATAGAGCCACTGGAGCTAGCCGACGTGGATGGACCGTAGACGCTGCCGCTGGCACTACAAGTACCCGCTGGCAGCGCAGCACCGCTATTCATTGGCAAATTGATGAAAACGCCCGGCGGGATGGGACCACCACCACCGACGCCGACAGTTGCGGTCAACAGCTGTTTAGCAGTTGCCGTCGGCAAAGCACAGGCGCCAGCCGAGCTGCCGTGGTTGCTGGCACAACTGCCGCCGCTGCCGCTGCTGCCCGCACTGCCCGATGCGGTGGCGCCGCTGCTGCTGAAGCGCTCCTGGACCGCGGACATGTGCTGTATATACTGTATGTACATCTCGGAGCAGAGAAAGCTCGGGTAAATGTTGTCGCGTATGGTGGCCTCAACATGCTGCTGCATCGGATCGTAAATGTGCGGACTGAGCGGAATCTCATTTGATTTGATGGCTTTGATTTGAGCGCGCAAATCATCAGAAATGGACAGTTGGCTTTTGCGCAAGAATCTAGAAACATGAAGGGGTGTTTTTATTCCATCAAGGCGTACGATTTATATGCACATCTTACCTATATATGGCTCCAATTATTTGCTTAACCTTCTCGGGATCTGTTTGTTGCTTTAGACCTTCGCAGGCAAAGTAAAAATTGAGATGATCATTGTAGGCGGGCGCCTCCTCCTCAACATACTTCTTGAACAACTCCACCCCATCGCGATCCTCAAGCAAATGATTTAGCGTGCGGGCCCAGTTTAGATAAGATGGAGGTGAGTTCTTTAATGCGTCTATCACCCCTTCGGTCATCTGAGTGTGCACATAACATATAGCATTCTTTATATAAATATATTTGAATATGGTTTCTCTTTCCTACCTTTTTAACTCGGCTCTCTTCTCCGGGTACAGGTGGTCGTGGCCCACTACACTCATTATCACCATGTTTCCGGAGTCCCGATTGATGGCTCATGCCACACTAAATTCGCACGCTTCTTTTGTGGCCCAACAGAGCTCCACAGTTGAACTCCTGCTGAGATGTGTCCCCTAGCTTCCTATAATATTTTATCTAGTCCTAAAAGCTTAAGCTAATACAATCAAACGTGGTTTTAACAAATCACAAACGCCAGATATTTTAGAAATATATGGGATATGGAAGATGCTCTTGGTGTATGTATTTCGTTTGTGAATTTTTTGGAAGGCAGTTAGACAAGGCCTGAAAAGTAAAGAGATTGAAAACGTTGTAGGGTATTTACAGAATTAAATAAAAATCAAATTTGTTGTCAAAAATCATTTCAAAATTTAAGAAAATTTTGACATGTAAGGCCTTTGGGTCCATAGCTCCCATATTTCAAACCACTATAGCTTTGTCAAAAGTGAACCGATTTTCATTTTTTCATGACTTGTCTTATAGATTGATTCTACATTTAAAAATTGCATTATTGAAAATAAAATTTTTGAAATTTAATTTTTAAAATTTAGAATTGAGAATTTATTTTTAATCGTTTTTGGTGGTCACAATTAGTATAAAAAACAACATTTAAACCGATTCTGAGGGGATCAAATTGTTTGTCAAAAATCATTCCAAAATTTAAGAAAATTTTGACATGCAAGGCTTGCGGATCCACAGCTCCCACATTTCAAACCCCAATAACTTTGTCAAAAGTGAACCGAACGATGAAACAATCAAATTTAACTGCTGCGATATCCCAGTGGAAAATTACTTGGCACCCTAATGAAGTCATGTGTATGAGTGCAAAACTTAATACATTATATCAATTGCAAGCTATTCGACTCCGTTCCGCTTGCAGCATTAGCCCCCAGCATTGATATTGACGAGGGCAATAGGGAGTCGCATTTGGGTTATGTATAATTTGATATATCGAAGAAAATTGAATGGCGGCCATTTTGAGAGCGTTTTTGATTGGTTCACGTTATCGACCAATACAGTATACACCATCCATGGGCACATGGCCCATGGCAAAGGGAAGGACAATAATCCGTGATGTACGAAATTTGAAAATGGAACGCACACACACACACACATAGGGAAGTCGAACAGGGATCGGTGGTGGCTGGTAGTGGTGGTGGCTCTGCTTCTGTCTGACGCGCATGAAAATCCACAAAAAAATTTTGTTTTTGCTTCCTTTTTTGCCGCAGTCAAAGCAACAAAAACAACTACATGAGAGCGCTGTCGCCGCCAACAACAGAGCAACGACAACAACAATCACAAAGGACGAAAACAGCAGCCCTTCCCAGGCACACACACAAACACACACTGTGCACACATACACACATATATAGTGATAAAAGCGTAATAAAGGGGGATGAACGTCTGCTGCGACAACAAAGAGAGCGCCAGAGCTAAGGAAACTCATCAAAACGCCATTTGCATAGCACTCCATTACGGCCAAAAGAACAAAGCAAAAGGCACAATTAAAAACGCTCAACACGAACAGCGCCGACAGAGACAGCGCGAGTTGCAACGTACACACACATTGCCAACTATAGCTATACATATACAGCTATATCCATATCTATATCTATAGCTAAACATGCGCCCAGAATGCGCTGGCCACTTGAAGTCCCCTCAACTTGTGGCGCCCCAGCCAAAGGCAAAGCCAAACTATTGAAAAAGCGCGGCGCCTTTTCCAAGTCGTGGCAAGGATAAGTTGATGGCGCAACCAAAACCTTTAGACACCCACAATCCTTGGGCCCACATCAAAGCATCCAACTTGGCTTTTAAGAACATAATAGCTGCTTGCTGTGCATTAATGCAACAAGGCTCTCAGGATTGTCTAAGGAGAAGCACTGCTTAATAAACAATCTCAGCTCTTTGGCCAAAAGATGTGAAAGCTAAAACCGACCAAAACGCATTTTAAATTAAAATCATAATTAAATGGGGTTTTTTCTTTCAACTTTGTTCAAGGAAGCTAAGCCAATATAGAACCATATCTGAAAATTATATATATATTAAAAATTGGTAAAAAGGGTAAAATAGTTTTGTTCAAATGTTTAAAACAGGCAGAAGGAAACAATAAGCCCTATTAAGTCTATATATTCTTGATCAGCATCAATAGCCGAGGCGATTGAGCCATGCCCGTCTGTCTGTGTGCACGCGTCGATCTTGGACTCATTCGGTTTGTAAATACCATTCGCAGATTAAGTTTATTTCAAAAGATCAGAACTCTTTCCGTTTTCTTAGTATCGATATTTATTGCCCTTTGACCCGGTTTTCTAGGCATAACTCTTAAATTATAATGGCTAAATCCACCAAATTTTAATATGTTTGCAGATTTTTTAAAACCATTTGCATACATACATACATTTAAATGCTCTTATTAATTCCTGAAAATGTTATACCGACAATAGTTTAGAAAAAAAGCAAGGAATTAGTTTTTATAGCGCAGCTACCGAGTAAGCTAAGTGCGGCGTGCATTTGGAGATGTCTATGTATGAATACAAACGGGTTTAAATGTCTATAAAGACAGATCCAGATGTTCAGGCGGCCCGGGGTAGAGCCCTTTCACTTGCTTGACGCTGTAGAAAAATGGTAAAATTTGGGCATTAAAAACAAGAATTCCCGCAAAAAATGGTGGAATCTGCAAGCAGTGCATTTGGGCGATACCGACTGCTTTATACTCGTTCACGTGCTTAAATAAAAGATTTCATGCTCCCATATATCAAACCCCCATAACTTTGTCAAAAGTGAACCGATTTTCACGTTTGATGGCATTTGATCATGATTTGTCCTATATATTGATTCTACATTCAAAATATATTCATTTTCGAAAATAAAATTTTTTTGAATTTTTTGGTCAAAAAAGCATGTACTCCCTTGTGAATTTTGGAAAAAATATTTTTTCAAAATTTAGAATTGCGAATTTATAGTTTTAATCGATTTTATTTGTCATAATTAGCATAAAAACAACATTGAAAGTGATTTTGGGGGTCAAATTTTTGGTCAAAAATCATGCCAAGATTGACAAAAATTTTGACATGTAAAGTTGTCAGATTCCATAGCTCCCATATATTAAACCCCCATAACTTTGTCAAAACTGAACCGATTTTCACGTTTGATGGCATTTTGATCATGATTTGTCCTATATATTAACTTCACATTCAAAATATATTCATTTTCGAAAATAAATTTTTTTTGGAATTTTTTGGTCAAAAAAGCATGTACTCCCCCTTGTGAATTTTGGAAAAAAAATATTTTTCAAAATTTAGAATTGCGAATTTATAGTTTTAATCGATTTTATTTGTCATAATTAGCATAAAAAACAACATTGAAAGTGATTTTGGGGGGTCAAATTTTTGGTCAAAAATCATGCCAAGATTGACAAAAATTTTGACATGTAAAGTTGTCAGATTCCATAGCTCCCTTATATCAAACCCCCATAACTTTGTCAAAAGTGAACCGATTTTCACGTTTGATGGCATTTTGATCATGATTTGTCCTATATATTGATTCTACATTCAAAATATATTCATTTTCGAAAATAAAATTTTTTTGAATTTTTTGGTCAAAAAAGCATGTACTCCCCTTGTGCATTTTGGAAAAAAATATTTTTTCAAATTTAGAATTGCGAATTTATAGTTTTAATCGATTTTATTTGTCACAATAAGCATAAAAAACAACATTGAAAGTGATTTTGGGGGGCAAAATTTTTGGTCAAAAATCATCCCAAAATCGAGAAAAATTTTGACATTGTGAAGATTCCATAGCTCCCATATATCAAACCCCATAACTTTGTCGAAAGTGAACCGATTTTCACGTTTGATGGCATTTTGATCATGATTTCTCCTATATATTAACTCCACATTCAAAGTATATTCATTTTCGAAAATACAATTTTTTGAATTTTTGGTCAAAAAAGCATGTACTTCTTGAATTTTGGAAAAAATATTTTTTCAAAATTTGAATTCGAATTTATAGTTTTAATCGATTTTATTTGTCATAATTAGCATAAACAACATTGAAAGTGATTTTGGGGGGTCAAATTTTTGGTCAAAAATCATGCCAAGATTGACAAAAATTTTGACATGTAAAGTTGTCAGATTCCATAGCTCCCTTATATCAAACCCCCCATAACTTTGTCAAAAGTGAACCGATTTTCACGTTTGATGGCATTTTGATCATGATTTGTCCTATATATTGATTCTACATTCAAAATATATTCATTTTCGAAAATAAAATTTTTTTGAATTTTTTGGTCAAAAAAGCATGTACTCCCCCTTGTGAATTTTGGAAAAAATATTTTTTCAAAATTTAGAATTGCGAATTTATAGTTTTAATCGATTTTATTTGTCATAATTAGCATAAAAAACAACATTGAAAGTGATTTTGGGGGGTCAAATTTTTGGTCAAAAATCATGCCAAGATTGACAAAAATTTTGACATGTAAAGTTGTCATATTCCATAGCTCCCTTATATCAAACCCCCATAACTTTGTCAAAAGTGAACCGATTTTCACGTTTGATGGCATTTTAATCATGATTTGTCCTATATATTGACTCCACATTCAAAATATATTCATTTTCGAAAATAAAATCTTATTGCATTTTTTGGTCAAAATCGATCGATTTTATTTGTACTATGATAAATGCGGGGGCGTGACTAGGAATTTTTTTTACCGATCTCTTAAGAAGCTGACCAGTTATCTACCTTCCAAATTTGGTGACTATAGGTTAAAACTGTTTGAGATATAGATATTCACGGTTTGTGGCGGGTGTCTCTAGCTCATAAACTGTGGGAGATATAGCCATTTCACATTTTTTAAGCCGCGGCGCTGGGGGGCGTTCTAGTGGACGTGGCCAGGATATCAAGGATGCAATCTTTGGGGAAGGTCACCAGCTATCTACATACCAAAAGCACCGAAAAAAGTTGCGTTCATCCGGACGGACAGCATGACGGACATTGCACAAACAAACTCGTGAACGAGTATAAAAATGTTGTTGTTCAATAAGTGATGTGTTTTGGACTTACAAAACCGTCGGTTACCTTTTCATGTTTGGGATGTAAAGAAAAGCCCGGCGGTGCGGATTTTAGTTAACTGCACGAACAATTTATAAGGTTGCTAAAGAACTATTCGTAAACGTTTACTGCAAACCATAAGTGAGGTACTACGAACAATAAAATCAAAAGAAAAAGAAGAGTTTTTATACAATAATAAGATATGAGTCTTCAAAATACGACCACTGGTTTATATGAAATTAAACATTACTTTTCATGATAAGAATATTTTAAAATATCGAAGAACACAACTCACAAATACTGCGTATATAGTAATTTAATTTAAAACGGTATTTTTCAGTAAGTGTATTAAAATAATTTTATAAATTTAAACTGTTTACATTTAGTGAAATTTATATTCAGTGAAATTAAAAAATTAAAAGATTGATGTATAGATGTTAATAGCAACAACTTTTTCTATGCTGAGTCGATAGTTGTACAGTTAAAAAAGCTGTTGACAATATACGCAGAAATTATTTAAGAAAATGTTGTCTGTAGTCTTGGAGCAATGTGTTAATTGTCTAGCAAGGCAATTTGGGCACCTCTATGCGATTCTCATAAGTTCAAGTGATGTTTGCAAACTTTCGGTGTTTTTAGTATGTGTGTGTTATATAAATGTCATATTCAAAACTTTTTCTTTATAGGTAAGTGGCTCTCCTTCACTCGTTTTGAATCTCTCTCTCTCTTTTCCTAATTAAAAAAGTAAAAAGAAAATTTTGAACTACTCTCGATGTTATAGTAACTGAAATGAACGAATTCACATAGGTGAATAGACAGACAGAAGTCTGATCAAGAATATTTGCATATAGTTTATAGTCTTAAGATTGTTAATATCTGTTGCCTAAATTTTCACAAATTTTCGCTTATTTTTTTAGCACACAAAATTAATATGTTAAACTAAATGTTAAAAACCTTTTATAGTGAAAAAACTATGTAAAAAAGTAATAATAAACTGATAAACTTTAGAAATTGCTAGCAAGTTTTACTAAGCTTGTATCCAAAAGAAATAAAGTATTTATGTACAAATAACATTTCAAAGCGAGCAACAATCAAAAGCAATTGCTAAAAAGGAAGGTAATTGAAAAGGATATCAAATTATTAAATTATATCTACGATATAATAATTATGTGAAACTTATTGTGGCAACGAATTCTTTTGTATCTTCGTTCCACAGACGGTTGCAAGACAGACATTTAACAATACACCTTCGGGGCAAACCGAAGGGCAACACAGAAATCCCTTCGACGGCAGACAACAACAGATGATGAGGTACAAAGAATTGCATTATCCCTATTAAATTTTGTGCGCTTCACAGAATAAATGCCTCTGGCGTATACGATTATGATTTCATAATGATTGACAGGGGCAGGCTCCTGATGAAATCGGGCACTGTTCAACAATGCTGCTGTAGGATAACCATTATGCTGATATGCTGGTTTTCCATTCTCAAAGGATCAACAGATTGCGTACTCACAGTGTGTTAGCCGCCTTCTGCCAATGCTTAGGTGTATCCCAAGGATCTCGATGCGACAGCAAGTGACAATGGCTGGAGAGTCCTGAAGGTGTAGCCAACTGTTGTCAAACTGACAAACTGTTGTTAAGCACGAGCCACGAAACGCACACGACAATTTGTTGGCTGACAAACGGCACAAAGCTAAAGAAGAGTCAAACTGAATCCTGTTGCCGTTGACAGCAGCAGCCCAGGCTGCAAAATTCTCTGGCTACATCTACAAATGCACCCCGTTGTGTGTGTGTGTGTGTGTGTTTGTGTTTGTGTGTGCCTATATAAAAGGCAGAGTATATAATCACTATGTTTTGGGGTGTAGTTGGCTGTAAGCTGGGTTAGGAGGGTGCCAGTGGGTGTTTGGTTGGTCGGGTGGTTAACTGTAAGCTGCGTCTTTTTGGGGCACAATTGTTGCATGCGCATTTTTCTCTCTTTGAATGTTAAACGGTATATTTAAGGAAACTGTTATTTTGTGGATTATTAGATGATTGGGCACGAGTACTTCGAGCACTTGAAATCCCAATCAGCGCTGATGATGACTCATCCAAAAGAGACCACTTGACAGACCGCTAACTGAAACACCCCCCCCCCCCCTCCGCTTCCCCACTAGACTCCTTTGAACTGGCGCTGGACTGCCCCAGGACAATGATGTTTCATGTACAACAACAAGAACAACAACAACAACGCACACAAAGGATGTTCATTTCAAAGTGTCAGTGGTTGCGGCCAGGACCCAATAGTGTGCGCGAAAGAGACGCCACTACGGAATAGAATTCATTGTGTGTGTGTGTGTGTGTGTGTGTGTGTGTGTGTGCACAACCAATATGCGCAGGTCCAGAGCCTGTGTTCGTACATACAAATAAACGAGGAAGAAAAAAAACAGCACAAAAACAAGTCCAAAGAAGAGTAGTATTTTACAATTCGAACTGTTCCATGTACAAAACACACACACACACATACACACGCACAACGGGTGAGGGTTGCATTTGCCCCCCCCCACTACAATTATGCTTTACTGTGTTTTTTTCTGGAACCACCCTCTATTAAGCCACCTTTGAGGCCAGCGCTTTTTAACAAATCTCAAACAAACATGAAAATTTATTTCCAATAAGTTTTTTTCAAAACCAAGGCATGGGCTCAGGGGGGAGAGAGAAAGAGAAGGAACTTCTGTTGGCAGTCGGTGCCGTTTGTTTCTAATGAGGTTAAAGGCAAATTGCCGCCGACCACCATTGCTCTGAATGTTGAATGTTGAGTCTGATGCGAGTCTAGACTGCAAAAACTAAAGCGGGGGAATAGCACAACTCGTACATGCAGCACCGCCAATTGACCTTCGTCTGATGCTTGTTTTACCAAAGTCATTTGCGTAAAACTTTACTTTCACTCAATTAAAAACAAGTGCAGCTTTTTATATATTTTTACATAAAAACACATGCAAATATCGTACAAATGAAAAATGGAAACTAATTTAAATACCATTTTATATATATTTCCTTTTCTCGTTTTATTAAGTGCACATTTTTTGGTTAGTCAGTTCATCATAGAAACTAACTGCCAAAAAACAATTATTTAATTTGAAAAACTTATGATTATAATAACAAAACAGTTCACATCCAAGCTTCATTATTCGCCCAGCATATTCTACAATTTTGTATCCAATCCCTGCAAAAACATAACCCCTTAAAATAGAGAAATTGTGTAAATGTGTTGTTTTGCACCTAAGGATCATTTGATCATTAACTTTAGCAAAAACCCCAGTAAATAGTGATTATTTATTATACGATTCCCATGTAAACTTTTATTCGGAAGTTCAAAAATCAAATTAAAAATCATAAAAATATTTTGATACAAACATGTCTCTAATTGCTATATAAGAGTATCACATCGGCAGGCCGACTAGTTGCAATTGTGTTTTGAAAATGCTTATAAACAGATAAACTCCCTCTAAACTTTATACATAATTTATTTACTCGTTCCCGAAGGTAAAAGACTTTATTTGTTTTGTGCAATGTTCGTCTTGAGCTCCGTATGAATCGAATTTTTGGCAGCTATTGAAGCTAGAAACTTGAAATTTTGGATATGTACTCCTGAGTACCCGCGTCAGAAAAAGTGTTAAGGATTTTGGGGCGTGCCCACTGGGGGCATTGCAAACCGATAACACCTAAATTCGCAAATCGATAAAGTCCATAATTTGAAAGCTAGAATCATCAAACTTCTTTATAAGATATTTGATCTTCCCAAAAGATTGCTACCTTGGTATACCAGTCACGTCGACCAGATCGTCACACAACACAATAACAATAAAAGTCAAGACCGTCAAGGAATATAACGCAACGTTCTTACTTGTTTAGTTTATCTAAGAATGTAAGATATGCACTTAATTATATAAAGTTTAATATCGTAATTCGAACACCCGCTAATTCAAACATCCCGGAAATTCGGACAATAAAATATTTTTATTATAACCCGGGCACCGTGAATTTTTTTGACATCTAAATTCTAAACACCTTAATCTCTATATGTAATAAAAGGAGGAATGCAGAGAATTGGCAAAGACATGCCTTCCAATTACAAAAAGTAATATATTTTATAATACTTTTCCAAGGAATTGGTAAATATTTCTGTAAAATGATGTGAATGATCTTGCTTGGCCGCCAAAAATTCCTCATAACAAAAGATCGAATTCTCAATGAGTTTGGTCGCAACTGCACTGTTGAGAAGATCAGTCGAAGATTTCGCTATTATTGTATAATATTATTATATAACCAAATGCAATATGTTTTATCCCTTAAAAATAATTTAACTGCGCCCATTACTAGTAAATGCACTTAAACGTTATGGTTAGTTTTTTAATTAAGTTTAGTATAACTATGTCAGTGTCAAGGTTGCAATATTTTAATTTATATAAATTGTTAAAAAATACAGAGTCAGTTTGGCTAGTTTTCCTGTTCCTAGACCTTCTTTGTTTTATGGATATACATTTTTTGTAGTAAACTTATTCAATTGAAATAAACACTTACATGTGTAATTTGCATTAAGTTTGCGTGGATACAGAGGAGATCTTGGGATTCTAAAAACTGTAGTTTCTAAAAGCAAAATCAAAATACAACGAATGTTATTAGATATGGTTATAATTGTAATGTATGTTCAATATAAAAAAATCTTATAAATTACGGTTATATGAACCTTATTCGTAAACTATCTTAAGTAAGGAGGATACACAAATTTAAATATAGATATGTCGGTTGACTAATAATATGTAAATTTATATTTGAGTAGTTTCTTAATAAGTTAATGTTAACATTCTTTATTTATGCAATGGCATACAGAACAGCATTATTTGCAACTCTGAAAAAGGGCTTAAATATATACCAATGTATTACAATTGAAGAAACTAATAAAAATTTCCCTAAGTGCGTTTTTTCTTCACTGCACACAAATTGAATAACCCTTGAAAATGTGGTTTGATTCGAGACAGCATTTTCCGAAGGGTGAAATTACAAATATTTTTCGCACGAGTTCATGTGGGTAACGCGCAAATGAAATCATTGAAAATATTTTATTGAATTTTTGGAGAGCCGAAATGTGTTGAAATTGAACTTGAAATGCTAACAATAAAAATATTATGTAGTAAGAGTATGACATTGTATTACTATAATCGAACACACACAAAAACGGATTTTTTCATAAATTCATAAAAGTGCTTAACTTCGTAAAAATATAGTTCCTATAGCTGATGTTTTGACAGAATAAACGAGAAATATCTTCGTAGAGAATTGAAGAATGAATTATGCATATATTTTGTTTCTAGTCTCCTTAAATAAAGAGTAACTAAGCATTGCGATATATTCATTTATTATGATTGTGAATTTATTTTTCAAGCTATTCTGATTATCTTCATCAATGTTAGTAACCGAATTTAACATCATTATTTCTATTCGTCCAGCTGCTCTATGCAAACTAGTCTATTAATTAATAAGAAACTAACTCTACACTATAATACATCTGTCATATGCGCTATCGGTCACAATCTGAATAAGTATGAAAACTGTGTTGTGCAAATCAATATAATAATTTCATTTATATTGCAATTTTTTTTATATTTGGCACACCAAAAATTCATTTACTATATTCCTCTAAAAAAAAGAATATAAAGGCCAAGGTAGTCTTCACTGACAGAGTTCCGCAAAAAAAAATTAATAAAAAAATGAAAGAAAAAAAAGATGAAGTTTCTTTTACCATAACTATGTTCTAATACATTAAAAGCGCATACAACGGAAATCCCTTTTGTACAAAAGTCTGCTATAGCCGCCGCAGTTTATTTTTTTACTAAAAAGTAAAACCTGCTGATGAAGGCTTTTTTAGCATGTAGATATATATACATGCGGGCATTTGTATTTTTGTAAAAATTTGATGAAATAATTAATACTGGTATAGTCAAGGCCACAGCATTTCCCCTATAATGATTGTTCTCAACAGAAGAATATTTAATTTATATAAAAAGGCTTTTAAGAAGCCATTCCAGTATAAATTGTATAAGAAAGCTAGTTGACTCAAAGTCAATGTTGATTTTTCCGAACAACAAAAAGCAGCAAGGTAAAAAACACCAAAAAGTGAACTAAACAAAAAGATGCAAGTATAATTATAAAATGTTATTTCGAATGTTGGATACGCACCTTTAGATTGTATTTTCCACCAAAGTTTTCATTTAATGCGGTTGATAGTGTGTGGTCCTCGTGTGTGGCAAATGCATGAATGGTGGTGACGAGGTGGTGGGCTTGGACGGGTGTGATATTATTGTTGCTTTTGCTCTTGCTGTGGCTGTAGCTGTTGCTGTGGCTGGACGTGATTTCGATAGCAAATGCGACGAGGAAGATTTCATTTTGATTTAAATGCTCAACGAAGAATTTATTAACTATAATCAATAATGGGAATTGCACAAGTAATGTGTGGGCGGCTAAGAATGTTCAACAATGTGCCAATAAACGTAAACAACGAAAAGAATGTAACAATGTAGAGAGAGCAAGAGAAAGAGGCACGACAACGGCAATGATGAAGGCAAAGGCTACAAATAGCCAAATTAAATGCTAAACAAGGCTAATAACGATGAGCTGATCCAGTTGCAGTCGCCGGCTCTGTGTGTGTGTTTTCAGCAGCAGCAAGGACGCGAACGCGGACGCGTTCTTTGTTGATATTTGTTAGGTGGTAGTTACGATTGTCTTGGAGTGCATTGCATTTGCAACGAATTCAAGATACGACAGAAGGCTCTGTTGCCGTATCGACGTTTATGTGCCGGACGTATATATTCACTAAATAATCACTTTGATGTTGTTGGTGGCAGGAGTAGGAGGTAACTCCTCTGGCAGCACTCGGCCAGAGAGAACGTAGTGAAAATCGTAATTTAAAGCATTTTCATTTCAGCTGCACACACAAAATTAACAAAAAACAAAGTTTGTAATAACTAATGCATTGCTTGGCACTTAACACTTGCTTAATGCGTTGCTGTTTTTAGCAGCTGCTTTGAATAATTTTTATTTATTTGTGTGTTCTTTTTTTTGTGTATTTGTATTTATGTTGCCTCGGTCCTGCTGCGGCCGTTTGCTTTCAATGGACGTTTAGTTGTTTTCGGTAGTTTCAGATTTGTAAATGTTTTAAGCGCGTGCACATCAACATCATCGGTTCACCGTTATTAACAACAAATGTACGCAACTGGCAAAACAAAATATATATTTATTATTGAGGCAACTTTTGTTTGTTAGCCACTTTGAGGTTAGAACAGCAGAGTTGTGTTGCGTCTGGGTATGTTATTTTGTATCGATATATCGACACATAGCATATATTTCGATTATGAAGTGTGCTTGCGATAATTGCTTGCGCACCCTACCTTACTCAATGCATCAGCAGTTAAATTTTACGATGCTTTCCATATTTTGCAACACTTAGTGCTGGTAGTCAATGTTGAAAAGTATACTTTAAAACACCATATCATATCATCGACATACCGACGTATATATAAAGAATATAGAAAAAGGACTTTTGGTTTTTAAGCATTCCTTACAGCAAATGGCACCATAGTGGTTTACCCGGTAAGTATCTATTACTCGATGCCAATGACACTGAATAACAGCAAATGTTAATACTCTGTAATGTCGTCGCTAAATAACAGCTGTCATAGCCCACGCATTAACAAAGAAAATAAACAAAGGCAACCACAACAAAATATATATAAACACAATTTTATAAAGTAAAACTTCACCGACCAACTAAAAGCAACTAATAACCATTGAAAAGTAGTCACAATGTCTGCTCACGAAATAAAATTGGAGGTATGTGTGGACTCGATAAAATCGGCATTCGCAGCCGAAGACGGCGGCGCCTCTCGCATCGAGCTGTGTGCCGCACTGCAGGAAGGTGGCTTGACGCCGACGACAGGAACGCTCAAAACTTTGAAGGAGCTACCATTCACATTGCCCGTACATTGCATGCTGCGTCCACGACGTGGCACCGATTTTGTCTATAGCGAGGAGGAGCTCCTGGCAACACTGACGGATATGGATTTTCTACGCACCCATGGAGCCGATGGTTTTGTTTTTGGCGCCTTAACGCCAGACCGTACGATTGACGTCGACAAGTGCCGACGTGTGATGGAGCGTTCATACGGTCTGCCCGTTACCTTTCATCGTGCCTTCGATCTCACCGACCAGAAGTACATGCACGAGAATGTCCAACTGCTAAAGGAGCTGGGCTTTAAGCGCATCCTGAGCAGCGGCTTCCGCCCGTCAGCTGCCGAGGGAGTGGACACTTTGGCTCAGTTAATAGCGAAACATCATCGCGACATTATTATAATGCCAGGCGCCGGCATTAAGGTATCCAATCTGGAAGAGATCCTAACGTTCAGCCGTTGCCTGGAGTTTCATGCGTCTGCTCTGGACACGGCCAGCGAGGACTACAGTGCACCCACGACCACGCGCATGGAGTGCGACGTCACAATGGGAAAACAAGACATTGATCCGTACTATGGTACAAATGTTAACGTTGTTCGTAAAATGGTTGCTATAGCTAATGCTATGAGCTGCAGATAAAGAAGTTAAGGTTTAAATCAATTACTTTATGCTATGCATATTTTTTTATAATGTATGTACATATAAACATGTCCAATAGTGTTTAAATTATCTTAAGTTACCTTACCATTAAATGTGACCTTTTCCTCTCTAAGATAATGATTTATAAAGAAAACATTTTTATTTCGTTCGATCAGTTTGCCGTTTGAAAATTTTAAATATTCGAACAGTTTTGGCACAAAATAAATTTAGAACTTCGCTCATCTGTCAAATTAGATCCGTGTAAAGCACACAATCTGGCGAAATGGGGATATATGTAGATTTTTCCAATCTCAAGAACTTCGACCAGCAACTGGAGTGCGTGGAATACGTTCTCCAAAGAGCTGACGAATACAACGACCGACTGGCCGTCCAAATCGACGAACTGAAGCAGCTTGTGCAAAATAATCGGAACGCACTCGATAAACTCCAAGCTAATGAGCGGAACATACGAAAACTGCTCGAGGGCGCGGATGAAGGTGATATTTATTCCCAACTGTTGGAAAATGTTGAGCGCATTAAAAAAAAGGTAAAAGAATTAAAAGCGAGAAAGGGCACCTGTGGGGCGCCGAAGATTTAATACCCTTGCGGACATATATACATCTGTAGTTAACTGCGTTTGAACACAAAATTGTTTTTGACTGGTTGTTTCTATTTATAGTAGATCGATCAATTATATCTTTAGGAATAGAAAACTCTTTCGCAAAAACATATTTTTTGACTGGCCAATTCGAAAATAATATATATAAACAAAATATATATTATCAACATCTTCTGTAACAAATATCTACTCGTCAACAGCTTTTTGTCACTGTATCCTTGTTTGACGGACTTGAAACTGAGCAGAGGAACAATGACACTGACCCCGGCTTAGAGGCAAGCCTGTCTCAGGAATATGTTCCAAATGGCAAGAACTCTATGTTGCTCCTGCGAGAGGATAAGATGGCCGCGAAGCGTGCAGCAAATAACCTGCAAAAGTTGTCCGGCATGGGGTCCAGTAAATCTGAATGGAACTCGACCCCCTGCAGTACCCCGTTGCAGAATATTTCTTCACACAGCCCGCTGGCAGGACTTCGCAAAGCGACTGAATTGTTGTCGAAATCAGTCAATGCAGTTCAGACGTCCTCTCGCGAGCTCCAATATGAAAAGCACCTAATAAAAAGAAGTATTATTTGGTTAAACCAAAGTATCAATTAACTGATATTTTAAATTCTACGTTTTCCCCGCAGTTCAAGAAATATTAGCAAAAGCCGAACAGCTTAATATCAAATCGGAAACACTTATAAATATCAAAATCCTCATCAAAATGGTTCTGAAAGCCTTGATAAGGCGTAGGCAACTGCATGAGATGTGCTGTGAAAGGAAATTTCCCAAGTGCCAAGTGTCCCATATTTCAATTACCCAAGTTCACAAAAAACTGCTCGTAAAAAATTTTAGGTACAACACCTACATTTAACTAAATTTCATAATTTATTTTATATACCTGTAAAATAAACAAAAAGAAAAAACAAATAGCTTCTTGACGCATTTTCAATAATAATTAATTAAATAACACTTTAAAAAATCTGCTGATTTACATTTGGTAAAACTGTAATATTCATTAATTACTAACACTTGAATATTTGAATACTGGGAGTCGCACCTGCTGCTCCTGTTAAAGCACACCAAATTGGTAACACTATCATATTCACGTGTTACCAACACTGTAATATTTAAAATTGGAAAATTGCGCAGACGCAGATATAAAAAAAATTGATTAATTTCATAGGGACACACATGTGAAGAAGTCGCCAGTTAAGAGCAAGAGCGAACACGTTGACAACTTTGTTATATATTTCAATTATAAATAAAGATTTGATTTACAAAACAATAAATGTTGTCCTAGTGCATAGCTTACGACTGCTCATGTCAACCGAATCGAGCTTATATCCACGGAACATATGGTGACATACGGCTGCAGCATGGATACGGAGGATGGACACAGCAATGCCAGCATTGGTGTTAATGTCAACCAGTACGACTTCATGTTTGGCAAACATATGGAGACCTTTAACGTTGAGGTAGGGAAAAGTACCCTTTATGTGGAGCAGTATTTACTAGCTTCTCCCTTACAGACCTCGGCGGTTCATCGCAAGCTGCAGAGCAAGATTGAAGCCTTGCGAATTTTACGCCAGGAACTCGAACAGTTTCGCGTAGAGCGCGATCAGTACAAACTGATGGCCGAGACCCTCCAGTTACGCTACTCGGCCATGAGACGGAACAGCGAACTGCTGGCCGGAAATAGCAATGTCTGCGGCGCGTTGAGCCAGAATTCCAGTCTGGCGGCGATGCTGCACGAGACGCGCGAGCTGAATATGAAGCTCAACACGGAGGTGGAGGCGCTAAAACAGCGCCTGGGCGAGCTGCAGGGCGACATGGAGCTGCTGCGAGAGCGCGAGGCCAACAGCAAGACTCGGCTGCAAGCGCTGCTCACCGAAAATGCGGCGCACAACAAGGAGGAACTGCAATGGAAGCGCGAACGGGCCAATTTCATTTGCCATCTGGAGAATCTGAAGAAGAAGAACGCACAGCTGGCCTTCGACTTAAAGGCGATTATTGATGAAAAAGAGGAATTGATGACGGAGCGCGATGCTTACAAGTGTAAAGCGCACAGGCTCAATCACGAGTTGTTGGTCGCCCTAAAGGCCAACAAAATGCATCCAAAGGTGGGTGTGCTTAAAGTGTAAAGTATTAAATACATGTATGTGTTATTTTTCAGCTGCTGGACATTGATGCAGTGCTGCTGGAGAACAAGTACCTGCATGAGCGCGTCAAGATTCAGGAGGGCGAGCTGGAACTCACCAGGCAGTCTGCCAGCAAGTATAAGGTACATATGGACCAAAAGAGTATGTTAAAAATGTGAGGATGGATACAATAGAACATTCTTTACACTTTTAAGTATATATATTTAATTGAAAAGTAGTAACAAATGAAATGATGAAGCCATGTCTGTCTGTCTGTCTTTTGGTAAACACCTTGCTGAACAGTTATGTTAAATGTAAAAATAGGTTGAAAATTAAGATTCTGTATGTACAACTATTTTTTTTCTTAGCATTTTTAGCATTTTTTTATTTATTGTTATCTTTCAAAATACATATGCCATAATTATTCTACTAAATATATTCCACCCAGACAATGCTAGAAGCTAAGCGCAAAAAGGGCATTGTCAAGCTGGGCAGCACAAACGATGAAAGCATACTAAGTCCCAGACAAGGTGGGTTCCTCATCGTTTATATTATATATGGATATATTTTTAGTATTTATTTTTAATATTTAGTTAAAACCATACTGGAGAGCGGCATTGATATGCCTGGTAAGACGGATAGCATACACGATCTAAAATCGTTGTGCTTAGCGCTGCTCGACAACCTGAACGACAAGAACTTGGCGCTGACGCATCAAAAGAGAACAAACAAGTAGGTGTCGAAATACTTTATGCTTCTTCTAACTAAACTCCCGCCGTACACAGAATTCTGGCGGGCAAAATGTCCGAGCTTGAGCAACGTTGGCAGCAGCTCTTGAGCGGCGACTCAGAGAATACCGCACTGGATGAGGAAGACGCAGAGGATCTGGGCTATGCGCCATCGCAGCTGCTGCTCAATGGCTACTGTGCCGCCATGGTCGACGATGTGGGCCATGGCGCAGAAGGAGAAGGAGAAACAGCAACAGCAGCCGCGTTGCCAGCTAACCCAGTTGCAGTACAGGAAGCAAACACTTTATCATCCGAGCCATATGAACTGGGGACCAGTGCCAATGAGTGCATGGGCGTTTTGCAGTCGGATGACGGTATGTCCTCGCTGTCATCAGAGTCGGCCGACTCTTCTGTGTATGGGATTGATGTGCGACTGAATGATCTGGCCATCAATGCCTACAAATCTTCCTCAGCAACGACAGATTCGGGTAATTGCGGTTTTGGCTGCAGTGAAACACCACGCGTATCCACCGCGGTGGCCAGGGAACGCATGGAGGACCTCAAAGATTTGCCGCCACATTTGGCGGCGTTGGTGCAGAAGGCGCTGCACGATTTGGATATGCGCGACTATGAGGCCATGGTGACAATACGCGCCGAAAATGCTGTAACAATGAATTAGCTCTAAAGTAGTTAAATATTTATATGAAATGCTAATGTTCCATGCATTCCTATTCCCAGATAGCGTACCATGCATATGCCGTTATATACAATACGAACTATTAACAATATATATTTATTAATTGTTTACAAAGTACAATAAAAAAAACGTAAGAAAAATAATTAACTTTAATATTGAAACTAAAATACTGTTAATTTCTGTGTAAATTAACAGCACTGCTAACCGCACTTTGTGCGTTGCCCAACACTGCACGGCTTCCATAGTATACATTTTCTGATAAGAGATTTGTAGCTCTTGCAATTGGAAACAAATGTTTTTTTGTTTTTATTGAATTAAAAATGCCTTAAAACTGGAAAAAGGTCGCGCAGACCAAGTGAATTCAAGTGCCATTATCTATGGAAATGGAGCGTCAATCAAAACTAAGTCAAAACCGCGAATTAACGCAGCAAAAACAAAGCCAGCAGTAGCAAAGGCCTGAGCCAATCAGCGACCCCACAAAGCCAATCAGACAGACAGCCAGGCCAGACAGGAGGAATTCAAGATGTCTAACGATGTGCAAATCGCACGCGTTGCCAAAATTGGCGCGGATGTGGCACGACGACAGGGCAAGCAGCAGCAAAGGGATATTAAGGGCATATCAAAGGGTGTCATTGGCGATGACATTGAATTCGTCTTTGGCAGCATTTCACCGCGCGGCGGCGGCCCCACCGCCAGTCTGGGTCAGCACAAGCATGTCGTGGGCTCCCATGAGCTGGACTCACCGGAGCACACGCAGCGTGACACAACCGAAAGCGACAACAATATCTCCAGCTGCTCGACCCTGGACATTGTCAACAAAGTAAGTGACCATTGCATACATACACAAACACGCACACATGTACACTCGTGGACATATAGGTATACAAGCATAACTTACTTCTCAAATACTTATATTTAATTCTATTAAAAAAAAAGTACTAAATCGAATCGGCTGTTGATCCCGATTCAGAATATAAATATATACTTTTTAGATTCCGAGATACCTCTTTCTGACTATTATATATACTATATCCTTGATTGTCCATTAAAACAAATTTGCATTTGATTTGCGACAAACGAAAAGCTATGTGTAAGAAAGCAAGGTGTTCCTATCATATTGACCACGAGTGTGCGTACGCACTGCGCAGTCGCATCGCTAAAGACAGGGTCAAGCTGCAGCGGCGTGCAAGACGGAGTGCAGCAACAACGACGACGTAATCGCTGGAGAAAGTAGAAAAAAAAACTAAAGAATTATTTCGCTGGCCATGATATCGGAGCAACTGCTGCCGCGCAGTCTGAGTTGCCTTTGCTGCAGTGACACGCCCTTTAGCGGCGGCGGGGGCGGGGGCTTTCAGCATGGGGAAAAGCGACGTAGTTGGGAGTATACTCTAATGGCGCAGCCAATGGCACGGCGCCCCATCAATGTAAAAAATAAGCTGAGGTGAGCCTTAGCTGCCAATTTAATGCAAATCATTTCCGAATCTTGCAGGTGGAGCAGTTGTCCGTGCAGCAGCTGGAGAATCGGGTGCGCGAGTTGTCGCAGCGGCTGCAACAGGCCGAGCGCCAGCTGGTGGAGAGCAATGGGGAGCGGGACATGTGCCAGAAGCGTCTAGAGGTGGTCAGTCAGGCGCACGAATGCCGCATCACGGAGATGCACTGCGTCATCGCGGAGCTGAGCAAGAAGTTGCGCAATAAACAGGAGCATATCATTATGGAGGAGCAGGAACCCGAAGGAGACGGTAGTGGTAACCACAAAAAACTGGAAACAAATTAACGATTACTTTAAAGATAACTTCAACCCAATAGAGTTAAGCTATCAGGAAGGATCTATATACAACTCCGAGCTGAATCTGACCAATGCGGATGCCGAGGGCGAGTGCCAGACCAAACTGTTGGATGATATTGAAGGCGCCTGCTCCAGCGCCGAGAACATGCACACCAAGCCACAGGATAACATCAAGAAAGGCCAGCTGGAGGCGCTGCAGGAGGAGGTGCTGCACCTGCGCGCTCAGATTGCCCTACTGCAGGCCGAAATGGCCACCAAAGACAAGGACTCGGCTGTCGTAGAGGATCAGCCGAATGTAATATACTTTGCCTGCGACCTGGAGGCCAACGAAAATGGCAACAACTGTGCCCAAAATGATCAGCGTCTCAACGATTTGAATGGTAAGCGGGAGAGCAAGCCATTTCTATAAGCTTAGCTAATGGCTTGTATCGTTTACAGCCTGCGTATCTGTAACAAGTCCGCAGAAGTGCGTCAAAAAGGCGGAGCGGGTGAAACTGCGCTGCGCCAGTAAGAATGAGCCACAAGAGGTGACGCCGGACAACGACAGCCACACGGAGCTGAGCAATGAGGTAAGCCAACGGCGGTGGCACATCTAATCTTTATATTTATCTTCCGGTTGCACCTTCCAGGACATCAATCTAGTTGAGCATTTGGTGTGCAAACAAAACTCGCTAATGGACAGCTTTCTAGCACCAGTACAGCTCGAGGTGGAGCGGCTGCAGCGCAAACTGGAGCAGCTGAAGATACGTTACACATTGCTCTCACTCACGCTGGACGAGTCCAAGGAGCACACCGAGCATCTGTATCTGCTCTGCGGCAAGTACGAGTCGAACGCGGTGGCGCTGCAGCTGGCGCTTAACTGCAGCGATCGCGCCATTGAGGCATACGATGTGATGCTGGCGCTGCTGGAGAGCAGGTGAGCAGGCTTTAATTATCTTTTTTATAAATTAATTGACGAACTAATTCACAGATTGGCCCTGCTCAGCGACAAGTCTGCCGCGGCCGAGGAGAGTCGCCGTGCTGTGGAAACGGTAGCGCATCATCTTCTGTCACGTCTCGAAAGCGAAAAAAATCTGTGCGAAAATAGCTTGGGTCCGTGGCAGCATAATATCAATCTCGGTGTCGAGGATGCGCCCAAGAGCACACGACAATGGTGCATCGACGATGACAACCGTCTGCGCTATCATGTTTCCAAGCTAAAGGGTCGCCGCTCCATAGTGCAGCACACCATAGTCAACCTGGAGTCCCCTTTCAGCGATGTGTTCGAGAAGAAGCGCCTGGCTTTGGAGAAAGAGCAGGAGAACATGCGCGAGCACGACAAGGAGAAGAAATCGCCCATTGACCTGGAGACGGCAGTCATAATGCAGGAGCTGCTCGAGTTGCGCGAACAGAATCAACAGCTCAAGTCCAAAAAGGACGAGGCTGAGCGAGAGCAACAGTATGCAAACGAGCGTGTGAGTATCCTGCACGAGGCGCTCAAGCAGCTGCAGGCGAACAATCGTGTGTCCTACTCGGAGGCCGAACAGGCGGCGCTCACCGAGCAGCAGTTGGTGGAGGCGCTCGGCCGGGAAACGGAGCTAAAGAGTCGTATTCAAACTCTGCTAAGTCTCAATGCCACACAAAAGGCAACCGACGAGAAGTGCGCGCAAATGCAACTAAATTTGCGGGAGTTGCAGAGGTCTAACGAGTAAGCTAGAGTAGGAGAAATATTCCATACATATACATAGGTAAAACTAACCACTCTTTCTTGCAGTAATCTAAGCCAGCTGCTGGAGCAGAGCAAGCGAAAGTATCAGTTGCGCTTGAAGAAGTTGGAGCAGAAAGTGGCTGACATGCGGCTGGAGCAGGAGCAACAGCAACGCGTTAAATTGCGCCATAATGAACATGTTCCTGAGACGACGCTGTAGATTTAAGGAATTCATTCTATCTGTGCTGGAGCGGATGAAGCGTACACACGCCTATCACATATCCTGCTAAACGCTATGGTTCCTTTATTCTGCTCTTTTGTAAACCTGCTGTTGCTGCTGCCGCTCCCACCGCAATGTCCGCTCCAGGGCGCAGCCATAAATAGTATCACGAATGTGCCATACACGACCACTAACTGACAGCCGGTGGCGTTGCCCCCAGCGAAATGAAGCTGTATTAACTGCAATTACAATATACATACGTATACATATAGACGATTATTTTGATCTAGACTAGGTGGAACTAGCTACACACAACGCGTACACACGAATCCTATATTTATACAATGTATTCGCATTTTGCTTGTTATATGACTCAATATATATATATATGTACAAATTAAAATAAAACTACTGCGACTCTTCTTCGGGATTATCCCCATTACTGACAGCGGCCTCATCATCACAAGCATCATTAACAGCTTCATCAGCATCGTTGCTATCAGTACCATTGCTTTCGTCTCTGGTTGCATGGCCGTTTGTATGCTCCGCCTTTGGCAGCTGCTCCTCAGCAGGTAGCGTTAGCTGCTCGAGTTGCTCGCGTGCCGCTTGGATTACCTTTTCTAGCTCAACGCATTCGGTTTCAATTTCATAGTTTTTGGACACAAGCAACACCCAATGTGCCTCTAACGCACGCAGCTTCTCGCCGGCCTGTGTCTGGGCCTGTTTGCGTTGCCAGTTAACATCCTGCATATCCTTTTTCAGCTGCTGCAATTGCAACTGCGCTTTAGCCTGCATCGCTGTGAAGACTTCCAGGTAGGATTTCCAAGCTTCGGTACCGTAATCCAGCATTAGTTCAAGATTTAACGAGCGCACCCACTGATGCTCCAGCTGTGCCATTGAGTTCTCAATGGACTCCTGCCAGGCAGACACTTCGGATAACTTGCCCGACGGTGGCGGTGGCAGCTCGTAGCGTTTCATGGAGAGCGTTTCCATGGGCAAACGATTCTGTATGCGCTCGAATTCATTGACCATCAGAGGGGTCTCGAACGGTGTGCTCGCTGGCATAGGCAGGTGATCCAGATAGTTCTTGGTGGGTCGATAGCGACGGCATTCCTCTTCGACCATAGCCAGAGCCTAGCGGGGAAAATATTTATTTAATCTCCCAGAAACATAAATAAAACACCACTCGAAATACCGATTCTCGAACGCCCACATCATCATAGCCATGATCTATATAAGGTAATGCATCAACAATAACTTCATCGGCCATTTCTTTTAAAAATTGGTTTTTTTCGGCACAAATGGAGTAAAAACTGTTTATAATTTTTGTTCAGTGCTGCAAAATGACCTCTATACATTCGATAAGTATTCACAAGATTTTAAGCACTGCTGGTTTTGACAGTACCAAAGCCATGTTGCTAGAAATGCAACCGTGTTGTCTAAAAACCGATTGGCAGCTCTTTTAGGCCATTTCCGGCAGCTCTCTTTCTTTCTTCGTTCTTCTTATTAAATAGAGGACGGCATCTGCGTTTGCAGAAAAATTAAAACCATTTATTGGGATTAAAAATCAGCAAAAATGGTGAGAAAGTGTGTTTAAGTGATGCCCACACCGCTGCACACTGCAATAACTTCTGTTTAACAAACATTAAACGCGCTTAACATGAAAAATATTCCGTAAAACTGCGTCCTAACCTCCACGTGTTTGCAGTGTGCGGCGACCGCGCGACGTTGACATCGGTTTACGAGTGTTTTTGTGATTCACAATTTCACATACAATTATTTTTGCCCATTTCGCTTGCAGAGCTTAGGCAACGCCAGGCCATTGGTCTCCGTGTATACGGAAAAGAATGAGGCAGTCAAGGAGAAGAACATCTGTCTACCCGCGGTGTTCAAGGCGCCCATCCGTCCGGATGTAGTCAACGATGTGCACCAGCTGATGCGCCGCAACAATCGTCAGCCCTATGCCGTTAGCGAGTTGGCAGGTAAGTGCATCGAACACACGAATTGTTTGTAAACAATGCAAACTAGTTTTGTTTATTTATTTTTATTTTTTTCATAACACAATCAGGTCACCAGACATCCGCCGAATCCTGGGGTACTGGCCGTGCCGTTGCACGTATTCCCCGTGTGCGTGGTGGCGGTACCCACCGCTCCGGCCAGGGTGCCTTTGGCAACATGTGCCGTGGTGGTCGTATGTTCGCACCAACCAAGACCTTCCGCCGCTGGCACCGCAAGGTGAATGTTAACCAGCGTCGCTATGCTTTGGTTTCGGCCATTGCCGCTTCCGGTGTGCCCGCTTTGGTGCAGTCTAAGGGACACGTTATCGATGGCGTCTCCGAGTTCCCCTTGGTTGTCTCCGATGAGGTCCAGAAGCTGCAGAAGACCAAGCAGGCTGTTGTCTTCTTGCGCCGCTTGAAGATCTGGGCAGACATCCAGAAGGTATGTGCGATAAAGGGAACTAATGAAGCTAATCGGCAGCAATGCGTTTGTGTGCGAAATGCGCGTTTTGTATTTCGTTATACACGTTCCCTGGAGCTGTGTTCACAATGCGTTGCTAGATTAAAATGCCCTCCTAGGCGTTACGATTGTAGCCTGATCCAAAGCTTCAGCCGTTTGCAGTGGAGGGCGACAGCCACATCTTCTCGTACTTATTGATTGAGACTTAATGCCAAATTTAAATTGCAGGTGTACAAGTCGCAGCGCTTCCGTGCTGGCCGTGGTACCATGCGCGACCGTCGCCGTATTGCTCGTCGTGGTCCACTTGTGGTCTACCACAAGGATGAGGGTCTGCGCAAGGCCTTCCGCAACATCCCCGGCATTGAGACCATCAGTGTGGATAAGCTGAATTTGCTGAAGTTGGCCCCAGGCGGTCATGTTGGTCGCTTTGTCATCTGGACAGAGTCTGCTTTCTCGCGCCTGAACGATCTGTTCGGCACCTGGAAGAAACCATCTACTCTGAAGAAGGGCTACAATTTGCCCCAGCCCAAGATGGCCAACACAGACTTGTCGCGCCTCTTGAAATCCGAGGAGATCCGCAAGGTGCTGCGTGATCCACGCAAGCATGTGTTCCGTCGTGTGCGCCGCCTCAATCCATTGGTCAATGTGCGTCAACTGATCAAGTTGAATCCCTATGCTGAGGTCCTCAAGCGTCGTGCCGCCCTGGCCGCCGAGAAGCGTACCGTAGCCAAGGTGCTGGCCAAGGCTAAGAAACAGAACGTCGAGCTAGCCAAATCGCACTTTGCTAATGTCGCTACAAAGGCTGCTGCCAATCGCGCCAAGCTGTTGGCCGCCCGCAAGAAGAAGGTTGCCGCCAAGAAGCCAGCGGCCAAGAAGTAAAACTGAGTTACTTTCCACATAATCGCAGACCATAAAACACACTCTTTTTATATAATAAATAACAAAAGTTGTATGAATTTTATTCATAATACAGTGCGAAAGTAATATCTTATTAAAACTATTTAGTCTTAGGCCACAGTTGTTGCTCTTTATTGCCGCCTCGTGTTGGGCCCCAACGCTACCGCTCTTTAAAGAGCAAACACCGCGGTTGAGGAAGTTGTTTATAAAAACATTTTGGGTTTATTCGATTAATCCAACGGAAGCCACAGAATAAAGTGGTCCGATCCAATTTTGATACATGCGCTGTTTGCCCTAGAACTACGTATCTATGCCAAGTTTCATGAAAAAAGTTTGCCTATTTTAAGCGTTAAAGTACTTTTTAAGAGGTAAATTTTTATATTCATTTGTGACGTCACAATGTAAAGAGTTCAAATTCTTTACATAACCTGTGGATCTCTCTCGCGTGCTCGCTCCCTTTTTCTTTAGCGCTGCTCGCGAGCTGATAACATTTGTTCGTTGCCTATCGATGCTATTATCTCTCTTTTGTCGCTCGTGAAATGCTGATGCTGATCTTCGGCATGCGCAACGTTTATTGTTGCTATATACGTTTTATATGAGTGTTCACATTTGTTGTCACACGTTAATTGGCATTTAATTAAACAGCAACGATTGCAAGCATGTTTATTCCGCAGTGCGCGCTCGAATCGAGCGGTTGTGTATCATTTGAGTGTTCAGTGCGCTGACTTATGCGAGCAGAAATCAAGAAAAAAGAGAAAAACAAATAACAAAGGAGCCGGCAAACAATGCCCAATACGAAGCGATAAGCACAAAGACAAGGACAAGAATTCGTATGTGCGGTTTCAGTGTCAAAATAGAATAAAAATTATTGTGCAATTAAAAACAAAAAACAAAAAAATACCATTCACGAAATTTAAATAAAAGTTAATAATAAACAATTATATTAAAACGTGTGTTATCATGCAAAAATCTAAACGCAAATAAGATTAAAACAAAATTGAAATAAATCAGAAACGCGCAGAATCCAAATCATACGATACTTTATTATTTATTATATTCACAACGTTGTCTCGCGAATTGCGGGTCGCGACATCGACGATGTCTGGTTATGTAGAGTAGAACGCAATATACGGCCACAGCATCAGGCAACAGCAGGAGGGGCGGAGGAGCGGCGAGCACCGCATCATACACACAATAGCCATCAGACGTCAACAGTCACAAAAGGCAGAGAGACCGACAGAGCGCAAGTGAAGGAGACGCTCTCCATGCTAAGATTGCGGCCAGGCGACAGGCAGACAAAGTTCACACCAGCGCCAGCTCTGGGTGCCGTTTTATAGCGCGGCCAACTCTTACAAAGGTTCCGCGAATTTAAAATTTTATTTGATTCTTTTTTTCTGTCATTTTGACACACGCACAGTTATGTTGACAAGCATTTTAAATGTCGCCCAATGCGTGGCGGAAATTTCGCTGCTCGGCGGCATCGAAATTGCATCAGTTGCACTGATTGTGTACTACGTTTTTACTAAAACTAGGTAAGTATCAGGGGGGGATTGCAGTGGGTATGGGAAGCCAGAGAAATCATGCGGTGATGACAGTGGTTCGCCGGCAAATACAGCAGCATCTGCTGTCAAGTTCAATTACTGACAGAGACAAAGCCAGCTGTACACACACTCACACCTGCTTACACGCATGCAGTACATACAGTGGTGGGTCGCAAATGTAAACGCTTCTGTTTCATTAATAATTTCAGTTTACAAAAAAAAAAACAAAAACAAAAAATCATAATTTATATTAAATATAAGTTATTTGAAATCGAGGAATGAATGCATTTCAAAAATTGTTTAATATATATAATTTATATTATATTATAAGCAACCGTCCAAGCTTACTATAGACATATAGCGGACATCTTACATTTAACAGTGATATAATTTTTGAAACAATCTACTTTTTGTAAATTATAAGTTTCGAACGGCCACTGTATAAAGCATTTAAATACTCTGCCAGCAGTTTGAATGACAGTGTATTGGTTTTATGTCTAATTGATCATTTTCGATTTACATTTGTTTGTTTTAAATAGAACTTCTAAAGCTTGATTTATATTTTTGTGCATGTCGCCTGACGCAAAAAGCACGCCATTTAGATTTTAGTGATTTATGTGATATGTGTGTATGTGCTTCTGAAAAAATTACCGTTAGATTAAAAAATAATCTCAAAGTTCAAGTTCAAAATATTTCAACTCACCTACTACTGCAATAGATAAAAGTTATTAATCAATAAACTCATAAAAACCTAAATTATGCTATTACAGTAGCCGAGTTTGAGTATTTATTTTATAGGATCAAAAATGTTCAATATTAAAATTCCAAAACTGTAATTTAAAAGCAGTGATTTTTAAATTAGGATTTCAGAAATAAAAGTTACAAAATCACCGTTTCACTGAAAAAGATTTATTTAAGAGTTTTAGCAAAGGATTGCTCACTTGTTTCAACACGGTGAACAGCGTATTTCCTAGTTGGGAACTTTCAGTTACCTATTTTGTATGAACTGTATTTATGTAAATTGGTGGTCAAAAGTGGCGTTATTTTTAGACGCGCACAAGTGATCAAAGTTGTTCATTCCTGAGTTATGTAGCACATGTTAAATGAGCTTTTTCGGATTCGTCCGCTGACAACAGGTGGTTTTTGCCTTGAGACACGCCCACTGGCAACGGGCGCCGCCCTTTGCACATTTAAGCTGCGACTTTGTTGTAATTCGCGCACATTCAAATTCAGTGTGTAGGAACGTGACTTTAGCGTGTGTCGAACGGCGCTTATCAAGCACGTGCAGTGGGCGAAGAGAAAGGGAGAGATAGTGAGAGAGGAAGAGAGTGTTTGTTCAAAGGATGCACAAAGGTCATTTGCATTGCCGCATTCCCAACTCTGACGCAAATTAAAATTTCTTTTCTTATTTTGCTTTTTGCATGCACTCGCACCTGTGTTCGCTCTCCCACCCACCCACTCTCTCCTCTATCTCTCGCGCTCTCTCGTTATCTGATAAGCAGCAGCAGCTCGTTCGATCGTTTGGCAACACTTATCGTAATTGAAAAGCCCAAATGCACATACACACTCATATATGTATATATACCTGTACTTTTATGCATACATACATACAACACAATAATTAACTGATTAGCTTTTTGCTATTGTTTATTCCTAGTGCTTACCTTTAATCGGGCATTAAAGTAATCTGCATTTACTGCGCCCACTCAGTACAAAGATCATTTCATAATTCGATTGGTTAATTGATGTTTTGCTTCATTTGAGACCAGATGAAAGTGTTAAATGCGATAATAGTTCTAGACAATACCCGCTTGAACAATAAACAAAATGAGACACATAATTGGACACACATCTCCTATTACAGTTGTAGTAAATAAATGTTTAAAGACGGCTTATTTTAAATTGTTGTAGTAAATTAAAACGTTTCGTTATTTAATATTTATTATTTTATTAAGCAAGGGCTTCGGTTTAATGAACTTAGTAATTTGGGCAACAAAATCACTACTAGTTAGTTTCGGCTATTTTAAAACAATACTTAAAAAAAGGTTTGTTTGTAATCTAATATTACGTACATTTCCACAAATCAATTAAACAGAGTATTAAATCAGTTTAAGTCTGGTGTAGCCGCAATACTTCTTTGCAATATAATAAATCCACTTTCCAGTAAACTTATAGTGTGAGATAATTTAACTAATCTAACGAAAATTTGATGTGATGATTAAAAGTTTCAAACAAATCAATCAATAATTATGCACACGAACACAAAAAAGGTTGGAAAATCAATTTAGTTTTCAGAAAATTATGGGAGCTTTTAAACAAAAAAGTCTCAAACATAAATAAGTGAAGCCATAATTTTTACCAATTAGTTTAAAAATAATTTTCTTTTTAATAACCAATATATTTTAAATATTTATCTAGCGTTGAAACTATAACTAAAATGTCACCAAACATGCAAATCGGTTCAATTTTTACAATGTTAAGCGTGTTCAAAATATGGGAGCTCTTAATCCGAGAGGCTTACTTGTCAATATATTGTCGATTTTGGCATGATTTTTTACAACAATTATCAGAATATGTTTGACAACCACAATCGATTTAAAATAATAATGTGGAGTTCTAAAATTTGAAAAAAAAAGTTTAAAAAAAAAAATTTCAAAAGAAATAAATGTTTAAAGACGGCTTATTTTAAATTGTTGAATCAATTTAATAAAACATACAAATCGCTTCAGGTTTGAGAAAGTTATGGGAGTTTGACGTGGGTACACACAATAATATTTTTTAAGTTTGTATATCTCTAGCTTCCATAGCGATGAATGGAAAAACCTAATATGCTCTTTTTAATTTATGCACTAGTATAGTTCAAAGTTTTAATCTCTGAAAGCACTAATTTCCGTGCGATTAATGATTAATACGCACATATGTATACATATAAATACTTATGAATATTATATATATAAATATAAATACACATATATGTGTATGTATTTTATGGCGGCTTAAACTAACAAAAAAACTTTCCACGACATAAGAAACAAAAACAAGGAACGTATTACTTAAAACACTTAGTTTTTTTTTTAAATATACCACATAACATGGAATGCAAATAATTTATTATGTATGTATGTGCTTTAAAATCTAATTTTCCTTGCGCGGCGCTTGGTTTTTAGAGTTTTTTTGGGCAATGGACTAGGTGATTTTGGCATCGAGGCGAGGAGTAATCGTTGAAACTCCATCCTGTGGTAGCTATCGTTCAGGTCAGCATCATTGTCAGTTAGTGTTGGGTCCGTGGCACTCACGGAGGGCGTGCAGGGGCCGCTAATTCCGTGCGAACTGATCGTGCTGTCCGTGGAACTAGCTTCATCGAATCGCTCGTAGTAGGCAATATAGTTGCGCAACTCGACGATGCGATTCTTCTCGACCTCGATTTCTTCGAGCAGCTGTGCTTCCAGCTTTTTGTAACCCTGTAGCTGGCGTTCCATTTTGGCCAGCTGCTCCTGCTGCGCATGGAAGTGTTGGTAGTAGCTTGTGCGCTGTCCCCACTGAAATTTGTTTATTTTGCTGTACATTATCAAATGGACGCTCGGATCCGACAAATAGTTGGCAACATTGACGGGCATTTTGCGTTTTATCGCGACGCCATAATAGGTCCGATTGCACACGGGGCATTTATTGTCGCTGGTTTTGGGTACGCAGCTGCCGCAGATTATGTGATGGCATCGAGTTAGTTTAAACCGTAAAGCGGACTTAGATTCACGCGTTCTGAAGCATTTATTGCAGTGCATGGGGAACATGCCAAATTTATTTTCGACACACTATTAACGAATTCCCGAATTCCTGTCTGGCAGCCTTGCGATGGTGCTGGAAAGTTGGAAAAAACGTCCTTGCAACCCTGTTATTTAAATGGACACGTCTGTATTATATTATGTATTAATTATGTAACAACTACGCTTTATTTTTTTGTCAACAACTAATAACTTATCAGGCAAGCGCAAATTCAACTTCTATGTAAGAAACAAATATTGTGAAACACGCCAAACTAAAATTTACCACAAAACTTAAGGACTTGTTTGACAATCTGGCAGCACTATTGTAGCTGCGAGATGAAGGTCGTCCTTGCCACCCCAAATGCTTATACATATGTTTGTATTTATGTGTATATAAATACAACAGTTCGCTTGGCACAAAGTTCAATTAGCTTTGTTTCGTGAACAACTAATAACTTATCAGGCAAGCCCACATACAAATATATATGGTAGGTTAGTGAACTTAATACACACGAATATACATATATTTATATGTGGCTGTACATAACTACAATGTGGACTACAGACTGTATGAGGCGTTTTAGTTTCAGTCGAAAAATGTATTGCGCGCTACTTATTCGATATCAATTAAAAGTTATTGTAGGAGGGTGGCCAATGCGCTAATATGTTAAAAAAGCGTAGCCCTTTTTAATGTTGTACTTAAATGCATATTTTCTTTCTTTTCAGAGCACCTGCAATTATCGCCCGTTTATTTCCCAATTTGAATCTAAGCTATCGGTCATCGCTAGGCAAGTTCAACAGCATTGGCAGTGATATATTGTTCACGCTGCGTGCATCAAATGTAAGTTTTTGCCACTTATCAAATAGCATGCACATTCATTAACCTTAGAACACGTAATGCTACTTTAACGCGCAGAATACAAACATTCATACATATGAATAGGTATTGGAATGCTGATAAGCTATTCATTCAATAAATCACACAGCGTACACATGCATACATTATAAAAAGCGCCAGTAATGCCTTTAGTTGTATAGAATGATCTGAATAAGTTAACACTACACAACTTAATGAACGAACAAACTACAGCCCCAAATTGTAGTTATTGTTCGGTCAATACGTTTAAAAAAAAATTATTAATTTATGATAGGAAAAAAAAATTGGTTCTTTCATTAAAAATAGGTACTGAACTTATGCTTTAAAATAAACAGCTATACACAACTCTAGTAACGGCATTTGTTATTTGCGAAGAGATGCCATATGTTTTGCTCTTGTTGTTCTTGTACCAATATCGATAGTATATATATATCGATTAACTAAAGAAAAGCTACACAAAAGCTGCTATCGGTCACTGCATTTGTTGCCGGCGCTTCGCTCAATTAGATGTGAATTTTTTAAACACAAAAACCCAATAATATATGTAAATAAAGGTGAATCTCATAATTTAAATAATGATGCATGAGTTTCGTGCGCGCGGCTGGTTTGAGGTAATTATTTAATATTAATTATCATAAGTACGTATGAATGCATTACATATTTCCACAATTGCGCGGGCGAATTGCACCATTTATGCATATACATACATACATACATATCTTTATTGCACGTTTATGTTTCATTTTTCCAGGAGCCGAAACCACAAAACGCTGTGGAGCATGGCGTTGGAACACAGAATATGCTACAGCTAACGCCACATGCAGGCTTAAAGCCATTCAAAAACATTTTCGACTGGGGCAGTCTATTACCTTATGTGGCGCAGGTTGTGCGTAGCGAGAAATTTGATTACCGCCAGGTGAGCACGCGTCTGTAATTACATTTAAATTTAAATTAACTCCTGACCTATGTCTATATCGTTTCGGGCGCAGGTCACTGAAATTGTGCACAACGATGTCATTTTAAAACATGCCATTAAACAAGCTGCCGAGCAAACACTGCGCGAACAGCGCTATGCTAAAAACGGGCACCGAGTGCTCGGGCGTAGCATTAGCGGCGATCAGGATGAGGAGGAGGAGGAAGATGCCAAGGTGGGCATATTATATCAGAAGATATTACGCAGGCAAGAGCAACGCGCTGCCACAATACTCAAGGAAATGGGCTCCACCTTAAACAATAAATTGCTAGCGTTCACATCTTGGTTACTTTATAAACTTTTGCCCTGTTTTTTGTCCGGCGTTGTGACGAATACGCAACAAATTGACATGCTAAAGAACGCCTCAAAACGTTCGCCGGACACACCGCTGATATTTGTGCCGCTCCATCGCAGCCACTTGGACTATATAATGGTGACTTTTATACTGACCAACAATGACATACGCAGTCCACTTGTGGCTGCTGGCAACAATCTACAGATACCCGTATTTGGCTCATTGCTACGTGGCTTGGGCGCCTTTTTTATCAAGCGTAAGATCGATCCCGTGGAGGGCAAGAAGGATGTGCTCTATCGCGCAGCGCTCCATTTATATTTAACGCACGCCCTTAAACAGGGTCACAATGTTGAGTTTTTCATCGAGGGCGGACGTACGCGCACAGGCAAACCTTGCATGCCCAAGGGCGGCATACTATCTGTGATTGTCAATGCCTTCATGGATGGCAGCATTCCGGACGCCCTGCTGGTGCCCGTGTCAGTGAACTACGAGCGTCTGGTCGATGGCAATTTCGTGCGTGAACAGAAGGGCGAAAAGAAGGTACCGGAATCGTTTAGCAAGGCCATTTCGGGCATATGGAAAGCACTCAACTCAAACTACGGAATGATGCGCATTGATTTCAATGAGCCATATTCAATACGCGAGTTGGTCAGTTCGTACAATAAAATTGCCCGCGAGGATGGCAGCACGAAGTTGTACAAACCAGCAGCCAGGTATTTATACATATATATATATACACAATTAGTGTGTGGATTTTTGTATATATTTCATGTATAACTCTGACCACAGGACCCTACAGCACAATCAATCAACGTCATCGTTATACGGCACCGATGTGGTCTGCGAGGAGCATCGCAATCTTATCGAGAGTATTTCGCGCCAGGTAGTTTTTGACTGTGCCGCAGCCACTTCGGTGATGTCGACCAATGCGTTAGCATTTTTACTACTCACCCGTTTTCGCAATGGCGCCGAAGAGCGGCTAATTGCCGCCGCTCTCGATGAACTACGTAACTCGCTTTCTGGCTGCAAGGATTTGGGTTTTTCGGGCGAATCGTCACACATTGTGGCTTATGCCTGCGATCTGCTGGGCACAGGTATGCTTATAGTTGTTTTGACCTTGTTCATATATTTATTTACATTTATTGAATTGTTCAACAGGTTTGGTAACGCGTTCACGCGATGACAATGGCCGCATGTTTGTACGTGCGGTGCCCACGGTGGAGAGCTTCCTTGAACTGGCCTACTACTCCAACATGTTAACGCCGCATTTTGCATTGAGCTCCATACTGCTGACCACATTTCATGCGCTGCTGTCAGAGCCCAATTCGTCCGAAAACATCGCCGACCAAACCGTCGGTGTCTCGCAAAAAAAACTAATTGATACAGCTTTGGAGAATTGTCTTGTCTATCGCTATGAATTCATATTGAACAAGCCCACTCAAATACTGGAGAACATGCTCCACAAGGAACTGGATGAGCTGCTTATTAATGGTTGCCTGCTCCGAAATGAGGTTCATATTGCTGAATATCATATTTCATATGTAGAAAATATCCATGATATCTTTTAAGGTAAACGATTCGGATCATGTTACGGAGACACGTCGCATGGCGCGTGGCTTAGCTTATGATTTGGGTGAAGGGAGTGATGATGAAGACTATCAGCATGTCACACAGAATGCGAATAATCTGTTACTGCCGGCCAGAGAAACACTTGAACAGCAGCGCTCCATTTGCGAGGTGCTAGCACCCTTTGCATCAACATATCTGGCTGTGGCGCAGGCGCTGCAAATCCTACATCGCAGCTCAATGCTGGAATCAGAGTTCATCAGTTTCGTTATCAACGATATATCCAATAAAGTACAGCGCGGCATTTGTGTATATGGTGAGTTCAGCTGAATAAATAAAGCCCCATAACTAAACTAATTCCATTGCTTCTTTAGCTGAAAGCATTTCGACAGACTCCGTGCGCAATTGCCTGAAGTTGCTTGAGAAATGGTCTGTGATTGAGGTGTGCAACCAGCGCGGCATGCGTCTAATCTCGCTCAACGCGCTCTACGAGATGTCGCGAGAATCGCTAAACTCCATTGTCAAGAAGATTGACGCCTTGGTGCCAAAGTTTAATGCGGGTTACTTTAGCCAAAAGTTGTCAAATAACTTGCCAGCTTAAAGAGAGAAAACGTTCGATTTCATATAACTTTTTTTTTGTTTGGCACTCGTTAATCTATTTCCCTCTCTCTCTCTCGTTACAAAGTAGTGTATCTACTTAAGATTAAAGTGCATACTCTTAGATCTAACAGTAAGACATACAATTTATTATTAGTTTCTTTTAGTCGTACGATTACGAGTTATGCCAATGCCAAAGAGCTTCCTACATTTTTACTGTAGGCCAGCTAAGCGTCTAAACCAAAAGTGGAACAAATATACAAATATATATAAAAAAATATGTAAACATACATACGTATGTATAAAAAATCATATTTTTCTATGGGCAGTTGTATAAGCAGCTATATCTATGTATATAATTATATATATATATATATATATATATATAACCTCAACAAATAATGAACTGAATTAATAATGAAATAAATTTTTTGTAATATATCGAAACTGAGTTCTTACAACGCTTTTTGTTTTATTCTTTTCAAAATCAATTGAGACATGTTTAAATGTATTTATAACCATTAGATTAATCTTTTCTAAAAAATTCATAATATTTTTCTTTTATAACTTTCGTACTTAAGCATAACAAACAATAAATATATATATATATATGTAAATATAGAAGCGTCCAAAATCCGGCAAGAATAGTAAAAAAAATAATCAATAAGCAACATAAATGCCATCGTGGATAAAAATAAATTTTAAATATACTACGGTTCCTCGCCAGCGGCTTCCAATGGTAACTCCGTTATCGGCAAATTGTCTACGTTGTTGGGCTTGGTTTTCAATCTCTTAACAGCTTTCTTCTTGGGCGCACCGACTTGAATTCGAATGCCTTTATGGCGTGGTATTTGCTTTACCTTGGTCTCCTGTAAGGTACGTGTTTAGCAAGAAAACAATGAAAATTGTATTTATAGGAGTAGTTTACCTTTATTTCCTCATCCTTTAGCTTGCCGCCAATCTCGCCGGAGCAACGCTTGGCGCCACAGAAGCAAGCCTTCTTGCCGTTATTCATTAGATCATCCCACAGGTAATTGAACGTAAGCTCAGTATTCTATAAGATTTGGAATAATCGTTATAATTTACAAGCAAATTTTATAAGAATTTTCTACCTCAGGTATGTCCTTGATGGCAAATAGGCCCACGCGGTTAATACAATTGACCGTCCACTTTTGCGTCGCGCAATTGGGCTCGCACGAATGATTCATGAAACGGGCCAGATTTCCTTTCGGGCCGGCATCTATGATGAAATCCTTTTCCACGCCCAGGAAATAGAAATTCTCGTCGCGGTCGCGCGTCTTTTGCGCCATGCGACGCTGGAACTCGGCATGGTTGATCACCTCGCCGACATACTCGATGATAAAGTCACCTTCGGCGATGGCCTCGCGGCAGACAAGGCCAAAGCCGCGCTCGTTCATGTAGACGACTTCGAGCCTTGGAGATTTGCGCAGCTCGAACAACTGATTCTCGCATTTGCTGCCCGCATGGCAATAATCCGGATGGCATTCGTGGTACAGCATCCTATTGAGGCAACCCGATTCGGGGCCGCATGGATGTGCGCTACCCGGCTTGCACTCGCAAATGTTCAGATTCTCCTCGTTGTAGACAAAACGCACCGGCGGCACCGGTTTGTTTGCCTTGATCTTGATATACGGCGGCGGATAGAGTTTGTTGCCACTCAAGCGGCCGATAGCCTCTTCCTGTCGCTTTTCCTTGATGATTTTCAAAAAGCGTGTAGCCTCCTCCACTCCTGCCGTATACCGTTTGGACATTTGCGACTTGTTTTTGTAACCGTCGCCCGTATCGCCCTCAATGTAGAGGTAGACGCGTCGCCGCGATATCCAGCCGTGATCATTGGTACCAAAGAAGCGCACCACAAAATCGTTGCTTCCATGCGGTTTCTTGAGTATGTTGCTGGGTATCTCTGTGGGCGGCAGTATGATGGCCGGCCACCAGCGGAAATTGTTGAACTTGGCCCACACGATCTCTCCGTACAGTGGCAGTCGTCCGCTCTCGCACTCCTCACAGATATAGCTCTCGTTGGTCTTAATTGGAATGTTACGACAGTGCGCGTGCACTGCAATGGGACATGTTTCGCAGCAGACCAGCTCTCCGCCGCGCACACAGATGTAGCACCATAGCACATTCAGATTGGCATCCGCCTTGGCAATGTTGTGTCTGGGGCAGATCAGATGAGTAACGGTCAGCATGCGCGAGCCGGCGGGAATGCAACGTGAATCCTGATGATATGTGGCCGGACACTTGACGCACTTGGTCAGCTTGGAGCTGCCCAGCTGCTGGTATTTGCCGCTGGGATCATCCGAGACACAGGTGTGGCACACGTGCATCGGACAGCGCGACGAGGAATTGCTAACGCTTGCCTGCGGCCAGTATTTGCAACAGTTCGCATGAAACTTATTGCTGCACATGGGTTGAATGCAGCCGATTAGCTTGCTGCTTGCCGATGGCTCCTTGGCCTCCAGCTCGGCAATTGCCCCGGCTGTAGCTTCCTTGTGCGGTGACGCTGGCGGTGAGTTGACTGGCAATTGCTCCTGATGGCAGATACAACAGATCTCCGTTTTGCCACTGGCGCACTCGTGACATATGAGCGGCTCCATGGCTGGCTCCTGCTTAATTTCATCGCCAGTTATGTGTTTTAAGTGTGTCGCAATCGGAGTGTTCATTTCTGAAATCGGCGATGAGCTGGTCAGCGGATCGGGTGATGCCGCTGCAATTGCTTTCAAGCCCTTCGTTGTTTTTGCAGTCTTTTGTTGCTCCAAGCAAGTGGCATGCAGCCAGGTGTTGCAGTTGAGCGCACAGCGTTGTATATTGCTACCCGGCTCGTAGCAGTACTTGCATACGGGCTCGCGATTGAGGCCGCGGAACAGATACTTGCGGTCCAACTGGAGTATATCTTCGACAACCTCATCGATTTGCCGGCCTACAGGTTTTTTCACTTTCGCATACTCGCGGAGATGTCGTTCCTGCTGCATGAACTCTGGCGTTGACAGCGCTGACGGTGCTTTTGTGGCTGCTGCGGTGGGCGGCACAACTGGCGTCAAGCTGCGCCGCAGCATCATGGTCTTCAGACGATTTGAGAGGCGCTTTATGGTACCGACGCCGCGACCACGTTCAGTGCCCAGACGAGCTGAACCCAGGAGATCCGTATCTCCGTTGGCCAAGTCACGCTCCAGCTCGCGCAGCTGCAGTTGCTTCAATGACCAAATGTTCCTGACCACCGCCAGCAGTACCTTCTCCACCTTCTCCTCCTGCCGATGAACCATCACGTACTCTTTAATCGCATCGAACAGCTGCCCGAATTCGGGATTCTTATAGTTAACCAAGTCGGGTGAGAGTTGCTTCTCCCCACCACGCGACTCCGACACAGAAGTGTAGCCCACCGACGCCTCGACGCTGCCGCTAAGCTTGCGCCGCTTCGCTCGCTTCTGGTGGTTGTGTTTGACCGGGGAAAAGGCCGGACTGAACGGTGAGGAGGAACGTTCGCGCTTTACAGCCACCAGATGTGCGGCGGGCGTCTTGGCCAGCAGATTATCCGTGGAATCGTACAGGCTACTGCCCACATCGGAAGTATTTTCCTGCCGCATGGGCTTCGTGTGCTTGCGCTTCTCCTTATTCTGAATACTGTTTGGAAGCAGGGCATAGATAAAATGTTTATAAAGTAAGCATATTTATTTAGGGGTATATCTGCTACTTACATAGATTTCTGATAGATTTCAGAGAACTTCTCCATACGACCAGCGTAGGGCAGCTGGCCAACAATATTTGCCTCATCGATGGCCTGTCGCCAGATGAGCAGCTTATTTTGTTTGGCTACCATCTGGCGGTACTTAGCGCTTCGCGGGCCGTGTTTGATGCGCACCTCCTCGCGCAGCTCTTCGAAAGCTTTAAGCCCCGCAAATGGTAAAAGATTTTCCGATTTGATCCAATTGTGGCGGCCATTATCGGCAAAAAATCGAACGTGAACCTGTATAGGCACAGGCCCGCCGGGCGCACTGTCCGTTGATTTGCGCTGCGGATGGGTCTGGGGATTGCCGACAATTTGGCCCAATTGATCGGGACATATCATGCAGGGCCAATAGCAGTAGGTGAATAGTTTGCCCCAGTACAGATCACCTACCTGGTAGGTGGGCCAGCCAGAATCCGTGACTATGGACGAGCCCTTGGCGCTGTCCAAGCTAATTGATGATGGTGACTTTATGGATTGTTCACTACTATTTGCTGGGTCTATAAGATCTGGTGGCGATTTAATTGCTTCGATTTCCATTGACGTTGAAGTTGGCAGTGCAAACATTGCGTCCACATGACTGTTCTCTAAATCAAAATCCTTTTGATCATTTGTCCTTACTTCAGTTTTCTCTGCATGCATTTGCTCATCTGTTTGCAATACTTTGTTGGCCGCATCCTCTTCAACTAGTTCAATTTTGATCAACAACTCGGCTTTGGCCTTTTCCGACGTTTGGCTAGTTTCCATTGGTAATTGATCCTGCGGCTCCTGTTTCAACTCAGGGATTTGTATTGTAGCTTCTATTGCTTCGTGCTTTGGCGTTGCTTTAGTGCTTGTTATCTTTGGCTTTATGCCGCGTTTCAGTTTTCGCTTCTGTTGTTTGCGTATGGGCTGTGCGACCGCCACGTCCTCGGCGTCGGCTTCAAAGCCCGTAGTGTTGGGCGAGCTGGCGCCGTTTTTGATGAGCAGCTTATCAATGGGACTCATGTAGGCAGCACTTGGCAGCGTGTGCGCGCCTGACATGAAGGTTTTGGGCGAACCAAAGTCGCTGTCCCTATCTCTACCGTTCAGCTCGCAGCCGCTGTTTGGCGTTAGCGCGTGATTGCGTCGACGAGTTGTGCGCGTATTGTCATCACTTTCGGGTATTGTTGGCGAGTTGTACGCGTTGGCATAGCCAATGTACTTTGGGCTCAAATTTGATTGCAAGTTGATCAAGTCGCGCTTCCCTAGGAGCGTGACATATTAGCATTGAAAATCCATTTATTTTCTATTCACTCTTCACTTACTGCGCATAGGTCTGACTCGCTGTTTTCCCATTCCCACTGCTGCGATCAATGGCGTCTGTTGTTCTTCTGCATCCGTGCGCAGTTCATTTTCGGTGAAGTGTTCACTACTGTCGGTTGCCGACTCAGCATCATTGCCGAAATTTCGTCGCTTTTTCAGCAGATTTCCGGGAAAGCGTTGTACCGTGTTTGGCTGGGCTACAGCGGTTACGGTTTCAGTTTTTACCACAGATGCGATGGTACTAGCACTTGCCTTGTCCAATGCCTCTGTAAATGATTGGACCTCAGCGGCGTCCTGCATGTCTGTATATGTATTATTTGCACTTATTTTCATAACTAAAATTACTTAATTATTGAGATTGAATACAACAAGCACACAATTAATACCAAGCATACCAAGCGCTTGCTTGCGCCAAATTTTTATGCAGAGTTGCAATAGCATACCGCTGTGGGCACCCCAAAAACATAACATTTTTTATAAATGTTATTTACAGCGTGCATTAATGCTTATCTGACCGAGCTAGCGTTGCCTTTTTTCAGTTTTGCAAAGCAGTTATATGCAATCTATGCAATAAATAACAGGAAATTGTTTAAAAAATTTTTTATTTACAGCAAATACCTTAAAAATAAAGCCGCAAGTATCGCTCGAATTTAAATTTAACAGTTACCAACCAGATGCAAATTTGTGTCATCACTACACAGCTGCTGTTTCACATTATCTATCGACTACTAATTGCCAGTGTTGTACACCTCAACAAAGCACGCAATATAAAATTGATAGTAGTTAGGCGTTTTGTATGTTTGTCGTCTGCGGTCACACAGCGATATTACTGAAAAAACATTTCTTCCAAAATAGAAATTAGTTTGTTGAACGATTTAGTGTCGTTCAAGTAAAATGGATAATTTCGTTAAGACCCTTATCGAGGAGGTCAAATCGCAAGGCGTCTTCGACGAGTTTCGCTTCAACTGCTGTCTAGCGGATGTGGACACAAAGCCAGCATATCAGAATGTACGCAATCGCGTCGAGACGGCTGTCAACGATTTTTTGGCCAAACAACACTGGACACCCGACACCAACAAGGTGCAGCTGCGGGAACGACTACGCAAACATTTGCTCGAGTGAGTCCCAATCCATTTATTCAGTTTTCTCACTAACACATCTTGTACCTTGCAGCTCTGATGTGCTGGACAAGGGCGTGGATCATATTGTTGATCAAGTGGTTAATCCAAAGGTGGCTACAATTTTTGAACCAAAGATTGAGAGCATTGCCTATAAGTATCTGGGCATTACACCACCACCGCCGCCAGCACACCCACCTCCACGTCCACCCCTGTTGCCAGCCCCGCCCCTGCCGCCATACACTGGCCATGGTCTTGGCCATATGAACGGTGGCAATCTTCTGAAGGTGGAGACCACTGCCAGCCTTTTGCCCACAGATCTGGAGCAAATAAGTCCCGATTCCGATCGTGCGACAGTCAAGTCCGATGCCAAGGAGGACAGCAAGGACGATGAGCTGCCGCCAGGCGTGGATGGTGATGATATTCTCGATGATGATGATGATTCCACATCTCCAGCATTTGAGCCTGCCAACAGCATTAAGGAAGACACAAACAATGGATCGTTTAACAACTCGGATTCGGTTAAGGATGTTAAGGATCTGGTGAATGAATCGCGAGACGCTGGCGCCTCGCAAACCTCACAGTTATCCCAGGTATCCAGCGACAGTCGCCTGACCATTGCTTCCACGGACGCTCAACAGCCAACGTCCGCAAACAGCGTGGAACTCACAACGAATATTGCTGCCAACATATCGGAGGAAGCGCAAATGCCCAAGTTCAATGAGAACTCCTGCGATGCGAATGACAACAGTGGCCGTCAGTTGCACTTTGATATCAAGCAGGATGCCATCACATTCGAGGGTAAGTGCCAGATACTGTTATTGACTATATATAAATGTATTTTGGTTTCATCCAGGCACTGAACGCAGAACTTCCATGTCGGAGAATAACAATGGCGGTACGCGTTCCGTTTCCATTGAGGATGCCATCATGTGCGAGGTAAAGGCCAATATAAATAATGCGAGCGACCCAACACAAAGAAACCCACTGCCAGAGACAATGAAGTCAGTGCGATCGCCGGAAAGTAGATTTGGTTTATTCTCCGATTCGACACCAAACTCGCAGCATCCCAAAGATAGCTCCACTGCAGTGGCTCAGCTGCCTTCACTGCCCGAAGTGCCTCAAATGCATGATATAAAATCAGAACTAACGCAAACAAAGGAAGAGAATAAAAACGAAGAAGTGAAGGTAGAAGAAGTAAAGGCCGAAGAAGTAAAGCGAAATGAGGCGAAGACGGATGAAGCGAAATCAGATGAAGTGAAGACAATCGAAGCGAACGCAGAACAAGTTAAAGCCACGCCAGCAACGTTGCCAATAGTGCCCGATGAGCTTAAAGATGATGTAAACAAATCAGCTGATCTGACCGCATCACCTGCATCCGCTTCCTCATCCTCGCAAACAAAGAAGCACTCACATTCGCACTCTAGAGATAAAGACAGACGTCATAATTCGCAATCACGCTCAGAGGACAAACCGCGACGAAAGTCACGTGACCGCGATCGCGACCGTGACCGTGAGAAATCACGCAGCAAAACTTCTTCCAGCTCGAAACACTCCTCCTCACACACATCACATTCGTCTAGTTCTAAGCACCGGGGCGGCAGCAGTTCAAAATATGACAAAAGCTCCACATCGACTTCGAGCAGTCGCAACAATCATGAGTCATCATCGTCGAAGCGTTCCTCGTCGCGGCATGACTCGTCATCCTCCTCTAGTAAGAAACACAAATCTAGCTCATCAACGTCACGCTCGGATCGTGATCGAGATCATCGCGAGAGCAGAGAAAGCCATAGCCACCACAGTCGCAGTCACAACGGCAGCGGCAGCTCATCCTCCAACTCAAAGCGTAGCGATCGAGATCGAGATCGGGATCGCGAACGCGATCGCAACAAGTCTGGTTCCAGTTCATTCTCCAATTCCGCCTCCAATTCCATAACAGCAGTGATCCAAGATGATCACAATGAAGTCAAAGCAAAGCTGCAGAAACGTCATAGCGACGATTCAAACGATGAGGGTAGACCTCCCGGTTCCTCAAATAAATCCCCCTCAGAAACTGCTGATGCGCAAACCAAAGAAAACGCCACAGAGTCAGCGTCGCAGACTGGGAACACGGCACCGGAAACCAATGGATCCAATGTAACCAATGGTTCCAATGGCACTAAAGACAACGAAACGTCTGCTGAGCTTGTGCCTGCCAGCAATGTGTTCATTATTAGCGACATGCTGCAACAGTCCGCGGTCAGCTACATCGAGCTTAACAGCTCTGGGTTAGCACAGAAGCTGGCCGAAGACAATGCCAAACCGGAATTGAGTGACGAATTGTCAAAATCAACGGATTCGGTAGAATCAAATGAATCAGCGCCTGTGGTCAGCTCACCAGAGCCAGATGTGTCAAGAGAGGTCACAACACCACCAGAACCGCGCAGCCCTCCAGCTGAGCAACCAAATGTGCCCATTGTGCAGCTAACTGGCGGTGGTGAGCGGGCAACAGTAGAGAACGAAATCGTAACGAATATGTTCGCTGAGTCGAACAGCGCCGAGGATCGCTTGGAGCCGGTCAAAGCTGCAGAAACAGATGAAGATGTGACTGCTGTTTCGGTGAATTGTGAACCTCGCAAGGAAGTGAACTGTGTGGAAACTTCAAATCAACCCGATGACACTGCACAAACAGAGGAAGAAGCGGCCGAGACAATCACTCACTTCGAGTCGGATGCGGAGGAGTTCAAAGTGCGTCTGCTGCTGATTGAGCAGCACATCAAAGATCGCCGTCAGCTGCTCAATGTCTTAAGTACGGTTGAGGAGATGGACTGCCCGCGGCGCAGCCTAACCAAACGTCGCCTTAGCAGTGAGGCAGCTCCTTCCAAGCAGCACAGCAGTTCCAGTGCTAGCAGCAGTAGCAGCATCTCAGACAGCCTAGATGCCAAGGCAAAGAGAACGCGACGCGACGATGCCAAGACGTCGCCCACGCCATCGGACGTTAGCGTCAATTCCAAGGAAAACGAGGAGCTGGAAAAGCATGAAAAAGGTATTTATCTAAACGTGTTTTAGCTCTCAGTATTGTCGCACCTCATCTATATACATTTGTAAATATCGCCTTTATCTTCTTTCCACATGCATACCATCAAAAATCTTAAAAATCCATAAAACGCATATTCTAATAATTTAGTTCTCATTAAACGCCAAATTGGGTAAGACTCCCGCATTACTAACGCTACTTCTCATCTGCATAAGCTCGAAATTTTTTTTAATGGGCATAAAATCTTCAATTATTATTCGTGTGTGCATTTTCACAGGCGAACTGTCCTCTAGGCGGCTCAGCCAGAAGCTGTGCCAGCAGCAGCGCTATACCAATGATGATCTCTATAAGCCCCGTCCACTTTTGTCGCAGCGTTCGCGTCGGCGCGGCCTGGATTCAATCCTCTAGCTGGCGCATCCGCGCCAAGTTGAAAAAATAAATAAAATAAAAAGCATGTTACACTCATATAGAAAAGCAATAAAAAGGCAATTGTTGTTGTTGCATTTGACATAAACAAGTGTTTATTTTCTTATCGCCTTTAATAATTTAGGGGATTTCCATTTCATATTTTGCGGTTTTTCTTTTGAAGGTGTTTAACAATAAAGTGTTAATTTTAGGGCTACATTTTACAGTTACAAAAAGCAAGTGCTATATTTATATACATATATTGTTTCGTAATCTGTATACGCATGTATATAAATAAAAGATAACAAACAATAAACATAATAATTATGTGGTGTATATGGTGTGTGTGTGTATATATAAACCGAGGCTGTATCTAGATCCGTCCGCCCGTCTGTACTTGATCTGCAGAATTGAAATTTTTTCTTTTTTGTGTTTTTCTTTATAGCCTAAAAACTTTGGTACTTAAGGGTATTGATTAATTACAGTTAGCATGTCTGATTAACTGGTACATAGGAGCAAAAGAATAAAAAATAGATAAAAGATAATAAAACTTTAACAATTAAGAATCACAATCAAGCGCCGGGCTTCCGGTTCGATGCGCACCTCGCACTGCGGGTCCCTGGGACACCGATCAGTTGCCTCTCATAATGGTACAATACAGTAAAGCAGCGAACACTTGTTTATCGGATCAAACTGATTTTTTTTTCTGATTTTTTAACAGCTTACTTTGTTGTTGCTTTAATTGTAATTTGATTACAAATCATTGTTTTTCTTCTTGCGAAACGTTTTATTTGTATGTGTTTGCTTTGTGTTTTTTTGTTTTGCTTTACTTTAACAACATAAACATAAATATATTCATATATATACTTTTAAATTTGTTTTAAAAAAAATCATCGCAGTAATACATAATTTTAGGTAATAGTATTTTACAAGTTCTCTCATCATTTTCAAATAACATAGATACAATATTATTATCAGTATTTTTAACAAGAATTTTTGTGTGAGTGTGTGTTTGTTGGATAGTTCTGTATAATTGTGTGTGGGTCTTTACGTGTGTGTTTGTCTGTTTTTGAGTTTGTGTGTGTGTGTGAGAGCGAGAGTTTTGTGCACAACAACAACTACAATTTAACCTCCGACTATGGAGTGATAAAACTCTCTCACCGACTCCGCGCCGAGTATTCATACAAGGAGCCAGAACGGAGGGCCGAGGACGGGCAATGGCAGTCGCCAAGCGTTTCAAACGCCGTGCCCGACACCATCGCAGTCTTCTCCTCATCCTCCGCCAAAAACATAAAACTAGTGCTCCGTTCCAGCTCTCTTTAACTAAAAGCTATGCTTATGTCTTAGTCGCTGCTGTTAACGTGCTAACGAACGCTGGCCTCGCTCGCGGCCGCGCCCACACGCCCAGCTTACGTACTGGAGAAGCCCCGCTCGTAGGGACTCTTTACGTCCGTGTGCCTCGTATGTAGATTGATGGTGGGCGCAGCGGTTCGCGTGGATAGCTCACAGACCGTCTTAATGGCACCTGAGGCATTTACCGTTGGCGGCGCTGGATGCAGTGTCGTCCCATCCTTGGGCGTAATCTCCACCACCTCCTCGCTCTGCTCATCAGCCTCGCTCTTGGGCAACAAATAGTCGACATTGGCGGTAGGTTTGGCCAGTTCAGACCGGCCAGTAATTGACGATTTATACTCCTCTGGTTTCAAACCACACAAATAAAACTTGAAGAACTCATACGTAGACCAACAAATGGCCGTGGCGGGCATGGAGTACAGCACGCGTGCCGTGATGCCCTTAAAGAAACCCCTTGGACCAGCCATGCGGTAAATCTGCAAGCCAAAAACAATTAGACATGACACCAATCCTTATTTTTAAGAGTCTCGTTTACCTTTCGGCTGGCTTCGATCATGCCCTTGGTGAGGCCTGTTTCCTGTGTGTTAAGCAGCGTCTTGACCACATCCAGTGGCGTCGTTATAGCCGCTGCAGCAGCGCCAGCCGCTCCGCCGGCTGACATATGCACAATCGGACTGTACTTGCGCTCAACATTCAACTGAATCGAAGAACATTTCAATAAGCAATTGCAATTTATGAAAATGAGAGCAAATTTAATGCTATAAGGTAATCAATTCGATTAAAATACGCCTATATAAAGCGAATTAGATATTGATATGCATAAAGTGTAATTTAAGGTCTCAGGGAATTTTGAAATTTCAAATTAAGAAAACAAAAAATATCCTGTTGCAAATTTTACATCATGCATTTAGGAATTATTTTATTCTGCATATATAACGTGAAAATTAGCAAACGGCATTTAGCTTAAAAAGTTATTTGTTGCTTAAGGGTTCACACAGACGGACAAAATATATATAATTAACGGAGATGCGTTTAACAGCCTTTTAAAAGCGATTTTAAATCATTTTCAGTGTATGAGTTGTACAAAATCGTCTGGGTCTTACCATGTTCTGTAGAAATTCGTATGTGGTAAAATGTATTGTCTGATATGGTATATTCATGACCAACTGCGTCGAGTAGGATCGATAGAAGGCGCCCGGACCCTCCTTGCGGTAGATATCCTGCATGCAGCGTATAACCGAGGTATATGGCGAATTGTACATTTGCATGCGCTGCTTGATCACATCCGTGGGATTGGAGATGGCATCGTGTATGAGCGTCGCCACAGAGCCAGACAGCACTACAAAAAAGCAAACACATCTCAAGAACAATCAGCTACGATCATTTTAGGGGGCGGACTGCAGCTAAACGCACCGTAGTTCAGATGGTTGTGTGATGTAAATTTCGTGAGCGTTTCTTTCGTCATCTCGTACACAGCAAAATATAATGAATGTGCCGGTCCAGCGCCAAGTATTACAGCGCTTGCTCCGCGAATGGGCCTGAACAAAGGGGATAAATATATATATTAAATTAATGTGATATTAGTTAATCTATAGCTTACCTCATGATGCCCTCACGCGAAATCATGTTCCGAAACGTGGCCAAAATATTCAAATGAGCTGTTGGCGACGTCAGACTTTGCATACGGGTCTATAAGGATTACGGAAGAAAAGGTTTAATAATTGCCACTGTTTTTGGTGTAGGTTATAGTTATGGATATAGTTATAAGCAACACCAAAAACTTTAAAATAGCCCTGGGATTTTAAAATAAATCCCCAATCTTTGGTTGACTGAGAATATGCAATATGTTATAACAATATAGGAACAATCTGCAAACACACATAAAATGTAATAAATGCCATAAGCAGTCTAAGCCATTAAACTAATATAAAGAAGATTAGTGATAAAAATCCCTAAGCGAAACTAAACTGCAGTTGACTTTATTAGGCGCAGCTGCATCTTAAAATTTATTTTCCAAAAACGCAGGTACTTAATTAAACAAGGATTGCATTTTTGAGAGTGTTAATAAAAGACAAACTTGATAAGATCGCACTTTGTTTGCTGATTCACAATCAAAAACGTGAGACATTTTCCACAATATATAGCGGTAGCAATATATTTTTCAAAAGTTAAGTAAACAACTGGTCTATGTACGAGCCGGTGTAGATAATTAATTTCTTTGGAAAAATAAAACTTTTATGAAAAATCAAACAAAATTGTGTCAGGAATTATATGTACATTTCTAGTGAAAAATGTGCTGGCGATTTATAATTTAATTTCGAGAATTTTTCCAATGAAGTTAAGTGGACGGGCAATCGAGTTGACAGCATCCATGCTATAAATTACAGATACGTGGTCTCAAATGCGATGCGAATACGAAAAGATTAATATAGCTTTTATAACAATAGCTCTGTACTTATTTATTCATATCGTTCATAGGGCATTCATGGTATATAAATATATATATTTATATAATTATTAATCAAGAGAATGTGTGTTTGAGATCGCCGCTATCGGACCCAGTTGATATTAGCGTCAGCGAGAAGCCCGATCAAGGCGATGTAAGTGAACATATAATATTCAAGTCAATAGCCACATTAAGTGTGCGATGATAAATTCGAGCTGTTTACAATTAAAGCATACACATATTTACATTCTGTACACGAAGTATTCAATCTGTTTGATAAATATAAAAGGTTTTTTCACCACAAACTGGCAATGATTGGTTATATAATGAGCCACACATGGGTGACACTGATGGCACAGATCATAGTCGACAATCCATATAGTCACCTAACACAAACACAAACACCTCCCCCCCAGCCGGGATCCCACACATGATAAGCAAAAAACTCAAATCCAAAAGTAACTATAAAAAAAAACGAAACTAACTTAAATTATTTATAAACTCAAGTGAAACAACAGCAACTGCAAAGTATTTGCTTTAATTGTTGTTCAATTGAGCATTTTAGTCGGTTTTGCTGTTGTTATTGTGTTTCTGCGGCTGCTCTGAATGTCGTAACGTATAGAAATTAGCTCGTCACAATGCGACAAAATAAGTAAGTTTGTTTGTATGCATAAATATGATTACTCGTCTGTTGATGACGCCGGGAATCCCTAGGCAGCTTTAGCTTGACATTTAATTGCTCGCCGGCCGTCAAGTATGGATCGTCTGGCTAGAACCCAACTTGTATACATATATATACAAAAAATTGACAAACGACAATATTTCTTTTTTGATTCCGTTGAGAAAATCAATAAATGTTCGGTTGCCCAAACCAACCGAATTCGCACAAGCAAACCGAGCATTACATTTGAAACGAAGTATATAACATACTGAGTGCATGCTCACATATTTTCTATTTTGCATATGTACATATTTATAAGATTTTATACACATTCCATCTATATACTTTATACATATATGCGTACAATCACTATGAGGTCCTATGGTTAAGTGCTTAGTGTAGTCAACAGTATATTCAGTCAAATGATATTTTGACGTTTCGATCAATACTCTATAAAATGTATAAGAAAAATACTTTTAAGAAAATATGTAAAGGACGGAAGAAATATTTCAGCGCCTTAAGTATTCATTTTTTTGATCAGGATATCTCTGTAGTATTATATTACTATGACCTTCATTGTTTGTCGCTTTTTCATCCTCATTTTTTCTCTTCCAATTGTTTTTTTTTTTGTCTAAATTTCCATTTAACCTCTTCCCTTTAAATTTCTGACTTGATTTTTTGTTTTACTTACATTGGGCTTTAAAATGCAGAAGTATTTGAAAATAGCATAGAAAGGTGAATTTTAACTCTCATTTTCTATCTATCACATTATTCGCTTCCCCATATTATTTGTTTCCCGTTTTTTCGAGAGATTTTTTAATTAAAATAGTTGTATTCCCTTTCTGTGATTTACAAACTCTTTTCCACAATTCTTCTTCTGGTTCTCCCTCGTAATTGAGACCTAGCTGCAGGGTAACTGCAAGCCGAGCACTCTTAACTATAGCACCATTTGATTTCTTTTGAACTGTTTATCAGCTAACTAAAAGCTAATTAAAAGCCTATGTAAAACTGAACGTTGCTATCATTCTGTACGTTTTCCACTTTCGTTCTCTTGATGAGGTTGTATTTTACGAATGGACATTGTTTTTATATGTACATATGTATGCATATATATGCAAATTGTGAAATTAAACAGACTTTGGCACAAATAAAAAAGCACCGGCATGCCGTGCGTTTTATAATTTTTTGTATAGCCGCTTCAGATTATATCATTTTATGCGTGACTTATTGAGTCTCAAAAGAGGCATAATGATACGGCACTAATGCAAAGCTAATCTTATCTGCCATATTTATATTTTATAAAATCGTCGAGAACGTGCACCGATAAGCTCGACATAGTTTGGCTATGGCAACAAATGATATAAATTAAGCAGCTGAGCTTGGTTAAAAGCACCCGCACTTAATCATCTCTCCACTGTTCGGGTGAGTGGTTAGCTGGGGGGTGGTGCGGGCGGTAATTTGCGGCGAGCAACTCGCGCATTGCTGAGCAGCAAAAGTACAAGGAATTACATCACGACTATGCCAAGGCATAAGACGAAAACACCAACACACACGCATACTTATGTATACACACATGCTTGCACATGGGTAATACATAGAGATATGCGCAATTGTGAGGTTAGGATTACAGTCAATGATTTTGCGTTGATTGGAAAACAAACAAGAAGCAACAACAAATGCACCACATACGCACTCACCTTAACCGAGTCCAGCGGATACATGACAACATGCTCCAATACGCCCGCTAGAGCGCCAGCCGTCATATTAACACCGACGCTGGTCGTCGGCAGCGATTCGTAATCATCGATGTTCATGGCCTCTGTCGGAACTTGCAATTGACTTGAATTTCAAAAATCGTTTTAGATTTTGCTTCTTTTAAAAAAATATTGAACTTTTCGTAAAGCAGCCTTGCTTTGGCGTTATTGGCGTTTCTTTTGCTTTGACAGTGTGTTTTCTCTTCGCCTCTGTCTTTCGCCGCAAGTTTCGCAGCGAGTTTGCAGGCACCTGCCACTAATAGCAGCTGATAAGCGATATGGCTTTACGTTGCACACACACACACTCCCGCACATACGATTGCGATCGATGATTCTGTTAGAACAATGTTTGATGGGTTTCCGTTTGGAGTGGACTGAAGTTGAAGGACAAATGCACAACTATTGCCGGCGTACATTAAATTTGCACACTAATAATTTTGTTGTATAACACGGTCGAAGACCTCTTCGGGAGCGACGGGATGTACGAGACTACACGAAACTATAACTGACGGGCGCTCCACCTCCACGCACGACGAACAATAATGAAATGTTGCCGATTTTTGCTGCTGCTCGCTTGCACCCAAGTGGTTCTCGCTGCCGCTGCTGTCACTGTGCGCTGCTGCTGCCGTGGCGCATTCTCTATGATGTTTACTAATATAAATGTATAAAAAAGTAATACGAATTAGCTTTGTGTATATTTGATAACTCACACAAATGTTGACTGATTGTTAAATTTCTTGCCCAACTACAAACCTCGATTCGTGTTTGCGAGTTGCGTTGTGCACGTGTGTGTGAGTGTGTGCGTGTGTGTATATGCGAGCATGCGAGAGAACGCAGATAAAAAGAGGAATGTCAAAAACAGCTTGTGCGGACTGCTATCGAATGTTTCTACCATTATTAGGCTACATATGCAGCGCCCAATGTTATCGATAGATTTTGTATTTTTCGTACATGCACAATAAAATATATAATGGTTAAACAACGCATTAGCTTAAATATTTTGGGAAAAAATGAGTATATACACATGTATAATACAGTCACTACTATTTTGCGTAACGAAAAAATAATTGAAAAAAAACCTTTTGCTAGCTGGCAACCCTGTTGTCACTTATTTATATGCTTTGTCTCCGACACAACGGCGTCATTTTTGTGTGCGAAAAGTGTTCGGTCGGTCAGCATCAACTTCTGACGTGGGGAGTTACAACTGCACCTGTGTGAACTGACGTGGCCATAAGGCAAATTAACCAATTTCCTCAGAACATAAAGTTGTTAAACATTAAAAACCCAAATATGAAGCAGATTTTGCTTCTGGGCCTTTTGCTTTTAGCAGGTACGCTGCTCTTTAATGCCACGCTAGATGCTTGCCGGCATTTTAACCTAGTTTTTCATTTATAATATTCTTTTTGAAACCTTCGCAAAAATAGGCATAAATCAAATTGCTGCTGATGACGATGCCAACCCAGAAAAAATTGACTTGGATTTGGGATCTTTTAAGGAGGGTTCTAGAACAGGTAAGCTATCAAAGAAAAAAATATACGCCCCCTACCAGTCAGTAGCGTTATTTGTACACGTCAGCGTTTAGCCTTTACCGCTGCTAATGCTGTGAACGCCCCTTATCTGAAAAGAAATACGCGTAGCATATGCAATACGTATACATATATTATATATAAATATACAAATTTTTTTCAACAGATGCCGAAACGCTTAAGCGCGAGGAAGAAGCAATTAAATTGGATGGATTGAATGTTGCACAACTGAAAGAAATACGCGAAAAGGTACCCGCATGCACTCGCATACGCACATATACATAGACACAGAACACCCATTCATAAAACAACACACACACAAACACGTATTTACTCACACATGCATATATCCCATATATCCCAAAACAACGAATAAATGTTGGTTTATTTTAATTTTTTTTTCTACAGGCTGAAAAGTTTACATTCCAAACGGAGGTGAACCGCATGATGAAGCTAATTATTAATTCGCTGTACCGCAACAAGGAGATCTTCCTGCGCGAGCTCATCTCGAACGCCTCAGATGCCATTGACAAAATTCGTTTGCTGGCGCTGACGAACCGCAAAGAGCTGGAAACGAATCCAGAGCTGCACATACGCATCAAGGCTGATAAGGAGAACAAGGTGCTGCATATCCTTGACTCGGGCATTGGCATGACCCATCAGGATCTCATCAACAATTTGGGTACAATTGCCAAGTCCGGCACGGCTGATTTCCTGGCCAAAATGCAGGATCCCAGCAAGTCGGAGGGTCAAGATTTAAATGATATGATTGGTCAGTTCGGTGTGGGTTTCTATTCAGCCTTCCTGGTTGCCGACCGTGTGGTGGTGACCACAAAGCACAACGATGACAAGCAATATATTTGGGAGTCGGATGCCAACAGCTTCAGCATTACGGAAGATCCACGTGGCGATACCCTGAAACGTGGCTCCATTATCTCCCTGTACCTTAAGGATGAAGCTCAGGACTTCCTGGAGGAGGACACTGTTCGCGAATTGATTCGCAAATATTCGCAGTTTATCAACTTTCCCATCATGATGTGGTCCAGCAAGACGGTCGACGAGGAGGTGCCTGTCGAGGATGAAGAACCGAAGCCCGAAAAGACTGAAGATGATGTCGAGGAGGCCGATGAGGATGATGCCAAGGTTGAAGAGGACACCGAGGAGGGCAAGCCAAAGACCAAGAAGGTGTCAAAGACCATATGGGACTGGCTATTGATTAATGACAGTAAACCTATCTGGACACGCAAACCCGCCGATGTCACCGAGGAGGAATACAATGCATTTTACAAGAGTCTGACCAAAGACTCGAGCGAGCCCCTTACCCAAACGCATTTCGTGGCCGAGGGCGAGGTCACCTTCAAGAGTTTACTGTACATTCCAAAGGTCCAGCCATCCGAATCGTTCAATCGCTACGGCACCAAATCGGACAACATCAAGCTCTACGTGCGCCGTGTCTTCATCACAGACGAGTTCAACGACATGATGCCAAACTATTTGAACTTCATTCGCGGCGTGGTCGACTCCGATGACTTACCCCTGAATGTTTCTCGTGAAACCCTGCAGCAGCATAAGCTGATTAAAGTGATCAAGAAGAAGCTGGTGCGCAAGGTGCTCGACATGATCAAGAAGATTGACAAGGCCGCATACGAGAAGTTCTGGAAGGAATTCTCCACCAAGTAAGTACATAAATCTACTCAAATCTCTTGGCAAAAAATTAATCATTCAATAATAATTTTTTAGCATTAAATTGGGCGTCATGGAGGATCCCAGCAATCGCTCGCGTCTGGCCAAGCTGCTGCGTTTCCAGACCTCTAATGACAAGGGTGTCACTTCGCTGGCCGAATATGTGGAGCGCATGAAATCGAAGCAGGACCATATCTACTACATTGCCGGCTCCAACCGTGCCGAAGTCGAGAAGTCACCATTCGTTGAGCGCCTGCTGAGCAAGGGCTATGAGGTGCTTTACCTGGTCGAGGCTGTGGATGAGTATTGTATCTCTGCGCTGCCGGAATTCGATGGCAAGAAATTCCAGAATGTTGCCAAGGAGGGCTTCAAGCTAAACGAATCGGAGAAGAGCAAAGAGAAGTTCGAGGTGCTGAAGAGCACTTTTGAGCCATTGGTCAAATGGCTGAACGATGTCGCACTCAAGGATCAGATCGCGAAGGCTCAGGTATCGGAGCGTCTGAGCAACTCGCCTTGTGCCCTGGTGGCCAGCGTGTTTGGCTGGACCGGCAACATGGAGCGTCTGGCCATGTCGAACGCCCATCAGAAGGCCGACGATCCGCAGCGCAGCTATTATCTCAACCAGAAGAAAACGCTTGAGATTAATCCCCGCCATCCGCTGATGCGTGAGCTCTTGCGTCGCGTCGAAGCCGATGAGGCAGATGAAACTGCCAAGGACATGGCACTCATGTTGTTCCGCACATCCACCCTTCGTTCCGGCTATATGCTGCAGGAGACCGCAACCTTTGCCGACAGTATTGAGCGTATGATGCGCCAGACGCTGGGCGTATCGCTGGACGAACAAATCGAGTTCGATGAGGACGATGATGATGACAACGATGATGCCAAGACAGCCAGCAGCGAGAAGAACGCACATGCCGACGAGGACGACGAGGAGCAGCAGCACGATGAGCTCTAAGCTGCCGGCAAACATCACACAGCCCATCCCAATACCTTACCATCCCACATGCATATATGAATTTTGTAAATATACGATTGTGGCAGACAGACTGAGTTCATAACCCAAATCCTACGCATGTGCGCAGGTGAAACGATACCGTTGCATCAACAGTACTACTCCCTAGGCACGTGTTTAGTATTAAGTAAAAAAATTTCATCATGCATTGCCGTCAAGCTCTCTGGCTTAAATAAATATAAATTAATAATTATATATATATGTAAACAAGTGAGATATACAAGTGAATGAATGCTTAACAGATTCCGAATAAAATGATATGATAACAACAAAAAAAAAACAATGTAAATTTAAATGTATAGTATTTATCAATAATTTGTTGCTATTTCTCAGTCCTCTAGATCCGAGCTGAGCGGCTCATTATTTAGGGCTTTCAGATAGGTGTAGTATTTCAGCTGATCCGCAATCTGTCGCACCGCCTCCTCCTTCGTAAACTTGTACCTGTCCATAAAGAGACGAATTATCCAAAGCGGCAACAGGCCGTTGATAACCAGGGAACCGTGCGGCTACAATAAACCACTTCTTTAGCATACATGTATACATATAGTTGTAATTTGGCCGACTTACGCCTGATTTGCTGTACACCTCGGCCAGTTTCTTGATCATGCTATCGCGTATTGTATTGCTAAGTATGTCCATGGTGTGGCAGTGATCGATGGTCATGTAACTGGTGGTTTGGTACTTGTGTTCGCGCTCCTTGAACAGCCGATCGAAGTCCGTCCGATATGTCTCGAATGTGTTCAGCACAGCCGTCTCGTCCATCTCCTTTAGTAGACTAATATGCAAAGTTCATTTACAGGATCATTTCTGAGTATCTAAGATAATCTCAGATGTGAGTTGATATACAACTTTTGAGCAATGAATAGCTTGCATTATTTATTATGATCTATTGCACCCCCTACTGAGTGTAGAGCTCATCCGTCAGCCCAATATATTGGATGTAGGCGAGACGGTTTAAAACAGTTCCCCTATAACTTCCCATTGTATGCTGCCTATGATTTCTATTTAATGGAGATGTTTTTTTTTAGCAGTAGATCTTAAGTCAAATGTGAACAATAGTTGCTATTGATAGTTATATTATTCGCGAGACTAGCTGGTCTAGAAACAGACAGTTAAACAGACACTACTAATAATCGTTCTCTGCTCTTTATGCAGATCAAGAATTTATACACTTCATAGCTTGATATATGTCTGCCTTCTGCAATGCATTACGCATTTAATAACAATTTTAAAAGGCAAACAAACAAAATATTGCTTACAGAATCTGAACTTCTCGTGGTTTGGGTATGTCAAGTATATCGTTTAGTTTCTTGAGCACACCCATATTAATGCGCGCTCCATCGAGCTGTTCGAATTTGCAGTCCTGTGCATCAGCAGCAGCCTTTGATCCTTCATTGGCAACCGTGACCTTTGTTAGTTTGTGTTTGGCGTTGACCGGTTTTTTGTTAGCGCCTTTCTCCGCGCTGGATTCAGCATAATTATCAACTAGCTTGTTTTTTACCTTTCGCGATATTGTCGCGCTGCAAAAGATGGTAATATTGTAACTTAAAAAATAATATAATTTTATATTATATAGTACCTCAACACGAATTCATTAAAACGACCCGGTTTCACCGGCGAACGGGCTGAACGACGTTCGGCCTTTGGCTCGACGGAGTTTGCGCTAAAAAAAAGAGTTAAGGTTTGGTAATTATTAACGATTTCTTTAGCTGTAAAATCCAGCATACCGCGATGATGGAGTTTTTGAGCGGTTGGCCGTACGACCACGGGACTCTGTGAGTTCACTTTTAGCTGTGGGCGGCACATCTTTAACATTTTGACTGCCTTGTGAGATCGATCGACGCTCACGTTTTTTGCTCAATGCCGAATCTGGCCGTTTGCTGCGATGCGGTTCATCAGACGGCTGCCTTGTTTCGAGACTACTGCAAGTATTTGACGGGTCAGTCGGCAGAAAGAATGGATGGATTGAGTAAGATGCTTTATAACTGTAGCTTAATTTATTTACTATAAAATACTATAATTTGTTGGTAATATTTTGTTCAAAATTTGAAAATTGGATTAGGAAATCCTAATAAAAAAGGAAGGTCTCCCAATACTCCCTGCCAGGGTATAAAAGGAAAGGAGTTACCAAAAATTCTTACCTGCTTTTTGATTCTGGCTTCTTTTTGGTCGCAGAGCTGGCATTAGCCGACGCAGACTTTACTTTATAACCATTGTTTTCTACCTGGTTGGTTTTTGCCTTGTCAGCATACTTTCGCTTTGTGGCAAGTGGAGTACTGACTGGTTTATCCTCGTGTGACATGTATCTAAGCACAATCTCCAGGCCTAGATCATTTTGGGCCAGCACCTCGTTTTGCAGCAGCTTCTGAGCCATTGTCAGCAGTTCCGTTGATGTGCTTACCGACACTTTAATGTGATCTATGAGCATCTGGGTATTCAGTTTGTGCGCATCCTCCTGCCAATTGGTGATGCCGGCCAACAGTCGCCAAAGGCCGCTCTCCACTTTAGCCCAGCGAGCGGCGGTCATCCAGTTAAAGTCAATTTCCGGTTCCTTTTCGAAGAAACTTACTCTGTCCGGGAGAATCTTGACCACACAGAATATTTGATGCTCGCCATACTGAATGAAAGCGTTTAAGTGGTTGCATTTAAATGAAATGTATTCGGCCTTACTTTGTATTGCTGTAAAACTACGCGAAATTCACCGGCGCTTGAAAACGACATTTTGACTAACATATAAACAACAAAAAAACGTAGTATTTAATATAATTGCCTGGCGTTGCCATATCGATAAAGGCGGCAAATTATAATCAGGGTAGGTAATGCAGTCTGTTGAGCTAAAAAATGCATTAGGATGACCATATTTTGCCATTAAAATCGTTAATTAAATGACAATTCTCAAACAAGCGAGAGATGCAACCTCAATTGTAGCCTACTTTTCGAGAGCTTTGAATTTCATTTATGACTAGTTTTGGTCGTATTTGGACTAGATTGTATCACCGTACCTTTAACTATTGCTTTATTCAAATACACTGTGCCTATCGATAATTCAGTCTTATCGTTTGGTGTTGCCAACTTTATGTTTTTCAAACGTAATGGGAAGCGCGCGCTTGCAAAATCTGCGCCGATGACCTACGACCTTAAATTGGCTAAGGCGCGAGAGCTCTGGCAAAATATTTAATCTCTCGCGCTTAGAATAAGTAATGTTATAGATTTAATGGCATTATAAATTCGTTATCAGCGACGTGGTGAGTACACCACATGAGTCGAGACTCATCTTCTAGTCCGCCACAGTTTTAAATTAGTTTCTGAATGAGGCAGTCGCGCTGAACTTTGAAGACATGCGCTTGTCTTGTCGTTATCTTTAATTCAAATCAATCAATCAACGGATCTATCTGTAACACCCTATTCGCGTGTACTATACATGTTCTATTATATGAATGCAAAAAGGCAAAGATGAAAATTAAAATGTGTGCGATTAGGAAAAACTTTTCATTGATGTATGTTGCTTTTATGCTATGCGGTACATGCGTGGCCAAGCCTGCTGTTGACACGGAGCCGGAGCCGGAGTCCAGTGAAAACATTATAACAGACGCCAATGCCGAATATCTAAAGAGCTACGCGGCTCAGATGATGAGCTACATGAATCGCAGCGTGGCTCCGTGCGACGACTTCTACGAGTACGCGTGTGGCAACTGGAAGACGGTGGTGAAAAAGCGGGCGACGCATAGAAAGCGGAACAACCTGCTGGAGATTATCTACACGCTGAGCGATGCGGCCGAGGAGGTGCTGATGGACACCAAATTGGCCGAGGATCTGGGTTATGGGGCCGAGCAACGCATTGCACAACAATTCTACAACGCGTGCCTCAGCGCTCAGCTGTATCCGCTGCCAGCCAGCGACCCCGCTTATCTGGCGCTTATCAACTCGATTGGTGGCTTCCCCGCAGTGGATGGCAAAGCGTGGCTGGCCTCGAATTTCAGCTGGTTCAACATGAGCGCCCACTTGAGCAATTACGGTGCCGAGGGACTCATTCACGATGAGGTCTTTCCGCAGTATCCGTTCTTACCTTACTTTAAGTTGCCCGATCTGGGCTTTGACTACATTGTGCACACGGACAACATCGCCAGCAACGACTCCAAGGGCTACAAACTGAACGAGCAGCGCATGCGTGGCTACCTGAAGGAATTTGGCCTGGCCGAGGAGCAGGTGGCCGATGTGATAGCTGGGGTGTTCGCCTTCTGGCGCGATGTCCTGGAGATTGCCGATCGCTTTGACGATGATTCGGATAAATGCGATCTGCTGACCGAGCGTCATATATCGGCGCCATTTCCCAAATGGGACCAATACTACGAGATCGCCTGGGGCGGTCTTAACTTGACGAACTATACGTTGGAAAGATACTGTGACTACTATTATTTCGAACTGGACAAGGTGTGCGACAAGCACAAGCCGGCTGTGGCCAATTACCTGGCCATGAAGTTGCTCTACTCGATGGACGCCAAAATGAAATCCGCCACCTATCAGAGCGAATATTGTAAGCTCAACAATCTGTTCACGATGCGTTTTCTACTGGACAAGTTATACTTGGTGGTGCGTATATCCTTAAAACAAATATAATCTTATAGTTTATTTAACGCAAATCTTTTGTGGACGAGTTTAGAAGTACTTTACTGAAGAAAAGCGTGCTGAGATCGCGAACATAATTAAGGAGCTGCGCCGAAGTCTGCTGTCTCTTCTAGAGAACGCAAACTGGCTGGACGCGGAGACGCGCAGGGAGGCGCTGCTCAAGGAATCCACGATTTTGACGCGCATCGGAGCCTACAAGGACGACAAACTTTCGGATCGCCTTATACGCGCCATAAACAACCTGACTTTCATACCGGACAACTATGCCCAGAACACCATCAATCTTGGGCACTTTTTGACGTACATAAAGCGATTCAATGGCCTTCATCAAAACGAATTGTCGGAAGACACCAAGCCATTGGAGCTGATGTGGGGCATGCAGGTGAATGCTTTCTACTACAATCTGGACAGCTCGATTAATGTGATGGCCGGCATACTGCATCCACCGGCCTACCACCAAGCGTGGCCCAACTCGCTGAAGTTCGGCACCATTGGCTACCTGGTGGGTCACGAGCTGACGCACGGCTTTGACAGTACAGGAGCTAGGTACGACAGCAAGAGCGACTTGAACTATTGGTGGTCCAATAAATCCGGCGAGGTGTTCAACGAACGGACCAGGTGCTATGTGGACCATTTCAACAACTATCTAATACCGCAGATCAATCGCAAGATCAACGGCAATCAGACCAAGGATGAGAATATTGCGGATAGCGGCGGTTTGCGTGAGGCGTTCAGCGCATATCGCAGCCACATGAAGCAGCAGCAATTAAACAGCGAGAACAATGCGTCCAATGTGCACCGGACTGAGCAGATGCCCGGAATGGACATGTCGCCAGAGCAATTATTTTTTATGGGCTTTGCGCAGGTGTGGTGTGCCGACTATAAGGAGGAACACTATTGGAAGGAGCTAACCGACGAGCATACAATGGATAAGTACAGAGTCCTGGGCGCTGTCACCAACAATGAGGATTTCGCCCAGGTATTTAACTGCCCGCTTGGCAGCCCGATGAATCCGACACCGGACAAGTGCCGCATCTGGTAACGACGTAAATGGCAGCTGATAAGCGCCCATAGGTTAAATGTCGGCACGTTTATACACATGTCAATATAGGCCTGCCATATACAACTAAGTTCATTTCATTATTGATTATAAACAGTTCTTGGCTATTGTTTCCGGGGATTTATTTATTCAACAGCTGAACCTATCAGTGCGCAACGATCTCAGATGATTTGTAGGCATTGGGGCCGCTATAGTTCTCAATGAGCAGAGATTTATAGCGACGGAGGTGCACGCTGAGACCCTCCTCGTGTTCGCCGGCCGAGAGGATGACGACACGTGCAATTACAAGATGGGAGGGATTTGTCTGACTGAAACCGCGTATGACATCAATCTCATCACCAACGTCAAGCTGAAATATAATTATAAATATTAAATGAGGGAAAACTTTTCTATTGCCTGATCTTAGCTCACCTGCACGCTTTTTTTCTGTAACTTCTTGCCATTGACACGTATTTTGCTCTCGTAGAATTTCAGCTCTACTTTGCTGTACAAAAGAATTAAGTTATTTATTTGTATCCGCCTAGTTAGTTAGACACTTACTTTCTGGCCATACCAAGTCCGGATTTAAGCAGTAAGTCCGCACGCAGTGAATTCACTTTGGTTTTAACCACCTTCGAGTCGCGCTCGTCCTTAAACTCTGCATCTACCTCATCATCCGTATCAATGTCGTCTCTGGATCTGGCGGACTTTTTGTCGTATTTATGCGCCACTTGGCTGGTGTGCAGTGGCGCCTGTCTGGTCGCTGTTATTGCACTCACTAAGGCTGTTGTGTTGCGTAAATTGCAGGCTGGAGTTGTTATGAATATCCGTAGCCCAGCTATTTGCCGTATGCTGCGAAGCATTTTAAAAATTACGATAACAAAAAAGAGGAAATATAACCTAAAAAATAAACAGCTGATTTGTGGAGCGTTGCCAACCATCAGTTGGTTTTGTTTTGTGGCGGCTGGTTCTTTTGCTTATTGTTTTTGTTGCGTTTCTTTTTAGGTTTCTTGTCGGGATTCGAACGGATTTGGTGCACGGTTAGCGGCTGATAAATTGACAGATTTGCAGGCAGAAACTCATTGTCGTCGACTGCTTCAGTTGTTTCTATTTCCATGCGGTCGATGTTGGGAGTTTCTTTGGTTTCTTGACAGTTTTCTTCTAATTCGGTTTCTTTAGCATAGGCTTTTGCTTTTTGGGCCAGATTGCTTAGCGCTGCGCCCAAACGTTGCGTTTCAGCCTGCACATCGAGTTGGTCCATTTTTACGACGCCTCCATCACTTGAGCAGGATATGTAATCACCGCTCCATTCTTTTTCTACCGTTGTAGATTTAATTTGTGGCGTCTTAATTGACAGCTGCTCTTTCGGCTTTCGCTTCTTTGCACTTTTTGCTGGGGTTATTGTAATTTTTTGTAGAGCTAGGGGCTTTTTACGAGAGTCCACCCACTTGGCCAATTCGCAGCTGATGCTATTTAAGTCCAGTGGGAGAACCAGCGCTAGTGCACGTATGCCAAACAGCGTGTGTGTCAGCTCCTCCAACTTGGGCTGCGCGTAAATGGGCGTCGTTGGAGCTTTGACCGCAGCAGTTGTTGCTATCAGGCGCACCAAGTGAGAAGGCCTCAAACTGAGCGAAATGAAGACGCACGAGAAGCGACGCCCGTTTATGGCGCGTAGCGAGCTCTCCAGGCCAAGCTGTATGTGGTGCTGTGTGACAAATGTCTTCTGCGTATGTGCACTTTTGTTTAGGGCCTCCTTCAATATGTTGCCAAGCTCCAGCATTTCACTTTCGGGCAGCACAGGACTGAAAATGGATGGATTTTTTTTAATTTCCTGATGTTCTCAATTTGAATGAGCACAGAAACTTGTTGCTAACCTGTGCTGTTTATAGGGATTTGCCAAGACGGTGCGCAGCTTAGGCAACACATTCTTTTTGCCTTTTGTTTCCCGTGTTTTAATTGCAGTTAAACTCATTGCAGAGCAAACTAAATAAGAACCAATAACAAATATTTATACGTTGTCCACGCGAGATGCAATGAGATAAATATTCTGAATTAACCATGAAGTACCAAAAATTTCCGCCAATTTTAGAGCACTGACACAAGTTTTACTCAAAATGGTTAGAGTGCTGTTATACAACACTGATCAGTCAGGCTACAGCTGTTTCTTGCACGTGTTATTGTGTTGCTAGTTATACAAAATAATAATAAATAAATATATAAAATGAAACCGAAACCGCAACAAAGCCAAGGAAAATTAAACAGAAAACTTGCTCAAGGCCAAGTGCAAAAGCAAAAGCAAAAGCCAAACTTTAAGCATAAGGGCAAGCCAAATCAACAAAAAGCGGTATTTTTAATTGCAGCAACACATCGGCACTTTAAGCTTACTTTGGATTTGTTTATTAGCAAAAAAAGCCCAACAAGTCAGAAATACGTACAATGATACACCAGCAGAAGGCGGCCGAGCTCGAAAAAATCAAGGCCGAGAAGGAAGCACGCATCAAGGCGTACAAGAAGCAGCGGCTGATGAAAACCAAAGTCATCAGCAAGCGTACCCAGCGTGGGCAGCCCCTTATGAAGGATCGCATGCAGCTGCTGCTCAAGCAAATCGAGGAGATGAAGGGACGCCAATAATGATGAGAAGGGGGTACGCGACTGTATGGGGTGAGTCAATCAGGAGCACAAAACATGTTCATATCCGAAAAAACGACACATTTTCAAGTTTCCGCGCACGCTTCAAATTAAATTTAATGCAACCTGTAATAAATTTTCACGCCCTTTGCTTCCGGTCGTGTGCAACCCTTTGATTGCGCGCTTCTTCGAGTAGCTCCCAGCACAGGGGGTGTACAACTACGCTCATATGCAAATTTTTTTGTTTTGCAAATTGGTTTTTGGCAAACATTTTTAGCGCCTTATCGACGACATTTGCATCCTGTTGCCGTCAAACCCAGTGATAAGCAACAGGGGCGCATCCCTAAACTAATTCCCGCGCGTATTCAAGTGGAGTTCAGCAACCAAAGCAATTTGTTGCCAACACCCACGTATCTATTGAATTTTGCGACTTTTGACTGATATACATTTTACACAATAATAAAAATTTTAATATTGGTTTTTGCTGGTTTTTGGGCTTTCTTTTTTAAAGTTGATAAATGCGTGAAAATATCAAATAAACGTTCTGGCAATAGTCGCCGTTGTTGCTCAAGCCTGAAACCCGGACGGTTGCCCGGCAGTGGAACAATAACAATCAGCATGTGGTCTCATATCCGCCAATGGCCGAACGCAAACAAACGTATTTTCAGTTTGGCATATTGGATATTGCAAAACTATTGCGTTAACCCTTTGCCAACACCCCGTGTTGCGTGCTGACACAAAATCGCACTAAATCAAAAATTATACTTTATACAAATAAAACGACGACGTCGTTGTCGGAGTCGTCGCGCGCAAGAACCGGAAGTCCTCGCTCTAGACCCTGTGGCCATAAATCTCATATAGTTAAATATTGAATTACGCAGGATGTTGGATGTAGAATGTAGCATGTAGGACGGTGGATGACACGCTAAAGGGTTCAGCCACATGCATTTCATATTTTCAATTTTGTGGGTCAAAAGGATGCCCGTCCATATGTGCCGCCTCTATCTGTACCCCCTACCCAACCCCAACCCTCAACCACTCTCACTCTCGCTGCTGCCCCTTGTTTCCCACTATGTGTGTGTGACATTTTTGCCTGCGTTTGTTTTGTTCCGTTTATTTAATAAAAATCTGAAGTTATGAGCACTTTGGCAGGGGCCGTAACATCGTTTATATGTCGATAATGAATAGTTATGGTTATTTAACGCACAGGGGCGAGGGGCGATCAGATTCAATGGTAGTTTTTACGCATTGAATACATATCTTTTGTTTAGACCGCTTATAATGCAATTTATGCATGTTTATATTAGTCTATTCGCTGAGTAGTTGACAAGCGACCCCTTGGGTACTCAATGGGTTAAGATGCTGGGTTTTTTTCATCTACTCATCACATTATATTTGAGTGCCGCATACGGGGATTCACTTTCTCTTTCTGGCTATTGCTGTTGAGCACGCTCTGCGTAAATCCCAAGCTGATAACAGACGCTCGACAAGGTTAATAGAATTTGACGTTTTCTTTTAATAAGATTCCATGGGTATTTAAGATTCTCGCAGCGCTGCGATTAATTTAGTCTTCCCAGTAACATCGTCAGCTCATCTGCACTTTATACAGAAATGAAATACTTCAAGCTCGAGTTTCTTTTGTTTGTCGCGTTTTTGCTTTGCCTCGGCGACGTTTTAGCGGCACCAAAACGGAAAGGAAAACCTTTCAAGTTGCCAAAAATTTCCATAAACATACATCATAATAGTAAGTTTTAATGAATCAAGTCAATTTAAATAAATATTTACATTTTGTTTTTATTTACAGATATTCATATTGGTTAAACTCAAGCTCGTTATGGAAACTAGTTTTACATAGTTCAAAATAAGTTTTATTATTAGGTAGAGCTTAATTTTAAAATTTAAAATAAGATAGCACATACAAATTTTATTGCATGTTGTACAATATGTACAACAAGATTTCTAAATAATCATAAAAAACAACTGAACTGTGCACTAAGATAATAAATATTTTTAATTAATTATAACTATTTGTGTTGATTTTTATTTTTAAGAAAATTGTTTTTAATCGTTCACGGAGTTAAAAAAGTATATTGTGTTTCTGCAATGTCCGTCGGTCTGCCTGTCAAAATTAGGAAAAATTTTTCACCGCTAAATACTTCAAACTTGCAATACATTATCGTGATAATTGGTTTTATATGATACAAATTGACACAAACTTTGGCATATATATGAAAACATTTTTTTCAAAATCCCTTGAATTTCAAATATTTTCTCTGAATATTTTCGACCTCCTAATAAAGCCAAATACATTGTGCACAAATATTTCGAATCTCTGGATAGCCCCTTAATTAAACTCCTTCTACCTATTGAATTGCGATGCATAACTTACTGGCTTTTGAATCTTGTTAACGACTTGGCCGGCTAATTAAATTCTTACGATTGCAAACAAAAACAAACAAGTGAGTTTTCGTTTTCATTTTCGTTAAGCAAAAGCGCGATGCAGATAAAAAAAAAAACAAATCTGGCCCAAAATTAACACCCAAGGCGGAGGATTTTTGCTTTCGCCGAACCGTGAAATGTTTTTCCAACAATTTGGCTGACTTCGGCACAGGATGCGGCTCGCAGGACGAACTTTTGCCTTGGCCCTCACATAAATTCATGGCAATTTTGAGGAGAATGGGTGGCATTTCGCCAGCCATTGGTAATGCCTCTTATCTGGCTAAAATACTAACGGTTTAAGCTTAATTACAAATGGCGACGATGCTGGCTCACAAATTAACTGCTAGTCGCAACTGTACCCCGTGTCTGGTGGGGGAGGAAGGGCTGGCCGCCAGCCAGCCATTAGGGTAATTATTTACAACAATTTCAAATTTTACACATGAACACACAGAATTACAATAAAATGGCGGGCCGCAACAACAAAATGTTTTTTTTTTTGGTTATATGCATTTCGCTGGCGGCGAATTCGAATCGAGGCACATAAATAACGAAAGTGCGGCCTGTAAATCATGGGCGACAGTGGGCGGGGCCAGCCCGGGCCCGAATGTGCATGTAAATGTTAAAATTTTTGAACAATTTGCAACACTTTTTGGCGAACACGTGACCAGCCCAGCAACACTAGCCAACCCCTTTCATCGGTATGCGCGCATAAATTTCAATTAAAATTGAAAAGCCATGAAAAATACAATCTCCCCTACCCATTCCCCCCACACACTGAAACCCGACACGACAGTGGCACAGAAAAGTTTCGGTCAGTTTGAGTTGCGGTGTCTGGTTTTTCAGTTTTAATTGTGTGCCGCAGGTGCAGGCATCCATGAAAGTGGCCAATTTCGGTCTTTTGAAGGATGGGGGTGTGCAGGGGACTCTTGGCACATATTTCAGTATATTTTAATTAAAAAACAATTTGGCCGCTCGCATAATTGCGCACATGATGAAAGTTGGCAGAATGTCACAGTCCGAGCCTGGTCAGCAAAGGGTTTGCCCTCAAGTAGAGTTGGGCACTTGTCTGTCGTTACACGAAAGCAGCAACACGAATTAGCAATTCAATTCAATAACAAAAAATTGGACAAAACCGCTATATACAGTTAAAAATTATTCAATTTGTGAAATAATAAATTCAACATTTGGTAATTTTTCACACCATAAAGTTCGTGGAGTTATTTATAAGGAAAATATTTAATTTATATTTAAAATAAAAGAAAATAATTATTTTTTTATTTATTTTTTTATTTTAACATATTCATTAATTGCATAGTATTAAAAGTACATTAAATGCAATGTAAAAAGTTGATTATATTCTTGATTTTGTGTGCGTGCCTTGGAGATGTTTTTAACATTCGTGTCTATTAGAAAAAAGTCCCAACGGACCCATCTCTTCTTGGGAGTGTCAAAGTGTGACCCAACTATGTGTGGAATGTGCGTCCAGTAGCTGAAGTTTATAATTTATGCAAATGAAAATAAGTGCGTATAATGAAATGATTGCCGAATAGAGCATATTTCACACTTCAGCGGCACACTTGAGCAGCATCCATCACTGGGACTTGTCCGATAGTCATCAGGCAACAGCCATCAGCACCAGCTAGACGACTGTCAAAACTATAAGCTGACACTAAAACCAAGAAGCCACTTCAACGGCCAACAACAAATACGGCGGATTTGGCCGACTAGTTATGAGGGTTGATCGGATTGCTCGGATTGCTTGGATTGCTTGGATTGCGCTCTCTGCGAACTGCTCTTTAACTTTATGGGAGTCGGGCGACTAACGGGCGACGCGTGGCATTTGTGTTGTTCACACGCCGCCTGAGGAAGTACAGTTGCCGCATAGGCGTTGCCAACTGTACCGTTATTGTGTGTCAGTGTCATCATTACATAACCTCACAAAACACAGCATAATTCACTTCCTGCGAACGTGTGCTTGCGTGTCATCCCCTTCGTGTGTATGTGTGTGTTTGTAGTTTAAAGTCGCATAACTCAAAAATTAAAGTGACCATGCGACAATTTTCAATTTGGGCATTGTTCATAAATCAAATTGCGTTTACGAGTAGCCGCAGGACATGAGCGAGGGTTCAAAGCGTTCGCTCGGCCGCTTTGATGAGTTTATTGAAAAATTGCATAGCATTTTGGGTGGTTTTTGAGTTTTTTGGGGTCCTGTCAACACTCTTCGCGGCATGTGTGACAGTTATGAGCATTTCCAAATCCAATTTAATCAAAGTTTTTTCTACTTCAGGCACACATCAAGTGGCAAATGGTTTTGTGTTGTTTTGAAAGCAAAAACAAGCAGAAAAAAACAAGTACATTGCAGTCGGGTGTAAGCGACTAAGCAATGATCTGTAAATAGGACATTAAAGTTGCTGGAAATTAGCTCGCTAATTATTGTAAGGCCAAATCAATTTTTTTAAATTTATAAATATTTATCTTCAGTGCTACAGATTTTTAACGTACGGATAATAAGGCATTCCAAAGAACCAGTATGCCTTAATTCACTTTCTGAACAGAGTATAACAACAACAACAAATAATCGCATTAGGGCCGCACAAGACAATGCCAGTTTCTGTCTGAGGATTTGCGGCATGTGTCAAAAATTTGCGATAGGACTGTAAAATGGACGACACATGTGTCCTTCTATGATTAGCACAGACTAACGAGTCTCTTTCGCAGTTGCTCGGTCAGAATTCAATTTTTAAATTGGCAATTTGGAGGTACAGTGTACCCACCTCCCTCCGGCTCCTTTGGGGCCATAAATCGCGCCAAAGTCTTAACATGTCAGCGCCACTTATTTTTGCTTATGCTCGAAGCATGGTCCAACTTTATTCAAATGTCATGCAACAATGTGCGACAGCAGTCAAGAAGCAACAGGAAACGGAAGACGGCAACGGGGAGCTCACAATTGTATTGGGGTTCTGGCAACAAATTCCTTTTTGGCAAATCCAACACAAAGCCCGTGACTTTGATTTATAACAGCGGGGCGTGGTATTTTTAATTTACCAGAAAACCAGGCAATGTCCTTTTGCTGCTGTAAACCCTTTTATTTTGTCCCCGCCGCCTGTCTGCATAATTATCCGTGTGTTTTCTTGCCCGCCTTGCCTCCTAAGCCAGCTTAGATTTATGGACAACATCTTGCTTAAGGCATGCGTCTAAGAATTTTTAGCCACTTTCACTTTATTTAATGAGTTTTGTATAATTGGCTAGATTTGGTTTTTGAATTTGGCCTGCGACGAGCAGAATCCTGGCCATTGGTCAGCGGTCAGTTTGTGCCTGTTGATTAATTTGCGGTCCAACTTTAACACTCAACCAATCTGTGAACCAAACCGCAAACAAATGATGACTGCATCAAATGTCTGTTGATGGGCGGGGATGGAGGAGGGGCGTGGTTGGGTGTCGTCAACATGACAATAACTTTCAACGCTGCTCTCTGAAGTAATTTCTGTAAAATTCAACGACTTCGTAACTAATTAGCGAAAACCATAAAAACAATGAGCGTGGCGGGCGCGTCAAGAGACCGCAAACTGGCGCAGCCCCTCCCCGCCTCCCTCCACCGGCCCAGACAGTTCGGGTAAGGGCTGCTGCTGTGCACCCTTGCCGCAGCTGTAGCAGTTTCTAATGAAGTTTGACATGATGTGCGATGACGCTGACGCGTATCAGGATAACGTTGAGGTTGAGGTTGAGGATGCGGATGAGGTTAAGGTTAAAGTTGAGGACGCCGCTTCAGTCAGTGTCAACAAGTGAAAGCCAGCGCCAACTTTCCGACGGCGACATCGTTAAAAGACCATCAAATGCATTAAAATTAAAAACGTGTTAAAATGTTAAAAATAACTTGTTGTCCTCTAGATTTTAATGAGCCCTTAATGAACCCAAGCAAAAGTCAAGCTACGCTCTAAAATAAAATAAAACTGAAATTAATTTCTGGTTTAATTTGCGCCTCATTTGTTGTGGCCCCCAAGAAAAATGACGCGCAGTTCAAAGAATCGTAAATTATAAACATATTTTTAATAAAAAAAAGATGCTGTGTGTGACTTTTGTTGCTGGCCATAAATTATGTAAATTTTGTACGAAATTAAAAAAATAGAAGCAAAAAACAAAAATAATAATATGAAACCAATGGAAAGTGCGTCTCTAATAAGGGTAAATGATCACACGCAGCAGCGGGCAGTCCGCATTGTGGGCGTGGCCGCCACGCCTGTGACCTTTTTATTTTGCTTTCTATTTCGCCATCAACATTATAAACGTGAAAAATATGCCCTTTATTTCACATTTTGTTTGTAATTTGTTTTCGGCTGTAAAACACACTGAAATATGAGGAAAAAATTGCCACATTTGTTGTATCCAGGGGACAGCAAATGGATTTTTTATTAGATTTCAAAAATCGGGGGTTGATCGCCGGTCGTGGGAATGGGGCGCTACGAGGAAGCCGCAGCAGTAAGCCCACAAATTCACTCCACTGATTCAACTAGGCAAATGTGAATAGACAACCTGCAAGTTTTGGTAATCACCCGAGCAAGCATCGAGAGATCTGAGACTATCCACACATAAATTAACATCCGACATATGCAAAGGCGTAACTGCGACAACTCAGGTAAAATTTATTGTGGAAAAAAAAATTCAAAGAAAACTAGACAAAAGTTACACTGTGCAACGATAAAATTAGTTTTCCCAATAAGATAAAAGAAAAATCGTACATATAAAAATAAGTTTTAATTTTAATCTTTGGTTAGTTATGTTGAATCTTTACTTATGTTAGATTAAACTATTCTTTAAAGCTATATTTTGTTGGTAGGAAACGAGTATTTTAAAATCAAAAGTAATATTTTTTTATTGTCTGAGAAGTTAGTTTTTAAGTACCCATTTTTAGTTTTTAGGTGCTGTCATTCGAAATGCCAAAACTCATTTGCGTAGCACAGTGTAATTAGAAAGAAAGCAAAGCCACTTGCAACTCGTTCTGTGGCGACGCTTAATTTTTAATGCCAGGCCGTGAAATTTATTGTGGCGCCACAAATTTGAGTTAATCTGTGTGTTGCCAGAAGGACTTAAAAGAGGCAGCCACGCACGGCTGATGATGATGCGCAACTTTCGCGGGTGGTTTTTCTTACAGAACTTGTAGCATACTTGGCTGGGTTCGCGACTGTACCCAGAACGTGTGTATACGTGCTCGGTGTGTATGATTGTGTGTGTGTGTGTGTGTGTGTGTTTAAAGTCGCAGTTGAAATTCCCAGCGCTGATTTGATGCCACTTGCCAGTGCAGCTGTCAGCCCAGTTAGGTTGAGAGTCCTGGCCAGGGGGCAGCTGGGGCAACGGCAGGAAGAGGTGTGATAAGTGCTTTTCAATGCGTGTTGCTTTGTTCTGTCTGACACTGACTCGACATTCCGACGAGACATGCCTCAATTTGATCATCAATCAATTGGCGAGCTAACGAGCCGCCTCTGGATGAGTCCTCATATGGGAGTTAGTGTGTTTGTGTCTGACTATTCGATTGGATGTCCTGCTGCAGTTTACAACAATGGGAAAATGAACAAAAAAACCTGAGCACGTAATTCCGTTTGGCCGTGCTGAGGTTTCCAGCTCTTAACATTGACCATGAGCGATGGCTTTGAGCTGAGCCACAAATTGAAATCGAAATTGAAATTGAGTCAAGGAGTTAAGGGGAGATATTTGGGCGCTATAAATTACACTGCCACGCCCACTAGAAAAAGGCTTAACGGCAACCATAAATATTTATTAATGAAATTAACTGCACTCTTTGCCGGCGCAATGGGCACAAAATTCAAATATCAACGCAAAGTCGTTTAAATAATTAAAATTCATGTTGAGCCGAAGATAGGGTTGAGGCTGGAGTTGGAGTTGGAGCTGAGGGTGGGAGCTGAGGGAGCTGGGAGGTGGAGTTTAAGTGGCAGTAGAGTGGGAAGATGAAGCAATGATCGCCGGAGCAAAAGCAGACGATAACGCAATTGCGTAACTGCCAACGGCCATATAAAATATGGTGGAACCTGCGCCAAAGTGAAAAGGCAGGAAAGATGTCGGAGCATAAGGGTATCTATATACATAGATATATATATATATATATGCATTTATTGGGGATGTGCGCGTGTTAAGCTTTCTAATTCGACAGGATTACGATTACGATAAAATTAATATTAATTCATTTTTATTTAAAATATTTCCAAAATTGAATATTGATGTAAGTAAATCAACCGGATAAGTAGATGTCTATCATAGAAAGCTGTCTTTTAATAGAGCTTTTTCATCTTTTTTATTTGAATTTATTTTAATAATTCCAACTTTAAACTTAGTTTTTTTGTTTTGTTTAACGTATTCCTTTCGCGTCGTGTCACGCCACAAAACACGACACGCACCCAACTCTAGCCAGCCTACATATGTGTGTCTGGTTTTTGAAAGGGCTTCCACACATAATTTCCAGAAATTATAACCTTAATTAAGGACATGAGGCGTCGACGTAAACGTGTCGCCATCGACTGCGGCTAACCAAAATGGCGGCAGAAACACAACAGCCGTGTGCTTGGGTGTGTGCGAGTGGGCGTGGCGTGTGTGTGGCTAAGTGGTTTTCAAGATATAGCCCCGCCCCCCCCCAGCCGCAATTGATTTGCAACCAGCCAAAAGTGGCGCTCATTTTAATGAGCAGCAAATTCAATTTAACTTTAGCGAATACATTCATTTGCAATTCATATATATTCATTTGCAATTGTCTTGGCCGCTGTTTAGTTTCCTCTCCAGGGAGCAGAGCTGAGCAGCAAGGGCGAGTCAGTCAGCATTTTCATATGCGGCGCATTCAATTAAATTGGCATAAATTATACGGCTTGTGCACAGATCAGAGAGTACACTTAAAAAAAAAAACAAATGCAGGCATTCCAGAATTTCAGCCAATGCAAAAACTACTTAAATTTTGAACAATATATATATTGATATATAATAAATATATCATTATTTTAAATTTGACTTCTTTTAAATATTCAAAACTATACTCTCCCTTTCCAGTTCGCTGGCATTTCAATGTGTAACGAAATTTTTCTCCGAGTGTAGCTTTAGCTTCTGTACCTGAAACTCGTCTCTTGGCTTGGCTGGGGGGTATCACACATAAATCAACCGCTTTTGACAGCGGCTGCCAAGTGGCTTTGGCTGCCACTTCAAATGCAAATCAAAATGTTAGCGCACATTTCAAAAACATAAACTTGTCGACCCGGTCGAAGCCCAAGTGCCCGTTGCCCCCCTCGGTTTCTCGCATTCGACACGCTCTGACTTTTGAATGTGAACCGTTATTTTCTCTGCGGGCTCTGCGGATTAGCGACGGCGTTTACATGTTAACACTGCGTTGCCGACCAGTCGACCCACAGCATCTAAAATTTCAAAGCAATAAAATTCTCCGGGAACTCGCCTCAGCCCAAAAATATTCCCCAATTTGTAGCGTGTCCAGCGCAGTTTCTTGTAGCTGTACTTTTTTTGTTGGCCATTAGGACACGTTTCCGCCGTGTTTTTTAAATGAGGTGTTAATGCTGTTTCCGTTTATTTTTTGTTTTACGCGATTTATTGGCGCTTTAATTGTGTGTTGCCTGCTTTTAGGCGCATGCATTGAATATCTTGGACAGATCTCTGGGTGGCATAAATTATGCAGTATTGGCAGAAATATCAACAGCTGCCCTTGCATAAATCAAAAATGATGACTTTTTAATGAAAACTTGAAAAGTTCGATAAAGCTGTTAGCGGATGGTGGACAAAAGAACCGAAGACGCAATATGGTATGATAAATGCGTCATAGTTCAACGGCCAGCATTGTATATTGAAAATTTATAACTATTATTTACAGACGATTAAATAATGTTCGGCGGTGATCAATAGTCAGGTTATACCCCTCATAATGATAAACTGCAAATTGCAATCATTTGTTAAGCTTAAACCCTTTGCAAACAAAGGACCTGAGGGTGCCAGACTTTCGACGCCATCTAATGAGTCGGGCATAAATAGGCACAGCACGCAGGGGATGCCAATGCATCAAGCTATAAAAATATTGAGGCCTCAGCTCGCATTGATAAATAGCCAAGCAAATGTTTTGCCAGAGGCGTGACGAAAATCCAATCAAGTTGTACAAATATAAATATGCACAAGCCACCCCAACTCCAGCCTATGGTCCAGTCCTGGCCATCGTCCATTGTCCAATAACAAAACTAATATAGAAATTAGGTGTGTAATGTGCTGAGCGAGCTATAAATATTTCTTATTTTTCCTATTTTTCCAACTTGACAAAATATTTGCAAAATGTTTTGCACCAGGCGAACCTCGTGAACAGGGGGAATGGAGCAGAGGGTGGTTCGTTGCGGCTGGACATTGGTGTCTATTTCAAGTGTTTGCCACATGTGACATTTGTCATCATGATTCGGCCATAAATACAAACTGCGCATCCATAAATAAACATTTACCCAAGCGTCGAAATTCCCTGGCTTATATTAGTTCTATAGTGTGATATGCTCTTTAAGAGGTATTTTTATCGCTTCGCTGAGCAATTGTCTGTAGTTTTTTTCTTATTTAATTGCTTCGGCAAATTTATATATTTAAGTAGTTTATTTACATCGAGTTCTTCATTTTGAATATTCTTCGTTTTTTCATTCTTAATATATTTATAATTTTTTAAATATTATATTGTTACAAAAATATATAATTTAAATTTATATTTTCATTCCTTGGTGGTAAAAATGTTGGAAGCAAATATAAAAATTCTAATTTAATATAAATTTCTAAATATGTTGAAAAATCCCATGATGTTTGCCAAAAAGAGAAAAGCATTGTTTATTTTATTTGTTTTTCTTTTATTTCTCTCTTTTGGGAGTGCAGTGTATATGCCTTAAATAAATTGTACCCAACATGTTAAAATATGAATTATATTGAACAACACTTGAAGCACTTTAAGTCAATTTCTGATGTTTCTTCCTTTCCGGCATTCTACTTCTCAGTCAATCTGCACGAAACCCTTTCGGCTAGAATTCTAATTTAAATTTGATTATGTTGCTGTTGTGTCTGTCTTTGATGTACGGGCATATGAAATGTGAAACTATCGATAATGATGCTCATGCATTTCACATGGGCAAACAAACGCACGACGGATACGACGTCGGTGAACGTAATTAAAGATGCTAGAGATGTTGCCTCAAATTTGTCAATGGCAACCAAGGCGCCGCAAAAGGCAAACAATCATTTTGGGTAACCCACACACACACACATGAGGCGTCCATCAAGAAACCAGGCAACGTCCTCAAGTTTACTCCTTAAGTTTACCTCGCATCACATCAATCGCCTGTCGTCGGCAAGTGTCTGAGGTCTGTGGGTGGTTGGGGGATGGAGGAAGGGGGTTGGCAACCCTTTAGCTGGCTGTGCCTTGCAGGACTTCATGACGTGAAACTATTTTAATGTGTTGCAATTAAATTAACATAAATTTCTAGAACAGCCGCCTGCCTGTCAGGGCAGCCATAGAAATCGTAATCCTTTGGCCGTCTGTTTGATTTTGATGGCACACGTTTTCCGTTGTTTTTGGCCCAAAAACAAGGCGTCATTTTTACTGGTAGGCGGGGCTGGTCTTTGCCTTTTGTTGCACGCATGCAAATCGCGCCCAGGGCCCATGTTGATTGACGCCACACGACGCGTTAATAACTTTAGCAACGCCCTTGTCCTGCGGCGCACTTTGATGACGATGACGCGAACCCGATGATTACGATAATGAAGATGATGATGATGATGACGCACTATCAGCCATAACTACACCCGCTCATAATTATATAGTGCGTTGTGTCTGTCCGTGTTTGTTTTAAACAGAACTCCTCTATTTGTTTATTATTTAGCGCAGCCCATTTCTGGTCCTGGCTGCTCGCTTATCCTCGTGTCACGCAACCCAATTATTTTGTACAAACATGTAACTGTTAATTGGCAGCCTGTCTCCTGGGTGCGACACTCAACGACGCTCCTCGACTTCAGATAGTTTTGTCCGCCGGCCATGATTGCTGAGATTGCTTTTCCTAAAGGGGTTACGTTTGTGAAGGGGGGTAGGAAGTGCGGGGCACTAAACTTAAATCTTATTGTGTGTTCTTCTAGTTGGATGAAGTTAAATGAGTTTAAGAATAAAATACATCTGAAAAAAGAAAAACTTAAGTAGTTTTGAGCTTAACATTATAAAGTTTTTATAAAGCGTTTAAAATTTATGTTTGCATTTTTTTTAAGTACATAAATATGTTGGAATAAACCAAGCCGTAAGAACTTTTAAAATTATTATATTCAAAGCTTGTGGTAAAGTTTTATCAACTTATATTGTTATATAAGTGTAAACTATATTTCTTTATTAATTCTTAAATAATATGCTTCTCTGAAAATTTTTTCATTATGAATTTCAAATTTACTGATTATAATTGAAATTTAAAGATTTTTCAAAAACCATTTATTTTTCCCCATAAACAATAAATCAAATGTTTCAATGTGTTCAAAGCCCGGCCACGCCCACTATAACGCCCCAAACGCCCTCGCCCCGCCGGAAATGCCTATATCTCCCACAGTTTTTAGGCTAGAGTTGCCACATTTGGTGGGTAGATAGCTGGTCACCTGCCATTAAAGAGCGGCACAAAATTTATTATTATTATTTTTTTTTTTGCTTACTATAGCTTTAATATACAAATAAATACATATGTAAGCTTTTCTTATGTAAAAAATTGCCATTATATTTTTTATGTTGTATATTTTCAGATTGGTAAAGAGTCTGCCAACGCAAAGTGCGAGCAACAACATTGAAGTGCCGACGAAAAATGTCAGTAAGTATGCATTTATTTAAGCAATACAATTGGTAAATATTTAAAAGTCGTAGATTTCAGGTGTTTGTGTTGAATTTAATCAAATAATCCAAAAAAAAGATGAAGATTGATTTCGACTGTTTTTCTTTAGCCGCACTTGTTTAATTTTTGATCCATGTTGAATTTTGAAAGTTATATGTAGTTTGTCTAGCGCCATCAATCAAATAGCCAATAGCTATCAATGCTTTTGCTATAGGTTTAGTTCAAACTTTAAGCACACTAACAAACTGCTAAACTATATAAGTAAACTGTTTCAGATAAATATTATTTTTTATAGTAAATAGAATAAGAATTCGACAAACAAACAACAACAAATTCTCAAACCTCACATATATTGAAATCGTAATTACGCTTTTGGGTGCCTGCTTTTTGGCCAAAAGCAATTCACATGTTAAAAGCGTAAAAATTATCAAATTTGCTTTGCTTACGCTCATGATGCAGACAGACGCGACGCACTGCACGCTGTTTGGGCCAAAAGATTTACGACTCTTTCACGAGCAGCGCACACACACACACTTCCGGTATATGTGGCAATAGTAGGAGTATGCAAAAACTGCTCGCTTGCAACAAGGTGAAGGGGGGGTTGGGGTGTTAAAACTGAAAGCCGTGATAAAGCAGCAAACACTCAGTGCTAAGCTTAGCGTGTCGCATGTGCCACATGCCACATGCCACAGACACAAACACCAGCACATATGACATGTCCTTAAAACTTTGACTAACAACTCCAGGACTCGAGCAACTTTAAAGCCAATTACACAACATCAGCGCATCTAATCCCGTGCAATTTCCCTCGCAATTTTCTGCACAGTTGAGCGCATAAAGGACTACAATTCCTTATGCAAAGCTGCGAATTTAAAGGGGCTGTTGTCTGCCTGCCTGCGTCGGCCATTTGTGCCGATAACAAAATGCCATTGATTGTTTGGCCTAATTGCTTGGCCCCGCCCACATCCTTGGCTTGCCACATGCACTTGCCACATCAAACTTCGTCTTTAATTTGAGTCGCGTTGGCCATTAAGTTATCGCAAATAATCACAAGATACAGAAATCAAGTGAAATAACTTTTAGCCGGCAGCCAACTGATGGCCATATCCTGGGCCCCGCTCCTGCATCCTGCTGTCACATGCTATAAAAATCATAAAACTATTCTGGCAGCCGCGAGGAATGGGGACTGCTCCTTTGTCTAGCTCGCTAATAGAGTTTCGCGTGGCGCGTTTTTGCCAATTTCACTTTTCCGTTTTTCCTGCATCGCTTTGAGGAAATCATTTTTATTATATCGAAGCTTTTGTAGTTTTCCGTTTACTTTGTTTACTGCTCATTGTTGTTGTTGTTGTTGTTGCTGCTGTTGTTCTGCACAGACTTTGTGTCTGCTACTTCGTATATCCTTGAGTATCCTTAAGTGCGGCCTGTCCATTTGCGTCGACATGGACGTTTTGCCCTTTTTTGGAGTCAGTGAAACGAGTTGTAACGAGTTTTCCGCAGACATCATCCGATGGAAACTGGACACTGGACGGATACCGTTATCGATATCCGCTATTTGGACAGATTAGTGTCGAGTGCGCTTTTGATGGCTTCATTGTGTAGATGGATGGATCGAAAATATTTTATATTTGCTCTTATGAATTATTTACCGTAAATACAAAATTTAATTCGAAAAACTTGTTAAAAATTTATTAAACGTAAGGTCTCGATTTTTTACAATTTATTTTTAGTGAATATTGAGCTTGAAATATGGAATGTGGATTATTATTGTAAACAAAAAAAAAGTATAAATATTTAAAGAAGATATCAATTAATAAATGATTACTTTATGTTCTTTTAAATAAAATTATTTTAATAAAAATAACCATATAAGCATTGAACAAATTAAAAAATTTAAAAAAACCGTTTCTTTGAGCCACAAGTTACCCCTCTCCTCTCATCCCCCGCCTCCGCCCCCGCCCTCGGGCTATTGCCCATTTTTCTGCACCACTTGAGAATGTCACAACAAGTAAACAGAGCCCCGGACTTCTGTGTAATGAGAGCGTGCTAATAACTCAGACCATAATAAATGGGAAAATCAAATGAAAACAAGTTAAAACTTCCGTAAAAGAACGAACAACAACAGCAACAATGGGTACAAAAACAACAAATTAAGAAGAAAAAACTCAAGAGACCCCTGGAGGAAAAAAATAGGTAAGGCGGGGCTCAGACGTCGCCACCCCTCGGACAGTGCTCGCATTTTTAAGCAGTCGAGTAATTACACGTTTAATTGCAATGGGCCACGCTTCAACGAGGCCCAAAAATATGCTACGAAAAAGTGAAAAGAAAAGAAAAAAATTACTTAAAATGCAGACATTGAAATAATGAAAACTGTTGAAGAAATTATGCAAATTTTTTGTAGCAAAAACGACGCCAAAGTGCGCGGCAAAGGGATGCGTCACCGGATGCGGATCTGTTTCCTGTTTCTGGTCCAAGCATCTCATTACGTGTGCTGCGTGGTAAGTGGCCCAGGTTAACGAAAAAACTGAAAGTGAAAGTAAAAGTTCGATTTGTGCAGCTACAAATTCACTTAGCTATGCAGAGTGTCCCCCCGCCCACCTACCCTACGAAGTGTCCCCTCTTGATGAACGCACATTTTTGGTTCCATTTATTAGGTTTGCTTCAATTTCCAACCCAACTAGAGCCACCACCCCTGCAAGTGAAGGCTAAAATTGTTTTATTATTTTTTTAACGCGCATTTCCCTGAATTCGTAATTAGCCATCGCGGGTGGGGTGGACTCAAAGATTGAGCACCAGGTTTTGTTGGTTTATGTTGTTTCCCCTTTTCATTAGCCGGCTTTCTGAGCTGCTGTACAGTCTGCATTGTCTCTCATTAACTTTGTGTCTGATGTAATAAAGTAATCAAAGGACAAGTTATTTAATGTTTAGCAAGTTAAGCTAAGTCATTTTATCTCTGGTTACAAAACAAATTTGGTATTTATTGCTGAAGAAAATTGCATATAATAGTTTTTTATTTATATTACTATAATTCTATTCTTTTTATAAGATGTATTACTCCCTTTTTCCAACTTCATTCAATTGCCTAATTAACAAAACTCTTCTTACGCTTGGTGCACTTGATCCGCCGTCCTTCCCCCCGCGGCGACCATTCAATTTTTTTATTCAATGTAAATATTTTAATTATGAATGCGCCGCGCTGTAATGACTTTGTATCTTTGTATCTTTAGCTAAGCCCTTGGGCTGTGCGGATTCTTGGACTTTGCGTCGCAGCTGTTGATTTCTCACGTATTTCTGTATTTTTTTTGTTGACTGCCAAATTTGAATCGACGGCGGCTTATCAATGTCCGCACAGGCGACTTCAAGGATTAAATGATTAATAAAATAATATTAATGTCGCATAGAAATTTGTAGCTGCACAGTGGAGCCATTGTTGGCATCTAAAAAATTGCGAAAAGTGCGCACTAAAATGTTCAAATATCACGCGCCTGGCAGCCCAACGCCCTCATCGGCGCCCCCGCCCCCGCCCCACCGCTACATAAAAATTCAAATTATAACATAAAAATGCAGTTGGCACATGACTCCCAGTGAAGAGGCCGTCTGTTTTTATGGCAGGACGAGCGCGTGTCCTGGCGGTGCTGTCACACATCAAATTGTATAATATTAATTTCTAATTGCATAAATTTCTGCCATGGCTCGTCTCGTTATGTTTACGATATGCCTTTGTCGATGCCGGCATAAAGATGACAATCGTAAAAATTAAAGCGCTTCGAGGTGTTTGCTCCCAGGTTCATAACCTCATTCGCATCGCATCCTGGGGCCTCACCTTTGGCAGCCAGCTCCTTCGGGTTGGTCTCGTGTCGGTTTTGTTTTTATTTGCCAGTCGCAATGCCGTCGATATAAAAACAACCATCAAATGTCGAGTTAAAATGTTTTATTATTTGACTTTATGCGTGGCCAACAACAACAACAACCAACAACAACAACAATCGGGAGACATTTCAAGAGACAATTGCCAAATGGTTTATTATTTTTTCTTAGCACTGCCGCACGCCGATAACTCTCCGTTTAGATGTTTGATGTCTTTGCAATATAAACATTGGCACCGCTTTGGTCTGTTCCGTGGCTTCCTGCGGGCATCCTTAACGGCGCAATATCTCTAAAAATGTTATTAAAATCGCATCGCTTCGCAGGCGTGCCGATAAGCGGCCTTGTCGGATTTTTGTTGTTTTTCTCCGCAATTATTTTGATTTGCTGCGGTTGACTGCTGACGATCCTGATCCCCTTAAGTACAGTCTGTTAAATAATTATACAAACGGTCCACGTTGATTGCAAGCTACAGTGGGTTATGTAATTTCGCTTACAATAAACGAAAACTATTCGTATTTTAAATTTTATCAAATTTGTAACTAAATCGAGTCACGTTTTTGTACATAGCCTTGATGAGAATATTTACATGTAATAATAAAAGTTTGTTTTTTAAAGTATAAAATATGTTTATTTTTATTCTATTAACTTAAATATCCAAAACAGATAGATTCGATTTTTTAACTTAAACTTATTTTCAGAAAAAATTTGTTTTATTTGAAAGAAGAAGAGAAAACTTACTTCTATGGATAGAAACATATTAATGAAAGAAAAGGACTGTTTCATCTATTGATCATGACAGACCTTTTTCACTGGAAATCCCCACTTATGACAACGTACATTTCTATAATTTCAACCGCATTTAAACTTGGCATGGGTATTATTCACACCCGTAATGAAACAATGGTGAATAGATAACAATTTGTTGCCATGCCGACGTTTGTGTATACGTGTACTTGCTGATGATAATAATAGTTTTGGCGAAAACATTCAATTTATATTATTGAGCATGAAGCGCCTTTGTTTGATTTACGAGCGTAGCTTTTAAAACCACATGAAATGTTTCCATGCGATACGTGCCAATGGACTAGCCGGGGACTAAATGCCAGACAACGTCACTAGCAAGTGCCCTGATTAATCCACTTCAAACAGACCAAAGACCCGCCACATCCACCTGCCCGCTTCGCTGGCTGACTGGCTGGCTGGCTGGCTGGCTGGCAAGGCTTGTGAGGTTGACAGCTTCGACGTTGGAGGCTTCGATATCGCTACGTGCGCGCAGGTTGATTGCATTTACGTGTGCTGCCAGCGTTCGAATCGACGGGGCGCCTTGTTAGGTCGGTCCCGTTGCACGGGTGCGGCGCGAGGCAAACAAATGTCGATTGCATGCTTTTTAATGCACAGGTAACTGCAGTTATGCCCACCCATCGTCCGAGCCCGGCTAATGCAATCTGCGTGGCAACTCCTGCGCAGAAGCTGTCGCTAATCAGTTGCATTTCTAATTAACAAATGCACCCGGGGCTTATTGGCTGCGCACATAATGCAGTTTTCAGCACCACGCCCACTTGCACACACACACACACCGCTATCTGTGACATGCAGCCTGGCATCGCTGCAGACAGCGGCACGTCGGGAATTCTCAACTTTAGCGAAACTTTAAGTAAATCTGCTTATCTTGTTTCGAAAAGTTTTTGCTACGTGCCGCCGCCATGGCGCGGCCTTTGTTGTGGGCCAGTTCCAGAACCGCAGCGCAGCAGAACAGCAGCAGAGCGCCCACTCACCCGCCACCCTCCCATAGTGGGTTCAATGTACAGCTATCATAACGTTGACAAAGTTTCGACAGCTCCGGCATTAACTTGGCTATTTTCTGTCATATCGCAACGCGAATTTTCAATCAACCGCATTCAGATACGTCCATTTCAACATTTGAACTGTCCGCTGTTGCCAAGTGTTGCATATAATCTGAACTGGCGCCCATCCCGCCTACAAAAGCACCTAAGCCGCAGCCTATTTTACCGACTGGAAATTAATTGAAATTTTCGCTTCCGGCGCTGCTGCCAACTTCGCAAATCGTCTGCAAATGTGTTTTAAGCTTGAACTTCGCACATTTTGAGGGCAGACCTTCAAATTTCCATTTCTGCAGTTCAAGGTGTGGGCTAATTACATATTTGTATTGCATTTAGGCGGAAAAGCTGGGAAAGAGTTGTTAAACATGTTTGCAAGCGAGTTCGGTCAATTAGACAGTTGAATAAAATCGTAAATACATATAAATATATCATGTAATTAGTTGAATTCACAATTATATTTCATGTAAGTCTTAAGTAAATTGTTTTTCACAGTTTTTACTTTATCAAAACCGAAACGTTTACCTATTTTTGTGTATTAATAAAATTTATTGTGTTTTGAATGTAATCTTAATTGTTTCTATTTTTAAAATGAAGTTTTATTTGGTTTTTTTTTTCCTTATTCATATTTAATGAATATGAAATTGTAAATTTTGGAATATTTCGAAATTCATATTTTGTTATTGCTATAGAAATATTGCAAAAGTTTCTTCATTGCGATAATCCATAAAATTGTCAATGGCTAGAGAATGTTGCATCTGGTTGCATCTGTTGTATCATTCTGTTTCTGGTGCTGCTGCGTCTGCTGCTTTGGCTGCGTCTGTTGGGCCAAGAGCTCGTCCCAATTTATTGGCAAATGATAATTTTTTGGACATGTCGTCGCACATCGCGTGAATTGCTGTTGTCGGGCGACGGCTGCTGCAATAACTCGTCCTGGTCGTCCTCGTCTGGGTCTGGGTCTGGGCCTGCAGCTGCCAGATGCGGTGTCCGGGCAATTTAGGTAATCGTAATCCTTGGCTGCGTCTCGTTGCCGTTAATGCCTTCCTGCGATGTGTCCAGAAACCGAACTCACACAAAAAAAAGTGTTTATATATGTATATGCATGCCATTATCTTTGAAATTGTCTGCCAGGCGGCAAGAAATATGGATTAAAATGTTGCCAGAGTCTGCTGGTAGATGGGAGGAGGGGAGGGATGGGGCGGAGGGCTTAGCTGGCTTCATCCTTGTTGGTCTGCGGCTGCGTTGACTTGATTTTTTAAGTGCCTCCGCTGCGGCGCCACCGCACAGCGCATTATGAACGTTAAGGCGTTTATGCCAAGCGCCACGCCCACGCCCCGCCCCACATCCCCGCCCAGCCGTTTACATTTTTTTGCATTGCTCTTCATTTCAGCTCATGCATACAAAATTAGTGGGGGCGATTGCGACAGAGAGAATGGAGAAGGGGCCAAGTTATTGCACTTGCAACGTTTATGGCTTACAGCGAGTTAATCGCGCTGTCATTCAGCCACTTTATTTTGGCCGAGCAGCTACGCTTTTCTTATGCCCGGTGCGAACAATGCCAGAGCATCCTCTGTACATTCACTTATCGAGGGTATTATGGCTTTGTCACGCATTGTGTAATTCATTCAGGTTGATAACTGCAAAAAGTATAAATATATTATTGATCATGACAACAATCACGATATCTCCCGATTTGTTGCTCTGAACTGCGCAAAGGGATTAACTAACCAACAATCGAGTTTTTGTGTAAACAATGTTCTAGATCAAATTTATGAAAAACTATATCACATACTATAGATATATCACACAGTTGATTTTGATCAATTTTCAATTTCCAACAGAAATCAGAACAGATTAAAGCTATAAATTCGTAATTCTAAATTTTGAAAAAATATGTTTTTAAAAAATTCATAAGGGTTCATAGGAGTACATGCTTTTTTGACCAAAAAATTCAAAAAAATTTTATTCTCGAAAATGAATATATCTTGAATGTGAAGTTAATATATAGGAGAAATCATGATCAAAATGCCATCGAACGTGAAAATCGGTTCAGTTTTGACAAAGTTATGGGGGTTTGATATATGGGAGCTATGGAATCTGTCAACTTTACATGTCAAAATTTTTCTCGATTTTGGGATGATTTTTGACCAAAAATTTGACCCCCCAAAATCACTTTCAATGTTGTTTTTTATGCTTATTGTGACAAATAAAATCGATTAAAACTATAAATCCGCAATTCTAAATTTTGAAAAATATTTTTTTCCAAAATTCATAAGGGGAGTACATGCTTTTTTGACAAAAAAATTCAAAAAAATTTTATTTTCGAAAATGAATATATCTTGAATGTGGAGTCAATATATAGGACATATCATGATCAAAATGCCATCGAACGTGAAAATCGGTTCAGTTTTGACAAAGTTATGGGGGTTTGATATATGGGAGCTATGGAATCTGTCAACTTTACATGTCAAAATTTTTCTCGATTTTGGGATGATTTTTGACCAAAAATTTGACCCCCCCAAAATCACTTTCAATGTTGTTTTTTATGCTTATTGTGACAAATAAAATCGATTAAAACTATAAATTCGCAATTCTAAATTTTGAAAAATATTTTTTTCCAAAATTCACAAGGGGGAGTACATGCTTTTTTAACCAAAAAATTCAAAAAAATTTTACTCTCGAAAATGAATATATCTTGAATGTGGAGTCAATATATAGGACATATCATGATCAAAATGCCATCGAACGTGAAAATCGGTTCAGTTTTGACAAAGTTATGGGGGTTTGATATATGGGAGCTATGGAATCTGTCAACTCTACATGTCAAAATTTTTCTCGATTTTGGGATGATTTTTGACCAAAAATTTGACCCCCCCAAAATCACTTTCAATGTTGTTTTTTATGCTTATTGTGACAAATAAAATCGATTAAAACTATAAATTTGCAATTCTAAATTTTGAAAAAATATTTTTTTCCAAAATTCACAAGGGGGGAGTACATGCTTTTTTGACCAAAAAATTCAAAAAAATTTTATTCTCGAAAATGAATATACTTTGAATGTGGAGTCAATATATAGGACATATCATGATCAAAATGCCATCGAACGTGAAAATCGGTTCAGTTTTGACAAAGTTATGGGGGTTTGATATATGGGAGCTATGGAATCTGTCAACTTTACATGTCAAAATTTTTCTCGATTTTGGGATGATTTTTGACCAAAAATTTGACCCCCCAAAATCACTTTCAATGTTGTTTTTTATGCTTATTGTGACAAATAAAATCGATTAAAACTATAAATTCGCAATTCTAAATTTTGAAAAAATATTTTTTCCAAAATTCACAAGGGGAAGTACATGCTCTTTTGACCAAAAAATTCAAAAAAATTTTATTTTCGAAAATGAATATACTTTGAATGTGAAGTTAATATATAGGAGAAATCATGATCAAAATGCCATCAAACGTGAAAATCGGTTCAGTTTTGACAAAGTTATGGGGGTTTGATATATGGGAGCTATGGAATCTGTCAACTTTACATGTCAAAATTTTTCTCGATTTTGGGATGATTTTTGACCAAAAATTTGACCCCCCCAAAATCACTTTCAATGTTGTTTTTTATGCTTATTGTGACAAATAAAATCGATTAAAACTATAAATTCGCAATTCTAAATTTTGAAAAATATTTTTTTCCAAAATTCACAAGGGGGAAGTACATGCTTTTTTGACCAAAAAATTCAAAAAAATTTTATTCTCGAAAATGAATATACTTTGAATGTGGAGTCAATATATAGGACATATCATGATCAAAATGCCATCGAACGTGAAAATCGGTTCAGTTTTGACAAAGTTATGGGGGTTTGATATATGGGAGCTATGGAATCTGTCAACTTTACATGTCAAAATTTTTCTCGATTTTGGGATGATTTTTGACCAAAAATTTGACCCCCCCAAAATCACTTTCAATGTTGTTTTTTATGCTTATTGTGACAAATAAAATCGATTAAAACTATAAATTCGAAATTCTAAACTTTGAAAAAATATTTTTTTCCAAAATTTACAAGGGGGAGTACATGCTTTTTTGACCAAAAAATTCAAAAAAATTTTATTCTCGAAAATGAATATACTTTGAATGTGGAGTCAATATATAGGACATATCATGATCAAAATGCCATCGAACGTGAAAATCGGTTCAGTTTTGACAAAGTTATGGGGGTTTGATATATGGGAGCTATGGAATCTGTCAACTTTACATGTCAAAATTTTTCTCGATTTTGGGATGATTTTTGACCAAAAATTTGACCCCCCCAAAATCACTTTCAATGTTGTTTTTTATGCTTATTGTGACAAATAAAATCGATTAAAACTATAAATTCGCAATTCTAAATTTTGAAAAAATATTTTTTTCCAAAATTCACAAGGGGGGAGTACATGCTTTTTTGACCAAAAAATTCAAAAAAATTTTATTCTCGAAAATGAATATACTTTGAATGTGGAGTCAATATATAGGACATATCATGATCAAAATGCCATCGAACGTGAAAATCGGTTCAGTTTTGACAAAGTTATGGGGGTTTGATATATGGGAGCTATGGAATCTGTCAACTTTACATGTCAAAATTTTTCTCGATTTTGGGATGATTTTTGACCAAAAATTTGACCCCCCCAAAATCACTTTCAATGTTGTTTTTTATGCTTATTGTGACAAATAAAATCGATTAAAACTATAAATTCGCAATTCTAAATTTTGAAAAAATATTTTTTTCCAAAATTCATAAGGGGGAGTACATGCTTTTTTGACCAAAAAATTCAAAAAAATTTTATTTTCGAAAATTAATATACTTTGAATGTGAAGTTAATATATAGGAGAAATCATGATCAAAATGCCATCAAACGTGAAAATCGGTTCACTTTTGACAAAGTTATGGGGGTTTGATATATGGGAGCTATGGAATCTTTTAAGAATGTGAACGAGTATAGCGCAGTCGGTATCGCCCGACTGCAATGTTCTTGTTTATGCTGCGAGTATCTAAGTCAAATCAAACTATTACAATCTTTAAAACGACTTTAACTTACGTTTTAATGAAATAAATAAATAAAATGAAATACTCAAGTTTTCATTAGTATAACTCTAGCAAAATATCCGACAGATAAACTGTTTGTTGAATGAAAATTTAAGTGTTTGACTAATTTATATAAATACATCAAATATTTACTACATCAAATATTTAGTATACAAGTGTATTAGATTGGTCGGCTTTTCGAAGAAAACAGTTTTTCTTATTATTATAATTTTTTTTTAGCAACCGGCGATGCGAATATAATCGGCTTATGCCAGTGAGGCAAGTAAAGCATTCAAGCCGGCGGATTGAGCCAGAGCCAGAACTGGAAATAATATAACAGACAGCGTTTTAGCAATTGCAGTTGGCCATCGGGTTTGGATTGAGCTGCTTTCGCTTTCAAATATCGCAGTGGCACATCAAAGCAACTTCCGGCGATTGCGAGTCCAGTTTCCTGTTGATTTTTAATCAAGCGACCCCCGCCCGGACAACTGGAGGCACGTAACCAGCGGCCATTTGGTAGGTGTGGTCGGATCATAAAAACAGATTTTAATGAAGAGAGAGTGAACTCAAGAGTGTGTGTATTTGCGTGTGTGTGTGTGTGTGTTGCCTTTGTCTTTTACAACTTGTGGCAGTCGTTAATTTTTATGTTTATAGCGCAAATTTTCGCCTTGCTGCACACACGCTCCCAGCGCCCAGTTTCATGCTACACGTTGCACGTTGCACGTTGTAAACCGCAAAACTGCTATCGAAAATTGAGTGGGTGGTGGTGGGGAATGGGTGTGGGAGGGGGAGGGGGAACGACGTCGACAGTAGTTAAAACAATAACAATTAGCTGCCAAAGTCGACAAAGTCGTTGGCAACACGCAAAAATTAATTAGCAGGCCAAAAATTGAGGTTCGCTTTGCCCGTAAATTGCAGCAAAGGACAATAAGGATATTGGCAACAGTTTCATGAAATTAAAGCCGCATTACAGGACAATAAGTTCGAATCTAATCGGGAGAGCAAAAAAACAAAAAACAAAACAAAAAACTCACACGGGACGGACGAAAACAAGCGGAAAAAAGCGCAAATCGAAACTTTCGCAGAGCAGGAAAAGTTTCCACACAAACAGGACACAGGATGGCGGCAAATTGCAAAAGGATAATTGCAAAACTAAATGCCAAACTTAAACAAAAAAAATACGCCAGACACTAATGAAATTTCGATCAACTTTCTGCAGGCAGCCATGCGAGCAATGGAGAAAGAGTGAGATGGACAACGACAGAGAAAGTGAGTGCGAGAGAGCGAGGGAGAGAGAGAGAGAGAGATTGCCAAAGCATAAAGTGCACTCCATGCACTCCATATCAAAACAAATGATGATTTATTGAATTTTAATTTAGTGCTCCAGCAAATTTTGCCATAAATATTTGAGTGCGCCGGCAAAAGTTACGTTCATTGCAAGTTATGCACTGGATTTATGCGAGTGCCACCCTCCTTGGCTGAGCCTGGGCTCTGTCCTTAGGTACAGTTGCCTTTCAGCTTTTCAGCTGCCAGGACGCGTGCCTCGCCTCACGCATGACCAGCGCCTGGCAATGGTAAAGTTCCCTGCCAGCTCGTGGTTTGCTCCCTGTGCAATTTGGCAATGTGCGTATGCAAATTTGCAAGCCACATGTCATTTTTGACCATTTCCGCTTCAGGGCCCTAAGCAACAGCAACAAAAACAATCGCCACCCCGGTTTGCCCGCAACGGGGTGGCTTTTCATACCCTGTTTTTGTTATTTTTGCACTGGGTTATGCTAGCCAGTCAAACATGTTTATACTTATAAATATATACAATATATTAAATGTATATTCTCTATTTTAAATTCTAATTTGAAACTACCAAATTCACTTTGAAATCTTTGACTGAAAATCTCTTAAACCAAATTTTTAACTGTTTAATCTGTTGATTGTACAGGATATCTAATTGTTTCATATACCTTGGTTAAACATTATTGTGATTTGTTTTCCTTGTTTTTGCAATGGGGTGCGCTTAAAATTTCGCAACTTGTTTTACCCACTGACCTTGAAAAGTGGATTTATTCAAATTGACTGCCGGCAGCTGTGTCCTTTAGGGTGGCTCTGAATCTCGCCGGTTCAGGTTGCAATTCCTGCCTCCGCTCCGCCCTGCGATACATTTAAAAAAAAAACAAAACGCACACAACAAAAGCAAAAGCAAAAACAAGACCCATTTGTGCTCTTAGTCTTATCAATGGTTCGCTTATCGGGAATCCATTAGGTTGTTTTCCATGATTATGCCAGTGTATTGGGCCATGATTCGATTTCTCTACTAATCGTTCAATCCCAATGGACTCGCCTTTGTTTGGCCAAATTGTTTTGCAAGCTATCAATTTCAAAGTGGGCGATTGACTATGCAAATCGCTTTATTGCATTCAAATTGATGAGGCGCGCAATATGCCCATATCAAATAAATATAGGGTACATAAAAAAAAAATACATCACTGTTTCAAAGCAATGTTGATGATTTGACAGAAAGGCATTAAAAACATGAATGACTATGATTAAAAATTACCTCTATATTTTTATTTCCGATTTAACTGAATTTGATTTTGATATAAGCAAAACCAACAAAGTTTCGATTCATATAAAATTTATATAAAATTATTTATATAAAATTTACTCGTTGTGTGATAAAAACAAATTTGTAAAATTCAAATTTACACAATTTGAAGCATTATTAGCTTCACTTTTCTGTTGATGGTTAGTTTGTGCCCAATGTCATAAGATATTCATTAAAATTTCGTATGATGGGAAAGAAAGGATTATTTATTGCAATTTTGTGTGGGGCTCCTTGGCGCAGCTGCTGTTCAGTGGCTGCGAATGGCAATGCAATAAAACGAAATTAAATTGCTATTTTGCATACACACGAGCATTTTGGCATGTAGAGCAGACACACACAAATACACACACACACACACTCGCCCATAAATTGATATGAGTTCTTTGTCTGCATGCCGAGCAATAATGGCAGCAGCAACAACATACGATAAGGCGAATCCTTTGACAACAGCTGGCGGAGGCAACGAGGTCCCCCAAATAAAACGAAATAGTTTTATAGTTGGGTGGCCCAAAAAATGTTATAATTGCTTGGCGCGTTTATTAAAATGCATAAATTAATAGAAATTTCAAAGGCAAACCAGGAGGAAGTATGTGCGTGTGTGTGTGTGGACCATGTGCGGCAGTTAAAAAGGGTTTAGGACACGCTATTTGTGCGCTGGCTTATGGCCAAACAATTAGACATAGACTGGGTCGCATATGGGTGGTGTGCGTGCAGCCCTTAAGCTCCTCCACATTAAAGACAAACCCCTGACAAATGCACTCAAAATGACCGCAATTAAGTACATTCCCCCGCCATTCAACAATAATAATAAACATGGAAAGTTTTTCTTTCATTTTTGGCAAAAGTATAGCTGGAAGTAGTAGCTGCCGCATCTCTTGGCCGCAAATCAGCGCAATTAATATTAAGTGGATTATTATTTAATGACCAGTGCACGCAACCGGAGGACAAATGGGTCAGAGTCCGATTCGGGGTCCCATATGCGCTGCTTACTGTATCATAATCGCACTCTTAACTGTTATGAGCCCATCATTGCCTTTATGGTTTCAGTTTCCATTCCCGTTTGCGCCCGTTTTAGTTCGCTTGTCATATTCTAATTACGCCGTAACACGCGCTTATTACCAGGATTTTGATGACTTTCGACCCGGCACAAATAATTATTATACGCACTCGTACAAAATGTGCGGCATTAAAAGGCCCAATGGACGTGCATTTTCCGTGCAAGTGGTCCATATGCCATATAACACATACGCACTCCTCGGTCCCCTCTCCCTCTCTGGCACAGACACAAAATCCCTATTGAATGGGCGTCACTAATTGATAAATGGCTCTTCTGCGTGGCTGTGTCCAATATTTAGAAAGAGAAAGAAGACAGAGAAAGAGACGCACGCAAACACGCAGAGAAAATTGTGTTATGCCAAAAACCTAAACAATATTTAATATTTGAATATTTTTACTTATTGGATATGGGAATCTTTATATTTCTTTATATTGTCTTCTTTAAAAAAAACTCTTCTTTAAAAAACTCGTATCTTATATTTTGGAATTTTTTATTACGAAAAACTCAAGCTTGTTACCTATTATTAGATATTTTCTCTGAGTGTAGACAGTCGTCATATTTCGATGCCTCATCTCAGAGAAAATATTTACAATAATTGCAATTCGCATCTGAATAGGAGATAAGGAAACTGCGCTGCAACACAACGTACAAATGAAACACGTCAGCCGGAGGCTAACTGGGAATATAAACAGACTTAAAATGGGGCTTACCTAAAGAGGGAGCGAGAGAGATAGAGCTATATAAAAAGCTCGGGCTGCATCATGCATCGTTTTGCGTCTTACAAGCTTGTGGCAACGTCATTCTGCGACATTTGCTTAGTCAACAGCCAAAATGGCTTCCCCACAAAAACAAGTGCCCCACTCAGCCGGAACTGTCCGGCGTGGCCGTGTGCAACTGGCTGATAAATCGCAAACACAACTGAAGCATACTTCAACTGATGACGTGTTCATGTTGCCCGGTGGCTGGGAAGTGGCTTATAGTTATCAGCTGGTTAACTGCTCTATGATAAGATACAGATAGATAGCACTTAGATCAGTGAACTGAAAACTAATCAAGTTGAACAGTAATTTATGATTTGTTAGTGGCATATTTAACTTAAATAATCTTTAGGTTTACCTTGAAACGGTATCAGAATCCGTTTAGGAAAATCTGACATTCATATATGTGTATTGATAAGGAATTGCTCAAAAATCTTGTCAGCTGTGGCTGTGGCATGTTCCAGTAGGCGTGGCCGAGTTACCAAGGTCGCAATCGTTGGGGGAGGTCACCAGCTGCCTACATACCAAGTTTGGGGCCTCTAAAATGGTTAATTTAATTAATTCGCGATTTTAGGTGTTACCGGTTTGCCACGCCCCCAGTGGGCGCAGCCCAAAATCCACAATCGAACGCAGTAACAAACGAGCATATATCCAAAAGTTCACTGCCAACCTAAGCCAATTTTTAATTAATATAATTAAATTTCAAACCATTTATAGCCATATATATATGTACATACATATATATTGTTTTGAATTTAAAATATGGTAAAAATTTATTTTAGAAAAGTATTACGGTTTTTTCCCTGTATATATTCTATCTGAAATTTGCGGTTCAATTAAAATGAAATAAAACCCATTACAAAGAGAATTCCGTTTATAGTTTTAAAATTGTTAAACTACTGATTTTACTAGAAAATGCGCTGTTATTGCTCATTCAAAATTCTACATTTATATTTCATTCAAGTTTTCGACTTTTAAATCATAATTCTTTGCAATTTTTCTAAACTTCACAGGAAGTTGTCTACAATCCAATGGAAACTTTTAGTTTAATTTTTTTTGCGGTCCGTCTATAATTCGTTTAAGTATTGGGTAGATATGCTTACTTAAGTTCGTGGAACTCGCTTGTTTTCTTTTGTCTGCCTAACAAAAGCGAATTAAAGCTGGCGTAGATCAAAAGTCCAAAGCCGTCATAAAATGCTCGCATTGCACATTAGCTTTTTGTTATTGTCATATATCATATTAGCACTATGACTGCCAATTGTAATCGGAATTGAATGCAAAGTACGCCCCAGCGTGTCTCTTATCAACAAGTGGCAAGCGAACGGCAGCAAGTGCAGATGCTTCGGAGACATTCAAATAAGTTGGCGACTTTATCTGCATTTTAAATATCAAGCATGAAAAACTGCGTATTTTGTTGTCTTTATTTAGTTGTTTATTTAGGTTGGTAACATAATTTAAAGATATATTTGTTCAAGCGAACGCTGCTTACTTAAATGTTATCACAAATATGTGTGTATGTGTGTGCATGAATGGAAAATAAATCAAGTTAAATAATAAGCGATTGTAAATCAGATGTTTCTGCTTTTGTTGTTGCTGCGTTTCGATTTATTTAACACAACTCAAATGACAAATTTAAATTTACAGAACGCAGCGCGGGATTTATTTATGATTTTGTTATTTTGGAATCTTTGTAATACTAGAAAATTACTCGTTGATAGTAGAGACAGATGAGTGAATTTTGATAACAGCTAGCTGGAGTTGCGTGAGGGATGTCTGCTTATTGCTTCTGCAGATACTCGTCGAACAAGTAAACGTTGAGGGATGTATCAGGCACACTGACCAGCTTGGAAAGGTCGTTGGCATATCCAGAGAGTTTGCGCACAGACTCGGCCTGCTTGGTCAAGAAGTTCTCCTGCAGATAGTGGGCCATCTCGGGATCGTGCTGACGACTCTCGGTGGTGGCGTGGGTGGCGGCGGTGTGCACACGAATGGCTCCATTGATCAGCTCCTTCTCATTATCGAGGGCACGTGCCAGAGACTCCAGCTCGTTGAGCTGCACCTGTGGGGCGTCGGTTCTCAACTTAGAGACAGTCTTGGAACGGGGCTTGCTCAGATTAACGAAGCCGCCGCGGCGCGACACGTGCTTGATGAGCTCGATGGTGTCGTCAAAAACGCGATCAGACAATCCCTGGTACAGCTTCTGGAAGCCGGGTCGGTTCAACTGGTACGAGTTGAAGTGGGTGGCCATCAATAGGTATTCGTACGACTTGTTCAGATGCAGCTGGATGTAGTCTTCCATTTTGGGCACTAGATTACCGATAGCCGCAAAGCGGGCATTGCATTCCTTGACGTCACCTGTGAAGGGTGCATATTAAAACCAAAAGAACATTAAGCATGGGCGTAGCAAGTGCTTAGCCAGATTAAGCCGAAACAAGGAAGTATTTTTGCTTACTTTCTTCATCTGAGAAAAAGGCCATGAGCGCTTGTTTATTTTTAAGATTTTAAAATATTCAAAAGCAAGACATAATAACAGTTAAAACCGGAACGAGGCAACTGCATATAAACACGCACACCCTCTCTTTCACACTCTCTTTCATTCATGAGCTCTCTTTTAGTTTTTTGTGTTTTGTACTCACCGTTAGCACTCTGTCCGCAAGCACTCTTAACGTTAGCTTGGCAGGTTTGGTCGGCCTGCGCAAGAGCGCAGAGAGCCGCTACCAGGGCGATTGAAATAAGATATTTCATGTTTGTTTTGACTTTCTAGAATTAGAATAAAGAATAGGAATTTCACAATTAGACGTATTTTAATTTGAATATCTGTCAGTCTGCTTCTAGTTGATTCTACTTAAACAAAAGTAAAATATCAGCATAGGGTTTTGTGCCTTCTGCGTCGTAGATATTTCTTGAATATTCTCTCACTCTCTGCACTTTCAAACATTTCTTGCAAGTATTGTTTTTATATATTTTAAATTTGACATGCATTTAAACTTGTGATTATCACAGCTATTAATTAACAATTGAACGGAATCACTTACTTTAAAATGTCGCTTTCAATATTAATTGCAGTTTTTCTGCTCTGCTTTTGTGTTTCTTATGTGCTGCTCGTTGAAACTCAAATCGTGAACTGCTGTTTATAGCGTTGCGTTAGTCTCGTTTCTATACCTCGACAGTGCCTCGCTCAGTGCGCTAGTGTGTGTGAGTGCGAGAATGTGTGTGCGCGGCTGCGAGTGTATGGGTATTCTGTTTTGCACTCGTCGACTCTCTGATGTGGATTTCGTTGTCAGTCAAACATGGCTCTGGCAATATGGCCGCGTCTCTGATTTTTGTTGTTGTCATTGCGGTTGTTTTTCTTTGTGACTCAGGCGCTCGCACTTACATGTTGTTTATGTGTTCAGCGCGGGGTTACCAACGCGTTCAAAGTCCTTCGCGGTTAGCTATGAATTCATACATGTATACGCTTATAACTTTTAAAACTTCCCCAAAAGGTCCTATTTTTTTAAATTAAAATTAATATTAATGAGTTTAAATATATACACTTACAATATTTTATAAACTCGTCAGTGTTACACAGACGTTATCAGTTTGGTATTTCATGTTTCCTTATCATTTAAGGCAAGTCTTAACTGGCATCAAATTTGAAACTACGACTACCCTTGATAAGTTGTTATGATGGGATTGATAGTCAATCATTATATTGATTGATCCCAAAACATCCATGTTTCTGTTGATAGCTGCACTTAAAGACAGTATTAAATCATCACTTTTTTTATTTGTTTTTTCAAAAATGAAGACTTGGCAACCCATGCAGCACGCATGATAAAAACATGCTCAGTTTGATGTAAAGGGTCGCTATGATATACCCTAATCGATTAAATTTTAATTTACTTAAGATTTGTATAGGCCGGATACTTTTGCTTTTACTATTTAAGCAATCATTTGATATATTTTAAATTTTCTGTTGAAATTCCGTGGTTCTATTATTCAAAAATGTATATTTAATATACCCCATGTATAGGGTAAATAGATACATAACAAAGAACAGCTGATTGAAGAGTTCTACGGCCATTGGACGGCCATATTGCAACGACATAATTGTAATGTCGGCAGAAGAGGATTTATATTGAGGACGTGTGGAAGTAAGTATAGTAAATTAAGAACGCCTATCAAATAGTATATATAATCAATTCAGCAACAACAATAACAAACATAGCGACGACATATTGAATTGATAAGAGCGAAGACACACATACATAGCATATAACGTACAGTGTACATGTACACTGTATTCATGCACACGAAGAGAGAGAAAAAGAGAGAGTGAGAAGTGCCAGCGACGAAGCATTTAAAAGTGTTTTGCTCGACACTGGCAAAGTCAGTTTGCATTCACATAGCGAAGGCGCGTAAAGCAGAAGAATTACAAAACGAAGTACGTGTAAAAGACTTAGTTTGTCAGAGATCACAAATCAAAAGAATCATAAGATACCGGAGCAATCGATTTCGGGCATTTAATCCAAATTGATAAAAATAGCAAGCTTTGCCTTCTATGCCAGTGTGTGTAAAGGCAGCTTTGACTGGCCAATTTGAACTCGAAACTTCGGTACTTAAATTTGACAGACTAACTAAAACGGTTCATTTTCATTTGTGCATTTAGGCAGAACACTTGACCGGTAACTGATTGCATTGATTTATTAACTAAAAGTGAATTATTTGTTTTGTGATTTTGTGTAAAGACAACAACAACAGCCACAACAACCCAAGGAACAAAAATGGTGAAATTAATTGCGAGTATTTGTCTACTGGCCGCATTGGCTGTGGTCAACCAAGTCCAGGCAGACAACCTGCGGTGTAAGTATCCTCAATGCATATTTAAAGATTTTTGTTTAATTTTTTTAACAAAACAAAAAATACCCTGAAAATCTAATAATTTTCGACGCAATTTTCTTCGATGGCGACGTCGCGTAAGGCCAAACAAAGAGAATGAGCGTGCGTGAGCGTGAGAGAGGGCAAGTAAGAGCAGCGAGGCGTGCGCACACATAAATAAGAGCACCTCGTGTCAGCTGTTGTACTTGGTTACTCTTTTCATAGCACAATATACAAATAATATAGGAAATCAACTGATTTCTATTGAAATTGCGATTTTGTAATAGATTAGGTTCATTTCCACATATTGTATAATGGATGAATTTAAATTTCATCACACATAATGGCAACTGTGAATAGCTCAAAAGCTGCCTCGCTCCGCATTAAGTGCGTGTTTTTGTTTTTGTTTCCGTCGTTTGCTTTTGCACACGGCTTCGGTCGAAGCTGGGTTGTGCCTGTGCGAGCGAGACGAACTAAGTTGTGATAGAGTGGGAGCGTGCGATTTTGCACACGGCACTAAACCAAAACAAATGCCGTTACTATGGCGACACTTGCGCACGTTACCACAAAGAGTACAGATCCCAGAGAGAAGTAGAGAAAGAGCTTAGATTATAACTGCTCTATGGCTTTGCATACGCTCTTGCATTTGCATTTGCAATGTCTAACCTGCTTACGTAATGACAACCTTAATTGCCACTCCTTGCACCCCTTAGCACCCACAGCTACACAGTCCAGTGTTGTGCAGAAGTTGAGAAATCAGAAACTGCAAGAAATCCAATCCCATGATCCTACGCAAGAAAATTCTCCCATTTCGTGTAGGTAGCTGATAACTTAAATCGTTCTAAAATTATTTGTTTTGGTACACAACTATTGTTTTTCTTGGCTTTAACCAATTTGATTCGTTGGCTTGCAGGCGTTATCAATTCGGATTATGTTCTCAAGGGTTGGCCCGACATGCAGGATGACTGCGTTACGAGCATGCGCAACCAGATTCAGGAGGAGATCTCAGCCTCCATGCAGTACCTGGCTATGGGCGCCCACTTTTCCACCGACACCGTCAATCGTCCCGGTTTCGCCGAGCACTTCTTCAAGGCAGCCAAGGAGGAGCGCGAACATGGCTCCAAACTGATCGAGTACCTGTCCATGCGTGGCAAGTTGACCGACTCCGTTAGCGACCTGATCGAAGTGCCGGTTCGTATTTATTGAATATGATTTATGAGTTTCCCTTTTGCTTTACTCTTAAATCACCCCTCAATAGACTGCCAAAGTAAGCAACTGGTCTGGTCTGTCCGCTTTGGAGGATGCTTTTGACCTAGAGACCAAGGTGACCAATTCCATTCGAAATGTGATCAAGACCTGTGAGGGAAAAGGCGACAATGATAATGATTACCACTTGGTCGACTATCTGACTGGCGTCTATCTGGAGGAGCAGCTGACCGGCCAACGCGATCTGGCTGGCAAGATTTCCACCCTGAAGAAGATGATGTCCACGCACGGTAAAGTGGGCGAGTTCCTGTTCGACAAGAACAACATGTAAGGCGTCACGTCGTAGGAAGCCGATACCAACTCAAACTCATTGTTTAGCATGCTATTCACCGTTTTTACTGTGCTCCTTAAAAGCTGTTATTTAAAATTAACTGTAACAAATAACTGAAAAAACCAACCCTTCAAGTATTTTGTTGTCTACACATTTCACCAAAATTAGTTTATAATTAAAGCGTACCTAAAAGTTAAATTTTCCTTCTTTTTTGTATTGAATAAATATCACGATCTGTTTGAATTCATTTTCATTCCAAGGCACAGTTAAATCCACGAGTTCTTTTCTTATCAACACACTTATTTCCCCCGCTCGATGGAGCTGAATAAAAACATCCAACGTCATATATTTATCAATACGACAGACAAAGTTGTGATTTGTTTACAATATGTTATATATAAATATTTCTTTATCTCATCGAGTACACGTGCTCAAGTTCATGCTACAGTTCTCCGTTGATTTTCTTAATTTGTTGGGGAAATGTCCCGGCAATAATTCATTTGAAATTATATAAACCATTTAGAACATATGTATTTAGATGTAAACAAGTACAATATATATACATATATTTTTCGTGTCAATTAGTCAATAAAGCTATTAACCTAATAAAGCTTAAAACATAATAAAAGAAAATAATGAGTTTAATAAAATATGTATAATAAATATAAAATTTATAAAATTTGCCGATTTTTTAAAGGTAGAAAACATGTTTCTTTTAAGATAGTTTTTAGGAAAGTTTTAGATCGTAATTTTCCATGAAGGTAAGTACATATTTATATAGGATTTTGCTCTGACCAGATATACCATATAAGGAATTTTCAGAAAAGCCCAATGCTGTCTGAGATAAAAGACAATCTATATTGGCTGCGGATGGCGTGTTTTATGGTCACGTTTTAGGCTATTCAGATGGAAATGTAATCTTTGAAAATCACATTGCATATTCCATTTGATAATAGTCCCCCGGCCTTATTGACCCTTTCATGTGGCCCAGAGAGCTAAGACTAATCTGATTTGGGGGCACACAAAAAAAAAATAGAGCGTAAAATGCATGGCGTATGTGACAAGCGGAGTCGTTGTTGGGCGCATAAGGAATAATTCATAAGTCACTTGTAAAAGTGTCCTGCACTTGAGTAGACAGAACCCCAGTTGCTGACCAAGCCCTCTACCCTGCCCACCCCTCCCCGACCAACTGGCTAATGTGTGTTCACCCTTTCGTTGTTCGTTGTCGTTGCCGATGATTGACAGGACATGGCATGCATTGAATTATGATAAATTGTGGCAACTGTCAAATGGCGGTGATGATGTTTCTTATTTGAGCTTGGCCTTAGCCAGTCCTTGTCCTTGTCCTGGCCACGGGTGGAACCACGGGACGTGCAGGCGAGCGTGACCAAAGCGCACGTCAATGGGTTGTCAATCCTGGGCTTTAAACAATTTTATAAGCTAATATTTGAACAGATGGCCAACTAATGGGCGTGTTTCACGTTTTAAAATTGCATCGAATTTCTATTTTATTTTTTGCACTTTTTTTTTTTTGGTCCGGACAATGGACCGCAAATTTGTTGGCAGGCAGCGCAAATATTTAAGCACAATTTGAGCCGCCAAATTGGCAGAGTTCGGGCTGCGGGTGCAAAGTTCAGTCCGGCGTACAAATCGGGACATCGGACATCGGGCAGGGAGTCGCACTATTAATCTTGGCCCAACCACGACAAATTTGGATGATAGCAACTTTTGGCATTGGACATGCTTCGGGCTTTCTCATCATTTTTATTGCATTTTTTGGCTGCCCATATTTTTTTGGGGTTTTTTTCGTAATATTTTCGGTTGTTTTTTTTTCTGTTTTGAGAGTGATTTATTCTGTGATAAAAACTTGTGCCGCTTATCACATTGACATTTGTTGTGCCTGTTGACAAATTTGCAACGGCCGACAGTCGCCGTCGCCGTCGCCGTAGCCGCCGCCGCTCCCTCGTCGCGTATCTATGTGCCACTCAAGCGCTCAATAGGCATGAAATGAAAATGTGGAAATGTGAAAATGCATTGTCTAGCGCCTGGCCAGGAGACGGCAATATCGCATTTCGCATTCACCCAAAATCCTTTTTATTGCGCCCCGAACGTTGACTGACGATGTCTGCCGGTTTGATTTAGGACATCGTGTCGGGCCGGGGCACCGGCAACCGGTTATCCTTGGAGTGGCTGCCGCTTGCACCGCAGGACACTCGCGTATAATTCATATCCGTGCAGTTGCTTTGACTTCGACTCATTTGGCTGCAGGCCACTGAAAGCGACGCACTTTCTCCCCCCCGCCTGCCCGCGCTCCCTGCTTGCCTTTCACCCTATAAATCTTCGCAGGACTCGTGAGCTGTGACAGGCGTGGCGATGCCGTTAGGAGAGTCACCTAAAACCGGTTGAATAAACTGTTCGGGGAAAATGGAGTTTCGGGGGATTTCGTCTGGCTTTCAATTCTAAGTGAATCGCAAACTATGTGATCGACAGGAAAGAAAAATCAAATTGAACTTATCATATGATTTCTAATGTAAGCTGAAGAATTGAACTTATCAACTTATTTCTTATGCAAACTCAAGCTGAAGTGCAAAGCGAACAGAATGATCAGGAGGTTAAGACAAAAATCTACTGCAAAATCTCATACGTATTTTTTTTGTGGACTAAGTTCATCAGGTATCCTTCTTTTAATACACATATACATGTATGTATATAATATTACATTTTAAATTAATTTTAATTTTTAAGTTGATAGCAATAAATAGGATTTGACCATAATTCAGTATTCAGTATTAGTTTAAAACTAGAAGCCTTATCTTGAACTTGATTCCGACTCTTTAATCAAGGGCAATTAAAGTATGTCCGCTTATCTCAGCATTTGTTTTGTAGTTGTCAATCATGCGGGTAACCCGCAAACACACGTGTTTCGGTCCAGGTTCACGTGTTGTTCCACAACGTTCTAATCGAATGATGTCGTCAAGATTTTTGATTAAAATTCTGCAGACACGCCCGCACACAGCTACCCACAATTGTCCGTCTCTCGGTCCGCATTTTCGCCTTGGCATTCGGAATGCGAGCGCGTTATTGAAATGTCTTCGCAGCTGTCGAAACAACCCCAGCCCCATGCAATGCCACCCCAGCCCCCAGCGTTTCCAGCGTAACCCGTTCGGCTTTACAGGCGAGGCGTCTGCTGATTTAGCATATTGACTGCTGGCGAGGAGCAACTTATAAAAGATTTATGCGTCCGGGCGACGGTACAGATAAAAGGATTCGTGCTGTGACCCCTCCGCCCTCCACCATCCGCCCATCGCCAGGAACACTGCGAATGCAATAAATTTGATTTGCATATTAGCACACCAGCAGCGGACACGACCTAAGCCCGGGGCGAGTGCTGGAGCCTGGACCGAGCTGCTCCCAAGATGCTCCTGTTAAGGCCGGGAGTGCCCGGCGGCCATTAGGCAAAGGATTTCAGGCACGAAATCTTGCTTAAATTGGAAATAAATCATTAAAAATATGTGTGACCAGCTCCTTTTGTCCAGTTAGGCGGAGGAGTGTGGCAACGATTTCGGGCATTTGCGGAATGCCTGTGTGAGTTTGTTAAAGGGGGTTGTAATTCTCTTTGATTTATAAAGATAACGACACATTGTCGTGTTCAATTTGAGACTCCGCCCGCATTCCACTTGCATAAATCTTAGCCGCAAGTTTTGTGTGTGATCATCAAAAGTGTGACTTATCCAGTCAAAGTTTTGTAATTATGCATGCCCAGACTTATTACTCCTCGGACACATGTGAGTTGGCTCTTTGGGGAATACACCTCAAACAACCGCCTGGCCATCCCCCCACCCCGCATTCCTGGACAGTTTTTAACTGACCATTTGAAAGCGAAAGTTTGCAAACTTTGTAAACATTTTTGAAGAGATAAAGTCCATTTGACTTCTGTGTGTGTTTGTGTGTGTGTTTATGGGTCTCGCCACAGTTCAATGGCCACAAATATGCAGCTAGGGATATGCCCCAGAGAGTGATTCCGTGCTGAACTCTTCGAAATGCGACCCAGGCGCAGTTCAAAGGCCATGCTAATAAAAAGCTGATTTGCCTGCCAAGGCGGCCAAAATCCCCGACCACAATTCCGCTGAAGCTCTGAAGCTGTGCATTAAAACCGAAAAGTGCAACGTCAGGCTTAAATAGATTTGTGGCTAGAGTATGTGGGAATGCCCCCAATGCTTGTCGCGTAGTTATGCGGCAGACATGGCTCGCTTTTGATTTAAGCGCATTGTTTGTGTTAAATATTTGCCATGCCGGCCACGCAGACAATTGCAGACATGCCACGTACCACGTACCACGTACAACGTACCACGCGGCCACAGCTGCAGTCAACAGCCAGCAGCTAAGTGCCCCGCCTTCCCCGCCCACTGTTAACCGACCAGCTTGAGCATTTGATTTCCGCTCCTTGACTGGATGTGCACACACGGCTCCGCCACCCACTCGTGTTGGCGCCAAACAGCTTACACTTCACACACACACACACAGACAGGTCCACGTCTGCGGCTAAGTGCGTTCCAGCTGCCACTTTGGGGCCAGCTACGCAGCTCCAAGATGAAATTCGAGCTCAAGCTGCATTAGTTGCAATTGAATTTGTGCATTTGGAAGGATCGTGGCTGCATTTGTTGGCATGGCCAAAATTAATTAACCAGCCTCACAGGTGCAGCGGCTAATTGGCAATTGAATGCCAAACTAGCTGCCACAACAGCTTATTGGCTCAATCAGTCACAATTAGGGCGTACACTCAAATTCCGGCAGTGCTGGCAGCATTTGCCAAGCTGACAAATCACACATTTCAAAGAAAAGTTAATAAATATAGAAAGCGAAATTTAAAATTATAAATGTGTGAATTGTTTGCTAAAAGTTGTACTATCATCATATTTCATTTATTATTATCAATTCTAGAGCTCAAATTGGGGTGGAATCTTTTTTTATATTCAACTCAGAAAAAACGAAAAATATTGCTTTTTATAACATTTAATTAACTGTTGATATTATTTTTCATCCCAATTTTGAATGCAGACAAAACTTAAAAGCGATAAATATGTATTGACGATTTATTAAAATAAATAAATTTATTGAACATTTTTTTTGTTTGTTAAATAATCAAATTTAAAAAAATCAATCGTTTTTCTTTTTATATTTAATGGCACAGTACAACCATCTTGAAAAAAGCCAGATTTGACGAGAAACCAGCTGAATTTGCAGTACTGATGGCAACTCAATTGAGCGAATGAGTCAAAGTCGAGCCCAAAGGGCTTCTTAACGGCATCCATCAAATGAAAGACTGTTCACAAAATGCGCAGCGACACCCTAAGCTCCACTTACCCCAACCGCAAGTTCCATACCAACCCCCAACTGCAACCCTTTGCACGAAACGCTTTACTTTGTGGCCATTTGTTATGGCCCGAGGGAACTAGCTCGCCCCCGCCTCGCTGGTTCTCGCACTGGTTCCTTTCAAGTGGCGTTGACCAATTGCTTGCAGCTGTTTGCGGAGCTAACCCCTTTGCGCCCATTAAAGAACTAGCGATTGAATTTAGTTTTAGATGATTATAAACGACAATGGTCGCACTTTATTGAAAGATTTTTGTCATTTCGTATTTGCAATGTTTTTGTTTTAAGTTTTTTTTTATAATTTTGTTTTTTACTTTTTGTGTTTAAAGTCTGCCGCTTTACAAATGTTTCGTGGTTTATTTATTAATCTCCTTATACATATGTAATATATAATTAGAAGTGTTAATCGTTTTATAATATAATATATAGTAAATGTTATTTGTATAATGTTATTAATAAAGACAAATACGCATATTATATATATATATAATTTCATACATATATATATATATTTAAGTTCTAAATGGGATTACAATATGCTGTGTATGTATATACCATTTATTTATATAAATATTTTTTTTTTAATTTTATTATATTTTTTTAGAGACATAAATAATGAAAGTGTTTCGCCAATAAAATGTTCAAGTGTTTTTGTGTGTAATTTGTAAATAGTTTTGTGTAAGCATAGAAAGAGTTTATGCAAAATTATTGTTTCTCATTAACTTTAATTTGTGTAAATTTATGTTTTAAATGCTGTTACATTTGTATCAAAAGCAATTTTGGTTTTTTTTTTATTTAATTTTTTTTAGTTTTGTTTTTGTTTTTGGTTAGCTTACATTATTTTATGTTAGTTTTGGTTAGGATTTTTGCATTCTAGAGGCGGCTACGGGCTTGAATTTGGAATATTTCAATTCGATTTGTTTTTTTATTATTATTATTTTCAGTACTTGCTTTTAAATGTTGCAAAATTTGATGTTTATTTTTTGTGGCTCTTGTTCAATTTGTTGAATTTTTTATGTTAAATAATTTATTTTTAAGCTGAGCGAAAAATATTATTTTGAACAAAATTTAAGCTTGAATGATTTTCTTTCTTAAAAGATTTTAAGTAATTGTTACAAGGTATTTTAAAATTATGGAATAAAATCATTTATATTATTTGCATATTATTTTCGTTTATTAATTTTTTGGAATTTGACTGGGTTCTATGGGCGTGGGCGTGTTGCTTTAAATTACCTTCTGCCTACTCGCTTTCAATTCTCATTCTCCATTTCAACTTCAACTTTGCATACGTTGCTTTGACGCATCTTTTAAAAAATCTTTTCACAATAAAAACAATTTGTACTTTCGAAAAGGGGGAGGGGCGCATTTTTATTTTGTTTTGTTTTTTTTTTTTTTTTGTATATTATATTGTTGCTTATTCGCTTAGCCTTCGTCGGTGTCATATTAGGTTTGATTTCGCTAGGGTTTATTTTAGTATTTTATTTTATTTTTACTTTTTTCGATATTATCATTTTTATTTACTTTGTTACATTTGTGTAGGATGCAGGAGTGCTGAGGTTCATGTTTTTTGTATCTTTGAATGTTTTTTCTTTGTAATTTCTCGCCTTCGTTTTTTTTGCTTTCGTAAAATATTCGTTTTGTATATTTGCTTTAGTTTTAACAAGGAAATCAAACAGATACAATAGATATTTATTTCATTTTTGTTTTTGTCTTTAAACTCAAAACCAAATGGAGAGTTGCAGTGCAGAGACAAGGACTGCAGGACCTTTTCTTTTAGCTGGTTTGTGTTCCTTTTCGCAAATCCTGGCCCCCGACTTGTTGCACATTTGTCTATTTAGCAAGTAATTTTATATATATGTATATACATATATAAGTATGCATGTACTTTGTTTTACATTAACTTTTATGCTTGGTTTTGTTTTTTTTTTGTTTTCTTTTTTTTTCAGGTCCAAAATCAAATTTGACTAATTTAAGGAATTAAAGTTTCATTGCATCTAAATAAGGTAAAGTGTACTTTTGTATAAATATTATCATATGATTTGCATAAATTTTCATTTTCAATAATAGAAACGAAACAAAAAACTTAAACAAAATTCCACTATGGCGCTTCTTTCTCTGCATTCAGAGATAGGCAGAGAGAGACAGTGTGAGAGAGAAAGAGAGATAAGGAGAGAGAAAACTAAACTAAAACTAAGTTTAACTTAAAACTGGCACGAAACGCCCCGTATGCGTCAAGGAACTCCGACAAGGACGACTGTAGGACACGCCCATACCTGAGCAGCAGAAATTCTTCTATGTGAGTAGACGGGTCTACGCCGTCGCCGCCGGAGATCCTTGAGCCATATGTTTGTTAGTGGATCGTAGACTAGTTAAGTGGGTGCTACGAATATTTTAATCCACTAAGATAGGAGTGTATGTGTGTGTGTGTGTGTGTATGTTACTAAAGTGTGAGTGAGTGTGAGTGTGAGTGTGAGTGTTTGTGTCGTGTGTGTGTTACATATTTAACGAAACATACTACAAAGTTCAATAATGATGACTTTCAAATAGATTATATATAAGTAATACAATGAAAACTTCATATACAATATATGCCATATATAATAGATATCCATATTCCATAATCCATAATGCGTAATAATGCAATAATAAGTACTTAATAGCCATGTTACATTTAAAAGATAAACCACCCTAAATACTCGTACAACTGTGGAGTTTGTTGGTTTTTCAAATTTTCAAGATTAGTTTGGAGCTCGTTTTTTAATGCTTTTCTTTATTATGTTTTTTTTGTTTTCGGGGAGAGCTACTGCTAAAATTTCTCTACAATAATTGCGTTTTTGGAATACGAGTTGAGTTACTTGTGGCAGCTTCGATTTTGGCAGCATATATATATTTTTTTTAATATATATACATATATATATTTATGTATATTGGATGATGATGTAGTACAGTTTATATATGTATTATGTTTAGTTTGAAAACGTTAAAAACCCTTTAGTTTGGATTGCATGCATGAACTTGTAATTTAATTTATATATTTATGTATTGTTTAATAAATGGCTCTTGAATTTTACTATTAAAAATTTTTACATAATTTGCATTCAAGTATTTATTAGGGGTTTCTTTTTGGTTTAGAGTACGTACTTTTTTTGTTTGGTTTCTTTTTTTTTTTGAAATTTTTTTATCTGTAACATTTATATGTATGTATATTTTGTAAGAATTAAACTAGAAAAATTCTAATTTGAGGTATGTATTCCATTAATTTGTAATTGTGTGTGTATTTTGCGTTTTGCATATTATTGTTAATAAATTGTTAATACAATTCGATCCGATTTCTCTCACCCAGCTCGGAGGCCTACTAAGAAGCGTGCTTAGTCTAGACTCTAGAGCCTACTAACTTATTATATTCGTATGGGATCTTAATCTAGTATATACTCGAAGCGATATTTAATGTTGACACCAAAAGCTTAAGACGACTGAGAAGTATTTTTTTGTTTAATGTTACTTAGATTATTTTTAAGCAGCCACAAAATTATTTGCCAATGAAATTTTGATTTGCTCTGTGAGCAACTTAGTAAGGTTCCTTTTGGGTGTTGTGTGTAAAAATTGTCACAGTTATGAGTTGTAACGATGTTTTAGTTTTTGTATTTTTGTTTTTTAATGCAATTATTGTTTTTTTATTTGCAAATGAAGCAGACTCAAGGTGCTTGAATTTCAAATATCGAACAGCTAAACCTAAATTTAAGCTTAATTCAAAATATTTCAAAATAGACATCGATACCTATGTGAATTTTGGGGTATGTTCACATAAAAAAATACCACATATCATTCATTGCTCATGCTCACAGTCCGAATCCGAAACTTGTAGAAAAATATACCATACGAAGTGCCGTTTAGCACTTCGATCCAACTTAGGTGCTAAGCCAATGCTCACAGTTATGAGTTATAGAGAGTTTGCCAATGCTTTGCGCTGTTTCACAATTATATACCAAAATTTCGTTTTCAATTTTTGTTTTTGTTTTTGTTTGCCTATACCAATTAAATATCACATATCGGGGAGCTCTTTTCAAGGAAAACTAGTTATTTCTTAAATAAAAAAATCCAAACAAAAAAGTCTCATTCCAATTATGTTTATGAAAAAATGATTGTTTTTCGATTAAACTTTTCAAATATATATATGTTTCTTATGATTTTTTTTTTGAATTTTTCTTATTTGTAGTGCCAATGTGTTTGAAATATTTTTGTGGCTGTCCTAAAATAATTTTAAATCTATCGAAATTGCTTAAGGTAATGTCAGCTGAGTGATTGGTAAATGTACGTTATGAAAATCGATTTAAATATAATGAAATATTTGGTGTTGTGTTCTTACGTAAGTCGCTTGCAACATGTTGCACAACGACTATATAAATGTTTAAAAATTAAAACAAATAACAAAATAAAATTGCGTTGATTAAATATAAATATATATATGCGACGTGTGAAAGAGTTGACTGTGGCAGTGTGTGTGTTGTGTGTGTGTGTTTTGTGTGTGCGTGGCACAAAAACTGTGTATTTGTGTGTTGCATGGCGATGACTGATGATATATGACTGATGACTGATGACCGACATGACATGAATGTGATGTTTTGGATTTTTGTTGCTTGTTTTTATTTATAAATGAATATGCATATTCACTTATATGCTCAAAATGCTGTGTGCTGTCTATAAAACATTTACATTCATCGGTGGTTAAATGTTTTACACATTTTATGCAATTTTTATGCTGTATATATTTTAGTTTTTCTTTTTTGCTTTTTGCATTGAGGTATTTGGGCGCTGCAACACCCTTGTTTTCTTTCTTTTTTTTTTACATAGTTATCAACAATGAGGTAGAAATTTTTTTACTTGCAGTACGTTGCATTTGAATTTGTGTGCCATTAGTCTCTATTTTGCTCGCAGTTACATTTTTTGTTTGTTTTTGTTTTTGTTTTTGTTATGCTTAAATACTTGGAAGTCCATTGAATGTTTCGTTTTGCTTTTGTAGTTTCAATACCTGAATTGCTTGGATGTTTTCATTTTACAATTTTTTATTTAAATCGATTTATTAGATACACTTATTATGCACTATAAATCATCACGAGGTTCTACTTTTCAGTCAATCAGTCTTATAAACATACACTGTTTACCGTTGCGGTAACTGTTGCTGTAACAGTTAACGCTACCATTGCCCACTTTTATGTTTCATACTTTGCGGCACACATCACAATTACGTTCAACACACAAAATCAAGTTGTTGCTGTTGTTGTTATTGTTGTTGCTGTTTATTAGCCATCAGTCCTTAACGTTCACGCTTACTCATTCTGCTTATGCTGATTGCAACTTAAGGCTAACTCGATTGGTTAAATACTCGTGCTTATTGAATAGATATATGTATGTATATCGATATTATTTGGAACAAAACACAACATCGAGGGATTTAGTATACAACTAGACGTGGAGTACAAGCGTAAAGCATAAAACATAGGGCCCTACTAAAACCTAAGTACAACACATAGACACTTGGCTTGAGAATTCTAAGACTTATCGAGAGAAATAAATGGCAACGATTGTTCGACAATTCATATTCTGATTCAAATGCAGCACAATGGCGCCTCAAATTATAATTATATATGTGTAAGTATATACGAGCTATTAATAAAGGGCTAAATCAAGTATTTCTGATTTTATCGCGAGACCAGGCCACGGCATTCTGAGGCCTTTGGGCCCTCGCTCGTATTGCTTGCTTAACACTTTTTCGTTTGCTTGCTTTTACTCGCTATTCGCAGCTGTATAAAAGCTTATGCCTACGTTCACATACATTTATGTGAATATGTATCTATGTACTATAGTGTACCATGAATTATGTGTTTAGGTTTAGGTTTTTTTTTTGGTTTTCGTATTGTTTTGTTTTTTGTTTTCCATGCATGTTTAACCGATTCGTTGGTCCACTTTACCAGCGGTTTCTTGTACCCATGCTGACCAGCCATCGGTTTTTAGTTGTAGTGCTTAAAGTTAGCCGATTTGTGTTTCGAGTTTATAATTTAAATACAATTAGTATGCTAAATACATATTTAATTAAATCGAATATAAATACAAGATGATAAAATAAATATTCGTTTCTAGCAAAACCTGTGCGCCTCAGCTGCAATTTGGACGCCTTCGTTAATGGCAACACAAATGGGTTAAAAATTTCATATGGTTGTTCTTGACTCGTTTTATGTCATACGCCTTATCATTTATACACATAAATACTAATACTTAAACGCTAACAAAGTGCAGCCCATTAAAATTACACATAACTATCTGGATTATAAGTATGTATACGTATAGCGATTAAGTTTGTAATTGTTAAAACAAATTAAGGTTTTATAAAACTTTAACTGAAAACGAAAAAATAATAACCTGAACGGGAAATCGAGCAGTCACCGTTTTTCTTCTCTTTTTCCATTTCTTTTTTGTTATCATTATCTTTTCTCGTTTGTAACTAAAGGGGCAAACTTTACAATCAATGCTCTCAGGTAACTCAAAGGGTACGTACACATCATCGTTTAGGAATTACAAGGAATTGATTTAGTTTTGTTTGGTTTTTTTTTTGTTTTTTTGTACTTTGGCAAGAAATTTTTAACATAACGAGAACAAACGTGAACAAAAATTCGACTACAACATTGACAAAGACAAAGATGACGCTCGCCGGCGTTCAACTCAAAATTCAACTAAGAAATTGATTTAGTGCATTTTGCGGGGGGCGTAGGAAGTTAAAGGGGTGGGGGTAGGACACTAGGCAGGGTGTACAGGTAACTCAGTAAGCAAGTTTGCTAAAAAACCAAACGATAAGTTCATCAAGCTGTGACGCAAAAAGTGTTGCATACGCCGAGGCGCAAATGCAATTACTAAGCTATTTAATGTATCCGATCTCTATGTCATTATGTATTTATGCGGCGATTAATATGTTCCTACGTTGTACAAATTGCTATGTATCTATGTCTGTATGTATCTAACGATGCGACTAACTGAGGTATACAGCTTATCTAAAGTTCAACCGGCTGGAGGTGGAAACTATAAAAATATTGACAAACAAAATTAAACAAATTTTTTAAGCTAAGTTAGGCTAAATACCATGTGGCCAAAACCGACAGGACTTTCTACTAAATGCTAGGCAATACATTTCGGTAAAGGTTTCGACCAGGTTCACTGGCAAATACTCACTAATTGGCTTCACTCATGACTAAAACGTATGCAAAACTCGGCAGTTTATCGTCCGGCAGTTAAGATTTTTTTTTTTGTGTTTTGTTATTCGAATTTATTTAATTATAAGCACAGTTTTTGCATAATTATAAAATTATTTCATACAAACCAAAGAAATAAGCAGTCAAATCGAAATAAAAAATCAATTGGATTTTTAAATAATACAAATATTTCATTTAATCATTTGAAAATTCAACAAAAATTGTATATTTATTAATTGTAATAATAATAATAGCGAAAAGTTATGTAGTGTAATTGTTTTTGTGATTTTTCTTGTTGTTTGTATTTTTTATTGATGTATCATTAAATTTATTTAGTTTTCAATTATGTATAGTAATAATAATAATATAATAATAATAAAAAATCAACTAAAATATTCAACTAAATTACATTAAAAAGTAGACAAAGATGGGATTTTTGCATGGGCGTGTTTAAGAAACACGAAATTATAAAAGGAGACACTGGGCTGATATTTTTGTTTCGTTTTGAATAACATAAGTAAAAAAGGTACAAAGTATTATATTACACATTAAACAAATAATGCTTAAACCAAAAAGTGTGCTAAATTTTGCAATTAGAAAGTGAAAGGGGAAAAACGTATATTAAAGATTTGATTTATAAATGAAAAATTATTTGGGTAAGTAAAAGTAAATAAAAAAACAACACATATTTGCTACGCTTTGCTGAAGTAGATGTAACAGCATTGTGTGATTTGTTTTAAAGCCCAGTTTAAATTGCCTAAACTTGACCAATTTGTACATATCGTCATCAGATGATCTGAGAGAGCTCGTGGATGCTACTTGAAAGTCCTCTAAAAATGTTTGCGAAACTTGAGCAAGCGTTGGGAGCTATCAAAAATTGTTTTTTTTTAAAGAATTTTGGTGTAAGTTTAAGCAATCTATTTTTTCCGGAGCACGGCCGCACAAGGCAGATTTGGCATATCGAAATATTGAAGATGTTGTGGAATGCACATAAATGAATATATGTGCAACAATTTGAATAGCGTGCAAACATGTTGTTTTTAATTTAATAAACAAAATCATAAAAGAAAACATTTTTACTTCATTAATGCGTATAAAGTGTTTTATATACACATATAAATTTTTAAATAAGACTAAACAAAAACTGTCTTCACTTTAAATGTTGTTTATAAATTTTAATATGTTTTTTAATTTTTTTTTTAAGTATGCTTGTGTTTTTTGTGTTATATATTATATTATGCATTTATAAAATATTTGATATTGATTTTTGCTAAGGAGGTAATATAAATTACATTTAAATGTTTTTATTTAGTTATTTTGTTTTTATTTTCATTATTTAGATTTAAATTATGTATTGCTATTTGCGTTAGGTAGAGCAATGTGTATTGGAAGTCGTGACTATTATTTAGTTTACTTTTAGTTTAGTAAGGGCTTTTCTTTAATTATTTATTTAGTTTTGTTTTTGCTTTTTTTTCATATATTTTCTTGGTGGCTGAGGTGGGCATAAGTTTTATGTAATTTATCTTAAACGTCGCATCAACTTTTCGTTCGTTTAAGAAAAAAATGTCAATTAGAGTTAGTTTTTAGTTTAACACTTTACTTGCACATTGAACTAAAACAAAAATAAAAAATTCAAAACTAAATAAAAAACTTGTGGGCCATGGCCCAACTAAAAACACGGGCTGACTTATATGGTAGTTGGTGGTGCTGTGGTGCTGCCTTTAACCTTGCTTATAAAGTTTTTGTTTTCTTCCTTCTTGCTAAACGCATGAAATTCTATAATTCTTATTACAAAATGTGGGTGTATTTGTATGTGTGTGTGTGTGTGTGGTAATGCCAATAAAATATCTAAACAACTATGTATGATATAGTTGGATGTTGTGGTGTTTGTGTGTTTTTTGTTCCTATAAATAAATTGTGTAATTATTCCATTTTTTAATTAATAGTTGTATATAGGTAAATCTTAAATTTAGACGAAAATTATATATGCTTGTTTGTTTGCCAGACTCATATATATAATTCTCTCAAGTAAATGCCAAAAAGTGTTGTTGATTGGGGTTTTAGGTTTAGGTTTCATATGTACTACACATATACTTATTAACTTAGGCATAAATCTATATATAGGTAAGTATGCAAACTTATTTCTCTTGTTGAATTGTGAACAAAAGTTACTATCACTTTAGTTTTTTCTTTATTACATTTGTTTTCTTTTTTGTCTGCTTGCTGAAAATGTATAATTACTTTTATTATTTTTGGTATATTAAATGGCGGCAAATGCTAAATGCCTAGATTTCAAGTGTTGGAAAACGCGGCACATACAAATGGTTAACTAAAGTTCCTTTAGCAAAGTCCTGGCCCAAACAGCTATTTAGGTATTTCGGAGATAAACCATGCCAAAAAGTCACCAATGCGATTAGTTGTTGAGTCGCTTTTAGAGGGAATTGGAGAGGGTTATAGAGGGTTATATAGAGGATAATTGAGGGATATTTAGGTATATAATATCAAATTTATCACTATGCTGTCAAACCAAATTGATTTTTATAATTTTTGAAAAATTATTCACGTGTCGTATCTTCACAAAAGGAAATATCGGGGAATCAAAATCAAAACTTTTATCACATGGCCGGGAATATCAAAACTTTGAAAATTAAACAGTTGTGTTTTTATAATTTTTTAAAAATTATTTACGTTACGTAGCTTCACAAGAATTGGGGAATATCAAAATTGTATCACACGACTCAGAATATAAAACTTTGCAAATAAACAAACAGTATTTTTAAAATTTTTTAAAAATTATTTACGTTGCGTAGTTTCACATATATAGAGAAAGAGAGAGATTGAGAGAGGGAGAAAGAGGAGCGAAAAAGATAGATAGGTAGAGAGAGAGAATGAAAGAGAAAAAACAAGAGAGATATAGAGAGAGTGAGAGAGAGAGAGAGAGAGAGAGAGAGAGAGAGAAAGAGAAAGAGAGAGAGACAGAGAGAGAGAGACTGACTGACGACTGACCAAAAATAAATATAAAAAAGAAGTACAAAAGCTTTCAGGATTTTGAAATTTAGAATATTTCGAAAGATAAATGGGAAGTGTGCTTAATCTTAACAAATTCACAGATATTTGAGTTATGGGTTTTGAATTTTTTACAAAAATTTGTTCGCAACGAACGCCAACTCACAAAGTGGATTTTAAACACTAATTTTGAATTTGGGTCACAGTTTGGCTGTTTTTTTCTTTTTTCGAGGCAATTTTGGTAATTGGTTTTTTTTACAATTTAGACATTTTCGCAAAATGTTTAACACAGGGACGAACGGGGAGTAGTTTTAAAAATTTTTATAAAATTTTTGTTTACGATAAACATTCACAGGCGAAAGTTACGTGCGACGCAAACCAACTATGGGATGCCTAAGTAAAAGGATCTGAAGGATGCGCCGCATTTCACAGATAGTTTGACGAAACTTAGGAAAAAATTTGTTGATCCAAGGATCGGTACGTTTGAAACGCTATGCACAGACCACGGGAAATTATGAGATACATTTAACACAGTGTCTGCCGTTCTTTTTTTTTAAGTTTTTGTCAAATACTTTTCTGTCACAGTTTAGTCATATATATCAAATTTGGTTTATACTTTCAATTTAATTAAAAGTAAAGATTGAAATCTTTTGAAATGTTTACACAATTTTGAGATATTTTTCACAGTTGTGGGAAATTTTACAAAATGGGTTTTGCTTTTAATTCGATTAAAAGTAAAGATTGTTATCTTTCGAAACTTAAACACAATTGTTGAGTTGGGTATGAGGAGGAAGGAATTGTAGAGTATGGAAAAACGTATGCTTATTATTTGAGTGGGGAAAGGAGGGAGGGGGTTTGCTGGAAATTGGTGACTTTTTTCTGATGCACAAAAATAAACACAAAACAGGAAACATTGAACCGCTCTTTAAATTGTTGGGATGTTTGCATACCATATATATGTATTCGTAAAATTTAGAAAAAACATTTGCTTAAACCTATTAAACCTATCGATAGCGAGTTATTTTTGTGAGTGTATAAACACCCAATAACACTTTTACAGAGATCCATCACAAACGGCTGTTCTGCTAAGTTGCCCTGCTGCTACAAATACTACAGATAGATACATAGATACACCGAAATATTTGTATATGTATATGTTTATAAAAAGAGAGAGTGTGTGGGAGAAAGACCTATACATATTCATACATAGTAGAAAATGATAACCTAGCCGAAAATTGTAATTAAGAAACCTCTTAATTTGGGGAACCACTAGCCTAAATAAACTTAATAGTTAATGATCACGCTGCGCCGAAAAATTGTTTAATTCTTTGTTGTTAAATAAAAAACTTATGTCATAGGATGGGCGGGCAAATGGCTACTCCAAAAATACCATTTAGTTAGTCGTGGGTAGAGGACAGGACCATTATTCACTGCATGTGCCGGTTCGCCAGCTGAATATCTAAATTTTATGAATTTAAGCTGAATTTATTTTCTATATACGTTTTTTTTTGAAACTTTTTGCAAGTGTTGAGAAAGTGTTTCCGGTTGTTGGTGGCGGGCGGGGTTGGTTTAGGTTATGAGGCTTTTCTGCTTTGCCAATTTGCTGACTAAAATCTAGAAATAATTACCAATCGTTTCGGTAAAGATGTGCAACTTATCGCTTAATTTAGTACGTTAAATTTATGTTTTTTGTTTTATAAATTGTAGCAAAATTTGTATTTTTTGTCATACATTCGATTAATATTATGAATTACTTTAAATTGTTTGTTTCTTACTTTGTTGTTTCGTTTGTTTGTGGGATTTTTATTGAGCAGCACAGCATATTTTCATTTGTTACAACGAATATAAAATGCTTTGCTTTCAATACATTTTCTTTCTTTGCTAAATCAAAAACAAAACAAAAATTATTTCAAAAAGTACGCGACTTTCAACACGTGATGTAAATCGCATTTACTTTACTTATTTTTTGTTTTCTTTAACTTTTTTTGTTTTTTTTTTTGGTAGGTTTATATAAAAATTTCTTTTATAAAATAAAACTAAAAATTGCTTTTGTTTGGCGCGTGTATTTTTTTATGTGTGTAAAAATTGTTTAAACTCAACAAAAGTAACAAGAAAAATGTAGTTTTAAGTTACATTTTGTTTTTTGCCTTTGCGAAGTTTTTTTACGCCCTTTTTTTTTTTAGTAAAATCGTTTGCCATTTTTGCAGTTGTATATATTTTAAAATTACTCTCAGCAACAGTTTAGTGGCAGGGGCAAGTTTTTTGTAGTAGTTTTGCGTTTACTCATTTTTTTTATTTATTTTTTGGGTATATTGCTAAAAAATTTTGTTGGAAATTTGCTTTTTGCCTGCCTGTTGGTTGTTGATGTTACTGTTGTTGTTGTTGATGTTAATGATTATGTTAATGTTACTATTCTCTGTTAAATTTCGCTAGAGTAACATTTTGCTTTGTTTTTATGTTATTTATGCGTGGGTGTGTCGCTTAGTTGTTCATATTTAGATAGTCATTGAAGAGCTGCATACAGGCAGCGCCACCTGTCGGCTCATCATAGAGTTGCTGCTGCTGCTGCTGCAGATTGGCATTAATGTTGCTGCTGTGCCGCCAAATGTTGGCCACCTCGAGCAGTTCGCCCGCCGACGAAGACGAATTTGAGCTAACATCCGAGACATCGTTGGTCTTGTTGAGCTGGCTGCCGTCCTGGCTTATGTGCAGATTGCACAGGAGATCGCTGAACATGTCCGGTACGAGGGCACCTGCACTGGTTGGAGCCGCCGACGGCAGCTCCCAGATATTCTGTGCAGCGCTTAGCTTGGCATATTGTGCAGCATTCGCATTGCCCCAACCGCTGGTGGAGGAGGCGCCCGATGAGCTGGTCATCGAGGCTGTCGGCGATGCAGCATGTGGCAGCAGCTCTTTGGCCGCATAGAAATTGTCCCTGAGCTGGGCGCAGCCGGGTGAGCTCTGTGCCCACAACAGCTCCTTGCTGTGGCTGGTGGTGGGGCTGAGCGACGGCTGTGAGCCGCTGCCCGACGAGCAGCCGCTGGTCGAACCGGCGGTGGAGGAAGCATTACTGGCACAGCCCCACAGTGCTGAAATGGCCTCGGCCTGGGCCATGTGACCGGGCTGTGACCAGGCGCTTATTTTGGCCACGTTGTTGCCGACGCTGTTGCTGTTGTTGTGTGAATTATGGCTAATTAATAAGTTACTAATACTGCTGCTAACTGCCATGTTGTTGTTGTTGTTGTTGTTTGCGTTGCTGTTGTGAATGTTGCTCAATAAAAGTCCGTTGGCGTCATGGCCCAGGCTCAAATGGCCTAATTGCTTATGTGGCTGTTGCTGTTGTTGTTGCTGTTGCTGTTGTTGTTGCTGTTGTTGTTGATACTTGCTCATAACATCCGCCATGGCCATTAGGCTATTTGAGAAGCTTAACTTGTGCTGCTGCTGCTGTTGTTGTTGCTGCTGTTGTTGTTGCTGCTGTTGCTGCTGTTGCTGCTGTTGCTGTTGTTGCTGCTGCTGGTAGCTGGCCGCACGAGCAGCTGCTGCTGCTGTTACCAAATAGGCGGCTTCTGTGGCACGCTGTGTGCCAGCAACTGCTGTGGGGGCTGTTGCTGTTGCCACCGCCAATTGCTGCTGTGGTTGCTGTTGTTGTGCTGGCGGCTGCTGTTGCTGCTGCTGTCTTACCTGCTGATGTTGCTGGGCGTGCGGATGGGCGCCAATTAGATCGGGATTAATTTGTTGCTGCAGCGGGGCGGAATAATCGATGGCTGCGTTGTAGAGCGTCTGCTTGGAGGCCGTTGAAGCACCATTATTGCCACTGGCTGCATTTGGAATTGCATTCGCATTCGCATTTGCATTTGCGCCAGCGACCGTTGGTGTCTCCAACGGGGCCTCATGTTATGCGATCGCCTGCATCCGCGTCGCATTGCTCTTGGCGTAGCAGTAGCTGAGCGGCTTAACAAAGTGAGTGTCCTGCGTGTTGCAATAGGGGCAGGTGACGCCGTGCGAGTAATCGCTGTAGAAGCTCAGCCGCTGCTGTGGATGCATTAGCATCTTGAAGCAATTATTGCACTGCACAATGGAATGTAAAAAAAAGAAAAGAAAACAAAATATATTAAATAAATAGAAACTGGCTTGAATTGCAAGTGTATATATATTAATATAGCAAGTTGGAATGGGGTAGAAATAAATTGTAACAAGGGAGATTAGCTTTAAGCTTAACCTGAATACCCAGTCGGTACACACCTAAGCTCCTTAAACGCTTAGTCTGTGCTTTTAAAGCCAATTAATAAAGCTTAACGTGAATTAAAGTTCAATTTTGTGGATTTATTCATTGTTCAGTTTACGAAACTATATTTCGAAATTTTCATTAATTAGTTAAGCTTTTAGCTTATGGTGCAATTGATTAAATTTGGAAATTAAAAAAAATTCGGTTTTAAAGCAATAAGTAAATTGTGAACTTGCAACAATATAAGACTTATATTGATAACAGTCTGTCAAGTTTAAATGACAAAGCTTTTAGGGTGTTTATAAAAAAAGTTGACGCAACGCGCCTTCAAAAAAAAAATCATTTCAACTCCAAGCTTCTATATACAATGTGCTTTTTAAGCGTCTTTTATATATAAGAACACTTTACTTATAAACGACTTACAATTGAAAAAAGTGACCTTTTAAGTTTGACACTCACCTTAAAACGCTCGGCACAGCATGGCATGGCCGCAAATATGTCGTAGGCGTACATGGTGCCGAGCACCAGGCTGGAGCCATCCCAGGGCTCATTGCAGAATCTGTAAATGGCAATTGTGTGTTGTAGTCGGGCTTAAGCCGGGGACAGCCAGTTCACTGTGGTCTGGGCACTTACCTGCAGCTGATGACACGACTGCTGGAGGTGCCATCCAGGCAGCCCATGCAGACGCAGGTCAAGTAGAGCATGCGTCCCTCGTATTTGACCTGGAATGGGGCAGTAAGCGCACGTATTAAATAGGGCGGCCGCAAGCAAAAAGTTGCAAAAGTGAAAAAAAATATATAGAGAAACCAAAAACACCGTCGCATAATTCATTCGCACAACAATGAAATATGAATTCTTGCAACTTTCTACCCGGAATGAGTTCCCTGCCTCCCCTTTGCTGCTGGTGAATAAAAAGGGCTTCAACGGGCGACGCGACATAATAATTTCAAATAAAATGCAAAATGCATAACAAACGCCCACGAGACCCAGGCAGTGGCAAAGGTAGAGAAAGAGAAAAAGAAAGAGAAGGAAATAGACGCAGACCATGACAGTGGCAGCCAAAAAAAAAATAATAATAATAAAAAAAAGGAGAAGCGAGAGTTGAAGCCAGGCAAAGACCCAGAGCCAGGGCCCAGACATGCGCTCCGAGGCCAGTTGGCAATGAATTATAAATCCAGGTTTAAATTAAAGCGCAAACAAGGGAATGCAAGCGGGCGGGCTGGCGGGCAGGGCGCCATGTCAGGCCAGGCATGACAAAAAGCCAAAGCTGGGCGAAAGCCAAACCAACTGTGAGGCAGCTGTGGCGTAGGTTGCTGCTGCCGCTGCCTCTACTGTTGCACGTGGGTCGCATCGTGTGCGTCTTTGCAACTGCAACAACAACAACAACAACAACAACAATGGCAACAACTGCAATGCGCCCCCTTGGCAGTTTATTAGGCGCTGCCGTAATTATGCTGACTGAAATGGGTCATAAATTGCAAATGCTACAACGGCGACTTAGGTGCGGCTTGCCCCCCTCCCCAGACCATTTCACATTTCCCCCATTGCCACATAATTTGCGTAGAGACACTTTTCTGACGGCTTTAATATATATGTATATATTTTTTTTTCCACTTCTTTTTTCTGCCTGTCAAATTTGCAACAACTAATTGCAGCTGAAAGTTCTGGTCACGTGGGCGGGTGAAAGCGGCCCGTTGTCTGCCTGCCAACGTGTGGGTGTCACATCAAAATTTGATGGTTATTAATGATGAGCGGTTAGGGTCGAGAGGAATGGGAGATAAAGATGAAGTCTTACCTCAATGCAGCCGCTGGAATGCTGCTTGGGACTTAGAAAGAAGGAGCCATCGACCAGGGGATAGCGATCGAATACAAGCAACGGTTCCTCGCACAATATGCAAGCGACGCGGCTCATCTGCGATTGGGCCAGCGAGGAGAGTATGAAGAGGCGTGTCTCGTCGTTGCCATGATTGCCCTCGTCCTCAATCTGCGAGAAGAAAAGAAATACAAAATGTTAGCAAATGTTTCGAATTTAAAGTAGAGCCACAAAAAAAAAAAGAGACTATAATCAAAAGAACGAAAATTTATAAATATATGAAACTATAATAATGCCAAGGTGTCAGGGCATAAATGCAATATGCTTACTATATGTATGTGTGTGTATGTGTGTGTGTGGCAGACTAGCCCAAAAAGCAGGACGTTGGCGTCTAAGCGCAACAACAAATGAACCATAAAATCCAAACGTGCCCAGGCCAAGCAGCCAAGCAGCTAGCGCGACGTGTGTGTCTAGCTGGCTAAGCCAAATGGCTAACAGGATGGCCAAATTGAAAGCATACACGTAGATACACACACACATACACACACACGCATACACATAGAGCACAGAACCGACCTGAGTCAGACCAATTCCCCAATCGATAATCAATATGGCGAGCCGCGGCTCTAATAAAGCCGTCAAGCAGTCAGCAGAGCCAAATGCGAATGCCAAAACAAAAAAATAAGAGTATTCTAGCCGAAAGTACCCAACTAAAAGATACCTTGTACTAACTAAAATGATTTACTTATTTTTAATTTTAAAATATTTTCCGTGTTTTTTTAAGATTTGGATAGGTAACCATAAAGTATATATAGATATGATTATCTATGATTATCTATATTGGGTATTTTAACTAAGTCATCACAGTCGCATTCTGTGCGTTGTATAAATTCAATAAGTTAAATGTTGTAGCATAAGTTAATTTTAAATGTACCCTGTGGGTAACCACAATCATTGATTACAGGGTATTTGAAAAGGTGTTGAAGGATGCACAATATATGGCCAACACACAAGAGCTTTGGCAGACACTAATCAAAGTTGTAGGAGTTCGACTACCGCACAGGTAATTGCCGTTTGCCCAGGTGACCGCACACGCACACACGCCCACACAACGACACACACAAAATAACGACACAGACATGCTGCATTATTTAGTAATAAAGGGTAAAACACAAGGACGCCAGGACACGTACGTCCTAATCAATTGCAGCAATGGGACTTGAAGCACAACGTGTTATGTGTCTTAGCCACAGGACAAGTTTAATGCACTTTTAATAAGACGCTCAGCAAGCTGAGGACTAAGTTCGTGAAGTGCTGCAGAATTTGTACGATTTTGACAATATGCAGAGCGCAATTTTGTAATGTTGTGCAAATATTTGCAAAGGACTTTTAATGTGGAGCCAAAAAGCAAGTCGTATGTCTTCATTCAACTTGGCCAAACAAAAACAGTCAAAACGAGGCGAAAACAAAACAATCAGCAAATTAATATTTGCACAAGGTGCCCCCTCCACCCAACCCAAAAGCTGCTTGTCTCATAAATTCTCATACAGCAATAAAATCAACGCGAGCTGGTATTAAACTCGATTAATCAATGTTTGCATTAATTTTTGGCCACGCTGAAGTGGGCGTGGGTGTGGATGGGGGCGTGTCTGTTGCCCAGTAAGCGATATGAAGCGCAAATTTCACTCATTAAACAAAAGAAAATGTTGTTGTAACATGGCAGGCGCTCAAGCAGCAATTGAGTTGATTGAGTGCGGGGGTGCGAGCGGGTGCAGGCGCAGGCACAGGGGTTGTGGCTGCACAAAACAATTGCGTGTCTAGGGTTACAAGCGATACATATAAAATCAACTAGAGCTGAAGCCAAGCCACTGCCAAAGACATGCCATCCATTTCAGACAATTTCTAAAGCTATCCCAATAAATATATATAGTTTAGTATATATATATTATATATATCCAACAGCTGCTAACGTTATTCCTATTTCAGCATTCCTTTGCTACGTGACAATTTGTTAATTTGGCTGTCCAAATGATCAAGTGCCACAACTTGTTGCAAATACCACAATACGACAGCCAAGAAGAGCCACAAAATGTTCCCTTTATAATTTATAAATTTCGCGTGCTGGAAAGCTGTATTGGAATTTTCATAAGCAAGAAAATATATTTACTGCGGTTGTTAGTCTTGTTTTTTGAGCTTTTTATTGCCAAGTTTGTCAAGTGCGAGCAACTTTAGCGCACATGCAAAAAGCGTTGCCCAAAAATAACGTCAAAAGTCGAAGTGCAATAAACTCCTGCATTAACTTGGCTAAGTTGTCTGCGTGGCCAACAACAACAACAACAACGACCGGCGCTAATGAAGCCATTCAGTTGTCATTTACTTGGCCAATAGCAGCTACACATAAATCAGCTCGGCCAGCATTTCCCTTTGACCATAAATATTCACATGCTATTAAAGGGTCTAACTCGACAACTCGTAATTCGGCTGCCACAAATCAAAGTCGAGGCATTATATTTTTTTTTTTGTGCACTTGCGAGAGGATAACATGTGCCACACCCTAGACTCTCTTAACCTCCCCCATACGCCAAAAAGACAATGGCAATTCAATTCTCGTTGCCAAGTGCTACGATTTTCATAAACACATTAAATTAAATTGCATTTCAATGGTCTGAGCTGCAGGGGAGTGTACCGGAAAAGTGTCTCAAAAGTTACTGAAATCCATTAAAAACGGTTACTTTCTGTGGCCCATTTGATGGCCATAAATATTTGAGAACGAAATTTCCAGCATTTACTTCAGCTCAATGGCGCCACTATTCAGACTATCGAGAATGAAAGGGGAGCGAGGGACAGAGAGTTGAGTTAAATTCCACATTCAAATACCACTCTGGCAGTTGGGAACATTCATTGTTATTTGTTATTTGTATTCATACATTTCATAAATAAAATGAGAAAATCATTTAAATGCAATTTCAAAAGTTGTTGAATCTTTCACATTAAAATTCCAATTTGGATTTTAATTAAAATTAAAATGCAGATTAAAATTATATATTCTAAAAAATATGTGGAAATATATTTGAATTCATTTTTATCAAATAGTTTGCAATTAATTAAAACAAATTGGATTTAAAATTAAATATACGTAATATTTAATTTAAGGACTTAACAGTTTATAATTTCTTTATCTCAAGTTCTCATTTTATTAGAGTCCCTATTGTGGCTCGGGATTTTCTTTCTTTAAGCTTAATTAAAAAGCCAATAAAGCAGCTTATATATATACATATATATATTTTTTTTGTACTTGCTATATTTACAGTGTATGCTTGTGCTTGTGCAGACAGTAAAGAAACACGAAATTCGCTTTCGCCTCCTTTAACTGTAATTAAAAATTTTAGTTGGCTTTTTTCACTGGCGGAACTGCGATATAAATTTCGTTGCCGTAATTTATGCGACACTGTGCAACGCCTCATTAATCCACAATTGATGTGTGTGTTGGGATTCGCAGCCTACGTGACTATTCTATTACTGTGGGCGTCCTCTTTGATCGCATTTGATGTCAAACGATTTTATTATAAGCCTGCTGCCGAACTGATAGACAAAACCCGGAAAAACTATCAACGTCAATTGACGATTGTCATTTGTGGAAATTGAAAAATTGTATTGCCAGCCAGCTGAAAACGAGGAAAAGGAGGCGTAGCAGCAGCAGGAGGTGGGGCAGCAAATGAAACGCTTACGAGTGGGCGACAGCAACAAAAAACAGAAGACAAAATACAAAAGAAAGAAAGCTGCAACAAAATGAATTACAAAATGCCACTCAAGGTGCTGTGGGCGTGGCCAGGCTCAGCTTAATTTGCCCAAGTGGCTGCGCCAGATACACGACTGCCTCAAATGACTTTTAATATTGCGGCAGCTAAGAGAGCTGCCAACTAACTGTTTGTGTTGTTTGTGCTTAGAGCTAGCTCAGCTGCGCCTTTTGGACTGCAGCAGATTAACTGGCAGCATTCAAAGCCAGTGACAAGCCAGAAACAAGCGAACGCCGTATGACAATGACAATGAAATGGAATTGCAAACATGCCAAGCCCCAACTTCTGGCCAGGAATTCCCAACCAACAGAGCAACTGCATCTGTGACTGCACCACAATAATCTTGAAAAGCAAACAGGACACGGTTAAAAGTTGATGTGAACGATAATACCATACCCTGTAGTTGGATTGAGATTATATATTTTTCATCAATTACGATTTGAAATCTCCCTTTTATTGAACAATCTTTAAATGGATTCGAAAATGAAGTTTAGGTTTTAGTCTTTGTATTCCTTCATCGATATATTTCAAGCTCTAATATAATACACTCATTTCACAGTTTAGTATATATACTGAGTATAAAAGCAAAATAAAACATTGTCAGAGCTTGTACAAATAGAGGCAGGACTCGGTCTGGGAGTTGGATAGGGATTTGGCTGGCGGGCGCGGAGCGGGATAAGGAACTAGCAGGCGGGGCACTCTTATAAATGAAATGGAGTAATAATATTTTGCGACAACAAACGCAGCGTGGGGCAATACAATAGCAAAAATGAAAGGAAAGAAGCCTGCATAGGGACACACTCTTACACAGGACACGAGGAGGGGGTGCACAGGGTGCAGCTGTGCCACGGGACATAACAATGCAACCTAGAACAGCAGCGCTGCAGACAAACAAACATTTCAATAAATTCAGGAAAAAAGCAGCAGCAGACAGACAATGAAAAACACGTAAAAGGAGTGCCAAAGCAGACCGGCAGGCAACGAGGCAACGAGGCAACCGACCAAAACAGATACCAGACCAATGCCAGACGGAAACAGACTTTGCTTTTGGGGCAACGAAAACACCTCGGTGGGGCAGGAGTCGCATTGAGAGTTAAGCGCTACTCGAAGTGGCTTAAAAGCGTGTCGCTTGCTGCATGCGCTCCACCTGCCGCATACGGCAGACCAACTCGTGTCATTTGCACTTAATTCAAATGCGCGACACAATTGCAAAATGAAAACAAGCGGAAAATGAAAAAAAAAAACAAAAAATAGAAGAAAACGCATATCAGATACGCGTATCTTTTTGTCTGCGTTATAACTTCATTAGGCGCTGTGCAAATTTTTTGTAAAGCTGCCTCAAGAGGCACACAAGTTGCTTTGGTTCACTGAACTGTTAAAAGTCAAGAGAATGAAAAACTTCATTGAAAATTCAATAGAATTTTTCATATTGGACATACGCCAGATAAATGTTATACTTATAATCTGTGTTCAATGTCCTTTGGCATGTCAGGACCAAACATTTCACTTTCAGTCGCTCTTAATTCGATTTTATACGGAGGCTACTATGGAAATGTCATAAAATATTTTACGTATTGAAGGAGACATCTGCGAATACATAAAATATATATGTATATGCTGTCAGTGTATATTAAGAATATTTTTTTAAAATTTTCGTTTTTCTTCGGACTATATCAGCAAGCGTATTTAATCTTCGTTACCTTAAATAGAATAGTTTTCATTCTCGGTTTCATCTCCTTTGCTTTTATTAAGCTTTTAAATGACATTTTGTGCAATCAGCTATTAGGTTCATTTTGTTGTTGTTTTTGTCGGGTATTCAGTTTCTCCTTCTCATCATTTATCTATGCGCCGACTTCGCTTTTAGCTTGGCCTGACCCTTAAATATCAATTTGCAAATAAATTGTATTTGCCCTTTTAAGTTATTGTTGTTGTTGTAGCTTGGCCAGTCGTCTGCTTTATTTATCGTGCGTTCAATGTTCTATAGCATAATGGCCTTTTATTGGCAAAGCGAATGCCAATGCCAATGGCAAAATGCTAAAAGCCGCCATTCCAACAAAAACTAAATGCAATCTGGAAGCACATTTTTTTCTGGCTTTTAGCTGGCGCCCGTAAGTATGCTGTGCAAATTTGGCTTCTTCGAGTTTATTGAACTGGCCCGCGGACAGCAGCCATTTTGTATTTAAAATATGCTGGTTTCTAAAAAACGGCCCTCAAGGCAATTATTTTTATTGTTTATATTTGAGATGTGTATGGATATACCAGCTGCCACGCCTCCTGAATTTAAGCAAGCTATTTAAATGCATTTGACGGTGTTAACAGTTTTATTATGGCCAATTTCTATGCAGCTAAAAAGTGCTGCAAATTGCGCAGCACTCATAAAAGTTAATTGTTTAATTATTTTTCTATTTTAGTATTTTTTCTTCTTTTCTCTCAGATTTTTTTTTTTTGGCGCGAGCAGTCGCAGTTGCATGCGTTTTATGATGTTACAGTAGATTGCTTTGATTGGAACTTAAGCCCTGGCATATTACCAGGCCAACTAAACGAACTGTAAGCCATTTGGCTGGCGAGCGAAGAGACACACACAATCACACACAACCATGTAATTGTATGCTCTCTGGGTGTAATTTCTTCCACTTAAGTTAATACCCAGTCGATTTAGCGCTTAGACATATGTACGTGCGAGTGTGTGTATGTATGTATGTGTGTGTGTGTGTGTGTGTGTGTGTGTGTGTTACAATAGTAGTTACAATGTGTGTTATTGTTCTGTAACTGGGGTTATTTCTGTGCCCTGCACGCGCTTATCAGCCCTGAACGAGCACACGGTGCGTATGAGTGATAAACTAGACTATTTTTATATACGGGCATATACTTGTATATATAAATATAGCAGCTGCCTAGGTCTTATCACCGTTGCGGATCAATGAACTTTACACACACAGCGCACTAATAAGCGTTCTGCTTGCATTGCAGTTCTCAGCTGATAAGCTGCCAATAGGCGCGGCAGTTCGCATTTGGTTTTATCACACGCTCTGATAAGGAACAAAAAAAAAAAAGCAACGAAAGAAATGCTGAAGAATTCTGCGTTTGTTGCACTATTTTTTGTTGCAGTTAACTAATTGGTCGCGACTGGCCAGTTTCTGTCCCTGGGAAGTGGGGTGTGGGGCTGTTGCAGCAGTTGAACCAAATTACATTTTTTGCTGCCCTTTTTTTTTGGTTTTTCTTTTATTATCAACTTTTGAGCATATCTTTATAATTGCAAAAGCAGAACGAAAAAAAGAGAGTCAAAAAGAAAGCAAAGCCAAGCGGAAAGCAAAACAAAATTGAAATGGCAAATGGCTGTCTGCATTTTAATTACACGGGCATACAAAATAAAAGAATATATATATATATATATATATAGGGAAAATTCTAACCTCGAATGCCTGGAATACAATGGCCAAAATGGGCGTCAAGTTGCACTCGGAAACGTGGAAAACTTCATGGCAAAAGTTTGATTAAGAAAACCAACGGCATAAAACGGGGTGGGTGTGGGGCGCAAAGTTCAACTTGCTGTTAAACTTGTGGTATTGTGTATGAAGTGCATTTAAATTATTTTTCGGCTGCAACTTTGCAGCCACATTTCAGACACATTTCAGAGCTAAGGCCAAAAGTTCAAAATGTGGTGCGTAAAAGTAAAATATAATTAAAATAACGATAATAAGCTGAATGCAGACAGACGACAAACACGCACACCACATAATGAAAATGTCTCAAAATAAACACGACATTAAAAAATCGACCCCCTCTTGAACGAAAGCACAAAAAGCCCGAAACTGAAGCCAGTGCACTTGAAGACACTTTAAAGGGGCCAATAAAAGTCAAAGCAGCGCAGCAACAGCAGCTAACTAGAAAGGCAATAACCGCGTGCACACACACACCCACACCCACACCCACACACACACACACATATGAGACCATTAATCGACAAAACACTGTTAAAAAAGACAATGCTCTCACCAAAAGGTGTCAGACGCGGCGTATACGCAATGTCGCTAAGTGGCTTTACCGCGTTTGCGTCCTGATTAGCATTTCTAATTAAGGTTTGCGCTCGCATGTGACTCAGCAGGATAATGACAGCTCTCAGACAACCACACCCACACACACACATGTTTTTATATAAATATTCATTTTTTTTTTTGGTACAGCTTATTAAGCGCCTTTTTAACGGCTATGCAAAGCGTGTCCAGACAGCCACGCCCTGTCATGGAACTCAACAAATGTTCTTCTTTTCAAGTGAAAACATTTACATTAATAATTAGCGACACCCTCAAACGCAGCTTGCCACACTTGCAACGCAACTTTCAGCAAGTGCCGCACAAATTGCAATTAATCAAGTGAGGGGAGCGGTATTGGTGCACCCGAAAAAACAAAATACTTGGCGTCTGGCTGACAGTTTAACTGACTAAACAAGGTGCGATAAGTGTCCACTGGCAGCGCGAAATCAGCGCAGGACAATGACCATGGCCAACAGCAAGCAAAAGGAGGAGCAGCCAACCACCGGCAAAAGCAGCAGCTGTTGAAAATGAAAATGATTTAAAGCACATGCTTCATGAGAACGAGGACACCGCCCCAGGATTCCTGACCAGCACCCCACTTGCTGCTGCTTCTGCTCGCTTTCCTTTTGTTATCAAGTTCGGTTCTGTTGGCTTTAAGATACAATTTTAATGCTGCTCTCAAAAGCTCTTTAAAGTTGAGCAAACAATCTACAATTGTCTTTTAAGCAGAGGTAACCAGCCAGTCAAATTATAAATTGTAATTCATGATCCCAAAGTAATGAACATTATATTTACCAGTTATATATACACAAATATGATAGAAATCACTTTCAAAAGCTTGCTCGACTAAAAAGTTACACATACATATTCATAACTACAGTAAGCAACAGCTAAAATGAATAAATGGCTAGTTTTTCAAAACATTCATGTGCAATTTGTATTAGAAAAGTATTTATTAATCTATATTTGTGTTTAGTTAGTTTACAAAGAAAATACTTTAGCTATTTGATGAACGCAAAACAATAATCCGATAAAAATAATTTATAATATTGCTTGAAATGTGTTGAATGATATTTTTAAAATCCTTCCAATGAAAGATATTTTCTGGCCAACATAGGCATGTTTTACTTTACTCATATAAATATATAGCTCGTGGATGGTCCTCATGAAACCTAATGCAGCTAGTTGGTAAATGGTTAAATTTGCTGCTTTTGTTACTCTGGTTACATTTGTGGCAACCACACACAGGCACACACACATCGAGCAGGGTTCGAGGGGCGTGCCGTCTTCAGTGGGAGCAGCACTCGTCGATAATTAATTTCGCCGTCAAGGACTCGTTCGCATTACATTTCAAGCTAAGCGACTTATTGGTAATGAAGAAGATTGGCAAAAACACAGAAAATAAATAAATCAGGCGAGCGCAAAAAAAAGACCTGGCCCAAAAGGAAAGCAAAGACAAATCAAAAACCAATAAAAGGCAATACAATAATAAAAGTAACGCACGAGGATTCGGGAATGGCTGTCGGGTTCAACGCACCGCGAGGCGCTTTATTTGACTTGATTTTATTTTTTGCACATTATTCGTAATTTTTTTATTTTTATTTTTGGTTATTTATTTAAAAGATGCTTAGACAAAGCCAGCCACAGGAGGAGGCGATAGCAAAGGCAGGCAAGCAGCGCATAAATTTTGCAAGCGCTGCACAAATAAAAGCCAACGCTCACTGCCACAAGGATTGAAAAGGATGCGCGCGGCGCAAAACGTTAAGTGCGCCAAATAAAAGAAGAATGAAAAAGGATATGCCAAAGAAATTGCAAACTTAAATCAATAAATAAAGCATAAAGCGTAGCAAAGCAGATCAGCAGCAGCAACAGCAGCAGAAGCAGCAACGGCAGTTGGGGCAGGTGGTTGCTGCAGCAGTTGGAGTCAAAGGAGTCGCGTCAACGTCATTAAATCAATGCTGCCGCCTGTCGTTTGCCGGCGATAGATAACGAGCAGGACGACAAGGAGCAAAACGTGGGAGCAGTTGGAGCAGCATTTGGTTGCGTTGCTGCAGCGAAAACTTTGCCAAGTTTACCAAGTGACATTAACACAAACGACACAGGACTCTAGAGCAGCACATTAAAATATTCAAGCCGAGGTCGCCAGGACCGAGACAAGTGTCTGCCGCATCGTTGTTCTCAACGTCGCCGTCGTCGTCTGTTGAGATGCTGTCAGCGACAATGCGTTAGACAATGCCAAAAACACAATTGGGGCGTGTCCAGGACATCAACTGAAGTGCGCATTAAGTGTGAGGCCAAGCTGAAGTGCTGGGCTAAAAGGTTGCGCCAGGAGTCTCCAGTCGCACAAACTAGAAGCTTCACAATTGTTTTTGTGCATGTCGTTGCGCAAAAAATTTGATTGAATTGCACATTGACTGCGGCGCAAGTTGATGGATTGGTTTAATCAACTTGAGGAGGAGCAGTTGCTAGCTGCTACAAGTGGCAGGACGAATCTTAAAGCATATCCTATCAAATAATATCTTAAACGCATCGATTTTCTCGTCCTTGGCCTTGAGACTTACAATGCTATCCTCAAAATTGTGTGGGTAGGAAAGCTTAAAACAGGCGACATCGGTCTTTATTATTAAAATTTAAAGATACTCAATCTGGCTGAAGTAATGCACTTATCCTTATAACTGAGGGAGATAAATAGGTTCAATTAAATATTTCAAATATCAAATAACAGCGAATAAAATTGCGTTCATATGGACGCACAAACAAATCCAATATACAGTATATTCACTTCGTGAACAAGTATAAAAGAGACGTGCACGCGCTCAACCGCAGCCGGGACGGAAATATTTGCTTTAACGTATTCTCGGTTTTGTCTTTCAAAGACTTAAAGCCAAAGCCAATGTGCACGATAAGCCGTCAAAAAAGCCGACAACTTACTTAGGCAACAACAAACAAAAGTCGAATGTTCCGAAAATGTCCCGAAAGAGCCGACGGCTATGAGAGCTGAAATCCTTTAATGTGCTGTTAACGATAAGCCGGCGGGATATGCAAAGGACTTGGCCAAACTAGCGGAGACAACGAGCAGCGAATATTAAAACAAATAAGCCAACATAATGGACTGGCCCCAGGACACCAGCACACCCATCCACCCACACTATAGAGAGAGAGAGAGCGAGAGAGTGCGCCAGACAGAGGAACAGACACAAACGTGGCAGCTGAATGGTTGAATTTAGACGCCCACGTTGACCCATGTCAAACAAGTTAAACAGCAAGGAAAACGTCAATAGACACATGAAAAACGTTTGGGCCAAAGTCAAAGCCAACACGGTTAAAGCTCTTTAATATTATTTTTAGCTGGTCAACGACACGTTCAAGTTAGCCAGTTGATTTAACTGTCAGTTAAAAATAATGTGAATAAAACGAAATTTTGTTTAAACGTAAAATATTTATTTGGCAATCAAATAAGAACCCAACTTGAAATGCAAATGTTTGTGCGACGAGTCCAGCCTGAGAGAGGATGCGACTAATTGGTGTTAACTTGAAGCTCTCCCCATGCCCAAATTAATGGTCACAAATTTGTGCAGGCTGCCCGAATGCCCAAATGCCTGCCTGTCCGTCAGGTAGTTTGCCCACACTTGGCCAAGAGAGCTGGTTCAACGAACTTTACCTTTGCCTCGTAAAAATCAATAGGTGGCGTCACTGCCGTCGTACTGTCCGACTGTCCAGCTGTTGGGTTGCCAGTTTTAAAATACATTTTTGGAAACAGCCAAAAACGAAATGCGCATCAAAGGCACTTCAAATATCAGCATAATCGTTGCCAGAAATGAGCTCTGCAACGGACCTGAAGAAGGCGACGAAGTCGGAGCTGGAGACGAAGGCAGTTGGTAAAGCAACGTCGCCGCAAAAACATTAACAGCATCCAAAAAGCTCTTAAGGCTTGATGTACGATGAGATACCCATTGGCATAGAAAATAGCTGATATTAAGTATTTCTTACCACTATTATTTGGTAAACATTAAACCTGCTATACTTTAAAATCACAAATATATGAAGTTTCTATAATATATTCTATATTAAATAATTATAAAATATGAATATGGAAAATAATAATATATAATTATTTTAAAACATTTATTTAACTAATAAAATAAATATTTACCCAAGCAAAATCATTTTTATTTCTAATTTTCAAAAAACTCATTTGAACAGTGCTCACAGGGTGCTTGCGACAGGCGCTTGTTTATGAATGAATAAAAGGCAGCAAACAAGCATTCACTCACTCACATGCCTATTCAAACTCACACTCACAAATCACACAAGCCGATTGAAGTGGAAGTTTGCAGCAGACTGCGCGGGTTTCTCCCTGTTGTTGTTTCTGGTTGCCTTGCCAAGTTTTTAAATGTTATTTTTAGGCACCTTTTTTATGTTAGAAAAAAGCAAAAATAATGAAAACGAAATTTTTGCAACTGCAATTCGTGCCACCGCACATGAACAGTTGCCCAGTGCAGGGGTGTATGCAGAGGGTGTGGAAAGGGTGAAAAACGTTTCTGTGGAAACGTGACAAAACTTCTGGCAACTTCGAGTCAAGGAAATGGGCGGCAGTTGGCGACGATTGGCAGCAATCGATAAAACACGATCATGACCAGCAACAGCAGCAGCAACTGTTGGTGTTGCAGTTGCAGCACTTAATTGAGTTGTTGCTCTGCAATTGTTGAGTTCGCCATAAAATGGGGCGTTCAACAATTTGCCGGCCTCCAGCAAACGGCGGCAGCGGCAGCGACGTTGACGTCGGCACGCGCGATAAGCAGCTGCAATAAGCGTTTCTTATCTGATAGATGCAATTATTAATTGGCGCAACATGTGGGCCACACTTCGCTGTTGGCTAAAATATTATGCATACAGTTGCAACTGCACAAAACTGAACCGCCAAGTTGTTGGTCATAATCAATTGTGGGTGTTGTGCAGCCTGTGTACCGTTAACGTGCCACAAATGGCCGGTGTTGACCCCCCGGGGGCCAATTGCACAACCAAACAGCGACAGCAGCAAAAGCCAAGAGTACGGTTGGAGTAAGAAATAGTCAATTTGATCGACTGCCTTTAATAGAAATTGTCTAGCCAATTGGCAGCTGTGCATTTATGTACACAAGTAAATTTGTCTGCATTGCAAAGTCAAACAAGCCATTGACTTGGCCAACAACGTGCAAATGTTGCCAACTCTTTAAACTGCTGCCAGCTGAACTAACTAACGCATTTATAAATATAGAGTGCAAACGCTTTTCGGCAATTGAGTGACTCAAGTTTTTGTTAGTTTACGATCAATATGTGCTCATGATTCAAAGTTTATAACTAAAAACATGATAAAAGCAACTAAATAATGGCATTAAAAAAAAATAAAAATTAAATGTGTTTTCAATTTTAAATGCTCAATCAATTTATAGGACAATTCATAACTAAAATGCCATCAAACATTAATATCGATTCAGTTATATATAATATATAATATATTTTTTTCATATAAAATTAATTTGCAGCAGAAATAATGACAAACATGCCATCAAGCGCAAAAATCGGTTCAGTTTTGATATCTATAATTAATTACAACTAAAAGCATTGTCTACTTTTTGGCTGGCCTTGAAAAACTCTCTATGCAGCTAGAGTGTAAGATCGCGAGTGAGAGTGGGAATGGACATTGGCAAAATGGCAGAGCAGCAAAAGCTTTTGGCTAATTGCGACGCATTCAATTCTCTGAGAACAACAAGACTAGAATGATATAAGCGTGAAAAAATGACATGTGCTTTGCTTTGGTGTTTGGCTGTTGTCTGTTGTTGTTTTGCTTTTGCTGCTAATTATTGTCATAGGTTAGTGTAGGCAGTCCAACAACAACAGCGACAACGAAAACAACAAAAACGACGACGACAACGACAACGAACGAAAGTAATAAAAATTTAGAGCTGCTGCTGAGCAGCTGAAAGCAAAAGTGTTTCGCGCACAGAGTCTCTCACAGTTTCAGTTTCATTAGTTGTTGTAGGTTGCTGTCGGTTTGTTGTTGCTCTGCCATTTTTATGGCACTCTGGGTTGGCATTTTAAGCATTTTCACAGCAACAATGTTGCCCACACACACTCGCGAGGCGAGCAGACAAACTTTTGTAGAATGCCAACTCGCCGCAGTCGCAATAATTACTAAGTTAAAACAACAACGAAAAATCAGCAAAGCCACCAACAACAACAACAGCACAAACAGCAACAAAAACGGGCCCAAGCATTAGGCAATAAGCAAAATTTCTGGCCTGACATCTTTTGGGCTTTAGTATTTTTATTTTTTTTGTATTACATTTTTAGTATGTATTTAAGTGCTTTGGCTCTTTTTTCGGAGGGCAGGGCGCAGGCTGCCGGGCGACTTCTGCATATGTTTCCACGCATTTCGGTTGGCATCTTGTCAAAGTAAAACATGTGGCAGACATCTTTTTTTCTCCTGTTTCTTTTCAGCTTATAAACAAACATTGCATTACGCTTGTCATTAGAATGGATAATTGTAGACGACGAACGGAACGACGCAGCTGAAGCTTGATTGACAGCCAAAGCGGCCAGCAACAGCGGCAGCTGGACAGTGGGGACAGCGTGTGGCAGATGTCAACAAATGTTGGCGTTTTATGGCTATGCGGCATCTACATACATACACGACGACATACATACATACGTATAAAAAGAAACATTCTTGCAGCTGAAAGATTATCAACATTTGCCGTGTTTTGTCGCTCGAATTCAGCTTAAGCTCAGCCAAATGGCAGATTATGCTTAAGTGAGAGTATCTCTTACAGCTTTAAGCTAGTTGTGTAATGCACTTTACTAGAAAGAGTCGATTAACTAAGATTCTATCTGATTTGTTTCTGCCTGTTGAGCTTTATTATGAAATACGATTTTTAATTACATGATTATCTAATCTATATTTATTTTGCAATAAAAATATAACTAGCAATTTAAAGTGTTAAATAGTTTCTATTAAGTATTTTCTTCTATTAATCCTCCATTGTTTTTAACGGTCTTCTATGCAATTTAAATATTAAAATAAACTAAAAAACTCTTTGTGAAATAAGTGCCTAAAACCTTCTCTCATATCATTAGTTAGAGTAAAAGTTGGAGTAGTGTATTTCAATGTCGTTGCAAGCCCATTAGCTGCTTGTTCTTTCTTTCTATATATATATGCATATATTTTTCTTCTTTCTAATTTGCATTCATCAGCAGCGCACAAACTAATTGCAAATTGTGTGTGTGTGTGTGCATGCGAGTGTGTGTTTGTCGCGCTGTGCTATTTCTATTTTTCACATTTCCACACACACACACACACACACACACACACACATGTACATGCAACAAACGCGGCAGCTAGGCGGGTTAGCGACCGCAAAACTATCTGACATTAGATTGCGATGGCGGCCAAACGACAACAGCCGACGCCAGCAGCAACGCCGGCGGCAACAGCAGCGACAGCGACAACGTCAGCGGCAGCGGCGCTAGCTGAGCGCATGTTGCTGTTGTTGCGACGATTTCTGTGCCGCTTGGCACGTACGTACTCTACTCAAAATAGCTGGGGAGAGTGTGAGTAAGAGCGCAACAATTATGACACACGCTGAGCAATTGGATGCACATTTTCAGTCAGTGTGTGTTGCAGCAACATGTTGAGGCAGCAACTATATTTTGGTCAACTATTTATTGGCAAACGAGAAATTGTTTATGTAGAATTTTAAGTGCAAATCCCTGTTGCAACGCGCTGCACACAATGTTGTGCAACACATATATATTGTTATCTGTTTGCCACAGCGGTTGCACGTGAAGAGCTTGCGAGAGAGTTAGCTGTAGATCTGCCAGGTAGATTGTTGGCGCACGCTTGATTGAACGTTGGCTTTTATTGCCACAACAAATCAATTTTACCAGCTAATGCAGCAGCAGCAACATGTTGCAGCAGCATCGGGCACTCCCCAAAGCGCTGCTGATCAAAAACTTCATTCAGACTACTTTGTACCCACTTGCAACAGCTCAAGAAACGCAAATGAAATGCCTTTAAAGTGTGCTTGTATTGTGTGTGCACAATTGCAACATGTCCGAAGTTTATTTTATTATTATTATTTTTTTTTTTGCAACGGTTGCAACTTAACAGTGTTGCGTTGGTGGCGCCGCAAACTCGAAAATTGCAGGTCTTAGCGAGACGCGACTGCGCGTCGGCGTTTCAGTTTTATTGCCCATGTAAAATACATCAATTGATGGCAGAGGGGGCGTGGTCGTGTCTATGATTTCTTAATTGATTTAGCAGTTGCCTCAAGAAGCGAAAAGATTCAAGTACGAAAAGTGTTATCGACTGCAGAAACACTGTGTTGCATGTGCTGGTTTACATTTATTTATTTATGTATTACTTTTTGATTTTTATATAAATGAAGAATGGGTAAAGTTAACAAATAAACATAAAATACTACATTTTAGATCTGTGTTGATCCCAATCAGCATTTAATTTTTAAGTTTCCTCTTGTCATTTACTGGACTACAGTCTAACAATAATAATAAAATACCCTTTTTGTCGTATTTTATATTTACAGGGCATGCGAAATGTTATGCAAAGCGCAAATTGCTTGAGCGCTCGAATAGCGGAAATGCCCTCGGCGCGTTTATATAAAACAACGCCCACCCAAAAAAAAATCTAGATCTCAAACGAGATAGCTCAACAAATTGATCACACACAATGCTCGGCTGGCTATCTAACTGTCTGCCTGGCTTACCTACCTATCTATCTACCTGGCAACCCAGTTGTGGTTGGGCCAGGTCTAGCGAGTTGTAAGCCTGAAATTTATGGATATCATATAGCTTAAATATATGTGCGGTGATTCGCTTTTCAGATTTTGATTTTGTTTTCGATTTTTGATTTTGATATTATGTCTTGTGGGGCTTTAATCAGCAGCTTTTGATGTTGCGCCGAATACTTATTGTTGCTGTTGCTTTATTGCCCAGCTGACCCGTTACCGTTATTAATTAACAGCTGTGCGCTTATTATGCAAATTGCCACAGATGCGATGCCAGACGACAACAGCAGTGAATGTGGGGGTAACAAAAACAACAACAACAACAACAGCGGAGACAAAAGCCAAACCAGGCTATATTTATACACATCAAGGTAAAATACATCTATAATATGTATATGAAAATATCAGACTCTGATAGCATTTGCGGTTTCTGTGCTAATACTCACGATTGCATTCACTGTGGTTAATGACTCATTCATACAAATGTGTATAAGAGCTGTACATACCTGTAAAATAAAAAAAGGTAGATAAAGATAATTAGTTAGTTCCAGAAAATATCGAAAAACTAATAACATTAAACAGTGATAGTTCTGTCTATGTCTATAAATTTTATTGAATTAAGGAAATCATTGTTAGTCGATAGAAATAATGGACTACGGGTCTTTTGAATACATTATATTCAATATATTTAAATGTAATACACATTAAAATAATTTAAAAATTAATAAAGACTTTATTCTGGGGTTGACGAAAAATTAAATAAAACAAAAATTAAAAAAAACCAAAATTCAATAAACTATGAATGAAAAGTAAAAGTATTCCAAATATATTACAAAATTATATATACACATTTTCAAAAACCCATCCCACATAGATAACTAACTGTAAGCACAGCGAAATGCAACTAAGGCCGATTTCTTTAAAAGACGCCCACAATTTGTAGAGTGAAGAATGTGCAGAGACAACGACACCTATGTAAAGTCTATAATTTAGGAGTAAATGATGCAGATAAGCGAGAGACAGCGCTACGGCAGCACATGCATCATCTTTTTGTGGACAATGCAATGGAGTCTTCATTTTTGGGCAAAGCGCGATGGTAGCAGCAACCAAATGCAACAAACAATTTATTTCGCAATCAATTTGACAAATGCTTAAAGCTTACACATATGGCCAAGAGGCGATGGCGAGGAAGATAGCCACAGAGTGAAGCGGCCAGCAAGCACCAGCTGGCTTTTTATAGGCCAAACAGTGTTCGAGCCGCAGTAAAGTATGGCTGTGCAGATACGACGAATAGATTGGCAACAAGTTGGCCGGCACTTTGGGACCGTCGTAAACATTTTGTGGCCAATTGTGCGCATCTGCGTCTGTTTGCGCATGTTTTCTAGAGTATGGCACATAAATGCGAACAGTAGTCAATCACAGCTTTGGCTAATAAAGTTGGCCCAAATGTCTTAATTAACACTGTACGACATTTGGCTGACATTGACCTACACAGGTTAAATACAGTGCTGCAGTTGTGGGTGCGAGGGTCAACGCAGTAGTTTAAAAATGAATGCGTGAAGCGCGACAAATTATGCAAAAACATGCAACGCGACGAGACGCAGGCGATGCCCCAGGCAAAGATGTATATAAACTTTAGGTGTATGTGCGCAAAGGTGTTAACTACAAGCTCACACACACACAAACCAATATAAAAATATATATAATATATATAGACACACATAAGCACTGAAAGAGTCTGGCATTTATCTGTGTGTTAATTAAATTGAATCTCATTAAGTTCAAATTACAGCCAAAAGTTGTCGTCGTTTGTCATTTGTCACAGGCGCTGCACAGCGCCTGTAATTATGCAGCGCTAATCGTCAATGACGCCGTCTACACATACCCCACCCCTGCCCCTTAACATATATACACGTTTATATATATCGAGCATTAGTTATTAGCCATTTTCAAGCATTCAAGTACAAGCGAAATAATCGTTATTTGCTCTCGACTGTAGGTGTCACATGTCGCTTAAAGCTCGAGTCGTGATATCAAATGGAATTTTGTTAGCTATGCAAGTCTTGGGAAATCGAATTCAAACATTCAAGTTTTCTAGCTAGATCTACACTCAGCAAATAAATGTGTGCTCAATATTCTGTAAAGTACAATTGGTAAATAATGTTGAAAATACTTTTAAGTATGAATTATGTCTTATTGTTATTTTATGGATTTTTTAATCAAATATAATTCATTATTAATAGCTTTAGGATAATAAAACATAAAACATTTTATGCAATTTAAACAATTTTCTTAAAGACCCCACCATTCTATAACTCTTTTTAATATTTCATAAAAACAATGTGGAAATATTTAAGTACGTCAACAACAAAAAAAAACTAACCATATTCGCACAAAGCTTTTTGCAGTTTATGCTTTTAACAATAAAAAAATTTGTTATTTAAATGATTTTTGACACGTTTGTTCAGCTGTTCGCTCACTGTTTGTCGTCTGTTGCTTAATGCATTTTTGTCATGGACACCATTTACGGATCGCCGCCAAGCGCTTATTAGCATGAAAAAACGCAGCACCCTCCCCGTATCAACTGCAACCAAACAAATTTTAATTGATTTTGTTGCTTTAATGTTTGGTGTGAAACCAACAAAAATAATAAAATACTGCCATGCAAACAGCATGTTAAAGGTTACATTTGAGGGACGTGTTTTGATGAGAGCATAAATTTATGCTCGTGTGGGTGTAAAATAATATAATTTTAAATGGAGGCTACCATAAAAAGACACTCGCAGTTTCTAAAAAAAAAAAGAAGAGGGTTAAATTATATGTGTCGTATAAGTTCCCATTTCTCATTCTTCTTTACAAATTATTTTTGTTCTAATGCTCTAATGAATCTACAAATTGTTTGCACATCATAAGCTCCTTTCCATTGCTCGACTTTGATTGAGCAGGTTTTTATTTTTTGCTCAAATTGAACTAATTGGCGCTCATAATTAACACATTTAGCTAATAACTTCAAGCGAAATAAACAACATTAATCACGCTTTAATGGCGTATTAATAAGACAAACAGACCAAAGCTGAGAGCCAAACATCCACATGGCATCCACATTAGCTACATTTTCTAGAGCCACTTTGGTGGTTCTGCCTTGGCCAACGGCTGCTGCTGCCAACTTTTATTGAAACTTTCAACACACACTTCAGTTGATGTGTGTGTTTGCAGAGCGGCTTTTCCAATAACAATAAAATAAATCTTGGCCAAGAAAAACAGATAAAAACAGCATTAGCTGGCCATAAAGCAAACTAGCCAAGGCAGAAGGCAAAACCCACAACGCTCACAGGTTAAAAACGACAACGGCGACAATGACAAAGACGGCGACAGCAGCGTCTGGGGACAGACATGCAGACAGACAGTTAGACAGATAGTCAGACAAGTGCCAAGTTAATTGCATTAAAAGTGAAATAAAAAGCGAGCGCGACAGCAGCTCAGATAGCAAAAATTATGAAGTGCAGTAGATGTTGCTGCTGTTGCTAAAGTTGTTGCAGTTGCTGCTGTTGCTGCTGCTGCTGCTGCTGCTGTTGTTACTGTTGATTGAGGCGCATAATCAGCGGGGCGACGCCATCGAGCGCATTAAGTTGTTAACAGAAAATGTTTGCTTCATTTGCGCTATGATTGCTGAAAGGGGAAAAGTGGGAGTAGGGGCAAGAGAGGAAGAGTGCAAGCGAGTGGCTGGCAACAGCGGCAACATCCGGTGGGTCAGCCGTTGGCTGAGCAACATCTGCTTCTTTAGCTCGCCGCCAACTTGTTGCCGGGCAAGGCAAAATAATTGCCGTCTCAATCAACTAGCTACCTTACTCTATCTATTTATCTACCTCACTCTCTTTCTCTCTCACTTGGACACTCCATCTCCATCCGTCACGCGCTTGCTTGCGCAACATTTCTTGGCACTCTTGCCACATTTTCTTATCTATAAATAGTTTTACTGCCCACGCCGCGGTCAATAAACTCGCGACACATGCAAATTGCACCGCAGGCGCACCAACAAAAACAACAGCAGCAAACGCGGCAGCTGCAGTGGCAGCAGCCAAATGCAAACAATTAGCATTGCTGTAGTTTAAACAAAAAACTACAAACAAAAGCAAAACTTACAGCTGCCAAAAAGTAGTTAAACTTAAAAGTACCCTTGCACAAAATTATTTAAGTCTTTTAAAAAAATAAATTTTCATTAATTAGAATATTGATTATATTTTTTTAAACTATTTATTAATTTTTTTTTTTTTTAAATTTAATTAGCTAATGACTTTTTGAAATTAGCCAATTAAAGTATAGTTTTTATTTAACAAGTACATATTCAAATTTTAGTGTGCAAAATAGGGTGTTCTAAAATGAAGAATTCTTTACAAATTAGAATCACGTCAGAAAGTTAAGCTTTCTTATTATCTTGTTATCACTCTATTCACATATACATTAGCTGTTTATTATTATGGATAATAATGTATATAATGTATCTAATTAATGATGTTGATTGTTTAACATGTAAATAATAACATTTGCTAGCTGTCGCGTTTAAATTATTTTTATGTCAAGATTGTTGGAGATTGCATAATAGTAATTTACTTTCAACTGTATTGTAAAATAGATGTTTTTTTTCGTTTTCATAATTATGTTAATTAAAACTATATGTTCATTATATATTTAAAAAAAATATATATATTATATTTACTTCTGTTTTGTACGGCAAATTTAATCATTAGACAAACCTAATATACCCTATGATACTTTTCAAGTACTGATTATACGAAAGCAAAAAACAAAACCGACCTATCGCAAACTTTTTGTCATTGGGCCTGTTGTCGACGAGTGGCATTTTTTTTAGTTTTGTTTTTTTGTCGTACTTTTTGCTATTATCAGACAGCGACGTCGACAGCGCAGTCATGTAATGCGCGTAACAATTTCATTTTGTTTTACAAAAACAACTGTTCGCCGTATTGTGTATTGTTGTTAGTTTTTTTTTTTGTAGTTTTTTCAACTTTTGTTTCGCTTTTGTTGCTGTATGTTTCCACTGTTTCCTCTGCTGTGTCGCTCATTGTACGTTGCTTTTCGCTTGCCATTTTCAGTTGGCAGCAGCAGCAGCAGCGGCGTCGTCCATTGCACTCGTTGCTCAACGTTCGACGTTCGAGGCTCGCCTCGCTGCTGACGTGGGCGGCCCCCGATTAAGCGGCGCCGACTGCGCTGCTGCTGCGCTCTTGGCCGCTGCAGCGGCACGTTAGAAAAACACATAATAAAATTCATCATTTGTTGCTGGTGTTGCTGTTGTGTTATTGCTGGCAGGCAAATTTGACTAATTGCAGCGAGCAATGACATTTTTTCCGTTTTTTTATCTCTTTTTTTTTTGGCTGCTGTATGTGCAACGCTTTTGATGTTGTTGGCCGATAGTTGCACTTGTTGCCCGTTTGTGTTTTTGTTTTTTAATGTGCAACATGCTAAAACTTTGTAATTAGGCGACTGCTTGACTTTTAATGTTAAATGCCGCTTGTTGACATTAATTTGCATTGTTTAAATTTGGTTGGGGAGAATCAAAAAAAAAAATGAGTTTAAAAAAAATGTGTTGCTTAACAAATTTTTATTTTGGCCAGACACAGAACGGATGTTTAGCATCGTTAATTTTTTATTTGAGTGTGTGCGGTTGCATTTCGAGAGAAACTGGCACACAAGCTGTAAATCACAACAAATACTATGTGAACAGATTTCCAAATAAGAAAAAGAAATGGATTTGAATTGCACACTCTCCTAAAATCTGAAATCGAAATATGGCCACATGATTCTATATAATCTAGTGAACAAGCTAAGCTAAGTAGCTCAACTTAAGCGTATGTTAATCGACTGTTTTACTAATTAAGGACAACGTCGTCCCATTATCGCATCACCATAACTAAACGAGTTTGCACATTTAACTGACATAATTAATGCAATGGTTTATGCTAAGCCTGTTTAGCATATAATAAATAGCTGGCTCGAACAATGCCAAACAAATGATCAAAGTCGCATAGGCCGCGACAAAAAAAATCACACAATGATTGAATATCAATCATTTATCATATTAAACAAGTGAGATTGCTCTAGTCGGGACCGCCCGACTAGAAGATACCCTGAACCCAGAAATGAACACATACACACAAACTCTCGGCAGTTGATGAGTATTGAGCCTGTTAAAAATAAAAAATAAAATTTACTACTAATTACCAACAAAAAAATAAATACTCCACAAGCGGGAGTTGAACTCGGTACCTCCGTGATAAGATGCACAACTCTTACCAATTGTACCACAATACCGCATTTTTCGCGAATGATATAACATTACTTAAAGTCGCAAAAAATCAAGGAAAACGAAAATTTTGCTCTTGTCATTAAAACGATACAAATTAATAATAATTATATTTATGAATAACGAAAAAATAAAAGAATTTAACATTACTCTACCATACCAGCGCTGAATTCGAACCCAGTCCTCCGCGTTATGAGGCACAACTCTTACCCACTGGACCACGCTCTTACTTCACTCCGTTGTGCTAAAACTCAATTTAACCGTTGCAAAAAAAAATTCCTAGAAAAACGCAAGACAAATTTTGCATATGCATATGTATGCGTGCACATGTACACAGAAATTGCCAAGCAGCTGCGCTTTGCCCCCACTACTGAAAATAGATTCTTGATTTGCTCGTAAACTAAATGTACGATCGTTATGAAATTTTCAGGACTTATTCAGATCATCGAAATGTATCTACAAACCAATTTGCACGTGTGTAGTATTTGATTTACTTTGTTTTTTTGGTTTTATCAATATTGTGGGCGATTGGGGGGAGGTATCCAAAATCTGAAACATTCAAATTCTTCGTATGTTATACGCGAGCATAAAAAAATAAATTTGGTGGCTCTAGCTTTTATAGTTTGGAAGTTATGCTTAAAAAACCGAGTCAAAAAAGCGATAAATATCGATAATAAGAAAACGGAAGGAGTTATCGATGTTTTGAAATAAACTTGATCTGCGTATGGAATATACGAACCGAATGAGACCAAGATCAGCTTTCTAGCTTTTGTAGTCTCTGAAATCGACGCGTTCATACAGACGGACGGACAGACGGACAGACGGACAGACGGACAGACAGACGGACAGACAGACGGACATGGCTAAATCGACTCGGCTAGTGATGCTGATCAAGAATATATATACTTTATGGGGTCGGAGATGCTTCCTTCTGCCTGTTACATACATTTGCACAAAACCATTATACCCTTTTTTACCCATTTTCAATGGGTTCAGGGTATAAAAATGGAAATAAAGTTGTTGCAAATTGCATTCAATTAGGTAAATCAACTTATTCAAACACAATCAAATATGTTTATGTCTATGAATTTATATGTGCAAGGTTGTCCCATTTAAATGCGTAGCATTGTAGCTGCTGATGACGTCGTTGCCGTCGCTGCTGTTGTTGCTGCTGCTGCTGCTGCCGTGTAACTTCCAAAGATCATCGCGCAGCGATGTGAATGCACTCGGTATGCGCTTCATGGCAATACGGCCAAGTGTCAATAGCTGCTGCTACCCCGCTCATCAGTTGCATGCCAAACAAACTAACGTGGCAATTACGAGGGCAGCTTAACAAATTGAAACATTTTAAATTATTTTTACTATATTGGCATTGACTTAAATATTTTGATTTACATTTTTAAACATTGCATTCTTCACTTTTTATCTTATGTGAAAAGGCCGGAAATAAAAAAAACATTCCTACAATGCATTTGTAAGACAAAAAAATTTTGTTCTACTTCACTTTAACTGAAAGATTTTTACAATTTTTGTCATACAAATACGAATTAATATTTATTTTCTCTGGTAGTTTGTTGATCCTCATTAGCTTTAACTTAAATTAATCGGCGTCCATTAAAAATTTTAGTCTATTTTTATTTTTCATAATATTCAACCGCAAACCGTTTATACCACCCCCGTACGCGCACTTCTGAGAATATTTTCCTTTTGCATTTTACATTTGCATTGCATCCAAAATTGCGCAAAATGTTGACAAGATGTGTGAGTTGCTGCTGCGTCTGCTGCTACCGTCCTCAGTGGCCAATGGCCACCGTAGATTATACAGTCCCCTATACATATAAATATATAGATAGTTACAGTCCGGCATAGGTATAGCTTTGATTTGGAGCGATGAACTCGTACGGCCTTCCACCTCCACCCAATTGTGTCTGCCCTCTGTGCGCGATGTTTGCGTTTTGGCTTTTGTTGTTGTTTACACGGATTTGCATTGGGGCAGGAAAATGGAAAATGCAAACATTTCGCAGCAACAACAAGAACAAGCTTAACAATAACAATAATAATAATTACGGAATGCAATTATTTAAGTGTACATTACAACTTGGCACACACATGTTATTAGCAATAAAAATAATAAACAATAAAAGGCGATAATTATGCTGAGCACTTTTACGATCCAATTAACAAAACCAGACGCACAACTAGAAAGGAATGAGCTGTGGTCAAGTCGGTTATGCGAGCACTCAGTCTGTCATTCAACTATTTTGTAACAAATTCTTAATGGCAAAATGAGAAGAAACAATTTATTATAGAGGAAGCAAACAACACATACACATACAAGAAAAGAAATGCATAAAAATGCGAAACGAAAATATTATACATATTATTACGGTTTCAGTTTTCACAGCCGACGGAGGCGGACGTTAAGTTTTTATGTACTGTACGCTTCTGACCCAGACAAGGTTTATGGTCTTGTTTTCAAAAATTTGAATCAGAAATAAATCGCATAAGTCACGTCCTGCACAAAGCATAGAAATGGAAAGAGAGACCTTTATATTATAATGGTCAGTATTTGCCTAACATATGAAGCATTACATTTCATTGGTCACACACTCATAAATATTGTGTGTGTGTGTCTAGTTACACTACACTCTTATCGTACGACCTAAACCCTATCCCCTTACCCTTCCTTATGATTGCGCCAGTTGCCTACTGGCTTTGCTGATTAACTTACGCTTAAAAAAGCAATTTGTTTGCATTTTTATGACTTAAATATTGTATTTCTTTTTATGGTGTCTACATCCTTGAAACAATGCTTGCGACTGCTCAATATGAATCTGAGTGTATGTGTTTGTGCGTGTGTGTGTTCAATGTTTATCAGCTACAGCCTATCCTATAGGGAATTTACAGTCAAGTTTCAGCTCTGTTAATTGGTTTGATATTTAAAGCATTTTTCTTGACTTGACTGAGTTGTAAAATAATTTTATTATATATCAAAAAATGTTATAAATATGATTTGTTATTGGTTGTTTTTTTTTTGTTTTGCATGACGTCATTTTAGTTATTTTTGCGCATTAATTTGATGCAAATGTTCCATTTGTTTGCTGTTTTTCAACGGACGCGGTCCAATCGTAAAAACAATACAAAAATTTACAACAAAAGAGTTTTTAAAAATTTGCATGCACATTTTCTAGTAGCAACAACAGCAACACCAATAAAAATAAAAATAATAATAACAAGTACGACATTTCAGTGTGCACTTCCCTAATGCGTCGCTGACACGCTACAGTTTAGTTTGGTTTTCCTTAGCTTATTTTTTAGTTATACCCTGTACCCAAACATGGTAATAGTGGGGCATTATAGAAATTGTAGGTAATATACAAATATAGAATAGGACATAAAGTAGCTGGGGCTTCCCTTTAAGGTATTTTCAATTTTAAAGTATGCTACAACAGTTTACAATATGTATATAGCTTCTGATAAACATCTCTTACTACATAAGCTAATTTATTTGTATTTATTTTTCTAAGCACGGGGTATCTTTTAGTGTATTTCAGTTAACTAGATCATTTCGAACATTGGTTTTTTTTACTCAGTCTCAGTCTCTTGCTGAATATTTTAACAAATTGCATTGCCTGATTCTTTTTTGGGTTAATGTCTCATTGTCTTACGCGTGACGACAACAACGACAACAACAACAATAACAATGACAGTGGCTACCAGAACTACATCACCAAAAGCAGACGATACAATTTCTGTGATAAATAAAATGATTACAAAAGCGTCCAAGCCGAAACAAAGGCCAAGACTGGTGAGCCGTAAGGCAGAGAGGCAAGGATTGTCAGACACATATGAAATTTATATAAAGAAATATATATATACAGCATGTGAGTGTATATTTCCACATGTGTGTATGTGACGATGCCGCTTAAATGGAGCCCACAACAACGCTGGCAATTGCTTGATTTATGTGCGGCGCGATAAAAAATAAATATAAAAAAATATATTAATGCAGCCAAGTTGGACCGTTGAAATATATGTTGAAAATTGGATTTCAAGCGTATTTTAAATATATTTAGCGAGAAATTGGACTCCAGCTAGTTGTTGAAACCGCCGATAACGATATTCTCAGTTACGAAATAGAGATTAGCTGGAAAACAGCGTTTACAGCGTTTGCGCCCCTTGATGACCCAAATTTGATTAACTAGCTGCAAACAAGGCCCTAAACTAGCCTAGCAACAGGCAATAGCGGCGGCTAGTTGTTAGCCCTTTCGCACACGTTGAAGCCAGAGAGAAAGCCGCTGGGCGAAGAAGCTGAAGAATTCAGCGTTTCAAAATTAATTATGTCACATTATGTAATCTGATAATAGCGTTGCGGTTGCTGTTATTGTTATTGTCATTGTCATTGTCAACCCTGTGGTTGTTGTTGCTCTTGGGTAAGCTGAGACCATCGACAATGCGCAGCCGCAACGTCAACGCGCCACTGCAACACGCGGCGCGACCCTCTTCAAAACTGCCTGCCAAGGATCGTTGCACAACAATGGACTCAAAAAAAAAATCAAAAAAAAGATCTCAAAGAATGCAAAGGTTCTGGTACTCGCACTGGTTCTAATTCGCCCTCAGGTAGGCGACTTGCCAGCCAAAAAGACAAAACTTGCTGCGGCAATTTCTTTTTGTTGTCTTTTAGGCACAAAATATTTTTTTCAATTCGGTAGTTGAGCTGAGCATGCCCCAGTGATATGGTTTATGCCTTTGTTGGGTTTCATTCAAAACAAATTCCTTTAAATAAAAAATTGGGAACAAAATGAAATGAAATCTCGGGAGCGGCCGCTGGAAACTTAAGATAGGGATGGGATACTTTAATAACAGGTAATATTATGGTATATGGCAGTGCTCATGTAATTTGGTGTTGAATAAGCGATCAAGTATGGCAAAAAACTGTGGTTTAGCAGAAGAAGCATGCGAGGCATGTTCATATATATATTTATAAATATTATTATTGTTTAAGTAAATAAAAGAGTAATAACTGGAAACGAAACTACATTTCGATATACTTTACATGATATCGTAAATCATCTTAAAAATATAACTTCTTCAAAATCTTTTAAACGGCTTAAACATAATAAATATGCCAAAAAATAAAAGGAGACTTTTCACAATTATAGCTTAATAGCAACCCCCAGCTGTTGTTCTTGGTTTTTTTTATCGACTTTTAAACAATAATTTGTTGCTAAAGATCCCATTACCAACGCACAATTCACTGATTTCTCAAGTGCCCCGCAGTTGGTTTCTGCGCGACTAACTCCTGAAGTGGACACCCCTTCGGTTACCTCCCAAGCACTTAATCCGCTTTATGAAATACCCAACGCACTTTACAACGTTATAAATACAAGTTATGGGCCTTAATGTTGCCTGCAACCCTTTTGGAGGCAAGCAAAATCAAAATGTCTACCGTAAAAGGTGGTCAGCGTATATAAAGCATAAATGAGCTTAAAATTAATTGAAATTGTAGCCCACTTTTTTTCTTAGCCATAAATCGCGTTTACAGCCAAGTTAAAGAAGAAGTACAAGCAAAGGCAGTAGAAAGTAAAATGTAAATTCGCTTGCATATCGTAAAATGCATAATTGACGTAAATTTCGCTTTAAGCCAAAATAATTTGTGCATAATTCAAGCGCCGGCGACGCGTCGTCTGCGAGCCAAGCTAAAAACTGTAAAACAAAAATTTTTATTATAAATGGAAGTAAGTTGGGGGCCCACTTGGTATGCAGGACACATAAAAAGCAGGCAGTGCCCGCCCACTCAACTTGCCCACTGGCCGTGTCCTGTTTTAAGCTTTAAACAGCGAGTGCAAGTGAAATGTGTATAATATGTTTTTAATTACATTTTGCATGGCAATTTCTCAGCCAGCCAGTCAAGAGTTGGCCATATTTTAACGTGCCAAAAGGATCAAGTTAAGCTATTTAACTACGCTTTACAACACTTGCCAGACTTAAACGTTGTCATTTACATGAAAAGCACAAAATGCACAAATACCATCAGCAGCGTCCAATCTGTGCACAGGAATACAAAGGCCAACAGGGATTTGGCCAAAATGAGCGTTTTCACAGTTAGCTTTTTGAGTCGAGAAATTTGTGCAAATAACGCTTTCGGCAAGACGCTTTTCGTCTGCGATTTATCAGCGACTGTTTAAATTCATAATTTTGGCATTGAGCATAAAATTTATTTAAATTGCTAAGCTGCAAAAATGCTGCAGACAGCTTGCGGCGTTTTTGTTCTATTGCATACTTTATTTATATAAGTTAATCTTATATGTATCTCCAGGAAATGTTAGAGATCTCCTTCCAGAACGATATAGATGTTGTAGCTCGATTCGTCTTCCGATCCTTGATTCCTCGTTAGAGGTAGCCGTCGTGCAGATACGGGTTAAATCAAAGCTAGGCTGATTAGGTTGGGATACGTGTCAGGTATCCAAATCACTGGCCTTGTGGCTCAGCGATGTGTTAAGTAAATAAAATGAATTGATTACGGCTGTTTGCCGGAGTAATGCAACTTTAATGTTTCAGTTGTTATTCAAGACTGAATTCTACAGAACGAATTATGGGGAGCTAAAGCTAAATACATAAAGGCAAAACTTAAATACATAAATGATACATAGTAAATGGATTCTTGGACATGCAGTGGATTCGTGGTCAATAAGCCGACTCAGCATAATTCTAATGCTAACTCAGTGCTTGCGACATAATCAAAACAATTGGTCGTTGCTCTGGTCTGTTCGTTGGAATTGTAATATGATACGCCAACATAGTATTCGCGCGGGTTGCTCAATAAGTTCATTGCGAGGGGCGTTCGTTAACTTGGTTGTTAACTATTCCCCCCTTAAGGTTGTTGCCGTCCTCGGTGACACTTAACTCCTTTACCAAGGCTTGAAGCTTAATTGAGGAACTCCTCCGGTGCCAGCATTGGTATATGAAGCTGATGCTGTAAAGTACAAGGCTGAGGATTACGCCGGCTGCGAACCAGATTTTCGGAGATCTCTCGGCACTCGCCTCGTCTTTCACTTCCCGGATCGCATGCAGATTGTGTTCGTTCATCCTATGTAGCATTGCCAAGCTGAGTACGTTGTTGTGGCCGGTGATATTCAACAGTGGAGATGCGGCTATGCCTGGACTCTTCTTTACGACTGTACTGTAGTTAATGAGGGTGGAATCATTAATCGTCGCTACCCGCTCGAAAGTGATGAGGTGTGTGCCCCTTGTTGTGATAATGGGCCCGTCATCTATTCTGATCCTTGTAGTTTGATCGTTGATGATGACTATTCCTTCATCCACTATAGTAAGCGGTTCCAGGTGACTGGGTTGTGTATGACATAAAGCTGTACCTCCTGAATGTAATCCGCTAGCGCAGGTTTCGAGGGTCGATACTTTGCAGAACGTGGCATAGTTAGTCGTGGCGCATTCTGTTACTGGTAAGACTCCATCTTCGCATTCGGCTACTATGTTGTCGTGTATTTGTAGTACGGTGTTGTTGTGGGCCACAGGATATATCAAAACCTTCTTACAAATAGACTTAACTTTTGGGTATTCAATTAGAATGTGAATTATACTATTGGATTGAAATATTTTTATATTTGATACACCCATTAAACTAACTATTGGGACTTCTGTGAGCTGTTCGGTAAAAATTGACTTTAAATCATCATGATCGAAAATTGTGGGGTTTATTACATTTGATTTAGCGAGCGTGA